>BSEG01000005.1:22962500-24212500 GCA_036245055.1 Diospyros kaki
TCCAGCCACCCAACTGGGACTTGCCATTCGAGCTTATGTGTGATGCTTCCAATTATGCAGTTGGTGTCGTCCTTTCACAATGAGTGGAGAAGAAGTAACATGTCATTGCTTATGCCTCGCGCACTCTGGACAACGCCCAAGCAAACTACACCACTACTGAAAAGGAGCTTCTTGCCATTGTGTTTGCTTTAGATAAATTTCGCTCTTATCTCCTGGGTTCTAATGTTGTTGTGTTTTCTGATCATGCAACTTTGAAATATCTCTTGAAGAAGCACGATGCCAAACCCAGGTTGATACGGTGGATGCTCCTACTTCAACAGTTCAATGTTGAGATCAAAGACAAGAGTGGAGCTGAGAATCTTGTGGCTGATCATTTGAGCAGGCTTCCTTCCTCTTCAGATGCCACTACCATGGACTGTCAGCCTATCAAAGATGACTTCCCAGATGAGTTACTCTATCACTTGCATGGTACTGAGCCCTGGTATGCTGACATTGTTAATTTTCTAGCTGCATCTGATATCCCTGCCCATCTTAAGAGAGATCAGCTAAGTAAATTTAAAAGTCAGGCCAAGTACTATGTATGGGATGATCCATATCTATGGCGCATGTGTAGTGACCAAGTCCTTAGGAGATGTGTGCCCGATATTGAGTTTGCTTCAGTCTTGCATTTCTGTCATTCACTTGCATGTGGTGGTCACTTTGGTCCTCAACGCACAGCTAGAAAGGTCCTAGACTCAGGTTTATATTGGCCATCCCTTTTTCGAGATGCTCATACATTCTGTAAGAATTGCACACGTTGCCAGCACATAGGATCAATATCACGTAGGAATGAAATGCCTTAGCAACCCTTACTATTTTGTGAGATCTTTGATGTTTGGGGCATTGATTTCATGGGTCCTTTTCCTATCTCCTTTGGTTTTCTGTACATTCTTTTGGCTGTGGATTATGTTTCGAAATGGGTGGAAGCTAAAGCCACCAGGACTGATGATTCTTCTGTGGTTGCAGATTTTGTTAGATCTCATATTTTCTACAGGATTGGCATTCCCAAGGCCATCATCAGTGATCAAGGATCCCACTTCTGCAACAGAACGATGCAATCCATACTCCGAAAGTATGGAGTCTTACATAAAGTGGCGACGCCCTACCATCCACAGACCAATGGGCAGTCTGAGGTTTCAAACAGAGAGATCAAGCATATTCTAGAAAAGACAGTCCAGCCCAACAGGAAAGACTGGAGCAAAAGGTTGGAAGATGCACTTTGGGCCTACCGCACGGCCTACAAGACTCCTATTGGCATGTCCCCATATCGACTGGTCTTTGGAAAAGCATGTCATCTGTCGGTAGAGATCGAGCATAAAGCCTATTGGGCGGTAAAGCAATGCAACATGGATATGACAGAGGCTGGTTCCCAACGAAAGCTTCAATTGCAAGAGCTTGAAGAATTGAGATTGGAAGCATATGAGAACTCCAGAATTTATAAGGAAAAAACTAAGGCTGCTCATGACAAATTGATTAACAAGAAAGAGTTTGAAGTTGGCAAGAAAGTCCTCCTATACAACTCCCGTCTCAAATTAATGCCAGGTAAGTTGCGTTCTCGTTGGATTGGTCCTTTTGTGATTACTCATGTTTTTCCTTATGGTGCAGTTGAGCTTATGAAGGAGTCAACCATAAGGCGATTCACAGTCAACGAGCAGCGGCTTAAGCCATTCTACGAGAGCTTTCAGGAGCATACTATGGAGGAGCTGCATCTCCTCAACGCCGCCTACAATTGACAAAAATCAGGCTGTTCCTCTCTCCTTATTTTTTTTTTATTATTATTTACTTGTCCTATACCTGATTCTTGCTGCATGCTTACATTGAGGACAATGTAATGTTTAAGTGTGGGGGGGAGGAGTTTTAGAAAATTGAATTCAAAAAAAAAAACAAATATATATATATAAATAAAAAATCAACAAAAAAAAAAAACAATTGCAAAATGAGGCAAATTGAGTTTGACAGAATTTAGCATGATTAGAAAGTTGATCTTATCTTTTTGGGCTTTCAAGTAAATTGGAAATGAGTTTGGCTTGGTGAGTTGATTGAGGTAGTCTTTGTGGGAATATTTGTGCATGTTCTTGTCCTTTCTTATGCTATGCCTGCATCCACTGAATTATGGGTATCATTCCAGAGCTTGTTTTGAACCTTTATTGAAGCTATCAGTGCTCATGCATGTGAAAAGATGATTAAGGCATTCTTTCATTTTATACCTAAAAAAAAAAAAAAAAGAGAGTGATCTTTTCCCTTCTTTAGGTTGAAGAACATTCATTGCATCCCTTGATTAAAAAAAAAAAATTAAGCAAGTCCTTTGGAATCAAAAAGAAAAAAAAAATAGATAGAAAGGCCAAAGGCCAAGGTGAGATGGAGCGTAAAACGCACTCACCAAGGTGGGATGGAGCGTAAAACGCACCCACCATGCGAAAAAAAAAACAAGAGAAAAAAAAAAGGGTTCTATTTTCTGCTTGCTTAATAGTTCTTCATTGATCTTGGGATTGTCTTGAATGTTTCCTTTCTTCCTAAAGTTTACTTTTCATTGTTATCTTCCTATCCCTTTCACCTTACCATGTTTGAGCCATGAATAAAAGTCCTTTTGATTTGCATGCATAAAGCACTGAGAGTGGAGATTTAGAAGATGAGCATATCTGGTAGTGGAATTATGATTGAGTGGAGTTGGGCATAGCATTTGAGGAACTTGAAAGCATGTTCTTATTCTATCAGGGTCTGCTTATTTTGACTCGCCTTGCCAAGTGAAATTGCCATGCTACTTGTTTGTTTGAGAAGTGTAAGAAAGATGATCTTTGAAGTGTTGAATTCCTATAAAACTTGTCATGCCTCTCATTTTGCATTCTTTGCATCCTTTTTATTTGAAAGAGTGAATGTTAGTGTTTAATGTTTTTCCCAGGAGTGCAGAAGTCCAAGTGTGGGGGAATTTGATAGAGCACATATTTTCATACTATTTAGCCCTCATATTTAGTCATTTCTGCACATTAGTTGTGTTATTTCATTCATCTTGATTTTATTTCATTTTATTTTATAGGAATTGGGCTTCACACTATTTTATTTTATTTTGCCAGGTTTAGGGCCATGGAGCATGAGATGGGGCATGAGACATCTTGATGGCAATGAGATATCTTGGAGATTGGAGATAGAGAAGTAAGGGCAATTCGGGCAGATTTGACCTCCTGCACTTCCTTCAGTATTTTGGCCAAGATAAAATTCCAGAATGAAGATGATGTCTTCAGAGGTACTGTAGGGGACTTCTTGATATTTCTGTAATGGTATGGTTTGTCCAAATCCGAGTTTATTTGGGCCTTCAAACAGCGCTTCAAAATCGGGGCCAAGAAGTTGGGGGCAAATTAGGAAAGCTGCACAGATACTGATTCTTTAAAAGGCCATATCTTGGGTGTCCGATATCCAAATCAAGTGATTCAAAATCCCAAGTTCATCTAATCTTTCTGATCTAAAATTCTTATGAAGATGCCGAAGCCCAGAACGCACGTTAACCTATCCGAAATCGGCCGTGAACAGGCGGTAATCTAGGGTTTCCTCCTAAAGCTCTACTTAAGCACCTTAAGAGGCCATTAGAGATACATTCTTTTGAAGGGCGTGAACAGTGGCCGACTTCTCTTCTCTCCATTGTTCTTGTGAAGATGGAAGGCTAAGGATCTTGTAATCAATTGCAACACCATCCTTGTTCCTAGTTTGAGTCTTTGGTTTTAATGGAAATCTGTTTTGTTTTGTTTTAACTTTGTTGTTCTCTTGTTTCCATTCTCTCTTGAATCTGTGTATGTGTTGATACCGGTTGGATGAATGCATGCATTGTCTTTGTTTGAGAATCCAAGGTTTTTGTGCTCGGTTGAGGCTTTAACTGGAAGCAAGAACAACCTGTTTGGATGGTAATCCAATCAGTCTCGAATCTGTGCAATAAGGGGAATCAAAACTGATAGATTGAACTAAGAGGTTTCTGAAATCTGTTTATTGGTTTTCTTCCAAATCTTTGGCGGTTGTTAAAGGATTTTTCTGATTTTTGTTTTGAGGATTAAAACTAAACAAATGGTTTATTGAGAAGGCGATGAAAACTGGGATAGAAGGTTGGTTTGCAATTGATTGCATCTTGATTTATTGTGTTCTTACTAATTTTGTTTTCTGTTCTTCATTAAAAACTTCCCCCCATTTAGCCTTGTTTTGACAGATCCGTTTGAGGTTCGTTGGGAGACGACTTAGGGTTGCACCTCTATTGCAAATCCGCATCATCATACTATCTAATCTATTGGTGTTCGACAGCACCGATCAATCTTCATCTTTCAAAAATTCGCAAGTACTATCCATCTCTCCCAATGAATGATTTGAAAAAAAATTATATTGGTAGGTGTGAAAGACTTAGGATATTGATGTATAATAGCATCCCTGAAGATATTCACTGGTTGATCGAAGCAAAAGTTCGATTAGCTGGCGAAACTTCACCTAGTTTTAAGCACTTCCCAGGCTTAGGGAAGAGTAGTTTTGCAAAGAAACGAAGAGCTAAAAGAGTGAATGGTTGTCACAAGTGTGCTCGATGGACATGTAGCACTCGATGCAAATTTGTGGGGTTTACATCCATAAATCGAGAAGATAAAATTAGTTTCATTAAGGATAAAACTTGTACATATGACTGAGTAAGGAGTCATTGGATGATATCCGATTGACTCTTGAGACGCATCCGTGTGGAATAGTGCAAAGAGAACTTCTTGCTTTATGGTCCCAGTTCATAAGTGACAGCCAACACTATAGTCTTGGGAATCTGACTAAAAACGACCCTGTTTGCCAATCTATAAGAAAATTGGATGAGAAGCCTATCCCCACTTCGTAAAAAGTGTTTAAGCCGTTTCTGGACGTAAAACCAGAGGAAGATGTGAGCCACAATCACAACTACTTGTACATATGCATGATTTTTGTTTGTATTTATTTCTTGTTGAATTGTTGTATAGCTACTTTTGATCGCCAAACCTCTTTTCAGGGCATACAAAAGGAACAAACATGGAAGACCAGTTAGTTCGTCGAATCAAAACCATATGTGTACTTTGTGGCTCTCAACTTGGGAGTGATATTTGTTACGCACTTGCAGCAAGCGAACTAGGCCAAAAATTAGGAGAGAAAAAGATTAATTTGGTATATGGAGGGAGAAGTCATGGATTGAATGGTTATGTTTCACAATCTGCACTTTTTGGAAAATCAGATGTGGTAGGTGTAATGCCAATCCCATTGGCTGAACCACGTATTTCTGGGATTACACGCGGTCAACTTATAGAAACGACTTCTATGTCTGAGCGCATGGCTTGTAAGATTTATCAGTCAGACGCTTTCATTGCTTTACCAGGAGGTTTTGGAACACTTGAAGAAATATTTTGTATAATCTCCTGGGCCAAGAGTAATCTCCATACCAAATCCATTGGACTTTTAAATGTTAATCATTTTTTCGATGGGTTGCTCTCTTTTATTGATCAGGCTGTGGAACAAAAGTTCATTTCTCCTTCAGCAAGAAATATTCTTATTTCTGCATCCACCATTGATAAACTGTTAGAGAAATTACATGCTTATGTTCCACAGCACGATCCTTATGAGCCTCAGATAGATTGGTCTAAGGCAATCAAAAACAAGTGGTAAAAAGGTTCGATTAATTTAGATTTATCCCTGTAAGGCAAGTCTATGATAAGATGGCTGAGTAAGGAGTACTTTTTGTACTCTTGAGACGCATCTCCTATGACTTGTACAAAATTTCTTTAGCTGTTTCAAAAAAAAAAAACTGTGGAATGTTGTTAGGAGAGTCTATGATAAGATGGCTGAGTAAGGAGTATTTTTTTACTCTTGAGACGCATTTTGTTTATCTTATGACTTGCATGAAATTTTTATTTTGGTGTGAAAATATAAATATATATATGGTATGCTCATTTGTTTATTTGAGTTTTAGCAGTTCACAGTAAATCTATGGACTTATGGAGTTACAGGTATTCCTAACAACCCTATTTTATTACTGTAATTCAAGTTGGGGGGACTAAGGTATATTTATGAATTATCTGGTCTATATTTAACTGTGAATCTGCAATTGCATGTTTGTAGTTTTGTGTGAATTAAAAAAAAAATGTGTGTACTTTGAGTAATGCTATCCCTAAAGCTTTGGAATTATACACTGATAGCCAGTTGAACTTGTAATATGAATCATGAATGCATTAATTTCTTATTTGAAAACATATATGTATGGAATTAGAATAGGTGATTTGCATGCATCGAGTGTTCAATAATTAGAAATTGGTTTATCGGTCATAAAGTCAAAGGCAATAGTAATTAGCTGATTAGCACACTTCATGATCCCTCAACAGAAGTAGAGACTATTACCCGAGTGAGTGTTTGAACCTAATAATCGTTAATTCTGAGTGAAATAACACTTATTCTAAATGCGCTTTATTGTTTATCTCATCTTTTCAATAGCTTCAAAACATCAATTTGCTTTGAATGTCTAGTATAATAGCAGATGAATTTAGCTGGTTTCAAATTCCGAATTAGATGACTGAGTAACATCGTTCCTGGGTTTCTTTTTAAAAAATTACACTTCTACCCATACTTCAAAATTATGATTTTGCCCTTACCTTTCTATTTCCTTGAATATGAAAAATTTCGGGTGTTACAATACATATAATATATATATAATATAGTAATACACATACCTTAATTACATGTAGCATGAAGCAGACTATTGGAGGCTCAAATCATTTAAAGGCCAGCGTATGCTCCAATTTGAAGCCCAAATCAAGTGCAATTTAAAGTCCAGCCTCAAGTCGAATTTGATGGCCCACTAAATTGGAATTAAAGACTCAGCAATTTGAAGGCCTAGCACATGCACAGCAGGCGGTCCCTCCTTGGTAATTCTCTCAAACTTCAAGGGCAAGTTGGAGTTGTGCATGATATATATATATGCACAGAATCACAGAGGAAGGGAAGCCCCATTTAGCCATTTCTGCAAACAGCAATAAGGGGGGAGAACAGTGTGTAGAGATTGAGGGAGCGCACAGCACTGGGGTTCTCTCGGGACAGCATAGTGAGAGTGCTGGAGGGGACGGACAGCAGTTGGGAGCAGTCTTGCATGGAAGAAGGCAACACGGAAGGGAGAGGTTTCCTGTGTTTGTTATTTACATGCAGTAAGGGTTTTTAATTAATGCAAAGTGATATTAGTTTTAATCTTTAAGTCTCTAAGAATACTATTATGTTTTTGTTTCAATTATTAATTGTTGTATTAAGATTAGTGTTCTTATTTATAATTCTATCGTTGCTTACATTCAGTTAAAAATTTCTAGGCGCTAGATCAACCAAGGCGTTGGGTTTAGCCAAAAAGGTATAGCACCGAACTCAAACGAAAGATTTGGGTGAGTCTGCGGGTATAGGCATCGGATGTTCTGGTGATCCCGAGCAAGCTCGTGGTCATCGGCGCTAGATTGCCACTAGGTGACTTGACCTTTGGGAGCGGACTGTGCTTGAGCCGCCATACTTGCATCACATTTTATGACACATACAAATAATCTGGGCCCATGAAAATTTTACATGGTTCGATTTATAGTTTTGCCTACTCCACGAGAATACAGGGGATATATTCTTTTATTTATTGGGAGATATTGTTACAATGGAAAATTAAAGACAATCTTGGCCCCCAATCGAATCGAGTAACGCTTCTGGTGAAAGGTTCGGCTCTGCTTCTCGCTCTTTGTCCCCTTCCCTGGAGTTAATGATTGGTGAAGCTGGGAAATACCTCTTGAGGTGCACGGTGTTCCAATTTTTTCCCATCGCCTCGCCTTGTAGCATTTGTAATATGCACATGTTAGGGCCCAACATCTTTTGAATTCTATAGGATCCTTCGCAATTCGGGCTGGGTTTCCCTTCCTCTTCTATTACCTTCCCCTGCGTCCAAAATTTACATTTGGACGATAAACTATTCTACTCAATCAAATAATTCAGTCATAGAATTCAGCTCGGAGAAGGCTAGGGATCTTTTAAGCAGGGCGTATGTAGTTCCGTTAAGAAGGGCTGATGCCGCCAATCCGACTAGGAGATCCCTTACTTCCTGCATCGCGGCTCTGAATTGCCTGAGATATTGCTTTAGGGATTCATTAGGCATTTGGTGCAAGCTCATCAAATATATAACATTCTTCTTCTTCGGGAGATAGATCGAGAATGCATCCAGGAATTCTTTCTTCAACTGTTCGAATGATTGTATGTGTCCTGCTGGTAATTCAGTGAACCACTACTGAGCCTGTCCTGCCAGAGAGAGTAGGAAAGCCCTACACCTAGTCACCTCATTCCATCCATGTAACACGACCACTGCGACAAAGTGTTGTAGGTGCTTTTCTAGGTCCTCCCTTCCCGAGTATACCAAAAGCTATGGTAGTTCAAACCCTGGTTGCACTGGTTGCCTTTGGAGTTCCTCAGCCAAAGGAAACCTCTTCGAGGGCGTTTCCTTCAGCACCATCATTACCTGCTTTTACTCTAGCACCTCTTCTATAAGGCATTTGATGTCAGATACCCTGAGTGTTTCCTTTTTTACTTCATTTTTGAAAAGAGGTGGGACATAAGGAGCTCTTGAATAGGTGTTTTTTGCTATTTCTTTATACATGGGAGCTTTGCTTGCCCTCCTCTCATGTTTCCTTCTCGAGTATGCCATTTCGGGGACTTGGTTATTCGGCCCTGGAGTTTCGATTCTTATCCCCTGTCGTGTGGTCCTTGGAGGGTTATCTTGGGGTCTCCAGTGTTCTCCCCCCGTACCGGTTTGTCTAATGAGGGAAATGTTAATGCCCGGCATTAGTTTATGTAGCAAAGTAGTAATTTCCTGTAGTCTTCTCATATTCTCCTCATTGTTCATCATGAGTTCATCATTTTGGTGTTTTAGGTCCTTAAAACCCTTCTGCAATTGTTCATAATCTAAGAGCAGGACTATGGATGGAGCTATCCCTAAAGTCACCATGAGATTTCTATTTGGAATTGAAGACTACCCAAAGGAGTGTTGTTTCTGACTAGTGGGCGCTGCATGTGAGACTTGTTTCCCTCGCCCTATCGCATGTCTCCTCAATCCAACTACGTGTACTTCTCCCTATTCTGAATGCTCCATGCTCCTCAGTCTGGTGGTCTGGTTGCCTTCAAGCATAGGAAAGTTTCCTGAGCGCACCTCGTTGTCTAGGTGATCTTCCAAAACTCTAGGTACCATAAAGTGCTCATGGCTGGGGTCTCCTGTCCTGATACTAACGCTCCTTTGGGTAAGGTTAGGTGGGTTTGCCAAACTAGTTGACCTAGTCCCTCTCGACATCTTGTGTTAAGATTGGCTTTTTGTTGCGTTTCCCACTGACGGTGCCAAATTGTTGTTGCCAAAAATACAACAATTAAAATTTATGGTGTGCAGTCCACGCGAGCTCAGTGTTGGGTGAAGCGAGGTTATCGTAAGAGAAGTTACCTCAAGGAAGCTTGCCACAAGGATGCTCGTCACTAGGATCTATCTCGCTACAAGGATTTTCCTTTGCCACGAGGTTTCTCCACAAGGTCTTGATTATGCCACAAGGTCTCACCGTAAGGTTTTTTCTTCGCCGCTAGGTCTTGCCACAAGGTTTTGGCTTTGCCGCTAGGTCTCGCGCTTGTCACAAGGATTTAGCTTCATCGCTAGGTCTTGCCACAAGGTTTTGACTTCGCCGCTAGGTCTCGCCGCAAGGATATGGCTTCGCCACTAGGTCTTGCAGCAAGGATTTAGCTTCGCCACTAGGTCTTGTTGCAAGGTTTTGACTTCGCTGCTAGGTCTTGTCGCAAGGATTTGGCCCTGTTAATACTAAGAAATGGGTTAGAAGGTTCGCGGGAATCTTCGCCCGCAACAACCCTCTAATGCCTAAGTCAGTATCGAATCCAGATAACTATTCACAAAAATAGTGAAAATGCAATCAAAGTGCCAAACATTTTATCAAAATCCCTAATCCTCTTCAATATCTTGTAGCTGGGTATTTATAGAGCACGATTCTCAAGGATGGTTAGTGCTAACACGTGGCGATTGCTGAATGGGGCTTAAGTTTCATTGAGAGGGGGGGACTTGCCACGAAGCTACTGCTAGGTAGCTCACGGCCAACCCCTACCGTGAGGTGGCTCGCAGCAAGCGGGCACTTGTAGCCAGCCCGTGCCACAAGGTAGCTTGCGGTAAGAATGCCGCGAGGCTGACCTTCGTTGCTAACTTCCAACAGTACCTTCATATTTTTTATTTTAAAAATTCCTTATTTTTTCTCATATCAATTTTTCATGGCACAATAATTTTTAAATGGAGGCAAGTGGCTAAGTAAGTCTTGGGCCGAGGTAAGGACAGTGTTCGATGCCATGAATAACCCGAGCAAGCCGAACTCAATTGGTTAGTTAAGGATTTGAAATTAGATTTAGAATTTTTGCCAAAACATTTAGATTTGGATTGGGGTATATGCCTAACCTGGAGATCTCATGCCAAGTATATGAGTTATCCAAATTGGAAATATCGTCATACCATACCCAAGTTTAAGTGTAATATATTTTCATTTTGGTTTATGATGGTTGCTTAAGTTATATCTTCTCATGCCATGTGTGGAAGATGGTAGAAATATAACCATCATCATCCCAAAATGTAATTAATAACAAAATTCTGTAATCTAATTTTCAAACTTGATGATACTATAATTTTATGTTTACTTGGGGAATGAATAGATCGACATTGAAATTGTCTTATCCCAAAACGTTTTATTTTCAGTGTTAATTCACTATCTCAATTTTTCCTATATCACATCATACTACATTATAATTTACTTTTATGGCATTGTCTTTATTTTCTTTTAATAATTGACTTCCCTGATATGACCTGGACTTACTAGTTTTAAATTCTGTACTAGATAAATCTCGTACGCTGGCGAGTGTGACCCCCTTGTGAGTGTGTCTTTTGGGTAGTTAATTTTACTCAAGGGTAGGAGTTGAACAGTAAGCATCTTGAGTTGAGGTTAATGACGCTGGAAGCGGTCAGACCGAGAGTAATTTCTAGAATAATTTCTATATAAGCTCGAATGGGTGCCGATATCGAATGGTCGTAAGGGGCCTCCGAGAAGCTTAGAGGATGCTAGGGGTGGTCCGATTTTGTGTGTGAGGCAACCTTGAAATGTTTCAGGCGGAGGAAAGGTCTTGTGCATGTGCAGGGATTAAATCAAATTTATCAAGTAATTCTCGATAATTAATGTAACGCCCCGCTCCCACTTACGGGTGTTACTCGTGAACAATCACCAGAATTGTCCACCTGCCCGGCCTTTGGTGAAGGGTGGACCATGATTCAAGACGAAACGCCCTAGGTGGGATCTAGGCTCGTCCTTCCCTTCCTTGAACCCCAGGATTCACTAGCGGAATTGGGCTTTAATCACCGCATACGATTGAAAGAAACTCATGAAGATGCCCAACCGCCACTTTCTCATTGACATTTAATTCTTTTCCCATTCAAGAATTTTTACCAGGCTCCGCAAATCACCATTAAAATCAATGCATTGATTGATTACCAAATTTGGAGGAAGAACTCATCATTCAATATTTTCCAAATTTTCGGTATCGCTCTTCAAAATGTCCGAAAAATTCCAATATTTGAAAGTTCCTTCGGGGCCCCAAAAACCCATTTAGAATTGCCCCTTAATTTCCCAAAATTCTAGTTTTTTTAAAAAAATTGGCCAGCGGGGGCCCACGGCGCGTCTGGGGCCCGCACGGGGCCCCGCGGTGCGCCTGCAGCGCGCCCCAGCCCCGCGCCCGCGCGAGGCCGCACGCCCGCGCGCGTGCGCCTCCGCACGGCCGCCCGCGCCTGTGCTCGCCTGGCAGCTGCCTGCTGCAGCTGCCTTCCACACTTTTTTTTTTCTTAAGCATTTAAACCCCAAATTTTCCAGAAAATACCTCCAATAAATATACCTCATTTTCCTTCAATTTTTCTTTTATTTCTCTAACAAAAACCCTTTTATTTGCATCTTGGATGCTTCTCACAACACACCCCACAATGAGACTTACACCACAACTTAGGCTTCACATGCTATAAGCCAACATCTCATTTTAAAATAAAATCAAATACTCTCAAGAGATGAAATACACCCATGATCTTAGGCTTTAACAAGCCATTAACAATCAAATACATTATATTACATAAATCAAATGTCACACAATAGGCTACCCTAAGCCAAACAACACACTTGAATCTTCATTTCCATGCCTCCACATGCCATTCCACTTTGTATTGATTTTTCCCATGCTTCCACAACCTACATGTGAGGGTAAAAACCTCATGAGCTATTAAGCTCAATAAGGGTGCAATGCCAAATAAATATGAACATAACAAGATTATATGATGCCAAATGCATGCAAATGTGGGTAGGTTTCTTTGCCCTCACAACCCTCCAAGGTTGAGGCATCAACCCACCATTTCAACCATGTTCCCAAACTAACCTATGGCCATAAGTCTCATGAACATAAAAGAACATGTTAAATGCAACATATACATTTATGAAACATATTTATAACACATTGCAAGGCCACCCTCCCATGGGACCATCCCTTACCTCATTCTTGAATCTTCCAATCTTCATTTCAAGAGAGCTCCCATCATCATCTTCTCCCATCTAAGATGTCATTCCAACAAGAACTTACTTTGCATACAAAGAAAACCAAAATAAAGAGAAGAAAAATGGATCTTACCTTGATCCCTTACTTCTTCTTCTTCACTTTGTTCCTCCATGGGAGACTTCTTTCTCTCTCTTTCTTTCCTTCATTCTTCTTCTTCTCTTTTCTTTCCTCATTGGAAGGCTTCTCCTTCCAAGCTCTACAAATGGAGAAAAATTTGAGCATAAATCCATCTTTCCCTTTTTATACTTATTTCTAACATTTCAAGAATAAATCCTCATCATTGGATCTTTCCCACTTTATGAGAGAAAATCTCATCCCTCCAAAGAAGCACAATCCAAGTGCTTTTTGTCTTCTTTAATCCCATCCATTGGATTTTAATTACTTTTCAAGAGAAGATCTCAACCTTCAATTAAAAGCACAATCCATGCCATTTGGTCTTCTTAAATCTCCACCCTTAGATTTTCTTTCCTTTTTCAAGACCAAATCCCCACCATTCAAGAAAACACAATCCATGTGCTCTTTGACTTTTAATCTCAACCCTTGGAAATTCAAGACCATTTCTCCACCCTTGATCTTGTCTTTAAATCCCAAAAATATGATTTCTTTTCTATTTATTTAATTTGGTCACTTTCCAACCATTACATGAGAGACCACTTTGAAAGACATAAATACTTTCTTATGCATTTAAATAAATCTCATATTTTCCCAAGCATTAATGAGAGACCATTTTCCCATTTTCCTTTTTGATTTATTTAACTCTCATATTTTCCAAGGCATTAATGGTGACCATTTACCATTTTCTTTTGAATTTTCTTTAATCCATATAATCAAGCCTCTCATTAAATGCTTGAAAGACCCTTTTAGCATTTCTTTTTGCATTTAATTTAATCTCTCATTTAACTTGGACCACAAAATACCATGTGTCACTCCAAGACACAACCTTGGCTTCCAAGTTCTAATCTCCTCCATCCATGGGGCATCATCACATTTATTCTCTAATATAGGGAAAAAATTAATTACTTTACCACATAATTGAATATCCACCATTTTCCTAATATTCCATAATTAAATTCCTTTATGGAATTAAATTCCAAAATTCCCAAATACCCCTTGTGAATTTATTAATCCCATATATCTCCACATAAACACCAAATTGGGATTTTATTCACTTACATACCTAATTCCACATAGGAATGATTTCTAATTTACCAAAATACCCTTTATATTGGATTTCACTATCCAAATTAACAAAATACCCCTCTCATAGGGCACCCTCAATCTCAAGGATCCAACACCTTCTCAAGGGCATTTTTGAAATTTTCTCACTTTCTTTCTCATTTTTTTAACACCTATAAGACTGGGTGTTACAATTAATTTCGGAGAAATCAAGAGTCTGGGGGCTTGACGATAATTAATTTAAGGCTTTAAAGGGTTTAATGAAAATTAATAAAATCCCTAAGTGGAATTAAAGAAAGTTATAATGGGTAAATGTGTAATATTCAAAAGTGTGTGTACTTGTGTGTTGGGGGCCAAGGCTTCAGCAGTGCCTTTATTTCTTGAGATTTAAACACACACACACACACACCATTACAAAAGTGTGTGTACTTGTGTGTTGGGGGCCAAGGCTTCAACAGTGCCCTATTTCTTGACATTTAAACACACACACACATACACAGAGCTCGTGAAAGCTAAGGTCGAGAGATCGAAAAGTTGTAAGGGCCCACTCTCGAATATTCCCACTAGCATAGGATATTCGAAAGGAGGTCATCACAGAGATGATATAGAACAAAACATAATCAAAAAGACAACTCATATCATTCACTAGTAGCGAAAACTAGATTAAGTTCAATTACACTTCCAATAGCTCAAGAGTTTAGGCTCGATGGCCCTACAAAATAGATAAAAGACTCAAATGTTAAATATCCAAAATAAGAATCATTTCGTCTCAAGCCTCACCAAAATGCTAAATAGGATCTTCAAGTTAGGACGTGTCCCCATACACCACTATCCTTAGGCCTTAGTCCCACTGGACTCGCCCCCAATAATAGCTTTCCCTTTACCTGGAATGGCAAAGAAGATCAAGTGAGCCACAAGGCTCAGCAAGTTCTAGGACAATAAACGATGCACATGAACCAATAATGAGGTGACACCAAAAGAGAGTAATCTAAAGCTTGATAGTTGTATACAAGATTCACAATTTAAAACTTGATTAATTCCAAGTTAAATGTATCATGCCACCATGTACTATTATACAAATGTGCATATAGATGTAATATCAGTAATAAACCTCATAGGCTCGCAAGCCATCAATCAACATATGCCAAAGTGTATCACATAAACAAAACCTCACAATAAATATGGAGCCAACCTGCTGAGCTATGGCCACCTCGTCCCACGCCAGGTGCTCTAGGGTACTCTTTCTCCCTCCGCGCAAAATAATAGGTGTGCAAAACATATATATATATATATGTAACATGTACATGTATGCATTTCCCAACCATATATATATTTTTAAATTCTCGATTCCGCGATGGTCATACTTTCTACATCACTTACCCATACTGGGTACTTTTCTATCATCAGATAAATTCAACATATCTTACTTCACAGCGTTTACCACATTTAAGATGTAATTTATGACAAGGGAATAGTTTTTGAGAGATGTTGTTTAATATCAAATCTTGATTTACCAGCTGAGGAGTATTATAAATTTAATAACTACTTTTCCCATCATATGATTGTTGTGATTTCATTTAACTAGTGGTAGTATGTGTTTACTTGGATTCATGCTCCTAGCTCAAATTCATGATTAGACCTCATATAATCAAATGACCACACCGCGCGAAATTGCTGGCCAAACATAAACTTGAATTTTTCTAAGGCAAAGGACCAAATAGAACATATTTTAAAAATGTCTTCATTTTGAAAAACTAACTCCCGGTAATTTGATAACTAACATTCATTGTTGTAAAAATGATTTTTAATGAATTTGTCAAGAAACGGAAACTATGTATTTCGATGGTGGTAAAATTGCAAATTCGTGAATTTGTACTAAAATCAAAATTCTATCTTTTTATTTTTTATGGATTTTGATTTTTTTGATATTTTTATTGAATCCAAATAGGGGGTACTTTCTTATTTACATTTATGTATTAAAGTAAATGAACATTTACTTAAGTTAAAGAAAGGTAAATAGATAGGCTGTGAGCAGGAAGCTCCCATTCAAAGGCTTATGGGATGAGCTCGGGAATAGCTTGTGATCTTTGAGTTCGTAGCTTACAGAGAGAGCTCAAGAGAGCTCGCGGGAAGGACAAGGCGAGCGACCTCGAGGTCATGAGGTTAACATGAGAATGCTGAATGTGCTCGCGGTCAAGAGGCTGAGCAAGAGCTCGTTGGACGAGCTTGAGGTCAGGCGCGTGGCAAGAGCTCGCGGCCAAGGGCTTGAGGAACGAGCTCGCGAGTGAGCTTACGGTCAGAGAGCATATAGGTGTGAGCTCGTGGCAAAGAGCTGGAACGAGCTCGCGGAAAGAACTGGAACGATCTCGCTAGCACATCAATGAAGCTGAACGTGTATATATATATATATATATAACTGGGTTTGTCGAACAGAACAAAACAGGGGCATTCGAACCACTGATTAAGCATGAGTATATGGTGGGTTAGCTAGATAGGGTATGCTCTAATAAGCTTTACAAATCTCTAAAGGTCTCAGCTTGTTACGCATGTTGTATATATGAGTGTATTTATAAGTGGGTCTCATATATATAGGCAAACAGTATATATCTTCAGTTGAAACTCTTGTTGTTTGCATAAGACCTCCAAATCTCTCAATGAAGTCATTTAATGGTGACTTAGCATTTTACATTCAGACTCTACTTATGTATATATATACAAGAGGCATTTGGATGGACAAGAAACATCCAGCTATAGGTGAGAGCTTCCAAATATGATGTAGCAGTACATATATAAATGCCTGAACAGAGAGCAACGAGCTAAACAAAACCCAGTTGTAAGTAAGAAGAAAAGCCATTCACTGAACAAATATTAGGGTGAATCAAACCCCACTTGAGACATCAAATGGACTTCCCAGCAACTATGAAATTTATACACAAAATAAACACAGTGGAAAACACTAACAGCGAGGTGACACAATAAGCAACAGTTTGCAAATCAAGGGAGCTTGCATTGCAATATAGAATATATCTAAGAGAGAGCTCACACTGAAGGATAACGTGGAAGTGCAGAAGAAATTTGCATTGGAATAAAAAATGGGTAAGAGAACTTGCCTGTTGAGAATGCAAAACCAGCGAGAAGTTCCACCCATGCACTGGAAGTAAACAACAGAAGCAAACAGAAGTGATGGAATAGGTTGGAGAAGGTGAAGAAGAAGAAGAGCACGGAGATGGACCAAAGAAGCAATGAGACAGTGCATTCAAAAAGAAGGGATACACCTTGCACTAGAATAGGATAATTGTGCACAGAGCCTGCTGGGAAAAATGAGTGCGTACAGGTCTGTACGCCAGCTCCAGAATTTACCAAAATGTCCTATTTTTCATATTACAAACAAAAATATCCAGGGGCTTGATTGACAATTGCTAACTTAATTTATTTTATTTTTTCATTTTCTTATTACACCATCAAGCCCACTATTTTCAAATTATTTCTCACCATGGGCCTAAGCCCAAATTACATGTATCCCATATACATATTTTTTCCAAGCCCACCGGGCTTAATTTTCTACTTGGGTTAGATATTTCATTAACTATTTAATTGAGGCCCCTTTCACTTAATTTCTAATTCCATGCACCATAAAATAAAATTATGCAATCTAAAATTATTTATGTGCCACCAAGGAAATTAACATTAAGCATTAAAAAAAAATACTTTGAAGGACCATCACGAGGATACATAGCATGCAACGGAAGCGTTTTTTTTTATTTTTTTTTAAAAAAAAACTTTCCTCGTATTGATTAGAATCTAGGAAACTTACTTTTCCTTCGGATCACCAGACAGAATGAAGCGACAGGAGGAGGAGGGGCAGGAGCTTCTTCGCGTGGTGGAGATGACGGCTGTCTTGCAATCCTTCGGCTCCTTCGCATTAGAACTTGAATGTTCTCTTGATCTTCCAAGGTATGACTCAAGAACTCTTGGCCTCTCTTTTGGTGAAGAAGAGTAAAAAATCTTAGGTGAAAAACAACCAAGGAGAGAATATATAGAGGGAGAACCCTAGGGTTAAAACCCTAGTGGGCCAAACCCTAGTGGGCCAAGTTCATTTAATTAATTTTCTAATTTGGGTTAGCCCAATTAATTAATTAAAAAACCAATGAACTATTATTTTATTCTAGCCCAATTAATTATGAACCATTCTGAATAAAATAATTCTCTCTCAATGTAATTCACCCAACAAGCCAAATGTATTAAATAATACATGAGTTATATCGAGTTACCCTGGGGACCAAAAGAAAAATTATTCATGGCTACTAAAATGACCAAAATACCCCTGTTACCCAATAGCTATATTTTGTCATTCTAAGTGTTCCAACTATCACCATATGGTAACACTGACCCCACGAATAATTTTGCATGTGCAATGTCTTTGACCTACTAGTGTAATGACGAAAATATCCCTCTGCGTAACACCCATCATTTAGAAAGGAATAATGTACTAACACCTCTCTAAATGATTTCTACCATCCTTAGATCACTAGTCCAATAATCCGTGACTACTCGAATGTACTTGCTTATCATTGGGAGCTACCCAGAAGCACACACTCTTAAGTCACGTTCCTAGGGCCCTGGATTATTTGATTATTCTTGGACAATCACAAGGGGTGAATCACAGAAACTATCTTGTATTAGTCTGTCTTAGCTAATTAGAAACCATACTCCCAATTCACAAGGTTATTGATCTTTGATAGACCTCACCTATAGTGAATCTAAGAATATAGCTCTGGGTTCACTAGACCACCAACTAATACTCAAGTATTAAAGTACTCGTCCATGTAGTAGCAGTGATAGACTAGCTCCATGATAATTAGTACTTTGTCATTAGCTTCTATCACAGGTCTACTCTACACATTCCAAATGAGCTTGTACAATTAGAGTAAATGGATTGTTTACTGGCTAAGGCAAGCCATCCTCCATTAGGATCTATTGCATAATGATCTTATCATGATAGAATGCCCAGTTCTATCAAAAGATCAAGAGTAATATTTTCTTGCTTATTAAGTACCCATGATTCATGCCTAACTGTGAAGAACGACCCATCACATGAATCACTTACTTAATAGCATGGACACTTTTCCAACAATTAAATGCAAATAATATATGTGCCATAAACTGACTAAAAGAAACATCATTACCATAAATTAAACAAAACGTATCTTTAGGGCATACATTTCCAACATACTTAGCCCAACATTTTAATTGCGAAAACATTGACGTCGAGTATTAAAACACCTAGACCCATTTTAGGGTCGTTACAGAAGTAGAGAGAGAGTGAGAGCAAAGGGAAATGGAGATGGCCCAGGGTTGGCCGGAGGAGGCTGATTGCAGCACGAGGTGGCAGCGATCGCGTGCTAGCTAGAGGCGAGCAGAGGTAGCCATGACGGCTATGGCATCGAGCGGTGCTTCGAGCAGCGTGGAGGCAGCCGGTGGTGGTTGTGGTGACACGGGAAGTTGGCGGAGCAACAGCTGAGGCAGTGGTGTCCAACCAGTGGCTAATGGAGGCCAACAGTGGCTGATAGCACTATACGCGTAGGTGGTTGCTCTCAAATAGAGGCTGGTGGATAGCAGCGGTCATGCAGCCGTCGATGGAGGTCGATAATGGTGAGTTGGCAGCAGCAACGGTCGAGGAGGCTAAATGGGGGCAAGTAGTGGGCGGCCATGAGCAAGGGCCCTTGTTTGCGCACAGGAAGAAGAGAGGAAGAAGATGAACAAGGGAGAAGAAAGAGAAAAGAAGGAAAAAGAAAAATAAAATAAAGAAAAAAAATATGAAAAATAAGGGGAAAATGCTAAAAAAATCAAAAAAAAAATTGAAAATTAATTTGGGTCTCAAGGAATGTGCTAGAGGCTTAGAAATGGGAATTTGGGCATAAAGTGGCAGCTCAAAAGGCAATGCCGTGCAGGCATTTTTTTGATTTCTCTTCCAGATTGATCATGGTAAATAAATTAATTCTTTTCGTGCTAATTTCATATGTGGGATTATGTGAATAGTGTCGGTTGGATTAAATCATTGGTTGAGGTTGTTCAAAAATTGTGGATGGGTGGTTTTTTGCGAGGTATGGAAAAAACAAAGGCCCTGGTTTAATTTCTGATGTTGTTGGGATTTGATTGCATCTAGGTTTGACCGGGGAGGCAGTGACCCTAGAAAAACTCAGAGTTCGGGCAGACGTTCTCGTTCTTAGCAGAGATAAGGCTTCGAGCAAGGTAAGGTATGACCCCAAGAGTGATGGCCTTACGAATGTTTGGTAAATTTGGAAAAATATATGTTGTGTGCAGTTGCGTGTTGTCCATATTCTATAGGTAGTTTAATGGAGTCCTATGGCCATGGGAGAGACTAGATACATGCTAGGGGTAATATAGGAGGTTAATGCCTCGAACAGGTGAGTTTGGAGGGCAGTGATGCCTCACCATTTATGCATATTTACTTGTTATTGCATCACATATATTATTTTATTTTCATTCATTGTGACTCATGAGGTTTTACCTCATGTTGTAGATGTTGCGAGGCTAGATGCAGGCAGGGATGATGTCGAGATGATGAAGTGGCGACTTGTGATGTTACCCGAGCTTTGTATGTTGCATATATATATATATATTCATGTATATATTTTTATGTGTTGGATGTATGGTTGTTGAGCGTTGAAGGGTATCCAATTGGTTGTAATCAGTTTAGCGTAGATGTATTTCGCATAGTGTATGTGTGATTGTTAAGGCTTCTAGTTGTGAGTGGCTTGTTTGGTGGAGCCAAGTTTTCGGATCGTGTAAGGATCAAAAAGGTATTTCCCATAAATCCCCAGTACTCTGCGGATATTTGATGTGCTAGTTTTATGCCTGAGTCACCTTTGGCTTGTTGTGAGATGAGCTGAAGAAAGGTAAAGCTCACTCAGGTTTCGAGTCCCGTTCCGCTATGTTTCCTTGTTTGTGTTGGGATCGATTCTTCGAGTGGAGCAAAAAGAAGGATGAAGCCTAGTGCTCACCTAGGATGTTTCTTATTGAAACATGGTTCATCTTTTTAGTTATTGGCTTGGCGTGTGAGTAATCTGGTTGATTATTCATTGGTGGGACTCGTAGGTGGGAGAGGGTCGTTACATGAGGCGAAAGAGGTGAAAAAGGAGAATGACTCTTTAAATAGAGATGTGGAGGATCTTAAGAAAACTAAGGCATCATTGTTAGGGCCTAATTTCGATTTCTCTGTTGAGATGAAGCGAGCCTTACAAGAAAGAGATGATATGCATTCTCATTTTTTAGAAGAGAAAGGGTGTGCTTATGAGCTATTTGACCAACTCGAGGGAATGAGTATTAAGGCCATCAAGGCTGAAATAGTTAAGGGGTATCAATATGTTTTGAGGAGAAGGAAATATATGCTTTGGGCTTTATGAAGTATGGGTTTTATTTGGCCTGAGAGTATTTAGAGATAACATACTCGGACACTGACTTTTTAGATGTTATCTTCACGGGCAACAAAACAGGGGATATCCGCGACTTGTAGTTATTTGGGGACCCTGATCCTATATTGCCTAAGGCATTTTTAAATAAAAAGGTGAAGGATCTCAATATGCCTGTTGGTCCCTAAAACCCATATGTATCGGAGCCAGATATGCTAGCTGATACAAGGACTTCCCAAGGGATGGAGGCAATTGGTGCCCCAGAAGACAATGAGTTCGTTGATTTGGACTTTACCAAGGAGGCTCTTGGTCAGGAGGATTAGTTCCCTAGTGCTTTGATTTAGGAAAGATTTATTGTTGCCCCCTTACCCTTTTTTGCCTTTTTTTGGGTTCATTATTCGTTTTGTATTTTGAGAACTAAACATATATTAATTTGATGAGCATTCTTTTGGGGATCAATATTTGGATGACCTATTGAGAGCCTATCATGCATATGAGCTATATGAATGCATGGAGCATGAATAAAAAGTAAGGGAATAATTTAACTGTTACCATCGAAGACATGTGCTTTCTTGGAGTAAAGTCCTAATACCCGTGTGCTGGCCAACATATAAAGATAATCTAGCTCCCTAGATGGGGGATGTTGTCAATCAATTATGTATGTAAATTTATGGAAAGGATGAAAGAGATAATAAAGTATTTTCGGAAGTAACGATATATCTGTTGGGCCAAAGGGAATATTCAACCCCAAGAAATATATAAACTTTGAGATAAATGTACTTAGGTCCAAAGTAAGGCATGAGACGTCCCACATCTGACATCATGCGGGTGTACTACTGTCGCCACTTGCAACTAGGGGCGAGACATGTGTCCGTGTCCACCGGCTACCTTTTACCCATTGGGACTAATTGAGACAGAGGACATCAACCCATTAAGTCCCTTCGTGGAATGGTTTGGCCACGAGGAGCTGTACAATGTCCTAAGCGCCCTAAGGAAGTAAAATAGTAAGTATTAGCGGACCTACATAGAGGAAAGACAATTTCTTACAACTCTGTTTCTTCCACCAATTAGTGCGTCGATGCATGGGGCCAGTGGATCAGTTATTTAAAGGAGTGATCCTAGTCTTTACTTCCAAAGGAAAATTTTTTTGCGCTACTGTTCCTTTGCGACCAGGATTAGTTTCCTCCATTCAAGTACCTCTTCAACTACCCTTTTCATGTCATCCCGTATACTTGCTACTATTTGGTTATCTTGTCTTCCCCCCGTTGGTGTACTAGCCACGATTTCATGGTATCTCCCGTTTTGTGGGCTCCTCGCCTTATTCTCCATTCAGGGATTATCATTTCTTTTGGGTGTAACATGGGGATTCTTCCTTGGTGGTGGTGATCTCGGCCTATTCTCTTGGCGAGGAGAAGAACGAGAATGAGAGTCGGGAGTGGCTTCCCGATAGGAATCGATTCCTAGATCAAGTTGAGACTCATGTGGCTACATAGGTTCTGGCATAAACCTTCTCAAGGTATCAGACAGTGTTGCTCTAGGCATCATGCTTTGGAGTATCCCAACCATGTCCCGAAGTGCTTGCATTCCTTCAACATGTTGTTTTAATGCTTCATACTCATCCCATGGGACCATACACAGTGGCTGTTGCAAAGTCCCAGCTTGATCAGTGGGGTGTGCCCGTGAGCTGATGTTAAAAGGAGGCGGGTGACGGCACGCATATTTTATATTATTTATCCCTCTTATTCCATCTTCATTGCACTCTATTTAGGTTATTTCATTTGTCTTGTGTTTATTTTATTTTATTAGGCTTCACACTATTTTTATTCTTTTTTTGGCAGATTTGGGCCGCAGATTTGAGCTATTTCGATAGAGGCGCAAGTGGGCTTTGCAAGGTGGACGGACATTGAGTTTTAAAGAGGCAACCATATTTCATTGTGGGTTATGAGCAAATTTAGAATCCATTGGGCCCTTTTAATTAATTAAATTATGGGCCATTTGTAATAAAAAAAACCCTAAGCCCATTTAGCCTAGGTTTTTCTCTTCCAAAACCCTATAAATAAGAGCTAGCTAAGAGGCATTTAGGGTGGCCGATTTTGGAGGATTCTCACGATTTCGACCTAGAAGCTATGGAAGGCTAATTCGCTTGTAATCTGCTACATTCTCGTACCCCTTGCCCGGTTTGAGTCTCGGTCATATAGTCGAATCTGGTTTGGAACTCAATTTTCATGTTTTTATTGATGATTTGGTTTCTTTTCCTTCTCTAAGTTTATGTATGTTTCTTTTACGCGGTTGTGTGAATGTGTGCATGATCTTTGGATGGGTTTAATTGGCGTGCTCGGTTAAGGCTTTGATTAGAAAGAAACGATATATTTGTATGAGCGATTACTTGTTTTGATTTAATCTTTTACGGTTGTGGAAGAGTTTTTCAAATCAGAAAGAAAATCAAACAGATTATTTTCATAAGTGAGACGGGGATTATCGTGGTAAGGAGGTAGGGTTTGTAGCGGGATACATTTTACTTCATCTTTGTTTCATTCTTGAACATTTTTAAGTTCAGTTTTCATCACAACCCCCCCTCGTTTAATCTTGTTTTGACAGTTCATTGAAAGTTCATTGGGTGACGACTTGGGGAGCATCCTAGCTGCAAACCAGTTCTAATACATACACTAATTTGGTCGGTTAGACAACCTCGATCAAGATTTTGGCGTCGTTGCCGGGGAACCGTCAATCTGTTCTGCCATAACAAGATTTGTTTTTTGTTCTTTTGTTTCTTTGTTCATTCTCTTTCATTCTTTGTTGCTTTCTTTCTGTTTTGCTCTTTTGTTTCTTTGTTCATTCTCTGTGTTTTTCTTTTCTGTTTTCTTTTTTTTCTGTTTTCTGCCATAACCAGCACTGTTCACCGCCGTCGACTATCTCGGAATGCCCTGATTTTTGGTGTCCAAAGGAATGGGGGTGTGGGGAGAAATAGTCACTTCTTAATAGTGAGGAGTGCATTTTTTGGCCAAATTCCAACGTTTAGACCACTTTTTAGGCCATTTTGTGTTTTCTTGGTGTGTTTATGTGATCTTTCCTTGTGTGTTTTTTGTTTTATTTTTGTTCTTGTTGATATTTAGTGCATGACCAGATCATCTAAGGGTGAACTAATTGATTTAGATCCAAAAATTGAGAGGACCCTTAGGCGACAAGCAAGAGAACTTAGGTCTCAAGATAGGGCAGTGACTAATAGTGTCTTTCCCATTGTCTTTGATACTGTTTCTAAGTTCCAACCTAAATTGATCAATATGGCCGCCAATGAAAACAATGGCAATGAGAATAGGAATAATGCTAACAGAACTATTAGAGAATTGGCTTCCCCTGATGTGCATTATCAACCCTTGTGTATTCAGTATCCTCAATTGGAGGCAAACTTTGAACTGAAATCTGGATTGATACATTTGCTTCCCAAGTTTCATGGTCTTGGAGGTGAAGATCCACACAAGCATCTGAAGGAGTTTCATGTGATATGCTCCACCATGAGGCCTCAAGGGGTTGATGAAGAACAAATAAAGCTAAGGGCATTCCCTTTCTCTCTTGATGAAACTGCCAAAGACTGGTTGTATTACTCGCCACCTGCTGCCATTACCAATTGGGATGGCCTGAGGAGAATATTTCTAGAGAAGTTCTTCCCTGCTTCATGAACAACAGCCATCTAGAAGGACATTTGCGGCATCCGACAGATAGGTGGAGAAAGCTTGCATGAGTATTGGGAGAGATTCAATAAGTTGTGTGCTAGTTGTCCTCATCATCAGATAAGTGACCAGCTCCTCATTTAATATTTTTATGAAGGCTTACTCCCCATGGACAGGTGCTTAGTGGATGCTGCATTTGCAGGAGCCTTTGTGGAAAAGACACCAGCTGCAGCCCGGGACTTAATTTCAAAGATGGCTCAAAATGCACAACAATTTGGTACCAGGCTGAACACTCCCATGAAGACTGTCAATGAGGTTGGTTTTGCTGCACCTATGGACCAACGGAGAATAGAAAATAGGCTGGAGGAACTAACTTCAATGGTTCGCCAGTTAGCCCTTGATCGAAACCAGCCCCAGCAGGTATGTGGCATTTGTTCATTATCTTCACATGTGACTGATCAGTGCCCACAATTGCAGGATAACACAGAATCATGTAATGAATCTTCCCTGGAAGACCATTTCAGCAACAGCCACAACAGAATAGGTATGATCCCTATGCTCCCACCTACAATTCGGGCTGGAGAGACCATCCTAACTTCAGATATGGGGGTGCTTCAACTCAACCATTCCAACAGAGGTTCAATGCACAGAGTCACAGTAATGCCACACCAATGAAGCAACAAGCACAGACACTACCCAAGGCCGAACCGAGCTTGGATGACATAGTGCAGCAATTGGCTGCCAATACTCTCAAATTCCAACAACGGACTGACAGCACCATACAAAATTTGGAGACACAGATTGGGTAGTTAGCAACTAACATAAATGAGCTAAGGAGTCAAGGCTCGGGTCAGCTACCTTCACAGCCAATATCTAATCAAAAGGGAAATGTGAGTGCGATCATGTTGTATAGTGGTAAAGAAGTGAATGTTCCAGAGAAGGCACAAGAAGAAACTGGTAGAAAAGAAGAGTCGCAGCCCCTCTCAATTCAAAGGGCCAAGTAGCACATCAACAATGATCAGGACAAGAGAGAGAACCCCTACACCAATCCATTGCCTTTTCGCCATAGAGCCACTCAAAACAAGAAGAGGGTTGAAGCTGAGTTGGATAAGGAGATCATGGAGACTTTCCAAAAGGTCGAAGTCAATATACCACTCTTGGAAGCCATCAGACAGATTTCCAAGTATGCCAAGTTTCTCAAAGACTTGTGCACCCACAAGAGGAAGCGGAAGGGAAATGAGCAGGTCAACCTTGGAAGGAATGTCTCAGCCCTAATCCAGCCTGCCATGCCTTTGAAATGCAAAGATCTAGGGACGTTTACCATTCCTTACACTATAGGAGAGCTACAATTCACAAATGCTTTGCTAGATTTGGGTGCTTCCATTACTGTAATGACTAAATCTGTTTATGCATCCTTGCAGGTTGGCTCATTGAAACCCACAGGAGTGGTAGTCCAGCTCGCTAACAGGAGCACGACCTATCCCACGGGAGTCTTGGAGGACTTGCTGGTTAAGGTTAAGGATCTTATCTTCCCAGCTGACTTTTATGTTTTAAATATGGAAGATGATAACAAACCTAGACATGCACCATTGATACTAGGCAGACCTTTCTTGAAAACTGCTAGGACAATAATTAATGTGCATGAAGGTACCTTGTCTATGGAATTTGCTGGTAATACTATCCATTTCAACATTCTTGATTCCACGAAGTATCCTTCAGAAGATCATTCCTCCTGGCATGTTAATTTTATTGACTTGATGGTTGATGTTGCATGTGCTGATCTTGCTGACTTTGTTTCTGAGTTCCCCACCATCCATGACTTTCCTGATAGTGTGCATTGCATTGATTATCATGATGGATTTAGTAAGTGTGCCGCTTGTTCTGAGATAGATGAGTTTTTAAATCTTTCTGAATCTGACATGAGTTTTCAGCATGAGCATCCCGTTACCTTACATAACTCTCATAAGCCTCCCATGGCGAATGTTTCCCTTGCTGAGAATGTCATGCAAGCAGATGGTTCTCTTGACTTAAACACAAACAGGTTGCTGCCTTCAATCCAACAGCCACCTACCTTGGAGTGCAAACCCTTACCTGACAACCTCAAGTATGCTTACTTGGAGGAGGGAGAGAAGTTTCCAGTACTCATAGCCAACAACCTCCGCCCTGACCAAGAGAAGAGATTGCTGGACCTACTTAGGAGGAACAAACGAGCAATAGGCCGGACCTTGGCGGACATACCAGGTATTAGTCCTTCTTTGTGCATGCACATGACTCATTTAGAGGAAGGAGCCCGACCAATGAGGCAGCCACAGAGGAGACTCAATCCCACCATCCTAGGTGTGGTCAAGAAAGAGGTAAGTAAGTTACTTTTGGCTGGTATCATCTATCCTATATCTGATAGGAAGTGGGTGAGTCCAGTGCAGGTTGTCCCAAGAAGACAGGTTTCATAGAGGTGGCTAATGAAAGAAATGAGCTAGTGCCCATGAGAGTGCAGAACAGCTGAAGGGTCTGCATCGACTATAGGAAGCTCAACCAAGCAACCAGAAAAGATCACTTTCCCCTTCCATTCATCGACCAAATGTTGGAAAGGTTAGCAGGTAAATCGCATTATTGTTTTCTTGATGGCTTTTTTGGTTATTTTCAGATATGCATAGCACCAGAGGATCAGGAGAAGACCACCTTCACTTGTCGTTTTGGCACTTTTGGCTACCGAAGGATGCCATTTGGCTTATATAATGCTCCAGGTACATTCCAGCGGTGCATGATGAGTTTATTTTCTGAATTTCTTGAGCATTGTATGGAAGTATTCATGGATGACTTTTCTGTTTATGGCACCTCATTTGATGACTGCTTGGTTAGCTTGGGTAAAGTTTTGGAAAGATGTGTTGAGAAAAACCTTGTTTTGAATTATGAAAAATGTTACTTCATGGTTAAGCAAGGCATAGTCTTAGGTCATGTTATCTCCAGACAAGGTATCGCGGTCGATAGTACCAAGGTGGATGTCATTGCTTCTTTACCTTACCCCGCGTCTGTGCGGGAAGTACGCTCTGTCCTTGGCCATGCAGGGTTTTACAGGAGGTTCATCCAAGACTTCAGTAAGATTGCCATTCCATTATCCCACCTCCTCCAAAAGGATGTGGATTTCAAGTTTGATGAACAATGCAAGCAAGCCTTCGAGGAACTTAAGAGGCGATTGACTTCTCCATCGATTATCTAGCCACCCAACTGGGAGTTACCCTTCGAGCTCATGTGTGATGCTTCAAACTTTGTAGTAGGCGTTGTTCTCTCTCAACGGGTGAAAAAGAAGTCGCATGTCATTTCCTACGCCTCACGTACCCTGGACAGTGCTCAAACCAATTACACCACGACTGAAAAAGAGCTCTTAGCCATTGTCTTTGCTTTAGATAAATTTTGATCATACCTATTGGGATCTAAAGTTATTGTGTTTTCTGATCATGCAGCCTTGAAGTTCCATCTGAAGAAGCCCGATGCAAAACCTAGGCTTATCCGGTGGATGCTGCTACTCCAGGAATTTGATATTGAGATCAAAGACAAAAGTGGAGCTGAAAACTTGGTAGCCGACCACCTGAGCCGGATACCTGCTTCTCCCAACTCGTCTGACATGGATCATCCGCCTATCAGAGATAATTTTCCAGATGAGTTGCTTTATCACTTACATGGTACTGAACCTTGGTATGCTGACATTGTAAATTTCCTAGTTGCTTCTGAATTACCTGCACATTTTAAGAAAGCACAATTACATAAATTTAAAAGCGAAGCTAAGTACTATGTATGGGATGATCCATATTTGTGGCACTTGTGTAGTGACCAAGTCCTTAGGAGGTGTGTCCCTGATCATGAATTTGCATCCGTCCTACATTTCTATCACACTCTTGCATGTGGTGGTCATTTTGGTCCGCAACGTACTGCTAGAAAGGTCTTAGATGCAGGGTTATATTGGTCATCCCTTTTCAGAGATGCATATGGATTCTGTAAGAACTGTACATGTTGCCAACACAGAGGTTCAATTTCACGCAGAAATGAAATGCCTCAGAAACCTTTATTATTCTGTGAGATATTTGATGTATGGGGCATTGATTTCATGGGTCCTTTTCCTGTCTCTTTTGGTTTTGTGTACATTCTTTTGGCTATGGATTATGTTTCGAAATGGGTGGAAGCTAAAGCCCCCCGGACTAATGATTCTTCTGTGGTTGCAGATTTTGTTAGATCTCATATTTTCTGCAGGTTTGGCATTCCCAGGGCCATCATCAGTGATCAAGGATCCCACTTCTGCAACAGAAAGATGCAATCCATGCTCCGAAAATATGGAGTTTTACATAAAGTGGTGACGCCCTACCATCCGCAGACCAATGGGCAAGCTGAGGTTTCAAATAGAGAGATCAAGCAGATTCTAGCGAAGACAGTCCAGCCCAATAGGAAAGACTGGAGCCAAAGGTTGGAAGATGCACTTTGGGCCTACCGCACGGCCTACAAGACTCTGTTCGGCATGTCCCCATATCGACTGGTCTTTGGAAAAGCATGTTATCTGTCGGTAGAGATCGAGCATAAGGCCTATTGGGTAGTAAAGCAATGCAACATGGACATGACAGAAGCTGGTTCCAAGCGGAAGCTTCAATTGCAAGAGCTTGAGGAATTGAGGTTAGCGGCATATGAGAACTCCAGGATCTACAAGGAAAAGACCAAAGTTGCACATGACAAATTGATTGCCAAGAAGGAGTTCAACGTTGGCAATAAAGTCCTCCTCTACAATTCACGCCTAAAGCTGATGCCTGGTAAGTTGCGTTCTAGATGGGTTGGTCCTTTTGTGGTTACTCATGTTTTTCCTTATGGTGCAGTTGAGATTATGGACGAGTCGACTATGAAGAAATTCACAGTTAATGGGCAGAGGCTTAAACATTTCTACGAAGGCTTTACAGAACACACAGTGGAGGAGCTATCTCTCTTGGACCTTCCCCCGACTTGATACCACCAGGCTATTTCTCTCTCCTTACTTTTCTTACTTGTCCTATACCTGATTCTTGCTGCATGCTTACATTGAGGACAATGTAATGTTTGAGTGTGGGGGGGAGTTTTAGAATAAAAGTTTCTTTTAAAAAAAAACAAAAAAACAAAAAAAACAAAAAGATATATATATTTATTTGCAAAATGAGGCAAAATAAGTTTGACAGAATTTCGCATGATTAGAAAGTCGATCTTATCTTTTTGAGCTTTCAAGTAAATTGGCAATGAGTTTGGCTTGGTGGGTTAATTGAGGTAGTCTTTGTGAGGATATTTGTGCATGTTCTTTCTTATGCTATGCATGCATTCACTAATTATGGGTATCACTCTAGAGCTTGTTTTGAATCTTTATTGAAGCTATCAGTGCTCATGCATGTGAAAAGATGATTAAGGCATTCTTTCATTTTACTTGCCATACCAAAAAAAAACAAAAAGAAGATCATTTCCCTTCTTTAGGTTGAAGAACATTCATTGCATCCCTTGATTATGATAGAATATTAAGCAAGTCCTTTGGAATCAAAAGAAAAATAGATACAAAGGCCAAAGGCTAAGGTGAGATGGAGCGTAAAACGCACTCACCAAGGTTGGGATGGAGCGTAAAACGCACCCACCATTCAAAAAAAAAAAGTTCTATTTTCTGCTTGCTTAATAATTCTTCATTAATCTTGGATTGTCTTGAATGTTTCCTTTCTTCCTAAAGTTTACTTTTCATTGTTATCTTCCTATCCCTTTCACCTTACCATGTTGGAGCCATGAATAAAAGTCCTTTTGATTTGCATGCATAAAGCATTGAGAGTGGAGATTTAGAAGATGAGCATATCTGGTAGTGGAATTATGATTGGGTGGAGTCAGGCATAGCATTTGAGAGAACATGTTCTTATTCTATGAGGGTTTGCTTATTTTGACTCGTCTTGCCAAATAAAATTGCCATGCTACTTGTTTGTCTGGGAAGTGTAAGAAAGATGATCTTTGAGAGTTGAATTCCTATAAAACTTGTCGTGCCTCTCATTTTGCATTCTTCGCATCCTTTTCGTTTGAAAGAGTGAATGTTAGCATTTAGTGTTTCGCCCAGGAGTGCAAAAGTCTAAGTGTGGGGGAATTTGATGGCGCGCATATTTTATATTATTTATCCCTCTTATTCCATCTTCATTGCACTCTATTTAGGTTATTTCATTTGTCTTGTGTTTATTTTATTTTATTGGGCTTCACACTATTTTTATTCTTTTTTTGGCAGATTTGGGCCGCAGATTTGAGCTATTTCGATAGAGGCGCAAGTGGGCTTTGCAAGGTGGACGGACATTGAGTTTTAAAGAGGCAACCATATTTCATTATGGGTTATGAGCAAATTTAGAATCCATTGGGCCCTTTTAATTAATTAAATTATGGGCCATTTGTAATAAAAAAAACCCTAAGCCCATTTAGCCTAGGTTTTTCTCTTCCAAAACCCTATAAATAAGAGCTAGCTAAGAGGCATTTAGGGTGGCCAATTTTGGAGGATTCTCACGATTTCGACCTAGAAGCTAAGGAAGGCTAATTCGCTTGTAATCTGCTACATTCTCGTACCCCTTGCCCGGTTTGAGTCTCGGTCATATAATCGAATCCGGTTTGGAACTCGATTTTCATGTTTTTATTTATGATTTCATTTCTTTTCCTTCTCTAAGTTTATGTATGTTTCTTTTACGCGGTTGTGTGAATGTATGCATGATCTTTGGATGGGTTTAATTGACGTGCTTGGTTGAGGCTTTGATTAGAAAGAAACGATATATTTGTATGAGCGATTGCTCGTTTTGATTTAATCTTTTACGGTTGTGGAAGAGTTTTTCAAATCAAAAAGAAAATCAAACCAAACAGATTATTTTCATAAGTGAGACAGGGATTACCGTGGTAAGGAGGTAGGGTTTGTAGCGGGTTACGTTTTACTTCATCTTTGTTTCATTCTTAAACGTTTTTAAGTTCAGTTTTCATCACAACCCCCCCCCCTCGTTTAATCTTGTTTTGACAGTTCATTGACAGTTCGTTGGGAGACGACCTAGGGAGCATCCTAGTTGCAAACCAGTTCTAATACATACACTAATCTGGTCGGTTCGACAGCCTCGATCAGCGGGGCTGGTTGGTACCCCACTTGTGGATTCGGGGAAGCAGAGCGAGCAACTCTTTATGGTTGAGAGTCTTGAAGAGGTGGAGGTGCTCTCTGTGGGTGAGAGTCTCGAGGAGTTGGGTGCGCTACCTATTGCTAAGAGAGAGTTCATCGATGTCAACGGGTGTTTTCCATACTTTAAGTTAACTTTTTGTCCTTCTTCCCATAGATGACACCAATTGTTATTGCCAAAATAAAACAATATATTTTTAATCATGGGAGAATACAATTTGTGTGTGGTTGATCAAAAGAGTCTCAAAAGTGTAGAGTCTTATGAGTCTCGTAGGTCTTAAGAGTCTTGAGAGTCTCGTCACCAAAGTGTCTTGAGAGTTTCTTCACCAAGTGCCTTGAGACTCTCATGATCTTTCGAATGGGAGACCTCTTTGGATTTGACGAGAGGCTTCCTGATGACCAGGTGACCCTTGATGACTGAGAAAGTCTTGATGATTAGAGAGCTGTGAGACAAATGCACGATTAAAGGCGTGGGTGGGTGTCCTCGCGTGAACCCTCTAATGCTTAAGTCAGTTCTCGAGAGCAGAAACGCAAGAATGTACTTAGAGTGCCAAGGAGAGCATACTTGAGGTCAAAGGTGTGGCCTTTTATTTATAGAGTAGAGAGAAGGGGGCACGTGGTGGCTATCTCGATAGTCATGCGGCCCATCCCGAGGGTCTTGCGGCCCATCTTGAGAGTTCTGCAACCGTGAAAGTGTATCCAAGGGATGAGACATCGGTGGGAGACACCTACTCGGTCAAATGATCATATGGGTGGCCTTGCTTCTTCATGTCTTGAACGGTAGAAGAGAGAAAGGGATGATGACCCCCTACTCACTTGGTCATATGATTGAGTGAGTAACCATTCGGTCATATGACGGAGTGGGTCTTCACCCGCTCATTCTTGAGCGACTCCCTTGCCTTTTCTCCTTAGTTCAAACCCATTTTTGTTCCAACAATTGGATCTGCTCCCCAATCGGATATGGGTGCAATCTTCAGGGCATATCACGTTCACTTTGGATGATTTTTTAGTTGTGGGTGATTTCAATGTTCAAGTTCTCTCAAGTCTCGTCATATTTTGAAGTCTCAGCGCATTTTTGAGTCTCAAGGTCGTGAGGTGCCAACCCACTTGGTTTTCTATGAGCCTTTCCTCATTTGTAAGGCATATCACTTATATATGTCAATATATATATACATATATACATATATAGACATATATAAGTTTACAGGCAAACATAAATTTATACATATATACATGCACATGTATATTTGACAATTATTTTTTTTTTTAATTTTTTTAAATAATATTTATATGAAGATGAGTTTGGGTATAATGATATAATTAATTTATTGTTAAACACAAAAGGTCACGAGCTCAAATTTTGCTCAAGAAAATAAATTTTTATTTTTTAAATAAATATTCAAAAACATTATTAAAATTTTAGAAACTTGACAAAGCTTAAAAAAGGAACACCAAAGTGTTTCTTTGCTTAAATAAATATTGCACATATATGGATATACACAAATATATACTATATATATATGTAAATATAAATATAAATATATAAATATTTATTACTAATTAATGAAAATAAAACATTTAATAGTTAATATATAATTAAATATTAGTCTAAAGGAGACCATGGTTTCATTTTTTGACTTAAAATCCGTGATGAATTTAGACCAAATTAGCAAACACATTTATTAAAATCCTACACATTAGGGTTTCTATTTTTTTTCCTAAACCATAGTTGTTGGGGCTGAAATGCACTCGATCACCATCAACTATTCTTCTAACCACCATCTTCTGCCATCGAATCGTCATTCTCTGTCTCACCCGGATCTCAATCTCTCTCTTTTTCACTCCAATTTGTCAGTCATTGCAGCACCACCACTCCCACCAGTCACCATCTTAACTTTTTGATTAAAATTCCTTTTGTGATTACGAAGCGTAATCCCTAAATGTTGCCACACTACCTTCTTCGGCTACCACAAACCCTATCCCACTGTCGTTGTTCAACCGTGAAGAAAGGAGAAGAGAAAGAAGAAAGATAGAGAAGGATATATATATATATATATATATATATATAAGAGAGAGAGAGAGAGAGAGAGAGAGAGCAAAACCAAATAGCTTGGGAAAGTCAGAAGTATTATGGATTTCTGTTGAGACCCCATAAAATTAGGGTAACTTCATTATAGCCCTGGTAAGCAAATCTTTACCAACAATCTAACTGTAGAGATTGGAAAAATGTATTAAGTAAAAACTTCTTTTAATTAGAAATCATTAGAAAGTAACATAAACATGCGGAAGAGACAGCTAAGCAATGGAATGACAACAATGCTTACATTTTTCAAAAGAGCTATAACAGTCCTTAATTGGGTCCCATGAACAACACCAGCATGGTTCAAAATGACATAAAGTTGGGTAGCAAATTTTATTTGGTGTGGCATCCACTTGACGAGTGCTTACATCCATGGCCATATAAATTTGTTTGTATTTGTGGTCTTCAGCATCGCCTGCACACACACATATAATAATAATTAAGAAAATATTCATATATATATATATATATATAAATATGATCACATCTTCTCTTCTTGAATGTTGATTTTTACATTCAATAGCAACGCACGAGTTGCTAAGGAAGAGTAAACTGCAGATGGCAATGAAATGTACTAAGCCGATGGTCTCCATTGATAGACTTTAATATGGCTTCTTCATTTTGAACACATGGCTTTTATAAGTTGAGGCAAGATCAAAATAGGTTTCTTTCTAAGTGTAAGGTAATACTTTTAACACATTTATGTCTTACAACAAACATTTTACACATTTATGACTTACAACAAACATTTTACACATTTATGACTTGCAACAAACATTTTATTCTTTTAACACATTTATGACTTGCAACAAACATTTTATTCTTTCTAAAACCTCCCATTACCATTTAATACCCTTCCAATATCCAAACAAACATATTTCTTTAAAGTGTCTAAAATGCCCTTAATTAATTTATTGTACTTTATAATTTTAACTAGCAAGTAAACTTGCATTTTTTGTGGATTTAAAAATAACATTGAATTATGTATTATGTTAGGTTAGTGTAATATAATGGCACCACACACCTAAAAGGGAGGGCAAATTGAGTGTTTAATAATTTTTAAATGTTTGTAAAGATTTGAAAGAGAAATGTGAAAACAGTGAGTTATAAATGAGAAGATAGAAAACAATGTAAATAATATAAGAATTTAGAGTGTTTCTGTAATGACCCGTCCTCCCAAGGCATGTCATTATGCTAGGATTTTTTTTCCTTACATTTACTCTCTTCCCACGACACCATCTCTGAGTATTGTATTAAAATCCTTAACATACATACAAAAATTTAACACTCCCAATGATAAGCTAAGAAATGGTAAACTAACCACTAGCAGAAGCAAAATCAAAACCTAATGAAATATTGTAATTGCAATGAAGTAAATCCATACAAAATCGTTCAATAACCACAACATTATAATATCCATCATAAAATAACTGAAACAACTTGTCCTAGCACTAGTGTAGGGCTTATTACACAACTACAAACATGATCAAATCTCAGCAACCTCTTTACCTTTTCACCTGCTCGTCTCGTCTGAAACATTGAATATTTCAGGGATAAATCCAATATTAAAAGATGAAACTTTTAAATGAGGGTTTAAAACAGTTTTCATGAATATATGATGCATGGTCATAATAATCACCCAACACCCTAGAGTAGTCTTGATCGCATCTAGCCCCAGCACGAAAAACTAAGGTGGTCATCTCGGTAAAAACACATGGCACGGGACACCACTATGGTCATTCCAACAATCACCTTTTGGACGACACAGATCAATCTACTAGGGTAACATCCCACCCTATCATGTCTAACATGAATGATACAAAAATGACATGTCAATAACACCATGCCTAATGAAAAAAAAAACCATGTTTATTGAGGCAATATAAAATGATTATGCACATGTATGACAAGATACACGTATGTCAACATAAATTTGATGAAATCCTCACAACTTCTTGCTTATTTAACCAAATAATATCACATATAAAGGTTTTCGAGCGAACCACTCACCTTGATCTACCTCCTTAAGCCTTCATGGTATGCGTACCTTGTGATGACCCACTCTCACCTACAGGTGCCACCAGTGAATAATCAATCGGATTACTCACACCACAAACCATTAATGAAGAGACGGACTATGTTTCAACGAGAAATGCCCTAGGTGAGGACTAGGCTTCGTCCTTCACTTCGCTCCACTCAAGGAATCGGTCCTAAAAAAAATAAAAAAAGAACAGCAGACGAGACTTGAAACCAGAGTTAGCTTCACCTTTCTTCAATTCGTCTTACAACAAGCCAAAGGTGACCAAAGCACAAAATATAACATATCACAATCTGCTGAGTACTGGGGATTTACAGGAATTTCCATTTTCAAGCTCAACCTTGGTTCCACCACACAAACGCCACATACAATAAGAAATCGACATAATCACACATACACCACGTTGATTACCACCAAACTAGATACATCTAGCTCCCCGACAACATATACATTCATCACACATGTATATATACAGGAATAAATATGACATACAAACTTGGGTAACAACGCTAGTCGCTATATCATCTTCTCGACATCATCCCTGTTTCCATTTGGACTTGCAACATCTACAACAAGAGATAAAATCTCATGAGTCATAAAGACTCAGTAAGGGTGCAAATGAATGTAAACAAGATAATATATGTGATGCAATGACAAGTAAATATATATGAATGGCGAGGCATCACTGCCTTTTGAACCCACCTGTTCGAGGCATTAACCTCCCAAATTACCCCTAGCATGCATCTAGTCTGTCCTATGGCCATAGGACTCCACTAAACCACCTATAGAACATGCACAACACGCAACTGCACACAACATATATTTTTTCAATTTACCAAGCATTCGCAAGGCTGCTCACCCTTAGAGCCATCCCTTACCTGGCTCGAAGCCTCTTATCCCAAAATCGAGAACACCAGGATAAACTCTGAACTCTTATAGGATCACCACCTCTTTGGTCGAACCTAGATTCAATTACACAGAAACCCACAATTTCATAAATTACTAGGGCCTATGTTTTTGCCACACATCGCAAAAACCCACCCCACCTACAATTTCGAAACAATCCCCAACCAAAGGTTTAATCCAACCAACACTTATACATTATCTCACATAATGTAAACAACTCGAAAAGAAATAATTAATTATCTTAATCGATCTAGAGGAGAAATTTGGCCAAACGCCCACACCGGAATCGCCTCCCTAATTGCCACCTCACGCATAGATTCCACTTTCGAGCCTTTGACATGCTTTTTGAGCCCCCAAAATAATTTTCAGAATATTCCCCAATTTTCTAAAAAAATTTCGACATTTTTCCCAATTTTTCTCTTTTTTTAAGATTTTTATTTATTTTCTTTTCTTTTCTTTTCCTTTTCTTTTTCTTTTTCTTCTTTCTTCTTTTTCTTTTCTCCTTCTTCTTCCTCTTTCCTCCCCATGCGCGTTCGGCCATTACTCGCGTATAGCCACCGGCCACCCTTGGCCTCTGCTGCCGCCTGCCTCTGGCCTCTAGTCGGACGTCTTCGATCATCGCGAAGCCTTTAGCACTGGTATTCTCAAGCGCGAGCCACCGCCGGCCTCCCCTACGAGCGTTGTTGCCATGACCAACCGTTGTTCCTTCCGTTGTGGCTACCTCCAGCCATCATCGGCCGTTAATCGACCGACTTAGACTGCCATCAACCCAATCTACCTTCGTCAGCCCACCCTGCATCCACGCAGCCACCGCCATTGCCTCATTGGCTGTTGTTGCTCCTCCTAGCGCCTCTACTTCAGTCATCGATTGGTTACCATGGTTGGGCCACTAGCCGTCACCGCTATAATTTGCCTCTGACGCTGCTTCCGACCATCATCTCTCTCACGATCTCTCTCTCTCTCTCTTTCTCTCTCAATAGCTCTCGGCCTTTCTTTCCATTTTGAAATTTAATTTCAAAATTTACAACAACTTGCCTTCAAGCCATTAACACGCGCTCTCGCGCATACAGACACACACACACGCGCACACACACACACATATATATGTATATTACACATTTGCCCCTCTTTAATCCCACTTAAGAATCTCCTTAATTCCACTTAAGGATTTTATTAATTTCACTTGAACCCTCTAAGGTCCCAATTAATTACCATCAAGCCACTCACAACTTGATTTCACAAAAATTAATAACTGCCACTTACTCAGAAAGACCGATTTTTGTCCCTATGCCAGCACAGGACCTTTTCTTCGCCCAAAACCACTTTAGGGTTGCCTCAATTGCAAAACCGGACCACCCCTAGGGTCCCCCTGACTTCCCAGATGTCCCTTACAACCATTCGGTACCATCAACAATTCGAGCTTATATAGAAATTATTTCAAAAATTATTCTCGGTCCCATTGCTTTCAGCGTCATTAGCCTCACCTCGAGATACTCATCAATCTCATGCCTTCTTCCCTGGACATCCAAGTCCCGGGGCATTCCCTATCGTCGATTCGACAATTTTATTTATTAATTTCTCAAAACTCACTTCTTAGGCTCTCCAGACCACCCAAGGTCCTTAAAAAATAACTAGAAATCTTATATTTTCCAACACCATGTAATACGGGTATTACATCCAACCCCTCTTAAATGAATTTCGCCCTCGAAATTCTCTTTACCCGACTCTTCTGCACAAGACAACGACATTCTCAAGCTATTCACCAAACTCCCATACTCGAGAATTTCATAGCCTAGCCATTGCTTACCTTTCGCTAGGGCCATCCCCACCTCGAGATTTCGCTTAGGCTACTAATCCCCTCTTAAGGATACTCATCAACTGATGCCACCTTGGCCTCTTGCCAAATCCCTCAACTAGTTGTTGGTTATGACACATGACAACCGTAATAATGTCCATCTTCTTGATAGATTTCAACTACCTCTAAACATCACCTTGCAATCAACTTCCCATTTTTCACATCAAACCAAAACCAAACCAAACCATGACAATGCCAATTAATCTCGATAACATCACATCACTAATTAGTCAACAATGATTTTTCACCAATCACACACAATAACATTTCCCTTGCCTATCACACACGACCACGATTTTTATGCCGATCAAACACGACAATGTTCTAGCACTGATCCATTGCAACAATGTCACTTTTAATACCCATTAGACACGCTGACACCCATTCAACCATGGAATTTCGTCATCAATCATATACTCTCATAGCTTGAGTCTATCCTCACGACAACATCTCATTACCGATCAACTATAACCATGCTAGCACTAGATGGGAAGCTGTTGGAAATGGATGCCCTAAAGACACGTTTTATTCAATTTATGGTAATGATGTTTTCTTTTAGTCAGTTTATGGCACATATATCATTTGCATTTAATTGTTGGAAAAGTGTCCATGCTATTAAGTAAGTGATTCATGTGATGGGTCGTTCTTCACAGTTAGGCATGGATCATGGATACTTAATTAGCAAGAAAATTATTACTCTTGATCTTTTGATAGAACTGGGCATTCTATCATGATAAGATCATTGTGCAATAGATCCTAATGGAGGATGGCTTGCCTTAGCCAGTAAACAGTCCGTTTACTCTAATTGTACAAGCGCATTTGGAATGCGTAGAGTGGACCTGTGATAGAAGCTAATGACAAAGTACTGATTATCATGGAGCTAGTCTATCACTGCTACTACGTGGACGAGTACTCTAACACTTGAGTGTTAGTTGGTGGTCTGGTGAACCTAGAGCTATATTCTTAGATTCACTATAGGTGAGGTCTATCAAAGATCAGCAACCTTGTGAGTTGGGAGTATGGTCTCTAATTAGCTAAGACAGACTAATGCAAGATAGTTTCTGTGATTCACCCCCTTGTGATTGTCCAAGAATAATCTAATAATCGAGGGCCCTGGGAACGTGACTTAAGAGTGTGTGCTTCTGGGTAGCTCCCAGTGATAAGCAAGTACATTCGAGTAGTCACGGATTATTGGACTAGAGATCTAAGGATGGTAGAAATCATTTAGAGAGGTGTTAGTACATTATTCCTTTCTAAATGATGGGTGTTACACAGAGAGGTATTTTCGTCATTACACTAGTAGGTCAAAGACATCGCACATGCAAAATTATTCGTGGGGTCAGTGTTACCATATGGTGATAGTTGAAACACTTAGAATGACAAAATATAGCTACTGGGTAGCAGGGATATTTTGGTCATTTTAGCAGCCATGAATAATTTGTCTTTTGGTCCCCAGGGTAGCTCGATGTAACTCATGTATTTTTTAATACATTTTGGCTTGTTGGGTAAATTACATTGAGAGAGAATTATTTAATAGTTCATTGGTTTTAATTAATTAATTGGGCTAACCCAATTAGAGAATTAATTAAAAATGGACTTGGCCCACTAGGGTTTGGCCCACTAGGGTTTTTAACCCTAGGGCTCTCCCTATATATATATTCTCTCTCTAGTTGTTTTAAACCCTAATTTCGATTTTCTCTTCTTCACCAAGAGAGGCCACGAGTTCGAGTCATACCTTGGAAGATCAAGAGATCTGATGCGAAGAAGCCAACGGATCGCAGGACAGTCGACGACTCCACCACGCGAAGAAGCTGTCGCGCCTCCTCCTCCTATCGCTTCATTCCGACCGGTAATCCGTAGGAAAAGTAAGTCTCCTAGACTCAAATCAATTTGAGGATAGTTTTGATGCTTAAATCGGTTCCGTTGCATGCTTTGATCCTCGTTTTCGTTCCTTCAGAAGCAACCATCTGGCTCCTTTAGCCAAAATCGACCATTCCTCATTCATCACGTGGTCTACTACCTTGACCAACCGACCGTCACTTATCGTTGACTTACGCATAACCCACCTGCCCACACATCATAGTGGGTACTTTGGTACTTTCATGCTTCAGCTAGTAACGTGCATTACCCGAGTCCACACCTCGAACCGAGTAACAACAAGAGAGGGAATAAAATATAAATAATGACAGAGGCTTGTAAAGGAATACAAGCTCATGTTGAAAGAGTGTTGTATCACTTACCCTACATTTGTCACTTTTTGTGTTCTTTTTGGATTAACTCAGATTATGTAGCAGTTATTTATGTTCAAAGAAAGGATGAGGTGTTTATACTCACCAGTGCACGAGTGTGATTGTAGCAAAAACTTAATTTTTTTACCAGGCAAGTCCGGGTCGATTCACTGGGAGATTACTCATGGAAGGAGATAACCACATCAGTTCACTTGATTAATAAGACAATAAGATGAGATTAAACTAAATGCAATACAGCTGTTATCTGGATATGGTGAGTTCTTGGGTCAAGACAAGTCTAGTGCCAAACTCAACTAATTTCCCATATAGCTTTCTTTGATATAACTGAAAGTTCAAATAGCTTGGAGTCTAATCATTAAATATACTACTAGGATGATAATAACTCTTTGTTTAAGTACCTCCATACATGGTATGGAGGCTCTATGTTAAGCAGCTATCATAAATCAATGCATAAATAACGTTTTAGCAAGGTAATCACTCGGGCTTGGGTATGAGAACGTTTCCAGGTTGAGCAATCTCCATACATGGCATCGAAACTCTAAGTTAGGCATACGAACCAATCCAAACTTGAGGTTTTCATTAGGAACATTTCTCAACCTATTTTTGTTTCTATTACTTGAATATTTGAAGCTCTGCTATTTTGGATTATCAGTGGCTTTGGACACCGTCCTTGCCTTGACCCAAGGATTGGATTAGCCACACATCTTCATGAGAAGTGCACAACTAAAACTAATCTCAACAGATAATGACGAAAATGAAAATAAGCGATAACAGATAATGAGAACAAGATGAACTACTATTATATTGATTACTGAAATGAACTACAACTTGAAAACGAACTTGTAATGTATCTAAAACAAACTAAGAACTAGGAATGAAGAACAATAACTCAAGTGCAAAATATTTAAAGTACAAACAAGAACTGAGACTAAAAACAGAAAGAATGAAAAGACTTGTAACTTTGATCCTTTTTTTTTTTTTTTGTATTTTCTGAGTATTCTATGCTCTCTACCACTTTTTTTGATTTCGAGAAATGTTGGCTCCTTTTAAGCTTGTTGGGCATGGAAGAGGGGGACCACTTGGTGTAAAGTTGTTCAAAAAGTTCGTTGTATTTACCTTAGAGCCACCGTGTTTATTTGCGCATGTTAGAGAGTATTCAGGTGAGCACACTACAAAAAATCAATGTTTTAGCGACGAAAAATTCCGTCGCTAAAACATAAAAATCCGTCGCTAAAAAATTTAGCGACGGATTTAGTGACGGGAACTTTTCCGTCGCTGAAATTTAGCGACGGGAGTATTTTAGTGATGGAATCAGTGACGAGGGTTGTACCCGTCGCTAATCAGCGACAGAATTAGCGACGGGGCTGACCCCGTCGCTAAATTTGAATTTTTTTATTTTTTATTTTTTAGCGACGGGGTTGACCCCGTCGCTAAATTAAAATTTTTATTTAATTTTTTTTTACTTTTTAGCAACGGGGTTGATCCCGTCGCTAAATTTGTATTTTTTTATTTATTTTTTTTAATTTTTAAGCGACGGGGACCCCGTCGCTAAATTTTAATTAATTTATTTTTTATTTTTTAGCGAGGAAATTGACCCCGTCGCTAATTCCGTCACTAAATTCAACCTCAAAATTCAAAATTCAACGCGCGCTAGGCCCCAACCACCCCTCTTGTGCGCCACGTGGCCGTTCCTCTACTCGCCACGTGGCAGCGCTGGAATAATACTCCAAGCAATTATCTAATGCTCTCAACAAGATTTGAACCCCCAACCTCTTATGACCAAGTTTCGCGCGCGAGCCAGCTGATCTGGAAGCCTTCTTGTTCATTAATGTATATAAAATATATTTATACTATTCTCTTTCAAATATTTTAGAATTATATTTATATATTAAAATTTCTCAAACTTATTTAATGAATATTAATTTTAATATTTAATGTTAGTAAAGGGAAATGAATATTAATTTTAATTTTATTTCATTATTAATTTAAATAAAATTTTATTAATTATTATATTAGCAGTAAAAAATTATGTTTTGATTTTGATTTTAATTTTAATATATTTAAAAAATTATTAGTTTAATTTTAAGTAATATTAATGTTAGTAAAAATTATTGTGATATGTTTAAATGTAAAATTTTTAATTTTTTATTTAATTTTTTTTTTTAGTGACGAGTTGACCCATCCTTAAATTTTAATTCTTTATTTAATTTTTTTTATTTTTTAGCTACGGGTTAACCCTGTCGCTAAATTATAATTCTTTATTTTTATTTTTATTTTTTTTAAGCGACGGGTTGACCCCGTCGCTAAATATTTAATTTTTTTAGCTACGGGCTCAACCTCGTCGCTAAACTAAAATTTTCTTTTTTCATTTTTAACAACGGGAAATATCCCGTCGTGAAATTTTAACTTTTATTTAATTTTTAGCGATGTGAGTGACTCCGTTGCTAAATATTAATTTTTTTATTTAATGTTTTTTTATATTTTAGCGACGGGGTTGAGCCGTCGCTAAATTAAAATTTTTTTCTTTAATTTTTAGCAACAGGAAATACCCATCGCTAAATTTAAATTTTTTATTTTTTTATTTTTATTTTTTAGCAACGAGGTGAACCCCGTCGCTAAATTTTAATTTTTTGTTTTATTTACTTTTTAATTTTTACTCGTTGCTAAAAAACAAAAAGAATTAAATAAAAAAATTAAAATTTAGCGACGGGGTCACTCCCGTCGCTAAAAATTAAAAAAAATTCAAATTCACTAAAAAATTAAAAAAATTAAATAAAAAAATTAGATTTAGTGATAGGTTCAACCCCGTCGCTAAAAAATAAAAAAAATTAAATAAAAAATTAATATTTAGCAATGGGGTCACTCCCGTCGCTAAAAATTTAAAAAAAATAAAAGAATTAAATAAAAAAATTAAAACTTAGTGACGGGTCACTCCGGCTAAAAAATAAAAAATTAAAAAATCCAAATTAGCTAAAAAATAAAAAAATTAAATAAAAAATTAAAATTTAGCGACGGGTCACTCCTATCGCTAAATATTAAAGAAAAATAAAAAAAATAAGTAAAAAATTAAAATTTAGCAACGAGGTCAACCCCGTTGCTAAAAAATAAAAAAATTAAATAAAAAACTAAAATTTAGCAACGGGGTATTTCCCATCACTAAAAATTAAATAAAAAAATTTTAATTTAGCGAGTGGCTTAACCCCATAGCTAAAATAAAAATAAAAAAAAAATTAAAATTTAGCGACGAGATTTCCGTCGCTAAATTTAGTGACGGGTATTCCATTGCTAATTCCGTCGATAAATTAAAAAAAATTAGCGACAGAATAATTCCATCTCTAAATTCTATCGCTAAATTCGATTTTTCTTGTGGTGGCATTCGAATGTGATAGCAGAGATATTCGAATGTGCGCTTGATTTTCTTTAGCTGCTTGCATCATTCGAATGAGATAGTCTTAATTTGAAAGTCTTCATTTATTGGCTTCTTCTTCTTTCCCTCTTTTGATCATGTCTTGAGGGATTAATTCAACCTTTGATATTTTTTTCTTCATTTGGGTCTGCAAACAAGTATTTTTTATTTTTTAGCTCATTAAATGAATTACAAGGCAATAAAAATACAACAAATTTTTGGCATTTTTTAGCATCAATTAAAGAGTTTGGAATTTACTTGGTAATAGCCAATCCCATCTTCCCTCGCACTTCCACTGACCACTTTAATCATGAATTAATTTTAAAAATATCCTAATTTCCTCTTGTTCCCGCTGTTGTGCGCCTCTCCCCTCTTTCTCCTATTTCTGTCTTCATTTCTTGCTCACAGAATGGCCGAAATCGGCCTTAAAAATGAAGCAAAAATGAAGCTTAGCGGCCAAGGCAATCGGAGGGCCCAATGCACGCCATGTGGGGGGCCAGCGGCTGTGCATGGCTGCCACTATCCCAACCAAACGACGCCATTTTGGATGTCCTCGCACTGGAAAAATTCCAACGAATTTCCTCGTACGCGGCTACTCCCCCGCAACCTCGAACCCGCGCCTCCCGCTTGGCCACCCTCTCACGTGACTGTTCGCGCTGGCCATCACCCTCAACCTTATAGCGCGCCAAAATAATTTTAAGAAGATCCCCGACCCTCTTTCCGAATTCACATTTCAGCTCCTAATTTTCCAGGAACTTTACTTATACCCTGAACTACAATTTCTGCTTATTCCACTTACACCCCGAATTTCCAGAAATTCACCCAAATTGATTCATTTTAATCTTTCCTTATTTCCCATAAATACCCCAAATAAAATAATTAATTGATTTAATTTCCTATTTCCTCAAAACAACATAAATAAATATTTTCTCTTAAATTTTCAAATATTCAATAATAACCTCAAACATCGGTTTTAATAATTTTTTTTTAACTCCAAATTTGGGGATTTTACACTTCCCACTCCTTAATGGAATTTCGTCCTCGAAATTTACGCTTAGTCTATTTCCTCGAGATACCTTGGTAGTTCCCACGACAGCATCTAACATTATCTTTAAGACCTTCCATATCATCATTTTTTAGTATTTCACCGAGTGTCTCGCACCACTGGATTATTTCCTAGGTGTTGTCCATACTGATTGTAATACCTCGTATTACATGGTATTATAAAATAAATAATTTTTAGTGATTTTGAAAGGACCTCGGGTGGTTTGGGAAGCCCGAAAGTCGGTTTCAATAAATTAATTAATTAAATTACTGAATCGATTGTAAGAAATGCCCTGAGACTTTGATGTCTAGGGAAGAGGGTATGAGATTGGTAAGCGTCTCGATATGAGATTAATGACGTTAGAAGCAGTCAGACCAAGAATAATTTTCGAAATAAATTATGTATATGCCCGAATAGGTGTCAGTACCGAATAGTTGTAAGGGACATTCGGGAATTTGAGAGGACCCTAGGAGTGGTCCGGTTTTACAAGTGAGGCAACCCTGAAGCATTTTCGGATCGAAAAAAGGTCATGTGCAGGCACATGGACAAAATCGGTATTTTCGAGTAAAAGTCGAATATTAATTTTCAAAAAAATCAAGAATTCAAGTGGCTTGATGATAATTCATTAAGCCTTGGAGGGTTTAATGGCAATTATTAAATTACTCTAGTGGAATTAATAAGAGATTGGAAGGGCTAATATGTAATTAGCATGTATATATATATATACATATTGTGTGTGCGCGAAAGTGGGGAGGAAGTTTCCTCCCCTCTGATACTTGAAATGGTAGAGCAATGGGAGCAATGGAACAGAGAGTTGGAGAGAGAGAGAGAGACAGCTCGTGGGAGCTTGGCCCAGCATGGAGAGATTGAGGGAGTGAGAGATGATCGCAAGAGGTGGTCGCGGCCAGAGGCGTTGCAGTGAAGCAACTGGAGCGGCCATGGAGGTCGCGGATGGAGGCAGCAGTGGCGGCTTAAAGAAGCCGTGGCCATGGCCGCGATGTTGGAGCTCGGGGCGACGATGGAGGCATTGATGGCCGGCAGCGGTGGCCGGCTAATGGCGGGCGAAGGTGGCCGGTGAGGCCGTGCGAGCAGCGGCCAAAGGCAGCAGTGAGCCGAGGAGAGCAGCAGTGGTCGGCCATGGCAGCGCGCAGGGGTGCGCGTGCTGCTGATTGCAGCGGTGGCTTGCGGCCGCAGCCAGCCGGTGTAGTGTGGCCGGCGATGATAATGCGGGAAGCAGCGGTGGCCGGCGGAGCTGGGAGGCGGTGGCTGGTGGAAGCCGTGCGCGAAGAAGAAGAAGGAACAGTGGCCGGACGCGGGAGAGATGAAGAAGAAGGTGGAGAAGAGAAGAAAAAATAAAAGAAAAATAAAAGAAAAATAAGAAAAATAAAAATAAAGAAATTCTGGAAAAATAGAGAAAATTAGGGACAAAATGTCAAAAAATTCCAAAAAATTTTGGAAATTGATTTGGGGCTTGAGGAGCGTGTCAGAAACTTGAAAATGGGGTTTGAAGTGCAAGGTGGCATCCCATGAGGTAACGCCGGTGTGAATGGTTTACCGAATTCCTCCTCTAGATCAAGTAAGGTAAATTAATTAAATTTATTTTCAAGTATTTGTATATTATTGGGATGTTGTGGAGATGATGTAATATGAATTATTGGTTGGATTAGACCCTCGGTTGAGGTTATTTGGAAATAGTCGACGGGTAGTTTTTGCGTTGAATGGCAAAAATATAGGCCCTAGTGTAATGTCTGATGTTAATGGAATTGGCTTTTGTGTGGTTGCATCTAGGGTTGACCAGGGAGGTGGTGATCCTAGAAGAGTTCGAGGCTCAGGCTGGAGTTCGTGCTGAGGCAAGAGAGGCTTCGAGCCAGGTAAGGGATGACCCTAAGTGTTGGAGGGTCTTGCTTACATTTGTAAGTGTTTCTTTATGAGTTGCATGTAGTGGTTAAAATCTGCATGATATGTGTTCTATTGTACCTATGGTTATATGGAGGACTAATGTTGTGGGAAGGGTTGGTCGACTCGTTAACCTAAGGAGGTTATGAGGGCACGGAAGACTACCCAATTGCATTGCATTTTATATTACATGCTCTCTCATGCTTCATTTACTTATGCATTGCACCCTTACTGAGTCTTTATGACTCATGAGGTTTTACCCCATGTTGTAGATAAAACATGTCTGAATGGAAGTGGGGATGGTTTCGGGAGGCCGATATAGCGACTAGCATTGTTGCCCGAGTCTGTGAATTATATTATCTTTGTATGTATTCATGTGGTGGTATGTGTGTATACTCATGGGATTGAATGTAAGTGTTGTTGAGCGCTAGATGTCTCTAGCTGTTGTAATTCATCATAGTGTGGTAGGTGATTGTGAGAAGATTAGATGAATATGGTCCTAGTTGGTGGAGCCAAGTTCGGATCGGGTAAAGATCAGCAAGGTATGTTCCCATAAATCTTCAATACTCAGCGAAATGTGTGTTATGCTAGCTTTGTGCATGGGTCACCTTTGGCTTGCTACGAGACAAGTGCAAGAAAGGTGAAGCTCACTCCAGTTTTGGGTCCCAGTCCACTGTGTTTGGGACCGATTCCTTGAATGGAGTGAAGGGAAGGACGAAGCCTAGTCCCCACATAGGGTGTTTCTTGTTGAAACACAGTCCAACCCTTCAATTGTGATTTGTCGAATGAGTAATCCGAGTGATTATTCATTGGTGGCGCCAGAAAATAGGAGCGGGTCGTTACACTGATTTCATCTTTTTTTCATATACCAAGTCAACTACCAACTTCAATCTTCTTGTATCACTCATGACTTCCAAATCACCTTAACACTCACTTCATCTATAGGGTTAAACCTACAAACTTGTTGCTTCCATGAACTAGCAAGAATGAAACCACGAGCCAAATATAACCTCAGGTCGGTACTTCTACCTAAAACGGAATGATACTTCCTTGTGTAATGTCAACCTCAGGTCGATACTCCCTCCTGAAACGAAAAGATACTTCCCTGTGTAATGTAAACCTCAAGTCGGTATTCTCGCCTGAAATGAAACGGTCCTCCCGTTCGTGATCACAGCCTCGGATCGGTACTCCCGTCCGAAAGACGTACCTCAAGTAATCAGAATCACCACGCGCATAGAACCATGTAATGCAACACATAAGAAATGCAATGGCTTCTGCAGCATAAATGTGATAGCAAGACCCGCATAAACCAAGCATCAGGCTATACTACACCCACATAAGAATACACACATGCGAAATGATCTAAATGCATATGCTCACCTAGAGTACCCAAATTGGCTCTTAAGCCAACTGGGTCATGCCAATGCTCACACACCCCATCACACACAAAGCATGTGTCCTCAATGAATGCAACCCAATCCCGACACACATTTTCAACATCAATTGTAATTAAATAAATAATAATTCCACACACAAAAACCCAAGATCCACAACCAACACACACACACTCACACACCCATCTGGAACCTAACCCCATAAGGTGCAGCATCATTCCCAAGGAAATGGGGCGATACAAGGCCCTGTGTCGGTTAGCAAAAAATATTACACCAATCATAAAAATGCTTGATGCGCGCAATTATACAATTAATATATGGAATCAAGTAACAACAAAGAGAGGGAACAAAATATAAATAATGAGAGAGGCTTGTAGAGGAATACAAGCTCATGTTGAAAGAGTTAGGAACTTACCTAGTAATAGCCAATCCCAGCTTCCCTCGCACTCCCACTGACCACTTTAATCGCGAATTAATTCTAAAAATCTCCTAATTTCCTCGTGTTCCAACTATTGTGCACCTTTCCCCTCTTTCTGCCATTTCTCTCTTCATTCTTACTCACAGAATGGCCGAAATCGACCTTAAAAATGAAGCAAAAACGAAGCTTGGCGACTAAGGCAATTGGAGGGCCCAGCGCGCACTAGCAGCCGCGCATGGCTGCCACCGCCTCAGCTAAATGACGTCGTTTTGGGTGTCCTTGCGCTGGAAAAATTCTAGTGAATTTTCGCGTGCGCGCCTGCTCCCCCACAGCCTCGAACTAGAGCCTCTCGCTGGCCACACTCACCCGCGGCCGTCCGCACTGGCCATCACCCTCAACCTTATAGTGCGCCAAAATAACTTTAAGAAGATCCCCAACCCTCTTTCCAAATTCACACTTCAACCCCTAATTTTTCAGGAACTCCAGAACTATAATTTCTATTTATTCCACTTACACCCCGAATTTCTAGAAATTCACCAAAATCGATTCATTTTAATCTTTCCTTATTTCCCATAAATACCCCAAATAAAATAATTAATTAATAATTTCCTATTTCCTCAAAACAACATAAATAAATACTCTCTTAAATTTCTAAATATTTAATAATGACCTCAAACACGGGTATTAATAATTTGTTTTAACTCCAAATTCGAGGATGTTACATAAATAGTTTTAAAAATGAAATATATTAATGTATAACTATATTTAAAAAATTAAATATACATTTAAACATGAGATGAATATAAACAAATTAATTTATAAAATTTAAAATTTTTATTTTTTAATTTAAATAAATATATTAAGTTAAGATGAATTAAAAATTTTAATTTATAAATATTTTAATTTTTATTTATAAATATATAAATATATAAAATAAAAAATTACTTAAATTCTAAATATATCAATTAATATATTTCATGTGCATAAAATAAAAAATAAAAATATATTAAATATATAATAATTAACTATGGGTAATATTTATTAAATGTAAACAAACATTACATTTGAAAAATAAATAAAAGTTTAAAAACCATAATATTGTTAAAGTTTTTATTATTTTACATTTTAGAAATCACAAAAATGAAATAATATCGAGAGATTGTATTATACAGAAAAGAGTCTAGGGACTACCTTGTCAGTCTCTTTGTCTCTATAAATAGAAGAACTTTCCGCTAAGCTAAGATATGCTCACAATCTTAGTGAAACTATAATTTCACTTTGAACACAATATTGACTTATACTACAAAAGCTTTGCAGGTGATCTCATTTATGCTCTAAACTTGTTTTTCTCTTTGCAACCATCTCGGAGACGCCAAGAGATACTCTCTTGCATATTGATCGAGACATTCTCTCGCATAAATTTTTTTTATTATTATATCTTGATAATAATAGTGTAAATTCAACATATAATAATGGTTTTTAAAACTTAACTCGAACATGCAATTTTTATTAAAAATAAATTATTTTTAAAATAAATTCGCAAAATGTCTCCGTCGAGCTAAATTGATCCAATTAACCTATTGTGTATTTTGATATTTAACAAAACATAATTTTTGTAAAACTGTTTTTAGTATATTTAAATCCCTTCATAGATTTTTTATATGTCTTATGGTGGAAAACATATTTTCAGTATTATAGTATTTTGTGTATCAAAATGAATCAATAAATGCTATTTTTTTAAGTCTGGAAGATTAGCGCATTATAAGGGGACATATAAGAAAGTGTTTTCATTTTGAAAAACTATATCCCAATATTTTGTTAGCTAATATTCATTGTTATTAAAATAATTTTTAATAAATTTTTCAAAAAATAGAAGGTATATATTTTGGGGGTGGTAAAATCACTAAATCCCAAATTTGTACTAAAACTAAAATTCTATCTTTTTATTATTATTAATTTTGATTTTTTAGATATTTTTATTAAATCCAAATGGAGGGTATTTTCTTATTTACATTTATGTATTACATTTACTTAAACTAAAGAAATGTAAATATATTGTAATGTATACGTGCTATGGATTATATCTTCAAGCAATTACTATATGTATAAAATTTATTTTTTATAATATTGGCCTCAGAAGTCAACTCTTGGTCCAAAGGAGTTGACTCCCCTTAAGCTGAAGTCGACTCTTACAAAGCTAGAGTCGACCTAGCCAAGAGCAAGTTATGCAGAATTGACCTGGCTGCATTGGTGTTTTTTGAGAAGTCGACTATAGCATTAGAGAAGTCGACGAAGTCGACTCTTGTATAATTAGAGTCGACTCTCACTTAAAATGGAAGCCAACTCTTGTTTTAGGAAAGTCAACTCCTAGGGTTCAACAGTCGAATTTTTCCGCCGTTGGAAGCCAAATCTATAAAAAGAATGGGAGAGATCTAGAGATGGCTAATACACTATCAAGATCTATCATTCTAAAGCACACCCAAGCTCTCAAGCACTGAAGAAAAGCAATCCGAGGTCCAAGCATTAAAGATACATCATTTGGAGCCCAAGACAAAGAAGAAGACGTTTTCTTCTTATTGGTAACTTTTGTATTATTCATATTTGCCTTGTAATATCATTGTATTTATTTTCATATTAGTCCAAGGTTGTTTGGACATATGATTTATTGTCCTTAATTGTGGATTGTGAGTGGCCTCTTAGAGCCCAAGTAATCAAGGTGTATTGTTGTAATAGTTTTTGAGGTGAGCTAAAGGGAAAATCTCAGGGTGTATAAGTTTGCTAGGTGATCTTGTGTGAAAACCTAGTGGTGGTTTTAGTGGAACCTTAAGTGTCAGGTTGATCTTGAGAGAGTGGAGTAGGTGTTGGAAATACCGAACCATTATATATTCTTGTGTTGTTGTTGTTATTTGCATATTTATATTGCTATCACTCTCAAACAACATATATATTTATAACAATTATTTTCTTTGTATAAGAAAAGCTCAAGAGTTTTTAAAAGGGAAACATTCAGTTTAATAAGTTTTTAACACTCAATTCACCCATCTCTTAAATGGCCATTGTGTGTCAAAGGACTAACAGTCTCTTTATTTTTTATAGAAGTATTATCAAAACTATTTGTAAACTCTCTCAATGCTCGTTTTCATGTGTCGAGCTCTTCGTTCTTTTGTTGATCATCGCTTGACTTCTTTGTATGATAGTCGTATATCGCTAGTTTTGAAAATTTATTCTCTTTTCAGTGTTTAGTTTTACTTTTATTATTTACAAGTTTTGCCTCATTATTTTTTTGTGAGACTTGAGATCTACCCTGATAATCTGTATTCTACGGTTTTCATTTAATGTAATTCTTATTTATAGAAAAAAAATTAATTATTTGAGATAACAAACTAATAATAAATAATCCAATATATCAAACTAATTTATTATAATTATTAGATTTATAATATAATTATATTTTTAAATAACTATTAATTAAAAATACAATAATTTAAATTATTTTATTATCACATTTTAGATGATTGCAATAAATTATTTTTTAAATTATTTAATAATTGTCATAATTTAAATTTTTTTGTTAGCTATCATAATTTTAAATTGTATTATTTTTATGAATCGTATTATTTTTTATTTAATTATTAAATATTAAAAAAATTAGTGAATTAAAGAGTCGAGAATCTCCCCGCCTCTTTCCCTAGCCAAATCCCCCCTAATCACAATCAGTCAATCCTGGAAACCCTTCCCTTCTTCTCCTTTGCCTCTCTCTGGCGCTCTCGCCCCCTTCTCTCTCTCTCTACCTTGCTTTGGCTCTATTGCCCTCGTTCTTGCTCACTGCCTTGCCCTCGCTCTAGCCTCTCGCTCGCTGCCTCACCCTCGCCTTTGGCTTGCTCGCTCTTGCCTCTTGATTGGTAGCTAGGGAGGTCCTCTCATCTCGGTCTCACACGAACACAATCGGGTATGATACATCAATGCATTTAATTTGAGATTCTGATTCTGAGCATGAGTCTTGTGGCTTAACTTTGTTTTTGTTCATAGGATGAATCTGATTTAATTGGGGCTAGAGACTGGTCATTGGAATTGTTTCCCCTATGGCTAGTGTAGCTTTAGTTTTTGTGAGTATTTATCTTGGCTTTGGCTTTTGTTGTGGTTTTGATGCTTTTGGTTTTGCTTGTTGTGGCATTAGCTTGATTTATATATTTTATGTTGTCTGGGTTTAATTACATATCCTTGACCTAGGAGGTTGTAGTTCATTCTTCCAGTGTGTATTGCAAGCTTAATACCCTCAATTGAGATAGGTTGTTTGATGCTTTTCATTACTTCATATGAACAAGAATGGAGGAAATGCCATTTCTAATCAATGTTTAAATAGAAAACCAAAACTTGCAACCCTCTTTTGTCAACCATTATTTTTTTTCTATCATAACCTCAAAACAAATTCTTGCCGAGAACAAAGAAAGAATCCTAAGAGGTTATGTTGAAAAATAGATTGAGATGTATTTTTTATGTTGGTAGTTAAGAAGTAAGCTTGATAATTTGAAGGGAAGTTGTTAAAAAATAAGGGGATCAGAGGAGGAAGGAGAAGAAGCAGTAGCTCCAACATTATTAAAGTTTGGCACCTAATAGTTTATGTTTTAATACTACATACATAAAATTAAAACATCTTATTTAAGGTTAAAACAAAAGTATCTAATGCTTCATTAATCATAATCTTCTTCCTTCTTCTCCTCCCCCACTTTGTACATTAATTTTTTTTGTTTGTGTGTGTAAAGTAATTCACAATTTTATCTAGCTAGTAGAACTAAATCCCTGTAAATGAGCTAAGATGTATAAACAAAAATATTTTGATGTTAGACAATAATCCTATCATTTCTACTACCAGTGACATTTTGTTTACTGACCTATCAATTATTGATGTTTCACATTTACTTGATCATATTTTGTTTAGGGATCCAACTGCCTCATTCGATTCTATCTCCTTTAACCCCAAATCAAGGTAAGAATAAAATAATTGATTTTCTATTTACTTAATTGTTAAATAAACTTTACATGTGTCCAACTTGATAAAATTTCTTACATTGCATGTTTCTATCCTTCCAACACAATTACCACTTATGACGACCCCACCCTTGGACACCCCGGTCGAGGTACCAAGGGGAAGCTGTAAAAAAAAAAGGGTACCTGCTAGGGTTATGGAGGAACAAGCACACATAAGATTGAAAAGGATAACAAGACTTTATAAATAACTAAGTAACATGATGCCATATACAATGGGTCATACATTTGTAAAGTCACAACAAAGAAAAAAAATAACCCACAAAACTATGTATCTAGAGTTCAAGCACATGCCAAAACACCCGAGGATCTTTCGGTCATGGACGACTCTGTATATAGTTAAACGTTGGACCTTACCTGGCTAGGCTCCCTGTTAGTTACAGCCTTGCCCCTACCTGGAATGATGCAAAAACAAATGAGCTACAAAGCTTAGCAAGTAATATCGAATAAAAGGCAAGAAAAACGAGGAGAACCATCCATAGATAACCATAAATATCCCACCTATACACAAAATGAGGAGGGAAATCATGTACATGCAAGTTTCAGGCCATCATAGCGTAAACATAGACAAAATGCATGTTTCTACATTACTATCACAACATATATAGCAAATGAAGCAAGGAAACATGGGTCCCACACGAATCCGGCCCCATGACTCACTCGAGTTTACACAAGTCCAGTTCTCAAGTCACCTAAGCTTAATGGTGTAGCACCGTAAGGGACATTTACACATACATAACATGCCTTATGCTCATAACCATGCTCAATAAAATAAACAACATTCCCATGATGCATGCATCAGATCTCTTCACTTTAGGTGTATACTGCTAGCTCACTCATTTACTAATGGATATTGTGCATGGGACGCATTTATGAACAAGGGAACCAGAGCCACTAGAAAGAAAAAGGGAATCAAGCTTGCATGAGGCTTTTAAGCCAAAACAGGGGGCTGTCGGTTGACAGATGCCTTAGCATTTGTCGACAGACAGAACCTCAAAACACCCGACGCCCTTGTTCTTCTCACACAAATCCTAGGCAAGATGGCTTAAACTCTTGCCAAATCTTTAACCCAACAAAAACGCATCATTCCCAAGTAAAATTGGGGAGAGAAAATCCCTTTGGAAGCGTAAAGGAAGAGATTAAACGAAGAAAAGCAAGTATGTTACAAACACGTAGGAATTTACTCCAAAAACAAAGGGTTTGGTAGAAATCCTTTTAACAACTGAAATTCCATGTTAAAAACCATAAGTAGGGATTATAACTTGCCTTAGATTCCTTATCTAACACTTTCTAGCCTTTCTTGACCCTTAACTTCTCACGTAACCTTCCATATATAGGAATTCCAACTTCTCTTAGCTACAAAACAAGGGACAAGCTGGATTCTAAGCTAGAGAAGGGCTAATAGATAGATTTCCTACCTTGAAACACCTTCTTAAACTCCTTAGCTGCTCCAAGCAGAAGAGAAGAGTGGAGAAGAAAGAACCCTTGTGCCGGAAAGTGTCTCCCAAACTCTCCACCGCATCACGTCTCTCTCCCTCTTCAATCTTCCCTCTATTTATACTTTTCCCAATATTCTTCTTTGATTTAATTACTAAATTCCCAGCCCACTTAATGTAATACCTGGTATTACATGGTATTGAAAATAAATAATTTTTTATTATTTTGAAAAGACCTCGGGTGGTCCGAGAAGCCCGAAAGTCGATTTCTACTAATTAATTAATAAAATTGTCGAATCGACGACAGGGAGTGCCTCGGGAGGTAGGTGTCTGAGGAAGAGGGCATGATATTGGTAAGCATCTCGAGGCGAGCTTAATGACGCTGGAAGAAGTTCGATCAGGAATAATTTCTGGAATAAATTCTATATGAGCCTAAATGGGTACGAGTACCGAATGTTCTTAGGGGACCTCCGAGAAGCTGAGGGGACTCAAGTGTTTCTGGGTGGAATAAAGGTCCTGTGCAGGCGTAGGGACGAAATTGATATTATCGAGTAAGCATCGATAATTAATTTTGGAGAAATTGAGATTTAGTGGGGCTTGATATCTATTAAATTAAAGTTTGCAGGGCTTAAGTGTAATTAGAAGATCTCCAAGTGGAATTAGTAAAACCCTCAAGTGATATTATTGAGAAATTGAGGGGTTAAATGTGTAAATTACACACACACATATATATATATATATATATTGGTGTGCTCGTGAGCTTCCAGGAAGCTTCATGTGTTTGTAAAATTTGAAATGGTCGAAGCAGAGGAGAGTGAGAGATCGTGGGAGAGAGCTCGCGAGGGAGAGCATGAGAGCTCGGGTTGAGTGTGAGATCGAGAGAGTAAGGCGAGGTTGATTGCTGTGGCGGAGACAACAGCGACTAGCGGCAACCATGGCCGGTTGCAGTGGCTTGAGAAAGCGGCCCTCGGTGGCTCTGTGTGTGGGCTGCGGTGGTGCGATGGAGGCAGCCGACAATGATCGCGCGGGCAGTGGCTAGAGGTAGCGGTCGTGGCTGGACGCAGCAAGGCGGATGGCCATGGCGGCTATGACGTCAGGTGGTGCTCTGAGCGGCAAGGAAAGCTGCCGATGGCGGTCGTGGCGGGCAGCAGTTGAGGCGACGCGGGAGGCGGTGGCTGGCGATGGCTGAAACGACGGCAATGGGATGGCCCGCGGCCGTGCGCGGAAGCTGCTGGCCGAGAGGAAGGAGAAGGCGCGCGCGGGAAAGGATGGAGAAGAAGGTGAACAGTAGAAGAGGAAAAAATAAATAAATAAATAAATAAAAAGAAATTATAGAAAAAATGGAGAAAATGGGAAAAAATAGCTGAAAAATCCAGAAAAATGGGAGAAATTTCTAGAAATTATTTTAGGGCTTGAGGAGTGTGCTGGAGGCCCGAGAATGAGATTTGGGTGCAAGATTAGCGGCCAAGGAGGCAGCGCCTGGTGAGGGTTTTCCCAATGTCTTCTCTAGAGTTAATTAAGGTAAATTGAGTTAATTCTTTCCTAGTTATTTTCATTATGGGAGATAATGAAATGTGAATAGTTGGTTGGTTTATACCATGGTTGGGGTTGTTTTGCTATGTGTGGCAAAATATGAGCCTTGGTTTAATGTTTGTTGTATTGTGGGGTTTTGGTGTGTGGTTGCATCCAAGTTCGACCAGGGAGACGGTGATCCTAGAAGAGCTTGGAGTTTCAGACTGGAGTTCGTGTCAAGGTAGAGATGAGACTTCAAGCCAGGTAAGGGATGGCCCCATGTGGAGGTGGCCTTGCAAGTTGGTAAATATGTTTGATAATGTTTTTATGAAGCATTTGCATGTAGTGGTTATCTTACGTGATGTGAGATCTAGTGGATCTGTGGCCATATAGAGGACTACTATGGTGGAGGTTGATAAGTTGATACTTCAAACCTTGGTGGGTTATGAGGATAGATGGGCCTATCCTCATTTGCATGCATTTGGTATACATAAACATGGTTATATTCATATTTACATGCATTGTACCCTTACTAAGTCTTTATGACTCATGGGGTTTTACCTCATGTGTAGATGATATGAGTCCAGATGCAAGCAGGGATGGTGCCGGGAGGCTGTTGTGGCAATTAGCATTGTTGCCTGTGATGTGTCGTTATGTATTTTCATATCTGTACTTATGTAATTGAATGTAAGTGATATTGAACACTAGAGGTATCTAGTTGTTGTAATCATAATGGTATGATAGATGATTGTGAGTCTGTGTGATGTATATGTGGTTTTAGTTGTTGAACCCAAGTTCGGATCGAGTAAAGATCAGCGAGGTATGTTCTCATAAATCCCCAATACTCAGTGAAGTGATTGTTATGCTAGTTTTGTGCCTGGGTCACCTTTGGCTTGCTATGAGGTGAACTGAAAAGAGGTGAAGCTCACTCGAGTTTCGGGTCTCGATCCGCTGTATTTTCTTGTTTGAGTTGGAACTGATTCCTGAGTGGAGCGAAGGGAAGGACGAAGCCTAGTTCCCACCTAGGGTGTTTCTCGTTGAAACATAGTCCAACCCTTTAGTTGTGGTTTATCGGGTGAGTAATCTGGTTGATTATTTACCGGTGGCTCTTGTAAGTGGGAGCGGGTTGTTACAATATTCCATATCATGCAATATTTCACATTCTTAGGACAAGAAATCAATTAGGGTATCTTTCAGCTTATGTCTCTCATAGTAGGATGAAAATATTTCATGCAAGTTAGAAACATTTAAATGTATTTTTCTATGATCCGCATATAAAAATCAGTGCAAGTTTATAATCTTTATGCATGAAATAATAAATATGAGCACAATATAAGGTAAACATAACATATCCTGTCTACTCGCCTGGGAAACGATGACTCAAGTCCGAGTCTGGGGAGAAGATCAAACAAAATCCTGAGAATTTGAGCCTACAATAAATAGAATGGGGTGGTCACATTTAGGTAGCAAGAGTAACAACGTAATGAAATTATCGAAAATCCTAATAATTGCCTAACACCCTGAATCGATTATTTTATACCTTGGCCCGCGCAATATTCGAATTTGGTGTCATGGAATTCGTCGAGCTTAGCCATCGACTACGTCATCATGCCTCACCTTGCATGCTATGCGTAAGTGCATAGTGGAACTACACACCCACTTATAGGCTGCAATGACATAATAATATATATATATATATTTATTTCTATATTCACTCATAAACTAGTTTTCTTTTAATATGGATAATATATTTTTATTTAAATTTCTCCTTTTTCAAAAATACATATATATTTATATTTATAACTCGATTGATAAATTTTTAAAAACTTAATAATTAATTAATTAATAATTTAATAAATGGTTTAAAAGGAATAAATTGCAATATTCTAGTCTCAGAATAAAATGAATCCATCAGAGATCAGGATTCGAAATAAACCCACGTTATCATCATAGGCTAGCCTAGAACACACTCGGGGTCAGTCTTGCTCAGCCTCGAGTCATCTAATAGGGCTTCGTCCTTAAGACTCCGATTAACAAAATGACTCGCCAATCATATCGCCAATTCTAGGAGACCTAAAGAGAACCCAAATTAGACTGACGTCGATATCCTGAGTAGGACCAACCTAATCAAGTCATCCTAGGTTCACGGACAAGCGACAAGGGAGAACAAGCCGAGTGGGCTAGCCCAAGGGCTGCCACAACTGGGTTAGTCATGCCCAATACATTGGGCCATCCTATAACCCAATCGAACCCCGCCATCCTAGGCCAAAACCTATCTCGACATGCCTAACCCCTAAAGCCCTTATTTCCTTTTTCTTTATATTTTATTTATTTTTATTTTCTTTCCTTTTATTCTTTTTCTTTTCTTTTCTTTCTTTTCCTTTTCTTTTCTTTTCTTTCTTTCTTTTCCTTTTCTTTCTTTCCAGCAAATTGTCGCCGCCGGCGACCATCGTCGACTGACCAAAAACAACCGACCATCATACCGATATGAAGCCCTCGCCACGAATAACAACATATCTCAAAACGAGACCCATCGGATGGTCAGATCTAAATAGATCTAAGAATTAATTTTCGACCAAAATAGGGGCGAAATCTGGCCATTGTCGTTCGCCGGCCGTCGGCCATTTTGTTAACGATTGGAGGCTACCCTGAGGTGCGCAGCACTAAGGAAAGCAACATACCAAAAAATGAGAAAGATCAGATGGCTAGATTTTCGTAGATCTAGGGTCAAACTCTCGGTTAAAATAACAAAGCCTACTACTAGTCACCGCTAGCCAACATGGCCGATGATTTTCGACGATCAGAGACCATCATCAAACTCCCTCAAGCAATCCGACCAAAATATCCAAAAATCAAATAAATCCAACGGTCGAATCTTCGAAGATCTGACCTTAAACATCCGGCCAAAAGCCCACATCGCGCCTTAACATACATTTCACAAAAACAACAAGAAAAACCGACAAGATCAAGCCAAAATGCTTACCTCTTTGTAGATTGGGGGCGCTTTAGTAAAAATGAAGTCGGATCGAAAATCGAACGGTCAGATCGCTTGAAATCGACGAAAATCCGAGAGGGAATGAGAGAAAATGAGAAAGAGAGAGAGAGATATATATTTTCTAGGGGGGTTGCCCGCGCGCCTCCTATTTCCTTTTATATTTTCCCTTTTTTTTTAATTATTATATATATTTAATTTAATTTAATTATTTATTTTATTTTATTTTTTTTTGAATCTTTACATTCTCCCCTCTTATAAAAATTCGTCCTCGAATTTCACAGAAGCAAATAAGGATATTTCTCTTTCATGACATCTTCCATCTTCCATCTCCCAAGTGGCCTCACCCTCATTATGGTTGCTCCACTGGACTTTAACGGAATCTATTTCTTTAGATCTAAGCTTTCTGACCTACCTATCTAAAATCTTAACAAGTTGCTCTTCATATTGCAAGCTTGATTGGATCACAGTGGGTGCTGTCGGGGGCAAAACATGAGAGGGGTCTCCAATAATCCCACGTAGCATTGACACATGAAATACGAGGTGCACTCCAACCATCGACGGTGGTAGTGCCAACTCATAAGCTACCTTCCCAATCCACCTAAGGACTCGAAAAGGTCTAACATACCGGGGACTGAGTTTACCTCTCCTCCCAAACCTCACTACCCCCTTCATAAGCGATACTCTGAGATACACCAAATCATCAACTGCAAACTCTAAGGGTCGATACCTACAATCTGCATACGACTTCTGATGACTCTGAGCTGTCAAAAGCCTATCACGAACTACCTGGACGATCTCCATGCTTTAGCTAACTAGATTTAGGCCAATAAGTCACCTCTCACCAACCTCAAACCAACCTAAGGGTGACCTACATCATCGACCATAAAACGCCTCGTAAGGGGCCATTTGAATGCTGGATTGATAGCTATTGTTATATGCAAATTCGACATATGGCAAATTCTTTTCCCAACTACCCTTGAAATCAAGGGCACACGCTCTAAGCATGTCCTCAAGTATCTGGATAGTACTCTCCGACTGGCCATCCGTCTGGGGGTGAAACACAGTACTCAATGCTAACTGCGTACCTAAAGCCTCATGAAACGAACCCCAATATTGAGAGGTAAATATGGACCCTCAATCAAAAACAATAGAAATGGGTATTCCGTGATATCGTACAATCTCATGAATGAACTTCTAAGCTAACTGAGAGGCAGTAAATGACGTACGTACTGCAATAAAACGAGCTGTCTTCGTTAGGCGATCTACTACTACCCATACTAAATCATGTCCCGCAGGAGACCTTGGTAATCCCGTAACCATATCCATGGTGATATGCTCTCATTTCCATTCTGAAATTGGGATGCTCTCCAACAAACCTCCAGGCGTCTTATGCTCCGTCTTCACTTGCTGACAGACTTGGCAAGTTAAACACGTACGAGCAACATCTTTCTTAAGGCGCGACCACTAAAACAATTGCTTTAGGTCCTGGTACATCTTGGTAGTCCCTGGGTGAATGGAAAATCGAGAATGATGAGCCTCCCTAAGGATCCTACTCCTCAACTCATCCACCTCATGGACACAGAGCCTAGTCCTGAATCTCAACACTCTAGAAAGGTCAACAGAAAAATCCAACGCCTTACCTTCTCCGACATCCTTAATGATCTTGGCTAGACTAGGGTTCTTAACTTGAGTCGCCTTAATCTCCTCCATCAAAGTAGACCTAAGCACGATATGTGCCAAAAATCCTTGAGATTCAGATATCTCTAACCATGCACCACTCTGCTCTAAACTATGTAACTGCTCCACTAACGGTCTCCTCCAACTAGAAATATGAGCAAGACTGCCCATAGAATTCCTACTCAAGGCATCTGCTACTACGTTAGCCTTTCCTAGGTGGTACAAAATATGGACATCATAATCTTTAAGGAGTTCCATCCACCTACGCTGTCTCAAATTCAAGTCCCTCTGGTAAAAAATGTACTTAAGACTCTTATGATCCGTGAACACCTCGTAGGTCTTGTCGTACAAGTAATTCCGCCATTTCTTGAGAGCAAATACTATGGCAACCATTTCAAGGTCATGAGTAGGATAGTTCTGCTCATGTTTCTTCAATTGCCCAGAAGCATACGCAATAACTCTCCCATGCTGCATCAACACACATCCTAATCCAACCCTTGACGCATCATAGTACACGGCATAACTGATAGAGCGCATATTTTCATATTATTTAGCCGTCATATTTAGTCTTTTTGCACGTTAGTTGTGTCATTTTATTCATCTTGATGTTGTCTTATTTTATTTTATAGGAATTGGGCTTCACACTATTTAATCTTATTTTGGACAGATTAGGGCTTCCTGGGTCATGAGGAATTTTGATGGCAAGAAGGGAAACAAGGAGATTGGAGATTGGAGACAAAGAAGCAAAAGTGTGCTCACAGATTCGACCTTCTGTGGTTCTTTCAAGTTTTTGGCCAAGTTAAAATCCCAGAACGTGAATGATGTCTTTAGAGATATTGTAGAGGACTTCTTGGGATTTCTAGAATGGTATGGTCTGTCCAAATACGAGTTTGTTTGGGCCTCCAAACATCGCTTCAAAGTCGGGACTAGAAAGCAGGGTTAAATTAGTAAAGCTACACTGAACATTGATTCTTTAAAAGACCATAACTTGGGCGTCTAATATCCAAATCAAGTGATTTAAAAGCCCAAATTCATCTGCTCTTCCTGATCTACAATTTTAATGAAGGGGCTAAATCCCATAACGCATGTTATCCTATTCGAAATCGGCTATAAAGTTACGGTAACTTAGGGTTTCCTCCCTAAGCTCTATTTAAGCACATTAAGTGGTTAATTTTGGGAGAATTCTCATGATTTCAACCAAGAAGATGGAAGGATAATTTGTTTTTAATTTGCTACATTCTCGTACCCCTTGTCCTGTTTGAGTCTCGGTCATATTGTTGAATCCGGTTTGGAACTTGATTTTCACGTTTTAATTGATGATTCTATTTCTTTCCTTCTCTAAGTTTATGTATGTTTCTTTAATGCGATTGTGTGAATGCATGCATGATATTTGGATGGTTTTAATTAACGTACTCGGTTGAGGCTTTGATTAGAAAAAAACGGTATATTTGTATGAGCGATTGCTCGATTGGATTTAATCTTTTACGGTTGTAGAAGAGTTTTTCAAATCAAAAGAAAATCAAACCAAAACAGATTGTTTTCATAAATGAGACAAGGATTACCGTGGTAAGGAGGTAGGGTTTGTAGCGGGTTACGTTTTGGTTCATCTTTGTTTCATTCTTGAACGTTTTTAATCCCGGTTTTCATCACAACCCCCCTCGTTTAATCTTGTTTTGACAGATCCGTTTGAGGTTCGTTGGGAGACGACTTTGGGTTGCACCCTTATTGTAAATCCAAATCATTATTCATCTAATCTATCGGTGTTCGACAGCACCGATCAGATTTTGGCGTCGTTGCCGGGGAACCGTCAAACTGTTCTGCCATAACAAGATTTGTTTTCTGTCTTTCTTTTTCTTTTTAATTCTTTTTCATTCTTTGTTGCTTTATTTTGTTGCTTCTTCGTGTCTTGCTCTTTGGTTTCTCTTTTCTTTTGTTTCTTTGTTTCTTCTTTGTTCGATTTTCTTCTTTTCTGTTTTCTGTTTTCTCGGAATGCCCTAATTTCATTCTTTGTTGCTTTCTTTTCTGTTTTCTGTCATTCCTTTTTCTTGATTTCTTTTCTGTTCTTTGTGTTTTCTTATTTTGTTTCTCTATTCTTTTATTTCTTTGTTCATCCTTTTTGGTTTTATTTGTTCTTCTCTTCTTTTCTGTTTTTGGTTTTTCTGTTTTCTATTTTCAGCCACAACTAGCACTGTTCACCGCTGACAACTATCTCTAAATGCCCTGATTTTTGGTGTCCAAAGGAATGGGGGTGTGAGGAGAAATAGTCACTGATTGCAGTGAGAAGGGCGTATTTTGGCCAAAATCCAACGTTTAGACCACTTTTTGGGCCATTTTGTGTTTTGTTGGTGTGTTTATGTGATTTTTCCTTATGTGTTTTGTTTTGTTTTTGTTCTTGTTGATATTTAATGCATGACCAGATCATCTAAGGGTGACCTAATTGATTTAGATCCAAAAATTGATAAAACCCTTAGGCGACAAGCAAGAGAACTTAGATCCCAAGATAGGGTAGTGACTAATAGTGTCTTTCCCATTGTTTCTAATATTGTGTTTGAGTTCCAACCTAAACTGATCAATATGGCCGCCAATGAAAACAATGGCAATGAGAATGGGAATAATGGGAATAATGCTAACAAAACTATTAGAGAATTGGCTGCCCCTGATATGCATTATCAACCCTTGTGTATTTAGTATCCCCAATTGGAGGCAAACTTTGAACTAAAATTTGGATTGATACATTTGCTTCCTAAGTTTCATGGTCTTGCAGGTGAAGATCCACACAAGCATCTGAAGGAGTTTCATGTGGTATGCTCCACCATGAGGCCGCAAGGGGTTGATGAAGAACAAATAAAGCTAAGGGCATTCCTTTTCTCTCTTGATGGAGCTGCCAAAGACTGGTTGTATTACTTGTAACCTGCTGCCATTACCAATTGGGATGGCCTGAGGAGAATATTTCTGGAGAAGTTCTTCCCTACTTCCAGAACAGCAGCCATCCGGAAGGACATTTGTGGCATCCGACAGATAGATGGAGAAAGCTTGCATGAGTATTGGGAGAGATTCAAGAAGCTGTGTGCTAGTTGCCCTCATCATCAGATAAGTGACCAGCTTCTCATTCAATATTTTTATGAAGGCTTGCTTCCCATGGACAGGTACTTAGTAGATGCTACATCTAGAGGAGCCTTAGTGGAAAAGACACCAGCTGCAGCCCGGGACCTAATTTCAAAGATGGCTCAAAATGCACAACAATTTGGTACCAGGTTGAACACTCCCATGAAGACTGTCAATGAGGTTGGTTTTGCTGCACCTATGGACCAAAGGAGAATAGAAAATAGGCTGGAGGAACTCACTTCAATGGTTCGCCAGTTAGCCCTTGATCGAAACCAGCCCCAACAGGTATGTGGCATTTGTTCATTATCTTCACATATAACTGATCAATGCCCACAATTGTAGGGTAACACAGAATCATGTAATGGAATCTTCCCTGGAAGACCATTTCAGCAACAGCCACAATAGAATAGGTATGATCCTTATGCTCCTACCTACAATCCGGGCTGGAGAGACCATCCCAACTTCAGATATGGGGGTGCTTCAACTCAACCATTCCAATAGAGGTTCAATGCACCGGGTCAGAGTAATGCCACACCAATGAAGCAACAAGCACAAACATTACCCAAGACAGAACCGAGCTTGAATGACATAGTGCAGCAATTGGTTGCCAATACTCTCAAATTCCAACAACGGACTGACACCACCATACAGAATTTGGAGACACAGATTGGGTAGTTAGCAACTAACATAAATGAGCTAAGGAGTCAAGGCTCAGGTCAGCTACCTTCACAGCCAATATCCAATCAAAAGGGAAATGTGAGTGCGATCATGCTGCGTAGTGGTAAAGAAGTGAATGCTCCAGAGAAGGCACAAGAAGAAACTGGTAGAAAAGAAGAGTCGCAGCCCCTCTCAATTCAAAGGGCCAAGCAGCACATCAACAATGATCAAGACAAGGGAGAACACCCCTACACCAATCCATTGCCTTTTCCCTATAGAGCCATTCAAAACAAGAAGAGGGCAAAAGCTGAGTTGGATAAGGAGATCATGGAGACTTTCCAGAAGGTCGAAGTCAATATACCACTCTTGGAGGCCATCAGACAGATTCCCAAGTATGCCAAGTTTCTCAAAGACTTGTGCACCCACAAGAGGAAGCTGAAGGGAAATGAGCAGGTCAACCTTGGAAGGAATGTCTCAGCCCTAATCTAGCCTGCCATGCCTATGAAATGCAAAGATCCAGGGACGTTTACCATTCCTTGTACTATAAGAGAGCTGCAATTCACAAATGCTTTGCTAGATTTAGGTGCTTCCATTAATGTAATGCCTAAGTTTGTTTATGCATCCTTGCAGGTTGGCCCATTGAAATCCATAGGAGTGGTAGTCCAGCTAGCTAACAGGAGTACGGTCTATCCCACAGGAGTCTTGGAGGATGTGCTGGTTAGGGTTAAGGATCTTATCTTCCCAGCTGATTTTTATGTTTTAAATATGGAAGATGATAACAAACTTGGACATGCACCATTGATACTAGGCAGACCTTTCTTGAAAACTGCTAGGACAATAATTAATGTGCATGAGGGCACTTTGTCTATGGAATTTGCTGGTAATACTATCCATTTCAACATTCTTGATTCCATGAAGTATCCTTCAGAAGATCATTCCTCCTGGCATGTTAATTTTATTGACTTGATGGTTGATGTTGCATGTGCTGATCTTCCTGACTTTGTTTCTGAGTTCCCCACCATCCATGACTTTCCTGATAGTATGCATTGCCCTGACCATCATGATGGATTTGGTAAGTGTGCCGCTTGTTCTAAGATAGATGAGTTTTTAAAACTTTATGAATCTGACATGAGTTTTCAGCATGCCTTACACAACTCTCATGAGCCTTCCATGGCGAATGTTTCCCTTGCTGAGAATGTCATGCAAGCAGATGGTTCTCTTGACTTAGACACAAACAGGTTGCTGCCTTCAATTCAACAGCCACCTGCCTTAGAGTGCAAACCCTTACCTGACAACCTCAAGTATGCTTACTTGGAGGAGGGAGAGAAGTTGCCAGTGCTCATAGCCAACAACCTCCACCCTGACCAAGAGAAGAGATTGCTGGACCTACTCAGGAGGAACAAACGAGCAATAGGCTGGACCTTGGCGGACATACCAGGTATTAGTCCTTCTTTGTGCATGCACAGGATTCATTTAAATGAAGGAGCCCGACCAGTGAGGCAGCCACAAAGGAGACTCAATCCCACCATCCTAGATGTGGTCAAGAAAGAGGTAAGTAAGTTACTTTCGGCTGGAATCATATATACTATATTTGATAGCAAGTGGGTGAGTCCAGTGCAGGTTGTCCCCAAGAAGAGAGGTTTCACAGTGGTGGCTAATGAAAGAAATGAGCTAGTACCCATGAGAGTGCAGAACAGCTGGAGGGTCTGCATCGACTATAGGAAACTCAATCAAGCAACCAGAAAAGATCATTTTCCCCTTCCATTCATCGACCAAATGTTGGAGAGGTTAGCAGGTAAATCACATTATTGTTTTCTTGATGGCTTTTCTGGTTATTTTCAGATATGCATAGCATCAGAGGATCAGGAGAAGACCACCTTCACTTGTCCTTTTGGCACTTTTGCTTACCGAAGGATTCTATTTGGCCTATGTAATGCTCCAGGTACGTTCCAGCGGTGCATGATGAGTTTATTTTCTGAATTTCTTGAGCATTGTATGGAAGTATTCATGGATGACTTTTCTGTTTATGGCACCTCATTTGATGACTGCTTGGTTAGCTTGGGTAAAGTTTTGGAAAGGTGTGTTGAGAAAAACCTTGTTTTGAATTATGAAAAATGTTACTTCATGGTTGAGCAGTGCATAGTCTTAGGTCATGTTATCTCCAAACAAGGTATCGCTGTTGATAGTGCCAAGGTGGATATCATTTCTTCTTTACCTTACCCCGCGTCTGTGCGGGAAGTACGCTCTTTCCTTGGCCATGCAGGGTTTTATAGGAGGTTCATCCAAGGCTTCAGTAAGATTGCCATTCCATTATCCCACCTCCTCCAAAAGGATGTGGATTTCAAGTTTGATGAACAATGCAAGCAAGCCTTTGAGGAACTTAAGAGGTGATTGACTTCTCCACCGATCATCCAGCCACCCAACTGGGAGTTGCCCTTCGAGCTCATGTGTGATGCTTCAAACTTTACAGTAGGAGCCATTCTCTCTCAGTGGGTGAATAAGAAGTGGCATGTCATTGCCTACACCTCACGTACCCTGGACAATGCTCAAGCCAATTACACCACGACTGAAAAAGAGCTCTTAGCCATTGTCTTTGCTTTAGATAAATTTCGATCATACTTATTGGGATCTAAAGTTATTGTGTTTTCTGATCATGCAGCCCTGAAGTTCCTTCTGAAGAAGCCGATGCAAAACCTAGGCTTATCCGGTGGATACTGCTACTCCAGGAATTTGATATTGAGATCAACGACAAAAGTGGAGCTAAAATCTTGGTCGCCGATCACCTGAGCCGGATACCTGAACCTTGGTATGCTGACATGGATCATCCGCCTATCAGAGATAATTTTTCAGATGAGTTACTTTATCACTTACATGGTACTGAACCTTGGTATGCTGACATGGTAAATTTTCTAGTTGCTTCTAAATTACCTGCACATTTTAAGAAAGCAAAATTACATAAATTTTAAAGTGAGGCTAAGTACTATGTATGGGATGATCCATATTTGTGGGGCTTGTGTAGTGACCAAGTCCTTAGGAGGTGTGTCCCTGATCATGAATTTGCATCTGTCCTACATTTCTGTCACACTCTTGCATGTGGTGGTCATTTTGGTCCACAACGTACTGCTAGAAAAGTCTTAGATGCAGGGTTATATTGGCCATCCCTTTTCAGAGATGCATATGGATTCTGTAAGAACTGTACACGTTGCCAACACACAGGTTCAATTTCACGTAGAAATGAAATGCCTCAGAAACCTTTATTATTCTGTGAGATATTTGATGTATGGGGCATTGATTTCATGGGTCCTTTTCCTATCTCTTTTGGTTTTGTGTACATTCTTTTGGCTGTGGATTATGTTTTGAAATGGGTGGAAGCTAAAGCCACCTGTACTGATGATTCTTCTGTGGTTGCAGATTTTATTGGATCTCATATTTTCTGCAGGTTTGGCATTCCCAAGGCCATCATCAGTGATCAAGGATCCCACTTCTGCAACAGAAAGATGCAATCCATGCTCCGAAAGTATGGAGTTTTGCATAAAGTGGCGACGCCCTACCATCCACAGACCATGGGCAGGCTAAGGTTTCAAATAGAGAGATCAAGCAGATTCTAGAGAAGACAGTCCAGCCCAACAGGAAAGACTAGAGCCATAGGTTGGAAGATGCACTTTGGGCCTACCGCACGGCCTACAAGACCCCGATCGGCATGTCCCCATATCGACTGGTCTTTGGAAAAGCATGTCATCTGTCGGTAGAGATCGAGCATAAGGCCTATTGGGCAGTGAAGCAATGCAACATGGACATGAAAGAAGCTGGTTCCCAGCGGAAGCTTCAATTGCAAGAGCTTGAGGAATTGAGGTTAGAGGCATATCAGAACTCCAGGATGTACAAGGAAAAGACCAAAGCTGCACACGACAAATTGATTGCCAAGAAGGAGTTTAATGTTGGCAATAAAGTCCTCCTCTACAATTCACGCTTAAAGCTGATGCCTGGTAAGTTGCGTTCTAGATGGGTTGGTCCTTTTGTGGTTACTCATGTTTTTCCTTATGGTGCAATTGAGATTATGGACGAGTCAACTACGAAGAAATTCACAGTCAATGGGCAGAGGCTTAAGCATTTCTATGAAGGCTTTACAGAACACACAGTGGAGGAGCTATCTCTCCTAGACCTTCCCTCGACTTGATACCACCAGGCTGTTTCTCTCTCCTTACTTTTCTTACTTGTCCTATACCTGATTCTTGTTGCATGCATACATTGAGGACAATGTAATGTTTGACTGTTGGGGGGGAGTTTTAGAATAGAAGTTTCTTTTCAAAAAAAAAATAAAATTAAAATTAAAAAAAAAGAGGCAAAATGAGGCAAAATGAGTTTGAAAGAATTTGGCATGATTAGAAAGTCGATCTTATCTTTTTGGGTTTTCAAGTAAATTGGCAATGAGTTTGGCTTGGTGGGTTGATTGAGGTAGTCTTTGTGAGGATATCTGTGCATGTTCTATCTTATGTTATGCATGCAGTCACTAATTATGGGTATCACTCTAGAGCTTGTTTTGAATCTTTATTGAAGCCATCAGTGCTCATGCATGTGAAAAGATGATTAAGGCATTCTTTCATTTTACTCGCCATACCCAAAAAAAAAAAGATCATTTCCCTTTCTTTAGGTTGAAGAACATTCATTGCATCCCTTGATTATGGAAAAAATTTTAAGCAAGTCCTTTGGAATCAAAAGAAAATAGATAGAAAGGCCGAAGGCCAAGGTGAGATGGAGCGTAAAACGCACTCACCAAGGTTGGGATGGAGCGTAAAATGCACCCACCATTCAAAAAAAAAAAAGCTCTATTTTCTACTTGCTCAATAGTTCTTCATTGATCTTGGGTTGTCTTGAATGTTTTCTTTCTTCCTAAGGTTTACTTTCATTGTTATCTTCGTATCCCTTTCACCTTACCATGTTGGAGCCATGAATAAAAGTCCTTTTGATTTGCATGCATAAAGCACTGAGAGTGGAGATTTAGAAGATGAGCATATCTGGTAGTGGATTTATGATTGGGTGGAGTTAGGCATAGCATTTGAGGAACTTGAGAGCATGTTCTTATGAGGGTCTGCTTGTTTTGACCCGTCTTGCCAAATAAAATTGACATGCTACTTGTTTGTCTAGGAAGTGTAAGAAAGATGATCTTTGAGTGTTGAATTCCTGTAAAACTTTTCGTGCCTCTCATTTTGCATTCTTTGCATCCTTTTTGTTTGAAAGATTGAATATTAGCATTTAGTATTTTACCCAGGAGTGCAAAAGTCTAAGTGTGGGGGAATTTGATAGAGCGCATATTTTCATATTATTTAGCCCTCATATTTAGTCTTTTTGCACGTTAGTTGTGTCATTTTATTCATCTTGATTTTGTTTTATTTTATTTTATAAGAATTGGGTTTCACACTATTTAATCTTATTTTGGACAGATTAGGGCTTCCTGGGTCATGAGTAATTTTGATGGCAAGAAGGGAAACAAGGAGATTGGAGATTGGAGACAAAGAAGCAAAAGTGTGCTCACAGATTCGACCTTCTGTGGTTCTTTCACGTTTTTTACCAAGTTACAATCCCAGAACGTGAATGATGTCTTCAGAGATATTGTAGAGGACTTCTTGGGATTTCTGGAATGGTATGGTTTGTCCAAATCCGAGTTCGTTTGGGCCTCCAAACATCACTTCAAAGTCGGGACTAGAAAGCAGGGTTAAATTAGTAAAGCTACACTGAACACTGATTCTTTAAAAGACCATAACTTGAGCGTCTGATATCCAAATCAAGTGATTTAAAAGCCAAAATTCATCTAATCTTCTTGATCTACAATTTTAATAAAGGGCTGAATCCCAGAACGCATGTTTTCTTATTCGAAATCGGCTGTAAAGTTGCGGTAACTTAGGGTTTCCTCCCTAAGCTCTATTTAAGCACATTAAGTGGCCGATTTTGGGAGAATTCTCACGATTTCAACCAAGAAGATGGAAGGATAATTCGTTTGTAATTCGCTACATTCTCGTACCCCTTGCCTGGTTTGAGTCTCGGTCATATTGTTGAATCCAGTTTGGAACTCGATTTTCACGTTTTAATTGATGATTCTATTTCTTTCCTTCTCTAAGTTTATGTATGTTTCTTTTATGTGATTGTGTGAATGCATGCATGATCTTTGGATGGTTTTAATTGACGTACTCGGTTGAGGCTTTGATTAGAAAGAAACGGTATATTTGTATGAGCGATTGCTCGATTGGATTTAATCTTTTACGGTTGTAGAAGAGTTTTTCAAATCAAAAGAAAATCAAACCAAAACAGATTGTCTTCATAAATGAGACGAGGATTACTGTGGTAAGGAGGTAGGGTTTGTAGTGGGTTACATTTTGGTTCATCTTTTTTTCATTCTTGAACGTATTTAATTCCAGTTTTCATCACAACCCCCCCTCGTTTAATCTTGTTTTGACAGATCCGTTTGAGGTTCGTTGGGAGACGACTTTGGGTTGCACCCTTATTGCAAATCCGAATCATTATTCATTTAATCTATCGGTGTTCGACAGCACCGATCAATAACCCCCACTCCGTGATGGTAGGGTCAACACTGGCGCTGTAGTCAAATGGCAAAACCTCCACTCCCTGATAGTAGAGAGAGAGAGAGAGAGAGATTTTCTGGGAGGGGGGCTGCCTGCGCGCCTCCCCTTTCCTTTTATATTTTCCCCCTATTTTTTTTAATTATTATATATATTTAATTAATTTAATTATTATTTATTTTATTTTTATTTTTTTCGGATCTTACAGCCTAACCCTATAAATAGCTTCATGAATAATACTCTTCGTATATTCGATATAAGATATAGTGCTGGCATCACGACTTGAGCACAATGAGGAAAAACAATAGAGTTACTTGATATAGCGGCTATAGGCCAGCAAAGGTAAAGGTAAGCCTGCATCCTAAGAGGTCTAGTTCGACGAACTGTAATCTGGTGCTAAGACCCCAGACTCACCTAAATTTCAATACGTGTTCTGATGCTATGCCCGTAGGCTAACCTTGATCCCTTGCGTGAGTCCGGTGCTAAGCTTGCGAGCTAACCTTGACTCCTTAATAGATCTGGCGCAAAGCCTCCCGACAAACTTGGAGCAACCAGTGGTAATTCAAATAAAGGTCTTGGGTCTAACCTAGATTCCTTGTGTCGAATGAACACGAAGGAGCGATGTGAAGAAATGGGCACGACCCTACCTTCTCAAATGAGCCCACCCAGTGGTGATCTGGCACAATGGCCTCGAACCTTCCTAAATCCCAAACGTGTTCTGATGCCATGCCCGTAGGCTAACCTAGATCCCTTGCGTGAGTCTGGTACTAAGCTTATGAGCTAACCTTGACTCCTCGGTAGATCCAGCACTAAGCCTCCTGGAAAACTTAGAACATCTGATGGAAATTCGACCACGGATCTCAAGCCGAACACAGATCCCCTGCGGCAGGCAAGTCTGAGAAAAGAATAAAGAAATTCTAAGTGCATATAAGGATATAGTGTCTGTCCCGAATTCTCGGATGTGTTCCAATGCCATGCCCACAGGCTAACCTAGATCCCTTACATCAGTCTAGTGTTAAGCTTACGAGCTAACCTTGACTCCTCAGTAGATCTGGCGTAAGGCCTCCCGACAAACATGAAACGACCGGTGGTAATTCAAAGGCAGGTCCAGGGCCTAACTTAGATCCCCTATGGTAGACAAACCCGAAAAAGTGAGTGAAAGGAATGCGAAGTGCCTAGAAGGCTAAGAGTTTAACTTGAATTCCTGAATGTGTTCCAATGCCATGCCCACAGGCTAACCCGGTATCCCTTGTGCGAGTCCGGTGTGAAGCCTTTAGGTTAACCTTGACTCCTTGGTAGATCCGGTGCAAAGCCTCTTGGCAAACTTGGAACATCCAGTGGAAATTCAACGATGGATCTCGACCCAAACACAGATTCCCTATGGTAGACGAGCCTAGGAAAGTAAATAAAAAAAGGGAATGAAAGAAATGTGAAGTGCCTGCAAGGCAAAGCATCTGGCTAGAATTCCTGAATGTGTTCCAACACCATGCCCGTAGGCTAACCTGGATCCTTTGTCAGAGTCTGGTGCTAAGCGTACAAGCTAACGTTAACTGCTTGGTGGATCTGGCGTTAAGCCCCCCCGGCAAACTTGGAACTATCGATGGGAATTCAGTGATAGACCCGGGTCCAACCTAGACTCTCTATGATGGACAAACCCAAGAAAAGATGGAATGCAAACACTCGATAAAGATATAGAGTAAGGATCACCGGGCGACCCCGGGTTGCAACACGAGTCAAGCCCAAATAGCGAACTCAAATGGAGGATGCAGACCCTATTCGATATTTCTTGTGGTGAGTAAACCCCAAGCTCGGGCTATGAGTGTAGACGGGAGAGGCTAGAGAGCATACTTCAATCATCCTCAAGAGTGTGACTGTCAACGCTCGATAACCTACCCTTCCAAGATCGTTTAGCAGATAATCTAAATGGAAAGGTAATGCATGTAATGTGCCCAAGCGACTAAATAGGCGTCGAATGTTAGGTATCTCTCTGAAAAATTGGCACTAAACGGCTCCCAAGACAAACATGATTTTCCTAACTTTGGGGGGCTAGGCTTATGCTCTAACTTTACGCCGAACTCCGCCTAGCCCATGGCTTCAACTCAGGTGGCCCGATGTGAGCAACTTCACCTTAGAACTACTCGGTGGTAAGAATGTGAGCTTACCTATCCTAAAAACCAGTCTTATAAATGGTTCAGCCCTAGGGGCCCTATATACTTAAAATCCGATGAGATGTTCAGGCTAGAGATAGCCACACCATAGTTCCCCATAGTAGCCCAGTGAAAGGCCGAGGGACAATAAGAGTTGCATGGGCAACTTTGCCCCAGTTAGTCATCGTTATCCTGCTGTGCCTAGCCTCCGGGTTCTAGAGGCATGGAATTGTTTGGAGTCTGCCGTCCAAAAAGTTTTAATTTTTCACTTCAGAGGCTAGTGCTACCAGCTTCTGTTTCCTCCATCTAGGAGCCTAACTTTCAATGTATCGAATGTTGGAGCCACGACCATTGTGTTGTATGATCTGTCATCAGTTGAACCCGATAAGCAATATCCTCTGCCGAATGAACAATCATATCTCAAGTAGCCTTCCAAAATGTTACAAGGAGGCAAGATTACAAAACCAATTGAGAAGGCATTCCACGAGGCAACAAAGCAAATCCAGAGTTAGCTTCTTAGTGTCTTAGAGTTGATGGATTTTCGTAACCACAAGACCATGGCTAGTAATGTTGGTTTAGTTTTTAGGGCTCTGGATGGCTTACTTGTTGATTATCAACCCTTCAAACAACTAGTAAGGGAAGTTATCAACACTACAACATCACTCACAAAAGTTGAACTGTCTATGTAATAAGATAACTGATCGAGGCTGTCGAACACCGATAGATTAGATGAATAATGATTCGGATTTGCAATAGGGGTGCAACCCAAAGTCGTCTCTCAACGAACCTCAAACGGATCTGTCAAAACAAGGCTAAACGGGGGGGAAGGTTTTTGATGAAAAACAGAAAACAAAATAAGCAAGAACATAGTAAATCGAGATGCAATCAGTTGCAAACCAACCTTCTATCTCAGTTTTCATCGCCTTCTCAATAAACAATTTGTTTAGTTTTAATCCTCAAATCGAAAATCAGAAAAATCCTTTCACAACCGCCAAAGATTGGGAAGAAAACCAATAAATAGATTTCAGAAACCTCTTAGTTCAATCTATCAGTTTTGATTCCCCTTATTGCACAGATTCGAGACTGATTGAAATACCATCCAAACAGGTTGTTCTTGCTTCCAGTTAAAGCCTCAACCGAGCACAAAAACCTTGGATTCTCAAACAAAGACAATGCATGCATTCATCCAACTGGTATCAACACATACACAGATTTAAGAGAGAACGGAAACAAGAGAACAACAAAGTTAAAACTAAAAAATAGATTTCCATTAAAACCAAAGACTTAAACCGGGAACAAGGATGGTATTGCAACTGATTATAGAATCCTTAGCCTTCCATCTTGACAAGAACAATGGAGAGAAGGAAAGTCAGATACTGTTCATGCCCCCCCAAAAAATCTCCTTCTTCTAATGGCCTCTTAAGGTGCTTAAGTAGAGCTTAAGGAGGAAACCCTAGGTTACCGTAACTTCACATCCGATTTCGGATAGGTTAATGTGCGTTCTGGGCTTCAGACTCTTCATAAGAATTGTAGATCAGGAAGATTAGATGAATTTGGGATTTTGAATCACTTTATTTGGATATCGGACGCCCAAGATATGGCCTTTTAAAGAATCAGCATCTGTTCAACTTTCCTAATTCGACCCAACTTCCAGGCCCCGACTTTGAAGCGCTGTTTGAAGGCCCAAACGAACTCGGATTTGGACAAACCATACCATTCCATAAAGCCCAAGAAGTCCTATACAGTATCTCTGAAGACATCATCTTCATTCTGGAATTTTATCTTGGCCAAAATACTGAAGGAATTGCAGGAGGTTAAATCTGCTAAAATTGCCCTTACTTCTCTATCTCCAATTTCCAAGATATCTCATTGCCATCAAGACGTCTCATGCCCCATCTCATGCTCCCATAGCCCTAAACCTGGAAAAATAAAATAAAATAGTGTGAAGCCCAATTCCTATAAAATAAAATGAAATAAAATCAAGATGAATAAAATAACACAACTAATGTGCAAAAAGACTAAATATGAGGGCTAAATAATATGAAAATATGTGCTCTATCAATAACTCCCTATAATAGCTTGTTGACAGATACAATTGCCACAAACAACACTTGGAAAATGGGTCTCATCATAGTGCAGAAACTGTCGCTACTCTAGAAGCTTCATCCATACACCTTGAATCTCTCAGAAAAGAGGCTACTCAGGTCAAGGCCATGTTGTGCCACACAAGGGAGAAGTTGTTATCCTGCGAAGCTAGTAATGTGGAAATCCAAAATCGCTTAGAGCAAGTCAATAAAGAGAAGTTGAAATCTCAACAAAGACTGCAAGTTGCAGCCATGGAGATGGAAGACAATATTTCAAATGATGAGCATGGTCGGCAGATCCAAGGGAGCGAGCAAGAGTGTTATTAGGTACAATCTCTAGCTGAAATCGCTTCTACACCCGGTACAGGTCTCCCTACTTCCTTGCAAATGCATAACATGAAATGCTTAAACTAGCGGTATGCATCGCAAAAAGATAAAAGACACTCCAAGTGCAAGAAAAACTGTCTTACTCTCTTCTTTAAAGATAATCGCATTTAATTATGTTATAGAGCAAAAATTGTGAAAGATAATTAAAAAAGTGAGGCCTGATAACTGGACGACTGAGATTGGGATGATTGGCTACTGGTGAGCCGTTCTCATAGTCCAGATTAGAGTATTCCCCCAAGGCTTTCCTTCAACTCGTTTAAAATGTTATCTGTCATTTACTAGACCGCCTCTAGGATGCCTAAAGAAACTCCCTACTCTCGAGTATATATCGAGTCTGTGACCTAGAGGGGTTGAAAATATCATTTCCCACCTTTATTTCGAGATACTCGAAAGAGCTTCGAAGGCTAGGGTTTTATAGGTGAAAGTCCAAAGTAGTGACAGGAGTCACCAAAGGAAAATTAAAAGACCTGCCAGAGAAGCGTTCGGGGAAGATTTAAGAACAACTAGTGAAGGCAAGTTTGATCTGAGATGCGAACCAAAAACTCCTTTTAAGGAATACGGTCCTATACCAAGAATAAATGCAAAGAGCTTCAAGAGCTCGTATGGTGATGTTAAAGGACCAGAAGGTAACAATTCTCTTAAAAGAGATAGAATAGAGAATTGATCTAATGTGGAAATATATTCCAAGATGTCTTTAGGTAAGAGAAGAAGAGATAGCGGCTGCTGATCTTCAATGCGAGATAAAATGGAATGTGGTCATAATGTAGATGACAGTTGTTGAGAAGGCATTGGCATTAATCACCTAGAAAACTGGTTTAAATCAGGGAGAATGGCTGAAGATAGATAGCCATATTTCACCAATTGTTATGTTAGAATACCAATGGAATCCTTGGGACAGGGTAACCAGAGCCACTGATAATGATAGAAAAGAGAAAAACTCTTGGCACAATGAGGTTAGGTTGGCAACATCATCTCTCACTCTCGATTTAAGACACTCATAGAAGTTTAGCACATCAAGTTCGAATGAGCAATGAACCAAGGCATTGGCGAGAGTCACCATAAGCAAATGTATCATCTCAGTATCTCCCGTCTGAGTGGATCATTCTTTATCTTAGATGCCTCAAGTTACGTCTTCATATCTTTCACCACCCTATTCACGTAATAGGTTGTGCCTCTATATGGCTGTCGAGCTACCATAGCAAATGACCTCATTTTAGTGTCGACGCGAAGTCGCGAATCTTAGGAGACTCGTTTTGTCCATCGAGGCAGGTGGACACGAGAATGGCATTAGTCTTCCCTTTAACTTAGCATTCAAAGAAAAGACTGGGGCACCATTGTTGTGTTATAGAATTCTCGAGCATCCATTTAGAGGTATTTTGGTCATTTGGCTTAATGCGGGTAAATTCTCATGGTGTTCCCAAGCTCGGGTTTCAATCCCTAGAAAAAAAATCTTGGTCAAACAACGAAGAAATTATTTAAATCAGAGAGAAAGCGAATAATATAGAATTTAAGGGGGCAAAGCTGTAATTAAGGAATGTTGGGGGACCCTATATTAAGGGGGTGAAAAGGCTGGTCAAGGGGAGGAATGAGGATAGTTCATCTTCTTCCTCCCTCCTGTGCGCATTCGCTCTCTCCCTCTCTCTCGGTAATCTTTCTCGGAGAGGCTTTAAGCCTCTCTAAGAGGTTTCTTCCTCTCGATAACATCTCTTAGAGAGAGGTCTCCTTTTCTCGGCAATCCTCTCTCTAAAAGGCTTAAGGACTCTTGAAGAGGGCTCTCTCTCTCGTGGCAGCCTTTCGAAAAGCCACTCACGGTAGCAAGCACCTGGCATAGGGCCTCTCGGCGTAGCCCCGCAGCAAGCTCCCGCTATGGAGCCCTCAGCAAGCACCTTCGAGAGGTCTCTCCGCATCCTCTCGGCAAATCCCTACAGCAAGCCTTCGGCCAATAGCGCCTATGCCATGTCTTTCTGTGAGCTCTCGACTAGCTTTGGCCGCTACCTCGTAGTAGTCCTCTTACCAAGAGCTCTTTGTCCTCTCTTCTCGGATAGGTCTCTTCGAGAGACCCCTTTCCGAGAGGTCCCTCTCGGAAAGGACTTGGGCCCACCTCTTGGGAAGAAGCCTTCCCAAGAGAGATCTCTCTCTCCATCTCTCTTTGTCTCCTTTTCCCTATGTGTATATATATATGTGAGGCATACGATTTTGGCTAAGGGTATGGATTAATGGTTCATGATATATACATATATTATGTATATATATGTATGATGGTAAGGCTTACAGGGGTAACAACCAGGTAAATGAGTCTATGGGTTGTGATATGGTGCCACAACGTCCCATGCTATTATGATGCACCCTTAGACCTCCATATCTCTTAATATATATCACCTTGTACATAATGTTTAATGCTTATATTATCTTCATACATGATATGCCTATAGGATCTAATACAGTATGTTTGTGTCCTTAGAGTTCGATGTGTTGTTTAAAGGAGCAGTGGTTAAGTAAGTACCACCTTGAGACATCTCTAACTAAGCCCGGATCTATGTCTGGACAGGTCCCCTAGGGGCCAAGACCTTGCTTCGGCAGCCTGCCATAAGGCTCACATTCTCTCAGAGGGCCCCCTAGGTTGACCAGCCCTCTAGGGAATATTCCTCTTAAGCCTGTCTGAATGCTACTAATGTGCCGGTCTATCCTCGGCATCCTGTAATACTACCAAGATTGTCCCTCTCTCGTCGGGAAGGTACGATGATTTTATGTTCAACGCCAACATGTTTTACTTGTCTATTGCACTTTTTCCATACCTGTACTGACTTAAGCTTCAGAGTGCATACGCGGGTGAGGAATCCCCGTGTGACTTCTAACTTATTAATGTGAGTGCAGATATGTCCCGAACACACAGAAGGCCACATCCAGAAGCTCCCAAGGATGCCCTTAAAGGTCCACCTACGACCTCGGTCAGTAAATCGAGGACTAAAGCTACATGACGCCTATCTCCACCAACAGGATCCTGCCAGCTGTCCACCTCGGCTCCAGCTTTCCTACTATACAAATTTCTATTATTGTAGTTTTCGGGTTACAACAACTAGGGTTTTGGAAACCCTAAGAGGCCTTGCTCCTCTATAAATATCCCTTTATGGGTTGCCCAAAAAGAATGAATTGTTTTGTAATTTTCAAGAGTTGAAAAACTGTCATCCACTCTCTCCCGTTTCCTTTCGCATTGAATTGAAACTGGAGATTTTTTTCGTCCATACACAAGCCACAAAAATGAGAGAGAGCTAACACTCTTATTCTTCTCTCCTCCCCAACGGATGCGTGGCGCATATCACTAGTTAGAGGCCGAACGCTTGGATGACTTGGATCCACAAATGACTAAAAATTCTAAAGGTTAGATTTATTTTATTTTGTATGTGAATGATTTGATTTTGACATTAATCCAATCATCAGGATCGGGGCAAGGTTCAAAATTTTTGAATATGCTGCTTGTCCCGTAGCGATCTTACTTTACTTTCAACGACATGAAGCCATATAGGTGATTGCCAATAGACTGACGAAGTCGAATCACTTTCTACCTGTTAAGAAGACGTATCCTATGCATCGTCTGGCTAAGTTATACATTGATGAGATTATGAGGTTGCATGGGGTGCCAGCCAGCATAGTATCAGACCATGACCCTTTATTTACTGCTTATTTTTGGGAAGCATTACAGAATGCCATGGGGACGAGGTTGACCTTCAGTACAGCATTCCAACTCCTAACTGATGGGAAGACGGAGCAGACTATTCAGGTTTTGGAGGATATACTCTGGGCTCGGGTGCTAGATTTTTAGGGGAGTTGGGATAAGCACCTGTCAGTGTTAGGGCCAGACATTGTTGAGCAAACCACAGATGAGGTTAAATTGTTTAGATAACGGATGAAGACTGCCCAAGATTGCCAAAAAAGCTATGCAAATAAGTAGCAATAGGACATAGAGTTTACTGTAAGAGTTCATGTATTCCTTCGAGTGATGCCAATGAATGGTATACTCTGTTTTGGAGTTTCAGGTAAGCTCAGTCCGCGTTATATGGGTCCATTTGAGGTATTGGAGAGGATTGGACCATTGGCATACCGTCTTGTTTTGCCTCCATAGCTTGCTCAAGTGCATGACGTCTTCCACATCTCTGTGCTCCGTAAATGTGTGGCAGTTCTAAGGCAAGTTATTGATTATCACCCCCTTGATGTGCAAGAAGACGTCTCATATGTCGAGTTGCCTACGTGTATTGTGGACCTTAAGAAGAAGGTGCTCGGGAATCATTATATCCCCTATGTTAAAGTGCAATGGCAATGGCATGGACCAAAAGAAGCCACATGGGAATTGGAAGAAGATATGAGACGAGTTTATCCCCAACTTTTCAAGTGATCAAGTACGAATTTGGGGGATTCTTTTAAGGAATGAGGACTTGTAATGACCCGTTGAGGTCAGAATTTAATTAGTGTGATATGGTATTCATTTGCATGAGCATATGGGTGTTTTTGTTTTGGATTTAAGGGTTAGGGGATGATATTCGAATGCATGCTTGGTTTTAGGTCTTGGCATTTGAATTAGGCATGAAGTATCCGAATAAGTGGCTTGCTTTGGCCTTAGTATTTGAATAAGTGGTAGCATAGCCGGATATGCCCTTAGAATAGCTTGATATCCGAATGTAAGGTAAGATCTTCAGATACCCTATGACCCCTTGTGTCTCGTATTTGAATGGGTCTCTTGATATTCGGATATCTCTATGGAATGTTGTCTCTAGTATTCGGATATATGGTGTGGTATTCGGATATGCTTTGTATTACCCCTTATATTTGGATGTGAGGCTTGACATTCGGATATGGTGGGGATCCCTTGTCTCTTGTATTCAAATAGGTAGCTTAGTATCCGGATATCCCTCTCAAGTCTTTGTCCCTTGCATTCAGATCATTGCTCTCGTATCTAGATGGGCCTTCCCATATTCAGATATCTCCTAGTGTATCCGAATAAGCTTCTCTGTGATTGACTTCCCATGCCACTTTCTCGTCCAAACCCACTTCCAGTCGGTGGTGAAAGTCCTTCTTTCATTTTGCCACGTATTTTCCTCCACTATCCTCTACTCCTTACCTATATATATCGAGAGAGTGTAGAAGAGAAGGGACATCTTCAAAGGGTTTGGTCGAGAGTAGGGAAGAAGAAGAAAAAGTTTAGGAAGAAGAATGAGGGTTTGGGTCGAGCTTTTAAGGTTCGACTTAAGGCAAGTTCCCTTTCATTTTCCTCTTACATATGAAAGCTTCCTTCGCTTCCTACCCTTTGCTCCTTTCCATGTCTGTTGAGCTTGGGAGTTTGTCAAAGTGGTTGGTTGTTATGCCAATTTGGGAAGGCCTCAGTTGGGTCATGTTCTAGTGATCACATAGAGTTAGTTTCCCTTTCCAACCCTTTGTGGAATGAAGATAGGTTTCTGTGTGTGCTGGACCCAGTTGTGGGTGGTGCTTGTGGTCTTTGTACTTTTTAGTACTTGTCACTTTATGTGCATGCAAGGGCTTAGGGTTATGCATCTAGGGGTTCTATATGATTTGTGCGCTTGGCCATGAGCATGCTAGGTCGTTTTAATACCTAACTTAACTAGACGAGTACTACATTGAGTGTGACTTCCTATGTGAGCGAGAGTGGCATGATGCATGGTTTTATGGGGTCTATGTATCACATTTATACTCATTATGCCACTCCATTATATATGTTCATTGCATGGTTTTGGCGTCGTGTGGGTGTGTGCAGCTGCGTTATGGACTGTTACGGACACATGGGGTGTGGGTTTCTCTTTAGCTTCCTTACTCATGACAACCTTTCTTTTCGTATATGCTTACTGAGTCTTGTAACTCACTTTTGTTTCTCTTCATTCTAGGAAAAGGCAAGAACAAGATTGGGGGTGAGCTTAGCAGTATTTGACCTATTCCGGTAGATGGTGTACAAGGCAACCTTAGCAGATCTTGTTTGTTATGTATCTTGAGGTATAGTGCCATCGTTATTTAGCTTTTGAGTGCTTGGCACAATTTGTAGATGTATATGTATATGTCATATAACCCTATGGGCCGGTTATTTTTTGTATGCATACTTAGGATGTATGTTATGTCTCCGTTGTCGTTTCTTCTATATGAGTTTAGGTGATCTTAGTTGAGCATGCATGACAGGATATAGTGGTTTCTTTTTTGTCTCTCTTTTCTCTTGGGGCTTTTGCTCTGGTTCTTCAACTTGGTTGGGGTATCTGAGTAAGGGTTCCACATTTCAAGACCTAGTCGGTTAGGTTTTTTCTTTCTTTTTTTCTTTTTTTCTTTGGTTGTTTTTTTTTTTTTTTTTTTTTTTGTATGTGGTAAGCTTTTTCTCAATAATTTTGGTTTGAATGGACATTGACTAGGATGGCACAACACTAAGGTTGGTTAGATCGTAATACACAAATATTTATGTAATTTTATTTGTTGTAATTACTAGAAGAGCTTTTTTAGTGCACACCTAAAAATACTAATTCTAATTTCACTAATAAAAATAAAAAATTAAAATAGTATTTCATAACTATAATAATATCACTACAACACATTTAATATCTTCTTAGTGGAACCTTTTGTATAAAATTAAGATAAAAGCTCAATTTGGCCCATCAATTTTCCGTGATTTATTATTTTAGTGCCTCAAGTGCACCCCTCTACTTTACAAATTGGTCTACTTTCACCCTATAATTATTGAATTATTAGTCATGAGAAGAAAATGAATTGATTCGTGAAATATAGGGGTATATTTGGACTAAAAATTTTACAAATATACCCATAAACTTTTCTTTTGAGCAATTGCAACAAGTAAACTAAATATTTGCATAAGAATTGTCCTAAAAAAATTCGAAACCTAACTATACTATAATCTAACCAACCTTAGAAAGTATATAAAAAGGGTAAATCAAAAGTGTACAATCCTAGTTGAACTTCATAAATTTGTGAATATCTAGTTGACAAGACCAGTCTCCAATGGTGGAGCCATGCATCCACACTGGTTTTGCCATGCATATATTGTGTGGTGTTCCATCCACTTTTGCTTTGATTAACTAATTTCTAATGCGTTTGGGTCATGGTTTGCTTAATGCATCTTCCAGTGGACTGTTTAGAAGAACCAAAACCAACATAGAAGTGGCATTATTCCAAATTAAACAACAAGACCCACATGCATGTGGGTGGGTGGGTGGGGCTTTCTGTATTTGGTGGGAACTACCAATGTACATATGTATAATAATCACCGATCTTTAATTCCGTCAGAAAGACAGAAAGGAAGTGCCTTCCCGTCACTGACTCAATTGCACAAATCATTGTGCTCCAATTAATCATTACTATGCTCCAATTACTCCATCATCATTAATTTGCTGGTACCTCAAACACCACATCAATGCATGTACGTACACACATATACATATTATTTAAATTCTTCAATTTGACATTTATTGTAATATATTATATATTAATGTTTTATATTTTATAGTGTATCAATACAAATATACAAAATATTATTACAAATATTAAATTTAGGTATTTAAATACTAGTCCAAGTTCACCACTGCATGCATTATTGTTATTATTATGGTGATGGTGGTTGTACTCTTTGTTTGCAGTTTTTGTATGGCCATAAACCTTCAATGCAAGACCCACCACGGCTTGTCAGGTGAGATGAGTTGCATGGTTGCAATTGCCTCTTCATCATTTACCTCACCCTCAGAGAAATGGCAATATATACATATCTTTCTCACCCACAAATTTTAGTACAAAATTATGACATATAATGTATGTCGAGATCTTAATTTTGCTTATTTTTGTTTTTTAAAGTCAGGGCGACACCCAGAGAAATATTTTATCCAAATTAAGATATATATTGAATAATTAATAATTCGAACAATAAAATCCGTAACTAAAAGACATAATGAGAAGCGAAAGACTTCTTAATTAATATGCTTCTAATTAAGTTTTGGGTTTGATGTTTTTATCGTGTCATTTTGTGGGCTCTTTTTGCTTTTTCAAACTTCGATCTCAACAATAATTTGTAAGGTATTAATTTTGATAAAAATGAATTAAAAAGAAAGGATATTTATTGAGAGAGCAAGATCATGCGGGGTGCCATGGCCACGTGGTAAAGACTAAAGAGACAGCCAACAGGTCCAAATACCTCTCCCCCTTCCCATGGATCATTATTATTAATTTTTTTTTTGGAGGGAAAATTGAAGGCAAATTGAAGGCTGTACGTACGACACGAGGTTGGTCTCTTTCATACTCGGAAACTTCCTCAAGAGTGGCCAAACCACCTTCCTACCTACTTGACATATATACACAAAGCAGAGAGAGAAGATTAATTCTAGGGAATCCATTAATTATTTTGTGCCTTAATTATAATTGGATTCTCTTGATCTGAAAAAAAAAAATTTGAAAAATTTACATCTTGTTATGTACAGCATGAAAAGGGATAATTAACCTTAAAACACATTGATCCAACCAGTAATGCCTCGTTCTTTAGGAGCATTTTTTGTTGAAAAATTGAGGGTTTTTTTTTTTTTTTAAATCTGCCCAACCCATAAATAAACTTTATTTTCATAAAATCCTTTTATCGCTCTTAATCTAGCAATTTAAATGAAAATTTAGAAATTTATCAATAAATACAGATATCACACGGAATCTACATGTAATAGCCGTAAAAAAAAAGTAAAATTATTACATACCCAAATCAGGTTCAATCAACTTAAAAGAATTAACAACATTTGTAGGAAATTTTTGGTATGGAAAACAAAATTGAAGATTATCTTCTATCCAACCACATCCTCTTTCCCTTTTACGATGTACTTAGATCACTTGTTGGCGGATTTGAATATGTTGAAGTAGGTGATAAACCATTTTGAGTAAATATATGATATGCATAAACTTCTTAAACACATTTATGTGATAATCATCATTTATTATTTATCAAGTAGACTTATATTGTTTAATTTGAGATGAATATCAATAAACCCCTTGACAATAATGTATCTCTCATTCTTTCCTGACGTTAAACTACCAAATCATAAAGTGCAATAATATGCCTATTATTGTTGTCAAAAAATACAACAATTAGAATTTTGTTGATATAGGGGAAATCGGTATGTTAAGCCAACAGGGATCATCTTTGAAAATGTTGTTGTAGGAATAGTTCTTCCCAAAAGGACTGTTACCGAGAAGGAGGTCTTCTGGAGAGGATACGAAGCTTCAAAAAGTCTTGGAAATGTCTCACGGGTTTGGTCTCTCAAAAACGAAGGTCACGTCTGCCGAATGGATCTTTCGGAAAGGATTGTTCCCAAGAAGGTGGATTTCCCAAAAGAATTGTTGTCTAGGGTGGATCAAATGCATTAAATTGCTCTCGGAAAAGGTCTCGACGCCTTTCAAAAAAGGTGATTTCGGCTTCTAGAAAAAGATTGGAACTTCTTTCAAGAAAGTGTTTTGAAGGACCCAGAAAGGACTTGAATCTTCTTGGGAAAAAGGGGGTTGGTTTCCAGAAAAGGTTGTTACATGGAATAAGAGGTTAGAAGGCTCAAGGGAAGGTTTTACCACAAAGTCCCTCTAATGCTCAAGTCAATATCTTAGAGAAAATTCTTACGGAGAGAACAAAAAGGTTTTGGAAAGGAAATTCAGGTTAGGTTTACCAATGGTCGAAAAGTCCCTTTCTCATCACTGTAGCTTGGCTTTTATTGGGGCTCAAATCTCGAGATCTCACTATTACACGTGTTGAAAGGTCAGGACAACCATGTATCTTCTCCATTTGGCCTCAAAAAAACATGTCTCCAAAAGGATCGATTGGGCCTCATCCCAAAAGGATTCTTTCGGATGTCCTCCAAAACATCCCTTTCCAAGAGAGGCTATCGTTTCCTTCACACAGCTATAACTCCAATTTAGGCTACTTATTCCTGAGAAAGTTCTTTCCATGAAACATCTCTTCGAGAGGGATGGTACAACACCTATATATGCATGTATGCTATTAAAATCAAGTTCTAATGCAATAATTATAAATTTTGCTTTCATACATAAATTTCAATGATATAGTGCAATTTTTATGAAAAATAAATAGCCTCAAGCATAATAAAATATAAATTTCAAGGTACTGGTGCAATTTGAACAAAATCAAAGGCCATTTGCATATTAAATAGAAAATAGCATATTTATATGCAATAACCAAAAACTTTAACAATAGAAGTGTCACCTCATAAACATAAAACAATTTTAGCAGTTGCTCCAGTTAACCTCTTTTTCAAAGCACATCAATTGTCCTTTCAAAAAATTATATAAAGTTGATTGTTCGTAATTTTACTTCTGTTGTGACACACTTCTGTATTTTAGGTATTTAACTGACCAAATCTACACCTTTTCATGCCACTCATACACTATTATAAAGACTTGGTCAATGGGCTACAACTTATCAAAAACTCATTTGATTTTATTAAGGTCGTAGCTTCCCGGATTTGACTCAAAATCAACTAGTTTGATCAAGTAACATTGCATAATTGTTATCAAATCGAGCGTATATTTTTCCACAAAAATCAATTGGATGTGAAATCAAATTTGATAGAAACTAGACAAGCCTAAAGCTTTTGAAAAGTTTAAAGAGTTTAAGATTGAAATAAAAAACCAAATAAGAAAAAGTATTAAAATCCTACAATCAAATCAATGAGATAAATACTTGAGTACTGAGTTTATTCTTTATCTCAGATCTTATGGGGCAATATCACAACTCATTTATCCTAATACACCACAACTTAATGGAGTAGCTGAATATAGGAATTATACTTTGTTGGACATGGTACGATATGCGATTAGTTACACAGACTCATCTTTTTGTTGTGGAGTTATGCCTTCCATGCTGTCACACATATCTTTTAAATTGGGTGCTAACTAAAGCTGTTGAAATAACACAATATAAGATATGGGTTGGGAACAATTGAGTCTAAAACATGTGAAGATTTAGGGTTGTCCTGCATTTATCAAAAGGTTGGAACCTAAATCTGATAAAGGATGATTTGTTGGTTATTATAAAGATAGTTTGGAGTATTATTTCTATTTTCCAGATGATCAAAGAGTATTGATCAGTAAAAATACTATTTTTTTAGAAAAATAGTTTATCCAAAAAGGTCGTGCTGGAAAGAAAATAGAGTTAGAGGAACAATCCTTTGAACCAAAATCTATCTAGATCAGATACCTAAGTCTAGTAAAACCAGTTTAGATGTTGTCATCACACAGGGTGCCTGTATATATGGTGGGATCACTACAAAAAATGTCATCTCAGAATGTTTTCAAAACCAAAGATGGAATCAAGGATGGAATTTTCTATCTCTGATATCAAAAACAAAAAAAATTCCAGCTCTAAAAGTTGTTATTGTCAGAGATGGAATCAGAGACAAAATATTTGTCTCTGAATTTTTTTTCAAAATTAAAGATGGAATTTTTCCGTCTCTAAATTTTGTATGCTCTCAAAGACGAAAAAAAAAATTGTCTCTGAATTTTTCCTACTCTCAAAGACAACAAAAAAAAAAATTGTCTCAGTTTTTTCATCAAAGACAAAATTACATATAGAAAATTTCTCTCTAATTTGAACAGAGACATAAATAAGAGACGGAATTTTTCATCTCTAATTTAGAGACAGGAAATTCCTTCTCTACATTAAATAGATAAAATTAGAGATGAATTTTTCTATCTCTAAATTTCGTCGCTACATCTCTATATATGCCTGTTCCCCTCCATTTTTTCTTTTCTGCCTTCGCCTATTCCTCTCGCTCTTGCATGTGCCTTTTTTTCCTTTTCTTCACTGGCCAACAACCATTGATCGTCGGCTCACCTTATCTTCCTCTCATTACAGTCCTTTTGTAATGCCTCTCTTTTCTCAAGCGTTAAATAACTTAGGAATTTCGAGAATATCTTCTTCTTTTTTTAACATAAACTCAATATAAATCATTCCCCGACAATCTCGTTCTACTTTCTCAGCATACCAAAATAAGGATCAATAAGCTAAGACAAGTAATCATCATAAATGCAAAAGCAATAATCGAAATCTGATATGGTACATAATCGTAATCCACTTTAGATATAACATTAGAATCCGTACCATTACATCTTCAAATACTTAAATACATAGAGACTCATCATCAAGAGATAGCAACTAAATACCTCAAATACAATCTAATAATACCTCAAAAATACATTGAACCGAAGCAATTATACATTATCAACAATATAATATAAACTTCTAAACATGACTAAAAACATATCCTGAATCCTCATGAAGAAGGCAATATCGGAATAACTCGCCAAACTCATCGGCCACGTCATCACGTGTCGTTACATCTAAATCATCTTCTTACCATATCTGCAAGTCCTAACTAGAACGTTTGAATGTTTCAAGGGCATAACCCAATTAGAAAATGAATTTTCTAGTGAGCATTTTAAAAACAGATACATGAATGCATGATGCAAATACATGAACAAATATTTGCCCTAGTGTAACTTCCCAAACCCACCATGTAATACCCGAAATTATTAGAAAATGGAAGATAGAGATAATTCAAAAATAATTGTGAAGTTTGAGAATTTTTGGGCTTAAAGAGAGCCCAAACCAATACAGAATAGGGTTATAGAATTACCGAATTGACTGCAGGGACTGCATTGAGGTATAGATTCCAAAGGAAAATGATACGATGTCATTGGGCATCCCAAAATAGTATTTATGACATTGAAAGAAATCAAATTGGGAACAGTTTTCGGTACAGCTGTGGGTCAGGCTGCAAAACCGAATGATGATACGGGACTTCCGAAAAGTCAACGAAGACTGTAGGGGGCTCTGTTTTTATGTGAAGATCAACCCTGAAGTGGTTTTAAGATGAAACGATAACCCTGTAAAAAGACTAGGGCAAAAATGTACTTATCGAGTAATTTAGAGTTATTAATTTTAGAATTTCGGTATTTGAATCCAAGTGAAATTGATGTTTGAGGATGTAATTGCAATTGAGGAAATACTCAAGTGAAATGAGGAAGAAATTTGGGGTTTGATGTAATTTTTCCTTATTAATATAGTATATTAAGTAATATAATATATTATATTAAGATATAAATATATATGTGTGTGTGTGTGTCTGTGTGTGCGTGTGGTGTGTTCACGTGATGGCCCATGGTTTCTTGGCCAAGAGATTGTGGCTTAATTTGGCCAATAAATTTAGTTTTCTCTCTCTACCTTGAGAGATTTTGAAAATCCTGTGGCTACCCCAAAGAAAACAGCGCACATGGCGCGTTCTCGTCGGTCATCACCAACGAGATCACGCCCAAGAAGTCGGCCTCCCTTAGGCCGAAGCAATGGGGGAATCTCCAAACCCATTAACAGATCACTAGCTCTAAATCCAGCGGTTGCGAGTGTGATAGGAACGACTAGTGAAGGCCTAACAGTGGCTGGAAATGAAGGAAGGGAAGCTGTAATGGAAGCAAGCTCGGGTGACAAGTTTAATAGCCATGGAGCATCTGGCAAGCCGTCGGAACAAGAAGTGGGAAGCGTCCATGTATGGAATGACAATGCGACATTCAGTGAGGAAGACCGAATGGTGATGGAGGAATGTGAAGAAGATCGTGTGATGATGGAAGTTGGGCAGGCGCTTTTTATTGAAGAAGATGACCTGCTGCTGCTAGAGGAAGCGGACATGCTGTTAGCGGAAGCAGCTGGGCAAGGCGATATCAACGGCATGATTGGAGGTGAACATTCTGGAAGGATAGACTTGGATGACACCTCATCTTTCCCTCCATTGAATGGTGGCCGAGGTCGAACCCCCTCTCCATGTGCAGAAGGCGGCATTGATATGCGACCATCCCTGAAACGTGTTGAAACAGTTGTGAAAGCTCGATCACCTCCGCATGGTGGCGACGAGCCTCGAAGTAATGTGCAACAGGTCGCAAGGAAACAAGACGTGACCAGGGAGGAAAACAAAACCCACCATCCCCAGACGTTCTCATCGCGTGTTGAAGCTGCTGCGGGAGTTCGGCCACCTTCATCTGGTGATGTCGAGTATCCAGGGAGAGAGCGACTGGAAGTTGGTACGCAAGATGTGGTCCATAGGGATGGCAGGAGCCTTCTTCAAGCAGGCTCGACCTCAGTCTATAGGGACCAACAGTCGAACACGGTGGTTGCTCCAGTGCAACCAGTGGGTGACGAAAGAGAAGTTCTATCTGGTAAGGTTCAGAGCGCTTTCAATGGCCGCTCCCAGCCCCCCACCCATTTCCAGCAAGGGTCCACCTCTCGAAGTGGTGCTCAGTCACATCAGATGGGGCGTACAGTTGCAGGTCTTCCGTTGGAGGATGAAGCTGCTAGAAGATTCAAAAATGGTGGGCCGCACATGAGGGAGGCCTTCGCCCATGATGGTGGCCGACATAACCAAAGCCCAAGTGGCCCACGAGACGCAAGCACTGCCATGCACGAACGCATGCCAGCCATCCAGCGTGCGGCTTCTGTTAATGGAGCGGGCCAGCCGCCCTCTGGGCTTGCACGTGATCTCCAGCAAATGGTTGCGGGACATCCTTCTTTTGGGCAACAAAGCACGCGTCATGGGCTGACTTTCAAGAGAATTTTATCCCAGCAAGTGGGCCAACAAAACATTGGCCCAGCTGGCCCAAAGTCTCAAGGCAACTCTCAAAGGCATCGCACGCAAGTCCAGCAGGGTTCTGGACGTTTTCAGCCCAATAGCCTGAAGGAACGAAAACGAGGATCAAAGCATGCAACGGAAGCGATTTAAGCATCAAAACTATCCTCGTATTGATTTGAGTCTAGGAGACTTACTTTTCCTACGGATTACCGGTCGGAATGAAACGATAGGAGGAGGAGGCACGATAGCTTCTTCGCGTGGTGGAGTCGTCGACTGTCCTGCGATCCGTCGGCTTCTTCGCATCAGATCTCTTGATCTTCCAAGGTATGACTCGAACTCGTGGCCTCTCTTGGTGAAGAAGAGAAAATCGAAATTAGGGTTTAAAACAACTAGAGAGAGAATATATATAGGGAGAGCCCTAGGGTTAAAAATCCTAGTGGGCCAAACCCTAGTGGGCCAAGTCCATTTTTAATTAATTCTCTAATTGGGTTAGCCCAATTAATTAATTAAAACCAATGAACTATTAAATAATTCTCTCTCAATGTAATTTACCCAACAAGCCAAAATGTATTAAAAAATACATGAGTTACATCGAGCTACCCTGGGGACCAAAAGACAAATTATTCATGGCTGCTAAAATGACCAAAATATCCCTGCTACCCAGTAGCTATATTTTGTCATTCTAAGTGTTCCAACTATCACCATATGATAACACTGACCCCACGAATAATTTTGCATGTGCGATGTCTTTGACCTACTAGTGTAATGACGAAAATACCCCTCTGTGTAACACCCATCATTTAGAAAGGAATAATGTACTAACACCTCTCTAAATGATTTCTACCATCCTTAGATCTCTAGTCCAATAATCCGTGACTACTCGAATGTACTTGCTTATCATTGGGAGCTACCCAGAAGCACACACTCTTAAGTCACATTCCCAGGGCCCTGGATTATTAGATTATTCTTGGACAATCACAAGGGGGTGAATCACAGAAACTATTTTGCATTAGTCTGTCTTAGCTAATTAGAGACCATACTCCCAACTCACAAGGTTGTTGATCTTTGATAGACCTCACCTATAGTGAATCTAAGAATATAGCTCTAGGTTCACCAGACCACCAACTAACACTCAAGTGTTAGAGTACTCGTCCACGTAGTAGCAGTGATAGACTAGCTCCATGATAATCAGTACTTTGTCATTAGCTTCTATCACAGGTCCACTCTACGCATTCCAAATGCGCTTGTACAATTAGAGTAAACAGACTGTTTACTGGCTAAGGCAAGCCATCCTCCATTAGGATCTATTGCACAATGATCTTATCATGATAGAATGCCCAGTTCTATCAAAAGATCAAGAGTAATAATTTTCTTGCTAATTAAGTATCCATGATCCATGCCTAACTGTGAAGAACAACCCATCACATGAATCACTTACTTAATAGCATGGACACTTTTCCAACAATTAAATGCAAATGATATATGTGCCATAAACTGACTAAAAGAAAACATCATTACCATAAATTGAATAAAACGTGTCTTTAGGGCATACATTTCCAACAATGCCAGCCTGGTTTGCAGCCCAAAAAATCATGGGCCAATGTTGCGGATGTTAGGGCTCATCGATCTCCCACGCGTTTGGATTTTTTTCTGCCTTCAGGTACGCAATCCAAAATACCTCTTGTTAAATTACCTAGTGATGTTATTGATGAATGCACTGAATATTGGATGAACACGTTGGTTGAATACTTTATTGAAAAGCGATTGCCTTTCCCGGTTGTTAAAAATATTGCCAAGCGTTTGTGGCAAAACTGTGGCCTTTTAGAGGTCCTTTCAAATAATAGCGGATTTTATTTCTTTCAATTTGATTCCCAAGAAAGTATGTTGAGGGTCTTTGATGAGGGTCCCTATCATTTTGCGGGTCGCCCGTTTATTATTAAATGCTGGGAATCAGGAATGAATCTAGCTAAGGATTCCCACTCTTCTATCCCTTTATGGATTAAGATTCATAACCTTCCCTTAGAAGGCTGGTCCTTAAAAGGTATATCTATAATGGCAAGTCACATTGGAAGGCCGTTATATGCTGACCCAATGACAGAGGATAGATCAAGATTAGGTTATGCTAGGGTGTGTGTGGAGGTTAGTGCTTCCTCTAAATTTCCCAAGTATATCGATATAGATTAGGGCCATGATGAAGCCGCAGGTGAACGACGTATTTCTAGACTCCCGATTGAATATCAGTGGATCCCATCGATTTGTTCACATTGTAAGGTGTTCGGTCACTCAGATTCCCGATGTCCAAATAAACCTAGACCTGACCCTAATCATGTTGAAGTTAGTAAGAAAGCCAATGAGAGAGATGGCTTCGTTAGAGTGCAAAACAAGAGGGGCAAGGTCCAAGATAAGGGTAAGGAAACAGCCTCAGCTCTAGGTCAAATCCTCCTGATTATGCCTCTATGACCATGGCAGAGTGCCTTGAGTTCCATACCGTTACAGTCCCTTATAACCCCAAGGATGTCGATGCCCAAATTAAAAACCAATTCTGTGCTTTGGCAGACGAGGATGCGGATGTTCCCTCTCTAATGGAGTCAGATGGAGAGGTAGCCGAAGAAAACACTCAAGGAAATATGAGTGAGCGTGAGGGTAGCAAAGAATAGATCTTAGAGCCCGAGCCAGTTGGGAGCACTAGCTCTAAGGGGCATCAATCCAAGACCAGAGCTCAGGCTAAGAGGGATAGGAAGAAGATGCGTGAAAATGGAGAGCAGACACCAGGGTCCGTGAGCTTGGATCCAACCCCTCAAGAGTGTTAATTATGCATATTGATGCATGGAATGTTAGGGGTCTGAATCAACCCCCTAAGCAATTTAAAGTGTGATCCTTTATCTCTTCTCAGAAGTTGACGCTTATTGCTCTTTTAGAGACTAGAGTCCAAGAGAGGCACGCTCCGGATGTCTCTCACAATGTTACGCCTTTTTGGAATTGGAACTTCAATTATGATATGTGTGATGGGGGTCGTATCTGGATAGGTTATGACCCAAACGCCCTTAGTGTGCGGACCTTATTCAAGTCGGACCAGGTTATCCATGTCAAGGTGATGAGCTCGGAGATCCCTATCCCTTTTATCCTGTCTTGCATTTATGCCAGGAACAAGGAGGTGGACCGAGCCAGATTATGGAATTCCCTCACAGGCATTGGGGCATCAGCTTCTTTTGGCCCTTGGCTCCTTTTGGGGGATTACAATGTGTGTCGCGATTGTTCTGAGATGAGGGGTGGTAACACCTCTTTCTCTGTGGGTATGCGCAGGTTCAACGATTTCCTTTCTTGTGGCTCATTTCAGGATTTGTCCTATAGTGGCCCTAAGTTGACGTGGACCAATAAGAGGTTTGGTGATGAGTGTATTTTAAGGAAGCTTGACAAAGCCCTGGTTAATGATGACTGGCTTGTCCATTATCCGAATAGCAAGGCTTTCTTTTTCCAGCCAGGGATTTCTGACCATAGCCCTGTTGTGGTGGATTTATTAGGTGATCTTCAGCATAAGGGCAGCCCTTTCAAGTTCCTTAACCATCTTGTTGATCACCCTCTCTTCTTGGATAGAGTGGCTGCTTGTTGGAGTAGGCAAGTCCCTGGAGTTCCCATGTTTCAGGTTGTTCAAAAACTCAAAGCAGTCAACAATGCTATGAAGACTCTTAATAAGTCTAGGGGTCATGTCTCTGACCTAGTCTCGTCCCTTAGGAATCATCTTCTTAGTGTCCAACAACAGTTGCAAGATAATCCCCATGACCCTATTATTCACCAACAGGAGCTTGAGTTGAATAGGGACCTTTTAGTGGCCCTTGCGCAAGAGTCAGACCACTTTCGCCTTCGTGCTCGAATTAGGTGGTCAGATGAGGGAGATAGTTGCTCTCGTTTCTTCTTCCAAACCATGCTTGCTAGGCGTAATAATCGTCGTATTATGAACCTCCTGAGAGATGATGGCACCCTCACAGAGTCCAAAGAGGAGGTTGAGGACGTTTTAGTGTCTTACTTCCATAACCTCTATAAGCAAAGGTCTCGGAACTCTCCCCTTAACCCTTATGATGTGGCCCCTTTCATTGACAAGCGTTTGGAGCAAGACCAAGCGGCTAGGCTTATTGTGGAGGTTTCAGCCGAGGAGGTTAAGGCTGCCATCTTCAGTATGGGTGATGATAAAGCCCCAGGGCCGGATGGTTTCACAGCCAAGTTTTTCAAGAAGGCTTGAGAGATTGTGGGTGCGGATGTAGTGAAGGCTATTCAAAGTTTTTTCACCTCAGGTCGCCTCCTAGGCCAGGTCAATGCTACCATTATTAGTCTTATTCCCAAGATTCCTCACCCTAAGATGCCATCCCAATTTAGGCCTATTTCTTGTTGTAATGTCTTATATAAAGTCATTACTAAAATCCTAGCTAACAGGATTAAGATGGTGCTCTCTGGTTTGGTGGATGTGTCTCAAGCGGCCTTTGTGCTTGGCCGTTCGATTGGGGATAATGTTCTTCTTGCCCAGGAGTTGGTTTTTCAATACCATCTCCACAAGGGGCCCCCTCGTTGTGCTATGAAAGTTGATCTTGCTAAGGCTTATGATACTGTTGAGTGGGATTTTCTCCTGATGACCCTTCAGTTGATGAACTTCCCTTCTCAATTTTGTGGCTGGATTCGAGAGTGTATCACGACCCCCCGCTATTCGATTAAGATCAATGGTCAGTTAAATGGTTTCTTCCCCGGGGGAAGAGGGCTGAGGCAAGGGGATCCCTTATCCCCTTACCTCTTTGTTCTTGTTATGCAAGTCCTGCATGGTATTATCAAGCACCACTCAAGGGCTTCAGACTTTCAATACCACTGGAAGTGCGAGCAGACTAGTATGGTAATGCTCATGTTTGCAGACAATTTGCTGTTGTTTTCTCACGGTGACCCATCTTCGGTCAGCACCTTGAAGTCATGCCTGGAGCGTTTTTCCTCTTTGTCGGGCCTAGTTGCCAACTCTTTCAAGAGTGATTGTTTCGTCTCCTGCAAGGACTCATCCCTTCGTGAAGCTATTTATAATGCCTCTGGGTTTCGTAGAGGGAGGCTGCCTATGCGATATTTGGGGATTCCTCTACTCTCTTCTAAGCTCTCCTATGGAGACTGTCAGCCTGTTATTGATAGAGTGACGAACAAAATTTGTGCTTGGCACAACAGGGCTCTCTCTTTTGGAGGCCGATTGCAGTTAGCGCAGTCAGTCCTTTCCACTATCTATGTGTATTGGGCCTCAGTGTTTATCCTCCCGAAGAAGGTGATTAATGACATTGAGCAACTCATTCATAACTTCCTATGGAGTGGTAATGAGACGGACCCCCATAAAGCGAAAGTTGCTTGGCGTGACATTTGTTGCCCGAAGAGGCAAGGTGGCCTTGGCCTCAAGCCTCTCTATATGTGGAATCAATCCTTGGTAGCCAAGCTTATGTGGCGCCTGCTGTCTGAGGATAGGGAATCCTTATGGGTGTAGTGGGTGCACTCATATCAGGTAAAAGGTACTTGTTTTTGGCTTCTTAAAACTCTGTATGCCTGCCCGTGGTATTGGAGGAAGTTGCTCCTATTATGGGGAATCCTAAAACCTTTTTTTGGGCGTAGGATAGGGGATGGTTGTAGCACGTTCTTTTGGTATGATCAGTGGCACCCGTTGGGTGTGCTTATTGATCGCTTCCCTCACCAATTATCCCGTCAATTAGGCATTCCTATCTTAGCTAAGGTCTCGGATTTTATTGAGGATGGTGTCTGGTCTCGGATGGAGACCCTTAGTTCTATATCCCCTGATTTCTGTGGGAGCCTCCTTCCTAAGCTGCCTAGACCTGGTCGTCATGATAAGCCATATTGGCTTCCGACTGTAAATGGGCTCTTCTCAGTTAGGACTGCCTTCCAGGCGATTCAAACTCATCGCTCCCAGGTTCCTTGGTATCGTTTAGTTTGGTCGTTGATCGGGGCTGTCGAACACCAATAGATTAGATAAATGATGATTTGGATTTGCAGTAGGGCATAACCCAAAGTCGTCTCCCAACGAACCTCAAACGGATCTGTCGAAACAAGGCTAAACGGGGGGAAGTTTTTGATGAGAAACAGAAAACAAAATGAACAAGAACACAATAAATCAAGATGCAATCAGTTGCAAACCAATCCTTCTATCCCAGTTTTCATTGCCTTCTCAATAAACCATTTGTTTAGTTTTAATCCTCAAATCGAAAATCAGAAAAATCCTTTAACAACCGCCAAAGATTTGGAAGAAAACCAATAAACAGATTTCAGAAACCTCTTAGTTCAATCTATCAGTTTTGATTCCCCTTATTGCACAGATTCGAGACTGATTGGAATACCATCCAAACAGGTTGTTCTTGATTCCAGTTAAAGCCTCAACCGAGCACAAAAACCTTGGATTCTCAAACAAAGACAATGCATGCATTCATCCAACCGGTATCAACACATACACAGATTTAAGAGAGAACGGAAACAAGAAAACAACAAAGTTAAAACTAAAACAAACAGATTTTCATTAAATCCAAGACTCAAACCGGGAACAAGGATGGTGTTGCAACTTGATTACAAGATCCTTAGCCTTCCATCTTCACAAGAACAATGGAGAGAAGAGAAGTCGGCCACTGTTCAAGCCTCCAAAAGAATGTCCCTTTAATGGCCTCTTAAGGTGCTTAAATAGAGTTTCAGGAAGAAACCCTAGGTTACCGCCACTTAACAGCCGATTTCGGAAAGGTTATCGTATGTTATGGGATTCGGCCTCTTCATAAGAATTTTAGATCAGAAAGAGTAGATGAACTTGGGATTTTGAATCACTTGATTTGGATATCGGATGCCCAAGATATGGCCTTTTAAAGAATCAGTATCTGTGCAGATTTCCTAATTTACCCCCAACTTCTTGGCCCCGACTTTGAAGCGCTGTTTGAAGGCCCAAGTGAACTCGGATTTGGACAAACCATACCATTCCAGAAATCTCAAGAAGTCCTCTAAAATATCTCTGAAGACATCATCTTCATTATGGAATTTTATCTTGGCCAAAACACTGAAGGAAGTGCAGGAGGTCAAATCTGCTTCTCTATCTCCAATTTCCAAGATATCTCATTGCCATCAAGATGTCTCATGCCCCATCTCATCCTCCCATAGCCCTAAACCTGGAAAAATAAAATAAAATAGTGTGAAGCCCAATTCCTATAAAATAAAATCAAGATGAATAAAATGACACAACTAATGTGCAAAAAAAGACTAAATATGAGGGCTAAATAATATGGAAATATGTGCTCTATCAAATTCCCCCACACTTGGACTTTTGCACTCCTGGGCAAAACACTAAACACTAACCTTCATTCTTTCAAATAAAAAGGATGCAAAGAATGCGAAATGAGAGGCATGACAAGTTTTATAGGAATTCAACACTTCAAAGATCATCTTTCTTACACTTCCCAAACAAACAAGTAGCATGGCAATTTCACTTGGCAAGGCGAGTCAAAATAAGCAGACCCTGATAGAATAAGAACATGCTTTCAAGTTCCTCAAATGCTATGCCCACATCCACCCAATCATAATTCCATTACCAGATATGCTCATCTTCTAAATCTCCACTCTCAGTGCTTTATGCATGCAAATCAAAAGGACTTTTATTCATGGCTCAAACATGGTTAGGTGAAAGGGATAGGAAGATAACAATGAAAAGTAAAATTTAGGAGGAAAGAAAACATTCAAGACAATCCCAAGATCAATGAAGAACTATTAAGCAAGCAGAAAATAGAACCCTTCTTTTTTTCTTTTTCTTTTTTTTTCGCATGGTGGGTGCGTTTTACGCTCCATCCCACCTTGGTGAGTGCGTTTTACGCTCCATCTCACCTTGGCCTTTGGCCTTTCTATCTATTTTTTTTTCTTCTTTTGATTCCAAAGGACTTGCTTAATTTAATTTTTTTTTTAATCAAGGGATGTAATGAATGTTCTTCAACCTAAAGATGGGAAAAGACCACTTTTTTTTTTTTTTTTAGGTATGACGAGAAAAATAAAAGAATGCCTTAATCATCTTTTCACATGCATGAGTACTGATAGCTTCAATAAAGATTCAAAACAAGTTCTGGAATGATACCCATAATTTAGTGGATGCAGGCATAGCATAAGAAAGGACAAGAACATGCACAAATATCCCCACAAAGACTACCTCAATCAACTCACCAAGCCAAACTCATTTCCAATTTACTTGAAAGCTCAAAAAGATAAGATCAACTTTCTAATCATGCTAAATTCTTTCAAACTCAATTTGCCTCATTTTGCAATTTGTTTTTTTTTTTATTATTATTTTTTTTTTGTTTTTTTTTTTTGGTAAATTCAATTTTCTAAAACTCCTCCCCCCACACTTAAACATGACATTGTCCTCAATGTAAGCATGCAGCAAGAATCAGGTATAGGACAAGTAAATAATAAAGAAAATAAGGAGAGAGGAACAGCCTAATTTTGTTAATTGTAGGCGGCGTTGAGGAGATGCAGCTCCTCCATAGTATGCTCCTGAAAGCTTTCGTAGAATGGCTTAAGCCGCTGCCCGTTCACTGTGAATCGCCTTGTGGTTGACTCATCCATAAGCTCAACTGCACCATAAGGAAAAACATGAGTAACCACAAAAGGACCAATCCAACGAGAACGCAACTTACCTGGCATTAATTTGAGACGGGAGTTGTATAGGAGGACTTTCTTTCCAACTTCAAACTCTTTCTTGTTAATCAATTTGTCATGAGCAGCCTTAGTTTTTTCCTTGTAAATTCTGGAGTTCTCATATGCTTCCAATCTCAATTCCTCAAGCTCTTGCAATTGAAGCTTTCGTTGGGAACCAGCCTCTATCATATCCATGTTGCATTGCTTTACCGCCCAATAGGCTTTATGCTCGATCTCTACCGGCAGATGACATGCTTTTCCAAAGACCAATCGATATGGGGACATGCCAATAGGAGTCTTGTAGGCCGTGCGATAGGCCCAAAGTGCATCTTCCAACCTTTTGCTCCAGTCTTTCCTGTTGGGCTGGACTGTCTTCTCTAGAATATGCTTGATCTCTCTGTTTGAAACCTCAGCCTGCCCATTGGTCTGTGGATGGTAGGGCGTCGCCACTTTATGTAAAACTCCATACTTTCAAAGCATGGATTGCATCGTTCTATTGCAGAAGTGGGATCCTTGATCACTGATGATGGCCTTGGGAATGCCAAACCTGTAGAAAATATGAGATCTAACAAAATCTGCAACCACAGAAGAATCATCAGTCCTGGTGGCTTTAGCTTCCACCCATTTCGAAACATAATCCACAGCCAAAAGAATGTACAAAAAGCCAAAAGAGACAGGAAAAGGACCCATAAAATCAATACCCCAAACATCAAAGATCTCACAAAATAGTAAGGGTTGCTGAGGCATTTCATTCCTACGTGATATTGATCCTGTGTGCTGGCAACGTGTGCAATTCTTACAAAATGTATGAGCATCTCGAAAAAGGGATGGCCAATATAAACCTGAGTCGAGGACCTTTCTAGCTGTGCGTTGAGGACCAAAGTGACCACCACATGCAAGTGAATGACAGAAATGCAAGACTGAAGCAAACTCAATATCGGGCACACATCTCCTAAGGACTTGGTCACTACACATGCGCCATAGATATGGATCATCCCATACATAGTACTTGGCCTGACTTTTAAATTTACTTAGCTGATCTCTCTTAAGATGGGCAGGGATATCAGATGCAGCTAGAAAATTAACAATGTCAGCATACCAGGGCTCAGTACCATGCAAGTGATAGAGTAACTCATCTGGGAAGTCATCTTTGATAGGCTGACAGTCCATGGTAGTGGCATCTGAAGAGGAAGGAAGCCTGCTCAAATGATCAGCCACAAGATTCTCAGCTCCACTCTTGTCTTTGATCTCAACATTGAACTCTTGAAGTAGGAGCATCCATCGTATCAACCTGGGTTTGGCATCGTGCTTCTTCAAGAGATATTTCAAAGCTGCATGATCAGAAAACACAACAACATTAGAACCCAGGAGATAAGAGCGAAATTTATCTAGAGCAAACACAATGGCAAGAAGCTCATTTTCAGTAGTGGTGTAGTTTGCTTGGGCGTTGTCCAGAGTACGCGAGGCATAAGCAATGACGTGTGACTTCTTCTCCACTCGTTGTGAAAGGACGGCACCAACTGCATAATTGGAAGCATCACACATGAGCTCGAATGGCAAGTCCCAATTGGGTGGCTGAATGATGGGTGGAGAAGTCAAGCGCCTCTTGAGCTCCTTAAAGGCCATCTTGCAAGACTCATCAAATTTGAAGTCCACATCCTTCTGAAGCAGGTTGGACATTGGAAGTGCAATCTTGCTGAAGTCCTGGATGAATCTCCTGTAGAATCCTGCATGTCCAAGGAAAGAACGTACCTCCCACACAGATGCGGGGTAAGGCAAAGAAGAAATGATATCGACCTTGGACTTATCAACCTCTATACCCTTCTTGGACACAACATGACCCAAAACAATCCCCTGCTCAACCATGAAATGACATTTTTCAAAATTTAGGACAAGATTTTTCTCAACACATCTCTCTAGGACTCTACCCAAACTGATTAGACATTCATCAAAAGAGGTCCCATAAACAGAAAAATCATCCATGAAAACTTCCATGCAATGCTCAAGTAAATCTGAAAATATACTCACCATGCATCGCTGGAACGTACCTGGGGCATTACATAGACCAAATGGCATCCTCCGGTATGCAAAAGTGCCAAAGGGGCAGGTGAAGGTGGTCTTCTCCTGATCCTCCGGTGCTATGCAAATCTGAAAATAACCAGAAAAACCATCAAGAAAACAGTAATGGGACTTTCCAGCTAACCTCTCTAGCATCTGATCAATGAATGGGAGTGGGAAATGATCCTTCCTGGTAGCTTGGTTGAGCCTCCTAAGTCAATGCAGACTCTCCAACTGTTTTGCACTCGCATGGGCACTAGCTCATTCTTCTCATTGGCTACCACTGTGAATCCTGTCTTCTTTGGAACTACCTACACTGGACTCACCCACTTGCTATCAGAGATAGGATAAATAATGTCAGCCGAAAGTAGTTTACTTACCTCTTTCTTAACCACATCTAGAATGGTGGGATTGAGTCTCCTTTGGGGCTGTCTCACTGGTCGAGCTTCTTCCTCTAAATGAATCCTGTGCATGCATAAGGAAGGGGATATACCAGGAATGTCTGCAAGTGACCAACCTATGGCTCTCTTATGTTGCTTCAACAGATTCAGCAACTTCTCCTCTTGGTCAGGCTGAAGGTTGTCGGCAATGATCACGGGTAGCTTGTCTCCATCCGCCAAGTAGGCATACTTCAGATTCTCGGGCAGGGGCTTACATTCCAAGGTGGGTGGCTGTTGAATTGAAGGTACCAGTCTGCTTATGTTGCCACCTACCTGCACTACATTCTCAACAACAGAAACTTCCTCTATGGGAGGCACATGAGAATCACATATAGTATGAGAAGGTGCACTTTCAACAATACTCAAAAACTCATCTATTTCAGAACAAATACTACACTTACTGGGTCCATCATGACACTGAAGGCAATGCATATCATCAGGAAAATTATGGATGGTGGGGAATTCAGACTCAAGATCATACAACTCAACACATGATTTCTCCACCATTAAGTCAATAAAGTTAACATGCAAGGCAGAATGATCTTCTAAGGGATACTTCATGGCATCAATGATATTGAATTGAATAGTGTTACCAGCGAACTCCATAGATAAAGTACCCTCATGCACATTAATTATTGTTCTTGTAGTTTTCAAGAAGGGTCTACCTAGAATGAGTGGTGCGTGTCCAGGTGTGTGATCATCCTCTATATTCAAAACATAGAAGTCAGCAGGGAATATGAAATCCTTTACCTTTACTAACACATCCTCTAATACTCCCTCAGGGTATGCTGTGCTCCTATTTGCCAACTGGACCACTCCTGTAGATGTCAATGTGCCTGCACCTGCCTGCAAAGAAGAATACACAGATTTAGGCATCACATTAATAGAGGCTCCTAAATCCAACATAGCATTATAAAATTGCAAATTTCCAATAGTGCAAGGAATGGTGAAAGTCCCGGGATCTTTGCATTTCTGAGGCATGGCAGGTTGAATCAATGCTGACACATTTCTTCCCAAGTTAATTTTTTCATTTCCTTTCAGTTTCCTTTTGTGGGTGCACAGGTCTTTGAGAAATTTGGCATACTTGGGAATCTGTCTGATGGCCTCCAAGAGTGGTATGTTCACCTCAACTTTTTTGAAAGTCTCCATGATCTCCTTGTCTAACTCAGCTTCTGCTCTCTTTTTATTTTGAGTGGCTCAGTGAGGAAATGGCAATGGATGGCTGTAGGAAGTCTCCCCTTTATCTTGATCAATGGTGGTGGGCTGCTTGTCATTTTGAATGGGAGGAGGCTGATCTTCTTTTTGGCTTTCTTGTTGCTGCCCAAATTCTGGTTGTGGAGAGGGTGGGTTGCTCAACTCCTTACCACTGCGAAGAACGATAGCACTTACATTGCCCCTTGGATTTGAAACTGGCTGTGAAGGCAACTGACCCGAACCTTGACTCCGTAGCTCACTGATATTGGTTGCAAGCTGTCCAATCTGTGTCTCCGAATTTTGTATGGCAGTGTCGGTCCTTTGCTGAAACTGGAGATTGTTGGCAACAAGCTGCTTCATGATATCTTCCAAGCTTGATTCGGATTTAGGGGCTGGTTGTGGTTGCTGCATTGGTTGACTTGGTCTTTGTGCATTGAATATGTGCTGCTGAGGTTGTTGCTGTTGGGTTGGAATGGCTAGTTGGAAGGACCTCCATACCTCAAGTTTGGATGATCTCTCCATCCTGGATTGTAGGTGGCAGCATATGGATCATATCTGTGTTGCTGTGGCTGCTGATGATGCTGTGGCTGGAAGGGTCTTCCTAGAAAAATGCCAGCACAAGCTTCTGTATTCTCCTGCAATTGAGGACATTGGTCAGTAACATGGGAAGATAATGAACAAATACCACATACCTGCTGAGATTGGGACTGTCCTTTATCAAGGGCTAGCTGTCTGACCATGGAGGCCAATTCCTCCAGTTTGTTCTCTATCCTCTGTTGGTCATTGATGGCAGCAACACCAATCTCATTGGCCTGTCTCATGGGAATGGCTGACCTGGTACCAAACTGTTGGGCATTCTGTGCCATCTTGGAGATTAGCTCTTGAGCAGCTGCTGGTGTCTTTTCAGAGAGGGCTCCTCCACTAGCTGCATCCACCAAATACCTATCCATTGGAATAAGACCTTCATAGAAGTATTGGATCAGCAGCTGGTCACTGATTTGATGGTGTGGACAACTAGAACACAGTTTCTTGAATCGCTCCCAATACTCATGTAATGTCTCCCCATGATTCTGCCTTATGCCACAAATTTCTTTCCGAATGGCGGCTGTTCGAGATGCTGGAAAGAACTTCTCCAAAAAGATTCTTTTAAGCCCATCCCAACTTGTGATGGCAGCAGGTGGTAGGTAGTATAACCAATCCTTTGCAGCTCCATCCAATGAAAATGGAAAGGCCCTAAGTTTTATCTGCTCTTCATCAACTCCTTGTGGCCTCATTGTGGAGCAGAGAACATGGAATTCTTTGAGGTGCTTGTGCAGATCTTCACCTGCAAGGCCATGAAACTTGGGAAGCAAATGGATTAGCCCAGATTTTAATTCAAAGGTTGCATCCAATTGGGGATATTGAATGCATAAAGACTGGTAGTGCATATCAGGGGCAGCCAATTCTCTAATGGTTCTACCATCCAAATGACCATGATTTACATTATTTCCATTCCCATTATCCCCCATTGTGTTTAAGTCAGGGATAGGTATAGAAATAGAAAGAATATCAGACGCAACAGAAGGAATATCAGATGCAATGGCAGGATTATCAGCTATCCGAAGCTCTAACCCTCTAGTCTTCCTTTGCTTCCTAAGGGTCCTTTCTATTTCAAGGTCTAGGTCAATTGGTATGTCCTTAGAGGATCTGGTCATGCACTAAAGATCAGCACAAAAACACACTCAAGATGACTCACAAAAACAGCACACAAACTGGCCTATGCACACAAAAAATGCAAAAACGTAGGGCACATAAAATCTATCAATCAAGAAGCCCTAAGATGATTTTTTTTATGCAATTTTTCATAAAATTTCAACACAAAAACACTGAGAGACCTAAAAACACTGAAAACCTCACAAAATCAGCCACTGAGAAACACAAAATGGCCCAAAAAGTGGTCTAAACGTTGGAATTTGGCTAAAAAATGGTCTCCTCACTGAAAAATAGTGACATTGAATCCCCACACCCCTATTTCTTTGGACACCAAAAATCAGCTCAATCGGAGCAAGTGGAAAAATGTGAACAGTACCCAGAAACCGATTTTTCCCAAAACTGGCTCCTATTTTGCCTCTAAAACCACTCTAAATGCAAGAAAACATCAAGGCAAGCATCAAGACATGAAAGAACATCAAGTAAGGATGAGAAAAGAAGAGGATAGAACCGGTTTCTTGATCTCAATCCTTAAATATTGCTATCTGTCATGGAAGCTGTCAAAACTGTCAAAACTGCTGAATAAGAGTTGTTGAATAAGGCTGTCAAGACTTGCTGAGTTTTTGCTATCTCTTGCTCGTGGATGCAGCTTGCTGGTCTCCTACAAAACAGAGAAGAAGAGAATAAGAGAAACAAAGAATAAGAGAATAAGAAAATAAGAGAAGAAGAAAAGAAGAGAATAAAAGAAGAAGAGAAGAAGAGAATAAAAGTTTTCTATTTTTTGCTGGTCTTCTTGATCTTCTTGATTTATTTATGGTATAAACTTGGTACGTGGCGTTGTATCTAGCAGTGCCGAGTATGGTTAACTCACTTTGGACCAGTAGCCCGCAACCAGCTAGTTTCCAACCTATATACCAAGTAGCAACCACAAATTTCTTTAAAATCAGTCTTCTTTTGACAGAAACGAGATTGGTTCCCCGGCAACGGTGCCAAAATCTGATCGGGGCTGTCGAACACCAATAGATTAGATAAATGATGATTTGGATTTGCAGTAGGGCATAACCCAAAGTCGTCTCCCAACGAACCTCAAACAGATCTGTCGAAACAAGGCTAAACGGGGGGAAGTTTTTGATGAGAAACAGAAAACAAAATGAACAAGAACACAATAAATCAAGATGCAATCAGTTGCAAACCAATCCTTCTATCCCAGTTTTCATTGCCTTCTCAATAAACCATTTGTTTAGTTTTAATCCTCAAATCGAAAATCAGAAAAATCCTTTAACAACCACCAAAGATTTGGAAGAAAACCAATAAACAGATTTCAGAAACCTCTTAGTTCAATCTATCAGTTTTGATTCCCCTTATTGCACAGATTCGAGACTGATTGGAATACCATCCAAACAGGTTGTTCTTGATTCCAGTTAAAGCCTCAACCGAGCACAAAAACCTTGGATTCTCAAACAAAGACAATGCATGCATTCATCCAACCGGTATCAACACATACACAGATTTAAGAGAGAACGGAAACAAGAAAACAACAAAGTTAAAACTAAAACAAACAGATTTCCATTAAATCCAAGACTCAAACCGGGAACAAGGATGGTGTTGCAACTTGATTACAAGATCCTTAGCCTTCCATCTTCACAAGAACAATGGAGAGAAGAGAAGTCGGCCACTGTTCACGCCTCCAAAAGAATGTCCCTTTAATGGCCTCTTAAGGTGCTTAAATAGAGTTTCAGGAGGAAACCCTAGGTTACCACCACTTAACAGCCGATTTTGGAAAGGTTATAGTGCGTTCTGGGCTTCGGCCTCTTCATAAGAATTTTAGATCAGAAAGAGTAGATGAACTTGGGCTTTTGAATCACTTGATTTGGATATCGGACTCCCAAGATATGGCCTTTTAAAGAATCAGTATCTGTGTAGATTTCCTAATTTGCCCCCAACTTCTTGGCCCCGAATTTGAAGCACTGTTTGAAGGCCCAAATGAACTCGGATTTGGACAAACCATACCATTCCAGAAAGCTAAAGAAGTCCTCTAAAATATCTCTGAAGACGTCATCTTCTTTCTGGAATTTTATCTTGGCCAAAACACTGAAGGAAGTGCAGGAGGTCAAATCTGCTTCTCTATCTCCAATTTCCAAGATATCTCATTGCCATCAAGATGTATCATGCCCCATCTCATCCTCCCATAGCCCTAAACCTGGAAAAATAAAATAAAATAGTGTGAAGCCCAATTCCTATAAAATAAAATAAAATAAAATCAAGATGAATAAAATGACACAACTAATGTGCAAAAAAGACTAAATATGAGGGCTAAATAATATGGAAATATGTGCTCTATCAGTCGTCTATTAGTATCCCTTCCCACTCGTTTATCTTTTGGCTTGCTATTCGAGAACGTTTATTTACTCTTGATCGTATTAACCTATTTTTGTCTTTCTCAAATAGATGTTTTCTTTGCAGGGCGGATGCTGAGAGACATAGCCATCTTTTCTTCCAGTGTAGCTACTCGCGTGAGGTGTTGTCTTCTTTTCGTAGATCGAAGAAATTCAGCTGACCTTGGCGTAGGTGGGACATTGGAGCTCTTTGGGCGGCGGCTAGATGGAGTGGCAAGAGTCCTTGGCAGGCGGCTAACAGATTAATGCTTCATGCTATGGTTTATTTCATCTGGAGGGAGCACAACAACAGGTGTTTTCTTGATCAAGAGAGATCAGCTTCCCAGCTGGCTCATTTGATTCAGTGTGCTATTTGGGCCCGACTGACGTCTATTCGCTTCAGATCATCCCTTCAGAGTCATGCTCTTCGTCACATTTGGAGGCTTCCGAGAGACCAGATCTCTCTTTCCCGTTGAGATGCTTTGCTTTGGAGGTAGGATGCAATGTCTATTATGCCTCATTTATGGTTCCAGTCTTCCTGTGCCTTTGCTTAGTTCATGCCCTGCTCGTTTGGGTTTGTTTATGTACCAGTCGTTGCACTGTCAGAGATCGTTTTCATTGTTTTGCCATTTCGAAATGGTTACATCTTTCTTCTGGCCAGACTATCTATACTGTACATATGTTATGTTTTCTTCATCTTTTTGTTTTCTTCTCTTTTTTCCTTTTTCTGGCCTAGAGGGTGATTGTTGATGTGCTGTCGCCTCTGGTTTTTTGGTGGCCCAGGGTATGCCCTGGCCTTGGTTTGTAGCCTTTGGCCGTTTTTTGTTTTATTCATATCTTATTTACAGAAAAAAAAAATTTGGCCACTAGATTGAAGCAAATCTATGGATTAAAAACCATGGTTTAGAAATTAAAATAATGAGTTAAAGTTTGGTAGATTGAAGCAAAACCATGGATCAAAACCATGGTTTGGGAATTGACAAATCTATGGATCAAAACCATGGTTTGGGGATTAAAATAATGAAACAAATCTTGGTGCCCAAGGCAAATTTTGCCTATAAATAGGCAAGCTTGCCATTTGGATTTTCATGGAGAGCTTGGAACTTAGAGCTTGGAGCTTGGATGAGAGCTACTTGGGCAATTCATAGGTAAGTTTATTTTTATTTATTTTTTTTAAGCAATTTAGTTATTTAATTAATTAGTTTAGTAAATTATTTAGTTAAATTAGTAAATTAATTTGTTAGCCTAGTGAGTTTAGTATATAAATTACTAGGCCTTATTTCATGAATGTTGGTAGAAAAAGAGTGGAAAAATACTTAGGTTTGGTATTATTGTGAATTTTCGAAGGATACGGTGGTTATGGAAAAATAGGAAAAATAGAGGAAATTGAGGAAAATTATGGATTTTGACTTTCCTTTGAATACATATAATGTCTAGGGCATCTTTAAGTCTCGAGGTTGAGCAAAAGTGCATTTGGCACGTAAATCGAGGACAGGCACGCATCTCGAGAAATCTCAAAAAATAGTCCAAGGTGAGTGATTACACTATCCAAACCTGATTTTGTGAATGGTTCTACCTTCAAACTGTTGTTCTTGCATGAGGTTTTGTATAAACCTATACGTGTTATGATTTGCCTATATGAGCATGCTATGTTGTCAAATTATTTGGTTTTTGTGCATATCAAAATATCGGTTCATGTGTCGTTATATACTTGAAAAATGTTTTTAAACTGTTGCATTCATGAAAATTCGTGTGGTCATACTGTTATACCTACATGTTGTTGACCGAGGGCAAAAGCCGGACATCCTCCGAGAGGCGCTATGCACGCGCCAGTGAGAAAGCTCTCGTGAGGAATACCGTGAGCCTAAGGAATGGCGTGTGTGGTATTTGCATGAGTTCTATGAAGTTGGGTCGGGGTGGCATGGTTAGGGACTTCCCGAGAGGCACTGTTATGCGCCATTGAAAAAGCTCTCGTTGGAGGATGCTAACATGTTCACATGGCACTTCAGAATAGATCTCAAAGGTTTTGCATTCACTTTATAACTGACCATGCATATAAATTGTTTTGAAATCCTCACTAGAAGATTCATCTTCTAGTTGGACTATGTCTCTAGAATATTCCACATTCCAGGTTCGACCAGCAGCGCAAAAGGAAAAGAAATAGCGGAAGGGTAGATTTATGTTGCTGCATGTGGCACACTTATCATGTCTTTTATTATGTATGATGTATTAAATGATGTCAACCCTAGCATGTTTTGATTATATTTGAGGCATTCAGTTAATGTATTGGGAGACATCATCATGTATTTCGTTTGGAGAACTTTTGGAACGATTTCATATATTAAGTGATGTAATATGTTTATGCACTATATCAGGTTCGATCAGTCTTCCGTAGTCGCTATTTTATTACCTGTCTTAACTGTCTATTTATTGAATTTGTTAAGTTGAGAAGGCAAGACTTGGAATTTGGGACTTTATGGCTCTTAGAAATTGAATGGGAAAAAAAAAATATTCCCAAAATTCTAAGTAGAAGTAACGCTCCAAAAAGCGGGTCGTTACACACCAACTCGGCACGAAACTCTAGGCAAAATCCCGATCCTTTTGCAGGATAATCCTAATGTTGTTCCATCAATTGCCCTTGGAGAATTACGGCTATACTATCAGGGCAACATCCCAACAAATTTAAATTTGAATTTTTTTTATTTATTTTTAGTGACGGGAGTGTCCCCGTCACTAAAAAATAAAAGAAAAATTAAATAAAAAATAAAAAAATTTAAATAAAAAAATTAAAATTTAGCGATAGGTCATCCCCGTCACTAAAAAATAAAATAAATAAAAAAATAAAATTTATCGATAGGGTTACTCTCGTCGCTAAAAATAGAAAGAAATAAACTCACGTCACTAAAAAATAAAAATAAATAAATAAAAAAATAAAATTTAGCGACGAGGTTACTCTCGTCACTACAAAATAAAAAAAACTAAATAAAAAAAATTCAAATTTGCTAAAAAAATAAAAAAAATTAAAATTTAGTGACGGGGTCGACCCGTTGCTAAAACATAAAAAAAATAAAAAAAAAAAATTAAATTTAGCTACGAGAATGTCCTCGTCGCTAAAAAATAAAAGAAAAATTAAATAAAAAAATTCAAATTTGCTAAAAAATAAAAAATAAAAAAATAAAATTTAGCGACGGGGTCAACCTCGTCACTAAAAAATAAAAAAATTTTAAATAAAAAATTAAAATTTAGCGACAGGTTCTAGTCGCTAAAAAATAAAAGAAAAATTAAATAAAAAAATTCAAATTCGCTAAAAAAAATTAAATAAAAAAATTAAATTTAGCGATGTGGCCATCCCCGTCGCTAAAAAATAAAAAAAATTAAATTCAATAAAAATAAATAAAAATAAATAAAAAAATTAAAATTTAATGACGGGGTCAACCTTGTTACTAAAAAATAAAAAATAAAAAAATAAAAATTTAGCGACGGGATTTCCGTCGCTAAATTTAGTGACGAGTATTCCGTCACTAAATTAAAAAAAAATTAAAAAAATTAGTGACAAATTTCGTCGCTATCTATCACAAATTAGCGACGGAATAATTTCGTCTCTAAATTTCATCGCTAAATATGATTTTTCTTGTAGTGAGATCAATCGAGTAAAGCAAGTCTCTTAATCGAGTATAAATATGTGTTACTCGAGTAATATAGTGATATCACATATTAGATTAGAAAATAAGTTCTTATGATCAAGTAAAAAGCTTCATGTAATCGAATAATTCTATGATCTAATTCTTGTATTCAAGTAAAAATCCTCTAAACTCAAGTAATATTCTTATTAGAAAAGCCTTGTAGGGATCCCCAACCCAGAAACCTCTAAACCAGGGAAACTAAGGTGGAGTCCCTAGAGAAGAGAGAGAGAGAGAGAGAGAGACATACAACTACCAAGAATGTGAGAGCCAAACCAACACAACAGAAGCATGAAATACACAAAGTTGTTAGGTGTGGAGATGACAAAATTAAAACAACCCGCTAGCCAAACACTACGATACTGATATACACAACACACTACAACAAAATTAACACACTACAAAATTATTAAATTGTAGACAATTCAAAGGAGTTAAAATTTTTCCTACCAAATATAGTTTTTAGCTACGAAAATTTTAACTATGCTACAAATTTCGTAGCTAAAAGTTAATATTTTACTACTTAATTTTTCAATACTAAATATAAATGAGTCAAATTTTTTGCCACCAAATATAATCTTTCAATACCAAAGTTTTATCAACTATCCTAAATTGCGTAGGTAAAAAATAAGATATTGCTACAAAATTATTAAATTGTAGTTAAATGATAAGTTTAATTTTTTAAAATTAAAATAATAAAAATTAAAAAATGTAAAAAAAAATGAGCGAGGAACATTTGGTGGCAAAAAATCTTCACTGAAATTTTCATTGTGCAAACTCTGAATATTAGCCTCCAAACACTTAAGTTTTTACTGTAGTGCAAACCTTCCCTCTCATGCAAACCCACCCTCTCGTGCAAACCCACTACAGAAGGAAGAAGCCTTCGAGTCAAATCCTTAGAGCAACCCAGTTTCGTTTGTCAATTACTGTCAAATCCAAATCCTTAGAGCAACCCACGCCATGATTTTGTACATAAACCCACTCCAAAGCTTCAATCCCAGCGAAAAAAACCTTCATCCCTACTAAATCCAAAGCCTTCAATCCTAGTGAAGAACCAACCTTTCATCCCCACCAAATCCAAATCCAAAGCCTTCAATCCTAGCGAAGAACCAATCTTTCATCCACACCAAATCCAAAACCTCATTATAGGGAATCTATTTCTTCCCCGAGACTAACCCATGATGCAACAATCTAGTAGTTCGAACACCTCTGGTACGTCAATCTAGTCAACGAAGAACCAACCCTGCATCCCTGTCAAATCCAAAACCTTATTGCAGGGACATCAATCTGGTACGTCAATCTATTTCTTTCCCTAAATTCGTTTTTCCCTTATTGCTCGGATTCATTGGTTATGTTTTAACTATACAAGCACACCATATGTTTGATAAAATGCCTAATAAGTGATCTGACCACTCTTGTACATTCTATGTGTACAAGAGTTTAGTTAATTTGATACTTTATGTATGTATGTATGTATGTATATATATATAAACACATACATATTCTATCAAATCAGTGTTCATATTACATTTTACAGATGATTGATTTTTATATGTTATTTATTGGGAAAGCTGATCACTTTATTGTTATTTGTTTGGCTTTTAGCCTTAAGATGTTTGATTCTTAACTGTTACACAAAGAAAATTAAAAAATTAATTAATTTTGTTGTTCCAGTTGTATATTAAGGAAAGGCTAATGTATGTGGACACTATTGAAAATGAACATTTATTATTTAATTTGTTTGGTGATTATTTAATCAACTTAGCCAAGCAAATTAAGTTAAAAGTTGTTTTCTAATTAAGAAGCAGTAAGTTTTAACTTTCTAAGAAATAAACTAAAATAATTTACATTATAAATTTCAAGTAAAATTTTTGATGATCGATGAGATGGATCATGCATGCCAACCAAGAAGTATTCTCGCACCCAATGGAAGATTGAAACTGAAAAGGGATCTCAAGTCTTGGCTTGTCCATCTAATCCTTAAGTTAGAATTGAGGATGAGTTTTGAGAGAGACATGAAAATAGGAGGAATAACAAAGGTTAGAGGGAAATCTTGTTATCCATTTTGTCAAAGTTGATGGCCTTTTATTGATTACTATGGTTTGGTTACTACAACAAATTTTATCTTTCTCTATGTTGTGTTTGATAACAGTGATCTGATCACTCTTATACACTCTACTTATTTTTCAAGTTGTACAACACAATGCTCTACCTAGTTCCATTACCCTTACATTAAAAGCCCAACACAAAATAAAAGACTCTAGAATAACTAAAAAATTGTGTTTTAGCATAAAAGAAAATTTCAAATGGCGAAAAAACATAATCAGTAGCATATATTATGAGTTGAAATTGGAGTTCATAAGTGAATTCTACGCATGTTTCTTCAAAGATGCACAATTGAACTTTTCCAGATACGCTAACGTTGTTTCAACTTCATTCGTAGCCCAACCCTCATCACATTGTTAGAGCAACATGATCTCCTTTTTAAGAAGTTACTTGGATCTGATTTTGACCCTACCAAATAATTTTTCATGGTAAGTGATTTGAATGCTATCTTATTCCTTTTCCTCTTCTTAAAATTAATTCTTCAATTGTGTATTGTATATGCTAGAATTAGTGGTGTTGTGAGTATTTGTCGTGTTGTGAATTAGTGGTAAGTGATTTGATGGTGGTTGAGATAAATAATGTAAAACAACAAGAGCACAAAAGATCCAAGTATTTTCTTGGAACCAGTATGCATTTTAACAAATCCTTTTGCTTTTAAGGTGTCACCATCACTTTAATATCCATTTTTGAATATTCTCTTCATCTAATGCTTTAATCAATAGCATAACAAGCTTCAGTTTACCTTATTGGGATTTCAAGAAAAGGTTGAAAATTGTTGTGTTGCTTCAGTTCATTATTCCTATCTTCAAATTTTTATTTTATTTATGTTAAATCTAATTGGTGGGAGTCCAATTCCTTGCGGAAAACCCAAAATAAGAACCACTTTTCTTGGGTGATCTAACTGTTGTTGTGTGATTAGACAATGTTTTGTCCAATTTGAAAGCCTAAGATTATGGTCCTCACAATGCCTAAGAAGAAGAAAAGTGTCCATGATACTGTGTATGTTCTTAATCTTAGTGACGTGCAGTTTACTTCTGGCAATTTTTGTTAATATTTTCTTGTGTTTTGTGAGTTAAAGTTAGGTTTTTTTGGAATTTCTAAACACGGTTTGTGTTTTTGTTTTCTTCTTCTTTTTTGGTTTTTTGTTTTATCTCCCTTTTTAGGCTACTTAACCATATTGAACTTGAAACTCTCCATAGACTAAATTCCTAGTTCAACTAATAACATAGATGAAGTTATTTTTGGCTTTTACTTCTGATTTGCAGCTCTAAAATATTATGGACAAAAAATTTTCAAGTTTCTTGCTTTGGGATCTTAATTCTATCAGAATTAGTAGAGTAGTCCTTTGTACGTATGCGCGACCCTTTCTTTTTTCATCAAAGAGTTGAGTTCAAAAAAATAGCAACCAACACTCCCAAAGTCGTCGGCAAGGATTGCCCTATACACATACTACTTGTCGGATCAGACACTGCTACACTCACTCTCGGTCTTCACCTTTCCCCTACTTGGTATGATGGAAAGTAAGAGTGATTCTCAAGACTTAATAAGCATAGAGAAATAAAGGGTCACAAGGCTAGAGACTACCTTGCTCGTATAACGCATATAAACCATGCCATGTACCATAACTCAGCCCATATAACAACACATGCAGCAATGCACATATAGCGAACCGACAGGCCCACACATAAGACTAATACCGATGCCCAAGGTTCCATATACAAACCTGCATACAGCCATAAACTAGCTATCATATCCCAAGCAAAGACTCTCGTCCATAACCACATGTGTCGAAGCACCCATAGCAACACGTCAAGCCCCAAAGTTTCACAACCACAACATGTGTCAAAGCTCCTAAGTCCAACGCTCGCATGACAACAAAGTCACACTGAGTCGCAGCTCATCGAGCCCATGCTTGAGGGTATACCCGCTAGATAAATCCACCCCACACAATAGTAACCATGCAATGCAACATATAAGAATGCAAGGCTATTGTAGCATTTACAATAATACATAACCCATAAGCCATACATCAAGCCATGCTACGCCCACATAAGAATATACATGCCATGCAAATTCCTTCTAAACATGCACACACAACACACTAGCATGCTCATGATCATGTAACCATAAAATAAAGTTGTTAACCATACAAACACCACCCCAACACCATCTAGGAACCTATTCCTACATAGTTAGGCATCATTCCATGAAGAAACATAGGGAGAACCAAGCCCTATTCAAGCTCTTGAAAAAAATACATCAGGATTGCCCCTTAAAGAAGCTCACAAATCAAGAGACCCAGTGTAATACCCCAAGAGCCCAGAGAATAGTAGTATATATGGAGGATAAGTAAGGAAGGAAACAACACCAGTTGAATAACTTTTGGGCTAAATGTAGGCAAGGAACTCCGGGGTTAAGCGTGCTTGACCTGGGAAAATCCAAGGATGGGTGACCCTTTGGGAAGTTCGCATAGGCCTATCAGGGTAAGTTGTTTCGGTACTTCCTATCGCTCGATGCAGGGTGTTACAGGTGGTATCAGAGTCGACTCTTGGTGAAGGCAGTCCGATGAGGACCAGTTGTAAGGTCGCATGACGAGGACGTTATGTGCTCAAGGGAGGGAGAATGTAATACCCCAAGAGCCCAGAGAATAGTAGTATATATCGAGGATAAGTAAGGAAGGAAATAATATCAATTGGATACCTTTTGGGCTGAATGTAGGCAAGGAACTCCGGGGTTAAGCGTGCTTGACCTGAGAAAATCCAAGGATGAGTGATCCCCTGGGAAGTTTGCGTAGGCCCATCAGGGTAAGTTGTTTCGGTCCTTCCTATCGCTCGATGTGGGGTGTTACACCCAGAGGAGACTAGAAAATAAAGAATTCAAATCATAGAGAGGGTAAGAAGGAAGAGAAGCTTGCCTCTTATATTTTCCTTTAAATTTCTCACAAAACCTGGGTTGCCAACGTCACAGCACAAGGCTCTTCTAGCAAAATTTAGGCATAATAAGTCAAAAGAAATATTGAAATACACACTACTAAAACCAACTTAAGTCACTTACTTCACACACAACCATATTTTTTTCCACTTTCCTTCTTGCTTTCCTAATCTTCTCTTTGCTTTCCCCAATTCTTCCCATGTTTCCACCTCTATTTATAAAGTCGAGTAACATGAAAAGAGCTATAAAACAAATGAGTGGAAGCAAGCTGCCACACCAGGTGGCTACAACAAGGCCACGCAGGCCCCACGTGGTGAGACATGCATGGTTGTACATGGCACACAGATGGAGCATCCTGCTTGCTTGGCACATGCATGGCGCAATCGTGTGGCTTACGCGCATGGCACGTACTTGGCACCTGCCTGAAACAGCGTCGTTTTGCAGCTTGTTGGATGGCACGCCCCGAAACTTGAACCCACGACCTCTGTTGGCCACTCACGCGTGCATGCTACCTGCTCTACCAACTTTCTCACTTATTAATATTCATATTTTAATTTTAAGGGAATCCTTCCCCCAATTTTCAGAATTACACTTAAGCCCTAAAACTTTTGAACATTTGCAATTATCTCCTCAATCAAAAATACATTAAATTTAATATTTTTCACAAAATTCCTCAAACCCACAAATATTCATTAAATCATGGATAAACGGATCGCTACAAGCCTTAAGACTAATTCAAAGTAGGGATGTTATTTTAATCGAGTATATCTTGGTTGTAATCAAGTAAGCATAAGCTATGTGATAGATAATCGATTACGAGTCTCAATATATTTGAGTAAAGATCAAATGTACTCAACTAAGTTGGGTTTGTACTTGAGTAGATAATATAAGTTTATGGCCATGCAAAATTAATCGAGTATTTAGTTTTTGTAATTGAGTAATGATTTAAGTATACTCGAGTAAATGCTCTCTGTAATCTAGTATATATCCTCCAAAAATTTGTCAAATCTCTGGACTATTTTTGTAATCAAGTACTTAACATGTTAATCAAGTAATGATTCCAGTGTACTCGAGTGAATTATCTTTTTAATTGAGTATATGTATTCCAGAAACATGCTAAGTCTATGGATCATTTATGTAATCGAGTACTTAAAATGTTAATAGAGTAAAGATATTAGTATACTCAATATAACTTAGTATGTATTGAAATTTTCTATTTAAAAAATTTAAATATAACTGCCACATGTCCCATGCTGCTTTTTTTGTCAGAAATTGATTTCTCTCGCTGCCATGACTTTTTTTATAGCATTCATTCTTCAAATTGCAATGGCCTGTATATATGTGTTGTGAGGTTTGAGGAAAAGGTATGAAAATTGGAGAAAAATTGGACAGCGTGCACCAAGTATAAAAATAGGTAGAATTAAGTTAAGGGTATTCGAGATATTGTTGGATTTAAATAATTCTTATGGTTTATTATGTCGGATGTAAATAAAGGAGCATGGAGCCATAGTATTGGCCTTCCGGATACTTTTAACAGTTTAAAGAGGAATATTTAAGGCAAGCTCTCTTATACTCTTTGCTTACTGAATGTAAGTTCTCATTCTTTAAGCTTTTTTTGTGAGTCCCGTGCGAGATTTTAAGTCCATTGAAACCTGTTATGATTTTATTTCTGGTTTGTTGACTTTGGCTTAAAATACCTTTGTGAGCATATAAATAGGGCTTTTTTACCCTATAATTCTTTAGGAATGATACCTATCGGCTAGGGTCAAATTTATGCAAGACATTGTAACATCTTGCAAATGGATTGGCTATGAGTTTTCCACCTTGTTCTATGTTTTGTGATCTTTGTGTGTGACCTATGCATATTATGTGTGGTTGTGGCCTGATGCATGTTGTGCATGAAGAGTTAGATGGATGGGGATTTGGGAACCATTGTGCATATGCATACTCATGAAATGGTTTCTAAAAGAATATGGTACTTGATGTGCGCGACATACTAGATCTATGGGCATATATCCTACAAATCTTCAGTGGGCAGAATGCCGAAGTCGTGGAGGGTTTTAACCCTATCCATACGTGGTAAACAAGATCCACGGGGATATATTATATCTTGCAAATCAAGGGTGGGCAAAACGCAGGACTTGTGGAGGGCTTCACCCCCTTTCAAATATGATTCTGATAATGGCAATATTTGTGTCTAAACATGATTTATGAAAGCCATATTAGGGGTATGTTATGGGTACATACTGTCAGATAACTATGGGTGCAAATGATTGCACGACTACTCTTGTTCATATATGTGCGTGTGGGGATATTTTATAATTCTTGTGGTTCAATACTATTCGGCGTTCCTAGTATTCATGGCACTTTTTATTCTATTATGCTTGTTAGGCCTTGTGTCTCACATTTGCTTGCATCATTCTAGGAAAAGGAAAGGCCAAGATCAAGGGCGAATGAGATGGGATTAAGTTGGTCGGGTAGTTAGTGTAAAGGGCAGTCCCAGCCGTTCGAGTCCTAAGGAGTGTGTATTCTCTAGGGTGTTGGGGTTTTCCTTTTAACGTTCTTTTGTGTATAAAAATGGCACTTGTCTTACCCATATGAATACTCATTGTGTTTTCGCTATGCTAAATTACAATGTCATGTGGCTTGCTTGAGCAGGTTTTGTCTCCATTTTGTCTCTTGGTTTCAGAGCATGTTTAAAAAGAAATTGAGGTAATTTTGGGTCATTACAACAATACAGCAAGAAAGCCTTGTAACTTGACTGGTACCTCCCCTCTTGCTTAGTTAATCACATATGTATTATATATTTAATTGATTATATGCATACATGGTCTATGGGGTGCTATTAGAGATTACAAGCAACACGTGGCAATTAGAGATTACATGGTTCTTGGGAGAATTAAAGCCATCCATGTGGGTTAGCCAAGAAGGGCCCACAAGGCATTTGTGGGATGCAATGAGCGTGGCTTAGTGTGATCTTGGGAGAATGGGAAGGTTTGAGCACATGCAATTAGATTGCAATTGCAAATTACATAGGGCTCGCTAAGCATTTCTGTTGGGATGTATGGCTTGCTGTCAAGGGGGAACTATAGGAAATGGTGGCGGACATGGTATACCCATTTGTGGAAGAAATTGGTGGCATGGAGCACACGTGGCCAAGTGGGAGAAAGCTTGGCTTGGCAAGAAACAGGGGCAGCACTCATGGCTAGCAAGAAGGGCCAAGTGTGGCTTGAGATAAGGCTGGCACACGTGGCCATGGAAGGAAACAGGCAGCTCGCAAGGTTGTCATAGGGGGAAAGGCATGCACGAAGAAGACAATGGCTAGAACCAACTAGGAGAAAAGGCCACACTAGCTTCATCTGAGAAGAAGGTGAAGGAATCCGTGTAGACAAACACAACAGAATTTTAAAATTTTTATTCATGGATTCCCTTAGAGGATCAGCTCCGAGGGAATAGATCACAAAACAAAGATAAGATATTAACCTTTTGTAGCACAAGTCATCGAAAAGAATGATTGCCTTTAGCTACACAAATACCCAACCTTTAATGTGTAATCCACATGAACAACACTTGGAACCATAACGAGAGTGGCTTCCCTATGGTATTGTGGAGTGCTAGCTCAATGAGAGGGCGGAATTTTGGAGGCAAGAGGGTGCCTTTAAGTATGGTTGAAAATCACACTCACAACTAGGGTTTTTGGCAATCACAAATCTTACCTTTTTAACTCTCAACAAGAGTATGTATAGAGTCTTAATGAAAACCCTAGCTTGTGTGGGCTAAATCCCATGAGTGTAGCCCCTCTTCCATTGGGCTTAGCTTTATTTAAACATTTAAAACCAGCCACTAATAGCCTAAATTAAATTCCTTAATCCAGCCCATTAACCTTAGGTAAGTGGTAAATAAAATCACCTAATAATTTGGGTTAAAAAATCACCAAACCCTAAAGCCTAATAAGGATCAATATCCAAATAAGGGTTTGCATCTTTTGCCAAGGACATCAAGTGACTTTATTCCCATATTATTAGGGGAATTATTTACATTAATTTCCTTAATATTAATCTCATTAATATTTAGAAAATTCCAACTCTTACACTTAGGTTTACTCACAAAACCTATCGAGCCCACAATTACCTCATTATGTTGTCCTATTACGTGTGAACCATTGGGCTTCTACATATATTGGCAATGATTCTTTTCCCTAAAAGAACCATAGACCTTGAGCAAGATCTAGCAATCCATCAAGGCCCCCAATTAGTAGAAGGATCAATAGCGACCACTAACCTTTCAGTGGAGGCTACAATCATGTATGTGTAATGTTATCCCTTCATTGGTTTAAAGTGCCTCAACTAAACATAGGATTGGATTAGGTGTCACCTCTTCTAATTTTGGTGTCTTTGATATATCAAAAGGATAACTTTAAGAGTATTTGATTTAAGATCCAATCTCAAATTGAATTCCCACTGTGCACAGATTTAACAGTTACCTTTCATCAAAGGGGCCCAAGAGACATTCTCCCATTAAGGGTCGATGAATCCTCTCTAGATCACTCACAACCTTTGTATGCTTCATGACATACCCAATCACTGCCGAGTTCACACCCTTTATTGAATGATTTCATAACGGAGTCAAAGTGTGTGAATCCACACACAAGATACTATGGTGACCACTAGTCAAAGGATGACTTTACACAGCCGCTACTAGGGTTTCCATAAACACCTGAAAACCTTATGGAATCCCATGTCGGGTCATGTCCAGTGAACTTGTTCTACAACAAGAACCCATACACTTGCCTTGGATCCCACACCCCCGGACTTGTAAGATTGGTTGTTATCTTCTTTAAGACAAAGGCAACATGTATACCAATCTCACATGCATCATTGATATCCCTTCTCAATAACACCTTGACCAAGGACTATGTTACAAGGTACTAACCTTTTGGTATATGTGTTGAGTGCTCTTACAATTAAAATCATACTTTAACCACTCTCCACACAGGTTAGTCCTCGAGACTTCATCCTTGGGCTTATATATACAATTAAATACACAGGATGAATTGTGCCTAATTTATTTTATCATTGAAAAAATCATTGTGTATCTTTCACCAAACCACCACACTTGGTTTATGAAGCCTACATTGACTTACATCTTAGTGTATCATTTATAAGCTCACCACACTTGGCTCATAAGGCATACACTAACAGAAGGAGAGTACTAAGATGAAGTCTATGGTGAGGCCTTGCAAGAAGAGAAGTGGCCATAGAGAGAAACGCAACCTTGCGGGAAGAGAAATGGGCTTGGAGAGAGCACACGAGCATGAAGAGGAAAGGGCTCAATCATTGGGAGAATCATAGGAAGAACTGTGGCCACGGAGAGAGCTGTCTTATGAAGAGAAGCATATTGTTGCGGCGTTGTTAAGAGAGTCATGTGGCTACGACTTTGCAGAGAGGAATATGCAGGCACAACCTTGTGGAAAAAACCATGCTACAGCTGAGAGAACCATGGTTGCCAAGAGAATTATGCAATTGCCGAAAGGAATGTGCCTTGCCACAAGGACGTAACTATCGCAAGAATGTGTTGTCGAGAGCCTTATGCCTTGTCGCAACGATGTGATTGCCGTAAGAAAATGTGTTGCCATAAGAATGTGACTAACATGCCTTACCGAGACAATGTGAGTGCCGAGAGACAATGTTGTCAAGAGATTGTGTGTACCGATAGAAAATCCTATTCTTAGGAATCGTGCCAAAAGTCCCCACTATACATTTTACTGTGTTATTTGTAGGGGAATGTGTCACTTTTTTCCTTGATCAATTTTGCCCTCAAAACCATGATTATTCACATTATTAACATTATTAATTATTCTCTTGCTTTTTTATTCATGATTTATTCTTGAAAAAAATACTCCTACTTGGATTTACTCATAAAAAATATGCCCACTTACATTTATTTATTTAAAACATCCCTAGGTGAACGCTTGACAAATTTTATGGAACAACATCAGGTGACCAAGCGACCATCCGAGAAATCACGAGATTTCCCATTGAGTAAATATCTATTATGTAAACCCAACTGCTAAAAAAAACTTGGAAAAATAAAGGTCATCACAGTATAAGGTGAGCTATAAATCCTAATAACCTTACATAAGCATGTGAAACATGCCAAATTAGTTAGCTATACTTATCCATCAAACAAGGTGGTTGCCCCTCCTTGGGTGTTCTAAAGAGTAGTGTCTCCTTAGGTATCCCTTGTCTTAAGAGTCCTACCACCCATCCCACAACGACCATAAGATGCCATTATAATAACAAGAATTTAAATGCATCCTTGAAATATGATGCTCGTCAAGTGTTGAAAGTGTGGCAAAATCAATGCTAAATTAACTTCTCCCACCTTAATACCCTTTATTTAAAGCACTTGTTATTTTTGTACACTAGTGTTCCATTATGGTACTTAAATCCTTAGAATCATTCTTATTAGGTGCTCTCAACATCATAACAATTTTTCTTGAGCAAAGTCCATTATTTTGGTTCATGGAAAATCCATCAAACACCTGTTCATCACGTCAAATGATTGTCTAGCGAATTTTTTGTCACCTGACATCTCTCAAGCACTTAAGGAAGGTCATTCCTGCAATACTTGTCCCTTGTCAAATGTAAACAATTTTTTTTTCTTAGTATGGAAATCCACCACAAACCAACCAAACTTCAATATTAATTTACAATACACATTTTTGGGATGTAAACTAGAGTGGTTCAAATACAACATTTAACATTGTCAAATTACATTAAATCAACCTTAAAATCTTTCAAAACATGAGATACACATAAATAACATTTCTTCAAACTTTACCATTTTTGGCTTCATTATTTTCATATGAAAAATATCTAGTATGGTGTGAGCTATAAAGCCAAATACCCATACATACACACCTGAAACTATTACATTTGTACAAATATGTCACGACACACCCAAAAGGGTGAATTGGGTGTTACAAAAAATACTTTAAGTTTTGAAATTTTTTTCTTGAAGTAAGGAAGAAATGCAATGAAATAGTGAGTGCATGATGAAGTTTTCAAATCATGAAAGAATATATAGCAAAAATAAAATGAAGAACACAAGAGATTTATAGTGATTCAGCTCAACCGACCTAATCCACTACCTCAACTCCTTACTAAAGATTTCCAAGTCCACTACCACCTTCTACTTGAACCCAAGTAGGCCCTCTTGCAACCAACTAGGTAGATACAAATTGTAACATCCCAAATTGAGTGATAAGAATGATCAAAACAATTTATCCTAATGAGTCTACGCGAACTTCCCAGGGGTCAACCATCCTTGAGTTATTCTAGCTCAAGCACGCTTAACATGGGAAGTTCGCATAGGCCCATCAGGGTAGGTTGTTATGGTCCTTCCTATCGCTCGATGCGAGATGTTACATGTGGTATTAGAGTTGATCCTTAGAAAAGGCAGTCCGATGAGGGCGAGTGGCACCGGAGCGCGAGGGTCTGAACAAAGAGCGGCTCCTGCCAGGCTTCTAAGACGACAACCCCAAAGGGGAGAAGATCTAGAACCAGTTGTAAGTTCATATAATAAGGACATCATGTGCTCAATGGGGAGAATATAATACCCCAACAACCCAAGGTCAGGTCCAAGAAGGGACTCTGGAGAAGCTAGTATATATATCAAGGATAGTCAGGAAGGAAACACCAGTTGGATACCTTTTGGGCTGAATGTAGGCAAAGAACTCCCAAGTTAAGCATGCTTGAGCTAGGGAAGCTTAAGGATGGGTGACCCCTAGGAAGTTTGCATAGGCCCAACAGGGTAAGTTGTTCTGGTCCTTCCTATCGCTGAATGCGGAATGTTACACAAATCCTCCTCCCAATATATGGTAAGCCCTTTAGCTTATAAGCTAAGTAATACAACTGTAGATAATATAATGAATGAGAATCTAAGAGACACCTCTCTTAGCTACAATGAAGCATCAGTATTGAAATCAAGGGCTAAAACAAATGATACAAGAAATACACTTTTCCTTTGAATGAAAAATTTGAAAGCTTAAAAAGATTGTAAGATGAATGATTAGCTTGAGCACTTGCACTTGTTCATTAACCCTTTCATAGCTTCCTTGGGCTCTATTTATAGTTTTCTCTAGAGTTTGAATGTAATGAACCATTGTGGTAGTCGTTGGGAGCATTTAATGCGTACAAAAAATAACTGTTAAAGAAATCTACAATAAAAATGATCGATAGGCTCATAGAAATGGTCAACTAATTAGTGTAAAACCTAAGTAACTGATAAAAAAATAGTTGATCAATTTTTATGTAGTAGCTATCGACCGGGGCTGGCGGAGAGCTTGCATAAGACTGGTTGATAGGCTTGGAAAGCCAGTCAACACTTGAAGGGAAAACGGTCAACCAGTTTGAGTAAAACGATTGACAATTTAGCTTTCAAATTTAAAAACATGGATTTGATGTTCAAATGCAGTATTGTCAATATTGATGGGTCAAATAAAAAAAAATCTTTTGACAAAAAAACTTGGTTTTCCAAATGTCATCATATTGAAAACTTATTTTGGCATTGGATAATTTTTAGTATGGTGCTTAATTTTAATGGATAAAAGAATTTAGTTGCACCTATAGAAAATCATTTTATAAAAGATGGATGCATAATATTTCATTAATCAAATGAAGTTTTTCATCATCAAAATAATATCAAAGAGCAAAACAACATAAACATGCCAAATTCATTAGCCATATTTATCCATCAAACAAGGTGGTAGCCCCTCCTAGGGTATTCCTTCACTTTTGGCCTTCTAATCCTATTTTTCTTGGATGGTAGACTTGTTGGTGTTGTATTCTCTAATGTTATATTTAGATTACGTCTATTGGGCATATGATGTAAATCTTAAAAATCAATAAAATAGTCATATCTTCATTCATACCTCTCCAATTATTAGGAACACTAATGCAAGGGTTTAAGCAGATTTTTAAAACTTTTTCGAAAAATCAATAGAAAGGCAGCGGAAACATAATCCAAAAATGACCTTGCAAGACTCGTTTCCAATGACCATATGCTAATCGAAACTAAACCATGCCATAGGGAGTTTAGTAAGTATACCTTTCAATAGTTGAAGACTGATGTAGAAGCTTAAATCCTCTCGGTAGCAGCAACTCCTTGCTCCAAAAATAGCTTATGAAACTTCTTTAGTTAAACCAAACCGTCCTCCAAAATTACGAGGGGCCTATCTAGTCCACGCTTCAGCAAGATGGTGAATCCCAACACTCTCTCTTTGTCCTAGACAAAGAGAGTAAGGAAGATTAAGCCTGGGAAATGGAAATGGGTTTCAAATCAAAGGGGTTTCTCAAACTTGATAGTCTCACTATCAAGAAAAATGAACTACAATAGCTATAAAGAAGCAAGAGGAGCAATAGGAGTTAGGGGGAGATGAATAGCAAGGATAGCCAAGAGAACAACTAGCCAAAACTTACTCTAGTCATTCCTCTTTGTGAGCACAAACACAAACATATATATTCTCCCAAAATGGAAACCCTAAGGAACAAACAAAAAAGGGAAATCTGATAAGGGGATCAGGAGGGAATAAGAGAGAGAGAGAGAGAGAAGAAATCGTGCCAAGGAAGCACGTGATCCTCCCTTGAGCCTCTTATCATCCGTTGTTGCCACGTGTCCATCTTTCGGTTGTAAAAGACGAAAAATGATCATGCAATTTTCCAGCGAGATCAACAGAAACTGTCGACAGTTCCCAAGGAGTTGTTAACAGTTTGTCTCAAAACGGTCGACAATTTCCCAAGGCTGTCGACCGTTTTAGCCCCTTTGTCCAAAACTTTCAAAAATTGCATCTAGGCCCGCTATTAACTCTTAATAGCACTTTTATTATCTCATAATGACACTAAGGTCGTCGTTAACTCTTAACGGCAAACACGTTAACTCTTAACGATTGCTCCTTGTTAATTTGATCATTGAACCCGATCCATTAACTCTTAACGGTAAGTGTCATTAACTCTAAATGACGATTTCAGTCTTAATCACTTAGTCAACCATCACACCCGGATATGTGTGTGACCTTCTAGGTTCACCACTAAGTAGCATTCAGGACACGTCAAACTCTTTGACATTTTAGTCTACAACGAGGATCACTCCATCTCCTCGATGTACCCTAAAAGATCATAACTAACAACTAACATTATATCAGGGCAATCCTACCAATAATGAAGTCTTACTTCAAAATAGAACCTATTTGGGCTTTTGATTCCTGTGTACTTTAATCCTCCATCAGTTATCATCCCGATCGAGTGATAGTCATGGACTGATCAAACTCACTAACACGATGACTATGCCAAAAATTAGTGGGGTGAGATTGAGATAACACATCAGAACTCTTTCCAACATTGAAACACTTTCCAATCAAGTGTACCCTAGTTAGGGGTTTCTACAATCAAGACCACCACTAATCACATAGGATGTTCACCTCACGCTGAAGGTCAATGGATCCAATTATTAATCACTTGCCTCCATATGCCACTACACAGGGACCACACAGTGCATCTCCCACCTGGTAACTAGATGGTTCTTAGCAACGATAAATCCCTGGCACCGACATACAAGACAACCATGTTGCCTTCGGTCTAAGGATCAGTAACACAATCAAAACCTGTGATAGATCATAGATCATCTCATCCATGTGATCTATTACAAGCATCACATTCAGTAGATGTTCCACTAGCATCTACCCACATGTATACTATATCCATCTCATGGATTATGGCATGCGACTCACTATCCTTTATCATTAGTATCTCATACTAATCAAACTTAGTATCCCATGTGTTCGTCCGTACTCAACTAATCATAATCCCCTTTTGAGAAGTCTAAGGACTGGGAATTATCATTAAGATATCCTTAATACAAAGGTCCTTAGTCGCATATTCTTAACACTTAAGAATAAGACCTTTAACAGGAAATCTATGGAGTCATTCATATATAATGATTGGAGAGGTATAAATGAAGACATGACTTTAAAATATGAAAACATATTTTATTACATATTACAAGAATTACATCATTAGTCCCATAATAATAAATGTCAGATGCCATCTAAATCTAGCATTAGGGCACCAACACTAACAACCTCTCCAATTGTATATGAATGAGTTCCTATATATCCTGATAAGGATCATATTCTTAACTTAAGTTGTTAAGAATATGTGACGAGGATCTTTAGTACAGGGTTTCTTAAAGTGATTCTTGGTCCTTAGATTCTTCGAGTGGTGACTATGATTAATTAATTATGGACTAGCACATAAGCTACTACATTTGATTAGTATGAGATGTTAATGATAAATGATGGTGAGTCACATGCCATATTGCATGAGATGCAAATAGTAGACATGTGGGTAGGTGTTGGTTGAACATCTGTTAAATTTGATACATGTAACATATCACATGGCTAAGAGAATTAATGATATGTTATTGGGTTCAATTTTGTAACTATTCCTCATAATAAAGGTGACACAATTGTCTTGTATACTAGTGCCAGAGATTTTCCATTGAGCAAAACCACCCAATTAAGAGGTTGGAATGTTTTCTATGTGGTCTATGTTTTACTGGTGTATGAAGGCAAGTGATTGCTGATGGGATCCATTAACCTCCAGCGTGAGATGAACATCCTATGCGATCTTAGTTAGTGGTGATTGGAAAACCCTTGGCCATGGTGAGTATGATCTGAAAGGAGTTTTCGATGTCGGAAGGGGTTCTGATGTATCATCTCAATCAAACATATTAGATCTTGGCATGGTTACCAAGTCCTGTGAATTTGATTAGTTAATGGCTCTCATTCGGTCAAGATGTTAGCTAGTGGAAAGATTGTATTACATGGTAATCAAATGCCCTAAATAGGCTCACTTAAAATTTGACGTCATTATCACTAGGATCGTCCTAACATAATACTAGTTGTCACTTAGGACCTTTGAGGGTATTTTGAGCAGATGAAGAGATTTTCAAAATAGGTCAAAAAGTTCGATCGATATCAAAGAGTTTGGTGTTTCCGGATTGCTACATGACTATGAACCTAAAAGGTCACACACCATATTGTTATAGTATTGGATTAGTGATGCTTCACTGACAATGAGTTCTTAATCATCATTAAAAGTTAATGATGATGGATGTTGTTAAGGGTTAACAAAAGGATCAATAAACTGTTAAGAGTTACTAGAACAAGGAGACCATTAAAGGTGTGTTTGATTGCACAAGGTGGAAAAGAAAATAAATTCCAAATTCCAAGGAAAATTAAAACCAATCCCCCCCTAAGAATTGATTTTCCTTGATTTTGAGGAAAATATGACATTTTTGTACTTGGGTGGAAAACAAATTCCATAGAAAAAGTTGTCAATCAAACACCCAAAGTTGGAATTTGGCCGGAAAATATTTTATTCTGCATGTTTTCCATGCCAATCAAACACATCCTAAGAGTTCATAGGATCTCGTTAAGAGTTAACAAGCATGCCATTAAAAGTTAACAAGAGGTCTTGGTTCCATTAAGAGTTGATGGAAGGGTAGAATTAATTGTGGGCCTTGATACAATATGTCGAAAGTTATGATGGAAGGCATAAAATAGTCGACCAGTTTCTCAAGCAGTCGACTGATTCAATAAGTTTATGAAACTGTTGACCAGTTGCCTCAAACTACTGACCTTTTTAATACATGGGTTTCAAATCGACAAGCCCTCTTCTGTCACTTTCAACAACAAAGCATTGAATGTTCTATCGCCTCTTCCATTAATGCTTTCTCAAAAGAATTTATTAAGGAGAGAGAGAAGGTAAACAAATTAGAGGAAAGAGGAGAAGTGTTCTCCACTTTGATCATTCCTTCACCAGTGCATTACAAGCTAAAATGCATAAGCTCTTGGCTTCCACTATTCATCTTTTTCTTCCTTTCTCCATTACTTGTTGCTCTCCTTTTCTTCTTGCTCATTTCTTCTTTTTCTTGATCCTTAGCATGAGACGATTGTTTCCATCCTTTGAGAGCTGACGAACAGGCTTGCATCATCTTCGTTCACTTTTGACTGGCACATAAGTCTGATAAAAGGTTCCAGTGGCTACTTAGGTGCGGACTAACTTGGTCCCCTACACTTATGAAGATGGCTTGGTCAGCCAAGGAGCAGGTTTGGGAGCCATTTCGAGTTAGTTTGTGGGCTACTCGTGAAGGAGGTTCATGGGAGCTTGACGAGAGACAAAAAGGTTCAAGTTTGAGGCGTATCAGAAGCAATCGACCATCTTCTTTGTGCTTGAGGTAACTATTACCTGCTTTGGCATTTCCATCTGATGGTTTGATGTATTCATACAACTGTTATTATTGTGTCTTGTAAGAGACCAATCTGTTTCTGCTGCATTTGTTATGGTTTTTGGAAAAATTTTGAAAACTAGTTTGTTCTCTTACATCTACCGCTAAGTGTTAACGCACCTTTCAAGCCTCTCCTCAACTATCCCTCATCTTAAGAGTCCCACCACATATCCCAGAATACCCGTATGATAGATTATATTAACAAGAATTCAAATGTATCCCCAACATACCATGCTCGTGAATTAATTTGACATGAACAGTGTGAGAACTTACAATGCTTTCAAATGTTGTTTATGCAAGATATCCAACAAATCAGTGAACAAGGATATCAATTTCAAGTGTTTATAAGAACCATACAAACTTCAATGGAGAACTCCCAAATTCAAGCCAAAATTCAACCACCCTGTCTCTCCCCTTTTTTTTTATTTTTTTATTTTCATCCAAGCAATATAGAAGGTGAAACTAGGGTTTCCTCTTTTCATATTCTTATATTTATGGGTATCAAAGGACTCCTTTGGCCATGGCTTTAGCCTCCATTGTCAAAGTTTGAGGGCTATCATCGTCTTTTAATGCTTTTGGATCCTATTGGCTTGACCTTCTTTAATAATCCTCAAATTTTAAAAGATTTGTGATGTTTTCACGTTAGAAATCAACCTCTTTTAGCCCCATATGCTACACATGAAAGGTCAATATCACTTTGGGAGAAAACAAGCTTGTGGTCCCTCTATTTTGTCTCTTATGTTAATTTCAAACTAATGCAACATCTCTTGCATATTAAAAGCTCCATATATCATTAGCCACTGATTAATATGCCCCCTTATAGTGGTTTAACTAGTCTCCAATTAAACATTTGGGAATAATCTTAAATATCTTCAAATTTCAAATTGGATCCTCCGATTTGTTGTTTTTAATTAGTTCAAGGCCTTTAACATGTGCCTAGTAATATAAAAAAACTACATTTCTAACCCCATGTAAAATAGTTAATTATCATTTAGTATAAAATCAACTTGAAATAGTGGGGGCAATTCCTGGAACTGTCAAGTAACTGATTAATCACTTGTCCATATTCATCAAGCATTAGTTCCTCAACCATGGTTGCTCGATGCTTCGCTTGATCTTCTTTAGGTGATGGTCATCAACCCTTGCTTCAGGCTAATTCGTCAGCACTCGCCAGACACCTAATGCATTCAAGTATCTCAATAATCGCCTAATATGCTGCTATTTTTCAAAATTCTCTATTTTCCTCTGAATTTCCATTGATTTCATTTAAACTCCAAACAACCCTAATTATGACAACTAATTACAAAGTGTTAAAGTTGGGTCGACTAAGGATATAGAGGTGGCAAGGACCAAGGCCAAAGGCCGAGGGAAGTAAACAGAAGAGAACACTCACATATACATAAGAAAAGGTTCAAAACAACTATTGGCCTCTATGCACAAGCTCAGTATGTGCCAAATGATTGGATAGTGAAGGGAAACACAAGATGATCTTCTCTTCTGTTGTGTTAAATTCTGATCAAGGTTGAATGGGGTTTTCATTAAATGAAATAATTTTAAAGGAAATTTTAATCCCTTTTTTAAATAAAAAAAAAATCCTTAACTAAGGTTATTATGAGAGAGAGGAAGAGAGAGCGGATATTTACCTATTAGGATTGGGGCTTGGTAAGGGAAACCTACCCCATAGCCAGCCTTTACATAGGAGTTATTTCCCTTCTTTTTTTTTTTTTTTTTTTTTTGGGATACATAGGAGCAATTGCTAGATCCATCGGTGCTATCTATCTCACCTAATTTATATGTTCGTCTAATTTTATTTTTTCTTTTTTCCCTTGGTGAAAGCTAGGAACCGGCAAAACAGAGAAACTACCCAAGCATGAGCATGCATCGGGAATACCTTAGGCGACACAACAATGGCCAAAGAAATTAAAAAAAAAAAAGAGTGGATGTTGGTGTAATTTCTAAATATAGATTCACTTGTGTTATCTAGCTTATGTTATTGAATAAGCAAGGGAGATGATATTCTTATAAAAAAATTATATAAAATTAGCATCAAAATAATTGGATAGTGGCATCTTAATTTGTAATTAAAGTCAAGTTGGTAGATATTTTTCTTGTCAATACATAGTTCTCATTAATGATCATTTTGTGTGAAGTTGTAAAAACCGTCATTTGTATATAATATTAAAGTTATAAAACAGGTAAGAAGGCAGATAAAGCAAGGAGAGGAACATTGACCCAACTAACTAGCTTGGATGTTGATAGAATTCATCGTGCTGCGTTTGGAGATGAGAGAGAAAGAGAGAGAGAGAGAGAGTCAGAGACTCGTATCCAACATTTTGAACCGCCCGTGACACATCATTGATGGAGAAGAACATATTCTTTGAAGTGTTCAATGTTGAACAATATCAAACAAAAATTTCAAATTTAGCTCGCCAAGTCCGATGACATATATATCTACTTTGTACTTGCATACAAGAAATTGAAAACCCAAGTGGGCTGATGATCAAGTGAAATAAGTAATTCTCCTTCAATTTTTAGTACGATTCTCAGCCCATGAATCTTCTTATAAATATATATATATATATATCCATATCTTCAAACACACGTACGTGTCCATACAACTATACACTTTAAAAAACCTATATATTTTCCTTATGGACGTGAAAATTCATATATATGTTGAACGAAGACGACTGCATGATGAATTACCAGGTAGCTGGGAGAAATTAAAGGTAAATAATTTGCTAACCCTTGACGCATTTGACTAGTTGTTTGTCTTGATGATCCATTGCAATGGAGTTCTTGCAATGAGCAATTGCAGCTTGAATTGCAGCCTGCAACTCTTCCATGGTGCTGTCACTTGAGGAGGAATTGGTCGTCGTCGGAGTTGCAACCAGAAGGCCGCTGTTGGTCGGCGACGTCCTCATCGACGCCGGCGCCGAGTACTCCCCTGGCCGCCCTCTCATCATGAACTCCGATCTCTTCTCCGATCTGGGGCTCAATAAGTTTCCGGAGAATGAATAGGGTTGTCTGCGTAGCTGCAGATTTGTTCTTCTTCTGGACCTGAAAGACGACAGTAAAGGCCTCACCATTCTAATGTATCTCTTTATTACGTGGCTCACGTCGAATTTCAGCTTCTTCGACTTCTGCGGCTGCTGCTGCTTCTCTTTCTCCCCAATTTCGAACCCACCTTTTCTCCATCTGGAAAGGCCAAACAAGGAGAAGGATTTGGATTTGGGTCGACTTTGGCTCTTCTTGTTATTTTCAGGGTGGTTTTGGGTTTTGATGTTTGAGCAGCTTTTCGTTTTGGTTTTGGTTTGGTTTGGGTTTGGGTCTTCGAGCAAGTCTCTGATGTTGGTGAAGCTGTCGACAGAGTTGGTGGAGAAGCGGGGAGAGAGGTCGGTGGGGTGGGAGTAATGGGACAGGAGGTGGAGCGGAAGGAGGTGGCCGTGGAAGAATATCTCGTCAGCAGGAGACAAATCCACGGCGATGGATGGCGGCGGGGCAGGGGGGGCTTTGGTTTTATAATTTCCGGCACTTGTGGCAGTGGTGGTGGTGGAAGAGGACTGGTAGTGCTGGTGGTGGAGGGAGATGGTGAATGAGAATTCGTGGGCCGGCGAGGAGGAGGCGGAGGGCAGAAGAGAGGCCGCCGCCGGTGGTAATTGAAGCAGCTGGCCGCCGCCCGTGGCTTCTGATGACGATTGCTTTAACTTGTTCTGATGATGATCATCTTCACCTTCAGCTTTGTCTCTCATCTTCTTCTGATTTTGTTGGCTGTCCATCATCATAAAGATGAATTAATTCTTGATGGGATTATCCGCTTTGCTCTTTGGCTCTTGATGTTTGGTTCGTGGAAATTACCGAAGCCTTTTGATTTTTGAGAAAAGAAGAAGGATAAGTAGATTAGGGGAGAGAGAGAGAGAGAGAGAGAGAGAGAGCTGTGTGTGTCAATGATCTGTAGCTGATCTGAAACTGAGGTTTGTACACAGTGCAAGCATTATAAATCAGAAAAATGATACCTTGAAACAAAAACTGTCTTAAAACATTATTGAATTTAACATATAGTGACGTTTACATGCCTATGAATAATTATTATATTCTTCTATTATTCCTCACAAATTAAACCACAACCATCCTCTATACAGTATTCTGATCTCCCAGCAACAGTATTTATTAAACAAATTTTAATAACTAAAAAAAGAAGACTATGATGAAGAGGGAAATTAATTAATTAATTAAATTAGGGGATGATGATTATGATGATAAGCAAAGGACAGAAAGTGGTGGAATAGAGACGAAGGATGAGACAGAAGAGATGAGATGTGTCGCTGTGAGGAAGAAGGCTGGGCCCTTGTCCTTTCATTAACCTTCTTCTGCCCTTAAAAGATTAAATATATATGACTGTAATAATCCCACTGTACCTCAATTTTTTATTTATACACACACACACTTAAAAGATTAAATATGACTGTAAATATTAATCCACAACAAATAAAATAAATATATACATTATATATTATATTATATTATATTAAAGCAGCTAGCTAGCCAGCCAGCCAGTGATACTGTATGTCAGTGCTCGTTCTCGAGCCTTGGAGATACGCAAATTAATGCACGTACACTTCAGTCGAGAAGCATCTCAATGTTACATTACATTACATTATTTTTTATGTTTATATTTATTTATGTATCATAACAGATTCTTCTATTCTTTAATTAAGTTTTACAACTGTTGTGTAGTAGACTAGTAGTAATTGTTGGGGTGCTACCCTCGCTTGCGTCTCTTATATATACATCTAGGAGGACAATGTCTCCAAAATAATAGGGTACTTAATTTTGATTTTTAATATTTAATATTTATTAAAATAATCAAAATATTGTAGGTGATCCATGTTGATTAGTTCTTCAATCTAATAAATTCACCCATGAGTGTCACTTTTAAACAAAACAAATGATGAATATTTTGAAAAATCAAAACCACTTAAAAAAAACAAATTAGGCATTTAGTTATATAATAGAATTGATATATATTCTACCATTTCAAATTATGCTAACTTGAATAATTTCTTATTAATTGATATACTTTGAAAATTGCACCCGTATTGAATTAGGGAATAGATCCAAGCATTGGAGCAAAAAAAGAACGAAAAGACATGGGAGTCGCTCAAAACCGAGCAAGTGAAGACTCAGTCATTTGACTGAGTAGGTAGGGGTCTCATCCCCTTCTCTCTCTCTCTCTTTTACCCTCCAAAGAATGCAAAAACTAGGTCACTCGGTCAAATGACTGAGTAGGTGTCACTGACTCACGTCTCAACTTTTGGATGCACAATCACAGTCACGAAACTCTCAAGACGGTTGTGAAACTCTCAGATGGGTCACAAGACCCACGGGATGGGTCGCGAGACTTTCGGGACGGCCACCATGTGTCCCCTCTTTATAAATAGAAGGCCCCGCCTCTGACCTCAGGTATGCTCTCTTTGACACTCTAAGTACATCCTTGTAATGCCTCACTTTTCCTAAGCATGCATTAATTCAAGAGTTCGAGAATATTTTTTTTTTTTCAACATCATACACACAACATAAATCTCTCGATATACATACCCTCAACATAATCATTTCCTGACAATCTTGATCATACCTTCTTAGCATATTAAATTTAATAATTAATAAACTAAGACAGGCAATATCAATCACATCAGCGGAAGCAAAATCGAAACTTCAATGATATATAACCGACAAATTCTTTTTACAGTCAAATAACTAAAACGATGTTTCACATGAAAATATCAAAATATTACATAACCTCTGAACATCGTAATCATAGACAAAGACCTACAAAAACTAAACATAGCAGCTACATCTCGACGACATCTTTTCCTTCAACACCACTGCTTTCACCTGGAATGTTTGAATATCTTACGGACATAGTCCAAATTAGATGTTGAATCATCTAAGTGAGATTTCAAAAATATTTTCATGAATATATGCAAAATCATATATAAAATCGACAAATCCTGACATGCCCCAACCTAAGAGAATCTCACATAGCACTTAGTCCTAACTGGGGAAAATGCAATCTCTCTAAAGGCGACAAGACCACATCGACCCATTGGCAAACACAATCCTACTTAAGAAGGACAACCTCGACATATGAACTGGCGAATCACCTCATTGTCATTGTTAGACATTACGCTCCTACTCAAAAGTATTCCAAAACCCAACGCAACCCTAGCCCCAAGAGTATCACATCAGCATTATCCCTGGAATCAACGACATCTCGGTATTAATGTTATTGCTCAAAGGAACCTAGAGTGGTGTCTACTCTCAGCCCCGCCACTTGAGCTAATAACCGGGGTGGTGTCCACTCGCAACCTCACCACTTGAGTACCGTAGGGTGAAGTCTGTCTCAGTCCCGTCCCAAGTAGGTCACATAGCATTAATTCTTAGCACGCATCCCGAGTGCTATCACTCAAGGGCCACGTCATAGGTTACCAACCCACATCCCATATGGGAAACACATAACATGCCAACATAAAATCAACTTTTCAATGTATACAATTTACCGTACGAAATTCAATGCATGTGTAAATAATCGTTTGAACGAACCATCACACGAAACCAACCGCTCACGATAAATCAATAGTAACAAGAATATGCACAAGAATTGGATGGAACAAATCACAGTAAACCATTCTCATGCCACAACAAGTTTTTTCCGGTAGAACCACTCACCTTGGGCTAAATTCAAAATTCCTCGAACTGTGTGCCCGACCTCGATTCTCGTGCCAGACGTTCTATAGTTCAACCTCAAGCTTCAACAGTACCCTAAAAATCATATGCATTCAAAGGAAAATCAATATCCATTTTCCATTTTCCTCAAAAAAAATTTCTAATTTCTTCCTATTTTTCTCTCGATAATTCCAAATAAATACCTCTTCAAGAATTTTTTCCAAATTTTTCTCCACAAGAATCAATAAAAAATATTTATAAGCCTCTAGAATTTTCTAGAAATTTTTCAGATTTTTCTCCTATTTTCTCTAATTTCCATAATTACTTTTCCTTGAGAAAATTTATTTCTCCTTGATTTGCTTCGGATATCCTCCATGAAGAATCACCAAAACTCATAAAATAAATTTATTATCCTTCTGGAATTTTCTCATAATTTTATAAAAATCCCTCATATTTATTTTTCATTTACCCTTCCTTTAAAAAATCCAAAATAATTATCTCCTCAAGAAATTTCCAAGATAAAAATTCATCAAAATAAACTATTACTTGTTCTTAAATTTCTGAACATTTTTACAGAATTTTATTTCCTTTAATTCTATTTTTTCTCGAATTTTCTTTATTTTTAGTATTTAAAAAAATATAAAAATTACCTCCGATCATCTTCTCCGATGCTGGCACACTGAAAAATTAAATCGACGACACTAGGCTACTCCTCTCCCTTATTCGATCTCAATGGTACCCTTCTTGGTCAAAAAAACCCACCGAAAGCCCTTCGATTTGCCTGAAAACAGTCCGCCCTACCCGCCCGCCACCGAACTCCAACAAACCAAATTGACCTCCAATTAAAACTCCGATTGACACGAAACTTTCCAGACTAGCTTCCCATAGCCTCGTGACTAAAAGCCCCTTATTAGATCCTTCTATCATTCACTCTACGTGCCGATTTCAACCCTCACTCAATATGTATATATATATATATATGCGGCCGAATATATAATTGCAAAAACACCCCCTATACCACTCCAAAAACTGTCAAAATCTCCATAATTGCTTCTCACAACCTGGGGAACTAAAGCCCCCTATCAAAAAGCTCCAATTCCTTCCCAAACTCTCGATCTAAGCCTATGAACTTTGATGGAAATCATCAACCAAAACTCAGCTATTTATAGCAAAATCCAAGCCTCTCTCAACCAATCACAAGGGATAACGTGAGCTAGAGACCACCCCCACGTCCAGGGCCGGCCCAAGGCCCAATGAGGCCCTAGGCGAATTTTTTTTTTTAAGAGGGGAGGTGATTTGTTTTGTGTGTGGATTGGGAAGGGGGATTTTTTGGGGGGCCCCAAATTCTGTGTGTGTGTAGGGGGGGAATTTTTTTGAGGGGCCCAAATTCTGTGTGTGTGTGGGGGGGATTTTTTTGGGGGCCCAAATTCTGTGTGTGGGGGGGGGGATTTTTTTGGGGGGCCCAAATTCTGTGTGTGTGTGGGGGGCTAGGGGGCTGTTTGGGGCCCCAAATTTTGGGGGGGCCCTAGGCATAGGCCTCAGTGGCCTATGCCTTGGGTCGGCCCTGCCCACGTCCATGCCAGGCTTAGCCATGCCCTGGTCGCCGATTTGACAGCAACGGCGGCAAGTGTGGCGACCATGCCTCACGCTGCAAATTTTGTTTTTTTTTTAACATGATAAACTATAATATCTTTTATTAAAAACAACTATAATCTAATATATCCTTTATTTTAAACATCTAAATTTTGAGGCGCTCCCTACCGACAATTCAGTTTTGAGCCCGAACTGAACCTATATCGAAAATTAACTCTGATTTGATTTCTTTTGATACTAAAAATCCTATCTTGGGATGTTTAGCAACGACATATTCTTTTCCTTTGAAATCTCAGTCTCGGGACATTCCCTGCAGTTGATTCGGCGATTTATTTTTACCATCAAGTCACTTTTTGGTATTTTAAATTCATCTAAATTACATGGCAACTTCATGAAGATACGGGGTATTACAATTCTTGCACTCTCACTCTCAAGGACTAACTTAAGTATTTGAGGGTTTTTGCGGAGACACCCGCTGGCACCCCTACCCATGCATTCGTCTTACAGGTCTCTCGATCATCAAGACTCTCTCAGTCATCAAGGGTCACTAAGTCATTAGGAAGCCTCCCGTCAGATCCAAAGAAGTCTTTTTCTCATTAAGCCTCATGTTTAAAAGATCACGAGTCTCCTGTCACTCAACGTACCCAAGACTCTCAGGACATTTAGTGACGAGACTCTCAAAACACTTTGGTGACGAAACTCTCAAAACACTTTGGTGACAAAACTCTCAGGATCCTCAAGACTCTTAGGACCCGCGAGACTCCTAAGACTCTATACTCTCAAAACTCTTGTTATCAACCACACACAAATTGCATTCTCCCATAATTAAAAATAGATTATTGTATTTTGACAACAACATTATTGATTCATCTAAGAGAGTTGTATTATGAGAAAGGTTAAAATTCACTAAACTCTTTCAAAGTTTATAAATTGAGACACTTAACCTCTCTTATAGTTTTATTTTTTAATTGTGAATATCTTTTGACATCATTTTTCAGCTAAAAGATTATATTTATATGTCAAAAAAAATGACCATTAATTAATTTTAAATAATTCTATGATTACAAATCAATTAAACAAAAAAAATACCAAACTTACCTCTAATAGGTGGAGTAAAAATTAGTGAAAACGCACCCTCTAACCCTAATTAGTCTCTAACTTAAGAAAATTTTTAATTTATCTCCAAAAATGTGCAAAAGAGAATCAATCTATAACCAAAGTGAAATCTAATTCATATTTTAATCTCAAAATAAATTAATCTTTAATTTATTTTTGAGTTGTACAAGCAAAGTAATTTCCAAAGAATTAAATTTTTTACTGAATTTATCTGTTAGTAAATACAGTTTTTTATTAAATTTTTAAACACATAATTCTTTGAATTTTCTTTCTTTTCCTCTCTACATATAATTTTTGATTGAATTTTCAAAACCCATATTTGTGCTTTTAATTCTAAAAGTTGAAATTTTCTTATTTTCTCTTTAGCTTAGTAGTTATATTTTTCCCTTTTTATTCTTTATTTTTTCTTCTTAAATCATCAATTGGTGTCACTTTTCTCCACTTACTAAAAGTAAGTCTGATATTTTTATTTTTAATTGATTTGATGGCTCATTTTATGACTTTTGGAGAAAAAGGATTTATATTTACTTGCAATCCATTGATTTTAATTTGTGGTATATTGTAGAAAAATGATTTGTTTCAAAACCAAAATCCATTTGGAGTGAAGATGATAAAAATCGTTTTGTTTTAAATATCAAAACCATGAAAATTTGCATCAAGCTTTACATGAAAACGTTTATACAAAAATTTCTATGTGTTCAAATGCTAAAGATATTTTGAATGCTCTTGATTCAATTTATCTTACTAATCAATATTGTGAGTTTGTTAATGATGTTCATAAGGAAAACAAAGAAAAATACTTTAAAGGAAAGCTCTCATGCCTCTAGTGAAGAAAGATCAAACCCCATCATGTGCTTCATGGAAAATGAAGAAGATGACGTAACCGCTACTTCTACTCTCATTAATGATATTGAAAATGATCATAAGTCTAGTTCTTTGAATGCTAAAAAAGATGATCATGATGCTTTTACAAATGAAGAGTTGTTGAATGTTTTAAATGAATTATATGTCAATTTTGAAAAACTTTGCTTAAAGAACAGAACTCTTCAAAAGCAATTAGATTTATTGTCAAATGAATTAAAAGTTTTAAAATTTAAGAATGAATATTTGATTACTTCTAATAAAGAATTTTCAAAGGAAAAAGTTTTGAAAAAACTTGAATTGAAATCCTCAAATAGTGCATTAAATGAGAAATTCATTTTAAAAGAGGAGATTTCAAATTCTTGTGATTATGAAAAAGGTGTTCAAAATTTTAATAGTCAAAGAGCTAATGTCCAAAGCTTATCTTCACAGACCTCTCATGATATTAAATGTTTTTATTGTTGCAAGATAGGCCACATTTCATTTTGTGGTCCTTTTAAAAGAAAATCATCTAGTAGTCCTAAAATGAAATGGATTCCTGAGGGAACTAAAATATCTAGTATTTCTCATAATAAACCCCAAGGATCCAAGCATGTGTTGATACCAAAAAATTCTTATTTTCATAAGATTGTGCATAAAGATAAAATGAAAACGAATTTCAAAGAAAAATTCTTTGCTTCACATCTTAACTATTGGTATCATTTTATAAACAAAGGTTTTGTAAGAAACAGTCCACATAGGTTTAAACAAATTTGGGTTTCTAATGAGGAGTTCTATGCTAACAATGGTGATCACAAAGTGGTTTGGGCACCAAAAACTTGTAAATAATTTGTTTTTGAAAGATTTTCTTGATATCCAAATGAGATTTCAAAGTCATTTTTTTATGGATGAATCAAACTTGAAGGAAAAGGGGATAAAAAAGAGATTCAATCCCAAATAATGTATTGTCATCTACGAATATGATTTTATTAAATAAAATCTTGGTGGTATGCTTTTATCCCTAAACCCTCTATGTTTATAAGTTTTGATGATTTTGAAATATGAGTTTGCCTTTATGATTGTGTTGAAAATTTTGTCCATAATTATATTGGAAAATAAAATTTGTGGATATGTGTTGGAAAATGTTGCCTTAATAGATGGTATTAAGCACAACCTAATTAGCATAAGTCAATTGTGTGATAAGGGACATAGAGTATGCTTTAAAGTTAATTCAAATGAAGAATCATGTCTCAAAATAAATAAAAAAAATTATATATAAGTAATAAGATAAAAAATGTACTTAGACTTATCTAGTATAGAAAAATTGCCTAGTATCATCTATTGCTCAAAATTTTTGGCTATGACATAATAGGCTAAGGCATACTAGTATGATTGTCATTAATTAATTATGCAAGCATGATCTTATTAGAGTATTGCCTAATGTCAAATATGAAAGAGATCACATTTGTGAAGCATGTATGAAAGACAAACAAATAAGTATATCATTTAAGCCTAACAATAGAGTCATAACCTCTAGGTCTCTAACCTTGCCTCGTTTAGATATTTTTGAACCTATGAGAATCCAAAACCTAGATGGAAAATATTATACTTTTGTCATTATAGATGACTACTCTAGGTTCACTTGGTAATATTTCTTGTATCCAAAAGTGAAACATTTAGGTTATTTGAAATATTTTCAAAAGATAAAGGTATATGCATTTCAAAAAATTAGAAGTGATCATGGGGAAGATTTTAAAATGAACAAATCAAACACTATTGTGAGGAAAATGATATTGATCATAATTTTTCTAGTGCCAGATCACCTCAACAAAATGGGATAGTTGAAAAGAAAAATAAATCTTTACAAGAAATGGCTAGAATTATGCTATGTGACAAAAATCATTTGGTCTAAACTATTAACACCTCATGCTACATGTTGAATAGGGTTTCCAAAAGACCCATCTTAAAGAAGGCCCCTATGAGTTATATAAAGGTAGGAAAACAAAAATTTCATATCTTTATGTTTTTGGTAGTGCATGTTTTATCCTTAACAATAGTAAAGACACTCTAGACAAATTTGATGGTAAGAGTGAACAAGGAATTTTTCTTAGGATATTTCACTCAAAGTAAAGCATATAGAGTATTTAATAAAAGGACTCTAACCATAAAAAAATTTATTTTAGTTATAGTTAATGATATGAGTGTTAAAGTTTCAAAATCTAAGGAAGATTGTGACTATGAATTAAGACAAAAATTTGAAAACTCTCATTAGAATCAAATCCATCAAATGATAATATGATTAATAAAGAACATGTAGCTCATGAAGAAAGAGAACAATCATTTTCAAGAGAGAAAATATGTAGAAGATAATGAGATCATAGGAGATCCTTCTAGAAGAATTAGAGCAAGATAATTTATTAGAAATGAATGCTAATATGTAGCTTTTCTTTTCTCAAATAGAACCTAAAAATATTAAGGAAGCCCTTAAAATATGAAAATTAGATCATTGTCATGCAAGAAGACCTAAATCAATTTGAAAGAAATGAAATGCGGCAATTAGTTCCAAGATTTAAAGATCACCCAACCATATGAACCAAATGAGTGTTTAGAACAAAATAGATGAAAGTGGAATTGTTGTTATAAACAAAGCTAGATTAGTAGCTCAAGAGTATAATCAAGGAAAATGAATAGATTATAATGAAACTTATGCTCTCCTAGCTAGGTTAGAAGCATTGAGAATATTGTTGGCATTTGCATGTCACAAGAAGTTAAGTTATTTCAAATGAATATTAAAAATGTCCTTTTCAATGGATATAAATGAGAAAGTATATGTGGAACAACCTCTTGGTTTTGAGAATCATCAATGTGAGGATCGTATGTTCAAATTTACGAAGGCAATATGTGATCTAAAACAAGCCCCTAAAACATAGTATGAAAGACTTAGAAAATCTCTTCTAGAAAAAGGATTCAAGAGAGAGATTAAATAGATACCACAATGTTTATTAGTTTATTAATTCAAATTTATGTAGACATTATATTTGGATCTACAAATAAATCCCTAAGAGATCAATTTGAAAATCTAATGCAAAAAGAATTTGAGATGAATATGATGAGAGTTAAAGTATTTTCTAGGAAATGTAAAGTGTGTCTCACTTAGACCTTCAAAGTACAATAATGAATCATCTTTAAAATGTGTGGGTTGTGAGAAAAACAATTCAGGCCACTGGGTTAAATCAAAGAAGAGCAAAAGACCTTCTATCTCTAAAAATGAGAATGATATTTCATTTCCTTCACCATATTATTATAGAGCTCATTTTATCTTGTTTACCACCTATTGCATCACCATCCACTCCACCTTTGCCATCAGATTCTTAGATCTTATATTTGGTTCACATATTTTTGTACTTTATTTTAACTCTTGTATGAATGTTTTCTCTTGTCACTTTGACTCATATGTTCTTTTGTGATATTGGACCTATATATTACCCACTTGTTTTAATGGCATATGGTATTCATGCCTAGGACCACTTCTAATACTACTTTCATGTATGAAATTTGCCTTTGCTATCCAAGTCTATCAATTAGTATCAATTGGTATCATTGTTTGGTTTTGTATAATGAATGAAGACCAATCCTTTGAATATATGGAAAATGAGTACATTCATTGAATGTGTGGTTGTCATGTATTTCTAGTCATTGAATATAACATTGATCTATCTCTTAAAATTGATATTGAATCCTTATCTCTTAAGTTTTATGACTCATCTTTATGTCATATTAAGGGGGAGTTCTCGTCTTAAAGGGGACTACTGCTATATGTCTCTTGGTATAATGTATATTATGTGCTTATTGATTTTTAATTCCCTAACGATTTTGGTTATGTCATCTTAATGGGGAGTTAGTAGTGCTAAAGAAACTTAATGTAAATATCCCTCGAACTCAACTATTTTTGAATTGTTAGTTTTAGGGAGAGTATTTCATCGAAATGGCATAGTTTGTTCTTATGAAGTCATAATTAAAGAATAAGTTTAAGGGAAAGTTTTTGAAGTTAATATTGCTTGTTATCTCAAAATTTTTCAAATTTCTCTATTTAAAGGAGAGTATTAAGGTTTAATTTTTCAAAGCCCACCTTTTTGATTTATGACAGAAAAGAAGAGAGATATATGTTGAAAATTGATTTTGAAATTAAAAAGAAAGGGTTTTGTCATCATAAAAAAAATGGGAAGATTGATGTTTTACTCTTGTGTTTAGTTTTGATAATGAAAAATATTAAATGATTTTATACTCTAAATCAAACTATATGATTTGAAAACAAAAATTAATTTCAAGCATCGTTGTGAAAATAAAAGCCAAATAAATTACATGTATGGAGATTTGCAAAAACAAGTATTAAGATTTAAAAAAATCTCTTAAATGATTTTTACAAATTGATTTCGATCCATTGGATAAATGAAACAAATCATTTTCAAAGGCAAAAGACTATGCATGCACTTTATAGATTGATGTCTTTGTCTTTTACATGATTTTTATGATGAAATTTAATTGTATTTTATGATAGAATTACTTTATTAATTTGCTTTCAATTGGTGCTCTAAATTTCTTTTATTTGATTTATTAAGCACCAAAATTAATTTCATCATACAATTAATTCGTGATGACAATTGAAATATTATAGTTCTATTTGATCGAAAAATTATTGAATAAAAATTAAATTCAATGCCAAAATATCTTGTGATAAATTTCCTATGTCATTTTGGAATATTGTGTTTTTAATTGATTCAAAATGAATTTTTCATAAAATATCTTTTAAATCAAAAGAAATCATTTTTAAGTGCATTCCAAATCATCTGTCCTCAAGCATTGGAAAAATGTATGAAATTGTCGATAGTTCTCTAGGACTCTGTCAACAGTTAACAAGTTTGCAAAAGCAACTGTCAATAGTTTGCATGGCAAGCAACTGTCCACAGTCAATAAGGTTGCAAAAGTAACTGTCAATAATTTTCTTTATTACGTCGACAGTTCTTCTTTTCTAAGCCCATTTTATCGACAGTTTGTTTCACAAAAACCTTCCAATGGCTAGTTTTTCAAACTCCAACGGTCACAAACGGTTATAATTCTCTTGAAGCTTTTGGGAGACCTATAAATACAAATTAAGGATGATCAAGAAGAAGATAATGGATGGGAATGAAGTGAAGTGAGCTTAAGAATTATTTCATACTTCTCAAATTGTATTAGTGCTTTAATTTTTATCTCTCCAAGGTTTTGCTCTATCTTTGTAAATTTGTTTCAAGACTTGTATTATTTTGAGAGACATTGTAACTCTGATATTCATCTCTTATATTGTAATACCCTAAGAGGTCAGAGAAGGGTAGTATATATCAAAGATAAGTAAGAAATGAAACAACACTAGTTTGATACCTTTTAGGCTGAATGTATGCAAGGAACTCCTGAGTTAAGCATGCTTGAGCTAGGGAAGCTCAATAATGGGTGATCCCTGCGAAGTTCACGTAGGCCCATCAGGGTAAGTTATTCTGGTCCTTCCTATCACTCGATGCGGGATGTTACAGATGGTATTAGAGCCGACCTTTGGTGAAGGCGGTTCGACGAAGGCGGGGTGTGGCGCCGAGGCTTGAGGACCTGTACAAGGAGCAGCTTCTGACAGGCTTCTAGGATGGCAGCCCCCAAAAGAGAGAAAATCTGGAACCAGTTGTAAGGTCGCATGACGAGGACCTCATGTGCTCAAAAGGGGGAAAATGTAATACCCTAAGAGCCTAGAGAATAGTAGTATATATCAAGGATAAGTAAAGAAAGAAACAATACCAGTTGGATATCTTTTGGACTAAATGTAGGCAAAGAACTCCCGAATTAAGTGTGCTTAAGGTAGAGCCTCAAGGATGGGTGACCTCTGGGAAGTTCGCGTAGGCCCATTAGGGTAATTTGTCTCATTCCTTCTTATCGCTCGATGTAGGATGTTACATATATTCTCTCTTATTGTAACATTTCTTGTATTTCCAAGCAAGAGGTTGTATTTTTCTAGTCTTGAACTAGAGAGTCTACTTGGGATCAAGTAGGAGGATTTTTAGCAGATTATTTGTAAAATCCTTAGTGAGAAGTTAAGCTAATGGATTAGGTTTGGTTTAAACTGAACCGCTATAAATCCTTTGTGTTCTTTTCTAAGAGGATTTGTAGTAGATTATTTGCAAAATCCTTAGTGAGGAGTTAAGGTAGTGAATTAGATTTGGTTTAACCCGAACCACTATAAATCCTTTGTGTTCTTCTCTTACTTATGTTATTTGGTTTGTTTGTCATTGCTAGCATTTTAATATCCTCACTTACATTGAATTTTTATTTTCTATCAAAAGAATTTCAAGTTTCGAACTAAATTTTTAAATTATCCAATTCACCCCCCTCTTGGGTGTGTGCCATAGCATTTCAAACCTATCAAAATGCTTCCTTACTAAGCTCATATTAGCGTTTAAATAAAGAAATAATGCTTGAGGTGAAATATAAAGAAAAATTTATGCACTCTTTTAGCTAACATATGATAATCAGGAGGGAAATATATGAAGATCGACAATTTCAAATTCAGAGTGAATGCTTATGAAGATTTCTTTGATATTTGTATATATATTTTTTGTTAGGAATAATGTAAATATATTGGTAATTTAAATACGTACTTATAGAAAAAAAATATATTCTTTGTTTTAATAATTTAATTATTTATATAATTATTATTTGACATGATCAATGCTTTCTTTATTCCTTTATTTAATTTTCCTATATTATTTTTTGTAATTAGGTCAAATATGAAGAACATGCTCTAATTAGTAGCCATTGCTGTTTTATTGTTTCTTTTTATAGTATTTCCTAATAGATTGGAAATAATATTGACTTGAAAATGAAGAATGGTTAGGGAATTAAAATTGGAGGACTATTTCCTAATTTACCCATTAATTGTCAACTATCTAATTTGACTTTTTGGTTAATGTAAATTTAGAAGAATTGATCATCAAAATCATCCTAATTTGAATTTTCTAAAAATTGATTATGAATTATTTAATCATCAACAACTAACTATAACTAACCGACAATAATAATATTTTTTCTTGAGAAATAATCAAAAAAATCATAAGACCAACCCAAAAGAGAAAAGATGCATTGACAAGAGAACTCGAGTGAAAAAACTCTAAAGAGCTTACAAGTAAGCATGGAAACGACCTAGGGTGAGATGAAACAAAAACAAGATAAGTTATCCATGCAAGATCATTTAAGTATTATGCATATGTACTCACATCTTTTATAAAATATTTATATGTTACATTATATTTTTGAGTTTTGCACCAAAATATTTTGGTCTTTTTGTATCTATTTCTTTCATTGGATCTGCTTTTCTCATTTGTTCATATATTCAAATTATCTTTAACAAATCTCATCCATATATATTATAATATTTTCAATAGACATCTCTCCGATCTTAATATAAATTATAATTTTATTTTTTATTCTTATCTTATAAATGAGCTCATTATTGTAGCTTTTTTAATTCAAAAATTTTACATTTTACTCAAGTTATTGCTTATTTTTCTAACATTTAATATGCCACATAACAAAGCTAGTTTTATAACTCATCTAATTTTTTTTTTAATTTTAAAAGAATTTTACCATCATAAAATAAAATAATAGAATTACTCTTCTCCATTTCAATGATCCACCTTAGTCTTTTGAGTAACATTCTCAATAGTTTTCATTCATTCTTCTTTTAACAATTGATTCAAAAACACCTAAATTCATCCTTTTCTCATAACTTTTAACACATCAATTGCACTTCTATTTCTACTAAATTTATTTATATTGAATACATATTCACAAATATTTTCGCTCCGGTGATTAAAAAGTTTTTGAATTCTCATCATTTGTCCTTCACAACTTAAATTTAAGATTTTCATGATCTTATCTCATCCATAAAAACAATTTGATATATCTGATGACAAATATTTTACTGTTTAAATATGAAATAGTAACTGTTTACTACAAATTACATATATTCATTATTATAAATCCAAAGATTCAGCATTTTAGTTGAAATGAACCGGCAGATCGAGAGGCTGTAGCGGCCGCCATCATCATCATCATCATTATATATATAAATATAGATGGATAGATAGATAGATATTCTAATGAATGTGGAGCAATATTCCCAATCCAATCACACTTACACACACAAGAGTACTGTTTAGAGACTGATCTCCATGAAACTCAGAAAACAAGAATGCTAGCAGAAAGGCACAATCACATCATGTGAAACTGGGTCAGCCCCCTCCCTCATGGATTTGGAAAGATTGCGATGCCCCCATTGCCTACCCACAATGCCCAAACTCATTCATCGTATTCGAAGACCTGCAAGGGTCCCACATCCCTCATCATCATCATCATCACCATATTATTGATGTTATTGTTTATAATCACTTTAATTTATTTATAAAAAAGAATTAATAAATAATATTAGTTTACAAATTTAAGTCGTGATATTCTAATGAGTCTACTTGTGGTAGTAGATTTATTTCAAAAATGTTGATAAAACAAGAGGTCAAAGTGAGCAATTCATTGGCTTTTTTTTTTTTTTTTTTTCATTTTGCCCTTACACCCACAATCGATTGAAGTGAAAGGTCATTTTCCCATTGTGGGCGCAGGGGTAAAATAGGAAAAATAATTGGGAAAATGGCCAATTAGTTTTTCTTTTTGTTCCTTTGTTTCGGATTCTTTTATTATCATTTTTATTATTATTTTTGTTGTAAAGAATAAAAGAAGGAAAAAGGAGAAGAACAAGTAGAAAGACTGAGAGAGAGGGGGAAGAGGGGGGGGGGGGTGAGGGATCCTGGATCCATGCATGAAGAGGAGTGCTAAAGGGGAGAGGGGACGGGATATGGCGGGGCCAGGCGCACGTGTACAAGGTGGTCCTGAAAGAAAGGCATATAGAGAGAGAGAGAGAGTTTGTGTGTGTGTGTTTTGGTTTGTTGGCGTTGTTGCATGGTTAAGGTCAACATCTCAATCATGTGCCATTATTTGCATAAATTTTGGGTGGGCACACACTCCCCACACTGATCAACTCATCTCCTCCTCCTCCACTCAAATTTTATTGTTTGTTTGTTTGTTTAAAGATAAAAGGGGCGATATATGGGAAAGAAGAAGAAAGAAAGAAAGAAAGAAAAAAGGCACCAAAGATGGCATTATATAAAACAAACACTTCACACTCATCCAGCGAAGACCCCTTTGGCAGTGGGAGCCAACCAACCTTTTTCGTCTTCAGCTTTTCCCACTGAACCGCTCAAAATCTTATTCTTTCCCCATTTCATTCCAAACCCAAAACATGCAGCGCCACAGTCCACGGTCCACGGTCATGATACCAGACAAAAGCCTTTCCTATTCAATTGTGTGATTGTGCTACAAAAAAGCAATATATATATATAGAGAGAGAGAGAGAGAGGGAGAGAGATTTAATAACCTAAATTGCTTAGTTTATATTAAACAATACTGATGTGCCAACTCAAATATAATGATTATATGGAGCACACCCTATCAAATTGTTGTATTAAAAGAATTAAATGGATAGACCCCACATAATCATTATATTTGAGTTGTCATATCAACTTTGCTAAATAGGCCTACCATTTGATGGGCTGAGCCGAATTTGGCCTCACAAGAGAGACAGGCCAGGCTAGGGAAATGGAAATTGGGGCTTGACACGGCCTTATGACCCTTAATAAATGGGCCAAAGCAGGTCGGCCTGACCCGTGAGCTTGTTGGACAGGGCCGGCCCATGGGCCTAGCTGTATGGGCCGACTGTCTCGACCGGCCAGTGGGCCATTTATTTTTAATTTTTCTAAACATAATTTTTTATTTTTTTCTCAAATGTAACTAATATTTTTTAAAATATGTTTATAAGTAAACAATGTTTACTTATAATTTTTATGTTTGTAAAATTATGTTTATTGTAAACATTATGTTTACAAACATTATAGTAAACATTACAATAAAATTATGTTTACAGTAAACATATTTTTAAATTATTATGTTTAAAATATGTTTATAACTACTAATTACAAGCATAATTTTTTAAATATTTTTTTTATTTTTTGGTAAGCCAGGCCGGGCCATTTTAGCGGGCCAATTGGTGCCCACGGGCCATTTTGGTGGACTTGGCCGAGTCAAGCCGCAGGCCACATATTGCTGGCCTGGCACGACCCTCATTTTGTTGAGTGGGCCGGGCTATGAGACAGGCTGGCCCATGGGCCTCCCGGCCCATTTCCCATCTCTATCTTCAGCATGAATGGGAGGTGCGTTCATCAAGGCCAGTGGAGATCAAAGTCACTAATTAACGAGGGGCAAAATGGAAATGGGAGTTTCAGTCAGTGGTCTGCCATGGTCGATCGATTCAAGCTTTTGTGTGTCGCCAGTGGCCACAGTCACGACCCTATACCTTTTGCTTGTCGTAGCCTTTTTCTTCATCGCAACCCTCTGCCTTCAGCTCACTATAGTCGTCTTCTTCATGCGAGCGGTGGGACTCGCACGCTGTAGGCAAGGTTGCCTTTTTCTCATGGGTTCACCATGTCCATGGTCGTGGCCTTCAACTCCATGGCCAATGACCTCTGGTCACTACCATGGCCGAGAGCTTTGTGCTCGACATGGATCGTGTGACCAGAGCCTAAAGACTACAGGTGACCAACGATGAAAAGAGAAAAGTCAGACGGCGGCAATAAATAGAGAAGGGAAAATGTAGTAGCGGCGGCGACCATGGCGTCATTCATCGTCGCTGATGGTGTTCGTCATCGCCAATCGATTTACCCCTTTTCTTGCTTTCAACTTGCAGCCTCTATGGCTGCTATTAAGGAAGCAAAGCAGCTGCAAGAGTATCGATGATGATGAACGAAGAAAAAGATGGGACGACCGGTGATAAAAGGAGAAGAGGCAAGCCGAGGGCCAAAACTGCCAATGATAAAGGAGAAAGAAGGTGAACAAGGCGGAGGCAGCGACATACATAGGGATGAAAAAAAACCCTAAGTAACGAATATGGGTTTTTGACCCAATAGAGTGTTCGGTCGACCCACTAGGTTGGATCCGGATCAGGTTGACCCAATTCATCAAGCGATCAATGAAAAGGATATGGAATAGGGTCAACCCAATCCATTAAGGGTAGATCCACGCGAGTATGGACCAAGCCTGACCCAGATTCGTGTTCCAATAACAATTTTTCCCATTAAAAAAAGGGAATTATGAAAAATTAAAAAAATAGAATTTGAGATGATTAATATTAGTAGTTTTATTTAATTGTTTGGTGCATATAATTCTCTTATGGGAATGAATTTTGATATCCTGGTTGTTGAATTACAGATTAAAGTGAGTGGTAGCCACTAAAGTGGCCCGTAAACTAAAATCTGTAGTTTCCTACAGTGTATTTTTCGGATTTGTGTTGTTTAAATTAAGGTACATAATTTTCTACCCAAAGGTGTTAATTGTGCATTTTAATTTAGAGAACTTGATATAAATGTAAAAATACATTGTGACTTGTAACTTTTATCCCAAAGGAGATTGTTTCTAAGTTGCATGTGTTGAGAAATTTGTATTTTGATTTATGAAGAAAATAATTTTGAAAAATATATTTTCAGTAAACTTGGTTTATAGATGATTTTTAAAACATTTTATATATTGAAAAATCTTATACTCATATATTTAAGTATGTCTTCCAAGGAGTATGCAGCTTATACAAATATTTTTTGTTTAAATTGGAGAACTTCAGGCTCATAAATTCTTATATACTTCAAAAACAGCAAAGCATAGTTTTTTGTTAATCAAGCCAGATGTAAAACATTTGAGAAAATATTTTTCGAAATTCGGCTAAGTATAAAAACCTTTTGTCAAACTAAGTGTTGTTGCCAAAATACAACAATTAGAATTTTTTTAGAGTGGGAGGTATGTTGATGTCAGCGGTCTTAGGATGCAATTAACGTTTGATCACTAAAGTAAAGGAGGTTTTTGAAGGATTGTTCCCGAAGAGGATTCCCAAAGGCTTTTTTCGAAGGGTCCTACCGAATGGATCTCCCGAAGGGTTCAGTAACGCCCCACTTTTCAATTACACAATGAAGCAATATGATTTTCATTCTATGCTAATAACCACCTCAAGCGTTATTGGAAACCCTTAATCAACAGAAGCATTGGATTGAACCTGTAAGCTTAATAAAGGGGTTTCTACTATATTTCCTTTACAAGTATAAGAAATGCATACGACTATCAATACTCCAAAAAAAACACAACACATCACTATAGGTACATCTATAGGGCACCCCTATACTTATTACAAACTTGAGTACCCTAACTGCTATTACAATACATCACTTGGTTACAATGGTACATAATGAAATAAAACCAAAAGTTAGTTGCAAAACCTAAGGCTAGCCAAGCACCACCCTTTTGCCCTTACTCGAACTAGAAACTGGAACACCTAGCACTTCTGATATACCTGGAACGTTGAATGTTCCAAAGGTATAAAACACCCGAAGTTAGATAATAACATCTGAGTAAGTGGCAAGAAAGAAAGGAAACAGTGCATGCAAGAGCAAAAATGTAATATATCAAGAAGCTCCCCCCCCCCAAGCCTCCATCATCCTTGCCAGCACTTGTGTGAAACACCTCAGCCCTGCCTGTAAGCTAAGCCCCACCTACAAACACGTGTCTCAGCCCCACCTATAGGCATGGCCCCACCTGTAGGCACGGGATTGCCCCCGATCATCTTGACGATTCACCAACAAGCAACCAGACATCATATACAAATTCTCGATCCACCAATAGCCACTATCACTAAACAACATGTTAAAGACAAAGCAGAAGGAATATGTACAAACTAAGAAATATTAAGTAGGCACGGCCCCACCTGTAGGCATGGTGCACAAACCAAGGAAAATATGATGTACAAACCACAAGCCACGTGCAAGAGTAGTCATGTTTAATCCTATCGATGAACCACAACAACAAACTCTGTGATGCAAGCAAAATAGGAAAGAAATGCTCGGAAGCAATGAAACATGAGATATAAGCCACCAACCCAACACTAATGAGATCAAGGATAATCAACAAGAAGCAAGAAGCATGCGGAAACCACTCACCTTGGCTATTTACCTTTCAGGTGTACCGTTTACACACAAAGTGAGACTATTTACTACCAAAATATGAGTTTTCGTCAGGTAAATGGCAAATATTTTTATACAGAGTTGTAGGGAATTAAAAGGGGAGTATGTCATAAAAATTTCATGGAACAATAATGTTAAATGCCCCCTCACACATCCCAGGAAAGGGCCTCATGCGCTTCACGCACAGCCCCCTTCTGGCGCATGAATCTCACGCGCCGCCCTCTATTTTTGGCTAGCTTTGCGTAGTTTCCGTATTTCAATCGTATCTCCCTCTTTTTAACTCCAATTTGACCCCATTTTTTCCTACTTGCTCTTCTTTAATCCCTCTACTTGATTATAGAAAGAAATTGGACTTATCTTATAGTTTTACTAAAGTTTGGAATGCTTTATAGTAGAGACATGAACTTTCCGACAAGCCTCATTTCCTCTCCAATTTTCTCCCCTGATTTTGGCAAACCCTTCCCTCTATTTTTGTAGCATTTCCCCTCTCCAAAATCTTTTTCTTTCCCCTCTTAAAGAATACCCAAATGAAGGCTACAAAGGCCTTATATTTATAGAGTTTCCTAACGAATCAAAATCTGCCACGTGTCACGAAGTGATAAGGTTCATAATTTCTCCCATGTGCATCCAACCAAAACACGCCATGTGTCCCACTTGGAGGCTAAGCAACTTGGGGCTAAGCAAAAGACCTTAGACTTGGACTCTACCCAAAACTACATTTGATTTGAGTTTGAAATCCAAGATATTTTGAAGAGATATTTTAAGGTTTCAACAAACAACACTTTGGCCCGAACTTTCCAAGTAACTGCACTTAGACCCCTTGTAACTTAGTCCCTAGGCAATTTTTAATTACACTTTTTGGTCCCTAAAAAATGGATAAATTACACTTAGCACTCTAAGATTTTAGATAAATTACACTTTTATCCAACTTCAATATTTACAATTTTGCTACTGGTTCAGAAACTGAACCTCTGTCTCAGGGCTTTTATAATCCTTTGAAATGACCTTCTCAAGCTTTCTCCTAAAAGTTCCTTCTGAAGAAATTTCTTTCTCTACTATCATGTTGTTGTTCTCTTCTTTCCGATTTTTGGGAGTACAACCTTAAGTATATGTATTTTTAAAACTTTTAAAACCAAAATATTCAAACAATCTTTTAAATCTTCTAAAACTTGCCTTCGAATCAAAAATAGATTTTGATGAAATCAAGCATTGTTTAGTATATTTTTAAATATATTCAAGTATTTAGTTGAGTTTCATAAAAATCCACTCGAGTATGTGTTATACAAAATCTATGTCTTCAAAGCTATAATCGACTATGGTATTTCTATAATCGAGTATTTTTGTAGTTAGTGAAATCTGAGCATATTTCTAGTCAAGTATTTCTCTATGTATTTTTTCTATTAGTCGATTATATGCTTTAGCAAAACCATCTTTTAATCAACTATTAAGGTTTCCTACTCGAATAATTTTTACATACTCTTGTATATTCAAAATCAATCGAGTATCTTTTTGTTATTAAAAAATCAATGTATCTCCTTAGTCGAGTATATTTTTCTCTCAATCGACTAATGTATTTTTTATAATCTATTATCTATATGTTTTAATCGAGTAAAGACTGGATGAAATGTGGCTAAGTCTCTGTGTTTATTTCTAATCAAGTATCAGCTATCTATACTGGAGTATTTCTTTTTGTTAGTCGAGTAAGTATAGCATTGTAGTCGAGTGCTTAATGGAAAGTCTCTATGGCTTGTTAGTCAATCAAGTAAGGATTTGTTCTTACTCGAGTGAGACTTATCTATAATTAATTGTGGGACTTATCCAATCGAGTATGTGTTTCATTAGTCGAGTAAGTCTAGGAATTAGTCGAGTAACTGGCATCTGATTTCAAATTTTATAGCCATTACTCATAAAACAAAAAAATGACCAATTTTGACTGTTAAAGCTTTATTTCCTTATTCCAAGACGTCTAATTGTGTTCTCTTATAAAAGAATGTTAGAAGATATTTATACAAGAACGCTTAATCCTTATTTACATAAATTGCATATGATTCTAACGAATTTGACTGTTAATAGTCAAATTATAGAAGTTGTGAGTATGTGCAGATTTCCATGCCATTCTTCTTGAGTCTCAAGCTTCTATAAAAGGCCAAGAGCAGGAAAAGATGAAGTTGTCGTTCAGACATTAATGAAAGCTACTGGTGTTGTTCCAAACTTAGCTAGCTATTTTTTGGCCAATGCTTGAAGTGAGCGTTCTTCATTCTTAATCTTTTTCACTTCCAAGCTACTATCTGGTGAGATTAATTGTATAGCTTTCTAAACTAGACTTGTAATGACCCATAAGTGGGTTCGGGTTATATATATATTGGAATGAGATATTTATTTAGTGAGAGTAATAATTTGGTGAATTACATATGATATTTGTAGGCAATTTGCAACAAAAGTGGAAAAGTCAATTATTTGATTTAAGAGGTGATGAGACCCGACCTAAACTAAGGTATGTCTTGAAATGTTATTTGGTGTTAGATTAACATGTAAGCTAACATTTAAACCATGGGGAGTCTTCATGTACGAGTCTTGACTCGATGGGCATTTAAGTAATTTGGAGGAGGTAGGGATATATATATATAAGGGGAAGGCTTAATTTTTTGCACGTGAGGAAGCATTCCTAGCTAAGGAAAAAAGAAAGGGAGAAAGAGACCATTGGGAAAGAAAGGAAGCAAGAGGTAGGGTTTCCTTATCTTCTGCCTTTCTTACTTCTTTAGGATTCAAAAGGGTTGTGGGAGTTCAAGTATCTTTATCTTCTTCTTCTTTTTCCTTTCTTGCTAGTTTTCTTGTTGGAAGTGTGAAGTAAAGGGATCTTGAAAGTTGTTGGCTCAAGAAGGATCATCAAGAGAGGTTTCTAAGGCAAGTTCTAGTCCCCTTTATTGGAGCAATTTAGTGGCTTGACTATCTCCTCCTCTAAAGTATGACCTATTATGTTCTCTAGTTTTATGCAGGTGCAACTGTGTAATGTCCTAGAATTTGGAGATAACTAATAATTATTAATTTCGGTGTTTGAGGTTATTATGGAATATTTGAGGATTTAAGGGAAAATAATAATTTATATTGTTTTGAGGAAATGGGCAATTAGATCAATTAATTATTTTATTTAGGAGTATTTATGAAATTATTAATTTACGTGTAAGTGGGGTTCCCAAAAGTTTTGTGGTGTTAGCGTAATTATTAAAGAGAGTGTAAGGGTAGGTTTTTTGAAGTTTGGGGGCTGTGGTACGAATTCAGAAAATGGGTCGAGGGTTGGTTTAAAATTAATTGGAGGAGAATATGTATTGAGGGAGTAGCTAGCGCTAGTGGTTGTGTTCGCGTGTGTGAGGGTGGCGAGTGCAGGTTAGATCCTGAGTGAAGCTGCGCAAAGCTAGGGCGTTTTCGTAGATTTTTCCAACCAAGAAGACTCCGAAATGACATTGTTTCGAGGAAAAGGGGGCTACTATGTGAAAGCCTCGGAACATGCCACGTGGCGCGTTCTAGGCCACCTAATTGCCTTGGCCGCCAAGCTCCCTTTGCTGTGCCATTTTTAAGGCCAATTTGGCCATTCCAGAAGCCCAATTCGGGTAAGGAGAAGGCAGGAAATAGAGGGGAGAAAGGGAGAGCTCGAGCACTGGCCATTAATAGAGGAGAGTGGGAGAAATTAAGGGTAATCAAGCAATTTTTGGCAATATTCGATGTTCAAAGTGGCTAGGTAAGCAAGATAAAATTAATAGAAGCATTGTGCATTTAAATTATAAATCTTATTCTAATAGATTTAATTATTTTTGGGTTTCCATTACATTATTTTCTATAAAACATTTTACTTCACAGCAGGAAGGTAAGAAGGACGAGGATCGACCGTGTAGAGGCAAGCTCCTAACCCACTCCTTGGATTCTTTGGTTCCTACATAAGTCTCTGTTGTCTTCTATATTTTATTTCTTCCCTTACCATGACTCGGTTCCACACATTAATAATGTAACTCCGTGTGGGAACCATTTCATGACTTAAGCGTTGATGATGGGTTTAGTGTTGATGAATTAAGTCAAGTAAATGATTCCTTGGTGATTTTGCTCATGTCCGTCACGGGGCTTTGTATCGCTCCGCTTCTTTTAGGAATGATGCTAAACCCATTGGGGCTAGGTTCTTAGAAGCATGGGTTATAGTTGGGTCTATAGGAGTTATGCGAAGAGTCTTAATGAGGAAAATGTAGGGTTTAGTAATATGTATATCGAGGCAATTTCATATGTTAGAAAAGAGACGAGAACAAGAATAGTATGTTGACGTTTATGTTATCGAGTGTGTGAAGAGTCATGGGGAAAGGTTATGAAATGTTAAGTCTAAAGAATGTAAGTTTAATGTTGTCTGTGTATGTCTAAGGGTATGGGGTACAAAGCAACTGACTGTCGACCGTGGGTCGTGGCAGCTGATGGTTGGATGTATGGGCACTACTCATCAACTATGATGATAAACGATAGACGGGCCAGAAAAACTGGTACTGTCAGATTCCCACCTTGACTGTGTGCATATCATGACATTGTATGATGCATGGGGATCGAGTTGCATTCATAGGAGGGAATATGCTTTGTGTGTGCTGGGATGTGAGCCTTTTCCAGTCATTCATCGACATAACATATCATCATAACTTGATGCTGTTGTGGCCCTTTTCCACGGGCTTATGCACCGGTGTAGGCTGCACCCACCTCTTAGAGCCACTTGTCTTCACCATGCAATGCAACAAATAAGATATACAATGGCTTCTGCAGCATAAACGTGATGACAAGACCCCCATAAACCAAGCATCAGGTCATGCTATGCTCGAATAGGAATGATGATATGATAACCTGTAGTGGGCTACTACCATGTTTATATGCAGGACTTAGACCCCAATGTGTGTATCTTATGTGAGCCCCAAGGACCCTCTATGTGCAATTTTCTTTATGAGTATGCATTTAGAGTTAAAGCATGGATTATGCATGGCGTGATATGCTGTCACATTGGCATAATATGCATGGGGTATTAGGGAAGAGTTATATCCTTAACCTGCTACCTTTCTTTCTTGAGCTTGCTAAGTCTTGTGACTCATTCTTCATTTAAACATCATTCTACGTGCAAGAATCACCAAGATTGGCAGGAACACTCAGTGGGAATGGTTCAGATTGCCAAGCCATGGTAGTAGATGCAGAGTTCTCCCGAAACTAGGATCCTGGGTGTCATTTTGGCACAGTCAGGTTATTGTGCTATGGTTTTGGTAATCGAAGTATGTTATGCATCCTCAAGTGGTTGTATATGGGGTGTGTGGTTATATAAGATGGTCATGAGACATTGTGAGATAAAAAAGATTGGGTTTTTGTTGTAATGATGTTTGGTGTGTTTTTGGGGTTGCGTTATTGTTTTATATCATTCAAATAATAACCCTCTCACAGATCCTCTATGCGCGTGAAGGCTCTGGGAAGCAAGTCGTTATAAACCAGATTGGATCGAGAGTATTTGGGTATCCCAACCTGTTGATGAAAAGTTAGCCATGATTTTATCTAATATGGAGAGATTTAGGACCTTGGGATTTAGTCAAAGGGATAACGGGTCATTACTGTATCAGGGGAGGATCTATGTTCCTAAAGACGAGGAGATAAGATGGGAGAGTCTAACAGAAGCTCATAAGGCTCGTTATACTATCCACCCAGGCAAGAAAAATGTGTACCAAGGGTTGAGGCGTCAGTTTTGGTGGGATGGCATGAAAAGGAATATAGCTAAATTTGTTTGTCGGTGTTAAGTATACCAGCAAGTGAAAGCGAAACATTAGAAACGCATCGATTTGCTACAACCATTACCTATTCCAGAGTGGAAGTGGGATCAGATCTCCATGGATTTTTTCACTAGCTTACCCAAGACTCAGAAAGAACACGATGCAATATGGGTGATAGTAGATTGATTGATGAAATTAACTCATTTCCTCCCTATTAAAAAGACTTTTCCTCTTAATCGATTAGCTAGATTATTCATTGAAGAGATTGTGAAGTTACATGGCATCTCGGTTAGTATTATGTCAGATAGAGACAACAAATTCACATCTCATTTTTGGGGAGCTTTACACGAGGTTTGGGGAACTCAATTGAATTTCAGTACTGCCTTTCACCCACAGTCAGATAGAGCAGACTATACGGACACTAGAGAGGATATGCCAAGAGTTTGTGTGCTCAACTTCCATGGGAATTGGGATGACCACTTGCCATTAGTAGAGTTCACAAATAACAACAGTTTTCACTCCAGCATTGGGATGACTCCCTATGAGGCGTTATATGGTAGACTGTGCAGATCACCCATTTATTGGGAGGGGGTGGGAGATAGTGTTATGCTAGGGCCTAAAGTAATTGAGCAAACTACTAATAAAATTCAATTAATTAGGACTCGTATGAAGGTAACCTAGGACCGTCAGAAGAGTTATGCAGTTAGACGACGTCGTGACTTAGAATATTCTGTTGGGGATCATGTGTGGCTAAGGGTTATGCCTACGAAGGGTGTGCGACGATTTAAAGTTTCAGGGAAACTCAGTCCATGTTATGTGGGACCTTTTAAGATTTTGGAACGGATAGAGACATTAGCTTATTGTTTGGCTTTGCCTAGGTTGCACGAAAACGGAAATGGGAAACGAAAACGCAGAAATAACATTTTTAAAAAAAGTAGGAAACGAAAATGCGGGGTAAACTGTAAATTTTAAAAATATAGGGTTTTTTTTTGTAAATATAATTTTTAATATAAAAAATAGTTCAAACATAAACAATAAACATAATTTTCATAATAAATTCAACTAAATCAAATATATGTAATAGTCCACAAATTTATAATCCATGTAATAAACAAACTTTGATATTCAACAATTACAATTTTCTTGCTAGCCAAATAATAATTTTGCTTAAGGCAAACCCAGTTATAATAAAACTTTATAAATGTGAAATTAAAAGATAGCATATATTCTAATATGTCTGCAATTACTATGCCACAACGAGTCTTTTAAGAGTGTTAGAAAGATAAGCAAATGGTAAATAAATCATATTATACATGGGAATGTAGGGAATTAGAGATAGAAAATACCAACAGATTTTTCAAAGCATGGAATTGTAGTATAATTCAATAGTAATAATAAAAAAAAAAAGGTCATATGATTAACATTCTATCCTTAGAATGGAATAATTGGGAAGCAAGCCTCAGCATCATAGTAAGTCACTCCACTACAATTTCGATATCATGGATCCTAAGCACTAAACAACCCCTTCTAACATGGGGAAACTGGAGATGATTCAATGCATTTGACCACCCTAGAACCCATACAGATTGTTGGTTGGCAAAGAACACAATTTGATCATTCCAATTTAAGACCATTTCTCTAGCAAATAAAGAGGTGAAAGTAACCATTTCTACATGAATGGGATGTTAGTATCATGTCTTTCATTGGGTTGTTGGAATGTGTGGATCCATATTGTGTTGTTCACCACTATTTGCATCGGTGTTTTCTGACTTGAACCCAAATGAAGGTCTCAAGTCCCATACTTTTAGGAAATGTGTTTCAAGAAAAAGAGAAAGGAAATAAAATTTTGAAACATCCAATTATGTCGTTTAGTAAATTCATCGAACAGGTAATGTACACCCCTGTTTATCTCAAAATCATCAACAGCTATAAAAAAAGCACATACGTTAAAACATTTTCATATCCCATTTCCCAAATAGAGCATGGAAAAATCCTACAAACTAAGCTGGGCACAACGATACTGCAAAAAAGAAAAAAGAAATTTCAGAGAGAGAGAGAGAGAGAATGTAACAGCCCATCTTATCAGGGCGTGTTATGCCTTAGGAAATTAGGTCTATTTTTTTTTTTTTTCTAAGTCACATTATTCCCGAAATTCCCTAAGACCTTATCTAGTGCTAGACGAGATGTTTACACTAGAAATTAAATACAAAGCGGAAGCTGAATCGAACCTGCTCATGATAATACATACATGAATAACTGGACATAGCATTTATTATAAAGTTATTACATAAGCTTCTGAAAATAAAACAAATGTACAAAATTCTTAAACTATTCATATTACAGCATAATATGGCACATTTCCTCGTTTCCTGATGTCTCGTGTCACTACACATCTCCAACCTCGGTATCATCACTGCAAGTCCTGACTGGAACGTTGAATGTTCCAGGGGCGAACCCAAGTTAAATGATGAAACATCTAAGTAAGGGTACATAATGTTATGTCATGTGTGTATGCAATGTCTTTCATCGTAGGTGTCAACTGCACCCCTCATGTTGCCTACCATTTTAGCGGCCACCTCTTTCGAAGCCGGGGTGTATGGGTGCACCTTTGGTAAGGCAGCGGTGCCAGTTCGTACTCTCTACGGCCTCATATGCGTGTGATCAATGACATCAACGTGTATTTATGCATTTCATAATCTTGTCATGGATGCAATCTACGTGATGGGTACATTTCATAATATGTCAATATGATGTAAGCATTCTCGAAAATATAATTGTTCTAAGCTTGAAACGGTACACTTACTGTTAAGTTGTCTCGAAAGGCGTGTCGGCCTCGAAAATCTTGTCGAGTGGCTATTCCTTAATCTTCTTGCCCTCAAGGATAGCTAACACATTAAACTTATTTTTAGAATATCATTTATCTATTTTTTATAATTTCTTCCATTTTTCTTTTATTTCTAACTCTTATCTTCTCAAAAATTGCATAAAAATTATCTAAACTTTCAAAAAATCTAATTTCCTTTTCCTAATATTCCTTAAATAATATTTCTAACATTCTGGAATTTTCTTGGAATTTTTTTAATTAAATTCCTATTTTTCCTTATTTCCATAATAGAAGAACTATTTAAATAAATGGCTAATTTAACATTTTCCAGAAATATTTTTCATAGAATATGACATAAATAAAATTCCAGATTTAATAAAAGTTTTTGCAAAATCTTATTTCTTTTATTTTTATTTTTTTCTTTATTTCTTTTTTCTTTTCTTTTCTTTTCTTTTCTTTTCTTCTCTTTTCTTTTTTTTTTTATTTTCCCTTGCGGGCGAGTGGGCAGCACGCGCCTTCTTCCTACTCGCTGGCGCGTGCAGCCACGCGCCCGTTCTGGTTCGTCTTCTCCGGCGGTTTCCTCGCCGCTGGCCAACCTTCCGAGCCTCCGAGCTTCGAAACGAAGCCCTATTCCCCCTAAACCCGACCTCCCGAACCCAAATATGGCTTTAAAATTGAGAAAAAACAACACAAAATATCTCGATTTAGCGTTTGAATGCTCGGCTCTAGCGAATCGCGATTTTTCGACGAAGCTTCGATCCACCTTTTCCTCTGGTCCGTTGGCCACCAAAATTTCCAAAAATGTTGCCCGCACCTCGAGGAACAAAACCCTACTCACGAAAGCTCTCAAACGCTGCCCAAATACCCGATCTTTGAAGTAAAACTCTCGGATGAATAGCTTCACTCGAACATCTCTATTTATAGCCAAAACTCGCCGTGACCCATCCCATCATGATCTCCACGGGTCCGGGAGGCCACTCCAACGGACACCCTTTCATTAATTGCTCCCCCCTTACCCTGATTTTGCTTGTTGCAGGCGTGATCGTGCACCTGCTCCGATTTTCTACCAGATTTTGGATTATTTTTTTTATATATACTGATATATACATATATATATACCATTATATCATACATACATACATATGCATATATTTATATACCTATTTATTTTCATATACATTTATAATTATTACATACTTATGCATATACATTTATATTTTTTGGCATAAGCATACTTTAATTAACTAAATTATTTAATTAAACTAAATCAATTAATTTACATAGCATAATTTAATTAGACATACTATTAAATTTATTAATAATGACTTTGGGTATTACATTCTCCCCTCCTTACAAAAATTTCGTCCTCAAAATTTGATCATTCCTCACTCATTCTAAATATAGGGTCTTCAAATAGGTATGGAAAATTGAGCCTCATATCTTCCTCTCGCTCCCAAGTTATCTCTTCGCTCACCGGGTTTCTCCACAAAGTTTGCACCAAGAGAATTGTCTTGTTTCTCAGGACCTGATCCCTACGATCTAAAATTCTGACTGGTTTCTCTACGTACGAGAGATTTTCTTAAATCTCGATAGCTTCAGCTGGCATTACCTGGGAGGGATCTGGCTCATGCTTGCAAAGTTGCGATACATGAAACACGTCATGGAGGTTTGATAAAGCCAAGGGTAGAGCGAGTCGATAAGCGACTGGTCCAATTCTTTCCACTATATCGTATGGTCCTATATACCGAGGGCTTAACTTGCCCTTTTTCTTGTTGCTTCTAGTCACCATTCTTAGTGGAGATATCTTTAGGTATACCTTGTCGCCTACTTGGAACTCCAATTTCCTTCTTCTTGTATTTGCGTAGGATTTTTGACGATTCTGAGCTTCCTTAATTCTCTCTTAAATGATTTTTATCTTTTCTGTCATTTCCTAAACTATCTCGGGTCCCAAAATTTGACGTTCACCTACCTCAATCCAACATATCGGGGACCTACATTTTCGTCCATACAGGGCTTCATAGGGAGCCATTCCAATGCTACTGTGATAGCTGTTATTGTAAGCGAATTCTACTAATGGTAAATGCTCTTCCCAATTACCTGGAAAATCAATCGCACAAGCTCGCAGCATATCTTCTAGGGTTTGATGGTCTTTTCTGATTGACCATCTGTCTGGGGATGATAGGCTGTACTTAGCCTAAGCTGAGTACCTAACCTCTCTTGCAAACTTCCCCAAAACCTAGAAGTGAACCTCGAGTCGCGGTCTGATACAATGCTTACTGGCACTCCATGTAATCTGACAATCTCGTTCAGATACTGTTGTGCGAACTTGCTGATTGATTGGCTTACTTTCATGGCCAGAAAATGGGCAGACTTAGACAATCTATCGACTATCACCCAAATAGCATCGTTTCCTTTAGGACTTCTTGGCAATCCTGTCACGAAATACATCATAATATGCTCCCATTTCCACTCTAGGATTTCCAATGGCTGCAAACTCTCACTGGGTTTTTGGTGCTCAATCTTAATTATCTGGCACGTGTCACATTGACTAACGTACCTTGCCACACTTTTCTTCATTCCTGGGCACCAATACATAGCCTTCAAGTCTTGGTACATCTTGGTGGCTCCAGGGTGTATCGAGTACCTAGATCGATAGGTTTCTCCCAAAATTACTTGTCGCAATTCCCTCACCCGAGGTACATATATTCTACCTTGAAAACGAAGGATGTTTTCTCTTACCTCAAACTCTGGTCTCTTTACTCACCCATGCTCGTCAACCCACATTTTTATTTGAGAGTCTTCTGAGTAGGCTTGTCGTATCTGATCCATTAATTCTGGTTGTAGCGTGAGACTAGCTACGTAGGCTAAGTTTCCTTGGGAAACTATTCCTACTATCATCAGGCTAAATGCTTCAATTAGCTTCCATTCTGCCACCATCATTTCGGCCACACAAGCGGTTTCTTTCTTGCTTAGATCATCTTCCACCACGTTAGCTTTACCGAGATGGTATTGCATAGTACAGTCGTAATCCTTTAACAGCTCCATCCATCTCTGTTATCTCATGTTTAACTCTTTCTGTGAGAAAACGTATTGTAAGCTCTTATGATCAGTAAAAATTTTGAATTTCTCACCATATAAATAATGTCTCCAAATCTTTAAGGCAAACACCACTGTTGCCAACTCCAAATCATGAGTCGGGTAGTTCCGCTCATGTTTCTTGAGCTGTCGGGATCCACAGGCAATGACTCTACCATGCTGCATTAGCACACACCCCAACCCATTTCTTGAGGCGTCAGTGTACAACACAAATCCTCCTGATCCATTTGGCATAGCCAATATTGGAACAATTGTCAGCTTATCCTTAAGTGTCTGAAAACTTTCTTCGCACCGTTCACTCCAGTCAAACTTTACCCCCTTTTGAGTTAACTTGGTGAGGGGTGTTGCAATTTTTGAAAACCCTTCCACGAACTTTCTATAGTACCCTGCCAATCCCAATAAACTCTTAACCTCAGTAATTGACCGAGGTTGCTTCCAATTCGTCACAGCTGCTATCTTGACCAGGTCGACCGATATTGCTTTAGCCGATACAACATGTCCCAAAAATGCCACCTAGTGTAACCAAAATTCACATTTTGAGAATTTGGCATACAACTTATGTTCTCGCAACGTTTACAATATTATCCTTAAATGTGACTCGTGCTCTTCTTCCGAGGGAGAGTATATCAGTATGTCATCTATAAACACGATCACGAACTTGTCCAAGAATGACCTAAAAACTCGATTCATAGTGTCCATAAAAGCTGCTGGGGCATTGGTTAGTCTGAACGGCATCAACAAAAATTCGTAGTGCCCGTATCGAGAACGAAAAGTTGTCTTAGGCATGTCTTCTACCTTGATTCTCAATTGGTAATATCCTAATCTCAAGTCAATTTTTGAAAAGACCTTAGCTTCCTATAACTGATCAAACAGTTCCTCAATTCTGGGGAGTGGGTACTTATTCTTGACCGTTATCTTGTTTAGCTGTCGATAATCTATACACATCCTCAGACTCCCGTTCTTTTTCTTAACAAAGAGTATTGGTGCTCCCCATGGCGACATACTTGGTCTGATGAACCCCTTGTCCAACAACTCTTGAAGTTGGGTTTTTAATTCTCTTAATTCTGCAGGGGCCATTTTATACGGGGGTATTGAAACCGGACCTGCTCCTGTCACAATCTCTATCGAAAACTCAATCTCTCGCTGAGGTGGCAATCCAGGAAATTCTTCAGGAAACACATCCCCGTATTTTCTAACGAGTTGTACGTCTTCAATTTTTAAGGGCTCCTTGCTTTTCTCTTGAACACAAGCCAAGTATCCTTATGCCCCTTGATGTAACAATTTCTCAGCTTTTAGAGCCGAGATCCACTTCTGTTCACTTGCCCTCCTTTGTCCTTGAAACTTGACGTTCAAGTCTCCACTCTTAAGGCAGACTGTTTTAGCTTTACAGTCCAATGTGGCGTTGTATTTAGTTAGGAAGTCCATTCCTAAAATCACATCAAAATCTTGAAATTCCAGAAGGATCAGATCCACCAGGAACTCAATTCTCCTATCTGAATCTTCCTATTTTTGTATCCTGGAGAGGTTTCTAGAGTCTTCCCCATTAGGGTTGCCACAATCATACAACAATTTAATTTTTTCGATTTTTTTCCTAGCACTTTAATGAATGCATGTGAAATGAACGAATGGCTTGCTCCTGAGACTATTAAAACATGCATAGGAATATCGGATAAAAACATGGTACCTTCGATTACTGCTGGGTCTTCTGCCGCATCCTACCGAGTTAGGTGAAACACCCTTCCTTGCTGTGCTCTGGCATTTTCGGACGTCCCCTGAGGTTGACTTATCAGTCGCGGCTTGGGACAATCCTTTGCGAAATGACCTATCTGCTGACAGTTGAAGCAAGTGATTCCTCTCTTTGGGCAGTTCTGGTTGAGATGCCCCATTTCTCCACAATTGTAACAACCCTTTGTTCCGAGCCGGCACGGCTTTCCAGGGTGTTGCTTCTGGCATCTTGTGCACGGAGTACCAGGCTTGAACTTCGGCTTCTGGAGTTCCAGCTTCTTGCCTGCTCTATGACTGCTCCCTTGCTGACTCTCTCCTTGGATAGCTTCGATCCAGCTTAGGTTAGCCTCAGTGGTAAAGGCTTCCAGTACCGCTTTTGCATAGGACTAAGAACTTACACTACTCAATGCACTTTGAAGTTTTAGATTCAGCCCTCCTAAAAACTTTTGAGCTTTGATCCTCTCGTCCCCTTCATAAATAGGCATGTACCGGATCAATCGGCTAAAAGCATCCTCATACTGGGCGATAGACATGTCCCCGGTTTGTTTCACCTCCATGAACTCTCTCTCCTTCTTCATTCTTAAATTCAGGGGAAAGTACTTCTCATTGAAGAGTTCCTTGAATCGCTCCCAAGTAATGTAGGGTGCCCTAGCTCGAGGGGTCATTGTTCTCCTAACTCCTTTCCACTATCTATCTGCCTCATCTTATAGCATGAAGGTGGCACAATTAACTTTCTCTTCTTCCCCGTAGTGAAGGTGGTCTAGCAGCTTCTCTGTTTGCTCAATCCAGAATTCCCCTTCACTAGGGTCGACACCAAGTTTCCCTTGAAAGATGGGAGGGTTCTGCCGTCAGTACAGGTCAAGTATGTTGGCCACATGACCGTCCCGGGAGTGAGTCTCGTGTATGAATCCCACCACACTTCCCAGAATTCGTTCTATTTGATCCAGTCGACTACTCCCGGTCTCCTGGCTGGAGTCGCCTTCTGGGTGCCCACTTGTGTTTCCTTCTGCATTGCCAGCTTGTGGGTTGGGCGTCCTAGGCCCAACTGCTAACCTTCTTTGAGTATTTACCATCTGAAAAGAAAGTAGCATTCTGGATTAGACAACAGGATCTGGCCATCCGATAAGGTAAATTCTTCATTAATTCTATGTATATTATACATTCGGCTACAAAATGTCATAGGTGCATGCTACATAAGTCATGTAGATTATAGACAACACTATACAAGTCACGTAAATAGTTAGAGCGTTTCTTAGATAGATCTATTTTGGTCCCGATGACCTCCATATCCAAATGTTCTTTTCATCTTCAAATTCGTACGGGGGTGCCTCGGGATCGTTCATTACTTCTTCAATTTCTTCCTCATCCTCAGAGTCCGTGTCCTCTAACTCGAGAAGGTCATCTCCGGCCCAGAATATGGGTATGTTGTCTTCTTCTTCTTCTTCGGCGTCAATTGGATCTCCCATATCTCCTGCTTCTCCTAGCTCAATCGGGTTCTCCATATCTTCTTCCTCTCCCTCCTCGAGCAGGTCCTCCATGTCTTCATCGGGCTCATCCGCTGGTACCAGTTCGTACATCACTACTAGTAGCTCGTGAACCCATGCGTAGTAAAGACGGAATTCAAGAAACTGTTTGCCTTGCTGCCGGACCCAGTCTGCGAACTCCTGCAGCTCGCCTTCTAAGACACCGACCATCATGTTTATCTGGAACTAGGCTAGGTCAGGCCATAGTCGATAGCTTGGGGGTACGTCATCAATAATTTCTTCCATTTGTACTAGGTGTTCCATGATACCCTTGTTTGGTTCAGGGACCCGATTCTCTAGACGATGGGCCCAATGATCCACCAAGACCTGCTCCGAGAAGTTTCCAGCCATCCTGTCATCACAACTTCCGTTAGTACCCCTAACTGTCCTCGAGTTGGTACTTCCCACCTAGCATTAGTCTAAGTTTTCCTTTCTAGGTACCCTACTTGGTTGAGCTCTGATACCAACTGTAACAGCCCACCTTATTAGGGCGTGTTATGCCTTAGGAAATTAGGTCTATTTTTTTTTTTCTAAGTCACATTATTCCCGAAATTCTCTAAGACCTTATCTAATGCTAGACGAGATGTTTACACAAGAAATTAAATACAAAGTGGAAGCTGAATCGAACCTGCTCATGATAATACATACATGAATAACTGGACATAGCATTTATTACAAAGTTATTACATAGGCTTCTGAAAATAAAACAAATGTACATAATTCTTAAACTATTCATATTACAGCATAACATGACACATTTTCTCGTTTCCTGATGTCTCGCGTCACTACACATCTCCAACCTCGGTATCATCACTGTAAGTCCTGATTGGAACGTTGAATGTTCCAGGGGCGAACCCAAGTTAAATGATGAAACATCTAAGTAAGGGTACATAATGCTATGTCATGTGTGTATGCAATGTCTTTTATCGTAGGTGTCAACTGCACCCCTCATGCTGCCTACCATTTTAGCGGCCACCTCTTTCGAAATCGGGGTGTATAGGTGCACCCTTGGTAAAGCAGCGGTGCCAGTTCATACTCCTTACGGCCTCATATGCATGTGATCAATGACATCAACGTGTATTTATGCATTTCATAATCTTGTCATGGATGCAATCTACGTGATGGGTATATTTCATAATATGTCAATATGATGTAAGCATTCTCGAAAATATAATCGTTCTAAGTTTGAAACGATACACTTACTGTTAAGTTGTCTCGAAAAGTGTGTCAGCCTCGAAAATCGTGCTAAGAGACTATTCCTTAATCTTCTTGCCCTCAAGGACCCCTAACACATTAAACTTATTTTTAGAATATCACTTATCTATTTTTTATAATTTCTTCCATTTTTCTTTTATTTCTAAGTCTTATCTTCTCAAAAATTGCATAAAAATTATCTAAACTTTCAAAAAATCTAATTTCTTTTTACTAATATTCCTTAAATAATATTTCTAACATTCTGGAATTTTCTTGGAATTTTTTTAATTAAATTCCTATTTTTCCTTACTTCCATAATAGAAGAACTATTTAAATAAATGTCTAATTTAACATTTTCCAAAAATATTTTTCATAGAATATGACATAAATAAAATTCCAGATTTAATAAAAGTTTTTGCAAAATCTTATTTCTCTTATTTTTATTTTTTCTTTATTTCTTTTCTTCTCTTTTATTTTTTTATTTTTATTTTCCCTAGCGGGCGCGTGGGCAGCACATGCCTTCTTCCTACTCGCGGGCGCATGCACCCATTCTGGTTTGTCTTCTCCAGCGGCTTCCTCGCCGCCGGCGAACCTTCCGAGCCTCTGAGCTTCGAAACGAAGCCCTATCCCCCCCTAAACCTGACCTCCCGAACCTAAATATGGCTTTAAAATTGAGAAAAAACAACGAGAAATACCTCGATTTAGCGTTTGAAGGCTTGACTTCAGCGAATCTCGATTTTCCGGCGAATCTTCGATCCGCCTCTTCCTCTGCTCCATTGGCCACCAAAATTTCCAGAAACATTGCCCACACCTTGAGGATCAAAACCCTACTCACAAAAGCTCTCAAACGCTGCCCAAATACCCGATCTTTGAAGTAAAACTCTCTGATGAATAACTTCACTCGAACATGGCTATTTATAACCAAAACTCGTCGTGACCCGTCCCATCATGATCGCCACGCGTCCGGGAGGCCACTCCGACGGACACCCCTTCATTAATTGCTCCCCCCTTACCCTAATTTTGCTTTTTGCAAGCGCGATCGTGCGCCTGCTCCGATTTTCTGCCAAATTTTGGATTTTTTTTTATATATACTGATATGTACATATATATACCATTATATCATACATACATACAGAAGCATATATTTATATATCTATTTATTTTCATATACATTTATACTTATTACATACTTATGCATATACATTTATTTTTTGGTTACATTTATATACCTATTTAAAATTAACCATACCTATTTATTTTAGTTGTTTTGTGTATTAATTGCAATTGGATTTATAGGAGTTGATTAAACTAGAATCTCACATATCATGTATGGGGATTACTTAAACTAGAACTATCATCATCTCTAATTGCATTTAATAACAAACCCTCATATTTGAAATTAAATTAATGTTGCTAATCTTTTCTACTAAAAATTGACGATCAGCGGGTTGGTACTGAAATTGTCTTAACTCAAGTGTTATCTAATTCTATATTTTCACTTTCAGTGTTTATTTTAACTTCTACCTTAATTTATTTCTTGGCATCTATTATTTGAAAATCCATAAAAAAATCCTATTGCCAATTCATCCAAATGTGTGTTTGTGTGCGTGTGACATTCTTTTTCTTTTGCCATAAATAAATCTCTCAGTGGATGATTTGAACTCATCTAAAAAATACAAATTTAAATTTAGACTACAACTGTACTCATACACTGAGAGTATAAACCTTTCACCTAAATAAAGAAAAAAATATAAAAGTTTTATTATATTTTTATTGTGTTTTAATTGCAGGGTGAGAGTGCAACCACTTACCAATATCAAGAAAAAGGATAGAACTCGTAGTAATGAGTGTAATACCTAGTATTACATGATGTTAGAAAATATAAGATTTTCAGTTAGTTTTGAAGGGCCTTGAGTGGTCCGAAGAGTCCAAGAAATGGGTTTCGAGAAATTAATTAATAAAATTGTCAAATCGACGGCAAGAAACGCTCCAGGACTTGGATGCCTAAGGAAGAGGGCATGTGATTAGTGAACGCCTTGAGGTGAGGCTACTAACACTGAAAGCAATCAGACCGAGAATAGTTTTCGGAATAATTTCTATATAAGGCTGAATTGTTAGCGATATCGAATGGTGGTAAAGGACTTCCGAAAACCCAATGGGACCCTAAGGGTGGTCCAGTTTTATGAATAAGGAAACCCTAAAGCTTTTTCGGGTGGAATAAAGGTCATGTACAAGCACAAGAAAAAAATCAATCTTTATCAAGTAAATGTCAGCTATTAATTTTTGAGAAATCAAGATTTTGTGTGGCTGATGATAATTAATTAAGACTTGAAGGGTCCAAGTGCAAATAATAAATTTCTTTAGTAGAATTAAGGAAAATATTGAGGGCTAAATGTGTAATATATATATATATATATATATAAGTGGCTTAGGAGCCAAGTGTGCTACAGTAGTGGCATTTAAAATCTGAAATTGGTTCTCCCACTTACAAAGCTTGGCCGAGAGATTGGAGAGCAATGGAAAGGAGAAGAGTGACCGAGAGAGAAAGATGAAGGCTGGTGGTTGGCTGGCCGATGGCTGGTTGAGAAAGGCGGCTTGAAGCGATGAAGGTGGCTGGCCTATTGCAGCAGCCTAGAGGCAGCAATGGCAGCCACAGAGGCTGGGCAAAGTAGCTCCAGCGAGCGCACGGTGGCACGGAGGCAGCCAGCAGTGTGGTCCCACTAACAGGTGGTGACGTAGGTGGCTGGAGGCGTTATAGAAGCCGTAGCATGCGGCAGATGGAGGCACGCAAGGAGGCCGGCTGTGGTGGGAAGCCACGATGGGCGCGGTCGTGCCATAGCGGAGGCAGCCGGCTAATGGTCAGAGGCAAGCGGAGGCCAGGCGGTGGCCGGTGCTGGTGCGCGTAAGCGGACTGGTGTGTAGGAGAATAATGGTCGTGCATGGAGAAGAAGAAGGGAGAAAGGAGAAGAGAAAAAGAAAATAAATAAAAAGAAATAGAGAAAAAATTGGAAAAAAGGAAAAAATAGGGAAAATTCCAAAACAAATTGAGAAAAATTCTAGAAATTATTTTAGGGCTCGAGGAGTGTGCCAGAGGCTCAAAAATGAGATTTTAGGCTAAAGTGGAAGCCATGGAGGCAACGCCAATGCGGGCGTTTGGTCGGATTTCTCCTCCAAATTGGTTAAAGAATTATTTTCTTTTCAATTTATTTACATTATCTGAGATAATGTAGAATAAGCATTGGTTGGATTAAACCCTTGGTTGGGGTTGTTTGAAAATTATCGATGGGTAGTTTTTGCGATGTATGGCAAAAACGAAGGCCCTAGTTTAATTTTTTATATTGTGGGTTTCTATGTGATTGCGTCTAGGTTCGACTAGGGAGGCGGCGATCCTAAAAGAGCTCAGAGTTCAAGCGAGCGTTCTCACTCTTGGCAGAAGAGGCTTTAAGCCAGTAAGGAATGGCCCCAAGGGTGGGTGGCCTTGCGAATGTTCAATAAACTTTTATCAATATATGTTATGTGTAGTTGCGTGTTGTGCATGTTCTATAGGTGGTCTAGTGGAGTCCTATGGCCATGGGAGAGACTGGATGCATGCTTGGGGTAATTTGGGAGGTTAATGCCTCGAACAGGTGGATTCAGATGGCAGTGATGCCTCGCCATTCATGCATACTTACTTGTCATTGCATCCCATATATTATCTTGTTTACATTCATTTGCACCCTTACTGAGTCTTTATGACTCATGAGGTTTTACCTCGTGTTGTAGATATTGCAAGTCCAGATGGAAGTAGGGATGATATCGGGAGGATGAAATGGTGACTAGCGTTGTTACCCGAGTTTTGTATGTTATATTTATTCCTGTATATATACATGTGTATTGAATGTATATGTTGTTGGACACTAGATGTATCTAGTTTGGTTGTAATTAGCATGGTGTATGTGTGATTATGCCGATTTCTTGTTGTATGTGGCATTTGTGTGCTTGAGCCAAGGTTAAGCTTGAAAATGGAAATTCCCGTAAATCCCCAGTACTCAGTAGATTTGTGATATGTTGTTTGCATACTTGGGTCACCTTTGGCTTGTTGTGAGGTGAGCTAAAAAAATGTGACGCTCACTCGGGTTTCAAATCCCATTTCGTTGTATTTTCTTTAATTGTTTTGAGACCAATTCCTCAAGTAGAGCGAAGAGAATGATGAAACCTAGTCCCTAACTAGGGCATTTCTTGTTAAAACATAGTCCATCTCTTTAGTTTTTGGCTTGATGTGTGAGTAATCCGATCGATTATTCACTGGTGGCGCACATAAGTGGGAGCGGGTTGTCACAATGAGTTTCTAGAAATTATTCACACTGATATCAATGGACCTTGTGTCTCTATATTATGTGGGAACAAATATTTTCTCACCTTCATCGATGACTTTTCTCGCTATGGATATGTATATCTTATCGCAGATAAATCTCAAGCACTTGAAAAGTTCAAGATTTTCAAAATTAATCTTGAAAAGTAGTAAGAGAAAATTATAAAGGTTGTGAGATCTAATAGAAGTGGAGAATACTACGGCAAGTATGGACCTAGTGGACAATGTATGGGGCCTTTTGCCATATACTTACAAAAATGTGGGATAGTTGCTCAATATACCATGCCTGACACACCAAATTAAAATGTAGTAGCTGAATAAGAAACTACACACTAAAAGATATGATGAGAATGATGATAAGTAGGTGTAATCTACCTATGTCCTTTTGGGGTGAAGCCATAAAGACTGCAATGTACATTTGAATAGAGTTCTTAGTAAATATGTTCTCGTGACTCCTTTTGAACTCTATGTTGGTCGAAAGCCAAGCCTAAATCATTTTCGTGTTTGGGTTGCCCTGCTGAAATAATGATCTACAATCCTTCTAAGAGCAAATTAGATCCTAAGACTACACGTTGTTACTTTATTGGTTATCTTGACAATTCTAAGGGAAACAAATTTTATTGCCCTAATCGAAGCACAACGATTGTAGATTCTATCACTACAAAATTTTTGGAGAATAATATAGGTGAGTGCTCATGTTCTCGTGTAAGAGATGTTAACTTGGAAGAGCAAATTGTGATAATGACAATTTCAGTTGTATAGGAAAATTGGTGTTTCAACCAAATCAAATAAAAGAAGTATCACAACAAGAAGATGTTCCAATAAATATTTCACATCCTGAAATTCCCAATAGGCACTTTATGAGAGAAAGAAGATTTGTTATATCAAATGGTTATGTGGTGTACCTTGGTGAAAATGACTATGATGTTAGTTATGTCGGAGATCCAGTCTCATATAGCCAAGCTATTTCAAGTATTTATTTTAATAAATGATTGGAAGCCATGAATGATGAGATGAAATCTATAACACACAATGATGTGTGGGAACTAGTTGAACAACCTAAAGGAGTTAAGTCTTTAGGTTGCAAATGGGTGTTTAAGACTAAGGAAGATTCAAAAGGAAATGTTGAAAAGTACAAGGAGAGATTAGTGGCTATGGGTTTTACTCAAAAAGAAGGAGTTTGTTATAATGAAACCTTTTCACTTGTTTCCTCTAAGGATTCCTTTAGAATTATTATGGCACTAGTGGCACACTTTGATCTTGAACTTCATCATATGGATGTTAAAACAGCATTTTTAAATGGACACTTGCATGAAGAAGTATATATGCAACAACTTGAAGACTTCAAACAAAGTGGCAAAGAACATTTGGTGTGCAGGTTAAAGAAATCCATTTATGGTTTAAAGCAAGGTTCCCAACAATGGTACTTGAAGTTTGATGAGGTGATTATTTTTTTTGGGTTTGTTGAAAATAAGATAGACCAGTGTATATATCTCAAGATCAATGGGAGCAGATTTGTTTTTTTTTGTGCTATATGTGTTATATGTTGATGATGTTCTCTTTGCAAGCAATGATTTGAATTTGCTTCATGATACTAAGCAAATGTTTTCCAAGACTTTTGACATGAAAGACCTTGGTGAAGCATCTTTTGTTCTTGGTATTGAAATTAACAAGGATAGGATCATTGGTTTGTTGGGACTTTCTCAGAGATCATATATAGATCGTGTTCTCAAACACTTTAATATATAAAATTGTAGAGCTAGGGGGTGTTTTTTACCAAAGGAAAATTGCCTAGTAAGAAAACTTTTCCCAAAAATGTGATAGAGTAATAGGAGATGGAAAATGTGTCTTACGCTAGTGCTATTGGAAGCTTGATGTATGCTCAAGTTTGTACTAGACCTGATATTGTTTTTTCAATAAGTGTGTTAGGAAGATTTTCTTCTAATCTTGGGTTTGAACATTGGGTACTAGCAAAGAAAGTTATGAGATATCTACAAAGAACAAAAGATTTTATTCTGTGTATAGAAAAGTTTATCACTTTGAGGTGGTTGGCTATACAGATGTAGATTTTGCAGGGTGTCCCGATGAAAGAAATTCCACTTTTGGATATGTTTTCATGTTAGTTGATGGGGCAGTTTCATGAAAAAGTGCAAAGCAAACACTTGTAGCTTCATCTATTATACAAGCAGAGTTTGTAACTTGTTATTTGTAACTAGTTATGGAGCTGCATCACAGACTATGTAGTTGAAGAATTTTATTTCCGAACTTTTGGTTGTTAATTCCATCTCAAGGCCAATCAAAATTTATTGTGACAATAGTGTAGCAGTTTTCTCCACTAAAAATAATAAAAGTTCTAGTGATTCCAAACACATAGAGATCAAGTATATTTCAGTAAGAGATATGGTCAAGAAAGATGATATTATTGTGAAACACATAAATACCCAGGTTATGATTGTTGATCCATTAACCAAAGAACTTAGACCTATTGATTTTGAAAGAAATGTTGTTAATATGGGGATTTTAGAGTCTTTTGATGTGCTTAGTTAGTGGGAGTTGTTATTTCATTATTTTATTACTTCTAGTTGCTATTATGTAATGAACTTGTTTATTTTCTTTCATGGATCCATGTTAAATTTTAAAGCTATATGCATGTTGATGTATCTCTTCATGATATGATATTGGTGATATCACTATATGTTTTGGAGTTGTTATGCTTGGAGCTGCATACTTGTTACTTTTATCACTATTGAAGGCATCCAGATTCAACTTTCATGAGTAGTGATGGTTAAAGCACTGAAATAGACTTGGCATAAAGATCACAACGGCATGCTATTATCTATACTACACTTTCAAATCATATTGTGTTCATGTTGATTTAATTGTCAATATTATGACTATTGTACAAATTTATGAAAATAGATACATTTTGACAGCTATGATCAGATTTTGGTAATTAGGTTGAACGAAACATATTTAAAGGTGATTATCTATTAATCTATGTTTTTTTTAATGTAGCCACTCAAGTTTTTAAAAATTTTGTTGTCCAAATGGGGAGTCAATTTAAACAAAAAAAAATCAAAACACCAACTAATATTACACAATTGAGAGAATGTTAGAATTTTTTATATTTTATACAATATTAATTGAGTCTTATTTTGAGAAAACGAGTTGGACTTTAGCTTAACATTGTCTGGAGATCCAATAACTTATGTATGATCATAATTGGTATACTAAGTTTGGTGTCCCTTTATGGGCTTAGAGTCATTTGTCTTGATTATGGGCATTTGTCTTCATTTATGGAATAAGTATAAGTCTAATAGAGTTTATATGTGATCATAATAGGTTTGATGTACCTTTATGAGCTTATACCCATTTGTCTTGATTTATAAAATAAGTATAAGTCCAATAAAATTTTATGGTGGATAAAATTCTATTAACATTATAAATTAAATGCTAAGTCCCCTCTTCTCTCATTCATTCTATCATACCATTTTCTATCCATTGAAAAGCGACTTTGGCAAGATATAAGAGAATAAGAGGAAAATTTAACTTATGGCTTGTGCAATTGTGTTTGTTATTCAATCAATTTTTTTTTTTTTATCACAAATCAAGAATTTGAAAGGTATTCTTCTTCCTTAATCTTTTTATGTTTTATGTGATACTATGATACGTGGATTTCACGAAAAATTTATCTAACACAAACTGCTACTTGTTTTAGCAGTTACTTAATAATTCAATAATATAGCAGCAGAGAGAAAGAGAGAGCAGTGAGTGGTGAGAGTGTATCACAAATATTTCATCTTAAAAAGAACACCACCCTTTTGTCCATCCATCTTCTTCCTCCTCCTATGACAGACATCATTAATTTATAGAACTCTTTTTGATTTCATGTTAACTAATTATATAACTTACACCAAGAAGAGAATTAAACCTGCTGTTATGTGTTGTATTGTATACATGATGGTCCAGCTCCAGAGGCTTCCCTCAAATTCCAACTATATATAACACAGTCCACCGGGCTTCACAGCTTCAATGCATCTATCTCCTCAGAACTCATAAATATACTTTTCCAGTAACAGTTTATATCAAGTCTGTCTGATCATCATCATCATTCTCTTCTTCTGTCCGGGAGGGGAGGAGAGGGTAGGGTAGGGGAGAGCAAGATACATAAATCATGCAGAGCAAAGATCCCGATGATTCCCAACTACAATTTTAGAAGAATTGGATTGAAACGCCAGAGAATCCATGCGAGACACAAAGGATTTACATCATGGTAACCAAGTTTCTTCTCTCCATGTTCATGATCAGTCTCAGAAATATATATAATATATATATAATTAGTGCTTGCCAGATGCAGAATTAGGACAAATGGTTGATTAGTCACTTCCACTGCTGTACCTTCCATCTGAAAACACCCAAAACATACAAAATTATATGTGTGTGTGTGTGTGTATAGATAGATATAAATTGCTTGTGACAGTGGGTGATTCGCGCAAGACATGAGCAAGCTGACTTACTTCCAGGTCTTTTCCCTTCCATGGCTTCCTTCTTCTCTTGGCAGCTTTGGCAAAGAAAAGGTCCGTCCCAAGGCCGCAACTGGCCGGAATTTGGAGCATCTGCATGTATTGAAATACCCTCCCCAGGCTTTATCTCTACTTGACAAATGGCACACATGAACAACTTAAACATGTTACAGATTGGGTACTTCGTCTCCAACCTGCATCCAACCAAGCACATCCTACGTAAAAATCACCGGCTCCACATACTATTTATGTTCTTATTTTTTTTAACAAAAGGATATTCAAATAACTACTCAAATAAGAAAGGTGACTTGACAAACCTTTCTGAGAGGGATGCAGAGCTTTCCTCAAATAACTCCTCCACCACATCTGGCTCACAAGCAACTTTATCAATTTGAGAAGATGACTCGGAAGATTTCCTCCAGAACATGGACTTGAAAACTATTTTACCATGCTTCTTTGGAGGTGGCACAGGAGGGGTTGGCTTCTCTGAAGGTTGTATGTCGATCACAATGCAAGTTGTATCATCTCGTAGTCCTTTCAATTGTACAGCTTCCTGCAAAAAAAAAGATCAGAAAGGTGTAACTAAATATTCAAATAAGCACTAAAAATTTCAGGAACAAAAACAGACTTTTGCTTAACAACAAATAAAACATAAAAGTTCAAGTTGCAAGCGTACTTTAACTATCTGTGAAGCTGCAGCATCTGGAGGCAACCCCCGACAACAATCTAATGCTGTCTCTACAGATAAAGCATCCCAAACACCATCACTTGACAATATAAGCCTTCCACCAGCACTTGATAACTGCAGAAACAACCAATCAAATTTTTAACAGAGAAAGAGCTCTACAGTACGAAACTGTTCATGAAGTCATATTTCTGAAAAACAAAAACTGGAAAATGAAGGAAAGAGCAATGAAGACCAGACCGCAACTAATAGTTCCATTCTGGCCTCAGAACACTTAGATGAAATGAGATAACAGTTGACAACCGAATTATTTTTTTGTTATAAATCCCAAACTAGTGTTCTCCTGAAACTACTTCCCAACTTAGAGGGTAGTTTTGATGCATCATACATGTCAGACAGGAGCAAACCAGTATTTGTTTACCTAGCCAAAAAAAAAAGCATTTAGCTTCTACAAAATGTTCACTTATGTTCCATATTGATATTCTACAAGTCATTCCATGGTTAATGGCCATTCTAACTGGAAAATCACAGGACCTCGAGAATTGAATCTTGTCAGCCATAAATTCCTACATAACTAGGGAAAGACAACAACAATGCCACCAAAGTAACTAGGGTAAGACCATAAAAGATTATAATGGAAGAGTGGGTATGAAATGGATGGATACAGTGGGATGGATGAAACCTCATGCAGAGAAGCAGTTAACAAAGTCATGGGCATTCGTTGTCCACCAGCCCCTTGGCCCATGTGGCTTGTCTAGTTAAACTTCTTCTGAGATACTATACTAGTTAATCCTCTCAATGCCCTTGATGTCAGTACTTGTTATAGTTTTAGTGGTAGAACTGTTCTTGGGATTTGACCCATTGCAACACTATTTTGCTAAGACTGCATGTAAGCATCACCAATTCAAGCTCAACTGATGAGTGCCAAAATAAAGATGCCGGGTACACCTATTGCACCACTTCCATTAAACATGGAGAATTATGAAAGCTGTTAACAGGCTTGATCAAAGAGCCAGTACTACCAACCAAAATGAAGACAGGGATTTACCAGTCTTCGCCATCAAACTGTCAAAATTTTATGCAAATACCCAGGAAAGCACAATAGAATGAGAAACATTCCACATTTTATAAACCATAGCTCCACCTCGCCTGGTCTTGCAAGACCCTGACGAGGAATGTAGGAGCAAGCATGAAATAAAAAAATTTAAAGTTTTCTTAAGAAAGTTTCAGTTTGCTCCATCTCTTTCCTATTTGTCTATTGATGTGTCAAAATTAATCTAGATTGAGAAATAATTTCAGAAGAGCACTGGCTTGTTTTCTTTTCTTATAAAGCTCATAAAATCTTGGTCAGGAACTCCAAAAGGGTCTCCTTCATTTCATCTAGGAGGATTTCCGCTCCATCAAGAATGAATTACTTGTCACACAGGCATCATGAAGCAAACATGAATATATATGCCCCTCTACAGGCATTTTTTCCTTTGAATTCCCATCTGATAAAGACAATATAAGTTTATAAATACATTAAGAAAATACTGTCTTAAAAATAAAGGTCGGCAACATGCAAATTGCATTTTATACTGTAAGATGAACAACCACCAAAACTTCAACTTCAAACTTAATTGGTAGTATCAAAATCTGCTGCTCTATTTAACTCTAATCCGAATGCAGATTCATAACAAAATGTTGCTTCAAAACCCCGCTAACAGAATCTTAGGCATGCTGATTCAACAGTTCAAGTTCTAAATATCTGAAGAAGGTCCAGGTAGTGGGTGATGAACTATGTATGTAAGAGAGATGGGGAGTTGGTGGATCACTTATGTGGTGGCAAGATATTTGGACCATGCTTTCTGCTTCCCCGTTTCCTTGAAATTTGGAGATCCTAATCAATTCTTAGAGGCCTTTCTTTCATTTGAGTTTCCTTGTAGTTACTGTTGGTTTCTCTTCCCTCTTCATGTTGTATTTATTTCACCCCCTTTTTGGAGGTTTGTATGGTTTTATTTATCTTTAAAAAAAATGAAAAGTCTAAAAATATACAAAAGATCCTCAACGAACAGAGAAATGGACTAGAGGTTGTTCCTAACCTTTTGTCCCCTTTCCTCTCCAGCTAATCATGTTACATTCTTAACAAGCTCATATCTGAAGCCTAATAAGCATGGAGAAGAACATTTGAAACAAGCTCCTCAATTATTTTGAGATGTCATGTCAATTATTGAAGTTTAGCTAATAGGTTAATGTTAGATTCTAGAGTCCAAATTTGAAATCTACACCCAATTCTAATTAATCCAGAATTGATTACCACAGAAAATGGAGGATCTCTAATAAATTCATAATTTCTCTGATGGTGTAAGCAAGGACAAACAACAATAAATACTTTTTTTTCTTTTTGGAACCTTAATTATGTCACATCACAGTGGGAAAAGAAAAATTTAAACATTTAGACAAGCTCCTATTGTATTTTGAGACACTTTATATCAACTGCTAGTGTACACTAGATTTGAAATCTGCATCCATTCACAAAATCCGAAGAGATGGTCCTATGCAATGAAAGGTATCTCAAATTTTGTGATTTCTCTGCTAGATCAGCATGGACTTTAACATTCACCACACACTCCTCCTTTCTTGCTAAACCTAAATTACACAGATAATGGTAGACTATGAAGCATGGGCACAGACACAACAACACGAGGCAGGGACACATGAACAACATTTTTCAAAAATGTAGGACACAACACGATTGAGATACGTTTTAATTAATAAAATAATTATTTATATTTTAAAGCATAATAAAGCATCAAAACTATTTTACAACTCACAAATATGCATTTAAAATTCATAAGTAAAATTTCAAATGAATAAAACTAATCTAATTATCAATCAACTTGCAGTCCAATAGTCTCCAATGTTTACAATCCAGTCCATGTTTAAAGAGTTAGACAATAGAAGTGTGAAGAGTATGAAAATTGAACATTCATGCAATCAAAACATGGAAAAAGAAAACATTCAACTACCAAGTTATAAAACTGAAGAGTAAAAAATAAAACCTTAAATTTTAGTTTTTGAAGTGTCCCGATAAAGGATACACGTGTCCTAGGAGTGTCCACATAGGGGACACATGTCCGCTCTTGTTCCCTATTAACAAATTTTAAGAAATTGTCAGACACGCCATGTAGATATGTCCCATAAGTGTCAGAGTGTTCGGTATCAGAGCACATCCTAGGCCACCAATTTAGCCTCCTACGGATTCTCGCCATGGCTGATGGATTTAGCCGACATCATGATGCAATGCAATTCTTGCGTTGGATAAAAAGATTGAGGTTTCAATGGACAGATTAGGAAGGAAATTAGATGGATTCTTGTTAATGTTCTCCAAATTGTATCAGGTTAGTCTTCCTACTGATTTTTTTCCTAAGGAACAGTCTGATCCAATTCTTCAAGGAAATGGAACAGTTCCTAGGACAGTTGGTTCTTCAGGATTTGAAATTGAACCAGCCTTACGCAATGAGAAATTGGCCTGAGCAATGGCTATAACAGACGAATCTAAGAAAGCTGAAAATGAGTCATTAGAGATTCAACCAACTGAAAAATCAAACAATTTGACTGTTGATGAGTTTACTTCAGATATGGATTATTTCAAGAGTAGAGTGAAGAAAGAGTAGTCTGATTCAGAAAGTACTGACAAGAAGGATGACAGCAATAACATTGATGATGATGGCAGTGGAATGCATTCTCCGAAGAAAAGCAATAAGGTCCAGGATGTTCAGAAAGTAGGTCAAAGGGTGCCTGATTCCTTAAAAAGAGAAGCTTATGAAGAAGATGCTCAAGATAACTTTTCCAAAAGATCTGATCATGAGATGATTGATTTAGACAATCAATCGCCAAGATTGAAAGATGACAACAGAGAACTTCTAGAGACTGGTCGTCTTTTTGTCCACAATCTGCCATATGCTACCACTGAGTATGAGTTGGAAGAGCACTTTAGCAGATTTGGCAATGTATCTGGAGTTCATGTTGTTGTTGATAAAAATACAAAGAGGTCTAAAGGAGCTGCTTATGTTAATTATTCGCTTCCAGAATCTTTCTCCAGAGCTTTAGGAGAGTTGGAGAAAATTATTCTTCCTCCAACAAAAACTTTGGCTTTGGTTGTTTTCCTTGAACGAGCTGAGGCACGTGTAGCTTTCAAAGGTTTAGCTTACAAGTGCTACAAGGATGCTCCACTGTTTTTGGAGATTGGAGCCCATAAATTGATTTGTGGAAAGAAATTACAGAAGTTTTTCAAGATTTCTCCATGCAAGCTGTGGAAGAGAAGGAAAAAAGCTGCAATTTGAAATCAAAGTACTCTTCCTCCACTCATCTGGCATCTTTTTTGATTTAAGGATCGCGTTAAATAATTTCGTTAACCAGGAGATGTCCTCTTCTCTCATGCATTTCCATACTTCTATTGGTATATCATCCAATCCCACCGCCTTATAATTTTTCATCTTTTTTAATGCTTGCCTTATTTCTTTTGAACTTATGCGTTGATAAAATGTATAGCTCACATTCCCTTCGAAGTTATTATGATGTCCCAACCTAACTCTTGTGTCCCTACCATCATTGAATAATTTTGTGAAATACTCCTTCCATCTCTCCTTAATTGCTCCCTCATTCACTAATACATTTTGGTTTTCATATTTTATGCATTTCACTTGATTTAGATCCCTTGTTTTTCTTTCTCTTACTTTAGCTAATTTATATATATCTCTTCTCCATCTTTTGTATCAAGTCGTTTATATAGATTCTCATATGCTTTTAACCTTGCTTCACTAACAGCTCTTTTTGTTGCCTTTTTCGTTTCTTTATAATTTTTTAGGTTTTCTTTATTGTTGCACTGATATACAACCTTATAGCAAGTTTTCTTATTTCTAATTTTCAATTGTATCTCTTCATCTACCACCAAGACTCCTTAAGCTTTGGGGCTCTACCCTTTGTCTCTCTAAGGACTACATTTGTCGTTCTTCTCAGGGCAGTAGCCATTGTCCTCCACATTTGGTTTACCTATCCTTCTCCATTCCATTCCCTTCTACCCCTTAATTTTTCTTTGAAGATTAATTGTTTCTCCCCTTTTAAATCCCACCACCTAATTTTTGGATTTTGTTTTATGTGATTTTTTCTCTTCCAATTTCTTACTTGGACGTCAAGTACCAAAAGTCTATGTTGAGTAGTCAAACACTTCCTCGGTATCACCTTACAATCCCTACAACATAACCGATCCTCTTATCTCATGAGGAAGTAATCTATTTGGGTGCTTGATGTGACATTTTTATATGTGATTAAGTGTTCGTCCCCTTTTTTAAACCTAGTATTGGTTATGATGAGCCCATATGCCATAGCAAAATCTAGAATAGACTTACCCTCATAATTAATTTCCCCAATCCATACCCTCCATGTACCTTTCTATAACCGTTTTCGTCTCTACCCACGTGACCATTTAAGTCACCTCCTATAATTACTTTCTCTCCTCTTGGTATTATTTATATGAGTCCCTCTAGGTCCTCTCAGAATTTTGTTTTTATCTCTTCACCTAACCCCGCTTGTAATGCATATGTACTAAAGATATTCATAGTCATTCTTTCTAGACCAACCTTCACTATAATAATCATATCCCCTATTCTCTTTACATCCACTACCTCATCTACTAAGCTTTTATCTATAATAATCCCCACTCCACTTTTTGCTCGATCATTTCCTATGTAACATATTTTATATCCAGATTCTGATAAAGTTTTTGCTTTTTTTTCCTACCCATTTCGTCTCTTGAAAGCACATAATATTAATCTTTCTCCTAATCATCACATCTACCACTTTCATAGCTTTGCCTGTTAGTGTTCCTATGTTCCATGACCCAATCTTAATCTTTCTCATAATGATGTGTAAATATTTTATACAGATCTCTAGAAAAAATGTGTCTCACATCCAAAAGGCCTGGCACCTGCACCTTATGTCCCACACAGAGGCTCCAAGTGCTCTTGCGCTTGGATGTGCCTTTAGCCTTTGACAACTACACTTGCAAAGCAAAAACCCTCGTACACTCTTTTGCTTCAATGTGCCTTCAGCCTTTGACAACTATGCTCACAAAGTAAAGACCCTCGTACACTGACACTTTTTTTTTATTGGGTAAATCCCATGCAACACCCCCAAGGTTTAACAACAGGTACCAACCATCCCTATGTTTTAAAAAATAACAACAACCTCCCTTGACTTTTATGATTGTGCAACACTTTCACCCTACCATTGGTTTACTGCCATTAAAATTTCTAAAATAACCAAACTACCTTAATTCTCTCTCTCTCTCTCTCTCTCTCACACACACACACACACAGACTAGAAAGCCATGGTCAAAGCCATTTGTTGCCTCTCTCCCTCTGTATCACCTCTTCCAACCCAACCCACAAGGCTAGGGTCAAGATCAAAACACATTGCCATTGGGTTCCAAACTCAACCAAGCATCACAACCATCTAAGTTCAGAACCTAGATGGCTGCGTGTTGGGTTCTAATTGGAATGCAGATGAGAGAAGAACATAAAGACATACATATACATATAGTGAGAGAGGGGGAGAGAGAAGGTTCGATTCTGCCATGGCTAACGGTGGAGAAAGAGAGGGAATGAGGGGGAAAGAGAGAGCAAGATACTTACTCCATTGGCACTTTTGGCACAATGGGGTTCTATTTGAACCCATACCGATGATTGATGAGGTTTTGTCCATCACGATCCGGCTACTGGGGGGAGAGAAGTGGGTGCATGTGGGGAAGGAGGGGTCACTATCGTCTAGGAAGGTTCACCATTGCCAAGAGGAGATAAGAGATAGAGAAAAAGAGAGAAGAGGACAAGATAGAGAAAGATAGAGTAGAGAGTTTAAATATAGGGGCAAAATGATCAATTCCTATGCTCTCTTAACAATAAGGGAAGTATTTGCTATTTCTAAAAATACAAGGGTGGTTGGAGCCATTCCACTAAATCTCAGGGGTGCCATGTGAAATTTATCCTTTTTTATTTCAGTCAAGCATTTGGCAGATAAACAGCTTCACATCTTAAAGAGTGTATTTAAATCTTCACATGATAATATAACTTTGGTTTAAACCCAACAAGAAGAACTTCACCCATCATGAGAAGATAACTGTTGCCCAAACTTGGGGATCGGCAAAATAGACCTTCGTTGACAGTCCAGCCTGCAATTTGTAAAATCTGGTGATAAATTCTGCATGGTCATGCAAATTATTGGGAGATTAACTTGATTTATGGTTCTAAGGATTCAAATCTTCTAAAACAATGGAGAATACACCACCAACCACACAATTTTTCTGAACTTGTATTTTAATTATTGTCATTTGTGTCGGGAATTTTCTTGTTGTACTATGATAATCAACACCTTAAAGGTTTGACAAACATTTGAAAAGCACAAACAAGGTATTCAACAAGCAGAATCCTTCATACAGACCTAGTAAGGAGAATATATTTATCATACAATGCTTGCCAGAATTCCAGACATAACAACATATCAATAAAGTTGAATGACAGGAAAATTTCAATCACAATGATGATGGTCCCGGAAAAAGTAAAGCATCACAATGATTCCTTGAGCAATCTTTTAGAAAATTATCCGTGTCCCTAGTTAGTAATGATCAAAAATAACAAAGTTGAGATATAAGCAAACTGGAAATTACCTAGCTGAAAACGCAAATTTGTTCATTTAGATAGATAATTTAGAAACAGACCTTCACTTGCTTGACATGAGGAACTGGGACAATAAACTCGCCAACATCCATATCTCCAATAGAACGAGAAAGGCATAATCCACCAGGCCAACATCTTAGAGGACCAATCTACAATGAAACTAGTGTATTAGTGAGACAACTATGAGAAGTCTATTCTATTTAAATGAGAACATAGATGAAGATAATTATGTCCATTTTCGAAAAAGGTATGCAAATACATCTAATGTATGACAAGGAGCTTAACAAAACCATATTCCTAATTAAATCAAATGGAAAAAAAAAACAAAAAATTCAATGGAACAACAATTTCTAGTGGTTCCGCTGATATTTCATTCTTATTTCATTTAGGGAAATAAAAAAATACTGATCCATAATATATATACAGAAGTACATCAACAAGAGTACTTGTTTATGGACTGAAATATGAAATTCATGGTTAACATGAACCAGAAATTATACCTGTGTACCGCCACCAGTATTAAGCCTACCAACCTCACCTCCACTTGCAACAATCCTCTCTCTCCTGGTGAAAGATTAATAAGTTAAACCAAAAACAAACATGATTGACAAAACAAAAATATATTGCTTACTCTTCTACATCGCATTCAAGCCTATGATCAGCAGACATATAATATATTACACCTTCAGCAGATTCAAGTATGCAACGAGAGTCACCAACAGATGCTACAGTTACAACCCATCCTTCAATAATCACAAGGGTAACAGTTGTTCCCGAAGGTAGCCCTGAAACATTACCATGGTAACGTGTAAGTACCATATATAAGTTGTCTATATATATAGATATATATATATATGTATACGTATATATATATAGAGAGAGAGAGAGCCAACTAATTTCATTATGCAACAGCTATAGTTATAAAGAAAAAAAATATGGCATCAAATTTGCAATAGCTATCTGAAACAGACATATATTTGCACTTCACTAGCTGAAAATTAACCCTGGCACACAGGTTACAAATGCCATGTTGGTAATATAAACAAGGAAACAACTCATACCTCTATCTTGAAAATCTTTATCGGTCTTGACAAATCCTGCAACCAAAGCCCGTGGCAGTGCACAAACCCACTCATCTCTATTAAGGTCAGAAGGAATGGCAGCTAAAACATTGTTTAGAAGATTCTCCTTAGAATATATGGCAGCCGCAGTCCCATTGTGTCCATCAAATAGCTACAAGATCGGAATTGTCCATCAAACTAAGAGAAAGCATAAAGAGGGGCAATATGAAATATCAATGCAGACAGCATAAAGCCACAAATATTCAAAGTTGGCAATCTTTAATAGTTATATTCATGTGACGGAGAGAGGTAAAAGTTTTTGATGAAATATGTTATAATACTAAAGATTGAAGCATAACACAACAAATTGGTTGAACCTCCTGTATAGACAGCAAAAATCTACTTCTCAGGTTTCCCACTACACTCAATGAATTAAAGAAGCCACAAGAAAGACAATTGATTGAGAACTTGATTCTGGAATGCCATAAAGAAATTCTAAGCATTAATATAGCATAACAACGTTGGTCTAGGAAATGAACATTTTCCTAGACATCAGGAACAAACGAAGACATACCCCGAAAACAGAATACGTAGAAACCCCATCGCCGGCAAGGCGTTGGCATTCGGCTTTGAGCATCGTGAAGTCCTCCCCTTTCTTGCTTTGGCTAGCCTGACCATGAGAGATCTCCGGCCTCTCAACCTTCTCCCTCGCCAATTCGCGTTTCAGCAACACCGAAAGTGGGACCGTATGATTTTCACCCCTGGAGGACATTGCTCGGTCCCTCGAAACCTAAACCGGAGCCACTAGTTTAACAATGCGCCCACCTGTGATCCCAACATGCGCCCCTTCACCAGAAATTTTCCTGCAATCCAAACAAATCGAACGAGAATCCTGAAGGGAACCGCAAAGGGAACACAAAGTTACACCTAGTCAACCCAATCTCGTCTCAGGCATCCAGCCAAATCAAAGAAAAAGCGACATTGAATTAATAAAAATCAGCGGGATCTTCAAAGGAAATCGTCCATTTCAAAGAGAGTCGCTTAAACGGGTCTCCCAAGATTAAATCAAGCTTATACAGATTGGTTGATCAGGCAAATGTAGATGCGGTGCTTTCAGCTTCCAATGCTAGACGAAGGTGAAAAGATAGGGAATAGAGATGCGAGAATCGAGAGAATGTTGAAGGAGAAAGAGGAGGAAAATGAAAAGGAAAACGCGAGAAAGTAACTTAGATTAGGAATAGGAGACTGAGAATGAGAATGAGAATCGATGATTAGGTGAAGTGATGGGAGAAGTGTTCGCCGGAAAAGGGAGAGGGAGAGGCGAAAATGAAGGAGCTTCGTCTCTTCTTCTTCTTCTTCTCCTCCTTCTTCTTCTTCTTCTGCTGCCGCTGCTGCTTCTCCTTCTTCTTCTTCTTTGTGTTTTGTTTGCAATATTTGGATTCTCTCTCTCTCTCTCTCTCTCTCTCCCCGTTGTCATGTGCTGTCCGCAAATACAATACCAAAACGCACCGTTTTTAGGAGTTGGAACTGGCCCTTATGCTGCGCCCCCGTGCCCCCGCCCTGCTATCTTGCGCCAATGGGCGCGTCTTAGATAGACGACTTTTTCCTACCTTTCCGCGTCACCATCTCCTCCTCCTCGCGAGGTTAACGTCTTCTATAACGGGTGCTCGTGATATCTATTTGTAAATCAAAATTATTAATAATTATATTTTAATTTTTAATCTTTTAAATGATATTTAAGAATTAATTAGACCAATAATCACTTAACTTTACATTCTATTATTGTTTAGTCATTGAATTTTAAAATATTACTTGTTAGTCACTAATATTTCAAAACAATTATTACTTAGTCACTAAACTTTAAAATATTACCCACTAGTTATTAATATTTCAAAATTATTTTTTACTAGTCACTAGTTAGTCACTAAACTTTAAATTTACGAGTGATTGATAAAAAACAATTTTAAAATATTAGTGACTAATAGATAACATTTTAAAGTTCTGTGATTAAGCAATAACTGTTTTGAAATATTAGTGATTAATAAATAATATTTTAAAGTTTAGTAACTAAACAATAATAGAATATAAAGTTGAGTGATTATTGGTGTAATTAACCCAACATTTAAGCATAAAGAGATTTTCATAGTAGTGATAAAATTATTTTTAAATTTATTATAATTTTGTAGATGATGACGTCAATTTTTGTTGATCATTTAGTTTAAGTACTTTTAATTTTTTAAAACAAATCAAATAAATAGTATTTTTGGAATTTAAGAGAATTAATGAAGGCTTTGCTTAATTAATGGAATAGATTATGAATTTTATTTTTATCTTTTGACTTTTGACATTTTGTCAAGCCGAATCATAAATTAATAATACGCTTGGAACCAAACACAAAGGATAATTAATTTATTTTTCTTTAATTAATTAATAAATAACTCAAAAATTGAGATTTATTTAAAGACTTATTCGACAAGCAAACCAAACACAAACACTTAAATACATTTAAAAAAAAATGAATTGAGTTCAAGCAATGTCAAGTTCAACTCGATTCTGCTTGTTCACACCCGTGCTTAAAAAGAAAATGGTGAAATGAAAAATATAACAAATACTAAAAAATAAACATATATTTTCAATTTTTGTAGCGGTGACAACAATCTAAAGTATTAACATAACTTGGTAGAAAAGACGTCACAAATAAATTAAGATTTACTTATTTCATCTCAAATTTTGAGAGTTCATATTGTAATTAATGACTTCAATCAAATACAAAGATAGGATCATTAAATTGCTCCCCTTACCCCTTAAAAAAAAAAAAAAGTCAACCAGAGATGTTCTTTACGCATGCAACAATTTACTTTGCATAATATAAAGAAAATATTCTTCTTGTTGCATGCCTTATCACAAATTCTATTAAAAACAAGTGACACTAGTCTTGGAGATTTGCAAATGATAAGTGTTCTTATTCTTAAAGGAAGTTGTATTAATAGTCTTGGGGATTTATTATTATTGTTGTTATGTTGTATTTGAAAATAAATATAGATAAAGTAGCATTTGATAATTGGATGTAATGTCATGTTTATTCATTTTAAAAAATAAATAAAAAGTGTTTGATTAATATTTTATTGTTATATTATAAATACACAAATGATTAACAAAATGACACTAGTGTATTAAATGGTTTTATAAAAATAGCATAATTATGAAAAAAAAAATAATAGTTATAAAAAATGGGTTTTTAATAATTATGGATCTCAGTAAAAGTTAATGTGATTTTTATAAAAAAACAAAATTATCCTTCTTGATTTTTTAGCTTAACCTTTTTTCGAAAGAAATAATAAAGTTGCATTCTATTTACTTTTCAATTTTCAGTTTTGAGTTTTGAATTCATTTTCAGTTTTTTATTTTATTAGTATATTTTAAAAAATTGAAAACGCGTTCTCTTTGTTATTTTGAAAAACTATTTTTCAAAATAGAAAATTAGAACATACGTTTTCTTTGAAATTTTGAAAATAATTTTTTAATGATATTTTATTCAATAAATTTGATTATTTAGTAAATTAGAAATATTTAATATTAATATATTATTAAAAATATATATTTATTTTAAATTTTAATGAATTTGGTAATATTTTTTCCTATTATAATAATAAAATATGGATAAATAAATAAATGTGTTTTGAATTTAAAGTTTGTTTTAGATGAAAACACTTAAAACAACTTTTTGTTGTTTTGAGTTTTCTTTACAATTTTTTTTTATTTTCAAAAATGTATTTTTAAAAACAGTAAAGAGAACACGTTTTCATTATTTTAGAAAACTAAAAATTAAAAATAGTTTGAAATCAATAAAGAGAATGTATTAAAATTAAAATTGCACGTAATGTTGTTTAAAAAAAATTCATAGAAAGCAATTATACTTAAAAGCATAGTTTTACTAAATAAGCTCTTAACTATTATATGTATACACATACAAAAGCATCCATATATGTATAATTTTATTGGTAAATAACACCCCGAGCATTTTTAAAGTTTAACTAAAAGATACAAACACTTTCGACTTATCAAGAACGAAAAATGCATTATTCATATTAAAAAATAGGTAAGAGACTATTTTACCCCTACATTAATTTCTCTTTTCTCCACTCTCTACTATCCCCTCGATTTGTATATATACATTTGTCTGTAAAGAATCATGGTCAAACCTTCAACAATAGCTCATCCCTTTTTTTTTTTTTCTGGACTTTTTATCTCTCTAAATGTAAATGATGGAGTTAGGTTCTACTAACATATCAAGATGAAATAAGAAAAGAAGAAAGGGTGTGAGAATAATAAAAAAGGTAAGAGAGAAAAAGATATGTTACAAAATGAGAGAAAAACAGCGATGTTTCTCTTTCCTGACAAGAATGATTTTCTTCAAATGTCTGTCTTTTTCCAAAAACGGAGCCAAACATCCTTGATTTCCAAAGATTGAAATCCCACATTGCTTGGGTTATAATGGAACCAACTAGAAAGAGGGTGAGAATAAGAGACCAAAAAAAATGAAAAAAAAAAAGTCATTGTCATCACCATACTCACCAAATGAGAAAAGGAGAACGAATTAAGGGTATTCATTGGAAGAGAAGGAGGAGAAAAACAGTTATGAGTGAGATAAAAAGAATTTTTTATTTTTTAAAAAAATTTAACAATTATTCTCTCACAACAAAAGAGAAAGTAATTTATGGTTAATAACGCTAATATTGGTGGTCACCGTCATTTTTATAAATCAGGAATGTCTATGTATTTTTATCAAATATCAAGGTTGTCGGGTGTAATTTACCCTAACGTTATTCATTATGAAGTGAGGAAATGTGAGTGTTTAAATTCATTTTTATCTCGGCCTTAAAAATTAATTCATAGAATACATAATACTTTGCTCCAATTAAGTGTGGGCAAAGTGAGTTCAAATTGTTATCCTTATTACTTACACGACGCCTGGATTTTTCAACCATCTTCATAAATCATATAATTTTTATGAATTTCTCACTAATTTTAGTATTATTATTATTATTATTATTACAAACTTCTTACATCTTATCAATTCCTTTTCACTTTTCTAAACATCTTAATCGTGTCTAAGATCTAATCTAGAAAACTTATGTAACATAATGAATTACCACCTAATGGTGTTAGTTAAAGTCAATTTAAGTTCAACAAACCAAATAATATACCTCTTCACTGGACTATTGATGTGAGAATAAATCCTAACAATTGTGCTCATTTAACTTGTCATCAACTCAAATATATATAAATATATATATATATATATATATTATATCAATTCAATCAAGTGAAAATCAAATATTTTCAGCTCGTGCTCAGTTCATAATTACTTTATATTTTTGACATCTTAATGGATAACGATGGCAATATGGTAGCCTAAATTAAATGTTACTGTCCTAACTTATAACTCACAATAGAATACGAATAAACATATAAACTTGTCCGTTATAATAATCTTGATACAGTACTAAAATTACTTGATAAATTAATTATTATTTAAAATTATGAATTCAAATCTTACAAAAATAGTTACTTTTTAGAATAAAATAATATTCTTAGAAATATATTATTGACAAAATTCGATGGTATTTGTTTATACAATAATATAAATAATAAAAATACTAATAATATAATAATAATTTGATTTGATTTGATTTGAAGGAGCGTGACATTTGTAGCCCTGACGGAACGGCAAGATCAGTCAAACCATTTTAAGGCCGGCTTTGGTTATGATTATTATGGATTGCCCTTCGCCATCTCTCACCTTCTATTCTTTCTTTAAGTTAACTACTTATAAATCACTAACCTATTATTCATTATTTTGTAGAATTTATATGCATCTATATAAGTTTAAAATATAATAAATATATTTTATTTTTAAATAAAATATTTTTTATTATATATTATTTTCAATTACGAAACAATTTTATTATTCATTGACATGTTTTAGGATAAATTAACGATACATCAATGAATTTCGGGTTAGTGGTCCGAACATTTCCTTAATTTGATAATTAATCATCAAACTAGTTTTAAATTTTTCTTTTTTTTTTTGGAATTAGCCACAACACTCTCTTTACTAATGACATTAAATAAATTAATTATAAATTTCTCAAATTCTTAATCTTTGAATTAGAATATTTCTTGAATTTTAATTTTTATCAAATTAATACCTGAATTTTCTCGAGATCGCAAGGAGAGCTCCTTTATAAGAAATGATGTTAATTAAACTAAATTGAGTTAAAATTACTTTTAATATTTGTTTAGTTAAGTGAATTTTAATATAAAATACAATGATGGACCTTTTCAATCGAAAAATTATTTATAAATTTGTAACCAAACTCTTGAATGTTTTAATAAACTCATATTAAGCAAGTTTTTAAGTCATATCACTTTTTATGTATTAATTATCTAATTATAGTAAAACTCATGACTGCTTGTGCTTGTCGTGGAAGGCCATACCTAATGCTTTGACCTCTGACCTCCAAGTGGAGGGCTTCCGGAATCCTCGCCTCAAATCGAGCCTGCCTCCCCCTTGAGTCCCGCCACTATGCCCACGCGCACCTTCACATTTTGCCCCCACATTGAAATAGTTTTATCAACTTGTAAGTATGTAACAATGTCAATGTTATCACCATCAAAATATGATTAATAAAGATGATGGATTGAATGAAATAATTAAATATATAAAATTTATTATTATTTGAACACAAGGATAGATTTATTAATTAAAAATATCAACGTTAATTCGCTCAAAATCTAGAGGAAACAGAATAATCAAATAATATAAGAAAATTTTTGCGCAAACACTTCAATGTTTAAGTAAAACACTGAAAATAATGAAAACTTAAAAACTGTATTAAAATCAGTATCAAAGACGTACGTTTTATAGAATGAGTGCCTATTTATTTATAGAGGAATATAGAGCTTTTCGAGATTTATTGAGATTATGATTTTTATAAATAATGTTTATCATTAGAATTATAATTCTTTATAGATAATGTTTATCATTCTCATAGAATTTTCGAATATCGAAATTATCTTATTTACGCTTTATATGAGATTCCCCTCCTAATTAGGAGAAAACATACTTGGTTGTTTCCTATCTTTGGGGGGACAAAAATAGTCCCCTAATATGGGTTTCTCGGAGACCTATTGGTTTCTCAACCTTCTGCTATTGGGTAGTTTTTGGGAGACTATAAAGGTCTCTCGTCCGACTGGTTTTCAAGAGAGCGTGAGGTCTCCCAGTATTCTAGTTATTAGGGTCTCTCAAATTTCGTCTGTAGAAAACAATAAGGTCTCCAGGAGATTGTTTTGGTCTCCTAGTGTTTCTAATAATCATGATTTTTCCTTTTTAAGCCAATTAATTATTTTGGGTTTTTGGGGTTCTTTTTTTCTTTTAACATGTTTGTCCTTATGACACATTAAAATTATATCTTATTTAGAATTAGGGTAAATCTTTACGCACTATTTTTTAAGTTTAATAAAAATGTGTTTTCTATTTTTGTACTTTTAGAAATGGTGCAAAATTCCCTTACTATTAATAGAGCATGAGAATTGACTATTTTGATCTCAAGTTTAAATTAGGTCTTCTATCTTTTCCACTTTCCTCAATCTATTTTTTTTTGTCATCTCTAGCACACACCACTAATGGTTCGATGATAATTGAATCTTGACTAGATCATCGAGGGTCATTGGAACACTTGTTGTCTCTTTCTCTCTCCTCTTTTTTTTTCACTCTTATTTTTGAAAGCTATCTAGAACCAAACCTAATTTGCTATGAGGTTGTCACGTGACCGAGAAAGGAAGAAAATATACTCAAGGGAGGAAAAGATAGTCGTGTTGCTTCTCTTTAGACAAGTATTTCTTTCTCTCTTTGATTTGAATATTTCTCAGTGTCAATATCAAAACTTTCAATGAAAAACAAAAGAGGTAATCGATGACTTTGAACTAAATTTCAAGAGTAGCATGTGAAATTTACTCATAGATATTAAAATTTTATCATGGATGTAGTAGTTGTTTAAACGCATTCAAAAATATATTATTCTCGTAAATGTAATTTCATTAGAAAATAAAATACAAAGAAACTGATAGAGTAATTGTTAATTTTAAATTAAAAATTTGTTCACATAGTTTAAAAATTACATTAGGATTGCATTTAGATAAAGTGATTTAACCTTAATTGGCATTTGAATTTGATATTTATATTTAAAAAAATTAATTGAGTGCCGTTGTAGATGTAACCATTATTTATATATATATATATATGGGTATACGCGCGTCGAGAGGAGGAGGGTTGAAGTGCAGTTGGGAGTTGGGGCGGGAGATTGTAAGCGGTGGGGTACGTCATGAGACAAAATCCCGCGTGAAAGCTGTCATCCCAATCCCCCTCATTAAATTAATCGAAAAAATCCAACGATCCACAAGGACCAAGGACAATCATTATTCGCCAATCCCATCCGTCCGTCGGCTCCGCGTCCAGCGTGGTTAATCTCACCCGTGGATGGCAGGCCACCCAAGCGAAAGCCAGGGGTGCTGCTGTAGGCAAGCATGGCCTCGTTACACCTTGCTTGCTGGGTCCATTGTCCAGCTGAGCTAGCTGGAGTTGCTATCAACAGCCTGTCCAGCACCATGCCACCAGCATATCATGGCTTATGGAAGTCCTCGGCGTGGGGGCTATTTTAGTAATTGACCATCCCCTGATTGCCTGCGACGAATGAGAGAAGCCGCCGCAATTCATTCATTCAGGTTGTCCCCAGTCTCGCAGTGATTTATTTAACGCCAAACTAAGAAATATAATAATAGACAATATTTAAACTCTATTTTGCTTTAATTAAATTTATATTTGAATAATAATTAATTATTAAATAATAAAACACCTCTGACCATATAGACTAGTAGCCTAAGTAAAATTAGTGTAATTGTTGACAAAATCTCTCTTACCAAGTAATGAGATTTAACTTATATTTAATTTCTTATTCATGTTTAGAGAAATAAATTTTCGAAGGTTAAATCACTTTATCTAAATGCCAATTAAGATTAAAATTGCTTATCCAACTTAGCTTGTAAGAATGCTTGGGGAAAGGGAATTCTTGGTTTGTAAGGTTTAACATTCAGATCATAAAAAAAAAAAAAAAAAGCCTCCTAAGTAGTTCCTCTTGCTTTGAAAATGTTATCACCATCATCTCTCCCTTCCACCATAACTTGGTTATGCTCTTTTTCTTCCTTATTTTGTTCACGGCCTTGTGGTGTCAATTGTCCAATGTCACAGCACTTTGTATCTCCTTCGCTTTCTTCTTTCTTTTTTTGGATTTTCTACACTTTTAAGTTCCTTTCCACTTCTTAAAGTAATAGCCTTCACTTGCTCCCTTGGATTCTTCTCGGTATTGCTAGGTTAATATCATTGAACTCTTTCTAAAACCAAGTTAGCCAGTTTAAGTTCCTAATAAATGTCTCTATTAGTAATGTGTTCTAATGTTATAATTAGATGATATCTAATGTATGTATAAATACATATGATATATCTTTATATATCTTTATAAAAGACAAATTTTTCATCATTCATTACTCTTCACTTTTGTTGTATGAATGAGTCTCTAGATTTTTTATTTAAGAGTCTTATTCTTAAATGTGTTAAGAATATGTGACAAGACATTTTAGTAATGAAATTTCTTAAATATTCATAGTCCTTAGATTAATTGAGTGAGAACTCTAATTAATCAATTATAGACTGACACGAGATTTACTACTGTGATTAGTCTGAGATATTAATTGTTAATGGTGGTGAGTCACATATCATATAACATGTGATGTTTTTAGTAAATTCGTGGGTGGTTGTTGGAGAACAATGCACTGAATGTGACACTGATGACTGATCACATGGTATAGTAGATAATGATTTTGTCATCAAGTTGTAATTGTGTAACTGATCATTTGACTTGAACTGACACAATTGTCTTGTGTATTGGTGTGCATGATTTGCTAATATGCCGAATCATCCAATTGCGAGATGGGGACGTTCATCTATATGGTCTTGTATTGCTGGTGCATAGAGATAGGTGCTTATCAGGGATAGGATCTATCATCCTCATCTTGGTGAGGTGAACGTCTTATGTGGTCTACTATTAGTGTGACGGAAAAGTCCTTGGGCAAAGTAGTATAATTAATCAGGAAAGTGTCATCTAATTACACTGATGAGATCTGACACATAATTACTAAGTTTGTGAGTTTATCATACTATAACTTTCGCTCGGTCAGGACATTAATGAAGGAAAGATTGTATTACATGGTAATCATCAACTGTAATAGACTCGCTTAAAATTAGACTTTATTGCCTTCTATATTGTGCTGGACTATTACTAGGTGCTTCCTAGGATCTTTCAGAATATCATGAGAATATGGAGAGATTCTCAGCACGGGTCGAGGTGATTTGGCTAGAGTCAAAAGGGTTTTAGCGTCATCTGATTACTATTAGGCAATGAACATAGAAAGTCACACACCATAAAGAGTTTTGGCGTCATCTAATTGCTATTAGGCAATGAACATATAAAGTCACACACCATATAGCATGGCATCTAGTATCAGCATTAAACACCTATCATGTCTTTGATATCATTAATAGTTAATGATGGATTTTTTATATGTCATTAAGTGTTAATGATGTGGTTCATTAAAAGTTAATGTATAGGATGCGATTTCTTCAAAAATAACAGTGGAAGTTGACTGTTTCATGCTTGAATAGTTGTTTGCCAAAGCAGTCGACTACTTGAGAAAAATAGTCGATTGCTTCTATCGCCTCATCCAAATTTAGTGCTTTACAAGTGGCAACAAATTGGGAGGTGGTAGTGGCGTTTCTGGAGGCAAAAAATAGAGAGGAGGATGGATGAGGAAGTTTTACTCTTGGTAGTTTCCTCTATAATTTTTGTTTCTTTTGCTTTTACTTCTATTAGTTTTACAGTAGTGTAATTGTTACGCTGGGTGTTACTGGATTGTCCAGGGAGATAGATAGGTGCAAGTGAATTGACATTCTCAGGTTAGGACGATATGAGATCCATGACTTGGTACCAGATGGCTTACTAGGTGAGAAGGATTTGATTTTAATGTAAAAACAATTTCTACACTCACCTGACATCAGACAACATGTAAATTATTTATTTTATTTTATTTGATAAAATATTATATTATTTAAATATCTAAACTGTATATGTTAAATGTATAATATGACTTTCTCTATGTATGTCTAATACGCAAAATATTTTAAATTTCACTTATACCTTCATATGTCAAATCCATCAACTTCTTGATTTTGGAACCTAGTTTTGGCACTATCAATAAACTTAGTCATCAAATCCTCCAAGCTAGGCATCTTCTCTTGTTGGTTTTGTTGTTGAAAGCCCAGTGGTGCTCTATCATGATTATTACTCCATGAAAAGTTAAAATGACCTCTTCATAAGTTAAAATGACTTCTCTATCCCATATCCTTAGTATTAGAGTAATGATTAAAATTTGACCTATCATTTTGAGAAACAAAATTACTATGCTCATTAGAAGACAAAGAAAATGGATTACCTACTTGACATTCAACACTAGGATAACCAAATTGAAACACATAAAAAGTTTGAACTTGAAGCAAAATTGGTAAGCCATGATGAAGACATTTCCTAAGAAAATCCTTAAAATCTTTTCCACGACTCATACAATGACTCACTATCAAATTGAGCAAGGGTACTAACCTTATTTTTCATTTTAATTGAAAAAACATATAAGAGTGTCCACCCAAGATAAGGGTGAATTGGGTTTATAAAAACTTTTTGACATTTATGGAATTTATGCATAAAACTTGACTTTGAACAATTGATAATTCAAACAAATACAATTATAAAGTAAAAGATTGCCAATGAAATAATTTTGTGACGTGACTGTAGAAATCTTTGTTTCATGGAAAACATTTATGCTTGGAGATGTAAATTCAAATTTCGTGACCTAAAATAAAAATATGCAGTATGAAATAATGAAGGCTAAAGAAAAGCAAGAAGCAATTACAAGACTCAAAATTTATAGTGGTTCGGCGAACAAGCCTACTCTATTATCTTAATTCTTCACTAAGAATTTCGAAAGCCATCTATTAAAGGGATTAGGTTTTAAGGGATCAACTAAAACCCATACACAATTTTTTTAGATTCAACTAAAACTTCTACTTTTCATAGGCTAATTAAGAACCTCACTTGTTAAGGCTAAACTGAAATCTTAATTTTTCAAGTATAAGTTAGAACCTTAGGTGGTGTTTCAGTTTTTAATTTTAAATTTTGAATTTATTTTTATTTTTATATTTTGAGTATTTGTTTTGAGATTACTAAAAACGAGTTTTTTTTTTTTTGTCATTCTGAAAAATTATTTTACAAAACTAATAGCTGGAAAACTCGTTTACTTTAAAATTTTAAGAAAAATTATTTTATAATATTTTATTTAATAAATTTGATTACTCATTAAATTAAAATAGTTTAATGCTAGTGTATTATTAAATAATATATATATTTTAAAGTTGGTAAATTTGTAATATAATGCTAGCCAAAATCTATCCTATTTCTTTCCTAGTAAAAAATGGAGTGAAAAATGCAACACTAATAGCAAAAAAATGCAACACTAATGGGGCATGTGATGGTGGCCCAATTCAAAGGCAAGCATGGTTCCTTTCTTTCAATTGGATTGGGCTCCCACTGCTCTCAAAATATATCCTATTTGTTTCCTTTAAAATACATCACATAGCTTAATGAGGATTAATCCCCAACCTTGTCTTACAACAACCCGAGAACACAAACTCCAAAACGGTAGCTGATAGCACCATGCCACCAGCATATCATCATGGCTTATGGAAGTCCTCGGCATGGGGGCTATTTTAGTAATTGACCATCCCCTAATTGCCTACGACGAATGAGAGAAGCCACCGCAATTTATTCATTCATTCAAGTTGTCCCCAGTCTTGGAGTGATTTGCTCAACGCCAAACTATGTTGCATATTTGTATAATAATTAATTATTAAATAATAAAACACCTCTAACCATATAGGCTAGTAGCCTAAGTAAAATTAGTGTAATTGTTGACAAAATCTCTTTTACGAAGTAATGGGATTTAACCCATATTTAATTTCTTACTCGTGTTTAGAAAAGTGAATTTATTTGTGATCTTATTATTATTTTTTTTTTGATAGTTTATGATATGAGTTACTTACATAAATGTTTAAATGTGTAAATTCAAATTTCGTGACCTAAAATAAAAATATGCAACATGAAATAATTAAAATTAAAGAAAAGCAAGAAACAATCACAAGACTTAACATTTACAGTAGTTCGATTAATAAGATTACTCCACCACCTTAAGTCTTTATTAAAAATTTCAAAACCATCTATTAAAGGGATTAGTTTTTAAGGGATCAACTACAATTTATACACAATTTTTTAGACTCAACTAAAACTTCCACTTTTCATGAGTTCAGTAGGAACTCCAATTTTTAAGGTTAAACTGAAACCTTGACTTTTTAAGTTTGAATTGGAACGTATACTTTTACAAGTTATGGAGTAACTTCTGCTTTTAAGGACAAAGCATCAACCATATATATCTTTTATGGGTTAAGATAGAACTCTTACAATCATTTGTTGAAAAAAGAAATAGAATATAAGCTCATAATAAGAATTACCTTAAAAAATAAGAAAATACCACTCATGAGGGTATAAATAAGAGAAGTGAAAAGAATGGTCAATCTATTACTTGATTGAATAATGTTTTAACTCGATTTGAGATTTAAACACAAAGGTTTGATATTTTAGCTTATTTTTCTTCACTCAATTGGTGAGTAATTCACTTGATTTTTTATGCAAGCATAGAAACTTGATATTTTAACATTTTGTCTCCAATTGATTGATGAATAAGATTAACTCGATTGATTATTCAAATACTCAAAAGCTATTTGAACACTCGATTGGATGATTCGTATGGCTATTTGAGATTAACAAGCCGATACTTGATTAAACCTTACCAAGTATATTTTAACATTCAATTTAAGTAAACCCAAATATTTTCTACTCGATACCTAACATGAGTTCACTTAAGCGGTTAATTGAAAGATGGTTGAAACAACCTTGCTCATTTCATTCACTCAAATACCTGTGAAACTCCTACTTGAGTAGTTATAAATTCAAAGTTCACTTGGTTGAATCATGCATAAGGGCTCACTCGAATATTTGATATATATAATTAAAGTTTTGTATTAATACTTTATTATTAACATCATCATCAAAACATTATTAATATATGAACTAAACATTAACATTTTAGAGGAAGGAAAAAATTTAGCAAAATCTTTTTGTGCCATAGCATCCTATGTAGTAATAGATCTTACAGGAAGAGAATTAAGCCAACTCTTTACTTTGTCAGTCTAAGCCTAATAGCATCATCACTCACACAAATATGTTTGAAAGTATAACAAATTTCAAGAAAGTTAGCAATATGGAAATTAGGATCGTCACTAGGCAAACCACTAACTTGAACATTTGTTTGAATCATTTGGATAATAGTTTGTTTGATCTCAAAGTTGTTAGCTTGAATTGTCAGCCTCCTAATGTTTGATACCGTTCCTTCTATAGACGAAGTAGCATATGAGCTAAGGGCTCCTACATTATTTTGTACTATCTCTTCTAGTGCCATTGTGCTCCTCTCCTTGTGCTCTCTTAAAAACTTTCTAACGAGTCTCTCTATCTTAGGATTACAAGATGTAAGATCACCACCACTACTACAGGTTATGCACTGGCAAGCCTACAAATGAAAGAATCAAATGAAACCTAAAAACTATCAAAACCAAAGCAAACGATTAACAAAACAAATCACAAGTTCAATCTAAGGGTAGATTATAGGCCTTAATATGTAGGTGACTAGTTCTCGTCAACAAGATCAAAAACTTGATGTGTGAATTTTATGCACTACTTTTAAGTAATTGAACTTAATTAATTATGAAGTATACGATGAGTTAGATATTATTTCTTTGAGAACTATTCCACAATACCAAGACAAAATGAATCTAACCTAAATTGAATTAATCAATTAATTAAGTGAAATAATAATTTAATAAAGATTCAGAATAATTCTTATAGAAGATAAACTATGAATATAATGATACTAGGGTTTTGATTTCAATTAACCTAGGTTATGTTATTGACTAAATAATCCAATCCAAGACCAACATGTAATATGTCGTTTAGACGGATTTCTCTTAATCAATTAAATAACTTTCTCAAGCTTAGTTAATTCTACAATTTCTTATTAAACTAATCATATCTCTAAGGAATTTTAAATAAGCAAGGGAGCATTGAATTTTGTAGAAAATCTCTAGTTTAAGAAGGGGGGAACTACTACCTGTCTTCTTTTCCTCCACTACCACATGTGACACTAATTACCTCTAGGTCTCTTAGTCTAACACAGGATTTATATTATTATTGGTCTAACACATACAATTCTTTCTCAAGCTCATGCATGTATCACAAGATCAATCCAGAGGTGATCAAACTTTTGAAATATTAAATTTAATAATATAAACTCATTATGCCAATACAATAAAATTTTGAATTGAATCAAAATAATCAATCATATAGTTCAACGATTAATTTACATCTAACCCTAGCTTAATAATTTAGCTCATCGTAATTAAATTCAACACATCCATAAAGTTTAAAAAAGCTTCCAAGAAAAAATACATCAAAGAATGAGTAGGAAAAATAGGATAAAACTTAGTCTTTAAAGGTAGAAGACAAGTATGGCTCATAATCCCTCTTTCTCATTGGTTTCAATTTTGTTTCCTTTCCTCTCTTTCCTTGTTCTTCCTTGCTTTTCCTCTTTGTTTTTTTTACATTCTTGGCATGCTAGAATTCCTTTCATTTTTACACTCGAACAACAGCTAAAATTGAAAAAGAAAATAGTTGTTGTCACTGTCTTCCACATTGAAAACCCTTGCTGCCGTTGTCCAAATTGCTACCATCTCCCCCCCCTTTCTTTCTTCTTTTTATATCTAAAACTATTTGCCTTAATCAATCTCCTTGTTCGATTCAAAGTCCAAGAAGTCCACGTTGTTGGTGGATTAAGGTTTCCCACCATCCCACTACCAGCTCGTAGACCACCCTCTTGTGCTAAGTTTTTCTCTTAGATGTGTACTGAACTGGACTAACCGTGAACATATGAATTGTAGCTCTATCTATTAGCTTTAATTTGCTGCAATAATCAAGTCGTTTTGATATCAGAGTAGAAAGTCAACCCCAAAATACCGAATCTTGTCCAAATTTGAAATTTCTAATACAAATCCGAGTTTTGTGATGCCTCATCTCCAAATACACAAATCTTCTCCAATTTACCCCTACAACATCAATTTAAGTCTTCAAGTGCAATATCAAGCAAAATTTAGAAAAACGATGCATGGAAATTAGGACTTTAAGGGTATAAAAATATGTATAAATATGATCTTATCACTAATATATCAAGAATATAGGAAAAATTGCAGAAAATTGATCGCATCATATAGGATCAATACAACAAAGCATTCTTGTTACAGCTGAGTTTCTTTTCAACCCGGAGTGATTGACGCAAGAGCAAACTTTTTTGTTCTTATTGCTTTTATTTTATTTTTATTTATTTAATTATACTTAGTATTTAAGATATTATGTTTTAAATATTTTTTTATTTATAAGTTTTAATAAGTAGAAGTGACTAGCATGTGGCTTTAAAAGAAAAAAAAAAAAAAACAGAGTCATTGTCATCCACTGGGATTCCTATGTGATTAAGGATCAGGATTTATTATAGTTGTAACTTAGTATGTGTATTCTTTTAAGAGAGACTTTGTAGGCAGCCATTTTTTATTCTATTTCAACTTTAAGATTTTCTTAAAACTTAATTTTAAGATCTCCATTCCAGAATTGAATTGATGTCACACTGTTTCAACCAAAATTTGCACTTGTTTTTGCTGGTTCTTTCTCCCATACTGCGTCAATTTGACAGCCTACATAAAACACTAGATAGAGAGTTCCCAACCAAAAGGGAAGAACATATCAATTCCACCTTGTGCTCATTTCCAATGTAATCAACTTAATGAGAAAATACAGATTCGGAATACAATCATATCATAGAGATTGAAGAGAATACAACAAATTTTTCACTCATATCATAAGAGCAAATACAAGAAGTTTTTCATTGATATCATACGGGAAATAGAGGCAATCATAGCTGCCACTCTGAGAGTACACAGCATCAAAAGCATCCCTCCTAGTATTTTATCAAGCCCGAGCTCTTCAACCAGGGGAGTATCTCTTCCAGACCTTCTTTCAAACATCTAGGGTTATAGTCCAACTCTCTCTTGGCCTTTTCGCAAGAGTAAGCCCATTGATGTCTAAGAACACACACAGACTGAGAGGGAAAAAAAAATTGAAAAATAAATAAGGAGATGCCAAGTTCTAAGAGGGTGGTTTAAACCCATAATTGACAATCACCAAAAGTAAACAAACAAACAAACAACATCCTGAAAGAAAAGGCTAAAACTAAAAAGGAGCTCAGCGGGATATAATGATAGTGGAAATTAGACTTCCTAAACCCCATCCATATTCTCTGTGTTGACAAATGAAAAGGGAAGATTAACTTCTGAACAGAATCTGAAAGCTGAGATTTCCCAAGGATCCAAATATGCAGTAACATCATCAACTAAAGGCAAAACAGAAGATTTCATGACACACTTCAGGCAAACACAAAACCTTAGACAAATTCTTGCATTTCTATATACTCAGACCATACCATCAAAATTTGAGATTTAAAAAGGATTCAAATCTTTTAATGAGCAGTTCCCCTAAATTATCCATAATAAAACAGCTTCAATAGAGACTAGTACCCCAAACAAAAATTCAAGACTATTATAAACTTCAGGATTGAGAGAGATTACTGGAGGGCTGATGAGTGGAAGCTTTCCTGTTATCCTAGAGAATAGAACTGATATCCATCCATATATCTCAATGATCGATAAGGGGATGTGGATCCATGGTTTCTTTGTCTTGGTAATGGCTGCAGCTATATCAAAAACATCCATGAATGATGCATTTTCTCCTGTAAGAAGATATCTTTCACCTGGTTTCCCTTTGTTCAAAGCTGCAATATGGCCCTCTACCACATCATCAACATGACTGAAAGAGAACTTGTCATTACCATTCCCTATATATCCAGGTAACCGCCCACTAAAGCGTTCAATAACCTGAAAGATAAAAGTTTTCAACTCCATTATCTAGTTCAACCATATAGAGAACAGTACACTAAACAATTATAGCCAAAGGAGAGAACAGAAAAATAGATGTACTTGATGGATTATATCCAGCATTACCATAGGCTTGTTTGGCATGAGCTTTTTACTTGACTTGTACTGCCGGAAGCCCATTAAAAAGCCCAAGTGTTTGGTTGCACAGCTATAAGGAGCTTTTTTAGGTGAAAACCTCAGCCCATTTTTTGGGCTAGCACTTTAAAAGGAACTTTCGCCTTCTTGAGAAGCCAAAAGCTCATTAATAAGCAGTTTTTGATATTTTTGTACCAAACACACTACAAGCTATCCAATCTTTGACTGCTCAAGGCCCTGTGATAGCTAGCCAAAACATGAATGCTAATAGGCTTCATAAGCAAACTACTTAAAAACATCCATATGCTTAGGCTTTACCTCAAACCACATCAAACGACGCTATATTTTTACTAGCAGCTATCAACCTAAATGAATGTTCTAATACAATAACACAGCCTTAATCCCACTACGCAGCGTTGGTTACATGAATTCTAAATCTCTTGCCATCTCTATCCAGTCATATTCAATCCCGTTACCATTGCAGCTAATAGCCATTGGAAAACAAGAATGCAACATCTGTTTGTGATAAACTGTTCTGGTTGTCAAACAAGAAACACTTTTGCTTGGATTCTTGTATTTCGCTCCTCAAGGTAATAGCTATCGTTTTTCCTTCAGGATAGAATGGTACAATCCGCTATGAAAAATGATTATGTGGCAAGTTCAGTAGCAGGAAAACAGGCAGTTTGTTTGAGTACGTTACTACAAGAGCTTGTGGTTACAATTCACGTTAATGAGATTATTGAGATTCACAAGGATAATGTGGCTACTACCCATTTTGCCAAAGATCCCAAATTCCATACTAGAGGCAAATACATACGGTGTAAATATCATTACATCAAGAGATATTGTGGAAGGTGTTGTGATCTTGAGGCAAATTCCTACTATTGAAATAGAGGTTGATCCAATTCTAAGCCACTTAGTAGGACTATTTTTTAAACATATGTTAGATGTATAAGACAATGTAGGCTTCAAGTTTATATATGATCACATGTTAGACATTTACTGTTGAATACTAATGATATTTCTTATCTATTTATGATTTATATAGCTCTTTCTTTAATGTTGTTATTAAACTTGAAATATATCATGATTGTGGCACGTGTTTTCTTTGGTATGCCACCAAGTTCTGATCAATCCTCTCACACAGATAATTGCCTTTACACTTGTGTGGTGTGCAAGATAAGACCAAGAACACCATCTGTGTGATGGTTGGTGCAAGTTCCTTAACATATGAGGGGTGTTCAAGGACACGAATATGTGGCCTTAGTTCACCAAAGATGAGACTTTTTTCAGAAAGTCAGGTATGGATTCCATCTCAAACCAATACCAAGCCTATATGTTGCTGAATGTGAGTGCTCATGCGTTGAGTTACTCGAGATGGTACCTTTGTGGGGATTGAACCAACATTCATGTGACCTTGAGAGTAACATTTCCTAGTTAGAGAGAGCTCCATCATAGCATGAATACATGCAACATGCACTTGTCAATTACCTTAGGGGAGTGACACGATGATGTTACGACCCTGAGGATAGAATTGTAATAAGGGAAACTACTACAACTGTTTGTAACAAGCTATTGGTTAGATAGTTAGAACAGCCTAAACCAACCTTGGCTGGTAGTTAGCCTTAATTGAAAGAAGTGCCTTTAAAGAAGGTTGTTGTAAAAGGATAAGGCATCATTGAAAATAATCAGAATCCTTTTTCTCTCATTCGTCTCAATTCTTCTCTATCTCTCTCTCGTTCTTTTCTCTTTTCCTCTCTCATTCTCTTTCTTCCTAAGATTTCCATCTTTCTTTCGGAATTTTTCTCGAAATTCTGTCAATTGCTCAGCCCTTAATTGAAGGGCTTGACAATTTGGTATCAGAGCCACTAATCTTCGGCGGCTCCTAGGTGCAATTTCACGATGGACGAGTTGACGGTTACGGATGTGGGTAGCATCTCATGATAGAGAGAGAAGTGTGCTAATGGAATGGAGGGTGATTTAGATGATAGAGAGAGAAGTGTACTAATGAAGAGGGTGAGGAAGAAGAGGAACGATTAGAAGAAGAAGATGTTTCCCACGAGGAAATAGGTGAGTGTAGGGTAATCATCAGAGAAGAATTACAGCTGTATTCTATATAGCTTGAAGTGCTTGAACGAAAGACTAACGCAACAAAGGAACAACTAGAGGCGGACGATGCTACACGCCTACTACTCAAAAGGGAAAAGCAAAACAGTAACAAGAAGAGAATGAGACATCAAGCAGTGAAAGAAGGGATTGGTTGAACATAGTCATCGCTGTAAATTCTTAGGGACAAGAACTTTCTTAAGGGGAGGGGAATTTTTACGAACCCAGGGATAGAATTGTAATAAGGGAAACTACTGTAACCGTTTGTAACAAGCTATTGGTTAGATAGTTAGAAGCCTAAACCAACCTTGGCTGGTAGTTAGCCTTAACTGAAAGAAGCACCTTTAAAGAAGGCTGTTGTAGAAGGAGAAGGCATCATTGAGAATAATCAGAATCCTTTTTCCCTCTCATTCGTCTCAATTCTTCTCCATCTCTCTTGTTCTTTTCTCTTTCCCTCTCTCATTCTCTTTCTTTCGGAATTCTTCTCGGAATTCTATCAATTGCCCAGCCCTTAATTGAAGGGCTTGACCCACTTTGTCACAGTGTGAGACCCTAACACCTTATGCCTTCTAACCTAGAGTCATCTTATGATGTTGAGGCTCAATTTCACTTATTAGGCATGTTATCCAACGCCTAAAGTTAAATGGTTATGTGAACCATGTCTAGGAAAGTGATCAAGTAATAGACAAATTAATCTAAATTCTCGGGAAGATTATCTAAGACCACATTATTTGAATTTTGTAGCTCATTTCCTGAGCAATTATTCGTTTTATGATAATCATGAGTTAAAAAGTACATAATAATAATCAATTGTCGGTTAGAATTAGTCTCTTCAGGGTTTGAAAGCATTTAGTTGATGTGACACATTATCGAAAGCATAGATGATATATATTACCCTTATTGTATGTAGGTTGTACTATGTCATTAGGAGGTTACTTCATATTAGTACACTTCTCTCTCTATCATCTAAATCACACATCTTATTTCCTTTGTATACAAATTGAGTTGAGATATTTGTTTTGTTCCATGTGTATGAGTGGGAGATGACAACATTTGATTATATACCAAATGCAACAAGATATATGTTAGTCTTGTATCTAGACTTGATTATGGACTGGATTCAGAGTCCAATATTTATTAGGTAACAAATACTTATCCCCACTCCAATAGAACTTTGATTAGGGATAAACTCTTTCCTTCTAACTACACACTCTGTCATGCCATATATAAACACATAGAAGTACTCATGCAATTAGAATTATATGAACTTATGGAAACGGAAAGGAAACTGATCCCTTGATTAGTGGGGATTGATTGGTCTGAACCAATCCCTTGATTTACGTTGATTTGTTTCCTATTTTTAGAATAGGAATACTTTGTATATTAAGTTTCCTAACTTCCTAGTTTGTAAATTAGTTTCTTAGTTTGTTGTATCCTCCCTCTATAAGAAGAGAGGAGTTGTGTATTCTCAGGTGTGGTGGAATACAATCATTCTTCTCCCAATCTTTTCTGGATTTTATGGCATCGGAGTAAGGAAAAATTCTTCACTCTTGTCTAACCCTAGGCAATCCTTATGCCTTTTTTGTTCACCACCACATCCACATTGGCAGCGACTGCCACGCCTAGGCAGCGATTGTCATGTTGGCCCCAATCGCTCCTATAATCACCCGACCTTGGACCTGCCGCTTGATAAAGTGTGCTTGTGTCAAGTCTAGCCAACATGCTATTCAGCAGATCATCAGTCCCTACCACCACCATGTTAGACGTTTCCTCCACATCCACACCAGTAATTCAGTCACAAACCAATCTTGTCCAATTTTGAATCCCTCGGGTCCACTTCAATTTCGAATCCCATCCTGTGAAGATTAGCAACATTTGACTCAATGGTGCCAATTTTATGGGCTGATCCCAATTAGTTCATACGTACATCGGAGGAAGAGGAAAAATTGGCTATTTGACGGGTGTTACAAAGGCTTCAAATAGTGCAGATCCAACAAATGAAACCTAGGATGTCAAAAGTTCAATGGTGATGACTAGGCTTGTGAACCCCATGGAGGAAGATATTAATCCAAACTACATGTGCTTCACTATAGCTAAGGAGCTTTGGAACGAAGTCAATGCAATGTACTCCGATTTGGGTAATCAATCCCAAATATACGAACTCAATCTAAAGCTGGGTGAAATTTGGCAAAGGAGTGACACTATCACCAAATATTTCAACTCCCTGAAGCGTATATGGCAAGACTTGCACCTCTTCAACAATTATGAGTGGAAAAATCTTGATGACTACAAACATAACTAGAAAACTGTTGATGCTAATCAGGTAATCAAATTTCTTGCTGATCTCAATGTTGGATTCAATGAGCTCTCCCTTCAATCAGTGGAGCTTTTTCAGAGGTCCGACGCAAGGAAAACTGAAAATTTGTCATAATCAGAAAGAAGAGCAGTGGCATGGGTGGTCTGATCGAGAACTCAGCACTAATTGCTGCTGAAGCTAATGTAGGTAGACGAAATATCCCTGATCAATGAAAGGCGGATGAGAAACCCCATGTTTAGTGTGACCATTGCAAAAAACAACGCCACACTTGGGAAACTACTGTAACCGTTTGCAACAAGCTATTGGTTAGATAGTTAGAACAGCCTAAACCAACCTTGGCTGGTAGTTAGTGTCAAGACCCTAGGGTGTCCTAGGGTTTGAATAGGAATTTAGAAGAAGAAGAAGAACAGAATGAGAGGGAGAGACAGAACAAATTAAGGGAAAAAGGGAGAAAGAGAGAGAGAGAATGAGAGAAAGAGGAATTGATTATTCATTCAATCGATATCCCTCCACAATGCTGTAGATTCCCTTATATAGAACCTCTAACTAATTCAGCAACTCTTCTAACTACTTAGCAGCCTAACAAGTAGCCTAACACAAGTTGTTATACAATCAACCCATTCCTGCCTATTAACCAACCAACTCCTTTAGTTATAGCCTAACAGTTTACAAGGTTAATACTCTCCCAATTATAGTACTACCCCTTAGGGTCATGACAATCCCCACCCCTTCAAACAATTCTTGTCCCCAAGAATTGATAGCTGCTAATTCATGTTCTTCATCCAATTCCAGTCTTAACAATCAGATTTATTCTTCTCCTCTTTTTTCTTACTTTCTTTTTTCTCCTCAGCTTTGTCCCATCTTCTCTTGCATTCTGTTGCTTTTGTTCTTGCTGCCAAAATAAAATTTAAATTCCAAGGATCAACATGTTAAGGGTCCCTTCTTCAACGTCAAAACTTTTTAACCAAATAGGAGCAACCTTTCCTTCCTTCATCATCCGAATCTGGTCCACACCAGGTGAAATGACAGCAATACTGTCATACGGCTCGGGATCAAAATTGCTCAAAACGACAAGGTTAGTTACTTTAGCTGGAATTTCCTTGACCTGTGACTCCTCAGCTTTTTCCACAACCAAATGCAAAGCAACAATACTCTTAGAATCTACTTCCACAGACCCATTCTTGCCCTCAGCCTCCAATTTTTTTCTTTGGTCCGAGTTCTCGTCGGTTGCCTGTCCACCCTCAACAGCTTCTATCTCAACATCCCTAGAGCTATTGTCAAGTTGTTCTGGCCATGACTGTTCCGTCCAAACTCCTATAGTGACATGTGGTCCGATACAAACTTGCGAGCAGCTCTTACAATAATTTTCTGGTGGCAGCCCGTGCTTTCTATAAATGGCTTTCAGTGCCACTTCTTGCAACCTTGCCTTCTCTGCCGCTTGTTCCACCGTAGTAGGGCAAAACATTTTCACACTAAGCCTTAGAACATCATCAAGACAATTAATGAATTTTGACACAAAATAAGACTCGGTTAAAGTTGGATGGAATTTGAGCACAACTGATTTCAATTTCTCAAATCTGACCAAATACTCCATAACCGATCCATCTTGCTTCAGCTTGTTAAGCTCCTTTATGTAATTCTTACCTCTAATCTGGTTGAAGGAAGCAGAGTATTCCTTAGAAAAACATTCAATAGGAATACTAACCTGAAATTTAAGTGAAACTAGAATCAAAAGGTCGTCCAACTTTATGTCAACATCCTTGATTGCTTCCCTCGTCGCATCACATGTTTCCTCAAATGTTTTACCCAATGGCTGAGCACTTTCAAGAAGTTCTTCGGCCATCTTGATAGGTTCAGCTCTTGAGAATTCACCCCTGACACAGCTTCTTGATTAGCTTTTAAGGATCCCCTTGGCAACCGGAATTGGTTCCGGTAAACCTAATCTGCCTCTTTAGCGGCTTTAGGTTCTGCCAACTAATTCTGCCTCAATTGGAATCCGCCAGAATCAACCGAAATCTCCTGCTTTGCTTCCCCGAGATTACCTCCTGCTCAGCGTGCGGTTCTTTGCGGCTTCAAGATTTTTGGACTTGACTGAGAGTCGTTGCTCGCCTCCCAAGTCGGCCAATTGTCCGCAATGGAATTGGTCGCAGTCTGGGTCTGCTCCAGCTTCAGTCCTTGATCACTTGAATTCACCTTCAATTTCCGATCGCTATTGATTCAAGAAACCCAACACCAACCACCTAATCACCGACCACTGTCCTTCAATTTCCAATCGCTACAGATTCAAGAAGCCCAATATCGCAATGGCTTTCGCCCGCCACTGTTGGCTTGAGTTCAGTCCCACCTGTGGAAATTTTTTGTTCCAATTTTGCGTTCAATTCCGACCCAAGTCGGAATTTGCTTCCGAAATGGCCGAACTTCTTAGATAAGAAGCATCGGTCTTGAAATTCAATCAAGACTAAATCTTGAACCTTCACTCACCACCTGACTCACAACCGAAATTAGCCTCCCAATTCCTATCGGACTCCTACTCCAATTCCGACCCAAAACCGTCGGGCGCACTAACCCCCAAGAGTGTTGAAATTCAATTGCAACCAAAATCCCTCGTCGGACTTCCGTACCAGCTTCGTACCCTTGGTCTGGTCATGTTGCTTCTGTCGGACTCACGTACCTGACCCCCCTCGCCGGCTGCCAAGAATGCCAGCTTCCCTTGTCACCCGCTCTGCTGCGACTTAAAAATCAGAGCCGTCGTCTCCAAAACTAGCTTCATCTTTCAATTCCGACCAAAAATCTTTGTAGTCAGCCTTCCATTCTGCGTTGCAGATTCAAGATCGCCCCAAGCCTGCGTCCACTTCTTCCCCAATCGCCGACCAGTGGTTAGAAGTCAGAATTTGTTGGAATCATCGCCAAGAATTGTACCAAGGAATTCAAGATCGCCCGGGCCTGCTTCCATGCCATGCCTTCACTCACCCAATCACCGTCCAAAGGCCGCAAGCCTCTGATTTTGATGGAATTAATTGTTCCGAAGTGACCGAACTTGCCGCTTCTTGAATTATCTCCAGCAACTTGGTCACTTCCACCCCAAACTCAGGTTGCTTCACCCACTTCGCGTCTGTCCGTAAGCTTTAATCACGACTGCCTCCTGCAGCTGCACCAGCCTCACGTCCGTCGTACCGCCTCGTCTTGGGTCGCGCCTTGCTTGCGTCCATCAACCCAGATCACCTACTTTTGTCCATCTATTCTGCCTCCTGTAGTCGGCCGGAGTTACTCACTTGTAAATTTCAATGTTGCGCCCCAACTGAACTCGCTAAAATCTGGGTCCGCTACTGGATTCTATGTTGCCGGAATCGTCAAAAATTACTATTGGAATTAGTTGGATCCACAGCCAAGAACATTGGCTCTGATACCACTTGTCAAGACCCTAGGGTGTCCTAGGGTTTGAATAGGAATTTAGAAGAAGAAGAAGAAGAACAGAATGAGAAGGAGAGACAGAACAAATTAAGGGAAAAAGGAAGAAAGAGAGAGAGAATGAGAGAAAGAGGAATTGATTATTCATTCAATCGATATCCCTCCACAATGCTGTAGATTCCCTTATATAGAACCTCTAACTAATTCAGCAACTCTTCTAACTACTTAGCAGCCTAACAAGTAGCCTAACACAAGTTGTTATACAATCAACCCATTCCTGCCTATTAACCAACCAACTCCTTTAGTTATAGCCTAACAGTTTACAAGGTTAATACTCTCCCAATTACAGTACTACCCCTTAGGGTCATGACAGTTAGCCTTAACTGAAAGAAGCGCCTTTAAAGAAGGCTGTTGTAGAAGGAGAAGGCATCATTGAGAATAATCAGAATCCTTTTTCTCTCTCATTTGTCTCAATTCTTCTCCATCTCTCTTGTTCTTTTCTCTTTCCCTCTCTCATTCTCTTTCTTTTGGAATTCTTCTTGGAATTCTATCAATTGCCCAGCCCTTAATTGAAGGGCTTGACCCACTTTGTCATAGTGTGAGACCCTAACACCTTATGCCTTCTAACCTAGAGTCATCTTATGATGTTGAGGCTCAATTTCACTTATTAGGCATGTTATCCAACGCCTAAAGTTAAATGGTTATGTGAACCATGTCTAGGAAAGTGATCAAGTAATAGACAAATTAATCTAAATTCTCGGGAAGATTATCTAAGACCACATTATTTGAATTTTGTAGCTCATTTCCTGAGAAATTATTCGTTTTATGATAATCATGAGTTAAAAAGTACATAATAATAATCAATTGTCGGTTAGAATTAGTCTCTTCAGGGTTTGAAAGCATTTAGTTGATGTGACACATTATCGAAAGCATAGATGATATATATTACCCTTATTGTATGTAGGTTGTACTATGTCATTAGGAGGTTACTTCATATTAGTACACTTCTCTCTCTATCATCTAAATCACACATCTTATTTCCTTTGTATACAAATTGAGTTGAGATATTTGTTTTTTTCCATGTGTATGAGTGGGAGATGACAACATTTGATTATATACCAAATGCAACAAGATATATGTTGTCTTGTATCTAGACTTGATTATGGACTGGATTCAGAGTCCAATATTTATTAGGTAACAAATACTTATCCCCACTCCAATAGAACTTTGATTAGGGATAAACTCTTTCCTTCTAACTACACACTCTGTCATGCCATATATAAACACATAGAAGTACTCATGCAATTAGAATTATATGAACTTATGGAAACGGAAAGGAAACTGATCCCTTGATTAGTGGGGATTGATTGGTCTGAACCAATCCCTTGATTTACATTGATTTGTTTCCTATTTTTAGAATAGGAATACTTTGTATATTAAGTTTCCTAACTTCCTAGTTTGTAAATTAGTTTCTTAGTTTATTGTATCCTCCCTCTATAAGAAGAGAGGAGTCGTGTATTCTCGGGTGTGGTGGAATACAATCATTCTTCTCCCAATCTTTTCTGGCATCAGAAAGGAAAAATTCTTCACTCTTGTCTAACCCTAGGCAACCCTTATGCCTTTTTTGTTCACCACCACATCCACATTGGCAGCGACTGCCACGCCTAGGCAGCGATTGTCATGTTGGCCCCCAATCGCTCCTATAATCACCCGACCTTGGACCTGTCGCCTGATAAAGCGTGCTTGTGTCAAGTTTAGCCAACATGCTATTCAACAGATCATCAGTCCCTATCACCACCATGTTAGACGTTTCCTCCACATCCACACTAGTAATTCAGTCACAAACCAATCTCGTCCAATTTTGAATCCCTCGGGTCCACTTCAATTTCAAATCCCATCCTGTGAAGATTAGCAACATTTGACTCAATGGTGCCAATTTTATGGGCTGGTCCCAATTAGTTCATATGTACATCGGAGGAAGAGGAAAAATTGGCTATTTGACGGGAGTTACAAAGGCTTCAGATAGTGCAGATCCAGCATATGAAACCTAGGATGTCAAAAATTCAATGGTAATGACTAGGCTTGTGAACCCCATGGAGGAAGATATTAATCCAAACTACATGTTCTTCACTATAGCTAAGGAGCTTTGGGATGAAGTCAATGCAATGTACTCCGATTTGGGTAATCAATCCCAAATATACGAACTCAATCTAAAGCTGGGTGAAATTTGGCCAAGGAGTGACACTGTCACCAGATATTTCAACTCCCTGAAGCGTATATGGCAAGACTTGCACCTCTTCAACAATTACGAGTGGAAGAATCTTGATGACTACAAACATAACTAGAAAACTGTTGATGCTAATCAGGTAATCAAATTTCTTGCTGATCTCAATGTTGGATTCGATGAGCTCTCCCTTCAATCAGTGGAGCTTTTTCAGAGGTTTGATGCAAGGAAAGCTGAAGATTTTTCATACTCGGAAAGAAGAGCAGTGGCATGGGTGGTCTGATCGAGAACTCAGCACTAATTGCTGCCGAAGCCAATGCTGGTAGACGAAATATCCCTGATCAATGAAAGGCAGATGAGAAACCCCATGTTTAGTGTGACCATTGCAAAAAACAACGCCACACTTGGTAAACTTGCTAGTTGATTCATGGAAAACTAGCAAATTGAAAGCGGAGACAAAAGCAACCACATCTTGCTGTCAATTGAAGCCAAATCTAGTCCCTTCAGCAAAGAGCAGTTCAATCAACTCCTAAAATTGCTAAAGTCTAATCCGTCACCTTGTACACCAATTGGCCCATTTAGGTAGAAATCCTTTAGCCTATTTAGTTCTTTAAAATCTGCTCCATGGATAATTGATTCAGGGGCATCTAACCATATGACCAGTTTGTCCAATCTATTCGATTCATATATTCCTTGTTCTAGTAGTGAAAAAATAAGAATAGCAGACGGTCATTTTACATCTATTGCAAGTAAAGGTCTCATTAAAATTTTTGAAAGTAATGATCTTAAATCAATATTTCACGTTCCTAAACTTGCTTGTAATTTTTTGCATGTCAATAAACTCTCTAAAGATTCTAACTACCGTATTACTTTCTTTGATTCTTATTGCACATTTTAGGACCAGAACTTGAGAAAGACGACTAGCAGTGCTAGAATGATAAACGGACTTTACTATTTTGATGAGAATTTCTTTAGTAATAAAAAAGGTCAAGGATTGAGTGGTACTAGTTCAATTTCTGTTTCTGATCAAATAATGCAATTGCATTTTAGGCTAGGCCATCCTAGTTTTCCTTATTTAAAATATTTGTTTCCAAAATTATTTAAAGAAGTGGATTATTCTATGTTTCAATGTGAAAGTTGTCATTTATCTAAAGATCATCGTGTTAAATTTACAATTCTTCAAAACCATTTTATTTGATTCATAGTGATGTTTGGGGATTCTCAAAAGTTACCACTTTATTTGGCAAAAGATTGTTTGTAACTTTTATAGATGATTATACTAGACTATGTTGTTTTTTACTTGCTTAACAAGAAATCTGAAGTGGAAAGACTTTTCAAAGATTTTTTTTTAACATGATCAAAGCCCAATTTAAAACAAAAATTTATATTCTTCAATCTAATAATGAAACAGAGTATTTCGATGAATGTTTGGGGGAATCTTTGAAAGAAAAAGATATTTTACATCAATCAACATGTCATGACACTCCCAAGCAAAATGGCATAGCCGAAATAAAAAATAGACATTTACTTGAGGTTGCTAGGGGTATTATGTTTTTTATGAATGTCCCAAAATACCTCTAGGGAGACGTTTTAACTGCTTCCTATCTAATCAATAGATTGCCAACTTGTGTCTTAAATTTAAGACACATTTGAATTCTCTAAAAAAAAATTTCCCCATGTGCCGATTATATTTTGAGTTACCTTCCAAAATTTTTGGCTGCATTTGCTTTGTTTACATTCCACAAATCTTTCAATCTAAAGTGGATCCAAAGGCTAAAAAATGTGTTTTTGTTGGATACACTTCAAATAAAAAAAGGTACAAGTGCTTTAATCATTTGACAAAGAAAACTCACATAAGCATGAATGTGTCTTTCATGGAGAATCAAAATACTATTGATCCGATTCACTCTACCTAGCATGATTAACAATCCACGAAAATTGGTGTTCAAAATAATAAATAGGATTTGTTTAGTCCACAGGTGCCAAGCATAACAGAGTCAGAACCAAAGGGAGAATTACTACAAATGGATCAAAGTGCTATTGATCCTGTTGGATTAGCTGTCAATTAGCATGTGACTAGATGTAATTAGCTATCAATTAGGCCTTAATTTTAACCTTAATTATTGTACAACTTACTATAAATTTCAATAAAAGGAGGCTAGACCTCACACAGTGTTCTACTCTTAAAAAGGGGTTTCTCTTTTCTATCTTGTTCAACATGCTATCAAAGCAAGGTTAACCAAACTCTAGTTCTAGCCGCTGCCATCGTTGCCGCCGTTTGGGCCGCCGTTGCCTACCGCGTCGTCCGTCACCGTCGAATGCTTGAGAAGTCAAAGGCTGCCAGATCTGATATTGTTGACCTTCTGCCATTGGCATCTCCAGCCACCAGTTGCCTGAGCTACTGCTGCCATTATGTCTGCTGGCCTCAGATTGGACTAACCTCGGAGCCTCGCCGTCGGAGCCGCCGCCACACACCTCAGTCAGAATTGTTCGCTGAATAGTTTTTTTTTCTCCAATCTCTCTCTGGTGCTTCGATCGCAATGCCGTCACCACTGTTGGACTCGTCTCTCTCAGTTCGTCCCGATCCCGGTGGTTTCGTTGTTGTTCACTATCATTGGAGCTCTAGCAAGCCTCTGCCACTCCGTCGTCGTGCCTTTTTTTGGCACTCCAATAACCCTCTGACATCTCATTTAGCCTTGTTTCGCCTCAGACCTGTTTTTTAGAGCTACCTTCCATCCAAAATATGGAGATTCCAGCATCTTCAGTCACTTTTGAATCTAAATTTGCAGGTTTTTCTTCGCCTTTTTCTTCCTCACCTGTCATTACTTCTGAAAAACAGGTTGGAAGTACCAATTATATGTCTTGGATTGCCTCTGTTGAGTTATGGTTCATGGGTCAAGGAATGGAAGATCACTTGAATAAGAAAGTCAATGAAATTTCCAATGCTGAGAGAGCAACCTAGAAGAAGACCGATGCTCTTCTCTGTAATATGTTATGGTAGACCATTGATCCAAAATCATATATCATTTACAAGGCATACAAGACTTGTGTTCAGGTATGGAAAAAGGCCAATTCTCTTTACATCAATGATATCTAACGTGTCTACTCTGTTATTTCCACCATTGTTCATTTGAAGCAATAAGATATGGATATGTCCGAATTTCTTGGCCACCTAGAATCTTTGAAGGAAGAGTTCAACTCTCTGTTACCAATTGGTAATACTATAGAAGAATAGTTGTAGTATCAAGATAAGTTCTTTATGGTTCTGGGATTGACTGTCATTCGATCTGACCTTGGTCTGATCCGGAATCAAATATTATCTAGTCCCACTGTTCCGACGCTAGAAGATGCCTTTGCTAGACTTCTTCGGGTTTCTTCCACATCTTCAGTCATTGATGACTCTCAGGTTGATTCCTCTGTCTTGGTGTCACAAACTTTTGGTAGAGGAGAGTAAGGGAACAATCGAGGCAGTAACTCACAACAAGGTAACTGCCCTAAATGCAATTACTGTCATAAGTGGGGCCATCTTTGAGAATGGTGCCACAAACTGCATGGTCGACTGCCACGTGCTGCAAATGTGGCTCAGTCTGTTGCTGCTAGTTTCCCAACAGAATCTTCTGAGAACCATTCTTCTCTATCTCTTGTTTTGACTGGAAATGATTATGAGGACTACCTTCAGTATAAAGCTTCTAAATAGGCTACGTTGTCCTCCATTGCTTCTGTGGTGCACACTGGTTCTATTGCTTGTGTTACTTGGTCTACCATTCCTAGACCATGGGTTCTTGATTCTGGTGCAATCGATCATCACTCTGGTAACCAAAGTCTTTTTTCCTGTCTTTGTACTTTTTCTTGTCTGCCAACAGTTGCTCTTGCCAATGGTTCCAAAACATATGCTACAGGCATTGGTCAAGCACGACCGCTCCCTTCGTTATCCTTAGATTCTGTTTTATATGTCCCTAGAAGCCCCTTTAATCTTGCTTCTGTTAGTAAATTGACACGTGCTCTTAATTGTTTCATAACCTTTTTTGTTGATTCTGTTGTTGTGCAGGACTGGGGTATTGAATAGATGATTTGCACTGAGCATGAGTTGCAAGGACTTTATTATCTTAACAGGCCCTCTTCACCAACAACTTGCATTTCTACTAAGTCTCCCACTCTTCTACATAATCGTTTGGGACATCCGAGTCTATCTAAATTACAAAAGATGGTCCCACGTCTTTCTACCATTTCCACTTTAAATTGTGATTTGTGTCAGCTTGGAAAACAATCTCGTATTTCATTTCTAAAGCGTACCAATAATCGAGCTACATCCTCTTTTGAACTTGTCCATAGTGATGTTTAGGGTCCTTGTCATGTTCCCTTTGTTTTAGATTTTTGGTATTTTGTCACTTTTATCAACGATTACTCTCGATGTACTTGGGTGTTCTCACTGAAAAACCGTTCAGAGTTATTTAATATCTTTAAGGATTTTTGTGCTGAAATTCAAACTCAATTTAATATTTCTATCTGTGCCTTCCACAGTGACAATGCTAGAGAATATTTTTTAGCTCCTTTCACTACTTTCATGGCTTCTCAGGGTATTTTACATCAATCCTCCTGTGCCTATACACCCTAGTAGAATGGAGTTGTTGAGTGCAAAAACCGTCATTTGATTGAAACTACTTGCACTCTTTTATTGCATAGTCATGCTCATTTTCATTTTTGGGTTGATGTTGTTCTCACTGCATGTTACCTCATTAATTGAATGTCTTCTTCTGTCTTACAACATGAGGTCCTTCACTCCATCATTTTCCTTGCCTAGAGTCTTTATCTACTTCCACTTCGTGTTTTTAGTTGCACTTGTTTTGTTCATGACATGACCCCTGGGCGTCCTAAACTTTTTGCCAAGGCTATCAAGTGCATTTTCTTTGGTTACTCTTGACTTCAAAAAGGCTATCGGTGTTACTCTTCTGATAAGCAACGTTATTTCATCTCTGCTAATGTTACCTTTTTTGAGACATCTTCTTTCTCTCTCCTCTCCAGTCGAGAGTCGCCCTGTTTTTGAGGTTCTTCCTATTCCTTACCTTTGTTCTCCCTCCTCAGATACTGCTCTTACTGTCCCTGAGCATCCCCTTTAAGTTTATCATCGCCATCCACATCCTCCTATGGCTATTGACGAAGAACCTGCTGACTCACCTCGTGCTCCGACATCCTCACCTACCTTAGACCAGCCAATTTCTTTTGAGCCAATTGTTGATCCTTCTCCTGAGCCCATTGCCGCTTGAAAAGGTATACGCTCTACTCGCAACCCTCACCCCATATACACTTTCCTTAGCTACCATCGTTTGACTTCACCCTATTATGCTTTTGTGTACACTTTATCTTCTATTGCTATCTCTAAAACTACCAGTGAGGCACTTTCAGATCCAAGGTGGCACCAAGCCATGGCTGATGAGATGGATGCTCTACATTCTAGTGGCACTTGGGAATTAGTTTCTCTTCCTCTTGGTAAATTTGTTATTGGCTGCTACTGGGTCTATACTAAGAACATTGATCGCCCTAAGGCACGCTTAGTTGACAAAGGTTACACTCAAATTTTCGGATTGGATTACAGTGATACTTTTCTTCGGTAGCCATATAGAGCAACCGCCTGACTTTGTTGCTCAGGGGGAGTCTAGATTAGCATGCAAACTTCACTGCTCTCTTTATGGGCTGAAACAATCTCTGCGAGCTTGGTTTGGACGGTTTAATACAGTTCTCCAAGAATTTGGTGTGATTGGCAATGAGACATACCACACTGTTTTTTATCACCACTCATTAGATGGTTGATGCATTTATCTAGTAGTTTATGTGAATGTTATTGTCATCACTGGAAGTGATCAAAATGCTATTCTTCAACTAAAGACACATCTCTTCAACCGTTTTTCGACTAAAGATTTGAGTAAACTGAAATATTTTCTTAGCATTAAAGTGCCCCAGTCCAAAAGCGGCATAGTTATTTCACAAAGAAAATATGCCTTAGGCATTCTTGAGAAGGCTGACATGCTTGACTGTAGACCGGTTGATACTCCCATGAACCCGAATATCAAGCTCTTACCAAGACAGGGGAGCTATTATCTGACCCTGGTAGATATCGTAGACTTGTTAGAAAGCTAAACTACCTCACTATCACTTAACTAGATATCTTTTTTGCTGTTAGTGTGGTTAATCGGTTTTTACAATCTCCACGTGATAGTTATTGGGATGTTGTTGTTCGCATTCTCAGATATATCAAAGGCGCACCAGGTCAGGGATTGTTATATGAAGATAAGGGTCATACCTAGGTGATTGGGTATTCTGATGTTGATTGGGCAGGATCTCCCTCAGATAAACGCTCCACTACCAGGCATTGTGTTCTAATTGGTGGCAACTTGGTATCTTGGAAGACTAAGAAGCAGGATATGGTTGCTAGGTTTAGTGCCGAAGCAGAATACCATGCTATAGCCTTGGCAACATGTGAACTTATATGGCTGAAACAATTGCTTCAAGAATTAAAATATAGCGAGGTGACGTAAATGAAGTTAATCAACGATAATCAAGCCACCTTGCATATAGCCACAAATCTTGTCTTTTATGAGAGGACCAAACACAGAGAAATTAACTGTCATTTTATCAGAGAAAATATTTTATTTAAATATATTGCCACTAGCTTTGTCAATTCAGCCGATCAACTGACAAACATCTTCACTAAATCTCTTCGGGGTCCTCGTATTGGTTTCATTTGTAACAAGCTTAGTGCATATAGCCTATATGCTCTAGCTTGAGGGGGAATGTTGGATTAACTGTCAATTAGCATGTGATTAGATGTAATTAGCTATCAATTAGGCCTTAATTTTATCCTTAATTATTGTACAGCTTACAATAAATTTCAATAGAAGAAGGCTAGACCTCACACAGTGTTATACTCTTAAAAAGGGTTTTCTCTCTTTTCTATCTTGTTCAATAGATCCGAATATCCCTCTAACAACTAAACAGTTAGAATCTCCAGATGATGGTCCTCTTTCCACTTAGGTTAACTCTAAACTTACTCCTTTAAATCCTTCTTCACTTGATTTATCTGATCTTGACGTCCCCATTACCATTAGAAAAGGAGTAAGATCTTATACCACATCCTATTGTCAAATAATTGTCATATCAGAAATTGTCCAATAACCACAAAGCATTCCTTTTGAATATTTCTAACTTGCATGTACCAAGATCTGATTGGAAGTTAGTAGTAAATGTGGAGATGAATGCTCTTGAAAAGAATGGGACTTGGGAGATTGTGGAGTTAATGAGAGGCAAGACAACTGTAGGTTGTAAATGGGTTTCATGGTTAAATATTAGGCAGATGGGAGTATAGAGAGGTACAAGACAAGACTTGTTGCCAGGGGGTTCACCCAAACTAATGGTATTGACTATCAAAAGACCTTCGCTCCAGTTGCAAAGATAAACTCAATTCAAGTACTTCTCTCTCTAGCAGTGAATTCCAATTGGCCTTTACACTAACTTGATGTAAATAATGTTTTTTTAAATGGAGATATAGAGAAAGAAGTGTTCGTGGACATTCCACCTAGATTTGAGGAGAACCTTGGTATTAATAAGGTGTGTGTCAAATCCAAGATCTAACTAGATAATTCTTGTCTATTTAGAGGAGAATTAGGTAGGAATTACAGAAAGAGGGAGAGGGATTTGAGAATTAAGAGAGAAGGATCGAGAAAGAGAGGGAGAGAGAAAAGGGGAATTTAGGAGGAAATGAGGCAATTCAAATTGTATTTCGATGCCTTCAAACTGAGCCGAGAACATGCTTTTAAACTAGTCCACAGCTTGGGAGTTGGCGCTAAAAACGGTTACCACTCCCGTGTACAATTCTTGATGCACACCTTAGGTACAACTCATTACAGCCATAACTACCCTTATTACAATAGCACCTTTATTACAATAGCTTCGGTCTAAGTACATGACAATTTCCCCCCCTTTAAACTATTTCTTATCCTCAAGAAATGTGAAGCAATTTGGCTGAACTGGGAAATTGCTTGAAAAGCTCGGCTAGGTACTCCTAGGTATTATTGTCAGGATGTAGGGAGGACCATTAAACTAGAACTTGAGTTAAGGGGGCCCCTTGCTAGTAGGTTACTGTTTTGTCCAAACTGGCTACTGGAGAGACTGTTGGTTCTTCTCCACCGGTGTGAGAAGGGAGGGCTTGGCTGACCACATTGTTCTTGGCCAATTTCTTGAGAAGGGAGACGTGGAACACCGGGCGAATGTTTGTTCCCTCAGGCAATTGCAACTTGTAGGCCATTTGCCCAATCCTTGCAATGATAGGATATGGGCCATAGAACCTGGGACTTAGCTTAGAGATCAGCTGCCTAGAGAGGGATTTTAGGTGGGGATAGCCAAGCTTTAAATATACTTCATCTCCTTCTTCAAACACCCTTTCACTCTGTTTCCTGTCTACTAGTTGCTTCACCTAATTTTGGGCTTCGGCTAATTCTATTTTCAGGGTTTGCAAGGTGTGCTGCCTATGCTATAAATAGGCATCCACTACTGCTACTATAGTAGGTTCCCCAATAGTCGATAGTAGAATAAGTTTGTAACCATACAAGGCTTCAAATGGTGTCAGGTTAATAGAGCTGTGGTGGCTAGAGTTATACCACTATTGGGCTAATAACAATCACTTGTGCCATCCTTTAGGTTGTAGGAAACAAAAACACCTCAAGTATGTCTCCAGGCACTGATTAACCCATTTAGATTGGCCATCCGTCCCCGAGTGATATGCTATAGACATGTGAAGCTTGGAGCCCAAGGACCTCAGTAGTTCTTGCCAAAATAAACTAGTGAACACCTTGTCTCTATCGGAGACAACTGTTTGAGGGACCCCATGCAGTTTAACCACATTATCCAAAAAGAGCTTGGCTACTTCTTGGGCAGTAAAAGGGTGGGATAAGCTCAAGAACTGGTTGAATTTGGTAAGTTAGTCCACCACCACTAGGATATAGTCCTTTTCCTCTGACCTGGGTAATCCTTCTACAAAGTCTATAGGGATACTGGCCCATGCCTGATCTGGGATGCCAAGGGGCTGTAGGAGGCCTAGTCGTGCCACTGACTCATGTTTGCATCTCTTGCATGTGTCACAATTGAGGACATATTCCATCACTGATCTTTTCAAATTAGGCCAATAGAACACCTGCTTCACCTTCCTGTAAGTATTTTGAATACTTGAGTGTCCTCTGATGTATGATCCGTGCAAGGTTTGAAGGATTTTTCTCCTTGGAACCAAATAGTCCCCGATCACTAACCGCCCTTGATATCTCAACAATCCATTGAGTATGGTATATCTCGGCTTGCTATTATCATCTATACTCAATTGTTCCAAGAGCTCTTTCGTCCATTCTCCCCTTCATAGCTGGTTGGGACCTTTTAGGACCTTTTGGTACCAATCAGTTAGAAATGCAGTAATGGTTGCACTAGAACCCTCTTCATGGCATCTGGACAAGGCGTCTGCCACCACTTTCTCCCTTCCTTTCCTGAATTGAATCACATAATTAAGCCCCATTAATTTGGCCATGCCCTTCCTTTGAAGGTGGGTGTGTAGTCTTTGCTGTAGAAGAAACTTAAGACTCTCGTGATCAATTTTGATTATAAACTTCCCTCTTTCCAGGTAGTGTCTCCACTTATCTATTGCCATAAGTACATCTAGCAGCTCTTTGTCATCTATGCTGAGTCCTTGGTGCCTTGGGGATAAGGCCTGACTAAGGAAAGCCAAGGGCAGGCCATTTTGTGCTAGAACAACTCCTACTCCGGTGCTACTGGCATCTGTCTCTAGTGTGAATGGCTTGTTGAAATCAGGTAACCCCAACACTAGAACCTCGCTCACGACCCTCTTCAACTGATCAAATGCCACCTCAACTCTTTCATCCCATTTAAAACCATCCTTCTTCAATAATTCAGTCAAGGGTTTGCTAATCACTCCGTAGTTTTTCACAAAGCATCTGTAGTAGCCAGTTAGCCCCCAAAACCCCCCTCAAAGCCCTAACATTGGTGGGTCTAGGCCAAGCAATCATGGCAGCTATCTTCTTAGGGTTTGTGCTAACTCCAACACTAGAGATAATGTGCCCCAAATATTCCACCTTCTTTTGAGAAAAAGGACATTTGGACTTTTTGATATACAACCGATTGAATCTAAGGACTTGGAATGCAATCCTAAGGTGTTCTAGGTATTTGGAGAATGTAGGGCTATGGATTAATATGTCATCAAAAAACACCAACACAAATTTTCTGAGGTAAGGTTCAAAGATATGGTTCATTAGGGTCTGAAATGTAGCTAGTGCATTGGTTAATCCGAATGGCATTACTGTAAATTCATAATGTCCATGGTGGGTTTTAAAGGTTGTTTTGGGTATGTTAGTTGGGTTTGTTCAAATTTGGTGAAATTCGAATCCCAGGTCAAGTTTGAAGAACATAGTAGCATATCCGAGTTCATCTAATAGGTCTTTAATAATGGGGATGGGGAATTTGTCCTTAATGGTTATGGTGTTGAGCTGGCGATAGTTAACCAAAAATGCCATGTTTCATCCTTCTTTTCACTAACAGAACGGGTGAGGCAAATGGGCTTTGGCTAGGGCAGATTATAGAATGGTTCAACATTTCTTTTACTAGCTTTTCAATCTCTAATTTGAGTTTAGGAGGGTATCTATAGGACCGGATGTTTAGTGGTTTTGCATTAGATTGGAGGGGTATGGAATGATCAAGGGGTATTTTGGGTGGTAAGTCCTTAGGTTCTGCAAATAAGTCTTGAAATTCAATCAACAATGTATCTAATAAAGCCAATTCAAGTACCTGCCATAGGGGAGGTGCTTGGTTGCTGGCTGCCATCATGCACTGCCCCCCTTGTTCTTCTTGATCCTCCACTTCCTCCCTTGCCTCAATTGAAAACAATTGAGGCACTTGGGAGAGTTTGTATTTGAACAACTTCTATAACTGCTTTCTCTTGATCATTTTGCAAATCCCTGATTCCACATTCCCTTGGAGAGTTACCCTCCTTCCTTCCTTCTCCAAAGTCACCTCCATTTTGTTGAAGTCGAAGATAATTAGGCTTACAATCTTCATTCAATCGACCCTAAGAACTATGTGGCATCCCCCAAGTTTCAATAACCTCAAATCAGCCTCAAAGGTTTCCCCCTGCATCATCCAGCAGAACCCCAAATAAGCTGACTTGCTCAACACCTTACTCCCATTAGCAACTATCACTGATAGGGGCTGTGTATTAGATAACTCGCAATTCATCTTCTTAGCTGTCCCTTCATCAATGAAATTGTGGGTGCTCCCATTGTTAATTAACACCATGAGGGTGCTATCTTGTACTCTCCTGTCCACTTTAATGATCTTAATGCTGGCCATTCCTTTGATAGCATGTAGTGAGATAACCCCATTATCCTCTTCATCCAATTCATTCACCACAGCTACTGTTTCTTTCCCAGCATCCTCTTTTATCTCACCCCCTTCCAGTAAGAGTAATTGTCTCTTGCATTGATGTCCCGGGGAGTACTTATCCCCACACCTATAACATAAGCCAGCTTGCCTTCTTTGCTCCATGAGTCTTCCCCCTTGCTGCACCCTGATTGTAGGTGGTGGAAGTGATTGATACTTGGGCCCTGCCCCTGTTCTATTCAACTCCTTCCCCTGCACCTTTCCCCTTGGCCATATTAGCCCATAGTTTCCTCCCCTTCCTTGGATCCTCTACTTTCTCATCAATGCCTCCACTGTTAATTCTTGCAGCAAGGTATTCTCTACCGCCTCTTGCACTGTTCTAGGCTTTCATCATCTTCACCATGGGCTTGAGGTCATCACTCAGCCCACTAATAAAGCTTGACACGAAGTACTCTTTGGTCATGTAGGGGTTTTAGTTAACCATAAGTGACTTCAACTCCTCAAACTTGAGTTGATACTCTTGCACAATCCCACTCTACCTCAGTTGATACTCTTGCACAATCCCACCCTACCTCAGCTTATTAAATTCTTCTACTATATCCACGATCCTCCGTTCCCCAAACCTCTTGCACAATTCCCTAACGAATTCTTCCCAATTACAATCATGTCTCACCCTTGACCATCCTTAGAACCATACATCCCCCACATCATTCAGATAAGCTGCTGCTAGAGTAACTCTCTGGTTATCAGCCACTTGATGTATGCTAAACAACTTCTCATACCTCCGGATCCACCACTGGGGTTTCATCTCATCAAACATAGGTAATTCCAATTTTGGCACCGGAAAATTAGAATGATTTGAAGTCACCTAGACTTACGATCTCCTTTCCACTACATTATCACCAACTACAACCAGATTGGCCTCCAACTCCAAAGATCCAGCCACTCTATGACTGGTGCCAATGCCTAGAAGTATTGGTTCCAGTTTCTCTCGAGGGGGAAAATCAGGAGATAGTCTTACTTGTGCCTAACTTGAGAACATCAACATAAACTGTTGCATCTGATCACACAACATGTTGCTCTATTCCCACATCTCCTCATGGATCTGATTGTGCATATCTCCTCGCAATGGATCCGAGACATCCTCCAGCTTCTTATTGACCACACACCAATCGCCTCCTCCATGGATCCCACTCGAGTCTGCATTTCCATCACTATCGTTGTCACTTGTTGCAGCTGCATCCCCATTTGTTTCATGCAAGTACTATCTGCTATTGTGATTGGATCGTTGGAAACCTTTGGCTAAGAGCGTGTTGTGATACCAATTTGTCAGATCCAAGAATTGACTAGAGAATTCTCGTCTATTTAGAGGAGAATTAGGCAAGAATTATAGAAAGAGGGAGGGGGCTTTGAGAATTGAGAGAGAAGGATTGAGAAAGAGGAAGAGAGGGAAAGAAAAGGAGGAAATTTAGGAGGAATTGAGGCAATTCAAATTGTATTTCGATGCCTTCAAACTGAGTTGAGACCGTGCTTTTAAATTGGTCCATAGCTTGGGAGTTGGCGCTGAAAACGATTATCACTCCCGTGTACAATTCCTGATGCACACCTTAGGTACAAGTCATTATAGCCATAACTACCCTTATTACAATAGCTTTGGTCTAAGTACATGATAGTGTGTGGATTAAAAAATTCTTGTATGGTCTAAAACAGTCACCAAGAGCATGGTTTGAAATATTTGGAAAGACAGTGAAGAGCTATAGTTGCATTCAGAGTCAAGTTAACCACATAATGTTCTTCAAGCACTCTAGAGATAGTAAAAAAGATATTTTAATTGTATATGTGGATGATATAATAATGAGTGGTGATGATAGTGTAGAAATTGGAGAGCTTAAGAGAAAGCTAGCACATGATTTTGAGATCAAGGATTTAGGGGCTCTAAAATAGTTCCTTGGGATGGAATTTGCAAGATCAAAAGAGGGAATTTTTGTCAATTAACGTAAGTATGTCCTAGACTTGCTCAATGAAATAGGAATGCTTGGATGCAAGATAGCAGAAACTCCCATAGAACCCAACTTGAAGCTTACCGAAGCCAAAGATATGGAAAATAAAGAGAAATACCGACGACTTATGGGTAGACTCATCTATTTATCTCATACTCAACCTAGTATAACTTTCGTAGTGAGTGTGGTAAGTCAATTTATGCATTTACCATATTCAGAGCACTTTGAAGCTGCCTACAGAATCCTAAGGTATCTAAAGGGAACACCTAGAAAAGGATTGCTCTTTAAAAATCGAGGACACCTACAAATAAAGGCCTATACTAAAGCAGATTGGGCAGGTAGCATTATAGATAGAAGATTTGCTTCAGGCAATTATACTTTTGTGGGAGGTAATCTTATCACTTAGAGAAGCAAGAAATAGAACGTAACAGCCAAAAGTAGTACCGAAGCTGAATTCCGTTTAATAACCCACAAGATTTGTGAGCTTATGTAGATAAAAAGATTACTATAGGACTAGAAGGTTTCCATTCCCTTATCAGTAAAGGTCTATTGCAATAACAAAGCTACAATTTCTATTGCTCACAATCTTGTCCTCCATGACAAAACAAAGTATGTAAAGATGGATAAGCACTTTATTAAGGAAAAATGGGAAAATAGAATAATTTGTATGCCTTACCTTCTAACGATTAATCAAGTTGCTGAAGTCCTCACAAAGGGATTTCACAAGAAACAATTAGAAAATCTAGTGAGCAAACTTGCCATGGAAGATCTCTTCAAGCTAGCTTGGGGGGGAGTGTGGAAATGAAAAGGAAACTGATCCCTTGATTAGTGGGGATTGATGGGTTTGAACCAATCCCTTGATTGGTGTTGATTTGTTTCTTGTTTTCAGAATATGAATATTTTGTAAATAAGTTTCCTAGTTCCTAGTTTGTAAATTAGTTCCCTAGTTTTTGTTTTCTCCCTCTCTAAGAAGAGAGGAGTCATGTATTCTCGAGAGTGGTAGAATAAAATCATTCTTCTCCCAATCTTTTTCAGCTTTTAGAACTCCTAGATTCTCTCTCAAGCCAGCTCTTTGAGGCCAACCACCACGAAGGGTCTCTTGACTTGAGACATGGACATCAAAGGGGGACTTTGGTAGCCCTCCAATTCTTGTGATTGAAGATCTATTAGTGATCAATTGTTTGTATTGTCAAACAAGAAATGCTTATGCTTGTACTTGGATGTTAGTGATAGGGCCCTAAATGCTAGATTTACATTATATGAGATGTGTATGTGAGTGGCACTTATGATGTATTCTTTATAATTAATAAAATGTCATATCTTCATTCATACTCTTTGTCTTTCCTTATGAATGAGTCCCTAGATTTCCTGATAGAGATCATATTCTCAAGAGTTACGAATAATGTAATGAGGATCTTTAGTTCAGAATTTCTTAAGGGTATTCTGGGTCCTTAGATTTATTAGAAGGGGAATATGATTTATCGATCATGAATTGGCACATGGGCTACTACCATTTATTTACATAAGATGCTGATGGTAATAGGGTGGTGAGTCATATGCTACATTGCATGAAATGCATATAGTAAACATGTGGGTGGGTGTTAGATGAACATCCATTACATGTAACGTCTGTGACAAATCACATGACTTTGAGAATTAATGATCTGTTGTTGGTTCTTGATTGTGTATCTGGTCCTTTGACCAGAAACAACAGAGTTCTCTTGTGTACTGGTGTTAGGAATTTATTGTTGAGCGGAACAATCTAGAGTAAGAGGCGGGGATGCTTTCTGTGTGGTCTTTGTGCAATGGCGTATGGAAGCAGATGCTCGCTGATGGGATCCATTGACCTCCATTGGATAAGGGCGATATCCTATGTGATCTAAGTTGGTTGTGATTGGAAATCTAATCGGAAAGGAGTTTCCAATGCCAAAAGAGTTCTGACATGCTACCTTGATCACATCGTACTGGATCTAACATAGTTACCGAGTTCTATGATAAATTAATCAATCCATGACTCTTACTCAGTTGGGATGCTAGTCAGTGGAAGTACTATAGTGTACGGTAATCAAAGAGTCTTAATAGGTTCATCTAAAGTTTAGATTTCATTGCCATTAGGATCGTCCTGAGTCTTGGCCAGAGGCTACTTAGGATTTTTTAAGGTGTTCCGGGGATTTGGAGAGTTCCTCTTAGTAGAACGAAGTGTTCGGCCGATGTCAAGGACTTAACATGTCCTAATTGCTACATGGCTATTGTTGTTGCCAATACAACAATCTATTTTTAATTGCGGACAGACGCAAGAGTCTCGGAAGTCGTGCCTTCACTGATGAAGATCGGGACGAGGAATTGGATCTGATGGAGTTCCAAGTCTGATAGACTGACAGAGCTGATGGTTTGATGAGCTGATGATCTTGTGGGCTGATGATCTGGTGACCTCAAAATGATCTTGTGGACAAAAGTGATCTGGTGGCCTCAAGAGTGACGAGTGACCTCGGGGTGACGAGAGGCCTCGGGATGATGAGAGGCCTTGGGGTGACGAGAGGCCTCGGGGTGACGAGAGGCCTTGCTGATGACGAGAGGCCTTGCTGGTGACGAGAGGCCTTGGAGTGACGAGAGGCCTTGCTGATGACGAGAGGCCTTGCTGGTGATGAGAGGCCTTGGAGTGACGAGAGCTCTTGGAATGACGAGAGGCCTTGCTGGTGACGAGAGGCCTTGGAGTGACGAGAGGCCTTGCTGGTGACGAGAGGCCTTGGAGTGACGAGAGGCCTCGGAATGACAAGAGGCCTTGCTGATGATGAGAGGCCTCGGAATGACGAGAGGCCTTACTGATGACGAGAGGCCTTGGAGTGACGAGAGGCCTTGCTGATGACGAGAGGCCTCGGAGTGACGAGAGGCCTCGGGATGACGAAAGGCCTTGCTGATGACGAGAGGCCTACAAAACGAGAGCACCGTTAGGGCGCAGGTGGGGGTCCCCGTGCAAACCCTCCGATGCTTAAATTAGATATCGAGAGAAAATGAAAAATCGTACTTCAATTGCTCAAAATAACGTACCTTGTGATGAAAGTCGGGTCTTATATTTATAGTGGAGGAGAGAGAGAGATCTCGCAATATTTTCGGCGGGGATCTCGGGGCCCGTTTCGGAATTTTCGGGGCCCATTTGTCTAGTCAAGAGGACGGCCATGGGCTGAATCTTCGATCACAATGGGTCACCCGGCAGGGTGTCAGATGACCCCCCACTCGGTCATCACCCGAGTGGGGGTCTCTCGGCCTAGCCGAGTGGACCCCACTCGGCATGGCCGAGTGGCCCCCCCACTCGGTTGTGCTGAGTGGGAGGTTGTCGAGTGGCCTAGGCCACTCGGTTGTAGCGAGTGGCGTAGGCCACTCGACTATGCCGAGTGGCTTTCTCCTTGGCTGGGCCAAGAGGGCCTTTTTTGTTTCCTCGGCTCCGCTTTACCTGCCTCGTCTTTTCGGGTACATCAATTGCTCCCTGCTCTTTTAGTCGAGAGGTCGGGTAAAAGAGTATAAGTTTCCTGGAAATTGCAACGTGGTTTTTTGCTTTCTTTGCTTTTTTTTGGTAGACCATTTATGCGCTTTTATTCTTCGTTTTTTGTATCTTTTTGGAAGCTTCGGTGTTTTTCACCTTTTGAGCCCCTATAAATAGGGGTTCAAGTCTTCATTCAATTCTCAAGTGTGTCGCTTTCGAACTCAAATTCTCTCAGGTCTCGGCACGTTTTCTGGGCCACATCTCATTTTTATCGATGGAAGGGTGCGATTGGGGGCTACTCGGTCATGACCGAGTGGCCGTGTGTGCGACTGGGGCCACTCGGTCATGACCAAGTGGCCATGGCGGGTGACGAGTGGCCACTCGGTCATGACCGAGTGGCCGTGTTCTCGGCCGAGGCCACTCGGTCATGATCGAGTGGCCCTCCACTCGGTTGTGGTCGAGTGGTTCCGGCTTTCTCTCATCCTTTTATGCCTTTAATCACTTGATTTTCCTTCGATTGCTTCTTTCACACGTTCCGGAAGCTGGGATCCCACATACGCCACTTTCTCAGAATCTGATTCACTCAGGTGTATTATTTCTAATTCTTCAACAGGTTGAGGTTTACGTGCAGCTCCTTCCTCCAAGGATTTATGTATACCTTTCTCGGCTATGGATAAGGTTTCTTCAGCTCTTTTCCCTTTTGTAGACGACACATAGCAAGTTCGTGCTTTCTTTTGATCTCCCCTAACCTGTCCGACCCCAGCGGGTGTGGGGAATTTCATCAATAGATAGCATGAGGATACCACGGCCCTTAGATCGTTGAGTAATGGGCGTCCTAAGATCATATTGTATGCCGCCGAGGAAGTTTTAACCACCATAAAATTCGCTTGTCGAGTTACAAGTTGGGGGTCTTCACCTAACGTGATAGGTAATTGAATAGATCCCGCAACTGGTACAGCTTCTCCAGTAAAGCTATACAGAGGTGAGGATACTTTCTTCAATCGATCATGGGATAAATGCATTTGTTCAAAACAGTTCCAGTAAATCAGATTGACAGAACTGCCACTATCCACTAAAATTCTGCTGATGGGGTGCTTGGCCACGACTGCTGAGATAACCATGATATCATCATGTGGGAGTATTATATCGCCTCGATCAGTTAGGGCAAAGGTGATTGGCTCTTCATCATCTCTTACTTCCATCACTGAGTTAACTTGGTAGGCTTGACGTGCGTATGCCTTTCGGGAGGCTGATGTGTCTCCACCTAGGGTTTCCCCCCCTGAAATAACGTGAATGGCCTGTTGAGTCGGCTCATTGTCTACACGAGTATCTTGTCGATGATCTCTTCCTCTCTCTTGTTACCTTGGGTTTGGCCTTTCATGCCCATCACGCCTGTCTTCCCTTTGTCGGGGTTCCCCGTTTTCTTCTTCCTCATTTCTCACATATCTTTGCAAGTGCCCTTCACGGATGAGCATCTCAATCTGGTTCTTCAATTCTCGACAATGATCAGTGGAATGTCCCCGAGTTCGGTGATATCTGCAATACTCTCCTTGATTTTTCCCCATAGGTCGGTCAACTCTGCGGGGTAGTTTAAGGAGTCCTTCTCCCTCGACTGCAGCTAATATAGTTGATCGGGGCTGTAAAAGCCAAGTATAATGATTAAAGAGAGGTTTAGGTACATCCGGACGCCTAACCCTTTCTTGTCGTCGGATAGACTCTTCTTCCCCTTCTCGCTCCTTTCTCTTCTTTTCTTTGTCTTCATTCCCTGCCACATTCCTCATAATTTCAGTGTGGAGGATATACCTGTTTGCTCTAACAAATAGATCGGCCAGGGACGTTGGGGGGTCTAAAGAAAGTGACTCTTGGAGAGAGGTGAGACGCGTCCCTTGGAGCTTAGCAGACACTGCCACTTGGGCCGACAAGTCGGGGACTTCAAGGGTGGCATTACGAAATCTATCCACAAATTGACGTAAAGATTCCTTATTCCCTTGTCGTATGCTGAGCAAATATGTGGCATCCTTTTTCCTTCGACTGTTAATCACAAAAGCTTTGGTAAATTCTATCCTAAGATGCCCAAATGAAGAAATGGAGGCTTCTGGAAGGTTGTTAAACCATGTTCGAGCATATCCTGACAGTGTTAAGGAAAATGCTCGGCACATTATATCGTCGTCCCATCCATGCAACATCATCAGTGACTCAAAGTTCTGAACATGATCATATGGGTCGTCTTTCCCTGAATAGAGGGTGATTTGTGGCATTTTGAATTTTCGAGGCAGTGGTCTCTCCAATATATCTGTCGTAAAAGGACATTTTCTTCGTTGGTGCTCTTCTATTGCTAGGATTAACTTTTTCCGTTCAAGCACCTCTTCTACTACTCTTTTCATATCATCCCTCATAGTAGCTGTTGTCTGATTGTCATGTCTTGTTGGCGTACTGGCCACTGTTTCATGATACCTTCGTCTTTGAGGGCTTCTGATTCTGTTTTCCATTCTGGGGTTTTCATTTCTTCGAGGTACGGAATGAGGGTTCTTTCTTGGAGGTGGTGACCTAGGCCTACCCTCTCGTCTAGGCGTAGATCGAGAATGAGAATCGGGAGTAGCTTCTTGGTAGGAATCAGCCCCTACCTCGGGTTGAGGTTCTGGGGATGGCATAAACTTTTTCAGAGTATCAGGTAATGTCCCTACAGGCATCATACCTTGGAGGATACTAGCCATGTCTCGAAGTGCTTGCATGCCCTCAACGTGTTGTTGTCTCAATGCTTCATATTCTTCCCACGGTACCGTGCATGATGGCTGTCGTGAAGCCCCAGCTTGATCAGTAGGAGGTGGCCTTGAGCCGATAAGTAATGGTGATGGGACTGTTTGGTTCCCCACCTGCGGGCTGGGAGAAATGGAACGGTCGCCTCCTTCAGGTTGAGTATTATGTGGGGGAGGAGGTGCTCAATGGCATGTCTCCTCAAACCAAAGATCTAATCAACGACAAAAAGGCCTAATCCATATTTGTGATTGCCATTATTTTAAATTTAAAATTACAAACTAAGTATAATTTACACATGTAGAAATTTCACACAGTATAATTACACACAAAACTATATCTAGATCAAGAAAGCAGACAAATAACTAAGGCTTTGATACCATTGGAAAAAAAAAAGAAATGACAACAATTACCTCAACGAGCAAAATTTGATAATCCAAGCAAAAGTGTTTCTTGCTTGACAACTCGAACAGTTGACCATGAATAGATCTTCAATCACGAGCATTAGAGGAGGGGTATCAAAGTCCCTATTGTCAGATGCTCCGATCTGACTAGGGGGTTTGGCCGAGTTCTTGGGGAAGAACTTGGCGGGAAAAGAAATTAGGAAGAGGGAAAGTTGAGAATAAGAGAGAGAGAGAATAGAAATTGAATTGGGAGGGAAAGGATTTGTGTATTAATTCTCACATATCCCCATCCTCATGATCAGCTTCTTATTTATAGAAGATAGTTACATTGGAGAATTCTCTAACTAACTATCTCTTTAGAAGCTCCAAGTGGCCATGTGCCAAATGGGCGGTAAGAGCCAAGTTGCAGATTTCGGTTACATCCTGCCACTTGTTCTACCACTTGTTCTAACTACCTCAGCTATATACTAATGACATAACAGCCCTTGGGCTGTGACATTTCCCCTCCCCTTGAAGTATTTCTTGCCCTCAAGAAATTAGAGCAGGTTGGACGCCCTAGGGTAGCGCTGAAGGAGGTCGGGGAGGTATTCCCAGGTAGAGTTATCTGGGTGTAAGTGCTTCCATTGAACCAAGACTTGAGTGATAGGCAAGGAGTCTTTGTAGAGAATGCGCCTGTCAATCACGGCTTGGGGCTCGATGTCTAAGTCTGCATCTTCTTGGAAATCCAGTATGTTTGGGCTAGTGTCCGATGTGACCCCTCGAGCTGGTTTAAGGAGTGAAACATGAAAAACGGGGTGTAAACCGACCCCGGGTGGCAGCTGTAGCATGTAAGCGACCTGGCCCAATTTGGCTAATATCTTGAAGGGACCATAATACTTCGAGCTAATTTTGGAGATGGGACCCTTGTGGAACAAGTGCTGCTGGAACCGTTTTACCTTGAGGTAAACGTCGTTGCCCACTTCAAATTGGCGGTCCGTGCGATGGATATTAGCCTGGTGCTGCATCTTCTGCTGAGCGAGACCCAACTCCCTCTTGATTATGTGCAGTGCCTCTTGTCGAGCGTGTAGGTAGTGGTCAGCCGAGATTTCAGCTGGAGTGTAATGTAGGACAGCTGGAATTATCGGAGGGGCATAACCAAATAGAGCCTCAAATGGTGTCTGCTTATGAGCTGTATGGAAGTTGGTGTTGTACCACCATTGAGCTAGGGATAACCAGCGACTCCAACTTCTGGGTTTGGTAAAACAAAGGCATCTGAGGTAGGCTTCTAGGCACTGGTTAACGCGCTCGGTCTGCCCGTCGATTTTTGGGTGGTATGCGGAGGACATCTGCAGTCCGATGCCCAATCCTTGACAAAGGGTCTTCCAAAATTGGCTTGTAAAAATTTTGTCACGATCTGAAACTATGCCCTTTGGTACGCCATGTATCTTAAAGACCCCATCCATCAATTTTCTAGCCACTTCTGGTGCTGTAAAAGGATGGGCAAGGAGGAGGAAATGGCTGTATTTGGTTAGACGGTCCACAATGACCAGAATGGTGTCAAATCCTTCTGACTTTGGTAGAGCTTCGATGAAATCCATGGAGATCTGTTCCCAAGCTTGGGAAGGTATCTCTAGAGGTTGGAGGAGACCAGGGTAGGGAATTTGTTCATGTTTGCACCTCTGGCAAGTGGTGCACTTTAGGATGTAGTTGGTGGTATCCTTTTTTAGACCAGGCCAATAGAACAGTTGCTTCACCCGATGGTAGGTGACATTTAACCCCGAATGTCCGCCTATGGGTGAATCATGCAAAGCTTGCAAGATCTTACGCCTTAGGAGATCATCTTCACCAATAACTACCCTGCCCCGATATTTCAACAAACCTCCTTGGAAAGAATATCCAGCCTCTCCTTGGGGATGTACTGCCAGCCTTGTGATTTTATCTTGTATCCATGGTGTGCGCTCATAGCTGTTAGTAACTTCCTGCACCTAGTCGGGTACTAACGCGGAGATGGCGTGGCAACCCGCAGGTACCTCCTTCCTTGAGAGTGCATCTGCCACCAAATTCTCTTTGCCTTTCCGGTATTGGATGAGATAATCATATCCCATCAACTTAGTGATCCCCTTGCGCTGTAACTGATTGTGAGCCCTTTGTTGAGACAAGAACTTCAAGCTCTCGTGATCAGTTTTTATGGTAAACCTCCTGCCTTCTAGATAATACCTCCATTTATCCACTGCCATCAACACTGCCAATAGTTCTTTATCATATATGCTAAGGCCTAAGTGCCGAGGGGCGAGGGGTTGGCTCAAATAAGAGATGGGCCTGCCCTCCTAACTGAGTACAGCTCCCACTCCTACATCGCACGCGTCGGTTTCCAGCACAAACTCTTTTGTGAAATCTGGGAGGGCTAGCACGGGAGCTTGCGACATAGCTTCTTTTAATTCGGCAAAGGCCTTATCCGCCTCATCTCCCCAATGAAAGTTATCCTTCTTGAGTAACGTTGTCAGCGGCTTACTGAGTATTCCATAACTCCTGATGAACCGCCTGTAATAACCCGTAAGACCGAGAAATCCCCTCAGCTCCTTCAGAGTTTTTGGAGGAGGCCAATTTCTCATAGCTGCTACCTTTTGGGGGTCGGTACTAACCCCTTGGCCGGTGATTATGTGGCCAAGATATTCCACCTGCGGCTCTGCAAAAGTGCACTTAGACTGCTTCACAAATAATTGATGGTTTTTGAGGATTTCAAATACCTTCCGTAGGTGGTTTAAATGTTGGTTGAGGTTGCGGCTGTAAATCAATATATCGTCAAAGAAGACCAATACAAATTTCCTAAGATGTGGGGCGAAAATGTGGTTCATAAAAGCTTGGAAGGTGGTGGGTGCGTTAGTGAGGCCGAAGGGCATTACCAAGAACTCATAATGTCCTTGGTGGGTTCGGAAAGCGGTCTTGTGGGAGTCTCCTGGATTCATCCTGATCTGGTGATATCCAGAAGTGAGGTCCAGCTTTGAAAAAATGGCTGCGCCGGTTAGTTCATCTAAGAGATCTTCAATGATTGGGATAGAAAATTCGTTTTTGATGGTTAGGGTATTTAGCTGCCTATAATCCACACAAAATCTCCATGTGCCATCTTTCTTTTTGACTAAGAGGACAGGAGAGGTGAAGGGGCTTTGGCTGGGTTGAATTAGGGATTTATCCATCATCTCCTTGATTAGTTTTTCGATTTCAGCCTTTTGGATGGGGGAGTATCGGTAGGCTCTTAGGTTGACAGGTTCAACATTTGGTTTGAGGTGTATAGAATGATCAAGGAATCGGTGTGGGGGTAGGCCATTAGGAGAGGTAAACAAATCCTCAAACTCCATTAATAATGAGTGAATAGAGTCTAAAGAATGCACCTGAGTATGGCCGAGCCGAGGTGAGGGAACTGGTTGCTGGTATGTCTTCGAAGACATGGGGGCAGTCCCACTCCTTGGGTAGTCGGTCCTCTCCAAGGCATATATGGAATGCAATTTCCCCACTGAAGGTCCCCCTTGATCCAGTAGTTTCTGCAGCTTCTTGCCTGTGACCAATTTACAATCCCCCAGATTTGTGCATCCATTCAAAGTAACTTTCTGTCCTTCCTTCTCAAAGGTAACTTCCAACGTGTTGAAGTTAAACACGAGGGGACTTACCGTTTTCATCCAATCCACGCCTAGCACAATGTGGCATCCTCCCAACTTCAGGATCCTTAGGTCTACTGCAAAGTCATGCCCTCCCATTTTCCACGGGAATGCACTGCATTTGTAATGGCTGACCATCTTACTACCATTGGCGATCATCACAGATAAGGGAGTGGTCTCCTGCATTACGCACTGGAGGACAGAGGCGGTTTCTTCATCCAAAAAACTATGAGTGTTGTAGCTGTCAATGAGCACCACCAAATTCCTTTTAGCAGCGGTTCCCCTCACTTTCAGAACTCTGCCGGAAGCATGCCCTTGCAGTGCATGCATGGATATTTCGCCACCTTCTATTGCTTCCTCTAGCGTCTCCTCTTCATCATCTTTTTCTTCCTCCTGGTGACCTTCCATGGTGAGGAGCATCCGCTTGCACTGATGACCCAAACCAAATTTCTCACCACAACGGAAGCAGAGCCTTAGCTGTCGCTTCTGCTCCATGGTGAGTTCCTTAGTTTGGTTAGGCATGACCTGTGGTCTATTTACCACGCCATTCTTTTGCCATGTAGAGGAGTTTACCTTGTTCATTGGAAGGGTCAGGCTCTCCTCCTTGTTGTTCTTCGGCCACAGCCTGTGCCTCTTAGCGAAGGCATCCAATGCCATCTCGTGGAGATAAGCTTGTTCTGCGGCTTGAGCTACAGACACAGGGTATAGCATCTTGACAGTGGGTCGAATCTGCTCGTCTAATCCGCTGATGAAGCTGGCCACAAAATAGGCCTCGTCTAAGGTAGGGTGTGCTATAGACAACAACGATCTTAACTTCTCAAATTTCACCAAGTAATCTTCCACCGATCCCTTCTGTTTGAGTTTATTGAATTCCTCTATCACGTTGGTTCTGTTCTTTTCTCCAAATCGATTACAGATATCAGTTACGAACCTAGGCCAACTTAATTCTTCTCGGTTCCTACTCCAATTCTGGAACCACGCATCAGCAATATCATCCAGGTAGGCTGCCGCCATATTTACCTTGTCTCTCTCCGCCACTCTATACTGGTAGAAGACCCTTTCACAGCGTCTTATCCACCACCTCGGTCGATCTCGCTCAAACAGAGGAATGTCTATTCGCGGACCCTGGGGGTTGGGATGATTATATCCGCCTCCTCGTGCCGTGAGATCGTCCTCTGTTGCCAACCTGGTTTCACCTGGATCGTTCAGCCCATTCCTTGCCCTAGGAGTGGACAGGATTGGCACCGATGCGGCTTGCGGCAGAAAGTCCGTGGGTAGACTGACCTGAGGTTGCCTAGCAAAGAGGCTCAAGGCAGCACTCACCTGCTGACTTAGCTGTTGGCTCATTCCCGCGAACTCCTCCCTGAGTCCACTGACGGCCCGATCGAGATTGGCCGCGTAACCTGTGAATTCCGACCGAATTCCGCCTGCAACTCTCTCTAAATCAACCGAATGCTCCGCCCTACTCCTGCTTATTTCCTCCTGAGTATTCCGAATGCCTAATTCCAGAATCTCCAGGCGATCTTCTACCTGTGCTTGATTCTGATGTAGCTCGATCTCTAAGGCTTCCATTCTTGTTTCGTACTGCTTAGCGCGCGTACCTTCAGCCATACTCTTTGACAGGATGGCGTCTCTGATACCAAATGTCAGATGCCCCGATCTGACTAGGGGGTTTGGCCGAGTTCTTGGGGAAGAACTTGGCGGGAAAAGAAATTAGGAAGAGGGAAAGTTGAGAATAAGAGAGAGAGAGAATAGAAATTGAATTGGGAGGGAAAGGATTTGTGTATTAATTCTCACATATCCCCATCCTCATGATCAGCTTCTTATTTATAGAAGATAGTTACATTGGAGAATTCTCTAACTATCTCTCTAGAAGCTCCAAGTGGCCATGTGCCAAATGGGCGGTAAGAGCCAAGTTGCAGATTTCGGTTACATCCTGCCACTTGTTCTACCACTTGTTCTAACTACCTCAGCTATATACTAATGACATAACAGCCCTTGGGCTGTGACACCTATTTAATATCCACATCTCAAGTCTAAAGACCTTTTGTGGTGGTTGGCCACAAAGAGTTGGCTAGAGAGAGAATCAAAGAGTTCATATAATTCTAATTATATGAGTAGGTTAGTGTCCTATATGGCACACCACAATGTGTATTTGTAGGTTAGTGTCCATCCCAAATAAGAGTTCTACTAGGAGCAAGAATAAGTATTTATCACACTAGATAAATATGAGACTTAGAATTTGGTCCACAATTAGGCCAAGATACAAGATAAGTTATATCCCACAAGAAAAGATATATCTTGTTTCATGTGAACGCAATTTGGTACATAACCAAATGTTATAAGTTATTATATAGAATATACTATGTAATTGTTGTTGTCAAAATACAACAATTAAGATTTGTGATTTTGGGAATAAATGTACAGTGTTTGTCAGGCTTTAAAAGGTGTTGAGGTGCCTCTAGATAAAAAGGACCTCTAGGAAAAGGCCTGGCTTCGGGTGGATAGACCCACCAGGAGGAAGGAATAGGCTCCAAGAGGACAGACTCTAGGAGGAGAGGAGTGGCTCTGGGAGGACAACCTTCGGGAGGAAGTAAGTGACTGAGAGGAAGGAAGTGACTTCGGGAGGAAGGAAGGGGCTCGGTTGGAAGGAACCCCAAGTGGAAAACATTAACTTGACTGGACAGCACGCCGGGAAGAAAGCTTTGGCCCGGTTGGCTGGCACATTGAGAAGAAAGCGCTGATCTGGCTGGCACCCCAGGAAGAAAGTACTGGCGCAACTGGCTAGCACACAAGGAAGAAAGAAACTTGGCCCGGGAAAACGGTTGCTCATTCTGAGAAGTCGATTGCTCTCTCCTGGAAGACAGTAATTCCTTCCGAGTAAACTGCAGTTGCAAGTAACAGTTAGAAAGCTCGCAAAGATCTTTCACCCGCAAGATCCCCCGATGCCTAAGTCAGTAACGGATGAAAGTGAGAGCAAGTAGTGAGTAATGAATGAGATTAGATTTTTCCAAAAGTGGAAAAGTCCCTTCTTCTGCCAAATAACCAAGTATTTATAGGCGTGGATCCTGAGGACTTCGGAGGGTCACATGTCCCATTAGGACGTCGATAGGTGTCATGCGAGTACAGGTGAAGTTGTCGTGCATCCTTACTCTGGGTGGAAATTCCCTCACCTGGGAGGAAATGCCTAGAGCATTCTTCTTCTGGGTGGAAATGCCTCTATTGGGGAGGAAATGCTTGGAGCCTTCTTCTTCTAGGTGGAAATGCCTTTACTCGGGAGAAAATGCTTGGAACCTGCTTCCTCTGGGTAGAAATGCTTTCACCTAGGAGGAAATGCCTGCATCCTCCTTCATCTGAGTGGAAATGCCTTCACCTGGGAGGAAATGTCTGTATCCTCCTTCTTTCGGGTGGAAATGCCTTCACCCGGGAGGAAATTCCTACATCCTCTGGGTGGAAATGCCTTCACCTGGAAGGAAATGCTTGTATCCTCCTTCTTTCGAGAGGAAATGCCTAGAACTTGCTTCCTTTGGGGGGGGGGGGGGAGGAATGCCTTCACTCGAGAGGTAACACAACTTCCCCATTCTGGGTGGAACTTCACTTTACCTAGTTTCCCCTTGTTGGAAAAATTTTCTTCCCTCGAAAGGAATGACACAACAATTGCTCCCCATTCTTCTGTTTTACCCTTGGGTGAAATGGGAGAGTAATTTTTTGGGTCTTGGCATCATGCTTACATATCATTTTCATTCTTTGTTCCAGGTGGAAATAACTATTCCTTCGAACTTCGCCTTCTGGGTGGACTGCGCCTATATATAATAACTTTTACGGCAGTCATTTTTCTCACCTTTACCCTAAGTTATCTACTCTTGCTCCCAGCACCCTCGGAACGAACTTTCTTGCTCCCAGAAAAAAAACATTTGCTCTCGGAATACAATCACTACCCCACGAAATAGGTTATTCTCTCTTGAACAGACTCTCCCACTTCTCGTTGTTACCTTTTTTGAAGTCTTGGTGATTACTCCAAGAGAAGATCATTTTATTTGGAACAAAACATTGTTCTTGGAAGAATGTTTTACCTTCCCAGAATAATGTTTCGCCTTCCCAAAAGAAGTCTCTTTCCTCTTGGAATAATGCTCTGTCTTCCCAGAAAAAGCTCTTTTCCTCCTAGAATAACGTTTCATCTTCCCAAAAGAAGTCTGGTGTTCCAAGGTGTTCTCCCGAGCTTCTCTTTCTTCTCCGTTTCATCTTCCCATTAGGTCTTGGCGAGCAACAAGATTTTTCTCACTACAAAAACCCCCGACGACAAGGCATACTTGGTACACTTAGGCAGTGACTCCATTCTTAAAGAGAAGTGTGTCCGCCAACTTGCTAGAAACTAAAACATTCCTTTGTCCTACTAGGCAATGGTGGCCCTTCAAGGTGAAGCTTGTATTGTGACAATTCACAATGGATGGATCGTTGTCCATGAAGCAAGCCTGTGGAACAAGCTTCGCTTCTCTCTTCATCCTTTCAGACTAGAATACCTGCATAGAAACAGAATGACTCCCGCCCAACTCCATCCTAACAATTGAGTTTCTACGTATTGTGTTAGGAAAGGGAGGTGACTCCAACCTTCGAATTATTCCACTGCTTCTTTCACCTGCGTTCGGTGGAGAGATGAGATCATTTCTTCACTCTCCAGAAGACGTGAGTGGAGGACCGCCTATTCATCGATTCTCCCCCCAAGGCTGACCATTTCGATTCACAATGGTTTGCGGTGAACTTGTCGCTCGGGACGTGGGCCTCATACCACAATTGGTGCACGGATGACAAGCTGGTGGCGAAGCCAGACATCACAAAACCACCTATGAAGCTTCGAAAGCATCACCAACATTCAATGGCCCAGCTCCTATGTGGAGGTCTATTGAGCCTCCTGGACCTTTTCTTTGAGGATCGGTTGAGAAGGCTCACTGGATCTCCACACAAGACAACCTAGCCAACCCTCCTTAACTAATCCTCAATGACAAGGTCTAGGAGGCTCACTGGACCTCCACACAAGAGCTGAGCCATTGAACGTCGGTGATGCTTTTGGAGCTTCTTAGGTGGTTATGTGATGTCTGACTTAGTCACCAGCTCGTCATTCGTGCACCAATCGCAGTAGGAGGCCCACGTCCCAGGCAACGGGTTCACCGCGAACCATCGTGAATCGAAATGGTCAGCCTTAGGGGGAGAATCGATGAATAGGCAGTCCTCCGCTTGTGTCTTCTGGAAAGTGAAGAAATGATTTTACCCCCCACCAAACGCAGGTGAAAGAAGCAGTGGAATAATTTGAAGGTTGGAGTCACCTCCCTCTCCTAGCACAATATGTAGAAACCCACTAGTTGGGCCCAACCATTAGGATGGAGCTGGGCGAGAGCCATCTTGTTTCTACGCAAGTACTCTAGTCCAAAAGGATGAAAAGGGAAGCGAAGCCCATTCCTCAGGCTTGCTTCATGGACAACAATCCATCCATCTCGAACTATCACAATACAAGTTTCACCTTGAAGGGCCACCCTTGCTTGGTAGGATGGAGGAATGTTTTAGTTTCTAGCGAGTTCGCAGATACACTTCTCTTCAAGAATGGAGTGGCTGCCTAAGTGTACCAAGAATGCCCTACCATAAGGGGTTTTTATAGTGAGAAGAACCTTGTTGCTCACCATGACCTAATGGGAAGATGAAACGAGAGAAGGAAGAGAAGCTCGAGAGAACCCCTTGGAACAACAGACTTCTTTCAAGAAGACGGAATGTTATTTCGGGAGGAAAAGAGCTTCTCCTGGGAAGACAAAGCGTTATTCCGGGAGGAAAGAGGCTTCTTCCAGGAAGGCAAAACGTTCTTCCAGGAGCAGATGTTTTGTTCCGAGTAGAATGATCTTCCCCAGGAGTAATCATTGAGACTTCGAAAAAGGTAACAACAAGAAGTGGGAGAGTCTGTTCAAGAGAGAATAACTTATTTCGGGGTGTAAGGATTGTATTCCAAGAACAAAAGCTTTTCTTCCGAGAGCAAGGAAGTTCGTTTCGAGAGTGCCAGGAGCAATAGCAGACAACTTCGGGTAAAAGTGAGAAAAATGACCGCTGCAAAAGTTACTATATATAGGCAAAGTCCACCCAGAAGGCGAAAGGTCAAAGAAACAGTTCTTCCCACCCAGAGTAAAGAATGAAAATGGTACGTACGCATGATGCTAAGATCCTAAAAAATTACTCTCCCATTTCACCCAAGGGTAAAACAGAAGAGTGGGGAGCAATTGTTGCGCCATTCCTTTTTAGGGAAGAAAATTTTTTTAACAAGGGGAAACCAGATAAAGTGAAGTCTCACCCAGAATGGGGAAGCGGTGTTACCTCTCGGGTGAAGGCATTTTCACCCGGAAAAGCAAGTTCCAGGCATTTCCTCCCGAAAGAAGGAGGATACAAGCATTTCCTCTTGAGTAAAGACATTTCCACCCAAAAGAAGGGGGATACAGGCATTTCCTCCCAGGTGAAGGCATTTCCACCCGGATGAAAGAGGATGCAGGCATTTTCCTCCTGGGTGAAGGCATTTCCACTCGAAGGAAGCAGGCTTCGAGCATTTCTTCCTGAGTGAAGGCATTTCCACTCAGAAGAAGAAGGCTCTAGGCATTTCCACTCGAAGTAAGGATGAAGGGAAAATTCACCCTTACTTGCGAGACACTTGTCGACTTCTTGATGGGATACGTGGCTCTCCAAAGTCCTTAGGATATGTGTCTATAAATACTCGGTCATTTGGCAGAAGACGAGACTTTTCCACTTTCAGTAAAATCAAATCTCATTCATTGTTCACTACCTACTATCACTTTCATCTGTTACTAACTTAGGCATTAGAGGGTCTTGCGGGTGAAAGATCCCTGCGAGCCTTTTAACTGTTGCTTGCAACTGCAGTTCATCTAGAGGGAATTACTGTCTTCTTGGAAGGAGCAATCGACTTCCCAGAATGAGCAATTGTCTTCCCAGACCAGTGTTCCAAAGCGCGCTAAGCGCTAGTCGGGCGTCAAGCTGGGGCCTAGCGCCTAGGGCATCTAGGCAGCTTAGGAAAATTGTTGGTTTTTTTTTATTTTTTTTAACTTTGTGATGTGACTTGATGTTATTTTCAATTAAATCAAAGTTGAAATAGGCATGAAAATATATATATCTAACATATATATATTAGATATATATCTAACATATAAATAGAAAATAAAAAATATATATATATCTAACATATAAATAGAAATAGAAAAATATATATATATTTAACATATAAATAGAAAAGAAAATATATATATATAACATATAAATAGAAAATAAAATCAAATAACATAATAAACGTAACACCCAACAACACAACGCGAGAGAGAGAGAGAAGGGTCGGAAGCGAAAGCAGAGGCGAAGATGGAGCTTGACAGCGACAGCGGAGGCGTTGATGCAGCGAGGACGCAGCAGCAAGGATGGAGCTTGACGGTGTAGAGGCAGTGAGGAGGTCGCGATGGAGCTAGAGGCAGTGAGAAGGCAGCGATAGCCTTGGCCTGAGATGGAGTTTGATAGTAGGCGGCAGTGCGCGAGAGAAAGAAGGGGAAATCGATAAGAGAGAAGAGGTAATGGGTAAGGCAAAACAAAAACCCTAATAATCAATTTATATAAAATGGATTAGGCGGCCCAGGCGGCCGATTAAGCCATAATCGGCCAGGCGGTTCACGCGGCTAGGCGGCCACCTAGGCACCACCCGGAACCGATTAGCCGGGCCGACGCCTAAGGGGGCCGATTAGGCCTCAATCGCGGCGGCCAGTGTCTGCCTAGCGCCTCGACGCTGCCTAGGCCAAGATTTAGTTCACTGTCCCAGGCCAAGTGTGTTTCTTCTCAATGTGCCAGGCAGTGGGGCCAGTGCTTTCTTCCTAGGGTGTCGCCAGCCGGATCAGTGTTTTCTTCCCAGTGTGCCAACCAGCCAAGCCAAAGCTTTCTTCTCGGCGTGTTGTCCAGCCAGGTTAGTGTTTTCCACCCAAGGTTCCTTCCAGTCGAGCCCCTTCCTCCGAAGTCCGTCCTCCCGAAGTCACTTCCTTCTTCCAAGAGTATGTCCTCCGAGAGTCACTTCCTTCCTCCAAGAGGTCGTCCTCTCAAAGACAATCCTCTCCTCCTGGAGTCTGTCCTCCTGAAGCCTATTTCCTTCCTCCTGGTGGGTCCATCCACCACGCCTCCTAAAGTCCGATAGACACCGTACATCTATTTCCATAATTATAAATTTTAATTGTTGTATTTTAGTGACAACAGTAATCGTATTCACCCAACTAATTTCATCATAACACTGGCTTCAAGTTTAAGGAATACTGGCACTCCCAATACGTGATTTATCTTTCCACTTTCCTCACCAAGTAATTTCTACAAAGAAAATAAAACCTAAAGAAACTCTACTGCATTTACTTCGAAGTGGTGCTAAATTCTACATAAGCTTTAAATTGTACAATACCAAACAGCTGAAGTGAGGGAGAATAATCTCTTACCAATCGTGCAACGGCGTTTCCGGATGTAACCTTGCCAGGACCGTACACAACTCCGGGATAAACTGCCACAATTAGGACTCCCTCCGAGGCGGCTTGAAGCGCCATCCTGTCGGCAACAGCTTTAGATTTCTCATACTCCGTACAGAAGAACTTTCCGTGATGAATCTGTTGCCCCAAGTTAAAATTTTCTCAGAAACCAAACACCGCTTGTCAACAACAATATTTAGGATGGTGATCCCAGTATAGACAGTATTACCTGAGCCTCGTCTGCAACATATCCTTCGGTTGATCCTAAAGCAAAAAAGGAGGACGTGTATATAATCTTCTCTATCGTCTCCGCCCCCTTATAAGCTTGCAATACATTTTTCAGCCCTCCAACATTAACCTAAAAAAGCAAAAACCTTATCACGGAACTCAAAGAAATTGAAATAGAAATTGAATTAATTAGACGGATAGGGAAGAGAGATGCTCGCCGTGAAGAATCTAGAAGGATCTGGAAGCCAAGGCTCGACGAGGGCGGCGGCGTGGAATATGACCTGGCAGTCGGAGCAGGCCGCAAGGAGGGAGCGGTAGTCGGTGACGTCACCGTAAGCGAGGTCCAGAGAACCGCCATGGGCAGGCGGAGGAGGGAGGGAGGAGAGGTCGCTGGTCGGGCGGACGAATGCCCGGACGGAATAACCTTCCCGGAGGAGGGCGTGGCAGAGCCTCCCGCCCAAGTAACCGGAAGCGCCGGTCACCAACACCTTCATGCAGAGAGTCAACTCACCTCTATGTCTCAGGCAGAGCCCGCCCAACCAATTTGGGGCTACAGGGGAAAATTTTTTTTGAGGTTTTTTTTAAAAATATTAATTTTTTTATAAAAAAATTAAATAATATATATATATTTTTTAAAAAAATTCATTATTTCATTAAATTAAAATAAATTAAAGTTCAACCCACTACAAAATTTATTAATTTTTTATTTCAATCAGTTACATAATTGATGTTATTTTTTATTTTTATTTATTATTTTTTTAAAAATAAAAATTGATAAGCGATTTAATTTTACTAAATTTGTATTTAACATCAAATTCATACTATGAGTGTAAGAGCCCCTAACTAGGGACCCACAACAAGATGACATAATTGCAAAAACCCATAAAAACATTACACATCCTTCTTGATCTCAACAAAAGAAGCCACACTCATATGCTCATAGACAACACAATAGTGTGCACATGCTTACATAAACAAGAGTAACCCGTTATTACTCACCACAATAGGATCCATGAACCCACCATATCCCCTCAGGGGTACAACATAAACAAGCAAAACTTAATATTACACATTACAAAACGCTCCCCAAGGACCTTTGATTGAGACGGCTCTGTACATACTATTATTCCATGGCTCCTAATTCACTTGGTTCGCTCTCTACTTTAGACTGACCCTTATCTGGAATGATGCAAGCAAACATGAGCTACAAGCCCCAACAAATATAACTGAAAGAAAGCGAGCATAAGAGTCATGGGTATCAAGAAGCATATGAGACATGAATGCCATTTAAGGTACTTTCACATGATAAAATGATGATACATGCATCCATGCTCATATGTTGTACTCTCACATGATGATACATGCATTTATGCTCATATGCACTACTTTTTAGAACTATAAACATGGTACTGAAATCTGAAACCTTGGGACCGAAGTCTAACTTTGAGTTCAACACTTTCTCTACGGATATATCCTGCGAGCTTGTCTGTTGCGCGCATCATGAAACCTTTACACATTTATTTAAAAACTATTTTCATACACATGCTTCATGCATCCTCATAACATGCATATTTGTAATAATTTCTCATATATAATTGACATGCAATTAACGAAACAATATGCATAATGGGGCAACATTCATACAAGACAACATCAAATTCTTGCATGCCCATAATAAAGTATCATTCCCAAGGAAATATAGAATGATACAAACCCTATTCGAGATTCAATAGATATAAATATGAATCATGGAATAACATGCATATTCATAATAACTTCTCATATATAACTGATATGCAATTAACGAAGCAAGATATAAAATGAAACAACTTTCATGCAAGACAATATCAAACCCTTGCATGTCCACAATAAAGCATCATTCCCAAGGAAAGATAAGGTAATACAAACCCTATTTGAGATTCAATAGGTATAAATGTAAATTATGGAATAATTTACTGGCAAAGGGGAAATAATAAGAAAATATCATGGACTCTAGAAAATTAAGAGGTAGGATCTTGCAATGACAAGAGTTGGAAAATAGAACTTGTAATTTAAAACATATCTTGAGAAAAGAGGAATTGAACTTGTAAAATAGGCAAGGAACTTGCATAACAAGGAATTAAACTTGCTAAAATAGGAATAAGAACTTGGGACTTGCATATTAATAAGATAACTGAAATCTTGCATCTTAAATAGAGGAATAAAAACTTGTCTTAATAGGAATAAGAACTTGCAAATTAAAAACAAGAACTTGAGAAGAGGGAGAAACTGAACTTGCACATTAATAAGAAAACTGAGATCTTGGCTCTTAAATGAAACAAAGAGAAAGAAGCATTTACAAAAACTAAGAAAGGAACTTATCTTAAATATTTTCTTAATTCTTGCAGCATACCGGGGTTGTTATGCCACAACCCAAACTTACAAGGACAAAATTTTCCTTAATTTCTCCCCAAAAATTCCTCCCAAAAAATCTTCCATTTCACTCAATGAAATGGCTTATTTATAAGCCAAGGGGAAGGGAAGGTCGTGGGAGGAAAATCTCTCTTTTTTTTTTTTCTAGAAATTTGGTTGCTGGACACGTGACTATAGGAGGCAACCATGTGGGCGCGCTCGGCCGTGCACATGCAGCCCGCGTGGCGTGTGCGCACACCTTAGCCTGGCCTAGCAACTGCTCAAAATTCTCTCTCTTTTTTTTTTTTTTTCAAATCACCATAAAATAATTATTTTCTTTAAAATTTTCACATATCCAATAATATCCTCAAATAATTATTTTTAATCCCAAAATCATACCAAACTTAATATTAATCTCCATAAAACCTCACATAACTCGATAAATTACCTTAAAATCCATAAATTAATTATTTTACTTAAATCATCAAATCACTTCAAATGCCGAAATTAAAAATTGTCAATTATCTTAAATTTCGAGATGTTACAATTCTCCTCCCCTTAATTGAATTTTGTCCTCGAAATTCGTACTCGATCCGATTCCTTGAAACACATTGACTATTCCCATTATAATACTTAACATCACCTTCAATATATTCCATATCATTATTTTCCAGTATTTCACCGGGCGTCTTATACCCCAAGGTCATTCCCTAGGTCTTACCGAGCTAACTACCAAACTCAATCTTCTTACACTACCCATAGCTTACATTCGAAACTTGACACCTATCGTTACCCCTTGACTATGGGGTTCTTAGCCAAACTATCATCAAATTGCTAGACATTCTTGAGTCATTACCCAATACACCATACGTGTACAAGAACTTATTCCAACCTCTGCTCTGTTGCCAACGGCAAGCCTATGATAAAATTCATAGCAATGTGATCCCACTTTCATTCTGGGGTTGGTAGTGAGTGTAACAAACCGGACAGGCTTTTGATGTTCTACTTTCACTTGCTGGCACACCAGGCATATTGAGACAAACTTGGCCTCGTCCTTCCTCATACCATCCTACCAAAGCTGTTGCCACAGATTTTGATACATTATTATCGTGCCCGAGTGAATGGTATAATGGACTTTATGAGCTTCAGTTAGAATTTCTTGTCTCAATTCTTTGTCCTCCGGTACACAAATCCGACCTCGAAACAATAATAGTCCGTCGCCCCTCTAGCTGTATCCTACAGTCTCGAATTTCTTCATGTTGACTAAAACTTTGGCTAGCTCTTCATCAGTAGACTATTGAACCCGAATCCGTTCAATCAATTCCGATTGCACCTTCATATAATCGCAGAACACGATTAGTCTTTCCTTGGATGGAGAGACAGATAAACCATTCAATTGCTCCATCAATAACTATTCTTGCACCATCATAGTTACAATGGATGCTCCACGTTGATTCGAAGCATCAGCCACTACGTTGGCCTTTTCTGTATGATATAAAATTTCACAATCGTAGTCCTTAAATAATCTTTCCCACCAACGTTGCCTCATATTCAATTTCTTCTGGGAGAAAAGATACTTTAAGCTTTTGTGGTCTGTATAAATTTCCACATTTTCACCTTATAGGTAGTGCCTCCAAATTTTTAGTGTGAATACCATAGCCGCTAATTCCAAGTCGTGTGTTGAGTAGTTTGCTTTGTGCCTTGGTGTAATCCACACGTAATCATTTGTTTATGTTGCACTATCATGCAACCCGATCCTTTGAGCTATCACAAGCTCTCACTATCTCTGGCAGATTATTCTCATTAGGCTCTTCATATGAGTCTTATTATGGACATAACTATTACAAAATGTCCCATCACTACCCTCTGATAACAGTTTGCTAAAACATCTTAGCATTCTATTTCAAAATCTGATTCGCAAAACTTTCATTTCGAACACTACGTTATTCTATGTTTCGAAACATAGGGCCAGAACTATATATACTCGAAAAACCTGAACTCAACTTTAGCGTGTCTGGATTTTTTTTTCTTTTTCTTTTTCCGTATTTCTTCTTTCTTCCCTTCTTCTTCTTCCTTCCTCTGCCAACCCTACGTGCGAATAGCCACCGGCCACCGTTGCCTTCCAATGTCGCCACCACCTTCAACGGCCACTACCGCCCCCTTTACAATCACCTTCAGTGCTTGTTTCGCCATTGGCCATGAGCCACGGCGTGGCTTCTCCGTGCCCCAGTCGCCGATCACAGCTTCTCCCAGCCATCATCGCCAGCCCAATCGGCCCTCGTGTCAGCCATATCCGGCACACTCGCCGTTGCTGCCTACTCCCTCGTGCAGCCACCAACCACTGCCTCGCTTCCTCGGCCGCCACCATAACCATCGCCGCCCCCGCTAGCCATCAACGCCGCTGCCCACTACTTCTGGATCTAAAGCCAAATCTGGGTCGATCTGACTCGACTAGATTCAGGTTTGACCCATCCTTGATTTGACTCATTACATCTGACCCATATCTGATTTGACCCATCTGATTAGATCTGACCCATATCTAATTTGCTTAGATTTAGCCAGGACCCAGATCTATCATGCCAAGGTTCGACCCGTTTCGATGCGGTGCCTGCAGAGTTTTGAGGAGACGGTGTACCCCACTGTCCATCTTTGCTTCTTATTTTTATCATGAGGAAGGATCCGTTTATTTTGCTTCCATCCACCGCGTTTTTGGTGCCAGGAATGCCTCCATTCTCCTGACCCATATTCCGGTAAGTGATCGACTTGGAGCTGTTATGACACTCTTGTTTGAAGCTCAAGCCCGGCTTCAAGATCCTGTTTATGGATGTGTATCCCACATTCTTTCCCTTTAATAGCAAGTTAGTGATCTGCAAGCTTATCGAGATCTATTGCTAGATTTACTATTCGCATACTATTCTTCACATCCTAAACCTGATCAAAATCTGAACTGGAGTTCCGATCTTCCCATCATTCCAGATGATGTCCCTCATCCTAGTTTCTCAGAGGCTACTCTTTTACCTTACCCTGACGAAGCTAGCAGTAGCCAGATGCCACTCCAAGATGACATCGATGAGCTGGGACCCGGTGTGTTTGGCAACCATCGTTGTCCCTGAGCATCGGCGTCATTATTAGTTCTGGGGTTTGCCTTTTTCTTTTGAGTAATTGTATGGTTTGATCTCCTGTAACTGTATTGAACCTATAGAATGAATATTATGTTTTTTGGATTTCATTCCCTTGTCTTACCCTCGATTGTATATTGATCAACAAATATCTTAAGCTCTTGTAGTTGTTTTAATAATTCATCAAATCGAGGTAACAATATTAGCTCTTAATTATCACCTAATAATTCACGTCCTCAATCAAATCACACATAGGAAAGCATCTAAGCTATCATTGGCAATTTCATCATTAAGAAATAATCCCGTTAAATCTTCCGAGGATATATCCTGGCATTTTCCATTTTCTTTACAGCTTTTCACCGACCGCAAATGCCTACACCTTATATCAATAAGCTCTTTATTTTCATAACTTGCTGACATCATTTTAATGATTGTCCAGCTATACATTAAATAACCTCAAGCTAAATTCCTGAAAACAATCGACAGTTTTGGTGCATTGGGCGACCGATAATACGCTTCCAAATTTCACATAATAACTATCCACCGATCATGCTCAAATTATCTCACACAAATTCTCATAACCGAAAAGACAACAATCAATAACCACACCACTATGTGGTGCATACATGTACTTACATCAACAATGGTACCCTAATCTGATATCATTTCAACCTTACAAATGATACTCTTCACTTTCCCCTTTATTTGGGAAATGATCTCATCATTACAACAAATAAAGTCACAGATTTAACTCACTTCCCATTCTCATGTTGTCTTCTTTCCATTTTGCAGGCCAACTCATGTTCATGAATATACCAGGGTGTGCCTACTACTATACCAACATTAACATTAACAAGAGCAAGATTTGGGACAATCAAATCAGAGCCAGTTGCTCACAATCACTAGGGTGTATAATAATCTGCACGCTAAGCCGAAGGTTAAGTCAGTAACAAGAATCATTTTCCCTTCAAGGCCAAATCTGGGAAACACTCATCCCATTGCTTGCTATCCTAGGAAACACATTTCCTAAGCATGCCCATATCACAACACATGCCTATATTTGAGCCATTCAGTTCATGGTTATGACATTCCCTAACCCGTGTTTGCAACCATAATTTCATCACCCCAAAAATTTCTCGACCTTTCAAATTGCTCTCCATCCCTTGAACCTTAGGATTGGAGACTTGACCACGATTATTCTCAGCCTCCTACCATACTTGTTCCTCACTTGATTGGCAGCAAGCATCTCAACCGTTCTCTGTATCTCTGCTAAAGCTAATTGCACCTTATCCACCTCTTGTCGTAGCCCTCCATTGGACTCCCTTGAAGTATCAGGCATAGGTGTAGGTGTGGGTGCAGGTTGGCCACGACTTAGGCTCCGGGTCAGTGGCTTTCCTCGATGAGCACTCATTTTCCTACACAACTAACATGTTTAGAGTCTAATTCTTACTTAGACTCACATCTATTTTGTAACGACCCGTTCGAACGATAGGAAGGACCGGAACAACTGACCCTGATGGGCCTACATGAACTTCTCAGGGGGTCACCCATCCTTGAACTGCTCCCAGTTCAAGCACGCTTAACCCTAGAATTCCTTGCCTACATTCAGCCCAAAAGGTATCCAACTGGTGTTGCTTCATTTCTTACACTATCCTCAATATATACGAACTTCTCTGGGCTCTCGGGGTATTACATTCTCCCCCTCTTAAGCACATGATGTCCTTGTCATGTGACCTTACAACCGGTCCCAAATCTCTCCCCCCTTGCATGGCCGATGTGGGATTTGCCTAAGGTGCCTACACGCACCCCCCATAAGGGCCTACACGCCCCTCTTGGGACTCAGCCTCCTTGCTGAGGTTTGCCCCACCAACGCGTTCAGAGGCTCGGGGGTCGGCTCTGATACCACTTGTAACGACCCGTTCGAGCGATAGAAAGGACCATAACAACTTACCCTGATGGGCCTACATGAACTTCCCAGGGGGTCTCCCATCCTTGAACTGCTCCCAGCTCAAGCACGCTTAACCCTAGAGTTCCTTGCCTACATTCAACCCAAAAGGTATCCAGCTAATGTTGTTTCCTTTCTTACACTATCCTCGATATATACGAACTTCTCTAGGCTCTCAGGGTATTACATATTCGCTAGAAATACCCTTAATTCTACCTGACATTCCTATGTGTATAGAGACTCATCTCAACCTCGCTTTGATACCACCAATTGTAGGGGTCCCTAACTAGGGACCCACAACAAGATGACATAATTGCAAAAACCCATAAAAACATTACACATCCTTCTTGATCTCAACAACGGAAGCCACACTCATACGCTCATAAACAACACAATAGTGTGCACATGCTTACATAAACAAGAGTAACCCGTTATTACTCATCACAATAAGGTCCATGAACCCACCATATCCCCTCAAGGGTACACCATAAACAAGCAAAACTTAATATTACACACTACAAAACGCTCCCCATGGACCTTTGATTGAGACGGCTCTGTACACACTACTATCCCATGGCTTCTGATTCACTTGGTTCGCCCTCTACTTTAGCCTGACCCTTACCTGGAATGATGCAAGCAAACATGAGCCACAAGGCCCAACAAGTATAACTAGAAGAAAGTGAGCATAAGAGTCATGGGTATCAAGAAGTATAGGAGACATGAATGCCATTTAAGGTACTTTCACATGATAAAATGATGATACATGCATCCATATGCATCCATGCTCATATGTTGTACTTTCACATGATGATACATGTATCCATGCTCATATGCATTACTTTTTAAAACTATAAACATAGGACTGAAGTCTGAAACCTTGGGACCGAAGTCCATAACGTAAACTTGGGATCGAAGTCCAACTTTGAGCTCAACACTTTCTTTGAGGATATATCCTGCGGACTTGTCCACTGTGCGCATCATGAGGTCTTTACACATTTATTTAAAAACCATTTTCATACACATGCTTCATGCATCCTCATAACATGCATATTTGTAATAACTTCTCATATATAATTGGCATGCAATTAACGAAACAATATGCACAATGGGGCAACATTCATGCAAGATAACATCAAATTTTTGGATGTCCACAATAAAGCATCATTCCCAAGGAAAGATAGGGTGATACAAACCCTATTTGAGATTCAATAGGTATAAATATAAATCATGGAATAACATACATATTCATAATAACTTCTCATATATAACTAACATGCAATTAACGAAGCAAGATACAAAATGAGATAACTTTTATGCAAGACAACATCAAACTCTTGCATGTCCACAATAAAACATCATTCCCAAGGAAATATAGGGTCATACAAACCCTATTTGAGATTCAATAGGTATAAATGTAAATCATGGAATAATTTACTGGCAAAGGGGAAATAATAAGAAAATATCATGGAATTTAGAAAATTAAGAGGTAGGATCTTGCAATGACAAGAGTTGAAAAATAGAACTTGTAATTTAAAACATATCTTGAGAAAAGAAGAATTGTACTTGTAAAATAGGCGAGGAACTTGCATAACAAGGAATTGAACTTGCCAAAATAGGAATAAGAACTTGGGACTTGCATATTAATAAGATAACTGAAATCTTGCCACTTAAATAAAGGAAGAAGAACTTGTCTTAATAGGAATAAGAACTTGTAAATTAAGAACATAAACTTGAGAAGAGGGAGAAACTGAATTTGCACATTAATAAGAAAACTGAGATCTTAGCTCTTAAATGAAACAAAGAAGAAGAAGCATTTACAAAAATTAGAAAGAGAACTTGCCTTAAATATCTTCTTAATTCTTGCAGCATACTGGGGTTATTATGCCACAACCCAAACTTTTGTACGGACAAAATTTCCCTTAATTTCTCCAAAATTTTCCATAATTTCTCCCCAAAACTTCCCCCCAAAAAATCCTCCATTTCACTCAATGAAATGACCTATTTATAGGCCAAGGGGAAGGAAAGGTCGTGGGAGAAAAATCTCTCTCTTTTTCTTTCCAGAAATTTGGTTGCTGGACACGTGGTTGCAGGAGGCAGCCACGTGGACGGGATCGGCCGCGCTGCCGCCCACGTGTCCGCGCACGCATGCGGCTCGCGCGTGCCTTAGCCTGGCCCAGCAATTGCTCCAAATTCTCTCTTTTCTTTTTTTCAAATCACCATAAAATAATTATTTTCTTTAAAATTTTCACATATCCAATAATATCCTCAAATAATTATTTTTAATCCCAAAATCATACCAAACTTGATATTAATCTCCATAAAACCTCACATAACTCGATAAATTACCTTAAAATTTATAAATTAATTATTTTACTTAAATCATCAAATCACTTCAAATGCCAAAATTAAAAGTTGCCAATTATCTCAAATTTCGAGATGTTACAATGGGTAAAAAAATATTATTAGTAGACCTACATTAATTCAATAATTACAATTATTAGTTATAAATTAGACGAGTAATTTTATTAAATATTAAAAATAACCTAATAATTTTTTTTTAAATTTACGTTAGACTTATGAAAAAGGCATTATAAATTTATATTAAACTCTATCTCAAATCATCTATGTTAAATAAAAATGGTTGGAAATACATGTTGTTTAAAAAGTAACAAAAATAAAAGAAAAACAATTAACTTATCTATTAATCAATAATCATGATACAACAATCAACAAATTAAATCTAGAAAAATGCTCACACAAGAATACAAAAATCTAAAAAATAACATATGTTATACATCCAAAAATAAAAGTTAGGGTAAAAAAAAAATCAAAGTTACCAAACACAAAAAAAATATAAAAAATAAAATTTTGAATTTAATTTTTTAGTAAAGTATTTATTGTTAAAAAATAAAAATCATATAAAAATTATAAAATTTTGAAAGTGGGCCTTTCACAATTGGGGGCTTTAGGCAGTTGTCTATTTAGCCTTATAGTAGGGCCAACTCTGGTCTTGGGAAAGGGATTGAACGATCGGACAAATAATATATTAGTTTTAGTTAAGTGAGTCGTGAGTTTAATTCTCACCTTGTGCAGTGAGATAAAATCTCACACCAATGATTTACCTCCCCTAGCATAATTAAGGGCACGTACATCAAAAGCTGCACAAGAATGGTCATTTCAAGAATACTCACATATTTTTCGAATTATATTATATATATCCTTAAATGCACCGAAACATCTCGAGGGCACCCTGATTGTGTTTTTGAATTATTCCCGTTTCTAAAATACCAAGAAAGTTAAAAAAAATGTTTTTGAGCTTTTTCTAAGAAACATTTTGTGATCGTTTTATAATATTAAAAAAATATTAAAAGTTTGCTTTTAATTTAGAAACACAAACACATTTTAAACAGCGAAGAGGTTTCTAAAATACCAACAAAGTTAAAAAAAATGTTTTTGAGCTTTTTCTAAGAAACATTTTGTGATCGTTTTATAATATTATAAAAATATCAAAAGTTTGTTTTTAATTTAGAAACACAAACACATTTTAGAAACACAAACACATTTTAAACAGCGAAGAGGTTAAAGATGGAATGGTCTAGAATTTTTTTTGTCTCTCTCTCAAAATTTTTAATTTTTTCAAAATTTGTTTTTGAAATCTATTTGAATATATTATGGAAATTATGTTTATTCTTAAATTAAATAACTAATTTTTTCACAATTTTTATATTAAAATTATATTTGCAAAATGGCTTATATATTTTTTTATTCACTCATCTATCTGCATTTTCGATTTTTACTTTTTTTAAAAAAATATATTATTATTTTGTATTGTATTTATTTTTCATTTTTATTCTTATATAATCTAGAATGTACATTTGCTTAAATGGGGAAAAGTTACAATTCCAATAAAAAATATTTTCTTTAACTTACGGATTCTAGACTTTGTTGTAGTGTTTTACCAATTTATATATATTGATTCATTTTTTTACCAATTTATGTATATTGATCCATGCATATGAATCGAGTAAGATTTTATTTAAAAATTTACTAATTATGGACTTAAAAAATGATCTTATTTGATATTTTTATAATTTAAATCTTAATTAACTTTTATTCCCACTCGGACACCACTTGAATTATGTCTTGAGATATATAAAATCTCTTTTTTCTTATTTTTATAAAACTAACTTCTATTTTAAAAAATTGAAATATATGTTTATAAAAAGGATAGATGTTTGATTTCTTCTGTCCAATTTGTGTTGTGGAAGGCAATAGACATAATTTAAAGAAAATATCTAAAAAATCACGTTTTCAAAATTTTAAATTAATAAGAAAAATTTAAAAAACTCATCTTAGGAGTTTTATAAATTTAGTTCAATTTTAAAAAATTACATTTTTCATAATTATAATATAATTTTCAAAAAATTAGAATTATTTTTTCAGGCCTTATCTTTTGCACATGTTTATTTCTTTATGCCACATATTTTCATTTTTGTTTTGTTTTTAAGATGAATTATTTTTATTACAATTTATGTTTAAAAATTTTTAAGGCCAAAAGGTGACATTAGTCTATGTACTATACAACAATGTCAAGTTTAAGATTGATTAATTTTTTGAGTCAATTAAGTTTTTAAATTTTTTAAATTATCTAAACTTAATACTCATCATCATTAACTGTCATTAGCTATCAATAATCAAACTAATGATTGACTCGCATTAAGTATTAAATTGACCTCTAGTGAGTTTTATACTTTTTAATATTTTGATAATGATTATTGTGTGTAAAATTTTAATGTAAGTTATGTTAAGGATGTCTTCAGAATGTGCTCATGAAATCTTGTTATATTTTCATAGATTTATTTAAGGAAAAGGCTATTGGTACACCTTTGTGTATTCTTTGGGTTACATAAAGGTGTACCAATGACAAAAAAACTCTCATGAGACGCATAGAAGCGCGTGAGGCCCATGTGAGGTACAAGGTATTTTGGTCATAATACCCCCTTGTGTAGCCCAAGATGTACAAAATGGGTGTACATCTAGCATGACTCTTTATTTAATATATTTTGTATATGTGAAAATTATGTTGTCCCTCTTTTAACATATTGCTTAGGAATATGTTAAGTTTATCTTGAGCTGATATTTGTTGAGACCATCTTGAGTCCATATAAGGTTAATGAATCTTGATAGGTTTATCTTCCATATAAGATTAATGAGCCTTGATAGGTTTATCTTCTAGTATAATTTATCTATAAATGTTTTCGTGTGTACTAAAATTGGTTTAACCACATGTTTTATTGATATATCTTTTAATATGTCTTTCTTTAGGGTCATCCTAAAGATAATGCATGACTTGTGTGTGAAGCTCATGATATTCTAAATGATATATATGATAGCATTACTCAAAATTTAAGAGTAATGTATTCTATATTTTATAATTGATATTTAAGTGTTAAGCATTAAGATTTTTATTCTGGTAATGGTTCTTGGGTTTTTTGATTTATAGAATTTGTATTGTCTTGTCCTATGTTAATGTCATATAGTGTCCCAGTAATTTGAAAAAAATAATATTATGTAATTTTGAGTTTAAAAAATAAATTATTGGTGATTTATGATTTTAAGGAGTTCGATTGAGGGATTCTTGACAACTCGCTGAAGTGTTTTAAGGCCAATGAATTTATACTAGAAAATGACGATATGGCATGTCAGCTCGTGATGTCTGAACTTGAATGCCAAGTGATGGATTAAGCAATTAAGATAATTAATTGTTTTATTTGGAGGTATTTGTAGAATTGTAAATATGTGGTATTTTATTTAAGAATTTATCGTATTTATGGAAAGGAGTGTAATTGATAGATTATGGAAAATTAAAACATGTAAGTGAAATGATTGAGGTAGCGTGAGAGTGGCAATTTCTGAAAATTTTGGGGCTGAGATGCAATTTTTGGAGGTGATCATGAGGTCACTTTAAATCTAATCGAAAGCATATATAGGTTGAAGGAAACATGTAGCACAGGCGGGTTGCGCAAGAGGAGAGCCAGCCGAGGGACTCGAGTTCAATCCTGCAATTGGAGGAAATTGCTGGATTTTTCCAGCAAAGCCATCCCCGAAATGATGTCGTTTCAAAGAGACGGTGGCACCTTCTAGCGGCTGCTCTAGTGGCTGCCATGTGGCTTCTTCCCATCCATTTATTTTGGCTCTCTTAAAGCTCAATTCTGGTAGAATCGAACGACATAAACATAATGGAAACTAGGGAGCTCGAGCAACACTGGAAATGAGAGAATGTGGGGAGGAAATCAGACAAAATCAAGGAAAATTCTGGTTTATTTAGTGTTTAAAGTGACCAAGTAAGTGGGAAAATTTATTAGAAGCTTGCATGATTAAATTATAAGTTTTACACGGTTGAAATTAATTATCTAGTGTCGTGGACTCACTATTAGTTGTGAACATAATACTTCACAGAGGGAGTGCAAGGAAGGCAAGAATTGGCTATTTAAAGACAAATTCTAAACCCCCTTGACATGTATTCATTTCTCATGCAAGACCCTTCCATTTTGTGTAATCTAATCCATCTCTTACCATGATTCGGTTCTACGCATTAATTATATAAATACACATGGTAACAATTTTATAACTTGTGAGTTATTGATGAGTCTATTGACGATAGTTTTGAGCTAAATATGAAACCTTTTGTGGTATTCAATTCTAGTCATCACGGGGTATTGTATCGCCCTGCTTTCTTAGAAATGATGTCGAACTAGTGTAGGGCTAGATTCTTAGAGAGTCGAGGAGACTTTACATGGGTGGTGCATTATTGGGGTGTTTACATGGTTGTCTCATTCGATAGTGGCGGTCAACTGACCAACCTCCATTGACTATTTAAAATTACCAAATAGTCTAAATCGGCTAAAAGCATGCCTAGAGATAGGCGTTGCCCTTAACCCAAGAGGTTAAGCGACATAGATACTCATGCCATTTAGGAGTTCGTACCCTGACCCCAGGACCACATGAGATAATGACATGTCAACCTGTAAGTATTGGATTAAAGCCTAAATGCCCCTGTATTCCCTCTTAGATCATGCTTTCCTATGCATGGGCATGTTCCACTCATACTGAACATGAATGTGACATTATGTCTCACATTGTGCATTATGTTGGTAAGTCATGCTATACATGGGCTTGTGGGGCATGTTAATTAGGCTTAATCATGAATATGGGTTTAATGACAAGTAGCACCGACTGGGGTGTTGAATGGTATGGCCGGTGGTATAATATGTGGGGGAATCAAGTGTTCATGCATGACATGATGATTATGGGCCTGCATGTGCATTGAACGGGTTGCTTATACATGGCGGTATGTGTCCCCTCGGCTTTTGAGAGAGGGCGCTACTATTACTGTACTGGTGACGTCTAGACAGGATAACTGTGGACTATCGTGGTAGAGAGGATGAAGTACTTTTGAGAAATAATGTGGGTTTGGATGTTGTATATGATATTGTTGAACGTGTCAACGTATGTGAGCTTGAGGGACACTTGCATTCCATGAACATGGGCACGTGTCACATATGAAACAAACCACATGAAAAGCAAAGTGAATAGGAAATATGTCTAGCTGAGATAATATGATGTGATCGCATGTCTATGGTGTATGTGTGACATACTGACAGTGACATTGGCATACTTATGGGTTGCATGACAATTTGACTACAAGATGGGGATATCTAACTTTAGTAGACCCGGTGGTTAACCGAGGGAGTTACGACTAGCCAGACTCACCTGGCTGGAAGCCAGGATGAGGAATACTCGGTGAATAATCGATGGAGCTCTGGCTTGACAAACTCACCTGGGTTGAAGCTAGGATAAGGGTGGACAATGGTCTACAATGTTTGCTTAATACCCTATTACACATACATTGCATAAAGAGTGCACATTGATGCATGTTGTGTGTGCAAGTGATTAAGTGGTTATATTTTGGCATCTTTATATATATGTGGCATGTGGTTTGTACGCACATGGTTATATCATGGCATTTCTAAATGTATACATTTGGCATATGGAAGGTACATTAGCGCATGTAGCGTGAACATTCATACATTTGTGAAAGTTTGTAGCATAGCGTTATGCATAATGTGACTTAAGTCATGGCATGGGGGCATGACGCAACATACATTACAAGAAATTGGACTTTTAGTGGCTACATTTAGTGACGACTAGTCAAAAGTTGTCACTAATTCCAATCTTTAGTGATGGTCAGATAGAATTCATCACAGGTGGTGGGCAATAATGACGACCACATGTGATTGTCAGTGAATGTGCAACCTTAAGTGAGGGTCGCACAACATCGGTCATAAATGAGGGAGCATTAGTGACCCCATATGGTTGTCATTGAATGTGCAACCTTTAGTTAGGGTTGAGTAACATCGATTACAAATGGGAGAGCATTAGTGACGACCCCATATGGTCGTCACTGAATGTGCAACCTTTAGTGAGGGTCGCGCAATGTCGGTCACATATAGGGAAACATTAGTGACGACCCCATATGGTCATCATTGAATGTACAACCTTTAGTGACGGCCACCTTTGATCATCACTAAATGTTCAATTTTAAACTAATAAAATAAATCCACTTAGATAGTGATGGCGTAGTTTTTGAATTAAAAAAAATATAGATATACTAATGTCATCAGACAAATTAAATTGTAAATTTACATATTTTTTAAACTCTAGATAATTGATCACTTTTTCATTCAAATAATCGGATATTTTAAGTAATTTTATTTATCTAGCTACAACAATTCTTGTAATACTAAAAAATAATTAATCAAAATTTGCATTCATTGCAAAAAGTTTAATTTTTTCTACGAAATTGTAGATAAAATACTTATTTTTCACTATATCAAATTATTGTTAATCATATTAATTTTCATTGTAAATTGATTTTCTCTACCAAAATTTTTGTAATCAATAAGTATACTTTCATAGTTAATTCTATATACAATTAATAAACCACTATGATATCACTATATTCAATTTTGTAGTCCTTTTTTTGGGAATAATATATTTTTCTAAACCAACCCATGAAATCTAAAGCACACTATAACTTCAAAAACTTTCAATTAATCACATAAAATAAAACTAATGTCAATCACACACTACAAAAAATCTCTTAACTATATTTAATGTGACTAGTACATAATAGAAATACATGTAATGATAGTAGCATTAAATTTAACTTCGAGTGTCTTTCTTCTTCTGTTATTTATACATTGCAAGAACATAAAAAACATAAGTAAATGAACGATTAGATAAATTAGTATAATTTGTTTTAATGTAAAAGATTTATAATAATTTGAACAAAGAAAACTAATTATACTCATAGTTAAGAAATAATTATACCATTTTTCTGTCATTATTAACTAAAATTTAAATTCTAACTGTGAAATAATAGAACATAATTATTAAGATTTAACTAACATTTATATAAGCAATGCCTAAGTTGACTATATTTTTTTTTATAAATGCACGAATATAATTATTAAACTAATATAATTTAACATTAATTATTTATTGATAATACAATATATTAAAAAATTATGAACATATTAAAAAGAATATAATATATTAAAACTAATTTATTATAATTATTAGATTTATAATATAATTATATTTTTAAATAAATATTAATTTAATGCAATAATTTAAATTATTTTATTAACATAATTTAAATTATTATTATAAATTATTAGTGTAATATCCCAGAGTCCAGAGAAAGGTAATATATATTGAGGATACGTAAGAAATGAAACAATACAAATTGTATACTTTTTGCGTTGAATGTAGACAAAGAATTCCCTGATTAAGCGTGCTTGAGCTATAATATCTCAAGAGCCTAGAGAATGATAGTATATATCGAGAATAAATATGGAAAGAAACAACACCACTTGGATACCATTTGAGCTAAATGTAGGTAAATAACTCTCGAGTTAAGCGTACTTGATTTGGGAAAGCTTAAGGATAGATGACCCTTAGGAAGCCATTACGGTAACTTGTTTCGATTCTTTCTATTGCTCAATGCGGGATGTTACAGGTGGTATCAGAGCTGACCCTTAGTGAAGGCGGTCTGATGAAGGTAGGGAGTAGCGTCGGGGCTCAAGGGCCCGTATAAGGAGCGGCTTCTGGCAAGCTCCTAGGATCGCAACCCCCAAAGAAGAGAAGATCTGGGATCAGTTGTAAGGTTACATGACGAGGACGTCATGTGTTTAAGGGGGAAGAATGTAATACTCTAAGAGCCTAGAGAAGGGTAATATATATCGAGGACAATAAGGAAGAAAACAACACCAATTGTATACCTTTCGGGCTAAATGTAGGCAAAAAACTCTCGGGTTAAGCATACTTGAGCTAGGGAAGTTCAAGGATGGGTGACCCCCTGGGAAGTTCGCGTAGGCTCGTTAAGGTAAGTTGATTCGCTCATTTCTATCTCTCGATGTGGGATGTTACAATTAATTAAATTATTTAATAATTATTATATTGAAGTATGTCTTGATTTCCATAATGAAGCTCATTTTTTAACTCGATCTAGAGAATTTGGAACAATACCCAAATGTGAATTTTTTAGGAGAGCTATGGTACCCCCTCGCACCCCCCTACGATATGGAGCAACCCTAATCTCCATATATATATATATATTCTCAATTATCATAATCATAAATTATTTTATTTTTATCAATCAAACTATTATTAATATTATTTTTATAAGTTATTTTATTTAGCAATTAAATGTTTTAACTTAAAAAAAAACTAAAAAGTTATAAGCAAGCGGGAGATGCTCCCGCCATATCCCCACACCCCACAAACCCCAAATCCCCAACCTATAAAACCTCTGCCTCAGCCTTTCGTTTCCTCCTACAGTCGTCGCTTCAATGCTTTCACTTCCGTCGCTTCAACGCTATTGCTTCTGCCTCCGTATATACCATATCATAAGGTAAATAATTTTATAGTACATATCTTAGATTTTGGTTATGCTTATTAATTTATATACTGTGATTGTGTGCGTGCGCATGTGTGAGGGTTGCGTGTGTGCGTATGTGACTAGATCTGACCAGAGCTTTCCATCTTCTTCTAGACTAGAGCTTTCCACCTTCTTCCCTATCGTGACCAGATCTGACCAAAGCTTCCCACTTTCTTCCCTATCGTGACTAGATCTGACCAGAGCTTCCTACATTCTTCCTGACCAGAGCTTCCCATCTTCTTCCCTATCGTGATCAGATCTGACCAAAGCTTCCCACCTTCTTCCCTATCATGACCAGATCTGCCCAAATCCAACCAGATCCGACCAGATCTACCCAAATTCTTGTTGTTGTCGTTGTCGCCTGCGGCCTGCTCACCAATCTGCTGCTTTAGCCTTTCATCTGCCACTTTAGCCTTTCATCCACCTCCTCAGCCTTTCATCGCTTCCAGCCTTTCATCCGTTGTGTCCCCACCTGCAAATCCCACATATCCTCTGTCATGTCTAGCCATATCTACCCAGTACCCATATCCAACTAAATCTATCCAGATCTAGCAAGATCTACCCAGTACCCAGATTTAGCCTAATCTACCTAGATCCAGCAAGATCTACCTAGTACACAAATCCAGCCAGATCTACCTAGATCTGATCAGATCTATCCAGTCAGATCTATCCAGTACCTAGATCCGACCAGATCTACCTAGTACCCAAATCCAGCCAGATCTACCCAGAACTGACCAGATCTACCTAGTTGCCCACGTCCGTCTGCAGTCTGTTCACCGGCTAACGACAAGTCACTGATTATTAAAAAAAAAATAATAATAACTAGAAGATCATGTCAGGAACCGGTTCTCCATATTGTGCCTGCAAAGTCTTGAGAAGAAAATGTACTAAATTGTGCATCTTTGCCCCTTACTTCTGCCATGAAAAAGAACATACTCATTTTGCAGCCATCCACAAGGTTTTTGATGCCAATAATGCATCCAACCTCCTGGCCCATCTTCCAGTAAGTGACCATTATGGGGCTACCGTTACACTCTTGTATGAAGCTTAAGCTAGGCTTCAAAATCCCATTTATAGCTGTGTGTCTTATACTTTTACCCTCTAATAGCAGATTGTCGATCTGTAAGCTCATCTAGCTTTATTGAAGGAATTACTATTTACAAACTCTTGTCCAAACCCTTAAGATGTTCGAAATTTGTTTCACCTAGAAACTAATTCAAACCATATTCTAGAACTAAATCTAAGTTTCGCTGATAATTTTGGACACTTTACATGTTGTGAAAATGGATCATTACTCGTGGATGATCCAAACCCTATCTGGAATTTTGAAAACCTAATCATTCCAATAGAAAATGTGTCATTTTCTTTTTTCCAAGAGGCTAATTCGCAACATTACCCTATCGAAACTAGCAGTAGCCAGTGGCCATTCCGAGGTGATGTCGATGAACTTGGATCCGTCGTGTTCGACAACCATCATCAACACTGAGCATATTTATTCTCTCAACTAACAATGCCTTTTTTATTATAACAAAAATGGGAGAGAAGAATGAGATGTTATGAGATAAGAGATTATATGTATGAAAGTGAGTTGTAATTTTAAGTTGTAAATTATTTTTGTACGGAAGAGAGAAATGTATGATAGATTTTATGATTGAGAGATCTTGTAAGTGAGAAAATTGTATATTTGAGAGATTGCATATGTGTGCTGGTTATTGTATAATAGTCTTGATGTTTATAAACTAAGTACGATTCAATTTAAGTTAACTTAATTTGGATAGTCTACATATATATATATTCTCATTCGTGTAATTTAGGTATGAGGTGAAAAGAATATAATATATTAAATTAATTTATTATAATTATTAGATTTATAATATAATTATATTTTTAAATAAATATTAATTTAATGTAATAATTTTAATTATTTTATTACCATAATTTAGATTATTATCATAAATTATTAGTTAAATTATTATGTTGAAGTATGTCTTGATTTCTAGAATGAAACTCGTTATTTAACCCAGTCTAGAGAATTTGGAACAAGATCCAAATGTGAATTTTTCATATATATATATATATATATTCTTAGTTATCATAATCATAAATTATTTTATTAACTACTCACTGAATATCATCCCTGAACAAACATATAATCAAATGCTACTTATAAAACTTAGAAAAGCAGAATGAAACCTTGTAAAGAGCTTTGTTTTATTTTAGGTTGGTAGATATATATGTATTTGTGTATATATATATATGTACATGAATACTGGTAGTCCTTTTATCGCATATTCTCGCGCTCTGTAATTTAATCTTTCTCTAATACTATCAATTTTTGTTGTATCTAGTACGATGGATGGGAATTGGATGCAATTGGATGATAGACTTTCTGACCAGTATGTTAATGGAGTTGATCAATTCCTTGAATTCTCTTTTCGACACACACGCTTAAATGGTCGAATTAGGTGTCCCTGCATGACTTGTAACAATATAGAAGTGAGAGTTCGGGAAGAGGTGAAATTTGATCTACTAAGGTATGGAATGGTTAAGAATTATGTCACTTGGTATCATCACAGGGAGGATGTGTTTGCTGAAGTAAATAGTAGTGATGATGACGACGAGGACGGTAATGATGATGATATGCGTCCTATGTTGGAAGAAGCATTTGGGATGCACAACATCAATGTTGAGATGGGTGGTGGTTCTTTTACTAGTAATGACGAGCCTAACCATCCCGCTAAAAAGTTCTATGATTTGTTGAGAGATGCTGAACAACCTCTTTATCCAGGATGTAATCATGCTTCGAATCTTGAATTCCATGTGAAATTACTACATTTGAATTGCTTGAGTGGTTGGAGCAATAATTCCTTCAACAATTTGCTCGAGCTTATTAGATCAGTATTTTATGTCACTGAAACTGTACCATCTTCATATTACAAAGTTAGAAAGTTCATTCGAGATTTGGGTATGAAAAGATAGATGCATTTCCAAATGACTGCATGCTTTTTCGAAAAGAATATGCAAACTCCCATGAATGTGTAAAATGTGGTGCTTTTAGATGGAAGATGGTAGCAACACATAATGATTCACCTAGCAAGAAGATACTTGTCAAAACCCTAAGATATTTTCCCTTGACCCCATGGCTTCAAAGGCTATATATGTCTTTAAAAATAGCTACAGATATGAGATGACACGATAAGGAGAGTGTTAAGGATGGGTTGCTACGACATCCAACTGATTCTAAAGCTTGGAAAAGGTTAGATGGACTTTATCCATCTTTCTCAAGTGATCCCCTCAATGTTAGACTTGCTTGGCAAGTGATGGATTTAATCCATTTGGCGCCATCAGTGTTGCTCATAGTACATGGCTAGTGGTGGTAGTCCCATACAACTTGCCCCCATGGAAGTGCATGAAACAACCGTTTTTCATGCTCTCCTTGCTCATCCCCAGTCCAAAAGCACTTAAAAATCGTATTGATGTGTTCTTGCAACCGTTGATTGAGGAATTAAAGGAATTATGGGAGATCGGTGTTGAAACTTATGATGCCTCAAAGAAACAAAATTTTCAGCTACATGCAGCTCTTTTGTGGACTATTAATGACTTCCTTGCATATGCTAATCTATTTGGATACAGTACTAAGGGAAGATGGGCCTATCCTTGTTGCAACAAGGACATTGATTCTCGATGGTTGACATATGGAAAAAATTTTTGTTACATGGGTCATCGCCTCTTTTTACCTATGAATCACAGATGGCGCAACAATAAATCTCATTTTGATGGTAACGTACAACAAAGGGAACAACCACCACAACTATTTGGGAATGATGTTCTTAATTAATTGTGTACGCTTGAGAAAGAAAATTGGCAAGGGTCCAGTGAAACTTGGTTAAAGCATTGGAAGAAAAAAAGTGTTTTCTTTGACTTGCCATATTGGAAAGATCTTCTGTTATGCCACAATCTTGATGTCATGCACATTGAGAAGAATGTATGTGACAATGTTTTGGAACGATCATGAATATTGAACAAAAATCAAAGGATGGTAAGAAAGCATGCGTGGATTTAATGGAGCTAGGCATTATAAAGGAACTTCACATTGACGAAGATGGTAAACTATCTCCTGCATGCTATACTTTATCTTCGAAAGAAAAATTGATGTTGTTAGAATTCTTGAAAGAGGTGAAAGTACCTGATGGTTATTCATCAAATATTTCAAGATTAGTGAATATGAAGGAGCGCAAATTTCTTCTTTGAAGAGTCATGATTCTTACATTCTTATGTAACGGTTAACAGCACTTGTAATACGAAATATTTTTCCAAAAGAAATGTGTAATGCATTGATTGAATTAAGCAACTTTTTTTGAGAAATATGTTCTAGAGTATTGGTAGTTGAAAAGCTAAATGAATTATAGCTCCATATTTCTAAGACTCTTTGTAAATTAGAGCAAATCTTCCTTCCCACATTTTTTGATGTTATGGAACATTTGCTAGTTCATTTGCCTTCTAAAGCTAGGATTGTCGGACCGATCCAATATCGGTGAATGTATCCAATTGAAAGGTGAACACATTGTCTTATAACATAATATATTTGAGAAAATAGGCATATATATGTTACTACAAGAGGCTGATATTTGTTTGAAAACTTTTGATAGGTATTTACATATATTAAAGTCCTATATGCGTAATAAGAGCCATCTGGAGGGTTTGATTACGGAAGGATATCTTGCGGAGGAATGCTTAACTTTTTATTCTAGGTATCTTAGTAGAATCAAAACAAAATTCAATTGCATCGATAGGAATGATGATAGGGATATGATGGAACCTACTGAAGGATTATCTGTGTTTTCCAAAGCAAGTTGTGATTTAGGGAAAACGACTCAATGTGAGATTCAAAGGGAAGAATGGTTGCAAGCTCGTTTGTATGTTTTAAAATTGTGATGAGGTTCGACCGTTCATTGAGTAAATGTTAATTTTAATATATATATAAATATATTTGTTAAATTTCATGTTTGCCTAAGTCTTGAAATTATACAATTTGAAACAAAGAACATAAACAGTCCTTGGCTCGCTCTCTTGCCCATTCTCTTCCTTAACACATAGATAATATTCACAATAAAGATTTTCCCAGTTGGTTTGAAAATCAAGTATAATGTGCATTTGGTTCACATTGGACACACAGAGTGTGGCACCTACACTTTTAATGTTCGCATTAATGGGATGTATTCGCTAACAGTGCGTTTCAATAAATAGGTGACACAAATGCACAATTTGGAGATTGGAGTGGATGATAATTTGTTTTCACTTGCTCGGGGTCCAGCTCATAGTGCATTATCATGCAAGGGTTATATTGTTAATGGTTTTCGATTCCATACTCAAGATCGTGACAAAGAATTAAGGACTCAAAACAGTGGAGTTGTTGTGATAGGAAAAACAAACAGTTTTGCCAGTGCACGAGATAATAGTCCAACTATCGGAAATGTAGATTACTATGGCGTGTTGACGAATATTATTGAATTACAATATCTCGGAGGTAATCAAGTAGTTCTATTGAAGTGTGATTGGAGAGATGTTTATTCTCAAGGAAGAGCAAACAAGACATATGAACATGGGTTCACTTCCTTAAATTTTTTATGCTCCTTACAAACCAATGAGCCTTTTGACCTGACTTGCGAAGCTGAACAAGTTTATTATGTGAGGGATATATGTGATCCTAATTGGTATGTTGTTCAAAGATCACAACCTCGGGATTTTTATGATATGTATGTTGAAGAAGGTAATGAAGATCAACCATATCAACAGAAAGAGCCATTAATTAGCTCGTGTTCACCCCAAGATGTGAGTGCATATGAGTAAGATTTTACATTGATTAGAAGTGACATCTAGCAGAGATTCCATGTGAAGAAGGTGCATCATGTCAATCAGGGAAACGAAAGAGAGGGAGTGGGAAGGGAAAAACAAAGTCAGAGGGAGAGGAAAATGAAAAGTCATTGAATGTTATGATGATGATGATGATAATGAATGAGCTTAAGTGTTTTGACTTGTTGGTTTGTAAGTATGAGGCACTATAACTTTATAGACGCTAGAGATTGCATATGTGTGTTGGTTATTGTATAATAGTCTTGATGTTTATAAACTAAGTACAAATCAATTTAAGTTGACTTAATGTGGATATAGTATACTCCTTTGGATTTGGATTGAATTTACATGTAGGCAAATGATTAGACTATAGAGGAAAACTATAACACTATATTTCTATCTCTCTCTTTTTTTTTTTAGTCCATAGGTCCTTCTCTTTTTCGTCTTGTGTGTGCATTTGTGATACTTGCATTGTTCGAGGTATGTATCCTGTAAATAATAGGATTTAATCACTACTTCCAGGTGGTGGGTGATCACCCATTATTTTTTATTTTTAATACTTAATACTATATTTATCCCGTGAATGATAAGATTTAATCACTGCCTCCGGTTGGTGAGTGGTCACCCTTTTTTTAAATTTTTAATATTTTTTAAAATATCTAATATAAAATGTTCTCTTTGCAAGAGCATATATTTTAATTTCATGGCCACCATTTATTTGTCATTATCAAGCTGCGCAGTTACGTGCCTAAATTAAGCATCAGTCATCTAGAAAATTGTTTCCTTTGATGTGATGTGAAAATTTAATTAATTTTCAAATATAATAAAATAATTTTAAATATAAGATAAATTCTTTTTTTTTATTTCTATATAAACTTTTAATATTTTATGAGTGATGTTGCTTATTGAAAAATAAAATATTTAATCATTGCCTTTTTTGGAAAACAATGCCATAAAAATAACATGATAGTGCAATTTTTTTTGTGTTGATGCATTTTGTAACTAATGGCGAGTAGTGCACACATTTCTCTAAGTGTTGATCAAAGTCTGTATATGTCATCGAGTTCAATTCCTTCATCATTGCCTCTTTTAAACTCTTCCGCTAGAAGTGTAGGTCAAAATTAAGTTTAATCTATAAGGTCAAAATAAACTTATTAAAATTAAGTTTTAAATATAACTCATCATGATATAATTTCAAAATTTTCCTATTACCTACCTAACATCATGTTACTTGCTTTATATATGCTGGGCTAGGTAATCATTAATAACGGAAGCAAGAATCGAACCTCAACATACCTCAAACGCTAATAATATTACATGATCGTCTCAACATAATTAATAATACAAGATTATTCGTCATCATAACATAAGTCTTCCAAACATAACTTGCAACATGATATAAGTTTTTCAAGATGACTTTAAAAATAACATAAATTTTTCAACATGACTTGAAAACATGACATAACATAACTGGTACATAATAGGATCCTTATACAAAAACTAAATGCAGGAAACATTTTATTTGCACCCGCAGTGCCCTAGGTAGATTACTTCTCATTCCACTTTTGTGCCTTCGCTACAAACCCGATCTAGAACGTTTGAATGTTCCAGGGGCAAGACCCACATTAGATGCTGAATCATCTAAGTAAGATGTACATAATTTAATACACGTGTATGAATGCAATGCACATATCAATCCTTACTCTCATGTTTAGGTTGACTGCACCCAACTGTTACTCACCATTTTTACAGTCTCTCTGCCAGATCTAGGTGTATGGGTGCAACCTTGACAAAGCAACAACGCCAGTCCCTAATCCCAAACCCATGCAACGTATGACCATGAATCTTATCATGCTCATATGCATATATTATCATTAGAAAATGTAAATGCAACCTACGTGATGCATAGCATACCATGACATGTCAATATGATAACTAAAGCTTTCGTGAAATTGGGAATTGTATTGAAAAACGCTTCCAAGTCCTTTTATAAACTAAATCAAATTGGATAGTACCACTTACCTTAAAAAAAAGATAATTTTGCCCCTAACATAATTTTGCCTCAAAATTCGCGTCGGACTTCAAATCGAACTCAATTATGAACCTTGACGCCCCTGGCCATCACAATTACTTAAAAAAAATCAGATTTTTAATTTTCTCTAATTTTTCTAATTTCTCCCATTTCCTCCTATTATTTCCTCAAAATTATGAAAAAAATACTTTTTCATAAAATTTTCTCAATTTCTCTTCACAGTAATTCTCAAAACAATATTCCGAAGCCCTATAAATTCTCTCATATTTTTTAGAATCCATGTTCTATTTATTTTTCATTTTCTCTTTAATTTTCAAGCATTTATTGTCTCAAAAATCCATAATAAATATCAATCATACATTTCTATTCCAATTTTATCATAAAAAATTCTAAAATATCATTCTCATATTTTTGAAATTTTTGAATTTTTTTTTCAGATAACTCACATTCCTGCGGAGCGATTCGGTATTCTTCTATAATGCGATGGAGCCTCGGTTTGCGTATCCAACAACGCCTTCTGCCACAAATTTTCACACAAACTACTAAACTTTGCCTATAGGATTTTTCTATAATTTTTTTGGTATTTTTTTCTCTATATTTTCTTTTTTTTTTCAAATCTCTCTTTGACTCTCAAATCTTTCTTTCTTACAACCTTTCTCTTTCTGATCTAAGTACTCCAACCTTTCAAGTGTTCTCTATTTATAGAAGGAATTAAGCTTTGCATAATTATAGTGACCCACTATTTTTAATTATTTTTCACTAAATTTCATCCATAATTTTTAATTATTTGTCCACACCCTACTGTCTCCCACATTTCTTAATTATTTCACCCATAATCTTTGATTATTTGTCCACACCCTATTTTGTCTCCTACATTTCTCCATTATCTTTAATTATTTTGACGCATTTCTTAATTATTTTTCACTAAATTTCACCCATAATATTTAATTATTTCTGCACACCCTATTTTGTTTCCTATATTTCTCAATTATTTCACCCATTATCTTTGATTATTTGTCCACACCCTACTTTGTCTCCCACATTTGTCAATTATTTCACCCACTATCTTTAATTATTATGTTACCTTAATTATTTTTCACTAAATCTTCTTTTGAATAGATTATTCTTTCATTTAGTTCATTAATTTTAAGCCCGCTTTCTAAACCCATTTACTTTGTCTTTCCTTTTTCAACTTAACCCACTAGCTCTAAGCCCATTTACTTTCCCTTTCATTTTTCAATTTAACCCACTAACTCTAAGCCCATTAGTTTTCTCAACTATAATCTCTAATGAATGTCAAAAAAAATATTTTAAATATAAAAAAATTAATTATTATTATTCTCAAAATACTAGGATATTACAATCTCCTCTCCTTACAAAAATTTCGTCCTCGAAATTTGTTCATTCTACATCCATTCTACTTACCGATTCTTCAAACAAAAATGGAAAATTACTTCTCATTTCTGCTTCTCATTCCCATGTTAACTCCTTGCTTATTGGATTCCTCCACAACACTTGTACCAGTGGGATTGATATTTCTTAGAACTTGATCCCTTCGATCCAAAATTTTGACTGGTCTCTCGAGATAAGAAAGATTCTCCTGGATTTCGGCGGCTTCTGTTGGCATCACTTGAGATGGATCTAGTTCATGCTTCCGGAGCTGCGACACGTGGAACACATCGTGTAGATTGGATAAGGTCATTGACAAAGCAAGTCGATAAGCCATCGGCCCGATTCTTTCTATGATGTCATATGGTCCAATATATCTAGGACTTAACTTACCCTTCTTGTGGCTCCGAGTTGTCATCCTTACGGGAGATGACTTTAAGTACACTTTGTCGCCGACTTCAAATTCTAAGTCTCTTCGTCTGACATCAGCATAAGATTTATGTCAACTTTGAGCTTTTTTGATTCTGTCTTGTATGGTCTTTATCTTATCGGTAGTTATCTGAACTATCTCAAGGCCTAGTACTTGTTGTTCACCAACTTCAGTCCAATATACTGGGGATCTATACTTACGTCCATATAATGCTTCATAGGGAGCCATACCAATACTACTGTGATGGCTATTATTATATGCAAAGTCCACTATTGGCAGGTATTCTTCCCAACTTCCTAAAAAATCTAGAGCACATGCTCTCAGCATATCTTCTAGGTCTGAATGGTTTTTTTTGATTGACCATCAATTTGGGGATGATAGGCCGTATTGAGCCTAAGCTGAGTGCTTAGGCACTTTTGTAGACTACCCCAAAACCTCGAGGTGAACCTCGGATCACAATCCAAGACAATGCTTACTAGTACGCCATGAAGTCTAACAATTTCGTTGATGTATTGTTGGGCCAACTTATTTATAGGTTGATTTACCCTCATAGCCAAAAATTGAGCAGACTTAGTTAGTCTATCTACAATCACCCATATGACATCATTTCCCTTAGGGCTTCTTGGTAAATCTGTTACGAAATCTATGGTGATGTGCTCCCATTTCCATTCTGGAATTTCTAATGGTTGTAAACTTCCGCTTGGTCTTTGATGCTCGATTTTTACCCTCTGACATATATCACAATGCCCAACGTATCCTATAATGCTCTTCTTCATTCCCGGCCACCAATACACAATCTTTAAGTCTCTGTACATCTTGGTACTTCCTGGATGGATTGAATATCTAGATCGATGGGCTTCTTTCAAAATTGCTTTTCTTAGTTTCTTCATTCGTGGCACATATATCCTTCCCTGAAATTGGATATATGTCGTCTCTTAATTCAAATTTTGAGGTCTTTACTTGACCTTGCTCGTCAACCCATAATTTTATTCTGTGATTTTCAGGGAGAGCTTGTCGTATCTGCTCTATCAATTCTGACTGGACGGTGAGACTAGCTACGTAGACTGAATTTCCTTTCAAAGCAACTCCCATTGTCATTAAACTGAAACTTTCAACTAGCTCCCATTCGGACATCATCATTGTAGCCATACACATCGGTTCCTTTCTACTTAAGGCGTCGGCCACTACGTTAGCTTTACCAAGATGATACTAAATGACACAGTCCTAATCCTTTAGGAATTCTATCCATCGACGTTGTCTCATGTTAAGATCTTTTTGGGAGAATACATACTTTAAACTTTTGTGATCGATGAAGATTTCAAACTTCTCATCGTATAAGTAATGCCTCCAAATTTTCAAGGCAAACACTACAACAGCTAATTCCAAATCGTGGGTCGGGTAATTTTGTTCATGCCTTTTCAGTTGCCGAGACCCATAGATGATTACCTTTTTGTACTGCATTAGCACGCATCCCAATCTATTCTTCACGGCGTTAGTGTACACCTTATAACCTCCAGACCCATTTGACATGGCTAGAACTAGAGCGATTGTGAGTCTTTCTTTGAGTGTCTAAAAACTCTTTTCACATTGCTCGTTCCATTCAAACTTTATGCCTTTTTGAGTTAGCTTTGTAAGGGGTGAGGCTATCTTCGAGAACCCTTCTATGAACTTTCTATAATACCCGGCCAACCCTAGGAAACTCTTGATTTCAGTTACGGTGTTGGGTTGGTTCCATTCTCTTATCACCGATACCTTTGCTAAGTCAATAGATATTCCTTCGGCCGATATGACATGCCCTAAGAAAGCCACTTGATTTAGCCAAAATTCACACTTGGTAAACTTGGCGTATAACTTGTTTTCCCTCAACGTCTGTAGTACAATCCTCAGGTGGTTCTCGTGTTCTTCCTCGGAAGATGAGTAAACCAAAATTTTGTCTATGAACACTATTACGAATTTGTCCAAATGTGGCTTAAAAACTCGGTTCATCATGTCCATGAATGCTGCTGGGGCGTTGGTCAATCCAAATGGCATAAGTAGAAATTCGTAATGACCATATCGAGATCGAAATGTTGTTTTGGGTACGTCGCCAATTTTGATCCTCAATTGATAGTACCCCGAGCTCAGGTCTATCTTTGAAAAGACTTTCGCACCTTGCAACTAGTCAAATAATTCCTCAATTCTTGGAAGAGGGTATTTATTCTTGATGGTCACCTTATTTAACTGCCGATAATCTATCCACATCCTTAAACTTCCATCTTTCTTCTTGACAAAAAGGATCGGCGCTCCCCAAGGTGACATACTGGGTCTAATGAATCCCTTATCCAACAATTCTTGAAGCTGGATCTTCAATTCCCTCAATTCTGTGGGAGCCATCCTATAGGGTGGTATAGAGATGGGATTAGCCCCTAGCACAATTTCTATTGCAAACTCAACGTCCCGCTATGGGGACAATCCTGGTAAATCCTTAGGAAACACATCTCCAAATTCTTTGACGATTAACACATCTCTTAGTTCTACAGGGACTTCTATATTTTCTTGAATGTGTGCCAGATACCCGAAAGCTCATTTTCATAACATTTTATCTGCCTTTAGGGCTGAGACCCATTTTTTTTTGTTTATTTCTCCTTGTCCTCGAAATTTAATAATCGAGTTCCCATTCTTGAGATTAACTACCTTGGCCTTACAATCCAAGGTGGCATCATACTTGGCTAGGAAATCCATCCCTATAATTACATCAAAATCTTAAAATTTTAGAAGGATTAAATCTACCAAGAACTCGTTTCCCCCTATCTGGATCCTCTTATTTTTATATCCTGATGATGTTTCTAATGACTTCCCCATAGGGGTTGCTACTACCATACGACAATTTAGATTTCCTGGTTTTTCCTCTAATACTTCGGATAATGCATGTGAAATAAAGGAATGACTTGCTCCTGAGTTTATCAGAACATGCATAGGGAAACCAGAGATAAACATGGTACCTTGAATGACGTCCGGGTCCTCAGCCGTGTCTTGACGTGTCAAGTTGAACACCCTCCCTTGCTGAGCTCCTGAATTCAATGCTGGCACCTGAAATTGTCCTTGATATTTTACTCTTGGATAATAAAATAGTTTTGATAATGTCAATATGAAAATCAATCTTTATAAATGAGTTATGGATAAGAAAAAATGAGAAAATCAATCTTTATAAATGAGTTTTGGGTAAGGTTGTTCTTGAAATAATGAGAAAATCAATCTTTTAATCTCTTTGAAGCAAGGTTATGAAAATCTATCTAGGAGAAATGATTGAGGTTGGTTGAGTATTTTTAAACTCAAAATAAATATATTCTTGATAATCTCAACTTGCTTTCAAAAGAATTAAAATGAGGATTTGTTAAGTTTTCAATCTTTTCAAATGGATAGTCGACTACGTGGTTCATTCTGTTGACTATGCTGATTCAATTTGTCGACCATATAAGGCTTCTATCGACTATTTTTGACTATGTCAACTATCACATAAGGATAGTCAACTATGGCTTTTCTTCTGTCGATTATTTTTATACATGATTTTCAAAATCTTCTTCATATTTTTGTATCTGTCGACTATGGGTATGTGTCTGTCGACTATGGATAATTTGTGTTGGAAGATAGTCGACTATGAGTTATTGTCTGTCAACTATGCCTAGTTAAATTTAAAGAAATAGTGAACTAACCCATTTTGTCTGTCGACTATGTGTTTCTCAGAAACTTATAATGACTAGTTTTTGGAGCATTTAATGCTCGTCTAACCACCCACAACGGTCCAAATTTTGAACTTATCCACCATCAACTATAAACAGGTGGTTGAAGACGCATTGAAGGCTGCTGAACACATTAAAGATTTTGAACTACCGAGCTTTCACTGTTACATCGAGCATTTAATTTTTCTCTCTGTATTTTCATTTAAGAGGCTTTGATATCTTACTGTTCCATTTATTTTAAGCCTTGATCATTCACTTAAAGAGAGAGCTTGAAACTAAGAGTTGTACTCTTAGAATCTCTATTTCACGATTTCTATATTTTTCCTAGCAGAGGCTAGAGGGCCCATTAAATTGGCAGGTTGTACATTACTTAGTCAAGGACTAGAGGACCTGCTCGTATTGAGTAGGGGGTTTGATAGTGAAGTTGGCTTTAAAATCCTTAGTGGATAGCTAAGGTAGTGGACTAAGCTTGGAAAGCTGAATCACTATAAATCTGTGTCTTCTCTACTTTCAAATTTTTCTTGCTTGTGTTTGCATTTTTACTCCCACTCACTTTGTTCATTCATTGATAAGATTTCAATTTTATTCTTCACAAAACTAGAGTGTCTTTTACACGGTTGACACCTCATTGTGCTATTTAAAGGTCTTGAGGTTTAACAAATCCGTGGTCTTCATCGACGACATCTCTATTTTTTTAAAAAAATTTTAATTATACCAATTCACCCCCCTTTTGGTGTGTGCCATATCAGTTCAATTCTATTAGTCCTGATGGTCTTGGTTTTGGGCAATCTCTTGACAAATGCCCCGGCTGGTGACAGTTGAAGCAAATTGTTCCTCTCTTTGGGAATTCTCGGTTGAGGTGTCCTTCATCCCCACAGTTGTAACAACCGCTCATTCCTTACTTGTAAGGCCTTTCGGTGTGCTGTCTGTCACATTTCACGTAGGGTTTACTGGGCTTGAACTGGGGCTTTTTGGGTTCCAACATTTTTCCTGTACTTGGCTTATTCTTAGGGGCTTGCTGTCTTGATTCCTAGATGGAGTCAATTCGATCCCAATTAGCCTCAATAGCCATTGCTTGCCGTACCACCTCAGCATAGGACTTCGTACTTATATTACCAAGGGTCTTCTGAATCCTTAGCTTTAGCCCTCCCAGAAACTTTTGCGTCTTGATTCTCTCGTCTGTCTCATATATTGGCATGTATTTGATCAGTTGAGTGAAGACGTCTTCATATTGAACCACGTTCATGTCCCCTGCCTGTTTTAGATCCATGAACTCCTTTTCCTTTGCCATCCTCAGGCTAAGCGGAAGGTATTTGTCATTGAATAGCTCCTTGAATTGCTCCCAGCTGACGTATGGTCTACCTGCTAATGCTGGGGTGGCCATAGCCCTCTTCACTCCCTTCCACCATTGTTTGGCTTCGCTTTGCAGCATAAAAGTTGCATAGTTCACTTTCTTGTCCTCTCCACAGTGGAGATGGTTGAGTAATTTCTCAGTCTGCTCGATTTAGAACTCTTCCTCACTGGTATTAGCTCCCAGTTTTCCTTGGAAAAAGGGTGGGTTTTGTCGGCTGTATAAATCCAACATGCACGATGGACGTCCACCTTGGTTCTGCATCCCTTGCATGACCCCTGCCATGCTCCCCACAATTCTCTCAATTTGATCCAAACGGTTTCCATTCGGTCTCTCCCCCTCCTGACTTGAGCTATCCTCAAGTATGCCATTGGCACGTCCTTCTGTACCTCTTTAATTATTTGGTGTCATAGGTTGTATTGCTCGCCGAGTATTTATCATCTGAAAAAAAAGAAAAACAATATCTCATTCCGTGGAAACTTCCTTGAAAACAATTTCAGTTCTTCATGTTTCAACATTCGACATTATTTAAGATAACAAGACAACAAAATACACAATTGAAACATTATTAAATAGACATTGTTCCGAGGCTTCTTCTACGAATGGGCTGATTTCCAAATCCAACCATCATTATCCAGTGCCTCGTCTCCAGACTTGACTTCTGGTCCATCAGGATCGTCGAGCACAGTCACCCCTTCCTCCTCATCATCAGAGTTGAAATTGTCGATACCTATCTCGTTGGCTAGGGCTGCCTCGTCGGCGTCCCATTCCCTATCTGAGTCTTCATCTTCTATTATAGCCTCCTCGTAGATGAGGGCGGCATCATCACAGAGTTGCTGACATAAGAGATATAAGGACACACGATTGCCTTCGTGACGGATCTCTTTAGCTAAGGCTCTCTAATCACCTTCCAAGTGATTGATCCGGAATTTCATTTGGGCATGAATCAGGTTTGGTCGTGCGTAGCTACTGGGTGGTATGTCCCTTAAGATATTCTCGAGGACATTTACGCAGCCGAAAATGTCTTCCGCCATCGATTTAATATCGACCCAACGAAAGATCCAGTGGGTCACCCAAAACTGCTCGAGGTAATCTCCTTTCATGCTGACATTGAAAAACCAATTAAATTTTCACTATTAAATAGTAACCGTATAGTGTTTGTATGTGAATAGTATACCAGGTAAGTTCCTAGGAAAGAGAGATAGGTTACAAACGGATACACTTAAATACAAAGTCTTTCCTTAGTCAGAACTTTCCTAGACATGCACTTTCACAACACCGCACTTAAGTTCATAACCTCTAAGACTTCAATCATCAATCCCTGAATCTCTGAAGGGATTTCTACATCTAGGTTTTTCTAAACCTCGAGTTCATAGATTCCTGATGATCTTTCGTAAGTTTTCTTATAGTTTGCTCTGATACCAATTGTAACACCCCACTCTCTCAGGCATGTTATAACTTAGGAAATTTTGACTAATTTTTTTTTTTAAATATAACTCATCATGATATAATTTCAAAATTTCCCTACTACTTGCCTAACATCATGTTACTTACTTTATATATGCTAGGCTAGGTAATCATTAATAGCGGAAACAAGAATCGAATCTCAACATACCTCAAACGCTAATAATATTACATGATCGTCTCAACATAATTAATAATATAAGATTATTCGTCATCATAACATAAGTCTTCCAAACATAACTTGCAACATGATATAATTTTTTCAACATGACTTTAAACATAACATAAGTTTTTCAACATGACTTGAAAACATGACATAATATAACTGGTACATAATAGGATCCTCATACGGAAACTAAATGTAGCAAACATTTTATTTGCACTCGCAGTGCCCTGGGTAGATTACTTCTCATTCCACTTCTGTGCCTTCATTGCAAATCCGATCTGGAACGTTTGAATGTTCTAAGGGCAAGGCCCACATTAGATGTTGAATCATTTAAGTAAGATGTACATAATTTAATGCACGTGTATGAATGTAATGCACGTATCAATCCTTGCTCTCATGTTTGGGTTGACCGTACCCAACTGTTACTCGCCATTTTTACAGTCTCCCTACCAGACTGAGGTGTATGGGGGAACCCTTGGCAAAGCAATGGCGCCAGTCCCTAATCCCAAACCCATGCAACGTGTGACCGTGAATCTCATTGTGCTCATATGCATATATCATCATTAGAAAATATAAATGCAACCTATGTGATGCATAGCATACCATGACATGTCAACATGATAACTAAAGCTTTCATGAAATTGGGAATTGTATTGAAAAACGCTTCCAAGTCCTTTCATAAACTAAATCAAATTGGGTAGTACCACTTACCTTATTAAAACGATAATTTTGCCCCTAGCGTAATTTTAGCTCAAAATTCGCGTCGGACTTCCAATCGAACTCAATTATGAACCTTGACGCCCTTGGCCATTATAATTACTTAAGAAAATCAGATTTATAATTTTTCTAATTTCTTCCATTTCCTCCTATTATTTCCTCAAGATTATGAAATAAATACTTCCTCATAAAATTTTCTCAATTTTTCTTCACAATAATTCCTAAAACAATATTCCTAAGCCCCATAAATTCCCTTATATTTTTCAGAATCCATGTTCTATTTATTTCTCATTTTCTCTTTGATTTTCAAGCATTTATTGTCTAAAAAATTCATAATAAATACCAATCATGCATTTCTCTTCCAATTTTATCATAAAAAATTCTAAAATATCATTATCATATTTCTAGAATTTTTGAAGAAAGTTTTTTAGATAACTCACATTCTCGCGGAGCGATTCGGTATTCTTCTGTACTGCGACGGAACCTCGGTTTGTGTATCCAACAATGTCTTTTGCCACAAATTTTTACACGAACTACTAAACTTAGCCTATAGGATTTTTCTAGGAACTTTTTGGTATTTTTTTCTATATATTTTCTTTTTTTCTATTTCTTTCTCTCTTTTTTCAAATCTTTCTCTCACTCTCAAATCTTTCTTTCTTACAACCTTTCTCTTTTTAATCTAAGTCCTCCAAACTTTCAAGTGTTCTCTATTTATAGAATGTTGAATTAAGCTTAGCATAATTGTAGTGACCCACTATCTTTAATTATTTTGTCACATTTCTTAATTATTTTCTAGTAAATCTCATCCATAATCTTTAATTATTTATCCACACCCTACTTTGTCTCCCACATTTCTCCATTATCTTTAATTATTTTATCACATTTTTTAATTATTTTCCACTAAATCTCACCCATAATCTTTAATTATTTGTCCACACCCTACTTTGTCTTCCACATTTCTCAATTATTTCACCCATTATCTTTGATTATTTGTCCACACCCTACTTTGTCTTCCAGATTTGTCAATTATTTCACCCATTATCTTTAATTATTTTGTCACCTTAATTATTTTTCACTAAATCTTCTTTTAAATAGATTATTCTTTCATTTAGTTCATTAATTTTAAGCCGATTTTCTAAGCCCATTTACTTAACTTTTCGTTTTTCAATTTAGTCCACTAGTTCTAAGCCCATTTATTTAGCCTTTCATTTTTCAATTTAACCCACTAGCTCTAAGCTCATTAGTTTTCTCAATTATAATTTGTAATGAATGTCAAAAAAAATATTTTAAATATAAAAATTTAATTTTTATTATTCTCAAAATACTAGAATATTACAGGAAGGGTTCACCCATGAAGACCCTCCAATGCTTAAGTCAGTGTCGCAAAGGAAAGATGGTAACTCTTATAGAAAACAGTGAATATCTCGAAAGAAAAAGGGCAAGAATGGGAGATTTTTACCTAATGGTTGCAAAAAAGACTCCCTTATGTCGTCCTGTAACTCTGCTTTTATAAGGCGTGGATATTGAGAGGGACATGTGGCATATATTCCTTTTAATTCCTCTTAGGGGAGACCCGAAAAAGTCTTTCAGGGATGATTTTCCCCCTTTTCTCTGGCTGTCATCTTTCGACCTCACCTGAAAGATCTCTCGAGAGACCTGAAAGAATTCTTTTGGGTCTCTCTCGAAAGGTTTCTTTTCGATCCTTTTGGGGTGGCACAACAATTGCCCCTCAGTCTTTGCTTTTACCCTTTGGTTAAACTGAAGACTTTATTTTGGGTTTCCGGTATTTTTCCAGAAAGAAACGTTCCTGAAAGAATTCTTTTCTCTTTGGAAAGACTGTCGCTTCATCTTCCTTCAAGACTTCTATAAATAATGCTTTTCTGTAAGGATTCCTCTTGCTTCACTGTTCTCGCTATTTCTCAAAAGAACCTTCATCTCATTTTCTTGTCTCGATTCCCAAAAGAAAATTAAAGGTTACTTTTCCCAAAAGACTTCCAAAAACTTTACTCAGTTCGTCTCTTAGGGTTGTCTAAGAGAATTTGTCATTTCCATCCGAGAGAGCGTAGCTCCTCCCCGAAAGAAATTTCATTCTCGAAACGATGTTTTTCCTGAACATTACTCCTTCCCACGAGAAATTCTTCCTGACAGAATTTTCTTCCTGAAACACCGCCACTCTTTCCCAAGAGAAATTCTTCCTGAAAGGACTTTTCTTCCCAAAACATCGCCACTCATTCCCGAGAGAAATTCTTCCCAAGAAAACCCTTTTGGCTTGCTTTAACCTTTATTTTTCACTCTTTCCTTCACGTAGTCCATGGTAGGTGGCAAAGTCTACATTAGTGCCCCCGACCATGACGGGGTCATCCGCGAATACATAACGGGCAAGCGTTCTCACTTGACAAGGGATGACCTCAACCACTTTCGAGAAGCATATTGTATCCCTTGTTCTTATCATCCTCGGCTTCTTGAGGCAGATGAGAAGTGTGCGGCCTCCATCCGGGATGATTGGATGGCCGTTCATGAGGCTGACTTTCGCTTAGGTTTCCACTTTCCCCTTCATGACTTTGGTCTCAAGTTTCTTTGCCGTAGCAGCTTAACTCCTGCCTAACTCCACCCTAATGGGTGGGCTCAACTAATTAGTTTTTTTGTGTTATGTTGTGAAAATGAACTAATTCCTTCTGTCGAGTTCCTTTTTCTCTTCTTTCATCTTCATTTAGTCAAGGAGCAATACCATGTGTATACTCTTCATAGGACTAGATGAGAGGGTTGTCTTTTTCAGGGCTCTCATTTGAAGGTTGATCATTTTGATTCTCACTAGTTCGTTGTGAAGCTTCCTGAATGGGTATGGTATGCCCTTCGGGATTGGCGCACAAATCTTGCTAGGGTGGCTTGTCTTTCTTTGAGCAAACCAGTTCCTTAGCTCTGGGAGGAATCTAGGGATAGTCGGAACCTGCTCATTTGCGAGGGTCTTTTCTATAACACCCCACTTTCTCAGGCTATCTTTTTCAAGAAACAATCTCAACATAATACAAAACTCTCAAAATTTTCATATACCTAGCTAGCATGAAAAATCTTACAACATATAAGCTAGACCAGCTACTTAAACAATAACGGAAGCAAGAATTGAACCTTAAACTTTAACATTAACCATAATATAAGGTTATACATCATTATTCTTCAAACTTTCAGAATTTAAAATAGCAGAACTTAAATACATAAGGTAGCATAAACGTATAACCATTACATAATGCACTTTTGTTAAGTGCCATTACATGTCTCTTTCATCCTCGTTTCTGCTACAATCTTTATTGGGAATGTTTGAATATTTCAGGGACAAAGTCCACTCTAGATGATGAATCATCTAAGTAAGGGAACAAACTTCATATTTCGTGCATGTATGCAAAATGAAAAATATCTTCATTCATTTAGTTTGAGTCGATCGCACCTAGCTGCTACTATTTATTTTTACGACCTTTTTACCAGGCCGAGGTGTATAGGGGCACTCTTGGTAAAGAAGCAATGCCAGTTCTTAATCTCAAAATCATGCAATGGATGACCAATAATATCATCGTGTACATATGCATTTTTTATCATTAATACATGTGAATGCACTCCATATGATGTATAACATAACAAGGTATGTCAACATGATAAAACCATTTACATAAAATCGGGTTTAAGGTCAAACCACTTACCTTGAAGGTTTACCTTTGCAAGTTACTATTTCGCCACACGCGGGCCTAGGTTTCTGCAAAAAATACTAGTTTCGATAAATTAAACGTCCAATATTTTTACATAGGGTTGAAGGGCATTAAATGAAAAGCATAACTGAAAAATTACAAGACAAGGGGGCCCCACACATATGTTGAGTTACATAGATCTTATCATATGCGCAGCGGAAATTAAATTTAGTTTTTAGGTATCCCGTTTTTCAGAAATTATGGTTTAATAAAATGAAGGCATAAACGAAAAATAACTCTTGGATGAAAACTTATTTCACCGTTAGATTTTCCGCCGTATAATCTTCTAAGTGTAGGATGCCGAGTTAGTCCACTCGAAATCACTTCTATTCAAGAATATCAAAGAGAAAGATAAGTAGAAGAAATTTTTCACAAAAATTTCTAACTTATCCCTTGGATTCAAGAACAATTCTTCCAAAATTCTCTCAACTCTCAAAATGATCCAAGTGCATCTTATGAGAGAAATTAAGGGCTTGGAGCTATTTATAGTTCCAATTAAAAACCCTTCTCCATTAAATGGGTTGGGCTTCTCAAGCCTATTCCATTTAATGCAATTGGGCCAAACCCAATCTAATAGAATTTATTTGAATCCAATAGTGCCATTAGGCCAAGCCTAATGTACTAGCAAAAGGCCCAACCCAATCAATAATCAAATAATTGTATTTATAATATAATTATTTAATTATTCTCATTTATCCAATAAATAAATGCACTATTATTAGTAATTATAAAATTACTAATTTATTTATTTTCTCTTTGAAAGTAATTTCTTTTGGGTGGGACTTTCTGGGTTTACAAATAAATTGGTAACGAAAATAATCAACAATTAATTCTCGTAAATCATGAGTGACATCTAGCAATATATAATGATTACCCAATTTATTGTGAAGTAGGTATTGTGAACCTTTTACTACGTTACCATACAATACGGTCCTTCTATCATCCTATATCTCCACAAGATATGAGATCATGGTCAGTATGTCAAATCTCTTAATCTTGTCATATGACCAAATCCAAAATCAATCTTGACTAATTATAACACAACCCGTATGAAACAAATTCCATCGTTATATTACCTCGGCCAAGAATTTATCGTCAAGTGATTACTGGATCGCATATGATATCTTCCTCATAAATCTCGAGGTGATAGATTCCATGTCTGATGCACACATACCTCATGTATCACTGAATTAAGCACATAGATACGTATGATTATCCTTGATTAGAACAACCACATAATATCACTGATATCCTAATCCACCAATACACAGATATCCATGTCATCTCAGGTCTAAGGACTAGTTGTAAAATCGTAGCTAACATTAAATCATTGATCTGTGAGAAATAACCCATGTGATTTAATGTTAACAGTCCCATTCAGTGAACTCGTTCTTGTAACGAGCACCCACTCATCTTCCTTCTATAGCTCATACAGAATGGCACGAGATTCACCAACCTTATCTTTCAGTATCTTATACTGAACAAGGAGGAAGACAATGTGCTGGCCTTTACGAGTTGTTATCATCCATGATAGGAATTCTATGGCCAGAAACATATTTATAGTATAACAAATTGTGGATTATCTGTAACTCGTATTCTTAACACTTAAGAATGGTATCCACTTCTTATTATACTAATGGATATATGTTTTATAATTTAAACCATATTGCAATTTAAATAAAAACATAAACTTGCCATTTAAATAATATTTAAAGAATTACAAGATCTAGTCCCTTTATGTCACTAGAATTGGTCTTTAGGGCTCATATCTAACAACATACCCTCATGTGCCCTGGGAAGGTGGCTCATTCGCCTTCATGCCCAACCCCTTCCCGGCACATGACCAACACACGCCTCTTTTTAAAAACGCACAACTTTGCGCAGTTTTCGTAATTCGGCCATAACTCTTTCATTTTAGCTCCGAATCGACCCCCGTTTGAACCTACGAGTTCCTCTCTTCCCTTTGTATAGGAATATAATAAGAAACAGAACTTACCTCACCATTTTATAGACTATTTGGTATGAACTCCGAAGATACTTTGAAAACTTCGGCGAGGATCGTTCTCCCTCAATTTTGCTCCAACCTTCCTCATTCCTTTTGCAGATTTCTCTCTTCTTTTTCAAGCACAAATCCCTCTTCTAAATCTCTCAAGTGGATCTCAAATGGAATGGTTTTGAGATCAACCCCAAAGTTCTATTTATAGGCTTGGACTCCAAAGCTAGAATGGAATGACTTTTCAAATCTGCAACCATATCTCTCATTTTTTTTCATTCCTAACACGTCACCTCACCATACCTTTATACCATAATTACTTGTACTAACTTACTTTTTCTCATTCCTAACACCTCACCTCATTACTACTCATAATTAACCAAAGGCATTCCCTCGCAATTAACCTTAATTAACTTCATAATCCCATTTTAAACTTGACATAATCTTGAAATATCAAGTTAATAATCATCGAGATACTTAAAATCCAATATTGATAACTCCAAGTTACTCGATAAGTACATTTTCGTCCCTGCACCCTCACAGGACCATTGTTTCATTCTGAAACCACTTCAGGGTTAATCTTTACATAAAATCAGAGCCCTTTTGGGGTTCCGTTGATTTTTCAAAAGTCCCTTACAACCATTCAGTTTTTCAAGTTGTATCTTAGTTGTCCCGAAAACTGTCCCCATTTTGATTGCTTTCAATATCATAAATCCTTTCTCAAGACACTCATTAATGATATACCATTTTCTTTAGACATTTACATTCCGGGGTACTCTCGTTCATTGATTCGCCTGTTTAAAATTATTATTGTCTTTTAGATTTATGAACTTGACTCTTCCAACATCACGAAATATGGGATATTACTTATTTTGATTTGGGATATTACATGCTCCCTCACAAAAATTTCGTCCTTGAAATTTAGCTTATACTCATAATCTCAAAGAACTTTTATCCCAGTTTCATATATCTTTCCTCAAATCCTTATAATGGTACTTCACATCTTGAATTACCTTGTTATAGGCTGGCCATGCCTATTTAGTCATAGACTTATATGCCTATTCTATTCCTTTATTTGATTTAGCCAAACTATTTAGCAATAGGGTCGAACGATCCTTTTAGCACTACTTTTATCGACAATAGGCTAAAAGACTCTAACAAATGCCACTTACAAGCCATCAACCCCATCATATCAGTAGACATACTCCTACTCAATGCATCATCCACTTCATTGGCATGTTCCGGGTGATATAACATAATCATAGTCCTTGAGGAAACTCCACCTATCATTGCTACTTCATATTTAGCTCCTTTCGAGAGCACATACATTGCATATCTTATCATACAGGTAAGGCTTTTACGTATCTTATCATTTCTAGCACTGAGTCATTTGTCGGGTAATTTACTTCGTACATTTTCCCTTGATAATTAAAGCCATTATAGATGTCGAGGTCAATCTGACAGCCTATTCACATATGATCCCTTAACGATTTTCACCTTGGTCACACTAGCTGGCTGCTTTCAATTCTTCACTTATTTTATCTTGACCTGATTTACCATGATTCCTCTGGCCAAGATTATTTATGACAATCTTAGCAAACACTTATGTTGGATCATCTTCTAAACTTCTTGAGGGTTTTTCCCCATTGCTCTGGTTCCTTGGAAGTTGGATTTCGACCTTAGCATAACATCCATAATGCTGCCCAAACTTCGACACCTGACTATCTCTCGCAGTACCCTTACCGTGAGCTTGTTTACAGTCATTTCATTATGGCTGCTCTAGTCATCGTTCGTCGCGAGCCAACGACCAATCCTCTGCCTTGGTCCGTAGCCTCAGGTCCATTGTTATATGTTATGCATTTATGGTGCTATCGTTATGCTAGAGCTCCTCGTCCCATCTCCTAGAGTTGCAATGGTTCCCTCTTCTATCACTTCTTTTTCACGATTAGAAGTTATATATATGACTTCCTTGGTTTCCAAGCTAACCCACAATCCAATTTTCACATTTGACTAATCACATTAATTGTAGGTCCCATAATTTCCTCAATTTGCCACAATTCATCGCTAATACATCCAAATTCACGTCATCACATTTTTCGAAGTGATCCTAAAATAACATTCTATGTTATCAAATTAATTCTTCCATCCTTTGATCCTCAAATCAACACTCTATATTACACTTAATTCTTCTAGGTAATATCTTTTGTTGACATAATCGAATGCTTAGTCCTCAAAGAAACACTTGATCCTTAAGGCATTATCTCATGTTAATCGACTATAGTCATATTTTGAAATGTAATCATCTGATTTCTTTTATCACAGTTGATTGTACCTCTCAAGGTCTACTATCTTGATCTTAGCTCCATATGTCATGGCTTACTTATACATGTGCCACGACATTGTACCTATAATATAAATCCTGACTATCATGGTTACGCCAAATGTGCTAACCTTGCTTTAATTTCATTGAATCATCTCCAAATTATTTCTCATCATAGCCTCGCTTTCTACATTAATTTTCTTTTAGTTCACCACTGACCTTTGACCTTGAATCCCACCATGCATATGATTATCCTAATTTTCTTAGATTCTTAGTTTATAACTGACACTTTTCTTTGAGATTCTTGAATGATTATCTTGTTTTCATTGATAGTGTCATTATTATGACTACAACGAGTTTCTTTCCAAAGTTAGGGTATCCTAAATCTCATAGGTCATTTCATGACATTAATTTGGTTAATATTTCCTCTTTACTTTTGTTACCCGTAGGATATCTGACTAATCCTTGAGAAACTCTTGATTCTTCTTGGATTCATTCTATATCTTTTACCTCAATCAGATTTTACATTGTCGTTAGTAGTCACATTTGCTCTAATGTCACCATAGTTCATTAGTTATTATCTTTCACAACCATCAACCATGTGGTTAATTCTCGCATATTGCTTACATACAAGGGTATTTTCTAACTGTAGCACTTACAACTATCAAGTGATCAAATCAACACTTAACCCTATTCATAAAAATAATTTGGATCCTCATTTCATTACCTATTAACGAAACCTTAAGTTTTGTCTCCAACATCTATCTGATCCATTGGATTCAGCTAACTGTCAGTCTCACAAATATAACCTTTCCACAAACAATACATTAGCAATTATTAGTTATCACCAACTATTATTCACTAAAAATCACCTTAGTCACAAATATGGAATTCTCACTTCACTTAGTTGTAGAACTCATCCTTCTACTCAAGACACTTTCCATTACATTGGCTTTTACTGGGAAGGCTTTACATAATAGTCATAATTCTTTAGGAAGTCCATCCATCAGATTTTCTTTAGGAAATACCCCTTGTTCTAACTCATGCCATATTTGGAATTCCCATCATTTACTCTATCCTCAGAGCAATACTCATTGTGTTTCCACCAACCATCTTTCCAGACCTTGGATCTTTTTCTCAAGGTTTATCTTATTTGACCCTCCAGACTTTGTTGAACTTCAAATTAGAGGCATATAAGGAAATCAACCAAGGCTTTATGTTCACAGTATTAATACTGTGTCATTAACTAGAGATCCATCATCAACTAGAAATTTGTCATTAACTAAAAGTCCTTTGAAAATCCATTACCCACTGGAATTCCATTTGGCTTCGTCACCATGTTAATACATTCCTGATTAACATTTGACTGGGTAACTGTAACCCCTTATAGGTTTCATATCCATGCCTCAACCACATGTTCAACCTATCTCGAATGCATAACATAGATTTAGAGATCCCTATATCCGAAATCTTTACATGTATCAATAGTCTCATTTCAAACTTGGCTTTCATCTCGTAAGTGTAGACACTTACTTCACGTAACATCCTTGGGTTAATTATTTATTCTTTCAATCAACCCTGATGTCATGGGGTACTATTGGATACATCAACTCCAGCCTATCAACATACTAGGATCGTTTTAACCATAAGTAGCATTACTTATTTAGTCATTATGCCACAAGATACCACTTGACATCACCAGGTCGATTCATAGGCTTTTAGATTGCCATAACAAATCAATGGTCCTATCACGTCACCTTGGTCCCTTGAAACTTAGGTCTAGCCCAATCACAACCTACAGTGCTTTCCAAGACTTTGACATCTGATTATCTCCACAATAGATCGATTACTTTACACAAAGGGCCTCTACCCTTTACATCATGAGTTAATCATTTGGCCATCTATCATCTGCCTTCAGTGGTCCCTAACATTAGATCCGTAACTAGTTACACACCACTGGCACTTCAACCTTCTCCCGATCCTAGTTTAGTATTCTGGGTTTCTCTAGTCATACATACCTCAATTCATAAAATATTCATTGTGTTAATCATATAACTATGTCATCCCAAAATCCTCGATCACTAGTTCTCTCATCTCTAACTAGTATATCCAATGTCACCCAAAACTATTTGAGAATTTCTTGTCATTCTGTCATTCAAAGTAATTTTCTCGATTAGCATCCTTAACCGATAATTTCTAAATCTCAAAATTAATAATCCCTAGGTCTCCAAATTATTATTCTCTAAACCTCCAAGTAGAGGTTTTAGGCTCTGAATCAATTCCTATGTAAATCAATCATCCCTATGTCTCCAAGTAAGACTTTTTCTAAGTTTTCAAGTAAAAATTTTCTTTGAATCCATCCCTAGGTTATGAACAATAGAAATTCCAACTCGAAATTTTTCAAGGCTCAAAACTACAGCTTGGCCATTTCATCCTCTAAGCTGATACCAAACCAACTTGACTCGTTCTTATGAGTCATTTCTCAAGATAACCTTACCTCAATTTTATACTATCACAATCAATTTCTAAAATCCTCAAATTCGAATGTTATTCTGACATTGAGTTTTCCAGGCCTCCCCAGATTATAACTATCACATGTTTTCTTATCCTTTGAAAGCTCCAAGTTCACTCATCGAACCATCCTAGGCTTCTTATCTTGACCCAATCCCTAGGATCCTTGATCTACTCATTTCATTTTCAGAATCGCTAAATTATCCTTACATTCAAATCTTGATAATTCATATAATCTCTTTCTGAACCTAACTTAATGGCTCAGTCATTTCATATTAAGCTAATCATCCTTGATTCATAACTCAAACCTTCTTAACAGTGCTAGTCATCCTAACATTTCATGTAAGGATTCCAACTAATGACCTCAAATCAATAGGTAAATCCTCCAATTCCTATACTTTCCTTCCTTAAGATTTGTTCTAAATCAACAATCTCTAAACCATCAACAATCCCTAAGTCTCCAAATAAAATTTCTCCCTGATACCAATTGTAACTCTCCACTTTCCCGGGTGTGTTATAACTTAGGAAATTTCGGGATATCTTTTTCGAGAAACAATCTCAACATAATACAAAACTCCCAAAATTTCTATCTACCCAGCTAGCATGAAAAATCATACAACATATAAGCCATACTAGGTACTTAAACAATAGTGTAAACAAGAATCAAACTTAAACTTTAACATTAATCATAATATAAGGTTATACATCATCATTCCTCGAACGTTCAGAATTTAAAATAACAGAACTTAAATACATAGGTAGTATAAACGTATAACCATTACATACTACACTTTTGTTAAGTGCCATTACATGCCTCTTTCATCCTCGTTTCTGCTACAATCTCCATTTGGAATGTTTGAATATTCCAGGGACAAAGTCCACTTTAGATGATGAATCATCTAAGGGAACAAACTTCATATTTTGTGTATGTATGCAAAATGTAAAATGTCCTCATTTTTTTTTTGTTTTAGTCGACTGCACCCAACTGCTACTCTCCATTTTTACGACCTCCTTACCAGGCCAAAGTGTATGGGGGCACTCTTGGTAGAACAGTAATGCCAGTCCTTAATCTCAAACCCATGCAATGCATGACCAATAATATCATTGTGTACATATGCGTATTTTATCATCAATACATGTAAATGCACTCTACATGCATGATGTATAACATAACAAAGTATGTCAACATGATAAAACCATTTACATAAGATCGAGTTTAAGGTCTAACCACTTACCTTGAAGGTTTACCCTTGCAAGTTACTGTTTCGTCGCATAAAGGCTTAGGTTTCTGCAGAAAACACTTGTTTTGGTATACCAAATCTCCAATATTTTTACATAGGGTTGAAAGATATTAAATAAGGGGCAGAACCAAAAAATTACAAGGAAAAAGAGCCCCATAGGCGCCCTGGGAAGGTGGCCACGCGCCTTCACACACAGCCCCTTCCCGACGCGTGAACTACACGCGTTTCTCTTTAAAAATGCATAGCTTTGCACAGTTTTCGTATTTCGACCTTAACTTACGGGTCCCTTTCTTCCCCCTCTACAGGAATATAACAAGAAACAGAACTTAGCTCACTATTTTTTTGACTGTTTGGCATGAACTCGGGTGATATTTCAGAAACTTCAGGGATGCTTGTTCTCCCTCCATTTTGCTCTGACCTTCCTCCTTCCTTTTGCAGATTTCTCTCCTCTTTCTCAAGCACGAATCCCTCTCCTTAATCTCTCAAGTGGATCTCAAATGGAATGGTTTTGAGAATAACCCCATGGCCCTATTTATAGGCTTTGACTCCAAAGCTAGAATGGAATAACTTTTCAAATCCTCAACCATTGCCTTCACTTTTTTCCATTCCTAACACCTCACTCACCATAACTTTATGCCATCATTACTTGTACTAACTTACTTTTTTCCATTCCTAACACCTCACCTCATTACTCCTCATAATTAACCAAGGTCATACCCGCATAATTAACCTTAACTTCATAATCCCATTTTAGACTTTACACAATCCTCAAATATTGAATTAATAATCTTTGAGAAACTTAAAATTCAAGATTGATAACTTCAAGTTACTCGATAAGTACAGTTTCATCCCAGCACCCTCACAGGACTTTTGTTTCATCCCAAAACAACTTCAGGGTTGATACTTACACAAAATCGGAGCCCCTTCAGGGTTCTGTTGACTTTTCGGAAGTTCCTTACAACCATTCAATTTTTTAGACTATATCTTAACTATATGAAAAAGTGTCCCCATTTTGATTGCTTTTAGCATCATAAATCTCATCTCAAGACACTCGTCAATGATATACCCATACCTTTTTCTTTAGACATTTACATTTCAGGGTACTCCTCTCCATTGATTTGGCTATTTAAAATTATTAAATTGCCTTTTAGATCTATTGTAATACCCTGAGAGCCTAAAAAAATTAGTATATATCGAGGATAGTGTAAGAAAGGAAACAACACTAGCTGGATACCTTTTGGGCTGAATGTTAGCAAAGAACTCCCAAGTTAAGCGTGCTTAACCTGGGGTAATTCAAGGATGGGTGACCCCCTTGGGAAGTTCGTGTAGGCCCATTAGGGTAAGTTGTTCCAGTCCTTCCTATCGCTCGATGCGGGATGTTACAGGTGGTATCAGAGCCGACCCCCGAGCCTCTGAGCGCGTTGGTGGGGCAAACCTCAGTGAGGAGGTTGAGTCACAAGAGGGGTGTGTAGGCCCCTATGGGGGGTGTGTGTAGGCACCTTAGGTGAATCCCACATCGGCCATGTAAGGGGGGAGAGATCTGAGACCGGTTGTAAGGTCGCATGACGAGGATGTCATGTGCTTAAGGGGGGAGATACCACCTGTAATGACCCAATCGAGCGATAGGAAGGACCAGAACAATTTACCCAGATGGGCTTATGCAAACTTCCCAGAAGGGTCACCCATCTTTGGATTACCCTAGGTTAAGCACGCTTAACTTGGGAGTTATTTGCCAACATTCAGCCCAAAAGGTATCCAGCTGGTGTTGTTTCCTTCCTTACACTATCCTCGATATATACTAACTTTTCTGGGCTCTCGGGGTATTACATCTATGACCTTGACTCTTCTAACATCATGAAATATGGGATCTAACTTATTTTGATTTGGGGTATTACATCTTTGATCTTCAAGACCTCCTCATTGTAGACAGATTGACAAGGGTTGGTTAGTTTCCCACACCAGATGAGTTACTGTGGTACAGAAGGCCAAGTGCCCTACATTCGCAGCTCCAAGCTCATTTGGCGATTGAGGATCCAACAGAACAAAAGGTCACTCCTCAACAGGAGTCGTCTCCTCCCAAGGGTGAAAATCCTCCTAATTGAACTCTGTTGTTCTCTTCTCTTTCTTTTTTTTTTAAGCATCATCATCTTTTTTTGGTCTTTTGGGCTTTTCGATGACATGACTAAGTTTTATGCTTTTCCGTGGAAGTCATAAGGAGAATGATCAGGTTTTCCTAGCAACGGGAGTTAAGCGGTTCGTCTCATGCCAATGCTCCACCGTCTCTCGCTACCCATCCTGAAGCTTCTTCTCTACCCCTCGAGGTTTCGACCCCTTTTGAACACATTGGGGAGACCTTGGAGGATCTCCATCATCGAAAAAGGACTTGTTGACAAGCAGAAAGGGATCTGATGACCTTTAAACCTATCATAGATTTGATATTTCTTAATCCAGATGAGGGTCCTCAATTTGCCGCGTAACCAACCCACCAACAACTGGCCAATATGGAGATGTTAGTTGGTTTGAGTAGAGCTGGAGTGAGGTTGGCGACTCACCGTAAGGATGTGCAAGATTTGATTGGAGCGGGAGCTGCTAGTAATAGGGTGGCCTCGCCCATTCTAGGAGGACCAGAGGTTGAAGTCTCCTCATGTCTAAATCATGCTACTATTGATACTGTCCATGGAAGGCGACGAGGGTGCTCACAATAGGTTGTTGTCAACCCTTAGTGAGCTGATCGTCAGTTTTTCCACATCAAGAAGGAGGTAGCTACCCAAAATTTAACTCCTATCTTGCCTGCTATGGGCTTTTCTCGCAAAGGGGGTATTTGATTGGAAGCCAGAGTTCGGGCCCATGGGGAGAATTTCTAGGTGCTGCCAAGGGTGCTGGTCACAAACTCGGTGGAAGCGCCTGTGATTGTCGCCCTCCTCATCTACTGTAATACCCTGGAACTTGATATTAAGCTTTGATGTTGTAATGGAAATTATAGTAGCAAAAAGAATGGTATTTTGATGCAGGGCATTAACGTAATAAAGGGAATGATTGTAATGATGATTCCTTACCGTAGAAGACATGACTTAAAGAGATAGGATTGGATTTGGAACTTCACCTTAAAGTCTTATGGGAGAATGATAAATCTTACGCCAAAAGTCTTAAGGAGGCTTAGCTTGGAAGTTGTAATAATGAATGTTACCCAAAAGTCTTAAGGTGGCTTAGGTTGGAAGAATAAGGTTAGCTTGGAAAGGAAGAGATAAGGGCCATGATGGGTTCTTACCCTAGAAGCCATGTGAAGATAAGATTTAGAGGTTTAGGATTGGAAGAAAGGAGAAGCTTGAATAGGAAGATTGATTGTAATGATTAATTTTATCCTAAAAGTCTAAGATGACATAACTTGGAAGACTAGGATTGCCTTGCAAAGGAAGAAGATAATAGTGCTTATCCTAAAGGCCAAGTGGGGGTGAATTTGGAGGCTTTGGATTGGAAGGAAGGGTAGCTTTCTTTGAAAGATAGAATCAAAGGAGGAAAATTTCAAAGGTTGTAATGATTGCTAGGGTAGAAAATGAGTAACTTGGAGGCTAAGAGAAATCTTGAAGATTTGGGATTTGAGAAGCTATATAAAGGGGAGAAGGAGAGGCCACGTGAAGCTAAAGTGTAAGAAAGAAAACAAGTGCAAGAAATCCAAAGAAAAAGCAAAGAAGGAAAGATAGAGATACCTGGTCGGAAAGCAGCAAAAATAGAAAGAAAATCAAAGAGGTAAGTCGAATTTCTTTCCATAGGGTCGTAGAGCATGAAAAAAGGAGTCCTTAGGTTCAAACGGAGAGCGAATCGGAGCAAAAATGAGCAACTTATAGCATTTTTAATTTTAGGTTGCAGAATCTGTAACAAGGGAGGAGGTGGCGCGTGACCAACCTTCTGGGGCTGCGCGAGGGCGCGCCCCACCTCCGTTTGGCCTAAAATTTTCACCGTTGTTCTCCTATTGTAATTATCTACAACTCTATGTAAAAATATTTAAGGTTTGGTTCACTGAAATCTGTGATTTCTGCAGAAACAACCCCTAGTGCTCAAAACCGGGCTGTAAACAGTGCTATCAAGGGGAAAACGATCAAGGTGAGTGGTTCTTGAGTCCAATAAACTCCATATTGGTCATATGTTGGTTCATTTGTGTGATGATTGTGGCTTACACTTCATGCTTCTCTTTGTTAAAGCATATTTCTTTGTTCTTTCATGCATCTTCGGTGTTGTGGATGGTTGATGAGGTGGGTGTGGTGATTTGGCAAAGGAATTCGGTGCTTTCAGTGGGGTTAAGGAGTCCGGTGCCCTTGGAGGGGCTAAGGACATCTAACTCCAATCACGTGCCTCGGTGAACTAAGGTGTTTGAGGCGACTTCATTCTCACGTTGCATTTTACATCTGCACGCATTATTACTTTTGAACCATCTTACTTAGATGTAATTATCTAACTCGGGTATTTCATACCTCTGGGACATTCAACATCCCAACTTTATCAGAAGTATCAAGTGTTTCAAGTTCCAGATCAAAGCATGGGCAAGGAGGTGGAGCTTCACTAGCTTTGGGATTTTGGTTTCATTATGTACCCTTAAAACCAAGTGATGTATTGTAATAACAGCTAGGACACTCAAGCTTGTAAAGGGTGTGTGTCCTACAATTGTACCTGCTTTGATGTGTTGTGTTTTAGGGAGTATTGAAGGTCGTATGAATTTCTTATACTTGGAAATGAATCTAGTGGAAACCTGCTATATTTAGCTTTGGTTAAGCTTACAGGTTTGATCCAATGCTTCTGTTGGTAAGGGTTTCCATAACGCCCATAGGTGATATCTTCTTATATTTCACGTTGTTTTGTATTTGAAAAAGTGGGGCGTTACATCTACTCTATGATATTCTCAGCCATGAGTATTCATGTTTCAAAACTTTTATCGTTTCTGACAGCAGATTAAAGAAAATTTAAAATACATTTTTATGAAAATTTTTCTTTTTGTATCTAAAATCTTTTCAAGTTGTTAGAACTATTTTTGTGAAAGTTATTTCAATTTTAAAAAGGTAATAATTGCAAATTTTGGTAGGTAAGAGTTTTTATTTTGCATTAAATGCTATCCCAGTTTGCAGGACCAGCTATAAGGTCAAAGATTTCGGAACATGGGGTACATGTTTCGAACCCTTAGTGTAAATTGGGATGTTTTGAAACCTCATATATTGTGTTTTGAAACATATGTTCAAATTTCGTGAAAACTTGTCTCTAACGGCTAGAAACGACCAAAATTTTATGTCTTAATATAAATAACAGGTGTTTGAAGACAGAGACAAGAAAGACAAGAACAAAAACATTTACTGAAGCATCAAGCTATATTCCTCAATCAATCTCGTGCATTGAATGTGAAAAGGAAGAACAAGTGAATTCAAGTGGTATATTTACTCCTAGGCTCTCCTTGTCTAAAGGTTTGGTAAGAGGTTGATACAACCATTGGTAAGGAGTTATTGTTATAAATTTTTTGAGTTATAAAATTAAATTTGTTATTTTTATCAATTGTTGTAAGGTTTGAGTTTAAACTTAAAAACTCATTGTATGTAAAGGTTTTAGGGTGAACCTTGGTAAAACCTTTGTTTATCTTGATTGATAGTGTTTGAGATTGAAAATACTTCAAGTGGGGAGACTTGAAAGCAGCGGACTAGGACTTGGTGCCGAACTACTCTAAAATTCTCATTTCTGTTTTCTTTATTGTCCATTGCTCAATCACTTTTAGGTATTTTGTTAAAAGTTAAAAAGATCTTTTTGTTATCCAAAGCAAGCTAGTAAAATTGATCATAAACATTCTCCCATATTGTTTTTCAAGAAAGTCATTACTTTTGGTAAAATTGAGTTTTTGAATTAAGCTTAAGATTTTGAAATATCCAAAATCAAAAGGCTTTATTTCGAAACATTGCATCCACATTTCGAAACCTGCTCTAACATAAGCTTTTATTTTGAAACATTGATTCCTTATTTTGAAACTTGTCAAACAGAAAGTTTAGTTTCGAAACATATATCGTGTATTTCAAACCCCCCTTCTTCCTCTATATAATGTTATTGAAATTTAAAATTTATAGATATCCCAATTCACCCTCTATCTTGGGATATTTTCGCTATTAATCAAACTAACACCCTCTGCATGGTTTGTCTTTATATGTAAAGAGTTTAAATTCTATTTCATTTTCATGCTCTTTTTCCATGTTGGTGATTTGGCTTTTTACCTGAGGCATTTTATGTCATGTCATTCCTTGTGTATTTGAGCTTGTCGTGCTCATTATCCTTTTCTTTTTGGGTTGATTTTCTAGGCATTTGCATTCACGCTTCTTGCCATAGATTCAAGTCATTCCTGATTTAAACTTTTCTTTGTTTGTCTTTGGGATAAGATATTTTCAGCTCTCCCTCACAACTTGTATTCAAGAACCGTTTAATACGAGGAATTTAGGACAAGCGTTGCGTCCTTGGTTTGACTGTGAAACCTATGCTATGGCATCGGGTTCTTTAGGTGCTCCGATTCAAGGAATGGTGCCTCATCGCCAAACTTCCACAAGAAGACTTGAGGGCAAACATGTAGTTTCAGTGTGGTTTTTGGAGGCATTCGCCTTCCCCTGGTGGGCTTATCTACCATAGGTAATCTAGGTCTAGCCTAGGGTCCGACACGGGATTCTTGTCAGGCATCCGAGTTTGCCGGGAGGCCTAAGTGCTAGATCAACCAAGAAGTTGGGTATAGCTTTGGGGTTTAGCACCGGACTCAACCGAGGGATCTAGGTGAGCTTGTGGGCATAGGCGTTGGAATACCTGAGGATCCCATGTCGATCTAAGGTCATAGCCACCAGATTATCTCTAGGCGATCGGACCCCCAGAGGTAGGGTTACCACCATTCATCACTTATCTGCTATTCGTCCTCATCATATTTTTTTTGGGCTAAGGGTCCAACATAGGATTCTTATCGAGCATCCAAGTTTGTCGGGAGGCCTAGGCACCCGATCAACCAAGGAGTTAGGTCTACCTTTGGGGCTTAGCACCTAACTCGATGGAGGGATCTAGGCGACCGTACAGGCATTAGCGTTGATTAACCAAGGAGTAAGGTCTAGCTTTGGGACTTAGCACTTAACTCGATCAAGGGATCCGGGTGAGCCTGTGGGCATAGGCGTCAGAACATTCGGCGATCCCAGGACGGTGCGAGGTCATTAGTGCCAGATTATGACCAGGTCACTCAACCTAGGTAAGCGGGGTTATGTTAGAACTATCGTATAGTCACTTCACCTTTTTTCACGCCTGCCCGGGGCTAGTCTACCTCAGAGAATTTGGGTTTGGCCAATAACTCGGTATTGGATTTTTGTCAAACATTTGAGTTTGCTTGGAGGCTTAGGCACCGAATCAACCAAAGAGTCTAGTCTAGCTAAAGGGCATAGCTCCAGACTCAATCGAGGGATTCAGGTGAGCCCACAGACATGTGTATCAGATCTTCTAGTGATCCTGAGCAGATTTGTGGTCATCAGCGCTAGATTACCACTAAATGACTTATCTTTTGGGGGTGTGCGGTGTTCAAGCTGTTGTACCTGCATCACATTCTATGAGGCATACAAACAATCCAGGCGGATGGAGATTTTACATTGTTCAGCTTATAGTTCCACCTACTCCACGAGAATACAAGGGGTGCATTCTTTTATTCATTGGGGGATATAATTACAATGGAAAATTAAAGAGAATCTCGGCCTTTGGCCAGATCAGGCAACCCTTCTAGTGATAGGCTCTGCCTTGCGTCTCGTGCTTCGTCCCTTCCACCGGAGTTCATCACTATTAAAGCTAGGAAGTACCTCTGAAGGTGCATGGTGTTCCATGTTTTTCCCATGATCTTGCCTTATAGCTTCTGTAGTATGCACGTGTGGGCCCCAACATCTTTTGGATTCTATAAGGCCCTTCCCAATTCAGCTTGAGTTTCCCTTCTTCTCTGAGAGCATTGGTCATGGTCGTCTTTCTAAGTACCAAATCTCCATCTTCGAGTTTATGAGGGCAAACCCTTTCGTTGTAATAACTGGAGACTCTTCTCTGATAAGCTACCAACTGCATCATTGCTTTTCTCTTAATTCATCTAGCAGGTTCAGATTCTCCCTTAGACGATCTGAATTATTCTCCTCCCTAAAGACCATGACCCAAGGTGAGCTAAGATCCACTTCCACAGGGATAAGAACGTCCGTCCCATACACTAAGCTGAAAGGTGTTTCCCCAGTAGGTACTCGACTAGTCGTGCGATATGGCCACAAGATGTTGGGGAGTTCATCAGCCCATCTACTTTTTGCCTTCCCCAATCAAGTCTTTAGTCCATGTAGTATGGTCTTGTTTCTTGCTTTTGCTTGTCCGTTTGGCTGTCGGTATGCCACGGACACCATTCTCAAACTGATCCCCCATCAATAACAAAAAGCTCTGAATGCGTTTGAGTTAAACTGTGTTCGATGATCTATGTTGAGTATACAGGGCACACAGAAACGAAAAATAATATCCTTCCATACCATCCCTTCTACTTTCTTTTCAGTTATGGTCGCCAAAGGTTCAGCTTCCACCCACTTCGTGAAATAATTCATAGCTACCAATAAGAATTTTCTTTGAGCAGATGCCACTAGGAATGACCCCAGTATGTCTATATCCCATTTTGCAAATGATAGTGGTTGGAATATCTGTTGAATGAGGACCGTCAGGGGAGCATGTTTCTAGCACTTGTCACAAGTTCGAACCTTCCTGATTGCATCTTGCCTCAATGTGGGCCAAAAGAAACCAACTCATAAGATCTTCTCGTCCAATTCTCTTCCCTTGAGGTTTTCACCATTGTCTCTCTCATGCACGTCTTCTAAGGCTTGTTGTGCTTCCCTAGGCCCCAGACATTTCAATAGTAGCATGGAGTACCCCTTTTTGTACAATTCCTGGCTGATTACAATGAAATGAGCCACGCTGGTTTTAATTTCCTTACTTTTGTGGGGGTTTTTGGAAGCTTTCGATCTAGCAGTAACTTCAGTATCGAATTTCTCCAATCGTCGGTCCCCGTAATAGAATGCATTGCAACGTCTTCCCCTTTTTCCCCTACACTAGGTTGTTGGAACACTTCCATGTGAATTAGGCTTCTAGGAGTGTCTCAAGTAGAGACCAATTTTGATAGTGCATCCATGTGTTGATTGATGGACCTGTTAATCTGAATTAGTTCAAAATGCTCAAACCTGTAGGTGAGTTCTTTCACCTCCTGCAGATAGTAGGCTAACACCGGCTCCCTTACTTCATAAGCTCCTTGGAACTGTTGTACCACTAAGTGAGAATCGTTGTGGGCTGTCGGGCTCTTTACTTCCAATTTCTTTGTTAATTTCATTCCGGCTAGTAAAGCCTCATACGCTGCTATGTTGTTTGAACTGGGAAAGGTAAAGCGGAGGGAGTACTCTAAGATCTCCTTTTTCGAGGAAATCAACACTATCCCTATCCTACTCCCTTTGGCATTTGATGCTTCATTGACAAACAACATCCATTCTTTACCGCGGGCTTCTTCCATTGTTGACAAGTGAGTACATTCCATTATGAAGTCTGCCAATACCTGCCCTTTTATTGCCTTTCTAGACTTGAAACTGATATCGTACTCACTGAGTTCAATGGCCTATTTTGTTAGCCTCCCTAGGTATTCAGGCTTCTATAGGATTTGCCTTAATGGTTGATTTATCAATACTGTTATGGCGTAGGCCTGAAAATAGGGTCTCAAGTTCCTCGTTGTTGTCACCAATGCCAAAGCTACCTTTTCAGTGTAGGGGCATCGTGACTCTACCCCCTGTAATACTTTGCTCACATAATAGACTAGCCTGTTGACCTACTCCACTTGCCTAAAAAGGACTGCACTCACAATGTGATGGCTGACTCCCAAATATAGGCATAGCTTCTCTCCGGCTTCTGGTTAGGTTAATAGGGGAATCTCCTTTAGGTACTCCTTTAATTCTTGAAAGGCTTTCTCACACTTAGCAGTCCACTAAAAATTCTTGCCCCCCTTTAAGGCGTTGAAGAATGGGAGGTTGTGCTCGATAGATTTTGAGAGGAACTTGCCTAAAGTCCTCAGGCGACCTGTCAACCTCTAAACCTCCTTTACTGAGGAAGGGGACTGCATGTCAATTACCACTTACACTTTTTCTAGGTTAGCCTCTACCCCCTATGAGTAATCATGTATCCCAAGAATTTTCCTAATTTCACCCCAAAGGTGCACTTTTCCGGATTCAAGGGCATATTATTCTCCTTGAACACAGTAAAAAGTTTCTCCAACTACTTGGTGTGTGGCTCATCTTACTTGCTTTTTACTATCATGTCGTCCACATAGGCCTCCATCACCTCCTCGAGCAAATATTTGAATACCTTGTTGACCATCCTCTGATACGTGGCCCTTGCATTCTTTAAACCAAAAGGCATCACCTAGTAACAATATGTCCCATTTTCTTTGATAAAGGATATTTTTTTAGCATTATGCGAATACATACTGATCTGATGGTAACTCGAGAATGCATTCAGAAAACTCAGCATGGCATGTCTAGAGGTATCATCAACTAGCCTATCTATTCTGGGGAGTAGGTAGGAGTTTTTTGAGCAGGCCTTGTTAAGGTTGATGAAGTCGATGCATACCCACCATTTTTTGTTGGCTTTTTTCACCATCACGACATTTGCTATCCACTTGGGGTATTGGACTCTTCTGATGAATCCCACCTCAAGGAGTTTGTCTACTTCTTCTTCCAAGTAGTTCAATCTCTTTAGGGTAATATGTCTCTTCTTCTATTTGATAAGCTGGGCTTCTGGACAGACGTTCAATTGATGGGATATGATTTCTGGGCTAATCCCTGGCATGTCAGCTGGCATCCAAGCAAATATGTTAGCATAGGATCTTAGGCACTTGTCGACCTCTTCTTTTTTTGGGCCCTCCAATTAATTGCCCACATGTACTTTTCTTTTGCTATCACTAAGACTTAGAGGGATTGCTTCAAGTGTTTCTACCGGTTGAGGTTTGTTGGTTTCAAGAGTCTATTCACTGATCATTAAGGTCTCCCCCATCGTTGTTTTATCCTTTCCCTTGGTGCCTTTGGTAGAGCTCACATAGCATACACTTACTTCTTTATGATTGCCTCTCACCTGGCCTACCCTCTGTGGCGTGGAGAATTTCATTAGCAAATACCCTGGAGAAATGATTGCTCTCATAACGTTGATAAGAGATTGCCCCAAGATCACATTGTAGCCAGGGGAATAGGTCTTGACCACCTTGAAGTTGACTTGTCTAGTAATCACTTGGGGGTAGTCTCTAAGTGTAATAGGCAACTAAACCGATTCAACCACAGGCACTGCTTCTTTGGTAAAACTATATAGAGGGCAGGCGACTGTCTTCAGTCGGTCCTGGGTAATATGCATATTCTCAAAGAAATTCCAATATAGAAGGTTAACAGAGCTTCTACTATCCACCAATATTCTCTCAATGGGGTGCTTGACAATAACAACAGAAATAACCAAAGGATCATCGTGAGGGAGCAAAACATCTCTTTAATCTTCAGGTGTGAAAATAATGGGATCCTCATTCTCCTGAACTTTTGCTATTGAATCCATGTGTAGCGCCTGGGGCGCATATGCTTTTCTGGTACAAGACGAATCACTTGCCAAATTTTCTGCCCTCGAGATCACGTGTATTCTTTCCATGATAGGCTCATTATCATTTTCTCCTGCACTTGGTCTTGCTTCTTCTCTTCTCTGATTGTCTCTCTCTCCTTTCCTTTGGCGAGGTTGTTGGTTTTCTTTTTCTCCTGGTAGCATCATTATTGGGGCGAGAGGGCCTCCTCAAATTATCCCTCCTTGGCTTTTCTCTCCTGCCCTATTGATTCTTGGGCCTATCCAATACAAATCTGTCTAACTTTCCTTCCCTAATCAGCATCTCAATCTGATTTTGGAGGTCTAGACATTATTCTGTAGTATGCCCAAGGGACTCATGGAATTTGCAGAAAACATCCATGTTTCTGCCTATAGGTTGGTTGGAGTGAGGAGAAAAGTTGATAAGCCCTGTGTGCACAATGGATGAAAGGATAGTGTGTAATACCCGATGTTACCAGTGTTAGAGAAGGAGAAAGAAAGTGAGAAACTTCCAAAAATACCCTAGGGAAGGTGATGGATTGTTGAGAATAATAGTGCCATAAGAGAGGGGCATTTTGGTAATTTAGATAGTGAAGTCCAATAAAGAGTATTTTGGTGAATTGAAAATAATTCCTAGGTGGAATTAAGCATGTAAGTGAATTAAATTCCCATTTTTGTATTTATGTGGAGATAAGTGGGATTAATAATTCACAAGGGGCATTTTAGTAATTTGGAGTGAAATTCCATAAAGGAATTTAATTATAGAAATAGGGAAAATGATGAATATTCAATTATGTGAGAAATAATTGAATTTCCCTAAAATGGTGGATTAATGTGGTGAAGCCACATGGAGGGTTTAGATTAGAACTTGGGAGCCAAGGTTGGTGTCTTGGAGTGACACATGGCTTAATGTGGTCCAAGTTAAATAAGGGAATTAAATAAATGGAAAAAGAAATGATAAGTAGTCTTTCAAGCATTTAATGATGAGAATGATTATGGTGAATTAAATAAATTCAAATGAAATGGGAAATTAGTCACCCATTAATGCTTTGGAAAACATGGGATTTATTTAAATGCATAAGAAAGTATTTATGTCTCTCATGGTGATGGGTTGAAAATAGTCTCATTTAAGTAAATGAGAAATAAATGGAAAAATTCAAGAATCCAATGGGTGAGATTTATTCTTGAAAAGAGAATGAATCCAAAGGTAGGGATTCAAAGAGAAGAAATGGCATGGATTGCCAAATATTAAAGAGATGAGTGGTTGAGATTAAAACTTTCAAAAGCACATGGATTGTGCTTTCTTTGGAAGGTTGAGATCTTCTCTTGAAAAGTGAATAAAATCAAATGGATAAGATTAATCAAGGCAAAAGCACATGGATTGTGCTTTCTTGTGCGGTTGGGATTTTCTCTCAGAAAGCAAAGGGAAATCAAGGGCTAAGATGAAGTCTTGAAATTGAGATTTCAAGACAAGAGAAGTATATAAGGGGAACGAGAGCTTTATGCTCAAATTTTTCCCATTTCAAGAGGGTAAGGGTTGAAGTCTTCCAATGGAGAGAAGAAGAAGAAGAAGAAGGTAATGGAAGAAGTAAAGAGCCTAGAGGTAAGCTCTTTTGGTTTGTTAAGAAGTAAAGCCTTCTTGCTTCATTAACCTTCTAGTCTTCTAAAGAAATGGTTTTAAGATCAAGGTTTAATATTTTTTCAAAGGAAGGAAGAAGGAAGAAGTCTTCCATTGTTTAGAGAAAATAAAGAGAGAGAAAGAAGTCTCTCATGGAGGAAAGAGTGAAGAAAAAGATGAAGGAATGAAGGTAAGTTGCATTTTTCTTCTCTTTATTTTGGTTTACTTTGTATGCAAAGTAAGTTTCTTGTTGGAATGCCATCTTAGATGGAAAAAGATGATGATGGGAGCTCTCTTGAGATGAGGATTTAAAGATTTTAAGAATGAGGTAAAGGATGGCCCCATGGGAGGGTGGCCTTGCAATGTGTTGTAAGTTTGGTTCATAAATGTGTATGTTGCATTTGGCATGTTCTATTGTGTTCATGAGACTTATGGCCATAGGGTAGTTTGGGAACATGGTGCGAATGGTGGGTTGATGCCTCTAACCTTGTTGGGTGTTAAAGGCAAAGAGACCTAGCCACACTTGCATGCATTTGGCATCATATAATCTTGTTATGTTCATATTTACTTTGCATTGCACCCTTATTGAGCTTAATAGCTCATGAGATTTTATCCTCACATATAGGTTGTAAAGGCATGGGGAAAAATCAAGACAAAGTGGAATGGCTTGTGAAAGCATGGAAAAGAATATCCAAGAATAGTGTATGGCTTATGGGAAGCCTATGTTGATGTGTTTGATTCATGTCTTGTAATTTATTTGGGTTGTAATGGCTTGTTAAAGCCTAAGACCATGGGAGTATTTTATTTTTGGAATGTATGATTTATTTGAAATGAGATATTGGCTTATGGCATGTGGAAGCCTAAGGTTAGGTGAAAGTCTCATTTTTTATGTGTGTTGTGGGAAGCACCAAAGAAGTAAAGTAATATGGTTTTTTATTGAAATTGTAAATTTATGGAGCCTGGTAAAATTCTTGGATGGGAGAAGAATTAAAATAAATAATAAATGAAAATTGGGCAAACTTAATGGAAATTTAATTAGCCAGGTGTGGTATGGTTAAAGCCCAAATCTGCTAGTGGATCCTAGGGTTGAGGGAAGGGAAGGACGAAACCTAGTTCCCACCTAGGATGTTTCGTGTTGAAACATAGTCCGCCCTTTACGAATGGCCGAGCATGTGAATAGTTCGGATAATTGTTCACTAGTGGCACCCGTAAGTGGGAACGGGGCGTTACATAGTGGCTCTTGGTTCAATGAGAGGGGTGAAGCTTTGAAATTGCATCTTTGAGGGCTTTTCTCTTCGCTGTTTCTTTACTGCCATGTCCGACCCAACATTGTTCATCATTCCTCTTCTTTTACCATAAGTCACATGGATCCCCTAAATGCATATTCCCAAGCCCCTGCATGCATTTGAAATGACAACATACTGGAAATAAATTATAGAGACCACATGCACTATACTCTCGGCCACAACAATATGCTTGCACTGCCCAACGAGAACCAACCCGTACAACATCCTAGCTTCATTCCAACAACAAACAGAAGAGGAAAACCGAGCCCTTCAAAGCTCACAAGAAAAAACCCACCATCTGGCAAAGATCTAACCATGATGGAGAAAACTAACAAGAAACAAACCTATAATCCTCGAATAAAACCATCTGTAACTCAACAGTGAGGAAATAAACTATTCATAAGAGTGGTAGAATCTCTCACAAGCTGAATAACGGGTGTTATAGAAGTAAGAAGAGTAAGAAGATTGCTGACATGAAGAAGAGACTGTCTTTTTGAAGCTTGGCCAATGTCTTCTTCTTCTTCTTCTTCTTCTTCTTCTTCTTCTCCTGCTTTCTCTTCTTTTTCTTCTTCTTCTTCCTGCTCTCTGTCAAACTCTCAGCCAATCTCTCTTCTCTTAACAATCATTTGGTTTATATAGCCAAGAGACAGAGAAGAGCGGGTTTAAACACATGGCAAGATTGGACGAAAAGTCGTCCACCACCGCCTGAAAATCGGGGTCTGGGTAAAAAAGTGGCCTGGGAAGTCATTTTCAGAAAAGTTTATCTGAATATACTGAGGGCTATCCGAATAAGAAAGAGCATATCCGGATGTATGAGCAACCATCTGAATACAAGAAAGAAAAACCAAGAGAGATATCCTGTAATGACCCATTAGAGGGCCTAGATTTTATTGAAATTTATTTATTTGCATTTTGAATTTTTGGGTTAAAAGAATTTTTCCAAGTAAATATTTAATGTGATATTTTAGAAATTTTAAATTGTGAGGATAACATTAAATGGGATTTAGATTATGTGGAATTTCAAATTTTTATGAATTAATAATTTGAGGATGTTACGTATTTGAAGACAATAGGGTTGTGTGAGGTGATAATGAGTTTGAAAATTTTTAAATTTATAAAAGGAGGAGTTATGGAAGTCTAGGGCTTCTTCTTTATATATACTCTCATAATGCATAGTTTTCCTCACGCTGTGAGAAGAAAAGAGTTCGAGAGTTCCAACCACTATGAGGATTCTTCATATGAGAGTTTGCATTACAATCCAATCAAGAAAATCGTAAGGCAAGTTTCTCTCCCCGTAATCATTTTCATTACAAGTTTCATGATAAGCTCATAATTTTATAATTTTATTCTCATACATTTAGTTTATTTAGCATGTTTTAGGTCTTATAGTGCTTGTTTATAATAATATTTTATATATAAGACATTAGTGACAAAGTTTAATAAATTATGTTTAAAAAATAAAAATAAAAAATAAAAAATGGAAAAATAAAAATAAATCTCACACATTTATTATTATTTTCTTACATGTGTTTATATGAATTTTATTTATTAATTTTGTAGGAAAGATAATGCAGAATTGGAGCAAAAGTGAAGCAGTGAGCCATGCATGGAATTAGAGTTGGAATTGGAGTTGAATTGAAGACTAAATATAATACTTTAATCAAGGGCCCACATGTGCAATTGAAGTTAAAATTGAAGTCCATGAATCTGTGACGTTGAAGGTGCAATTGAAAGCAAGAATATTATAATAAATTGAAAGTCCAAGTCCAATTGAATTGAAGGCCCATTAAATCACGTGCAATCGGAAGGAATAAATTGAAGTGGGCCATGAAAATTGAGGGTTTGCATGCGCTGCACTTGATATATATATATATATAATATATTAAGGAGGCAGCAAGGGTGGCAAAATTAAGAGGGATTGCACATCACCGAATTGGAGAAGAGAGTCACACGCAGAGAAGAATAGACAAAACAAGGGTGCTTGTTCTCTTGTCCCTAAGATGTCTTTCCTTCTTTGGTGTTTTCTTTTACTTTTGATGGGTTGCTAAACTCTTATTACAGTTCAAGGATAATCGAAGTTTTGATTCTGCAGGAATTGTGAGATCGAATTGATTTTCATTATTCTCTTATTCTTTCTCTATTTATATATCTTCTATGTTTGTTGAAATTATTGTTTCGATTAATTAATACAAAGGGCCCATTGTATAATTGTTGGAACAATATATCGCCAATTAGAAATCTGAATCCGTAATTGTTTAGATGTTCTAATATTGGTGGCAATTAACATAATTGGTTACAGAAACGTCTTCAATTTATGTTATAGAGATATATAATCTATCTTAAATGAATTGAACTTGTGTATTCATTGGTTAGAATTGGTCGTCTTTCTAGTAATTAAAGTTGTTGATAAATTAAATCTTAAGAGCTTATTTAGGGTTGTTTATTAACAAGGGAAATAATCAATGAGCTTGTCTTGATTATCATCAAAGTAAGGAGGGATAGGTTATTAGAGATTGTTAATAACCATAACCAATTTAGTGAAAGAATGGAGGATTTTATTTTTGCATCAATGATCAATTCCTCGAATCAATTCTAAGATTATACCTTAGACTGAATACTTGCTTAAACTGATTTTCCGTCAATTCATATCCCTACATTTATTTTATTTTAAATTGTTTAAATTCCAAATTCAAAACCCCCCAATCGTTTATTCTATTTATTTTAATTTTTCAAAGGAATAGATCTAACCAATCTTTGTAGATACGACCTTGCTCGTCACTATCACAATTTACATTTTTAAGAGTAAGAATTTATTATTTGTTGGATTCGACACCCACCATTTCATGTTTAGCATAATGATCTATGTATAAAGCAAATTCTTATTCTCAGATTTCAAGCACAATCAATATATATATATGTATATATGTCTAGTGAGTTTCTCATTTGATTGTGTAAGTTCTGTATTTTCCTTCAACGATTCTTCCAATACGATCTTTGAATCATTCTTGAGATTGTTTCATATCGATTGGGATTTGTTTTCCCAAGTTTCTTTCGGAATGATGTAGAAATGATAGGTTTGTTTCAAAATATGAACATTGATATCAAAAGTTTTATTTCTTCTGAAGATTCAGACATCCGAATGACTATCCCTACATCCGGATGGTTTCGTTTGATATTTGTGAGTGATAACCGAATGGCTTGGGAGACATCCAGATGGTTTTGTTTGATTTCTGTGTGTATTATTCGACTGTACTCCTGTAGCATTCGAATATAGCTCGTTGTATCAGTGACATCCGAATATCTTGTGAGTCATCTGAATGACTGGAGATCACATATGCCTTGGGATTACATCTGAATGCCTTGATATTACATTTGAATGACTTGATTCACATCCGAATGCCTTGAGATTACATCCGAATAGCACTCACATACATAGCCTTCTTATATCTGAATGCCTTAATCATGTTCGAATGTTATTTCTTACATCCGAATAAGTACCCCACATCTGGATGCCTTCTTCTTCCATCCAGATGCTCTCTTATTTCATCCGAATGGCTTTTATAACATCTAAATGTTAACTTCTATGTTTATCCAAATGCAAGCTATTATTTGAATGAAAGGTTAAATATTCACAAATATTGGAATCTCATACTAGAATATGATAAGTTTAACATGCCCATACCATAAATCATAACTTGTAAAATTGTTGTGCTCCAATATGTTAATGACAATTATATGTTATGATTAGCATTGTTATGTGAGATGTTATGGTATTATGTGCACACATCTTAAAATGAACATGGAGCATGACTTTATGTGGAGCATTTCATATTGTGTGCGAGCATGTATATGTGCATTGCATTACATTATGCGCTCGAGGTGGCTTAGATCGTGGGGATCTCGTAAGTTTCAGTTTCAGTTTAGGGGCGCAAGGCCCACAGTTCAATTCCAGATTCAGTTCTGGGGCGCAAGGCCCATAGTTACAGTTCAGTTTCAATTTCATTCTCCTGGTGATGACTAGGGGGCTAGGGGCACAAGGCCGACAGTATGTGTTTATAGTTTCTATGGTTGCAGGTTTCAGTTCAGGTAGGTATGTATTTCAGATTATGTGGGCTTAAGAGCCGAAGTTGCTTACTTGTATTATACAGTATATGTGCATTTGTAATACTCCAAGAGCCAAAAGAAGGGTAGTATGTATCGAGGATAATTAAGGAATGAAACAACACTAATTGGATACCTTTTGGGCTGAATGTAGGCAAAGAACTCCCAGGTTAAGCATGCTTGAGCTGGGAAGCTCAAGGATGGGTGACCTCTTGGGAAGTTTGCGTAGGTCCATCAGGGAAAGTTGTTCTGATTCTTTCTATCGCTCGATGCAGGATGTTATAGGTGGTATCAGAGCCGACCCTTAGTAAAGGTGGTTCGATGAGGGCGGGGAGTGACGCTGGGGCGCGAAGCTTGAACAAGGAGCGACTTCTGGCAGGCTTCTAGGATGGCAGCCCCCTAAGGAGAGAAGATCTGGGCTCGAGTTTAAGGTCGCATGATGAGGACGTCATGTGCTCAAGGGGGGAGAATGTAATACCTCAAGAGGCCAAAGAATGGTAGTATATATCGAGAATAAGTAAGGAAGGAAACAACACCACCTAGATACCTTTTAGGCTGAATGTAGACAAAGAACTCCCGGGTTAAGTGTGCTTGAACTGGGGAAGCTCAAGGATGAGTGACCCCCTGGGAAGTTCGTGTAAACCCATCCGGGTAAGTTGTTTCGATCCTTTCTATCGCTCGATGCGGAATGTTACAGCATTGATACTTGTCATATGTGTGCAACTATACAATTGGTTGATAATCCTTCAGTGCAAGAACAATTAATACTTGATGAGCATCGATATTCCTTGATTCAGGTGCTATGTTATTTCATTTATTACTTGTTTAGTCTTGTGGATCACCTTGTATTCTTCACCATTCTAGGTCTAGTAGGGGAGTTCCAGATGTTGGGCCTCGCAGTGTCGGGCAGTAGAGTGTGTATAGGCAGTCGCTCAAAGATCAAAAGATTTTTAGGGTTTTTATATTTTCAAATGAGGGATTTTTAGCCAATGTTTATAATTTCAGCTTATGTCAGTTCAAAATTTTATTACAGTACAATTTGATGTATTTTTCAGATATGATGTGATCCGTTTAGCAAATTTTTAATGACTTCAGATTTTCACATTTATTGTGAGCATTTATTTTATCTCTTTTCTAGTAGCACCTCTTCCCCAGCTGTTCTAGAAAAGGGAGTGCTACATATCTGAATACCAAAGCCTATATCCGAATACAAGACACAACCATAGCCTAGGGTATCAAAATAGCATGCTTGGTATTCGGATATATGCATTTCTCCAAGGGGTACCCAAATACATGGCATTGTATTCAGATACCATGCCATTTTTAATGTGGGATATCTGGATACCTCATCTTCATATCCAAATATGAGGCCTAAAATGCTTAAGGTTATCTGAATCCTAAGCTTTGTATTCGGATACCATGCCATGCCATGGAGATATCCGAATACCCCAAGCCATATCTAGATATCTCACTCGAAAACAAACCCCCATATCTGAATACACTAACTATATTCGGATACCTCAACCCCATATTCGAATACCTCACACCTTATTGGATATCCATGCTCCAAATTTGAATACAAAGCTCCCCCATTCGAATATCTAAGCTCCAATTCAAATATAACGTTATATACATTAGAATACTCCAAGCTTAGACCTAACACTTAAAGAATAATCACCAAAAACAACATACTACATATGAAGGCCAACCAACTCAACCTCAAGGCATGATAAAATATTACACAACTGAATTCGGGTCATTACAAGCTAGCACTCCCATTTTACTCTCCTCGCCAAATGACACGTTTTGCGTATCACAAGTTGGAGGCCAGACACTTGAAATGATCGAATCGACAAACGACTTAGAAATCTAAATGTTAGATTTATTTTATTATGTATGTGAATGTTTTGATTTTGACGTTGATCAAATCGCTAGGATCGGGGTAAAGTTCAAAATTTTTGAACTATGTTGCTTGCCTCGTAGCGATCTTGATTAACTTTCAAATGGGATCCATTAACCTCTAATGTGAGATGAACATCCTATGCAATTAGTAGTGGTTGTGGTTGTATAAACCCTTGGCTAGGGTGCACATGATTGAAAAGGTGTTTTTAATGTCAGAAGGATATTCGATGTGTCATCTCAATCACACCACGCTAGATTTTGGCATAGCTATCGAGTTAATGAGTTTGATCAGTCCATGACTCTCACTCGATTGGGATGTTAGTCGATGGAGGGATTATAGTACATGGACAAATAGGTTCTAATAGGTTCTTTTTGAAGTATGACTTCATTACTAGTAGGATTAGGATGTTAGTCGATCAAGAATTGGTTCCGCTTTAACGGTATTAGAGCCTTGACTCAGTATTTACGGCCTATGCATGATGTTATTATAATGTGTATGGGTTTTGGACAGAACATTGCTCTATGTTTTGCAGGTTTATGCAGAAATGGTTGACTATTCTCGGTGTTTTTCCTTGAGAGTGGTTGATTGGAGGTAGAACGGTCGACCAAAAGCAGAGAACCCAGTCAACAGCTTTGAGAAAGCGATCGACCGATCCGAGAAACCCTGAATCGGTCAACTGGTTGACATGGAGCTATCTACCATTTTTGGTTTAGTGAGAGCCCTTCAACTTGTTCTTCAGAACGGTTGATTGGTCTGCTTGGAACCCAAAATTGATCAACCGTTTTGGCACTGGCAGTATTATTTTGGGTTATTTTCGATTACTATTTTGGTGCAATGAGATTGCTATGAGACAGATTAATGCTCATGATATGAGATATTAGTGGTCCAAAAATGATGCATATTGCATTGACATGGAAATTTTATTATGCGTCATATTATTTAATGAGATTGAATAAATGGGTGATCATAGACTTCATATAATGTGATTGTATGGACGAATGGATTAATGTTACAGGTATTTGAGAAAATGTCTATAATAATTAATTTTTCATTCCATTCGAGATTGTAATGAGACATAACTCTCCGTGTTATTTTCATTTTTATCTTAGAAAAATATATAGTATATTTCTCTATGTAAAATGAAGATGAAGACATCAAGAGATAATTACTCCAAGGAGCAAGAAGGCCAAGAGAGATTTTGTGCTCATGAGATCTTATAGCAATTTTTCGCAAGTGTACGGATCGCACAAGTAATAAAGTAATGAGTACAAGTATCGTTCCCACAATGATTGATTGATAATTACCAAAATTATATTAACTTAAATGTGTGGAGCTATTGTTGTGGGGTGCCCTAAAATTATCCTAAGTCTCAAAGCAATTTTTGAATATATTCTTCCCAGGAAAGTCTCCAAGACAGAAGCCTCCCAAAGCCTCAATGGGTCCCCTATGATCAGCCTAGCATGCATCATTTTTGCTCAAGTCCAAGAACACCCTTTGAGGTCTCTTGGACCCAAGCCATCTAGTGGCTCGAAGCACTCTTCAGAAGCACTCGGAGATAGCCATCAGGGTGCCTTATCTCGAAGACTTCTTCAGGCCCTCCAACCTCCCTAAGGCCTTATCTGGAAGAGTCTTTCGACTTGACCATGGGTCCCATAATTTCGCTTGGCAAATGATCCCTTTTGGAAGATCTCTCAGACTAGTTGATCATCACTCAAGTCTCTCTCTAGAACCCATCCAGGAACATAAATACCCATTCGGGACACGAAGTAAAGATATACACTTGCATCATACATCATACTTTGGACATACCTTGGACTATTGTCTGACTTTGAGATTGGAGGGCTCGGGTGGGAAAGTCTTTCGTGTGCTTTTCTAACTTCTATTTATGACCGTAGGCTAAGTTCCAACTTAGCTCACCTAAATAACTAGAAGCCTTGCCTCCCGAAGACCCATCGGGGTTTCCTTTCTCTTGATTCCTCGAAAGCCCATCTAGGCAGCTCATCTAGAAGCCCCCGAAGACCCATTCGGGTTCCTGCTCCAAACTGTTCCAAATTTTGTTGGCCTCACTTGTGGCATCTCAAAACCTTCTACCATGATGATGGACTCTGCTCTGGTTGATCATAAGACAAATAAATTTAATTATTGTAGTTAGATAACAACAAATACCCATTTTTTGAAGATGGCGATTCGGTTAAGCCTATGTCAAAGCTTTAGTCAGTGGGTCAGCGACATTCTATAATGATGCTACCTTCTACAGCTGCATGTCTTCACATGCTATAATCTCTCAAATAAGATGGAAGCGATGCTCAATGTGCTTGAACTTCTAGTGCAATGCCCCTGTTGTTGTCGTAATATAGAAGTATCGACAACTCAATGGACGGAACCACTTCCAATTTAGAAATGAACTTCCTAATCCAAATAGCTTCCTTTGTAACATCACATGCTGCAACATACTTCGCCTTAATACGTTACAGCCATGATAATGATCCCTTGATTCCTATTTTTGTTATGTTGGTGGATTATTTTGAAATTGATTACTTTGTAGTATTATTGCTAGTGAAATTCCTTTTAATTTTATAATCAGAAAGAGCTTTCTTTAGATATTGATATATGTAATTTGTATTTTTTTTTTGGTTTAAAATTCATATAAAAATAGGAAAGAAAAAGCTAGGGGCCTAATTAGACCAAATCGGTCTGATTTGATCAAGTCCTTTAAATTAGTTGGTCCTCTGTCTAAAATCTTTTTAAAAAGTAGTTCTGGTCCTATCAAATCTAAATTGAACGAACACCTTTATATATGTATTTCTTTTCTATTGTCCAAAACCACATTTATAATGTATCTTCTCTTCTTTCTCTAGCTTTCTGCAAATAATTCTTGCCTTTCGTAGCAAGTGAATCCTAGAAGGAGAAGCTATTGGACCTTTTGTTGAATTGAGAGTTATTAGCTCTAAGAGGGAGGAGAAACTCTTATTAAGGATAATGCTGTACAGGCTTGGTCATTAATCTATTATTTGTGTTATGATTTAATTGTTTATTATAATTCAAACTGGTAAAGCTTCCAAATTTTCAAGGTATTCTGGCTAGTATATTTTTCTAACATAGTGAACTCCCAGAAGATTTGTGTTGCATTCTTGAGCAGTGAAGAGTTACTACTTTTGAGAGATGACACAGTTCAGCAAGATGGAAAAAGGGAACACTTGTTTACTGAATGCATTTACGAATTTGCAAATTTGTAAAATCTGTAGGGTGATGGTGCAAATTTTTAAAAAGTTTGGGTGGGAGAACTTGGCTGGGTGCCCCCCTTTACGTTGCATAAGTGAACCCGTACATACACACCGAGTGTACTTAAAGTTTTTCATAGAGAAAATGATAGATATAAGGCTCTAAGATGCGGGTTGAGAATTGTATCTTGAGAAGATTAAAGAACAAACAAAAAAGAAACACACACACACACACACAAATATATGTAATGTTAATGTATTCATTCAATAATAAGTAGAGGACTAGGAGCAAATTTAACAATACAACATGGTTAGACTTACAGTTCTTGAATTATTTAAGTCAACCAAAGCCTCAAGCAGTCAAGCTAGTAAGTTATTATTAGTCACAGCTGCCTGCCAAGTTGCCAGCTCAATGCCTGAAAGAGAGCCCATAACTAGGTCATTCCACTGGACGCATGCATGCTCTTAACACCAAAATGGAGAATCGAAATCCAAAATAACTTCAAATACTACCCAAGTGTTTCTAGTCTCATTGCCATCGTCATTATTCATGCAAACCTGATACTGTATTGGCACTATACATGACAGTCAAGTTCCGAGGAATGACAAAATTTAGACAAGTGACTCAGATTCTACGGTGAAAATCTCATCTAAGTTAAAAGTTCTGTGCTAGTAAACTCTGTGCATCTTTGTCAGCTTAGTTCAAGCTACATCAGATCTCTTCTATATCAAAATAAACCCATCAAAGTGACACACGCTCGCCTGTTTCTCACATTGAAACAGCTCTGTTCAATGTTCACATAAAGATTCTATAACCGTGAACGACGTATGCATTTAATAGCGTTCCTGCATTTGATAGGATTGGGAGGAAAATGCCATCTTGAATCACCAAATGGTTTCAATGAGAGGGATGACCTTATATCCCAGTCCTCGACATTCTTGGGCACACACACATCAAAAAGGATTTGACCAAGAACTCCATGAGCGTTTATACCAGGTGAGCTGGGCATATGTATTAAGCCTTCTTTATTTTCATCCTGCACTGATCCAACGGTTCTGTCCTCGTGATACTCCTGTGAACTGGGGGCCAGGAAAGGGTCATTTACCTCAAGTGCAACTCTCTGAATTTGATTTGAATTTGTTGCGGCTCTCTTCAGCTTGAAAAATGGTTCTGTGATCTCATTTTGTGTACCCTCAAAGCCCATTCCCTCTCCTTCAAGTTGTCTAATTCTATGAGAATATATTACAGCAGCCTTCCCAAGTAGCTCAGTCACAGCAGCCTTGTAGTCAATTGGATAATGCCGATAATGACCTGGTTGATTACAGCAAAGCAAGTAGACTGTAAATGAACAATGGAGTGATATACGGAAACTTTTACCAAATTAATAAAGTAATTTTTTGCTCATAGTGCAAATTTGGTGATTCAAAGAAAATCCTATTAATTAATAACATGAACATCTATCTGTTCGCCTCCCAAGCAGTGTTATATAGGAATTAGGACGAAGTAAGCGAATGAATTGACTCCATACATATTCAAGGTTGCCATATCATTGGTGAGCTGCATTATTCACCAAGAAAGAGGAAGAGAAAGAAGGGAGGGAGGAACCAATATCAAGCTTGAGAAGGCTGAAACCTTAGGATTACTCACTAAAGCTTGGTACAGTCAACACATTCACAAACAAAGAAATAAGGAAATGAGATGCCACCATCTGTTGAAATATTAAGTCTAGACACCAAAAAGTAATAAATGCCCATCAAATTTGTATGCTTTAGTGAGTAGTTGAAGCACTGAAAAATACTTGACCAGTTTCAATAGCAGTTTTCATATTGCATTGCCTGCTGGCCAGCAATGCAATAGCAGCACGACTACAGTTATTACAATGTCAAGATAAAAAAAAATCTTTTGACTTCTTTCTCCTTATCCGTCATGGCCTTCCTTATTATCCAGTTATTAAACTGCCACCTCTAGACCAAGGGCAATTGAAATGAAAATCATGTCAATACCCTGACAGACTCCTTTTTTCATAATTTTTTTTCTTTGGCAAACAAATTGCATCGCAACAAATTGACACCCTAAAATTTTACCATCTTCCAATACATTCCATGCTACCATAGAGCTCAAGACCACATTTAGCAATCACCAAAATGGGTAGTAAGGTAATAGACTAGCAGAAAACTGAAAATAAAAATTACAACAAAATTAATGACAAGAAAGTTAAGGAGCAGACCTACGTGAGGAGAACTATTCCATTTCACCAGCTTTACATCTGCACCAAGGTCTTGTAGACGCTTGGCAAAATTGTAGATTATTGGATAGGGTGCAAGATCATCATCTTCTGAACATAAAATGAGATATGGAGCGCCCATGCTCTGCATAGGAATAGTAGTGAATAACATGAAGCAGATAGCAAGAACTAAAAATACCACTACTAACCACAGAGGAGTACAAAGTTTGCCAATATTCAGCACGTTGTGATTCAAATCTGCTAAGGAAGAGGGTGTCCAAACTGGAAGCAATGCCATGGGCAATCCATGATGCTAGTCGTGGAGGATTGGACATTTTAATAACTGTTGGGTGTAGAACAAATTGAGTGCCCGTATTACTGGTGAAATCAACTGGACTTGAATCATAAATGTGGCCGGAAACACAGTCCCTAACCAATTGATACTCATCCTTCACATGAAAAAGATTATAAGATGCATAAAAGTTACAAAACCAGATGTAGTAAAGTTCTACAAATCTAATAAGAGAATCACTAAACAAATGATTGACATGCTAACTGGTCAATACCTATCATATGCCCAACACCCTAGCAACCATCAACCCAGCATGATGAAGTGGATAAAGCACATAAAAACACATGATAGAAAGTAAAATGTTTTTGCAAGAAAACATAGTCTCTGAAAAGAAAGAATGGCAACCCCCTTTTTTTTTTATCTGAAAAGAAAGAACGGCATCCTCTTTTTGTTTCTTTTGGCACAGGCCAGAGGGTCCCTAGCATTCAAAGAATCAGAAGCGAACTATACCTGATTGACTTGTGCTTCACACTTCCCTTCAATTATCTAAAACAAAAGAGAAAACAAAATTTAATGCTTCAAAGAAAAATGTCAATGTTCACTTATAGGCATATTACATGCAAGCAGCCAACCTAGGAACTTACCTGGAGAACTTTGTACATGCAACCTTTTGGACCACCAGAAAAAGACGCAAAGACAACGGAACATGGCCTAATTTTCAGCGCCTTTTCATACCAAGTGAACATGAAGCATAATTAGTTATCTTAAACCAATTCTAATCTCAGAAAAATAAAAACAAAAGTTCTATATTGATGATTGCCGAGTTCCAACTAACCAAAAAGAAAGCAAAGGATTTTGTTCTGCATTCAAGACTGCATTGAACAAAAGCATGGTAGTTGCTTTTTTGTAACGTGCTTGGAAGTAGGATTTCTCATTGGATATAAAAAATGAAAAAGAAAGAACTATGTGTGTGCATTTTAGTGGGTAACCAAACCAAAAACTAAACTTCTTTTTTGGCATTTTTCAACTCATTTTCTTCTCATTTCTAACCCAACTAAAATAAATAAATAAACATGCCTTCAATCCATTCATTTTCTCTTCATACAATTGTTATTTCCATTTTCTTTTGTGTCCATAAATCTAACTTCCAAACATGAAACACGGCCATATGGAGCCAAGAAAAATTGGAGAAAAATAAAATGACAATTATACTAAGCTCTAAGTTTTTGCATATTATTTCAGGGCCTATTTTCCAGTGTTTAACCCTAAGCAAGGCATATATAAGAATCAATAGACTTACAACCCAAAGTTATATATATATATATATATATATATATATATATATATAACTACTTCCAGAGTATAGTGATGAACTAAGGCTTGTTTGGTATTGTTGTGCAGTGTTTTATTGTGTTGAGCTGTGAAAGCAATGTTGATAAAGTAGTGTTTGGTAACAAAGAGTAGTGTTGTGCTTATTAATGTCAGAAGCAAGTAACAAGTGTTTAGTTAATATTTTACTGTTGTGTTGTGTAAATGTAAAATGACTAAGAAGATACTAATTTATTTATTATTTACTTATTAGCTATTATGGAAAGTGGAATAATTATGAAGAGAGAGAATGGTTACAAAAGTATATAGCCTTTTAATAAACGTAGGTCCCACTAATAGCTATTGTGCTTTTTATAAAAACAGATTAATTTGCTTTTTCAAAAGTAGTTGTGGTTTAAAATGCAAAGTGGCACTTCACCAAACGTTGCTTTTCCAAAAAAGCTAATAAAAAGTTGTTCTGATTAAATAGCACAGCAACACCAAACAGGCTCTAGGAGCTACTTAAGCATACTGATAGATTTTCATATTAGTTCCACGTTTAAATAAGGAAATAAATGAAAAACTGTCATAGGCTCACCTCAACAAGCTCATTAAGAATTTCAAATGCTAATGCAGTGGCTTTGCCAGGGAAGAATCTGCAAATACCATCAATGTTAATCTCATGACATCAATTTTTCAATTAATTAAACTATTAGAAATTCAAGAAAAAAAGAAAATTGAACTACTAGAAACTTAATTTCAAAAAGGTAAAGTTTCCTCAAATGCAACAAGTCCACACTAAAATGTCAATAAATAAAGAGAAAAATCTGACAATCAATTTGATATATATATATTCTTTTTTTTCTGTTGGTAAGTACAGTCAATTTGAAGATTGAGACTTTTACTCAAAAAATTCCTGCTTTCATACAACTGCAATTGACAAAAATTGGCCCATCAGTTCAGAATACTTTTAAGCCATGTGGCTTTTTCTTTGCATATTCATAATTATGAAATTTTCAGCAGCGCATATTAGCAGCTTTTCTTATCTCAAACAGCTTGTGCTTCCACTTTGTCCACTGTGCTACCATATTAGTCATGCAAGTCTGTCCATTTGCATATATCCTTATCAGCCAGACTATACAGCATTTAACATCTTCCACCCCAGGCGATTCCTTTAACAACTTGTATTGAAGAAACATATGTGCATATTAGGGACATGCTGTCCATCTACTCATATATGCTCTCATCAGCATATATTTACCATCTTTGCAGGCAGTGTTTGCATTGAAGTTACGCACACATGATGTATGTGAACAAATCCTCTAGGAAGATTTTAAAAATTCGAACAAGTGTCAATCCCAAAATCCCATCTTTCCTTCCACATGAAGTTCTCTTAATGATCTCACAGTTCGAAACACCACCTGCAAGGACATGAAGAAGTTGAAGTTGGGGTTCTAGCATCTATTCGTGTCTATATTGACGTCCTTACCTAGCAGAGATGGGGGGATTCTTAATGAGGCCATAAACACTGGTTCCACCTTCTAATTTCTAAAAGGTAAAGATTACTGTATTCTACTTTGTAAAGCTGAGCTACTCTAAATCCACTAACAGTAACAACAGCACAGTTTCCATGCTTCAGATTTACCTCAAGATACCATCTGTTTTAAAATTTCAACACAACAGCATTGGTGGAACTGCAGCCTAAGTTGGTTTTTCCCCCTCATCATCATCAACTACACCTTATCCTGGCCAAGTTAAGGTTGGTTGCATGGCATTCAAAATGTCAATTGACAATACAAATCCATGCAAAAGAATAATGTGGCAAACTTTTCTGCTGGATGCCCTTCTTGGCACAATCCTCTAGTGAGGGAATGATGGGATAAAGTTTCAACACCAACTTCACATGGAAAAGTTGCATGAGATGGCAGTGAATGAAGACAGTTGATTTAGTCATGTTCCATCACATAGTTGTTATTGTGAAATCAACCTGTGCAACATGAAAACACAACTATTTTTTTTCCCTAATTAAAAAAAAAAAAAAACTAAGAATTCAAGCACAAATTAAACACCAGTCACCATGTCTATTATTTCCTGGCGTACACATGCAAAGGAACATCCCTTTTCTTCTCATATGTTGATTAACTGGAGCAAGATTTTGCCCCGCCCCAAACTGAGAACTTCCTATTTCAACATAGTATAGCCATAGCAAATGGCAAATTAACTTTTGAAATCTAAAAACTTAATTGCAGATGCAGGTTTCTAGATACCATATTGCATTCCAAGAAAAGTCCTAGCCACCAAAGAGGCGTCAAAATCCCAGCTATCAAACTTCTGGTTATATTTTAGATTTGATAAAGTTGAAGGATGTAAGTAAATTCCCATCCCTTGCTACTTATCCATCAATTATCACACGCAATCATGATTCTCAACAACCCCACCGCCTAATTGATGTCTCAGCCTTACATAAATGAATTGCTGAAAACTATTAACAGTCTATATAAGTGGACGCTACATATCAAAAACCAGCTTCTCCAATCATATATCCTGTTGTCCTCAATATCACAGGCCAAAAAATTCGCAAATCCCAGAACCTGCAAAATTAGCATTTCTTACCCAAACTAGGTCAAACACGATAGGGAAACTGGAAACATAAACCAGTGGAACTTTCAAAATCAAAAGATAACATTAAAAAGAAAGGACAAATCGTTCACTGACAATTGAAAGAGAAACGGAATCGGAAAACGCTAAATTGAGAGGGAGTGGACTCACAGATTGAGGAACTGGGAATGGCAGACAAGGGAATTCCAGCCGAGAGAAGAGTAGAGATTGACGTAATTCTTCAAATGCCTGTCTTGACTCGACATCCACGCGAACACCACCACAATCCCTTCCACTTTCCCCACACTTGGTTCTCTTCTTCCCCAATAACACCTCCCCCCTGATCCCCACATCTTCTCGCGCAATTTTCTCAGCCAAAATAGTGTTTTCTCGGCAGATTTCTCAGGAATTGCAGAGAATTCGATTCAATTTCAGGAGTTAACTTGGGGAAACTGATCGATGAGACAACACTCTTTCCAGCGCAATTCACACACACACACATATATATTAATAATATATATATATATAGAAGAATGATTAAGACGATGACGACGATGATGTGGAGAGCCATACGCTCTGGGTGAATTTGTCTGTTTCCGTACGATCATTAGGCTGGCAATCCCCGAACAACAGCCATGGGATGGATGCCACGTGCGCTCATGGATTCCGCCGTCGGATTGTAGGTACTAAAATGCCCTCCGATATTTCGCGATGTCGCCGAAAGACCCTCGCCGCCACGTGGGTCGTTCTGGTTGGTGCTGATGGGGCGTAGGCTATGCAATGATAGATGTGTGATGCGAGGAAACGGGCGTAGGATAAAATTTGCGGTTTTGTTGGAGAGGATTGTTGCCTTTTGTCAGGTCTTGCGTGGAAAATCGATCTACGGTTGAATTGAATAATTTCCCTTTTCAATATATATATATACACACATACATAGAACGAGGATGATGCGTGTGCGTCTTTGATTTTCTTGTTTTGTTTTCCTTTAAAGGAAGAATTACTTTGTATATAATTCTTCAGCATAATAAGAATGAAAAAGTAGTAACTCAATTGAATCTTCTAAGGACTGATTTAAAAATTTATGTAAGGAAAAGTTAAATTTTTTTTTTGAGATATAAAATTGTATATTATAGATTTTGAAATGGACGGTAATTTTTTTAATTGAGTTATTATTAAAAATTATTTTTAATATATAAAAAATAATTAATAATATTAACAAAATAATTTAAATTGTGAGTTGAGCCCCGGACAGCTCATGCATGGATCCACCTCTGGAATGTCTCTATCACTCATTTTCCAATACAAGGGGTAACGATGAGATTCATATTTCTATTCTTATGTTAATACATATCTTTGTAAGTACATGTTTATGTTATTTATATAGCCTATCTTATATTATGTTGTCATTTTTTTTTTTTTGGTTATTTTGGTTGCAAGTTTAGTGCTCGAATTAGATAATAAAAAGATAAGATACTAATGCACTAAAATAATACTCTACTACATTTAGATAGTGTTTGTTAAAATGAGTAAGATAAGGTTTGATACTTTTCAAATCAAGATATGGAATAATTAAAATAAGATTGAGAAATATTTTAAAAATTTTATCAAACTGTTTGTTAAAATTTTTAAAATGTATTTGAGGATACATACGTCATTTTTTTTATTCTTAAGGAACAAGAAAACTTATTCAAAGGGATGTGACATAAACTTATTCAAGGGTCGCTAAATAAATTTAACAAACACAATGAAAAGTTGTTATGAGGTGTCCTAAAATTTTCCAAAGTTTCAAAGAAATTTCTAAGTTCATTCTTTCTTGGACAATTTTCGAGACAGAAGCCTCTTGGACCCCTAATGGGTCTATCAGGATTGACCTAGCATGCATCATTTTTGTTCAAATCTAAGAACACCCATCGGGGTCTCTCGAACCTAAGCCATCCGGTGGCCCGAAGCTCTCTTCAGGGCCACTCGGAGATAGCCCTCGGGATCGGCCTAACATGCATCATTTTTGCTCAAGTCCAAGAACACCCATCAAGACCTCTCGGACCTAAGTCATCCGATGGCCCAAAATTCTTTTTGGGGCCACCCGGAGATAGCCATTGAGGTGTCCCACCCTGAAGACTTCTCCAGGCCCTTTGGCCTCCCTAAAGCACTCCTCGGAAGAGTCTTTCGGGTCAACTATAGGTCCCACCATTTAGTCTATAAATACTCACTTCTTCGAAGGCAAAAAGTCATTTTTGATCTTTCGACTCCACTGATCCCTTGGACCCTCTTCATACTCAATCTCTCTCTAAAACCCATCCGGGAAGACAAATATCCCTTCGGGACACGGAATAGACATACACTTGCATCATACATCATACTTTAGACACACTTCGGACTATTGTTTTACTTTGGCATCAAAAGGACTGCGTAGGGGAGTCTCTCGTGTGCTTTTCTAAATTTTATTTGTGACCACAAGCCAAGTTCGAGCCTAGCTCACTGGAAAGACTTGCACCTCAGCCTCCCGAAGACCCATCGGGATCCCTTTCTCTCTTGACTCCTTGAAGGCCCATTCGGGCAACACATCTGGAAGCCCCTGAGGACCTATCTGGGCCTCTGACTCATTGGGTTCCGGCTTTGACCCATTCCAAATCCGTTTGGCCTTACTCGTGGCATCTCGAACCTTTTTCCATGGTGAAGGACTCTACTCTAGCTGATCCCAAGGTAAATAAATTTAATTGTTGTAGTTAAGTAACAAGAATTAGGTGTCGTTTGTGAGAATTGAACAAAAATACATCCCTTAGCTACCACTATAAGGGTCAAGTTGTGTGAAGATGTCGTGCTCCTACTTCATCCTATAATGCCTCCCAATGAGTCACACTCCAAATCCTTGAAGAAAGCGCTAGAGATCTTTTTGAGAGGTTTTTCTCCTACTATTATGAGCCTTCCAAGGTTTTTCTCCCACTATTACGCTAGCCCTCGAGAGAAGAACGCACCTCCCCACCTTATTCTTGAACTTGTATTTGATGGCCAGGGATCATTCTCCCTAGCAATGCCAGTGCCCGCAGAGGAGATTATTGTGAAGAATGAAGAATGTAAATGCCTCTTCCGTGAGAAAAGACTTCCTGAGATGCATTTGCAAGAGTATTCTATGAACCCAGGAGATAGCCCTTCAGGCATGCCAGTTCCCTCAGATATATTCCTTCCATGCTAGATGAGGCGTATCCCCAAACTTCCCAAATTCCTCGAATATTTTTTCCAAGTTCGAGGAGATTCCAGCATAGTGGGGCAAGTAGAAGTTGGTAAAAATGCACAAAGTACCAAGGATGGGAGATTAATTATCAACACCTTCTACAGTAGCCCCGCGGAAGCTGAACTGTCAATCTAAGAAGACAACTCTGCGATGACGTTTTTCTGCAACCACTCTTGGACCAGTCTCCTCCCTTTTTATCAGAAGGTGTTTGGCATTCCACCCTAGCTCACTCAAGCCTCGCGATCAGCTACGACGAGAGTTTCTCATAACCCTTCACCATGCCATATTGCAAAGGCAAGAGATCGATGTAAGCGCCTGCAGTGTTATATTAATCGCTTCATGAAAGCCATATCTGAAAACACAGAACCAAGTTATTCCAGATCATAGATTATATGTTGCTAGCTTCCAGGCAGAATCTACCAAGTGAAGACATTACTAACTAACTTCTTGTAAATCACAGACGTAGATGTCCTTATCGAATCGCGTAAACAAAATGATCCTATGATATAAAAGATATAAGGCAACACGTATATGTTTATCTCCTTTGTTTTGTAGCATTTCAAGGAAAGACTAAGAATCGAACTAGGGAGCTAAGGGGATAGAAACCCTTAGACTCGACCCACTGTACATCTCCTGCAATCCCAAGTTCAAAATCATACAAATATGAATAAACAAGATTTTCGAGTAGAAGAATTCTCGTAACATCATAAATTATCTGAAAAGCCGTCTGTCAAAGTCAACCTCTAAGAGCGGACGTAAGAAATGATCTGAACCACTAAAACAAAAACACCGAAACCTCGATTATTAAAAAATGACACCCTTGTCTTTCATACGTCAAGCCACACGAGTTGTGCCCTGATACATCTCATGAACATAGGCACTTTGCTAAACTGCTGAAACAAAAATATTCTTCTACATAGTGGAAGTAGGCATCTGGCCAAATTGCTTCGAAAAAACCTTATCATAAAGGAAATAAGCATCCTGTTGAATTACTTCAACAAAACCTGTAACGACCTGTTAGTGGGTTCGGGTGATATATCTTGGAATAAAAACATTTATTTTACTAGGGTAACAATTTTTAAGAAATTATATGTGATATTTATAGGTGACGTGCGAAGGAAGTGAAAAAGTCAAATATTTGACTTAAGTGGTAATGAGACCCAAAATAAATAGAGGTATGTAAGAAAATATTATTTACAGTTGTGGAGCTTAATTAATGTCTAAATTGTTACTTGGGTATAAATAATTCTCATTTGAATTATGATGCAATAAGGGCACTTGAGTAAGTAGGGAGATATGTGGGTATATATATAGGTGGAGGCCCATTTTGCATGAGAAAAAAGAACTAAAAGGAAAAGGAAAAGAGAAGAAATGAGTGGTCAATCAAGAGAGAGCAAGAAATGTTAGGGTTCTCTTTTCCTTCTTCTTCCTTGATTGTTTGTGCTCCAAAGAAGGTTGTGGAAGCTAGAGATTTCTTTATCTTCTTTCTCTTCTCTTTTTGCTAGTTTCTCTTGTGAGTGTGAGAAGTAAAAGGTTCTTGGAAGCATATCTCCTCAAGTAAGGGCATTAATAAGAGTTTCTTAAGGCAAGTTCCAATCCCTCCTATCTCTTTAAAGCTTTTGAACATGGTAATTGGGGATTCAAGCACAAAATCCCATGTTTTCCTAAAAGGGTCTTCTTATTGAAGGTTATGTAGAAACCTTTGTAAATATCTCTTGTTGTTGGTTTGATCTTGCTGGTCTTCTTTAAGTTTCAAAGTAGGGCTAGTTTCACCCTATAATCCCAAAAGGAATTATGCTTTCGAGTTAGGAGGTTGGTTGTATGAGTATCCTTGAGTTTGGCTTGCATTTGGTAGGAATCGGGAGGGGTTCTGTTATGCTGCCTGTCGACTGTTTAGAGGAAGATGTCGACTGTTTTCAGAGCCTATCAATTGGAGGCCCGAAGCTGTTGACAGTTTCCTTCAGGCGAGGCAACTATCGACTGCTTCTACTATTTCTTTTAAAGTGGGTTTAAGTTAAGTTTTGATATTTTTCTTCTCAGTTCCAAATCATGTCTAAATGTTCTTGGGAAGTGTTTACGCATTCATTGGGATGGGATTGAGCAAGTTTGGGTCCATGTGAGGTATGGTTGAAAGGCATACCATGAGCATGTTCTTATATGTATATATTCTCTTGTGTATGTTATATGGGTGGACCAAGGCATTGGTGGGAGCTAATTGTCCTCAAGGGTTGTATGTACTCATGAGCATAGCCCTAGGAGTGGAGCTATCTAGCCCCAATGACCTTGTGGCTTGCGTTATGGATATGACCTTGGGTGGGAGATGACTGTCCTCAAGGGTTGTATAGTAAGGGAGTATAGCCCTGGAAGTTGAACTATTTGGCTCCAAGTGTCAGTTTTGTGGGTGAAATACACGGAGATTCAATGTGTTGTGTCATGAATATATCTACTTATGGGTCTTGTGTGTATGGCATGGGCTTGATTCTTTTCTTTTCAGTTGGGTTGCCTGTGTAGGGTTTTTGTGGCTTATTCATATTGACTCATGTCTTTTGTTATTAATTATTATACTTGCTGAGTCTTGTGGCTCATTCTTTTGCGAAAGTAAATAGCTTAGGAAAATTTCCACCGAACCACGTCACCAAAATAGAGCACCCCTTGGTGCCCTCCGTGCCACTAGGGTCCTTGTCCTCTTTACCCAAAACGCTTTTACGAGCCCAATGCTTTCGCATCTCAGAACAGTCCCATTGTCTTTGGACGCAAAAACCAAGGTCTCTCCCTTAAACGACTACTCCATTGGCCCTGTGCATTGATGCACCAATTGGTGGAAGGAACGAAGTTGTAAGAAATTGTTTTTCCACTATGCAGGTCCACTAGTACTTACCCCTTCTACTACATTAGGGTGCCTAACCAAGTACTGCTCCTCACAGCTAGACCTTTTTACAAAGGGGCTTTATGGGTTAGTGTCCTCCCTCCCGAATAGCCTTGAGGCACAGTGGCGACATACCGGCTACAGATGAGACCGGTGGGTAAAAGGCGGTCGGTGGACTCAAGCACACGTTTCACCTCTAGTTACAAGTGGCGATAGTAGTACTCCTGGATGATGTCAAATGCAAGATGTCTCAAGCCTCACTCTAGACCTATGAATATTTATCTCAAATTCTATATATGTCTTGGAACCAAATATTCCCAATTGCCCTTATAGGTATACCATTAGCTCCCAAAGTACTTTGTTATCTCTTTTGTCATTTCCATAAATTTCTATATAATTGATTGATTCACCCTTTATGAGTTGGAAAATAGCAGCATCCCTCGTTTGGGGAGCTAGATTATCTTTATATGCCGACAAGCACACATGCAAGGTTTCTAAAATCAAGATTTAAATGGGATAGAATGAGGGTCCATAAAATCGAATCTCAAAATCTTAAAATTTTAGAAAAAATTAAAAATACTCTTTAATTTATTTAAATATATGTTTATAATGAAATATTTGTTAAAAAATAAATTAATGTCATTTAATAACCTTATTATTACAACCTTATTAGTTTTTAATATTCCTTATTATTAATATTCTTTATTATTAATTTGACAACAACATATGTAGCACCGAGCACCAACGGTGTTACAGTTGCACTGAGGGTAATGGTGGGGTGTAAGAACCCATATTTTTGTGAGGTTACCACGTAATTTAAGCAAGTTTAGAATACCAAATAATTGGCTTGATAGCAGTTATAAGCATCGAATCGACTGTAGGGAATGCCCCAGAGTGTAAATGTCTAAGAAAAATGATATGGTCTCGATGAGCGTTCCAAAATATGGTTTATGGTTGTTGTTGCCGAAATACAACAATCTATTTTTAATTGCGAACAGACGCAAGAGTCTTGGGAGTCGTGTATTCACTGATGAGAGTCTTGATGAGCAATTGGATCTGGTAGAGGTCCAGATCTGGTAATCCGATAGAGCTAATGGTCTGATAAGGCTGATGATCTGGTGGGCTGATGATCTGGTAGCCCAAAATGATCTGGTGGCCCAAAATGACCGAGTGACCTGAAGATGACGAGTGACCTCGCTAACCGAGTGACCTGAGGATGATGAGTGGCCAAGATGACCGAGTGACTTGAGGATGACGAGTGGCCAAGGTGACCGAGTGACCTGAGGGTGACGAGTGGCCTCACTGACCGAGTGACCTGAGGATGACGAGTAGCCTACAAAACGAGAGCACCGTTAGGATGCGGGTGGGGGTCCCCACGCAAACCCTCCGATACTTAAGTCAGATCTTGAGAAAAAATGAGAAAATTGTACTTCAATTACTCAAAATTGCGTACCTTGTGATGGAGAGGGGTCTTTGTATTTATAACAGTGGGCGAGGAAAGCCTCACGATGTTCTCGGCGAAAATCTCGCGGCTCATTCCGGAGATTTTGTGGCCCATTCTGAGGTTTCTAGAGGCCCTTCGGTTGACGAGAGAGGGGGCCACTCGGTTGGATCGGGCGATTTGATCAACAATTTGCAACCTTGGAAGGTCACTCGGTATGACCGTGTGGCCCCCTTCTCGGTTGTTCCCTCGAGTGGGATCCCTTGGCCTAACCGAGTGGACCCCATTCAGCTAGGCTGAGCTAGGGACGAGGGGCCACTTGGCACAATCGAGTGGACCCTTACTCGGTTATGCCGAGTGGGGGTGTCTACTCGGCCCAACCGAGTGGGCACCCACTCGTGTATGCCGAGTAGGTCTTCCTCGACCCCCTACCTTCATTTCATCCCAGCGAATTGAGACCCACATCTGATCAAATATTCGATTCGCCTTCCCGGGTACATCAATGGTATTAAAAGAAATCGGAATTGAGTCAGTTTTTGATACAGTTAAAATACAGCTTTGATTCAGGCTAAAAAAATTGAATTATCGTATGAGACTTTTGGAAAATCAACAGAACCCTAGAGGGGCTCCGATTTTTCATAGGGATCAACCCTGAAGTGGTTTTGAGATGAAACAAAGGTCCGGTGATGGCTCATGGACGGAATTATCCTTATCGAATAAGTTTGGAATTTTTAATTTTGGATTTATTATATCGTAATGCAAATTAATGTAACGTTTGAGGATATAAATGCAATTAGAGAATTTCATAAGTGAAACAAGGATGAATTTTGAGAATTAAATGTGTAATTTTTATATATATTGCGACAATAGAGAATTTCATAAGTGAAACAAGGATGAATTTTGAGAATTAAATGTGTAATTTTTATATATATTGCGGCAATATATAATGTTTTACATATATATGTATATGAGAGAGAAGGCGCCAAAAAAAGAGGGCGCTGTAAGAAATGGGTGACAACCAGCTGTAAATGGTGCAATGGCCAGCTGTAAATTCGGTGTATTGTCTATAAAAAAAAGGAAAGCAAAATGAAGAAGGAATGGAAGCTGAGGCAGAGAGTTACATAGAAATGAAAGAGAGAAGAGAGATGGCCGCCGAACTCGGCCATTTCAACAGCAAGCTATGGTTGAAAGCAATAGAGAGAGATCAAGAGAGTGAGAAGCAAAAGAGAGAGATTAAGAGAGAGGGAGTGGTAGCCGAAACCAGCAAGAGGAAGAAGGCAGCGGAAATGGCTGCGAGCAGCAAGCTCTATCAACCATGGCAGTGGTTTGAGGTGTCCGCAATGGAGGCTAACGAAGTAGCAGCGGGGTTCTGAGGTGTGCGGATGAGAATGGAATGGGCTACCACAAGCAAGCGGCAGCCACAGCCACGGCCATGGCAGCCACTGCAAAACCGAGTGCGCGGCAAAGGGCGGCTAGTAGCGGCCGAGGCCAGTGGTGGAAGTTTAGGGGCTAACAGTGTCGAAGTTGGTCGCGACAGCGACGGTGGCTGCCAGAGGCACACGCGAAGGAGTTAGGCATGGCGTGCATGGCGGTTCGCGTGTTGCAGGAAGAAATAGAGGAATAAGAGAGGTTGAAGATGAAGAAGAATAAAGAAAAAAAGAAAAGAAAAGAAGAAAAAGAAAAAAATCAGAAAAAAGAAGAAAAAATGGAGAGAAATGGAGAAAAATATAGGAAAAATTCTAAAAATTCTAGAAAATTAGGAAATAAGGATTTATTATTATTCCGGAGATTTTGGTAAGAAAAACTATTCGGGCACGCATTCCAAGATAGTGAACGCATTTTGAGGTTGGGCACGAAAATCATGGTGGTGCCCCAAGAATCGAGGTTGGGCATGAGAATAAAGGCCGAGCACAAGAATCAAGGTGGTGTGCTAGGATCGAGGCCGGGCTCGAGAATCAAAATTGTGCACGAAAATCGAGATAGATCACGCAGGCTGAGGAAGCCTAAGAGGCTAAATTAAGGTGAGTAAAATTTTCTAGAAAATTTCAGAAATTCAAGAATATTATTTTATGAATTTTATAGTGAAATATTTGAGAAAATAATTGAGAATATTTAGTTTGAATTTATTGAGAAAAATAGGAAAAAATATAGAGAAAAATAAAAAAATGCAAGAAATTATGGAAAAATAGGTTTTAATGCTTATTTAAACAAATATGATGATTAGGGTGCTTTGAGGCTTAAGTTGAAGTGACTTGTGTAAATTTGAGGTTGGTATGCAAATCGAGATAATGTAAGTATTTTGAGGTAAGGTGCAAATTTCAAGGTATCTGATAAGGTTGAGAAGGTAAGTGGTTCGACCAAAAAAATCTGATTTTACGTAAATGATTTTATCATGTTGTCATGTCTTGATGTAAATATGTCATGTAGATTACATTTACATGTATTGATGATGAAATATACATATGTACACGATAATATTGTTGATCATGTATTCGTATAAGGGTTTGGGATTATGGACTAGTACCACTGATCTACCAAGGGTGCACCCATACACCTCGACCTAGTAAGGAGGCTGTAAAAATGGGGAGTAGCATTTGGGTGTGGTTGACTCAACTCAAACTAAGATAAGGAATAAGACATTTTGCATAATTGCATCCATGCACGAGATATGTTTATTATTCCCTTAGTTAGATGATGAATCATCTAACTTGGGATTTACCCCTGGAATATTCAAATATTCCAAATGGAGATTATAGTAGAAACAAAGATGAATGAGGCATGAAATGACATTTAGCAAAATGCATGATGAATTGTATATATGTTATGTAACTCATGTATTTAAGTTCTGCTACTTCGAATTCTGAACGTTTTTGAGACATGATGATGTATAACCTTATTTATGATTAATGAGGATGTAAGAATTGATTTATGATTAATATTAAGATGTTAGGTTCGATTCTACCTTCCGTATTTGATATATATGATGATTCTCTTTTGAGATAGATGTATGAAAATTTTGGGATGAATATAAGGAATGATGTGGTTTAGTTTTAATAGTATTGAAAAAAAAAATTATCCCAAAATTGTCTCAATTTATAACATGTCCGAGAAAGTGAGATGTTACACAGGGCACGACATTCATGTTGCACGGAGGAGAATGATAGCACTGAGCATCGATGGCAACACAACGTCTTGGACTCACAGTGGCATGACATTGATTTGTGTGTGAATTGAGTCAATCGACAGTAGCGAAAAATGAATAGAGTCAATCGACGGTGGCAAAAGATGAAACGAGTCAATCAATGATGGCCCTAACCACCGAGCAACTATGCGATAAAGGGAAACAACAACTGTAATGACCCGAAATTGGGTTTAGGTGTTTTTAATATTTAATTTTAAGTCAAGGGCATTCTAAATGTGGGTCGAAGTATTTTAACAATTTATTATAAATTGTTTTGATGGCATAACATGATTTTGGATTAGTATGAAATTTTCTTGGTGCATGTGATCATGAATTTAAGTGTATGGGCCTATTTTTTTTAAAATTTGGGAAATAAATGTTTTGGATTCCATTTAAATAGTTAAATGAGTTCATGGGTTATCAGATGGGTTAAACAAATTGTTAGGTTGGGTTTGGGCCCAATGGTAAAGGAGATTTAAATTTTGTTATGTGAATAAAAAAAAAATTAAATTAGTATTTTTCAATAAAATCCCTAGATATTTTTGTCTATTATATGATAAGAATGTCATTTTGGTAATTTTCTTAGCATTGGCATGCAATCTGTATACATAAATTTGTTTGGCCTTTTTTGTGTATAGATTTTCTAATTCTAGCGCATATCATCTCCCCATTTTTTCCACTGTTCCATTGCTTTCCTTACCTCCTCAACATCTTCTTATACTTCACCTTCTCCATTTTATTTCTGCTCAACATTTTACTTTATTCAACTCGTGCTGAGTTGCCTATCATTTTGCGCTGGTGGAGCTATCCTTGCTAGCATCTTCATCAGGTATGTTCCACTTGGTCCTCCTCTTTGATTCTCTATTATTAATCCATTATAGTGCATCTCTATTTATGTGTGTATTTTTCCTCTTGCTGTTCTGTTCGGTTGTATAGGGAAGCTTCATATATATATATACACACTCATACACACAGCCTTATTGAGGTTACAGTGGGGACTCCATCACCCCTATTCCTTTTCTGTGAATGGCATCTCCTTCTTCATTACAGCGAAATTTTATTTAGTTTCGTGCCCTCTATTTATGTGTTATTAAATATATATATGGTTACACTCACTTACCCACTTTCATATACACTTATATATATACGTATATAAATGCTTAGCAGAGAGGTTGTGGAAGCTCTCTCTCTTTTATATGCTAACAACCCTTATATATATGTATATATAAGCGTCCCTTGTATCGGCTGCCCCTGTTTAAGCCAATCCAACCATTTATATAAACACATATGTACATATTTCCATGCATGGTAGTGTAGTTGCTCATTGGAAGTCTTCTCTCTCTCTCTCTCTCTCTCTTAATCGCTGCTATCACCAAAGGAATCCCTTATTTTTACCAACCCCACGATTCGATTAGCCTCATTCATGCACACTGTTTGATTTTAACAGCCCTTAAAAATGTGTCCAACCTACTTGTCTATATATATACACACACCAGTAGAGAGAGAAAGTGAGGTCATTAAAACCCAAGGGAAAATATGATCTCAGTTTATATTATGTTCAAAAACAAAATAATTCCCTCTCATTGTAAAGGGGAATTTTTGATACAGAAGCCTTTTCTTATCTGTCTTTAATTATATTTACTTATATATCTGGACACACACACACACATATATATATATATATACACACACCCAATTCGCATGCCCAGCCCTTGTTCATATTTGGAAGCTCTTGTATATATATATACACACACATAAGCATAATACGCATGCCCAGTCCCTGTACATAGTTGGAAACCCACATATATATATATATATGTACATATAATTACCCACACTAAGCAACTGGATTCTCTGCTGAAGCCAACCCATTTACATTCACTTACATATATATATATATATTCAAAGCCCACTCATGAATATTCACGACCCAGTTGTATATATATATAAATATATTATATATATATATATATATTCAAAGCCATTTAGATTTATTCTTAGCCTATTTGAACGTTCCTACCTTGCACCTCATCCCTACCCACATGTTCATATATATTTATAATAGAAAATATTTTATATAATAGGTGATGTCCTAAATTTTAATAACTCAAAATACATGTATAAATATATATACATATATATATATATATATGAATACTTGTTACGTACCCAACAAATTATAAATCTTAGTAATTGATTTAATGAATTCTTGAATAAATTACTGTAGCATGTGCATACTTGATGTGAGTGAAAAGCTACCCAATATTGTGGGATGGGCAGAAATTATTTGTACAAGCATGGTAAAAATTTGTGAGATGAAATTTCATGATATCTATATATATGTGAAAAGGAATGCACGATATGTTCCATACACGTTCAACATGTGCATGTTATGATACTTTGTATTATTTATTTTTGCGTATGTATTATTTTGAGCGGAAGGAAATGGTACCTTAGAGCACTTGGCGCGGGACAAGGTGGGCATAGCCCTGCAACTTGGCTCCATATTTATCAATGAATTTTTTTTTATTTATTTACATGATGCACTTTTGCATGTGTTAATTGATGGCTTATGAGCCTATGAGATTTGATTCTGACATTTAATTTTATATGCACATTTGCATAGTAATATATGGTGACATGATGCATTTAAATTGAAATTGATAAAGTCATAAATTACAAATCTTGTATAAAATTGTCAAGTTTTTTATTACTCTTTTTAGTATCACCATATTCTTGATTACTATTCATTATTCATTATTCATTGCTTTTCGAACTTGTTGAGCCTTTTGGTTCACTTGATCTTTCTTGCCATTCTAGGTAAAGGGAAGGTCGTTATTAGAGGCGAGGCGAGTGGGACTAACGCCCAGGGATAGTGGTGCATGGAGACACATCCTAACTTGAAGATCCTGTTTAGCATTTTGGCGAGGCTTGAGATGAAATGATTTTTATTTTGTTAGTTAACGTTAGAGCCTCTTAATTATTTTGTATGGCTTTCGAGCCCCAAACTTATGAGATATTGGAAGTGTAACTGAACCTCAATTTAGTTTCCACTGCTAGTAAAAAATTGAGTTGTTTGTTTTGTTATGGTTTGTTCTATATCATATCTGTGATGACCTCCTTTCGAATATCCTATGCTAGCGGGAATATTCGAGAGTGGGCCCTTACAGCAATAGAAGACGGTTTGACACGAGAGAGCTAGGGTTCACACTTCGCAGAGGATGTCGCAGATGTAAGAAGTTTAAAGATGGAATCGATTTTCGTCTATAAGAAGCTTAGAGACAAAATTAAATTTCGTCTCTAATCTTCTAGCGAGCAAAAAAATGAAATCAATGGAATCGCGATTCAACTTATGATTTTAATGAGTTAAATCACGATTCACATCGATTTTACTTTAATTTTGATTTTATAACCAAGTTGAATTGTTTAGAGGTATTTGGCACGTAAAATTGCACGAGTAGGATCGCGATTTTAACAACAATGCACACAAGTATTAGGACCTCGATTTAAGAGAGGATATGTTTTCGATGGTAACAATTAAATTATTTTCTTATGTCTTCATTCATGCTTTATGCATTCATATAACCCATGCACATGAGATGCTCTCAATTGGTCATCTAAACTGTTGTTGTTAAAATACAACAATCTATTTTTTTTTATTGTGGACAGACGCAAGAGTCTCGAGAGTCGTGCCTGCACTGATGAGAATCTGGACGAGGAATTGGATCTGATGGAGTTCCAAGTCTGATAAACCGACGGAGCTGATGGTTTGTTGAGCTGATGATCTTGTGGGCTGATGATCTGGTGGCCTCAAAAATGATCTTGTGGCCAAAAGTGATCTGGTGGCCCCAAAGTGATCTGGTGGCCTTGAGGATGACGAGAGACCTCGGGGTGACGAGAGGCCTCGGGATGACGAGTGGCCTCAAGGATGACGAGAGACCTCGGGGTGACGAGAGGCCTCGGGATGACGAGTGACCTCGGGGTGACGAGAGGCCTTGGTGGTGACGAAAGGCCTTGTTGGTGACGAGAGGCCTTGCTGGTGACGATAGGCCTCGGGGTGACGAGAGGCCTTGATGGTGACGAGAGGCCTCGGGGTGACGAGAGGTCTTAATGGTGACGAGAGGCCTTGGTGGTGACGAGAGGCCTACAAAATAAGAGCACCGTTAAGGCACGGGTGGGGGTCCCCACGCAAACCCTTCGATGCTTAAATTAGATCTCAAGAGAAAATGGAAAATCGTACTTCAATTGCTCAAAATAGCATACCTCGTGATAAAGCCATGGTCTCATATTTATAGCGGAGGAGAGAGAGGATGTGCGAGAATCGAGGCGAGAATCTCGCGGCCCATTTCGATGATTTCGTGGCCCATCCGAGAGGGAAAAGAGGAGAGATTTGGCCAAGCCCACTCGACCATGACCGAGTGGGGGGGCCACTCGGTCATGATCTGGAGGGGGGTCACTCGGTCATGATCGGGTGGGGGCCACCCGATCATGCCTTCTTTTGCCCTTTTTTCTTGGCTCGGTTCTGAGTGACTCCCATATCTCAACTTCATGCCCGATTTTAACATTGATTAAGATCGAATCTATCAAAACTTAAAATATAAAAGTTATAAATAATTCTCTTAGCTTTCCATATGACTTTCAATCAGATCAATCGGAGCTCGTATGAGAAAGTTATAGCCAAAAAACTAAGGCAGTGTCGTACCCACTCGGCATAATCGAGTGGGGTCATGAAAAGTTGTGGGAAATTGATCTCCCCATGACTGAGTGAGGGGCCACTCGGTCATAACCGAGTGGGGGCTACCAAATCATCACCGAGTGGGGGTCCACTCGTTCATGCCTTATTTTTGGCTTTTGTCTTGGTTCGGATCCATCTTCATTCAAAACTTGACTCCGAGCCTTCATAGTGCAGGTACATCAACTTCATACCCGATTTAACCCTTGATTCAGCTCGAATATATTAAAACTCAAAAAACGAAAGTTATAGATAATTCTCTTATATTTCCATAGGAATTTTAATTAGATCAATCATATCTCGTATGAGAAAGTTATAGCTAAAAAACTAAGGCAGTGTTGTACCCACTCGGCATAACCGAGTGGGGTCATGAAAAGTTGTGGGAAATTGATCTCCCCATGACCGAGTGAGGGGCCACTCGGTCATAACCAAGTGGGGGGCCACCAGATCATCACCGAGTGTGGGTCCACTTATTCATGCCTTCTTTTTGGCTTTTGTCTTGGTTCGGATCCATCTTCCTTCAAAACTTGACTCCGAGCCTTCAAAGTGCAAGTACATCAACTTCATACCCGATTTACCCCTTGATTCAACTCGAATCTCTTAAAACTCAAAACACAAAAGTTGTAGATAATTATCTTATCTTTTCATAGGACTTTGAATCAACTCAATCGGAACTTGTATGAGAAAATTATGGCCGAAAAACTAAGGCAGTGTTGTACTCACTCGACATAACCGAGTGGGGTCATGAAAAGTTGTGGAAAATTGATCTCCCCATGACCGAGTGGGGGGCCACCAGATCATCACCGAGTGGGGGTCCACTCGTTCATGCCTTCTTTTTGGCTTTTGTCCTGGTTCGGATCCATCTTCCTTCAAAACTTGACTCCGAGCCTTCATAGTGCAGGTGCATCAACTTCATGCCCAATTTTCGTATTGATTGAGCTCGAATCTATCAAAACTCAAAACATGAAAGTTGTAGATAATTCTCTTATCTTTTCATAAGACTTTGAATCATCTCAATCGGAGATTATATGAGAAAGTTACTCCTGAAAAACTAAAACAATGTCGTACCCACTCGGCATAATCGAGTGGGCCCTCCTACTTGGTTTCGGCTCGACCTCTTGCTCCTTCGGCTTATTTCCTTGATCTCCTACAACCTGTTGGGCCTTTGGGCTTCATGTCCACGTCTCACAACTTTTTTAGGTCTTGTAATCCTCCAAGTTTGCAGGGTATATCATAAACCAATCCCAAAAGACTGCTCATTGTATTCATATTTATTTAACTTCTTAAAATACAAAAAGAATAATGAGCCCAAAAAAGCAAAAGAGGGTAAAGAGGCAGCAATGAATCTTTCCTAAATCAAAGCCCCATGAAATCCACTCTCTTGACCAGGACCACTCTCTCTAAAGTCCAAATCAATGAATTCAATGTCCTCTAGGACACTTATTATCTCTATTCCTTAAGAAGTAGAGGTGTCAAAAGGGCCAGCTCGACCCGACCCGGATCGACCCAGATCGGCCCACGGGCTTTTTAAACGGGTCGGGCCTACCTTTTTATTAAAAGGGTTGGGCGGGGCCAGGCCCACTTTGCCTTGGATAGGGCCCGGCCCAACCTATAGGGGGGCCGGGCTGAGCCCTTAGCCGACAGGGCCTAGCAGGCCGGGCTCGATGGGCCCAACCCCATTTTTTCTTTTTTTTTTTAAATAATTTTTTTAAAAATAATGCATATAATATATACATATATAAATATCAAAATAATGCATATATAAAAACTAATTTTTTTTCTTTTTAAACAATTTTCTATCTTAAGTTTTAAATATTATTTCATTATTTTATATTTCAAAATTCTATATGGCTTATAAATTTTCTTGTGAATTGATATGAAAAATAATACACATAAAAAGAATAATGTTTATTTATAATTTAAATATATAAAAAATTTAGCTTGAAAATTTTAAATATATTGATGGTTATTATTTATATATATATTGCGAAATGTAAATTTTTTAGCATCCAATATCAATAATTAATAAAAAATAACATAATTAAAAAAATAAATGAGCACGGGACACTGCAATTTATAGAGGTTCGAACCATTTGGTAAACAAATGGCCTACTCATCTCTCTTCAAGCCATTACTTGAAGAAGTTCAATTAAATAATTTTTTTACCTTTTTTATATAAGCTAGCAACCATCCCTAATAATCCTAGTCTCTTTTTAGAGGTAGGAAATTTTTAAATTCATTGCTGTAGCAAGATCATTATCTTACGGCTAGCAAATAACTCCCATCACTCAAATGGTGATTGCCAATATTGATTGGTGAGGGAGTACAATAATTAAATTAAATTTTTACATTTTTTCGATTAAATAAAAGAAAATAGTACAAAATTGCAAAGGCAAAGTGGTTTCAGCTAGTTATCAACATCATCTTCACTTGATTCATCTACTAACTCAATCCCTTATTGTTCGAACTCCACATCGAGTCAATCTTTAAAGCAGACACACATTTCCAATATTTTTTGTGATAATCTTGATCTTTTTTGATCTAACACCCTGTTACCTGCAGAGAAAGCAGACTCCGATGGTACTGTAGACACCAAAGGAGTTAGTACATCACGAGCCATGGTAGCCAAAACAGGATATGTGTGTTGGTTTAGGCGTCACCAAGCCAAAACATCAAAATTATTTATTTCATCATCAAAAAATTGCATATCTCTATTTAAATAAAATTCTAATTCATTAAATGCACTACTTGACGTTTGTAGTTGTTTTTTTTTTTTATTGTTTACTTCTCAAAAATTTTGAAAATTCAAATTTTAAATTTCCTTTGGATTTTGTTTGTTTTGATGAATCTTCCAACTTGTTGTTTAGGTTTAAAATGAAATTCGTATAAATTATATATTTTATATACTAATTGTTTAACTTCATATTTCGTATCATCTGTATCAATATTCATAGCATTGCCATAAAAATCTAAAAAACCATCTACAGTATTCCACTTTTGTGTGGGATCTAACGTACTAGCTATCAGGTAAAGTGGTGGAATTTGCATCCAATATTTCCTAAATTTTGCTTTCATTGGGTCAAGAAATGGCATGTAACTTTGATGTTCTCTATATTCATTGAAACAATTTACTATACTATATATTTCTCTTAAAAAAAGGCGAGTTGTTGGGTATTTACAACCAGAAAATGTAACTGTAGCATGATAAAATTGTTCTAATATAAAAATAAGTATATCTAACAAATTTCAATCAAGTTCAGTTATGTGATGAGATGGGGGCATTTCTTCATTCCAAAATATTGTTAAAAGTTATCTATATAGTGTTATCATTTGTAATAACAAAAATGTTGAGTTTCATCTAGTTTTAATGTCTTTTGAAAATTTTTTATAGGGCAGTTGGTAAGCATGAACTAATTGTTTCTATTCTCTAAGTCTAGATGTATTAGTGCGTATGAATTTTAAACAACTTTTTACTTTTTCTAATGACTGAACCTACACGAAGACCATCTTGAACACATAGATTTAAAATGTGACATGTACATCTATTGTGAAACAATTTTCCCCCTAAAATTAAGGGCACAGAAAGTTTTAATTGTTCCACTGCGACATTATTATTACTAGCATTATCAAAAGAAATAGCAAATAATTTTTCTAAAATATTATAATCTAATACGGACTGTAAAATCGTTTGAGTTATGTAGTTTCTACTGTGTGCTTCTACAAGTTCTTTAAAAGTAATTATTTTGTTTTTGAATAGCCCACATGTCATTTATCTAATGGGCTGTCACACATAAATAATGATTATTTGTTAGTCCGTCATACCATATGTCAGATGTAAGTGAGATTTTACTAGTAAGTTGATTAAATACATTTTTTAGATTATCTTTATATATTAAAAATAATCTCATTCTTTATTTCTAATAGTGTTCCTAGAGAAACCTCTAGACTGTGAATTGTGTACAGTTTTACAATACCACTTAAAAGCGGGTTCTTGTGCAAACAAAAAAGTGCATTCTGATTTAATTATCATTTTAACTAAACACTCCTTGTCTAATTCTAGATTATAGCGATGAATATTACCTGAAAGATTTAATTGAGTTTGTGTACTACATTTTTTACTATAGGCCATTGCCTCCTCATGCTTTGCCGCGTGCCTTTTTAGATGACTTGTTCCATCACCACACACAAGACGTTTTTTACATACCTTACATTGGGTCTTTTCACCCTCGCCTTCAACCTGAACTATTTCATAATAGTTCCAAATAACACTTGTCAACTGTCTTTTCCTAACAGTTCCCACATTTGACGGACCTGCATCATCTTCTTCGTTCTCTCTAGGTGTTGGTGGGGGTGGAAAATTAGTAGACCCAGCAAAATTGATGTTGTCATCTTCTTCTAGTGAGTCAGGTGGAAGTGTTTCATCCTGATCTGCATAATTTGTGTTATACAAATCATGAATGAAATCCACTGGGGGTTGGGGCTGAGGACAACGAGGTGGACAAATTATGGGGTTAGATGTGCTAGACCGTGGTGGATCCATAGAACCAGAAGGAGTCCCACGAGAAAAACGGGTGGATTTTAAGCAACGAAGGAAAAACATTATTATTGATAAGAATAATATCTAAATTGTGAATAGATAAAAGTTAAAACTTATAAAATAGAAAGGCAAAAATAAGTAAGAATTAAGAAGTGAAAACTCAAGAACAATTGAACAACAGAATTGCATGAAATTCGAGAACAAATGAAAATAACTCATATTTGTTCTCCTATTTATAGACAATTAAGAGACTTACAAATTTGAATTTCAAATTCAAATGTTAGGAAAAATTCGAACTTCCGTGAATTTTAAATTTTCAAACGTTGTGATAGAAAGGTTAGGGAACATTTGTCAGGCAACCTGACAAACGTGGGTGACAGCCTGACTCAGCAGCCAAATGCACCATTGGTGGTCATCATGAAGGATATTTTTTCTAAAATTTTTTATGGCGTTTGATGTCTTCCCAGCTCCCACCATTTACTTTCCTATCAATGATACTGTAGGGAATCTCATTGTCATTTTTGGTATTTTATGCACTTTCCTGGGAAAATACTTGAAAATTCCAAAACTAACTCCTATGATTTAAAATTGATATATAATATGTTATTATATTATATTATACATAACAAATATAATATTATATTATAAATCACATATATTTATAATCTATATTATATAACAAAAGAAAATAGCATATTTAAAGCTTTTATAAAGTTAATAGTCTCAGCCTTGCCAGTTTTGTCAGCCTTGTCATTGTCAAGTTATATTTGTTAGCCTTCAAATTTTCAAACGTTGTGAGAGAAAAGTTATGGAATATTTGTTAGGCGGCTCTTATGGGTGAATATTCAATTTCAAATAGCAAGACATAATGAGTTGTCAGTGACTTGTGACATGCTTTGTCTTTTATGTCAAGTTGTGGACTCACAAGCAAAACAGTGAAACACATGCAAATTGCAAAATTTATAAAGACGTCATAAGGGCCTAACTGACTAGGCCCATAAGGGCCTCATGGGCCCAGCCCATAGGGTCCCAATGGGCTGGGCCCAGTGGGCCACGGGCTAGGCCAGGTCATGGGGCCAAATTCTTTGGCCCAGTTCATTTGAACAGTGACGGTCCGGGTGGCCCGCGGGCCGCCAGGCCCTTTTGACACCTCTATTGAGAAGTCCCTATGTCAGTTGGCATGTCTGGCTCTAGTGCAAATGGGCTCCATGGACCGATAGGCTTGTCGAGATCCTTTGTCTCTTCATTCAAAAATTCTTTAGGCGATATAGGATTAGGGTCCCCTAATAATCACTAGTAGCAGATATCCCCAATCTTATTGGCTATGAAGATGGCATCAAAAAAGTTAGTGTCCGGGCGTGTCTTCTTTAAATACTCCCGAGTCAAGTAAAATCCATACTCTGTGAAGCCTGGAGCATATCTTTCTTTCCCTTCATAATACACTCGAGACGATTGATTAAGGGTTAATTTTTACAGAATTTCTTTATAATTATACTCTTATTTTGATTTTAAAATTAGTTTTAACTGAATAGTTATATATAGGTTCAGATAAAAATGAAATTTAAAGAGAAATTAGGGGTGAATTAGAAATTTTTAGAAAAAAAAATATTCCCCTTTAATTTTTAACAAAAGAAATTAAATTGAAAAGAATTTACAATATATATAAATATATAATATATATAATATGTATTTATAATATATAATATATTATAATACATAAACATAATACATATACATATATTCATGCGTGCATGCCACATATATATATATAATATAATCTAATACATCCTTACCTTCATGCGTGAAGTCCAAATCAGGGAAGTAGTGGCTTGGAGGCCCAAGTCAAGGATTGCAATTGAAGCCCAATTAACAGGTCAGCTGTGCGTGCAATTGCGGGAAGCAGAATTTGGAGGTCCAAGACCCAGCCACATGCAATTGGGAGAAGTCCAAAATTAAGGCTTGCAATGTCACTTTAGTAATTACATTGAAATTGGAAGGCATTTCAGCAGCTTCCAGATACAGTCCTCCTTTGGTAACTCAACATTTCAGGCCAATTGTTGGGGTGATATATATATATATATATATATATATATGGACGCAAAGGCTGGGAAATGGGCAGAGTGCGCGGAGTAGTGGTGTGCTGGGTGATGGGAATTTTCGGTGGCTGGAGCAGTAATGCGGAAGGGTTCTGGAAGAAGAGTAGAGCAGTGCTGAGAGGGAAGAAGGCATCGCACGGAGCAGCAACACGGGAAGGAATTCTCGGACAGAAGCTTCGCACCGCTGGAATTCTCGAACAGCGGAGTAGAATGGATTCTAATTTCAACTTTCTGTTCTTTAGTTTTTATTATTAGTTGATGTATTAAGATTTATGCTCTTTTTACTCCTCTGTTCTCCAATGTTATGATATTGTTCAGCAACTTCATAACTGCCTCCTTTTATTTTTCTGTTGTCACTTACATGCTGTTAAGAATTTCTGTATTAGAGTTATATTGATGCTTTAAATTCTGTTTTGATGTTATTTGAGATGTTTTTATTTTCTGTTATCTATTAGATACTATTATTCAATTTTGTTGATGCTTTACCATTTTAGTTTACTATAATTAATTTATGTTCATTAAATACTATCTTTTAATTCTTGCAATTTAATTTCAGTATTTTAATTTCAGCATATTTAATTTCCGATCATTTAGATTTCCGTCATCTAATTTCTATCAATTAATTTTTAAATGGAGGCATGTGGCTAAATAAATCTTGAGTCGAAGCAAGGACAGTGTCCGATGCCATGAATAATCCAAGTAACCCGAATTTCATTGCTTAATTGAGGTTTTAAAATTAGATTAAGAATTCTTGGCAAAACATTTGGATTTGGATTGGGATATATGCCTAACTCAGAATCCTCGTGCCAAGTATGTGGGTTGCCTAAATTGGAAATACCATTATACCATACTGAAGTCTAAGAGTAATATATTTACATTTTAGTTTATGATGATTGCTTAAGTTAGATCTTCTCATGCCATATATGGAAAATGCTAGAAATAGAATCATCATCATCCCAAAACGTAATTAATAGCAAAATTTTGTAATCTAATTTTTAAACCCGATAATACTATAATTTTATACTTGCTTAGAGAATGAATTGATCGACATTGAAATTGTCTTGTCACAAGACGTTTTATTTTTCAGTGTTAATTCACTATCTCAATTTTTCTCATATCACATCACACTACTTCACAATTTACTTTCATGCACTGTCTTTATTTTTCTTTTAATAATTGACTTTCCTGTGGATATGACCTAAACTTACCAGTTTTAAATTCTATACTACATAAATCTCATACGCTAGTGAGTGTGACCCCCTTGTGAGTATGTCTTTAAGGTAGTTAATTTTACGCAAGGGTAGGAGTCGAACAATGATTGATACTCCTTAATTGTTTCGGCCTTGATAGCCCCCATACTCATTCCCCTGAGTTAATCGAATAGCTCATTAGCCCACCTTTTCTCTTTCAAAATTTGGGAGTATGCATCATTTCTTTCTTGTAAGGCTCACTTTACCTCAGCAAATAGCTCGAAATTGGCCCCTGACAACGACACCTCAATTTTCCTAAGATGTTTCACATCTCCCTTTAAGAAGTTGTTCTCCTTCTTCACTTCCTCTACCTCGTGCTCGAGCCAAGAAACCCACCTCTCATGTTCCTTGAGGTCCTTAACTTCGTGCTCCATGTTCCTCACTTTATCCCGTAGGCATGGAGCGCGATGGACCATCCAATCTTTGTTTGCTTGAGCCTTGAGCAGGTAAATCCGAGCCTTCATCATAGCCATTGCCTGGACTTGAATTCCATGTTAAGCAAAAGTCCCAATATCATAAGCCATAACAAACATCAAGGACATGCTAAAAAAAGAAATTCAAATTTTTTCATACCTCAATTAAATATTGTTCCGCCATGTCGATCTGGCTCAATATATCCCCTGAATACCTAACCTTATCCCATGGCATTATTGAGGTATATATCAACCTTGTCGCAACGCTTGGCTCCAAAATAGTATTTGTGTCTAAGAGCTGGGCAAGTCAAAAAATCACGCCCTTTTACTTGCTAGCGCCCTACTTGGGCCACTCCCTAGTAGATGGGGCCTAGGTTGGGAAATAAGGGCAGATATGCCCTAGTCTCTAAAGCTAGCACTTTCCTTCCCAATCATTCTGTCAACTGTGGAAAAGGTAAATTGTTGATGGCTCGATTTTGGCCAGCTTGAGCCTCGACATTATCGTTAACCTCCCATTCATCTTGTGTGGTCGCTATAGCCACTTGAGCCCATGGGCTCAATGGTAATGGCTCTAGAATCTCTCCCTCCGTAGTAACCCTATTAGCATGGGGGGGATGGCGGAATGTTCACCGTAGATAAATTGAAAAAATCCTTTGAAAGTGGGTCCATAGAAATTCCTACCGAGCTAGGACCCTCTCCATCTATCCTGGCCCTCTTATTCCTCTAGGCTTGTAAAGATTCCTTTCTCTCAGCCTCTCCCAAAGAAGGGGCCTAGGTGGCCAGTAGTTGTATTCTTTGAAGGGTCATTTGCGCTAGTTGTTTTGATTCCTACTGTTTGGCCTGTGACGCTCTCTGAAGTTTCCTCATCTTTGCACATTCAATCAAATCATTAGTGCAACCATTGAATATCAATATTTAAAAAAGTTTTAAATCTCTAAGTAAAAAGGTACGGGTCAGGGCGAGCACCCCTAGGGTCTGACGCCTCTTCAAGCCTTCTTCCTCATCTTCGGCCACAGCCAAGTCCCCTGTAATATCCACCTCATCATCATCTCCCTCATATTCCTCTCTTCTCCTTCTCTCCTTATCATCTAACGAAGAGGATAAGAGGACACAACCACTTGAGTTTGAATAGATTCTAAAGGACTAGCACCCTTCAACAACCATCCATCCAGCCTTAATAAGACATGTATCATCTATTAAATCCGATAAAATTACTGAGCCTCATTCAGCCAATTTATTGATATCTTCTTGGTGATCCTTTACCAATGAATCTACTTCTGCCCAATTGTACCTTGGACTCATCAATCTCTCAATGAGCTAATATTGTGACGACTCCTAGTGTCCCGCAAGCGGTGTGACCACTATCCACTTAGTCTCAAAATCATCTATCTTTTGAGGTTCACCCCTAAACAATTTAATCCTAAAATGCATTCGCTGGAGGGACACATATTCCTTCTCCCCTCTTATAGTATGAGCGCGATAAAAGTAGCTCAATAAAGACGTTGAAGGTTCCACCTCTGCTTCTTACACAGAACAAAACATTCCGCCAGTACTACCCAACTATTCAGATGCAACTGGGCTGACACTAAAATTTCCTTCCTTAAAAATTGCATCCCAAATGGGTGTAAGGGAATCCTATGTCCTGCTTGCAAGCTATCTAAATGTATCACTACATCTTCTCTCCTAACAGTAGCAATAAGTTCTCATTTCCTAGGACCTCTTGGTTTCCATGACTCGGGGATACGGAATGATCACGCTAGGTCTTTAGCATGTTTGCCCTTCACAACCGAGGGTCTCATTCGTGGGGAGATGATAATATTAGTAGGAGGTTGTTCAAAATCCATTTTACCTCTAAGAGTTGTATTTTTCAATAAGAGTGAGTCTTCTGAAGAAGCAAAAAATTCCTGAGACTAGGCAAAAGTCTTCGAGACAGCTAGGAGTTTTCGGGAGCTCCGGATGACTTAGGCTCTTCAAGGTAATAGTAATGTGTGAGTGATGGATCATTAATAGCGACGAGGAACACAGTAATAACAATGGATCATTAATCCACTACATTACTCGGTATGCATGTGACTTTTTAGGTTCACAACCATGTAGCAATCAGGATACATCAACTCCTTGACATTGACCTATCCCATCGGTCTACTAAGAGGATCTCTCCAAATCTCCAGAGCACTCTGAAAGATCTTGAGTATCCTCTAACCAAGACTTAGGACAATCCTAATGGCAACAAAGTCCAACTTCATGTGAACCTATTATCGTGCACTATAGTCTTTCCACTAACTAACATCCCGACCGAGTGAGAGTTATAGATTAATTAAACTCACAGGAGTTGGGAACTATGATTGATCCAATACGGTGTGATATAGGTAGCATGTTAGATCTAATCTAACATTGGAACTCTTTCCAATCTCATGCTCACCCTAGCTAGGGGATTTCCAATCACAATTACGTACATGGATTAAATAAGATGTTCACCCCCCCAAAAAGGAAGGTCAATGGATCCTTTCGATAAACATCTGCCTCCATACACCACTACACAAAGACTGCACAGAGAGCATTTGTAACACTCGAAAATTCCTTGAGGACTCAAGTGTAATTATTTTGGGGCGTAAGTGAAAATTTTCAAAATTATGGGGGATAAGTGTAATTTTCCAAATTTGTGGGAACAAGGCAAAATTCTAGAAACTTGAGGACTAGAGGGCAAGGGGGTGAAAGTGCAAAAGAGCAGAAGAAGAAGGGTAAAACAACAAAAAGTAATGTGAACACTACAAGGGATTAACGACCGCACTATTGGCCACCGACCATCAGCGTCCCATTGCTATTCAAAGCAGGGATAGGGCCATCATGGCTTAGGGTAGGCCTTACGATGTAAGGCGAGGCGGGGATTGGCTAGAAAGTCAATCAAAATCGACTATAAATAGCCGAGGTTGAGGTGAGGGTTTCATCAAATTTCATCCAAGAAATCCGAGTGTTTGAGAAGAAATTTGAGGGTTTTGATAGAGGGATTTTGATCTCCAAGACGAGGGGAGAATTTCTGGAGAGTTTGAGGGATTTTGGAAATGATTTGAAGGTGTTACGAAGCTTGGCCAGAAAATCGTGTCTCGCCGAAGCTGAGGAATAAATGGCCAAATCGAGGGTGTTCGACCGGTTGTTTCAAGCCAAAAGTTGTTTCATCGTGTTCGAAAGGTTGAATAAGGAAGGAATAAGGAAGAAATCGTGAGTAATCGAGGCAAAGTAGATCACCGGTGGTGAAGAAACAATTGGAGAAGACAACTAAAGAAGGTGCGTGAAGCCCACGCACGAGACGTGTGGGTGCGGGCGCGTAGAGGTAAGGAAAATTAAGAAAAAAATAGGGAGAAAAAGGGAAAAAAATAGAGAAAATTGGGGGAAAAAATTCTAAAAATTTGAGAAATTTAGTTTTATTAATTTTTCAAAAATTTTGGCTAGAAAATTATTAGGGCATGAGTTTTGAGGCCAAATATGTATTTCGAGAAGGCTCGAAAAGCTAAATCAAGGCGAGTGGTTTATCCTAAAAATTCACACGTGAAATAGTTTACCTAAATTGAGCGTGATTTTTACGAGGGTTATATTATCTCGATAATTGTGATATTTCATTTGACATGATATTATTGGCATATCGATACTTGTGTCATTCACGATGGGGTGGGAAGTTACCCTAGTAGCGTAGTCGTATTTCCCCAAGTGAGTTTTGTCAAAAAACTGCAGAAGTCTCCCGTGCTTGGGATGACTCTTCCCCAAAGTGAGAATTGTCAGGATGACTTCCTAAGGTTCCATGGCGAGGTTAGAATATTGGTGAAAGTTACACTAGGGTGTCAGTTTACTCATATCCATATATTATTCATTCATGAAATTTATTTTAACCATCGCTTAGAAGATTTATCTTCTAATTTGGATTTTTGTCTCTAGAATATTCCATGTTCTAGGTGAATCAAGCAGTAAGAATGGAAAGAGAGTGGTCGAAGCGTAATTTAATTTCAATTCATGATATTCCCTATGTTTGAAGCACAGTTTTATATGTTATCTTGCCTACCGAATATTGTAATTTATTAGTTGTTGAGAACAGTAATGTACGTTTGTATTTGTATGAAATTACGATATCCTTCAGGTTTCGATTCTAGCTTCTGTAAGTGTTTAAGTTACCTTTCTTTAGCTTACCATATGAAATGTTGAATATATTTATATATGGGGATTTACCGAGAATAACAGCACACCGGGGAATGGCGGGTTGTTACAACATTCCTACCTTTTACACTGGATGGTTCTACTCAACGGCAAATCACTGACACCAATGCACAAGACACCATGCCGCCTCTAGTCAAAGGACTAGATACATAATCAAGAGCCAATGATAGATTATTAATCCTCAATCCATATGATATGTTGTAGGCATCACATTTAATGGATGTTCTTCCAACACCTACCCACATGTCTATTATATGCATCCCATGCAATGTAGCGTGTGACTCACCACCCATCTCATTTGCATCTCCATGCTAAACAATGGTAGTAGTTCATGTGTCAGTCCACTAACCGACTAATCATAGTCCCCTTCTGATAAGTCTAAGAACTGGGAATACCTTTAGGAAATCCTAGACTAGATATCCAAGTCATACAATCTCATCCCTTTGCGAATGAGAAGTCTACTAGAAAGTCTAAGGACTCATTCATAAAGATGAGAAAGAGAGAGATATATGAATTAAAATAACCTTTCATTCATATAAAAAATAATCATTAGTGTCATTCACATACATTCCATATAATGTAAATCTAGCATTTGGGACACTATCACTAATAGGATTGACATCTCAAATGTCGTAGAGCTAGCTGCTGCAGAAAGTGCTGATAATTAATCTCATTTGTTTAGTACTTCATGCAGCTTCCAAGCTTCTACCTCCACTTGAAGGTGTAGGAGCCCCCTTATAACACCCCGCTTTTCCCATGTGTGACATTAACCTGGAATTTCAAGAATATTTTTTTTCCAACATACACTTAACATAAATCATTTCCCAACAATCTCATTCTACCTTCTCAGTATATCAAACTTAAAAAAAAAAAAAGGTAAGATAGGTAACATCATCATAAATATGGAAGCAAGATCGAAACCTCAAATGGTACATAACCGTAAAATCTTTATTCATAACATATAAACAATAACATTATTTAATATGACATCTTCAAAACAAAATACATAGAGACTCATCTCCCAGCAATAACAACTAAATGCCTCAAACATAGTCAAAAGATATACTAAAGATCGCCTATGTAAACAACGACTATATCTTGATAACCTCTTATCCCTTGGTGCCACTGCTTTCACCTGGAACATTTGAATATTCTAGGGATATACTCTAAATTAGATGCTAAATCATCAAAGTGAAGGTTCAAAAATATTTTCATGAATTTATGCAAGATCATGGACAAACTGACATATTCCGATTTAAGAGAATCCTATACAATGCTTAACCTATACCACGGGAAAAGAGCAATCTCTCAAAAGCCAAATAACCACATTGGCATAACACAGTCCTAGCTTAAGAGGGCAACATCAACACCTCCCTGACACAACGAAAACCATCATTACCACTTCCAACTCGGAAAGGTCAACATCAAGGCAGAAACCTTGGGTATCACCCCACTATCATGTCAGGGATTACGTTCACACTTAAAAGCACTCTGGATCACATCAACACTAACCCTAGGAATGCAATGTTCTCCTCGGAAACAATGCTATTGTAACACCCCACTTTCTTGGGCGTGTTATAACTTAGGACAATTTTGAGATAATAAATTGTTTTTCTATTTAAAACTATGACTAAACCATATAATTGCTCTTATCCATCCCAAAATTTCCATACATTTATCTCAAAAGAGAATCATCATAAACATTAAATGCGAAAACTAGAATCGAACCTAAAATCTTAACATTAATCTTAAATCAATTCATACCTCCTCATTAACCAGAAATAAGGTTTCACATCATCATTCCTTAAAACGTTCAGAATTCGAAGTAGCAGAACTTAAATACATGGGTTACATAACATACATTCAATTCATCATGCACTTTGCTAAGTGTTATTTTATGCCTCATTCATCCTCGTTTCTGCTACAATCTCCATCTGGAACGTTTGAATATTCCATGAGCAAAGGCCAAGTTAGATGATGAATCATTTAAGGGAACAAAAAACATATTTTGTTCATAGATGCAAAATGTCCTTTTCCATTTCATTTCGATTTGAATAGACCGTACCTTATTGCTTCTCTTCATTTTTACAGCCTCCTTTCTAGACTGAGATGTATGGATGCACCCTTGGAAAATCAGCGATCCCTGCCCGTACTCTCAAATCTTTATGCGAATGCATGATCAATAATATTATCGTGTACATATACATATTTCATCATCAATACATGTAAATGCAATCTACATGACATATTCACATTAAAGCATGACAACATGATAAAATCATTTACGTAAAATCGGGTTTTGGAGTCGAACCACTTACCTCGATCGCATATAATAATATCTTGATTCTCGTGCCAAACTTCTAACGTACTCAATTCAGATCCTCAACATACCCTAACCATCATATTTATTCCAGGATATCAATATCCTATTTTTTCTAAATTTATCATAATTTCTCTCTATTTTTTTTTATTTTTCCTCAATAAATCCAAACTAAGTACTTTTCAATTATTTTCTCAAATATTTCTCTATAGTAATTCTTAAAATATTTTTCTAAGAATATTAAAAAATTCTAAAACTCACCTAGGTTTAGCTTTTAAAGCCTAATTGATACGCTTGCTTTGACCTCAAAATGCGTGCAAATCCTTAGTTCTCGCGCATTACCTCAATTTTCGTGCACTATCTCGAAACTCGTGCCTAACAGTTTTTCTCGCCAAAATCTCCAGAATATTATTAAATCTCAATTTCCTATTTTTCTAGAATTTTTTCCATTTTTTTTCTTCTTTTTTTTTTTCCTTTTTTCTTCTTCTTTTTCTTCCTATTCACCTTCTTGTTCACCGCGTTGCCTTCTACGCGCACCAGCTCCCGCGCGCATGACCGCCAGCCACCGCCTCTGGCTTTGCCACCCAAGCCGTCTGTCAGCCCGGCATCCACACCGCGCCACCATTGGCCTCCCCAACGGCCACCACCATCACGGCCTGCTTTATCGTGGCCGCACTTGGGTACTACAACAACTTCGCAGTTGTCACGACTGCGCCTCCGGCCTCTTTAGCAGCCGCATATGCTTCCACCAGCCTCCTCCGCACCACCTCGCTCTTATCTCGTTGCTGCTCCACCGGCCCTTCCTCACTCGCTTGCTGCCAGCAGTTGTCATGGTTGCGACTCACCTCTATTTCTCGATCTCTCACTTTCGGTCTCCTTCTCTCCCTCGCGATGCCTCGGTAAGCTGAGTCCCAGCTCTCTCTCTCTTGCATTCTCTCTTCTCTGATTTCACAAAAAAAATGGCCACTGATAAGAGCCTTCATCCACACATATACACACACATCTATATATATATATATACCAATCTTATCTCTCCAACAATTGCTCCTAATTTTCCTTGTCAATTCACTTTGCAAATTTCCTCATCCCAATGCCCTCAATTGGGGAAAAGTTTGTCACTTAATTGTTATAAATTTGCCCCCATCACGCGTATACATATATACATTATATATATCTCACATATTTAATTCCCATACAACATTTTTATTATCCTTAAGAATTTCTTAAATTGCAAATACACCCTCTAACATTCAATTAAATTGCATTACGACATAGAAAATGCAAAATTAATAATTCAAGACTTACTCGGTACGAATGATTTCGCCCTAGTGTCCTCACCGGGTTATACCTTCATCTCGAAACCGCTTCAAGGTTGATTTTTACAAAAAATTGGAGCCCCCTTAGGGTTCCGTTGACTTCCTAGGAGACCCTTACGATGATTCGATTTTTCAGCCTGAGTCGAAGTTGTATTTTAGCTGTATCAAAAATCGTCTCAATTTCGATTTCTTTTAATACTATAAATCCTAACACTCATCGAGACCATATCATTTTCCTTAGACAAATTACACTCCGGGACATTCCCTACAGTCGATTCGGCACTTATAACAGTAAGAAATTACAGTAAGAAATTACACTTAAGTCCTTAGTCTTCTGATAATTTCACCTATGATCCAGGTTAAAATTACTCTTGAGGCCATTAGAAAATTTGGGATATTACAGCTATCGCTCAAAGGAACTTGGGGTGGTGTCCACCCTCAGCCCTGCCACTTGTGGACCATTCGGGGTTGTGTCCACTCTCAGCCTCGTCACAAGTGGACATTAATCCTTGGAACGCATCCTGAGTGCTATCTCAAGAGCTACACCCCAGGTTGACATCCCACATCCCACATAGACAACACATAAACATGTCAATGCCACTAACAAATACCATGATTCGATGCATCATATAAATCAACATTTCGAAGCATATGAATCAATAAAACAAATTTGGGATTAAACCACCCACATGAAAACCACCATTCACTGGTCAAAACCATTTGCATGAAACTAAATCAAGTTTTCGGGAAACCACTCACAATAAACCAAGTTTTAAGTAGGAACACTCACCTTGAACAAAACTCAAAACACCTCGAATCTCGTGGCCAATATTGATTTTTGTGCCAGACCTCAATAATCGTTATATTACTCAATTTTGAGCTTCAACGGACCGTGGCCATCATATTTATTTAAAGAAGTATTAATATCTATTTTTTTTTATAATTTTCTCTTATTTTCTTCCTATTTTTTCCTCAATAATTCTAAAATAAATACCTCCTCAAGGTTTTTCACAAATTTTTACCAACATAAATCATAAAATAATTTTTAAAAAATTATATAATTAATTTCGAGATAAAATGCCTTTAGACGCGCTTTACATGGCCTGCGCGTAATGACCAGTGCTTGAACCTTACGCATCGGTCGTCTTCTCCTGTTCTGGCTGCCCACGATTGCTGATTTGTCCTCCTAGCTTATTCTACTCCTCAAGTTGATCACAATGGTGCCTCTGGATGCCCGAAACACCAATCGAAATGGCCCAACCACCCGTTTAAAGGTTTTACCAAGGCTTCCGTCAACTTTTCTAACGACCTTTCAAAACCCTCTCAAATCTAAACGAAAGCTCACCAAACTTTCCAAAAAAATTCTACAAAACACGAGGAACAAAAGCCTCTTATTCTTAACACTCGATTCATCCTCTAAAACCTCAAATTTGAACTTGAATTTGATGAAAAACCCTCAGGCATCGACCCTTTTTTATACCCATTTATTAGCCTCAAAACGTCTGTTATTGTCAAATCCGAGGTCTTAAATGCCTCAACCTGCCTCAAATCGACCTAAATCCTCTATCATTAGTCTCAAATGAACGGTTTACAAGGGTCAAAGTTTTGGCCATCTCACGACTTCAATTTTGATCAAATCAGTCGTTGACGTGGCCGTTTCTTCACCGTGGATAGGTCCTGATGACTCTTGGCCTAGCCTTAATGCCCCTGAGTCCCTTCAAACAACTCCATACAGCCGAAATAAGCGATGAGAGAGGTGGTCGGCGAGTCACACTGCCAGTCTTTTGAAAATTACACTTTTGTCCCTTCAAACTTATAAATTCCATCTGGGCCTTTCCATGCAACCCTTTGAGTTTTTGAAAATTCCACAACATACTCCTGAATTTTCTCTTTCACATTTTATCGCCCAAGTTTCATTTCACCACTTTTGGCCAAGATTCATAAATTATACTTAGGCCCAAAAATCACACTTAAGCCTATCCTCTAAAAATTCCCATCCAAATCCATTTCAGGGTTGTTTCTCACGCAAAACTTGAATCCCCTTAGGGTTTCATTGACCTTTCAGAAGTCCCTTACGATTATTTGATTTTTTAGACTGTATCATAACTGTACCAAAAACTGTCTCTGTTTTGATTTCTTTCAATGTCATAAATCTCGTCTCAAGATTCTCGTCAATGTCATACTCTTTTCTTTAAACATCTAAGTTTCGGGGTACTCCTTTCCATTGATTCGCCAATTAATTAACTATATTCTCAAACCAATTCTTAGTTTCTTGAACTTACTTAACATTACGCAATATGGGGTATTACACCATTTACTCTTGGATCTCCACAAGCTTGGAAAAAATATGTCCAAGGAAGCTGGGAAGCCTGGGGTACTCCCTCCTATGTTCATAGAACCCTTTAGAAGACACATCCCATAAGGGGATCTCTCGCAGGGATAGCCCTCATAATTCCACTCTTTAGGGTAGCGCTCTTCCCGCGGGGGCCGACTTAGCTAGAAGACCCATCATCAAATACAAGTCCGGGAAGTGATAAGCTCCTAAACTTGGTTTTCATTAACATGGGGCCCAATCTCCATACTTCCCACTTTCCTTGATTGCTTCCCTACTTTAAAAAACAACATGGATACCCAACCTAGATACAGAGTAGGGAGGTGCACTTTTCTCTTGAGGGTTGGCGTAATAGCAAGACAAAATCCTTTTAAGGCTCATAATAGCAAGAGAAAAGCCTTGCAAAAAGCTCCCTAGCACTTCCTAAAGGATTCAGAGCATGATTCATCGTGAGGCATTGTGGGCTAAAATGGGAGAGCCGAGGTAGCATCTTCACACCAACGACCCTCACAATGGTTGCTAAGGGAAATGACTTTGTTGGTTTCCCACATACAACGCCAAATTGTTGTTGCCAAACTACAATAATTAAATTTATTTGTCTTAGGATCAACCAAAGTAGAGTCATTCACAGCGGTAAAGGGTCTGAGACGTCATGGACGAGGTTAACTAGGTCTGAACCAGATCCATAATCTCGGAATATAAAGGCTTCAGGAACCCAGATGGGATCCTCGTGGATCAGAGGTTGCCAGCTGGCCCAAAAGGCTCTTCAAGAGACTACTCTTGCCTTAGTCTGCAAGCACAAATGAGGTCAGAAAGATAAGCAAAAAACTCCCCCACACGGGTCCTCCGATGCCTAGGTCAAACAAGAGTCCTATATATATGTGCAAAAGTACGCAAACGTATGTTTAATATATGTTGTAGGACGTATTCCAATGTCTCGAATAGTAGGGTAGAGGTCTTTCGAATGAGTTTTTGAGAAAGAAAGGGTAATGTCTGAATGTTCCCAAAAGGGTTTATTTGCCTTGAAAGAGACAGACATTTATAGAAGCTAGGTGGGACCCACAGTCGAGTCCTCATACTCTTTTAGGGAATGCATTGGGTGAGGCCAAAGGGCCTAGAGATGTTCGAGGCGGAAGCGCCCCAATAAGCCATCTTCAAGTAGTACAGAGGGGTCTTCAAGCCTTGGGAACCTCTCATCTGGGAGACTCTAAAAGAGTCTTCAAAATTATGCAAATGAGGCCAGACCATCCCGAGGGACCTTCTCAGAGGGCCCGATTGACTACTGTCCAGAAGACTCTCTGAGTACTTTAGATTCATCAGGAGACTTACTTATAACTTAAAAATTTTTAGGACACCCCACAACAATATTACACAAAGCTAACAGAATACATAATTCAGTGTAATTTTTAAGTTTGCAGATTATGCAAGTTTACTTGCTAGTTAAAATTATAAGGTAAAGTACAATAATTTAATTAAGGGCATTTTAGACACTTTAAAGAAAAATGTTTGTTTGGATATTAAAGGGGTATTAAATGGTATTTGTTGAGAAGGGTATTAAATGAGATATTGGGAAGTTTTAGAAAGAACAAAATGTTTGTTGCAAGTCATAAATGTGTTAAAAATATTGTGTAATCTACATACTTAGAAAGAAATCTATTTTGATCTTGCCTTTACTTATAAAAGCTAGCCTTGCGTTCCAAATGAAGAAGCCATATCAAAGTCTATCAATGGCGACCATCAGCTTAGTATATTTCATTGCCATCTCCAGTTTACTTTTCCTCAGCAACCCGTGTGTTGGCGTTGATTGTAAGAATCAACATTCCAAAAGATGCCATCATCATTATATATATATACATCGACATACATATAATTAAATATTTTCTTAATTATTATTATATATGTGGGCAGGCGGCGATGAAAACCACAAATACGAACAAATTAATGTGGCTCTGGATGAAAGTGCTCGTCAAGTGGATGCAACTCCAAATAAATTTTGCTACCCAACTTTATGTAATTTTGATCCATGTTGGTGTTGTTCATTCATACCATTTGCTGGCTGTTATAGTTCTTTTAAAAAATGTAAGCACTGTTGTCATCCCATTGCTTAGTCATCTTCTCCTCGTGCTTATGTTACTTTCTAATAATTTATAAATAAAAGAAGTTTATACTTATACATTTTTAAATTTTTTGGGCTGTTGAATCTGCTCCTTCTAATCTCTACAGTTCGATTGTTGGTAAAGATGGGCTTACTAGGGCTATAATTAAGGGTGGAGCCAAGTGAGGCTCAATGGGCCAGATCTTAATTTTTTTTTTTTTGATTTTATATTATTTTTAATTAAGTTTAATTCTCAAAATTAATTCAAAATTATTATATTAAATCTTAGCTTAAATAGGTTAAATGGTCTAAACCCACTAAATCTTAAGTCTTAATCCATTTCATTTTCAAATTTATCATATTTCTTGCTTTCTTTCCCAGTACCCACCTAATTTTCTTTCTTTCGGTTGCTACTGCAACAATTGAAAGAGTATTTTCTACAATAATCGTTGTGAAGAATTGATTACGTAATAGGATCAAAAATCAATGGATGAATGATAACTTAGTTGTGTATATTGAAAATGATGTATTTAATAAAATTGATAATGAAGTCCTTATACGACGTTATCAAAGTATAAAAAGTTGTAGAGAACAATTATAAAAAGTTTTTACATTTTAACATTATCATTATTGTCTTATTTTTGAAATCATATTTTTTGTATTTAAGTTCACCCCACTGAATCAAAATCCTAGCTCCGGCATTGGGTACAACAAACTTACCCAAATTTTATGGGGTCTCAACAGAATTCCATAAGACTTCTCACTTTCCCAACTATTTTGTTTTGTTCTCTCTCTCTCTCTCTCTCTCCTCATTTCCTTACGGTTGAACAACGATTGTGGGGTGGGGTTTGTGGTGGCTGAAGAAGGCAGTGTGGCAACATTTAGGAACAATGGTGGCTTCGATTTCACAAAAGGAAGATGAATAAAAGAGTTAGGATGGCGGCAGTGGTGGTGCTACAATGACCGAAAAATTAGAGGGAAAAAATGGGCGATTGAGATCTAGGAAAGACAGAGAAAGATGATGGAAGAAGATGGTGGTCAAAAGAAGAGTTGATTGTGATTATGCGCATTTTAGCCACACCAGACACTATGTCGCATCTAGTCAAAGGACTAGATACACAATCGAGAACCAATGAGAGATCATTAATCCTTAAGCCATGTGATTTGTTGCAGGCGTCACATTTAATGGATGTTCTTCTAACACCCACCCACATATTTATTATATGCATCCCATGCAATGTAACATGTGACTCACCACCAATCTCATCAGCATATCTATGCTAAATAATGGAAGTAGCCCATGTGTCAATCAACTAATTGACTAATCATAATCCCTTTCTGATAAGTCTAAAGACTGGGAATACTTTTAAGAAATCCTAGACTAGATATCCAAGTCACACAGTCCCAACCATTTGAGAGTGGGAAGTCTATTAGAAAGTCTAAGGACTCATTCATAAATATAAGAGGGAGAGATATGAATTAAAATATGACATTTTATTAATATCAAGAATAATCATCAGTGTGATTCACATACATCTGATGTAATGTAAATCTAGCCTCTAAGGTATTATCACTAATAGGATCGACAACTCATATGCCCAAAAGCTAGCTGCTGTAGAAAGTGTTGATAATTAATCTCCTTTGGTCAGTACTTTGTGCAGCTTCCCAACTCTTGCCTCCACTTGAAGGTGTAGGAACCTTCTTGCTCTTGGATCTCTCCAGGCTTGGAAAAAGTATATCCAAGGAAGTTGGGAAGCCTAGGGTACTCCCTCCTGGGTTCATAGAACCCTCAGGCAAACACATCTCATGAAGAGATCCCGCAAGTGTGGCCCTAATAATTTCACTTTTTGGGGCAGTGCTTTTCCCGCGGAGGCCAGCTTAGGTAGAGGACCCCATAATCAAATACAAGTTTGAGAAGCGACAAGTTCCTAAACTTGGTCTTCATCAACATAGGGCCCAATCTCCACACTTCCCACTTTCCATGGTTGGTTCCCTGCTTTAAAGAACAACATGGATACCCAGCTTGGATACAAGGTAGGGAGGTATACTTTTCTCCCAAGGGTTGACGTAATAACGGGATCAAATCCTTTTAAGGCTCAAAATAGTAGGAGAAAAGCCTCCCAAAAAGCTCCCTGGTGCTTCCTAGAGGATTCAAAGCATGATTCATCGGGAGGACTGAGGGCTAAAATGGGAGCGTTGAGGCATCATCTTCACATGAACAACCCTCACAATGGTTGCCAAGGGGAATGACTTTTTGTTGGTTTACCACAGACGGCGCTAAATTGTTGTTGCCAAACTACAACAATTAAATTTATTTATCTTAGAATTAACTAAAGCAGAGTCCTTCATAGCAGTAGAGGGTCTGAGATGTCATGGCCAAGATCAACTAGGTCTAAAGCAAATCCATAATCTTGAAAAGGCTTCAAGAACCTGTATAGGGTTCTCGTGGATAAGAGGTTGCCGGCTGGCCTAAAAATGTCTTCGAGGGATTGCTCCTGCCTTAGTTTGGGAGCACAAAAGAAGTTAGAAAGGCAGACGGGAGACTCCCCCACGCGGCGCCCACCGATGCCTAAGTCAGGCAATAGTTCGAGATATATGTGCAAAAGTATGCGAATGTATGTTTAATATATGTTTTAGGGAGTATTCTAGTGTCCCAAATTGTAAGGTAGAGGTCTTTCGGATGAGTCCTGGAGAGAGAAAGGGTAATGTCTGAATGTTCCCAAAAGGGTCTGTTTGCCTTGAAAGAGGCAAACATTTATAGACGCTAAGTGGGGCCCACAGCCGAGTCCTCAAACTCTTTTAGAGAATGCATCGGGTGAGGCTAGAGGGCCTGGAGATGTCTTCGAGACAAAAGCGCCCCGATGAGTTATCTTAAGGTAGTTTAAAGGGGTCTTTGAGGCCCTGGGAATCTCTCATCTGGGAGACTCTAAGAGAGTCTTTGGAATTATGCAAATGAGGTCAGACCATCTCGGGGGACCTTCTCAGAGGGCCCGGGTGACTATTGTCTCGAAGACTCTCTAGGCTGTGGATTCATTGGGAGACTTGCTTATGACTTACAGAATTTTTAGGACACCCCACAATAATATTACACAAAGCTAATAGAATACATAATTCAAAGTAATTTTTAAGTTTGCAAATTATGCAAGTTTACTTGCTAGTTAAAATTATAAAGTAAAGTACAATAAATTAATTAAGGGCATTTTAGACACTTTAAAGAAAAATGTTGTTTGGATATTAAAGGGGTATTAAATGGTATTTGTTGAGAAGGGTATTAAATGGGATATTGGGAAGTTTTAGAAAGAACAAAATGTTTGTTGCAAGTCATAAATGGGTTAAAAATATTACGTAATATACATACTTAGAAAGAAATATATTTTGATCTTGCCTTAACTTATAAAAGCCTTGCGTTCCAAATGAAGAAGCCATATCAAAGTCTATGCCATCTGCAGTTTACTCTTCTTCAGCAACCCGTGTGTTGGTGTTGATTGTAAGAATCAACATTCGAGAAGATGCGATCATCATTATATATATATACATAGACATACATATAAATATTTTCTTAATTATTGTTATATGTGCACTGGCGGCGATGAAAACCATAAATACAAACAAATTAATGTGGCTTTGGATTAGAGAGCTCGTCAAGTGGAAGTGGATGCAGAAATAAAATTTGCTACCCAACTTTATGTACTTTTAAACCATGTTGGTGTTGTTCATTCAAGCCACTTGCTAGCTGTTATAGTTCTTTTGAAAAATGCAAACACTGTTGTCATCCCATTGCTTAGTCATCTTCTCCTCGTGCTTATGTTACTTTCTAATGATTAATTAAAAAATAAAAGAAGTTTATACTTATACATTTTTAAACTTTTTGGGTTGTTGAATCTGCACCTTCTAATCTCTGCAGTTCGATTGTTGGTAAAGATTTGCTTACTAGGTCTATAATCAAGGGCAGAGCCAAGTGAGGCTTGATGGGCCAGATCTTAATTTTTTTTAATTTTATATTATTTTTAATTAAGTCTAACTTCCAAAATGAATTCAAAATTATTATATTAAATCTTAGCCTAAATAGGTCAAATGGTCGAAATCCACTAAGTTCTAAGTCTTAATCCATTTCATTTTCAAATTTATCATATTTCTTGCTTTCTTTCCCAATACCCACCTAATTTTCTTTCTTTCGATTGCTACTGCAACAGTTGAAAGAGTATTTTCTGCAATAAACGTTATGAATAATTGATTACGTAAGAGGATCAAAGACCAATGGATGAATGGTAACTTAATTGTGTATGTTGAAAATGATGTATTTAATAAAATTGATAATGAAGTCATTATATGGCGTTATCAAAGTATAAAAAGGCATAGGCAACAATTATAAAAAGTCTTTGCATTTTAACATTATCATTATTGTCTTATTTTTGAAATTATATTTTTTGTATTTAAGTTCGCCCCAATGAATCAAAATCCTGTCTCTGCCCTTGGGTATAATGAAATTATCCAAATTTTATGGGGTCTCAATAGAATTCCATAAGACTTCTCACTTTCCCAATTATTTTGCTACGTTCTCTCTCTGTCTTCTCCTTTCTTCACGGTTGAGCAATTAACGGTGGTGGGGTGGGGTTTATGGTGGCCGAAGAAGGCAATGTGGCAACATTTAGGAATGATGGTGGCTTCGATTTCACAAAAGGAAGATGAATCAAAGAGTTAGGATGGTGGCAATGGTGGTGCTACAGTGATCGATAGATTGGAGGGAAAAAATGGGCGATCGAGATTCAGGAAAGACAGAGAAAGATGATGGCAGAAGATAGTGGTCAAAAGAATAATTGACGGTGATTATGTGCATTTTAGCTGCACAAGACACTATGTCGCCTCTAGTTAAATGACAAGATACACAATCGAGAACCAATGACAGATCATTAATCCTCAAGCCATGTGATTTGTCGCAGGTATCACATTCAATGGATGTTCTTCTAACACTCACCCATATGTTTACTATATGCATCCCATGCAATGTAGCATGTGACTCACCGCCCATCTCATTAGCATATACATGCTAAACAATGGTAGTAACCCATGTGTCTGTCCACTAATCAACTAATCATATTCCCCTTCTGATAAGTTTAAGGACCGAGAATACCTTTAAGAAATCCTAAACTAGATATCCAAGTCACACAGTCTCAACCATTTGAGAGTGGGAAGTCTACTAAAAAGTCTAGGGACTCATTCATAAATATGAGAGGGAGAGATATGACTGAAAATATGACATTTTATTAATATCAAGAATAATCATTAGTGTCATTCACATACATCCCACATAATGTAAATCTAGCATCTATGGCATTATCACTAATAGGATCGACAACTCAGATGCCCCAGAGCTAGTTACTGTAGAAAGTGCTAATAATTAATCTCATTTGGTCAATACTTCGTGTAGCTTCCCAACTCTTGCCTCCATTTGAAGGTGTAGGAACCCTCTTGCCTCCATTTGAAGGTGTAGGAACCCTCTTGCTCTTGGATCTCCAAGGCTTGGAAAAAATATATCCAAGAAAGCTAGGAAGCCCAGGGTACTCCCTCCTGGGTTCATAGAACCCTCTGGAAGACACATCCCATGAGGAGATCTCCCGTAAGAGTGGCCCTCATAATTCTATTTTTTAGGGCAGCGTGTTTCCCGTGGGGGTCGGCTTAGGTAGAAGACCCCATCATCAAATACAAGTTCGGGAAGTGATAAGTTCCTACACTTGGTCTTCATCAACACAGGGCCCAATCTCCACACTTCCCAATTTCCTTGGCTGGTTCCCTGCTTTAAAGAACAGCATGGATACCCAGCCTGGATACAGGGTAGGGAGGTGCACTTTTCTCCTGAGGGTCAATATAATAACAGGAAAAAATCCTTTTAAGACTCATAATAGCAAGAGAAAAGCCTCACAAAAAGCTCCCTGGTGCTTCCTAGAGGATTCAAAGCATGATTCATCAAGAGGCACTAGAGGCTAAAATGGGAGCGCCAAGGCAACATCTTTACATGAACTACCCTCACAATGGCTGCCAAGGGAAATGACTTTTTGTTGGTTTCTCACAAACAACGCTAAATTGTTGTTTCCAAACTATAAAAATTAAATTTATTTGTCTTGGAATCAACTAAAGTAGAGTCCTTCACAATGCGATAGAGGGTTTTAAGATGTCACGGACAAGGTCAACTGGGTCTGAACCAAATCCACAATCTTGGAATGTAGGCTTCAGGAACCTGGATAGGGTTCTCATGGATCAGGGGTTGCCGACTGGCCTGAAAGGGTCTTCAGGGGATTACTCCTGCCTCAGTTTGTGAGCACAAAGGAACTTAGAAAGGTACGTGGAAGACTCCCCCACATGGGCCCTCCAATGCCTAAGTTAGGCAATAGTCCTAGATATATGTTCAAAAGGATGCGAATGTATGTTCAATATATGTTTTAGGGCGTATTCTAGTATCCCAAATAGTAGGGTAGAGGTCTTTCGGATGAATCTTGGAGAAAGAAAGGGTAATGTCTGAATGTTCCCAAATGGGTATGTTTGCCTTGAAAGAGGCAGACATTTATAGACACTAAGTAGGGCCCACGATCGAGTCCTTAGACTCTTTCGGGGAATGAATCAAGTGAGGCTAGAGGGCCTAGAGATGTCTTCGAGGCAGAATCGCCCGATGAGCTATCTCTTGGTAGTTTAAAGGGGTCTTCAAGGCCTTGGGAATCTCTCATCCGAGAGACTTTAAAAGAGTCTTTGGAATTATGCAAATGAGGCCAGACCATCCCGGGGGACCTTTTTAGAAGGCCCGGGTGACTACTATCTCGAAGACTCTCTGGGTACTCTGGATTCATCGAGAGACTTGTTTATGACTTAGGAAATTTTTAGAACACTGACATCAATATTACACAAAGCTAACATGATACATAATTCAGAGTAATTTTTAAGTTTGCAGATTATGCAAGTTTACTTGCTAGTTAAAATTATAAAGTAAAGTACAATAAATTAATTAAGGGCATTTTAGACACTTTAAAGAAAAATGTTTGTTTGGATATTAAAGGGGTATTAAATGGGATATTGGGAAGTTTTAGAAAAGAACAAAATGTTTGTTGCAAGTTATAAATGTGATAAAAATATTACATAATATACATACTTGGAAAGAAATCTATTTTGATCTTACCATAACTTATAAAAGCTAGCCTTGCGTTCCAAATGAAGAAGCCATATCAAAGTCTATCAATGGCGACCATCGGCTTAGCGTATTTCATTGCCATCTGCAGTTTACTCTTCCTCAGCAACCCGTGTGTTGGTGTTGATTGTAAGAATCAACATTCGAGAAGATGCGATCATCATTATATATATATATACATAGACATACATATAAATATTTTCTTAATTATTATTATTTATGTGTGCAGGCGGTAATGAAAACCACAAATACAAACAAATTAAGGTGGTTCTCGATGAGAGCGCTCGTCAAGTGGAAGTGGATGCAACTCCAAATAAAATTTGCTACCCAACTTCATGTATTTTTAAACCATGCTGGTGTTGTTCATTCAAGCCATTTGCTGGTTGTTATAGTTCTTTTAAAAAATGCAAGGACTGTTGTCATCCCATTGCTTAGTCATCTTCTCCTCGTGCTTATGTTACTTTCTAATGATTAATTAATAAATAAAAAAAGTTTACACTTATATATTTTTAAACTTTTTGGGTTGTTGAATTTGCGCCTTTGAATCCCTGCAGTTCCATTGTTGGTAAAGATTTGCTTACTAGGCCTATAATGAAATTACCCAAATTTTATGGGGTCTTTGTAAAATTCCATAAGACTTCTCACTTTCTCAAACTACTTCGTTATGCTCTCTCTCTCTCTCTCTTCTTTTCTTCACGGTTGAACAATGGTGGCAGGGTGGGGTTTGTGGTGGTCAAAAAAGGCAGCGTGGTAGCATTTAAGAATGATGATGGCTTCGATTTCACAAAATACAGATGAATTGAAGAGTTAGGATGGTGGCAAGTAGTAGTGGTGGTGCTATAGTGACCGAAAGATTGGAAAGAAAAGGGGGGCGATCGAGATCTGAGAAATACGGAGAAAGAAAATGGCAAAAAATGGTGGTTAGAAGAACAGTTGATCATGATTGTCTACATTTCAGCCACAACAACTATGGTTTGATAAAAAAAAAAAAACCCTAATGTGTAAGGTTTTAATTAAAGTGTGATTTTGTACACCAATTTTAATTGAGGTGTACATAATCTCTATCAATTTTATGGGACTCCTCTCTCTCTCCTTTCCTCTCTCATTTTTGCTCTTTCCTCTTCTTCTCCAACAAGCCTTTAGCCGCCTTCCTTTTGTCACTGCCTCTTGCGCACTAATCGTCGCTGCATCCTCGCCTCGCCAACCGCCGCAAAAAGGAAAGATGCTACGATGAGGCAAGACAAGGTGGCGAGGATGCAACGACATGGCGAGAGAGTCGGCGGCAAGAGCAATGCAACGAGAGTAAAGGAATGGGAAAGATGAGAGAGAGAGAGAGAGAGAGAGAAACGAGTGGGTTTCTTAAGGGAGAGAAACCCCCCAAAATGACTTTTTAACCCCCCCCCCCAAACTAACAGGGATTAGTTCACCCTGTTAAACAGAGATGCACAAAATTACACTATTTTAATCAACATATTTTTTGATTTGGTTTGAATTAATCGTGGATTTGAACTTAAAAAATGAAACCACGGTCTTTTTTGGACTAATATTTAATTATATATTAATTATAAAATATTTTATTTTCATTAATTAGTAATAAATACTTATATATCTATATTTATATTTACATATATATATATAGTTTATACTTGTGTATATCCATATATGTGCAATATTTTTCTATTCTTTTATTTAAGAAAAGAAACACTTTGGTGTTCATTTTTTAAGCTCTGTTACATTTTTTAAATTCTAATAATATTTTTCAAATATTTTATTTAAAAAGTAAAAACTTATTTTCTGGAGCAAAATTTAAGCTCATAACCTTTTGAATTTAACATGAAGTTAATTATATTATTATACCCAAATTCATCTTCATATGAATATTATTTAAAAATTAAAAAAATAAATTTTAATTGTCAACTATTCATGTGCATGTGTATACGTATAAATATGTATGTCTGTAAACGTTTATATGTTTATATATGTACATATGCAGAAATATTTAGACATATAAAAGCACATATATTATATATACTATGTATATATTTATAAACGTACGCACTTATATATATGTGTTATGCTTACATATATTTACAGATTATATAGAGAAATGTTATCTATAAATCATCTTTATAAAGTGACGTGATAAATATAAATTTATAATAATTCTCTCTAATTCAAATTGTTCTATTTAAAATCAACTGTAAATCTTCTGGATACTATAGATTATTATTAATTTTGGATAGAATTATTATAAATTTATGTGTGTCACGTTAATTTGTAAAAATTACCTGTCAAGCATATTTATAAGTATAGCATTTCCCTATTATATATTCATATATGTACGTATGCATATTACTATATATAAATGTATTATATATATATATATTTGCTTATATGTATTATATATTATACATACACGTACATATAATATTAATGTATTTACATATATCTATATGTGTGTGTGTGTGTGTCTAGGGCATGCATCGTTCTACCTAAGGAAGCATCGATCTCTAGGAGAAGATGTCCTCCCAGAGGAAGTGTCAAGTCCCATGGAGAAAATGTTCTCTTGAAGATGGTTTTTTTGCTAGATGAATGATGTTCTACCGGACAAGTGAATGCACTGTAAGAGAATGATGTTCTCCTAGACAAGTCTCATTCACATAATAGGAATGACACAGCATGCTCACCTAATTGAGTCATTCTCATAAGGGGACAACAAGGGAGATCTTCTTCCGGAGTCTGAACAACTCTCACGTAGTAACAAACTTGTCATTGCCCAGCTCAATGGTAGCCCACCACAAGGTATTCTTTCTACCAGATGACTCACTAGGCTCATGCTCATCCGAGGGAGGGGGTTTTTAAGCCTAATTCGTGCTTAACTCGGGACAGCTCCATGCACCCCTTGTGCATGTGTGCCACATGTTCCATTATTGACATTTTAAGGGGTATAAATGCCCCCTACTCTTCATTTTAAAGGGACTTTTCATCTTCTAGCTAAAATAATTACACCTAAGCACTATATTAAGCTATTTACTCATCCGAAGGAACGAATACTTCTTCTCTCGAACTTCTTTACATGCTTCTTCATTATGACTAGTATTGACTTAAGCATTAAAGGGTTCGTACGGAAGGAATCCCTGAGTGCCTTTTGACCGTGTCCTTCCTTACAAATTGCTCTCTCTCAAACAGTAGAGCTTTCTCCTGGGCAATTATGTAGGTCTCTCATGCTTTAACAACACTGCTGCTTGTTGGAGCCCACAATTGCTTCTTTAAAGGACTCAAGCTTGTCGAGACCTCTTTCTCAAATAACGGTGTCAAGATTTCTCTCCCATACAACAAGAGTTCCCTCTCTCTACATAAGTGGTCACCTCAGGTTCTTTACTTAACTCTAGCTTGGCCTGAGTTTTTCGCACTATAAATTTAATTATTGTATTTTTTGCAATAACAAGTTGACTTTGTTTGTGGGAAAGAGAAAAAAAAAGTCAAACTTCATCTTGGCAAAAACAATGTCAACTTATGCTAGAGATCAAACTCAAAATCCACAAATGAATAAAGCCCTCGTGATAGGAGCAAGTTCTCCTAGAGAACAACATTAGTTACTTTTTCTAAGGCAACATTCTTCAGGTCGAATGCGAAGTCCTCCCAAGCAACACCCTATTTCTATGGGTCAAAGACATGGGAACCCGAGGTTAATCAACAATATTCACTAAAGTAAGGTTGGCCTGTACTTCTCCAACTAACTTGTTAGAGATTTGTATCTACTGTATCATGTTACCAAAATTGGTATTGTAACACTCCTCTTCTCTCTCTGATGGGCTTCATGAGTTGGGTTGTTAGGCTTGCTGGATTAGGCCTATAACGGGCTTGGTCTTGTGGGCTTCATCCTGTTGGGCTAGCTTGGCCTTCTGTGGCTGAACTGTGGATTGAGATCACAAATAGGGCCTCAAATTGAACATGTTGGTCCACTGGATGGTAGGCTGGGGCCTTAACTAGCGCACCATGCTTCTCAATGCTATCGGGTTGCTTGGAATTATCGCTAACTACGCCAATGCTTAGGTTATTTTCCGAGCCTGATGTGTCTCGAACCTCAAGGGCTGAGATTCGCGATCCTAACATTCTCCGCCCCTTCAGAAGCATCTTATCCTCAAGATGTAGGTTTGGAAACTAGTAGGCCAAGTACTAAGTTGACTCCCACGTAGCTTCTTTTGGTGACATGTTCTCCCACTAAACCAAGGCCTCGGGCGTCTTCTTCCTGTTCTTCTTAACCACACGGTAGTCTAGGACCAGCAAGGGCTGGACTAGCAGCATGGTATCTTCGTTGAGCTCGGGTAGATCATGCACCACATCTGTCAAATGGCCCACCTTAGGCTTAAGTTAGGGTACATGGAACACTAAGTGGACTCGAGTATCAGTTGTTAAGTCTAGCTTGTATGCAACCTGCTCAATCTTCTTCAGAATCTTATAAGGACTATAGTAGCGGTAGTCAAGCTTCATCTTGGTTGCAAGTGTTACGCTTTTTTATCTCTGTGGCTGGAACCTGACATATACCAAGTCCCCCTTCTTGGAATTGTCAGTCTAGACGCCCTTGATCATGATAATTCTTTATACGAGTCTACGCATTTGACAAATGGGTTTTCAGTTCCTCCAGCAGCTCGTCCCGATCCACTAGCTCCTAATCAACAGTATCCATCTTTGCTGACTGTGGCATGTAAAACACTAGTGTAGGAGGTGTCCGCCTCTATGCTACCTCAAATGGGTTGCACCCTAAAGACTGATGGTAAGATGTGTTATACCAGTACTCTACCCATGCAATACGGTCAGCCCATGTGTGCAGGTTGCTTTGTGAAAAGCACCCCAAGTATTGCTCCAATGTTCGATTGGTGACTTCAGTTTCACTGTCTGTTTGTGGGTGATAAGATGAGCTTCCTAATAACTTCGTCCCCATTTTCTTGAAAAGCTCATTCCAAAAATGGCTAGTAAAGATTTTGTTCCGATCTGTCACAATGCTTCTGGGTAAGCCGTGCAAACGGACCATAGTTTGCATGAATACTTGCGCAACAGATTGTGCAGTGAGGGGGTGCACAAGTGGTATGAAATAGGCATACTTGTTGAGTCTGTCCACCACAACAAGAATCGAAGAGTACCCCTGTGACTTCAGTAGGCCCTCCACAAAGTCCATACTCAAATCTTCCCAAATTTGCTCTGGCACGGGTAACGGCTACAATAGGTCGTTCGGCTGTGTCGAGTTGCTTTTGGCATGCTGGCAAGTATCACACTCCGCCACATGCCTAGCAACCTGTTGCTTCATGCCTTCCTAGTGAAAGAGTCGGTTAAGTCGTTGCCAAGTGTGGTATACTTTGAAATATCCTTTTTCTCTTAAATTATGGAAGTGTTGCACAAGGGTGGTACGCAAATCATCAGCATCTAGCACATATGCCTTCCCTCTGAAGGACCATCACGAGGATACATAGCATGCAACAGAAGCGTAAATAAAAAACTTTCCTCGTATTGATTAGAATCTAGGAAACTTACTTTTCCTTCGGATTACCGGACGGAATGAAGGGACAGGAGGAGGAGGGGCGAGAGCTTCTTCGCGTGGTGGAGATGACGGCTGTCCTGCAATCCTTTGGCTCCTTCGCATCAGAACTTGAATGTTCTCTTGATCTTCCAAGGTATGACTCAAGAACTCTTGGCCTCTTTTTTGGTGAAGAAGAGTAAAAAAAACCTTAGGTGAAAAACAACCAAGGAAAGAATATATAGAGGGAGAACCCTAGGGTTAAAACCCTAGTGGGCCAAACCCTAGTGGGCCAAGTTCATTTAATTAATTTTCTAATTGGGTTAGCCCAATTAATTAATTAAAAAAATCAATGAACTATTATTTTATTCTAGCCCAATTAATTATGGATCATTCTGAATAAAATAATTCTCTCTCAATGTAATTCACCCAACAAGCCAAATATATTAAATAATACATGAGTTATATCGAGCTACCCCGGGGACCAAAAGACAAATTATTCATGGCTACTAAAATGACCAAAATACCCCTGCTACCCAGTAGCTATATTTTGTCATTCTAAGTGTTCCAACTATCACCATATGGTAACACTGACCCCACGAATAATTTTGCATGTGCAATGTCTTTGACCTACTAGTGTAATGACGAAAATACCCCTCTGCGTAACACTCATCATTTAGAAAGGAATAATGTACTAACACCTCTCTAAATAATTTCTACCATCCTTAGATCACTAGTCCAATAATCCGTGACTACTCGAATGTACTTGCTTATCACTGGGAGCTACCCAGAAGCACACACTCTTAAGTCACGTTCTCAGGGCCCTGGATTATTTGATTATTCTTGGACAATCACAAGGGGGTGAATCACAGAAACTATCTTGTATTAGTCTGTCTTAGCTAATTAGAAACCATACTCCCAACTCACAAGGTTATTGATCTTTGATAGACCTCACCTACAGTGAATCTAAGAATATAGCTCTAGGTTCACTAGACCACCAACTAATACTCAAGTATTAGAGTACTCGTCCACGTAGTAGCAGTGATAGACTAGCTCCATGATAATTAGTACTTTGTCATTAGCTTCTATCATAGGTCCACTCTACGCATTCCAAATGCGCTTGTACAATTAGAGTAAACGGATTGTTTACTGGCTAAGGCAAGCCATCCTCCATTAGGATCTATTGCACAATGATCTTATCATGATAGAATGCCCAGTTCTATCAAAAGATCAAGAGTAATATTTTCTTGCTTATTAAGTACCCATGATTCATGCCTAACTATGAAGAACGACCCATCACATGAATCACTTACTTAATAGCATGGACACTTTTTCAACAATTAAATACAAATAATATATGTGCCATAAACTGACTAAAAGAAACATCATTACCATAAATTAAACAAAACGTGTCTTTAGGGCATACATTTCCAACACCCTCGATACAATAATAGGCTGTTGCGAAACTCATAGTCACTGACTGTATCTCTATCCTTGCTGGCTTCTATCAAATCTTGAATGTGCTAGTCAGTGGTTAATGCATCTCTGATCTGTTGCCAAATTGCCCAAATTGGCCCCATGATAAGTAATAGTTGGGGCTTGTTGTCCCATCGAGACAAGGCATTAGTAACCTTATTCTCCGCCCCTAGTCGGTAAATAATCCCATTGTAGTAACCTGTGTCAGGGCTTAAAAGATTTTAATAAATTATTTATTTTGAGACTTGGAGTTTTGGGAGCTAAAGTAATTTTATCTATTTATTTATTCAATTATTTATTTTGACCAAGGAAATTATTTCATGTGAATTATGATTCAAAGGAGACTATTATTAGTATTATTCAGAAATTATATGAAAAAGGCAAATAGGGAAAACAATAAGGATAGGGTGCTGAATTAAAAAGGGTAATTTGGAAAAATCTGATTTGGGCTAGGTTTAAGGGGTTTAAGCTTATATATATGCTACAGTGCCCTAGGGAGTTGCGTTGAGTTGCATTCTAGGTAAGCTGGTAGGCAGAGAGAAAGGAGGAAAGGCATAGGCGCATAGCATTGAGGTAACTCTTGGTTTCTATTCCTTCTTTTCATTACAGAGATCTCCAACCCATTAAGAGTAAAGCCTTGAACTGGTCACGTTGGTTTCATTCACATATAGGTTTACATTATATATAACAGAGGCGAGTGCAGAGACTTGGGATTTCAGTTCATAGCGTTAAGGCAAGTGCTTCTTCTTCTTGATTTTTGTTGGATATTCAAGTTTCAACCATAAGATAACCTTTCAATCAATTTTTAGTAATATTTCAGTTTCCCTATTCGTTCATATGTATATATATACGCTCATATATAATGTATTACAATGAGTTCTTTTTGGTGATCTATCTTTGATTTTCCAAGTTTAATTCCATTTCAATGGGAATTTGATCTTCCCATTCTTTCTTGCGGAATGGTTTAGCCTTAGGATGATTTGATTGGGTTATATATATATATATATATATATATAGTTAAGTTGTAGAGAGTATATATATATACGTATATCACGTTGCAGAGGATGGAGGGACCTTGAATTGAGTTCTTAATTCAATTTGATCCCTGTCTAGTTGAGATGTATCATGTTTCCAATGATTCTTCTTTGAATCAACTAGTTTAAGAGTTGATTTCTTAATTAAATTTCATAAGCATTGCAAAGGCTCTCGTAAGTATCAGATTATAAGCAGGAAGATTACTGTAGTGATTTTACTGTAGCGATGCACTGTAGTGATTGCACTGCAGCGATTTACTATAGCGATTTTACTGTAGCAAATGCACTATAGTACCGAATTTGATTTCAACTAATTTATTTTTTTTTATTTTAATTATTCCTTCTTAGTAAGTTTTAAAAATTAGATTTAAAATTCTTATTAATGAAGTTTAATGAGTTTTAATGAACACTTATACCTCATAAATCATTCTTAAGCATGTTTTATACATCTAGCTTATCCTTAATGTCATAAGACTTGAGATGTATTATTTATCATTGAGTTTTAATTAAAATAAATATTATTGTATCCATTACTCCATATTAATTCTTAAAAGATTTAATATTGGTTGCCTCAACATAATTTATCAAACATTCAAAGTTTTAATGTTCTAAAATCCTTAAGACTTGTAATTGGAGTTTAATAATGCTTTCCAAGTTCAATGAGTGCTAAGCTAATTGCCTTGGTTGAAGAGTAGTAATTAAATTGAGTTAAGAGTTAGAGACTCAATATTCTTATAATCATTCCAAGGTATCAAGTCTCTAATACATTGAGAATTAAGACACATGCATTGCATGAGATTATATGAGTTTATGTGCATTCATGAATGAGTGAGCATTGAGCATGAGATTACTTGGAGCACTTCATATTGTGTGCTAGCACGCACTTGATGCATCTTGCATTGATAGGCAGCCTAGTCCACAATGGGATCCCTTGAGCTTGTTTTTTAGATTATCAACTACCAGTAGTTAAGGGCACGTACGGCCCTAGCGAGTTATTTTATTTTTGCTCCTAGCTTTTGGAACTAGGGTTTCGACCCTAGTCTATTTATATGTGCTTATTATTTATTGTTGCAGGTTCCAGCCATAGGTAAGTATAAGACTTGTTTCTCGGTCTTGTGCCATGAGATGTGTTGCATTGAGCTATGTGGGCCTCAGTGCCAATATTTGCATTCCTGCAAGAGTTATATGTTTAATTAAACCTGTATGTCAATCAAGGAATTGAGCTTATTTCAATATGCCCCTCAATTGAGTATTTATATAATTCGGTTCACGACCAACCAACCTCTATATTGAGTGAGTCATTTATTCCTCATTCTGAGATGAGTTAGTTGAGTCGAGTTTGAGACTTTCCTTGATTCTGCATTATTGTTTCTTCATTGCTTATTACTTGCTGAGTCTTGTGACTCACCTTATATTCCTCACCATTCCAGGTACTAGAGATAAAACACCTGAGGTTGGTTCTAGCAATAGTAGTAGGGGACGCTAGTTTTTTTATTTTGTGTACGCGGAGCCTGCTCACACCGTGAGATTCTGGTGTTTTGGTTTTTAGTTTGTAGTTGACTTTCTTTCCTTATGTTGAGGGATATGTTATCTAGTTCCCAGTATTGGCCGAGTTGTTATGTTGAGCTTATAAACTCAGGGAGACTTATGTTATTTCTTTATGTTATTTCTCAGTTATGAGAGTTTGTTCTGTTTCTCCAGTTTTATTATTTATTTTAGTTTTTAATTTAGTTGATGGTTTGGCACTTTCCCCTCAATTTCATGAGAGTGGGGGTAATGTAGAATTTTAATTTCGTCAACGTAGTATCTTTTCCTTGGCTATAAGGGAGGGTGTTACACTCATAGTCATACCCCATTAGCTTTGCCACCCATTTTTGTTGGTCTGAGGTCACTATGCACTGCTCCAATAAATGCCTTAAAGGCTGCTAGTCGATCACAATTTGGAATCGCTGCCCAACAAGTAGGGTCTCCACACCCTAACTGCCTCATTAATAGCTAACATCTCCTTGGCATAGGCACGCCAAGTGGCTTTATTCGGGCCAAGCGCTTTGTTGAGATAGGGTACTAGTCAGCCTAATTGCACAAGTACTGCGCCAATGCCTATGTTGCTAGCATCGGTATGAACCTCAAACAGTTGTGAGAAATCTAGCATAACCAAGAGAAGAGTGCATGTCATGGCTTCCTTCAAAGCTGCAAAGGCTCGATTAGCCTCTTTTGTCCACAAAAACTTATCCTTCTTCAAGAGCGACGTAAGTGGCCTTGCGATAGCCCCATAATGTTTCACAAACTTCCAATAATAGCCTATCAGGCCCCAAAATCCGCGTAGTTGGGAAATATTCTTCGACTTAAGCCATGACTGAATGGCAGCAATCTTTTGTGGCTCTACCTTGACACCTTCAATGTAACACCCCCCTCTTCTAGAGCCGCCCGAGAGGAGGTGCTACGGAAAGTAAAATATAAAACTAACTAATAACTAAAATCTGATACCAATATAAACAACTCAATCAACTGAAATAAAACTCTGAGTCAACAATAACTGAAACCACAAACTACATCTAAGGAAAAATCCCTCAACTGAAACATAAGTTAAACTTAAACTGATAAGACACTAAAACTAACAACTCCCAGACATCTTTAGTCTTGTGCGACTCCACGTACACACACTACTGGACAATGCTGCTAGGCCCCACCTCTGGTACTCCCCCGCTAGGACCTGGAATGGTGAAGAGTACAAGGTGAGCTACAAAGCTCAGCAAGTAAATAAACTGGAAAGAATAACTGAAGCTGAATCGAAGAATATCGATACTGATGAATACTTACTGAACTTGTACTGAGTGAAACACTATCTGCTTGCATTTAAAAAATGTAATGCACATAAATGGTAAGATAAATGCAGGTATGCAACTTTGGCACATAAGCCCACATAACTGTAAAACATACCTGGCTAATCTGCACCTGCAACATAAAAACTGTAAGCACATAGAGTGGGTAGTATAGTATACCCCTAGCTCCCTGGTCGACATCAGGCGAGCATCTCATAACTGAGATATAACTTACTGATACTAGTGGGATCCCCGCGGACAAGCCGCCTAGCGCGCATAATGTAATGCTCATATAAATGCTAGCACACGAAATGTAGTGCTCCATATAAGGTCATGCTCAATGCTCATACACTATGTATGCACGTAATCTCACAAAAATAATGCTGAACATGTCAGAATAAATGCTAAACATGTTATACGATCTTTACTAGGTTTATTGAGATACAAAGATCCTAAAATTTCTGAGTATAGGCATGGCATATTGGATTTTATCATATCTTAGCATAAAATTCAATATTTAATTAATTAAATGTTTAAATTAAATTTGAGACTTGCCTCAAGAATTTATTAGAAGTCATCTGGGTGCTATGGGATGTTATTCGGATGATTGAGAAAGTTTAAGGAGCAATTCGAATGAAATAGCAGCTTATTCGAATGAAAAAGAATGAACTACAGCAAGCTCATTCGAATGGAGGAAGACTCATTCGAATGGACAGAGACTCATTCGAATGAAAAAGAACTCATTCGAATGACAGAGACTCATTCGAATGAAAAAGGACTCATTCGAATGATAGCTGCTATATAACAAAGGCTATACGGATCTAATCAAGGACTCATTCGAATGACTCTCAAATTCATTCGAATCAATTTTGGAATTTTCTAACTTTTGAACTGGCAAAATCCGACTCATTCGAATGCAACAGTAACCTTATTCGAATGAATTTATGGGTTACTCACAGCTCATTCGAATGACAAAAAGCCTCATTCGAATGCTATACTATACAAACGACAGCTTACTCACAACTTCAAGGACTCATTCGAATGACAAGGAAACTCATTCGAATGACAACCCAAAAACACATACGAATGATACGATAACACATGACTCATTCGGATGACCAAGAACTCATTCGAATGACTGGCACAATATAAGGGAAAAACTTATGATAACACTGGAAACTCATTCGGATGCCTCAAAACCCATTCGAATGATACAAGATTCATTCGAATGACTGGAATCTCATCAGAAAATAAAACTCACACTAACAGAGACCATATCTTGAATAAAACTTATCCTCACTACACCATTCCGAAAGAAATCTTGAGAGAATAATCTCAATTGATATAGAAACAACTTAGGAATGATTTACTGATCATAGTTAATGGAAACGTTGCAAAGTACATGCAAGAACTGGCTGGAAGACTCACTGTAACGCATACATATATATGTAAATGCATGCACATACAGTCTGATTAAACTGGAAATCCAAACAACAATCTTGGCATTCTGAGATCACCGTTAATATGATTTGAAGACCGTATTTAAGAGATTAACGATCAAGAATCACATGTTATCTCCTTCAAGCACTCACTGTTCTACGTATATACATACATATATATATATTCATACTGAAACTGATATGAATACGAACGCAATGAAGAACTGAACAACTGAGAATGAACGAACTTGAATCTGTAATGGAAGGAATTACAGATAGGATACTTGCCTTACAATAACTCTGATCGTATCAACGATTGCAACGAGAAAACTCCTACGCAACCTCACTGTTAAAGCTTCTTCAAAGCCTCTGCCTCTTCTTCTCTTATGCGATCTCTAATTCCTCACGGCGTGAACAAAACCACCAAACCCTATGCCAATATATACTTAATGGAGAGGCCCTCAAAAGCCCATTATCAATCTCCTATTGAAACTTGGAGACTTCTAAGCCCAAGCCTTCTCGTTAATGGACTCCTAATCCCATAATAACTCTTATTTAAACAATTAAACTCTAATCATAAATTGCTAATTGACCTTCAAGTCCTTGCATTTAATTTCCCATAATATAAAAAGAATTAAATGCTATTTAAAAGCTATTTTCTCAACTAAAAATATTCTAAATTGCCACATTAAAATTAAATGGCTAATTCTCTTAATTAATTACTACTATAATTAATTAACTAATTCCAATAAATACTAGGCCCTCTAACGGGTCGTTACATTCAAACCAGATCTTGTGCCCCAAGTACTCCAACTCTGTCTGCCCAAAGGCACACTTGGACAGCTTGATGCATAAACTTTCTTGGGCCAATATGCTTAAGACTTGCTCCAAATGTTGCAAGTGTTGGTCCCTGGACTTTGAATAAACCAGTATATCATCAAAAAAGACTAGCACAAACTTACGTAGCATGCACTGAAAAATGTGATTCATGGCCACCTGGAAGGTTGACGGTGTGTTACACAGGCTAAAAGGCATAACCAGGTACTCATAGTGCCTATGGTGTGTTCGAAATGCAGTCTGATGTATGTCCTTTGGGTGCATCCGAATCTGATGGTAGCCTGCCCGTAAGTCCAACTTGGTAAAAATCGTTGACCTTGCTAACTCATCCAGCATATCATCAATGGCTGGAATTAGAAATCTGTCCTTCACTGTTGCCTTGTTGAGCGCTCAGTAATCAGTGTAGAAATGCCACGTTCCATTTTTCTTTTCAACCAGCAAGACTGGTGATGAAAAGGGACTGGTACTAGGTCGTACCATATTTTTCTACAACATCTCCTTTACTTGCTTCTCAATCTCTGCTTTCTGACGATGGGCATATCTGTAGGGAGCAACGTTGATGGGTTACTTGTCTAATAGGGGAATGCGGTGGTCGAATGGCCAGCTTGGTGGTAGGTTTGTGGGCTCCTACACCACTACAGGAAACTTGGCCAAGACTGCCTGAATATCTGTGGGTAACTGCATCTCACCTATAGCTTGGAAATTGTTGGATGCGCGTGGTTGTGATGCTATCTATATGGCATAGTATTCACTGCCAGCCGTAATCAGTTTCTGTATCACATTCACCTCTGCTGCCCGAGCAATACCCGGCTGCATGGCTAAGCGAACTTGCTGGCCTGCTAAGGTGAATTCCATAACCATCTACTTATAATCAAATACAACCTTGCCCAGTTAGGCCAACCACTGCACACCCAGTACTATGTCTACTCCAGTTAATGGTATAACATATAAATCTATAGTAACATGAATGTGCTGGATCTTTAAACTTACTGCCTTGCACTGTTATTTGCATGTTAGGAGCTCCCCGCTGGCTACTCGTATCTCAAAGGGCTCAATGGTGGTGGTTGGGATCTGCAATTTGTGGGCGACTTTGGTGCTTATAAAATTGTGGGTTGAGTCGTTGTTGATTAGCAGGTTGGCAACTTTGCCCTTGAGCATCGCTATCACCCGCATAGTCTGTGGCCCCGCGAATCCTGCTAGTGCATGAAGGGACACCTCTGGCAGATCCTCAGCCTCCACCCCGTTGTTGGTTGTAGTCATATCAAAAGGCATGTCGAGCTCTGCCTCTTCCTCTTCCTTCTCTTCTAGTGGGTCATCTACTTCGATCAGAAAGGATTGGGTCACCTTGCATTTGTGTCCCGGAGTGAACTTTTCATTGCAGTTAAAATAGAGGCCTTGCTCGCGCCTCTTTTACATCTTGGCCCATGATAGCCTCTTGACTCCTAGTGGTATGCACTTGCTGGATGAAACTTGTGGTATAAGCGATGGCTTGGGCTTGGGCACCCTAGAATTGGATCCTGCCATGGCAGGCCCTTTGAATGCCATTGCCTTGCGCATGGCACGCAGTTGGTCATCTTTCAGCCGGGCAATATCGATTGCCTGGCGCATGTTGGTGGGTCGGTAAAGCTTGACTTTTGCAACGATGTCCGAATACAGGCCCCCAATTAAACGCCCTAATCAATGCCTTCTCTGGCCAATCATTAACCTGTGTGGCCACCCTTTCAAATTCCCGTTGGTAGTTCCTTAAAGATCCAATCTAACGCATCTTGGACATGACTTCATCATAGTTCACGTAGCCTGTAGGGCCAAAACGTGTCTGTACCTCTTGTTTGAAATCTCTCCAACAGATGCTCCTGCCTTGATTCTCATATGTGTATGACAGCTACTGCCACCAATGGCTAGCCTCGCCCTCAAGATAATAGGCAGCATATTCTACCTTCTCCTTGCTGCTCATATCCTATGATTTGAAAAATAAATTAGGCCTATTATGCTAAGAGATGGGATCCTCACTAGAAAATATGGGAAATGGTAGGCACGGTTTAAATGCTGGATAGTTGTTGCGTGTGGGGTTCCAATTGCTGCCTCGTCCATCTGTCTCAGATCTGCCATCAGAGGCAGAATCGGATCTCTAGCTGGATGAAATAGTAGATCGTTGCCTGTGGAAAGACGAACGGCTACTACCACGCCTTGGCGACTGCTGCTGTTGTTGCTGCATTAGGATGGTCAGATTTTGCAGAGTCTACTCCACCCATGAGAATCTTTCATCCATGGTGTTGGCCATGTTTTCCAGATTCTCTATGAGATCCTGGTGCGTCTGTCCTTCTACCATTGTTGGATGACTGTTGGATAAACAACTTCTAAGAACATCTTCCAAGCACTAGAGCTTCGAAAGAGATGATAGGAAACCTCTCAATGAGAGCACCAATGATGGATGCCTTAGTTCTCAGAAGGCTGATTTTCACCTAACTATCTCAGGATAAAAGGGATAAATCAAAAGTGTGAAGACACTTTGGCAAATATGTTTTTTGATTTCTTCAAAAGTTCCAAATAAAAGGCAGATCAAAGCCTTATATAGTAGGCTGTCCCTGACCATCTGGATGCTAAGTACATGAATGCAGAAATGTAACTGAAGCATCTACATAAATGCTGGAATTAAAGAGAATACATCAATACTGAAATAAAAGAACAATTAAAGGAAATAATTAAAGGATCAATTAAAGAAGCCAGATCAAGTGAACTAACTTGGCTATTGGTCTTCTCTCTCTGATGGGCTTCATGAGTTGGGCTATTGGGCTTACTGGATTGGGCCTATGATGGGGCCTGGTCTTGTGGGCTTCATCCTGTTGGGCTAGGCTGGGCTGGGCTGGCCTTTTGTGGCTGAACTGTAGGCTGAGATCAGAACTAGGGCCTCAAATGGCACATGCTGGTCCACTGGCTGTTAAGCTGGGGCCCCAACTGACACAACATGCTTCTCATTGCTATCAAGTTGCCTTGAATTATAGCTAACTACACCAATGCTTGAGTTATTGTCCGAGCCCGATATGTCCCAAACTTCAAGGGCTGAGACTCGCGATCCTAACACATAGTCCAATTAGATGATGAATCATCTAAGTGAGGTTTTATTTAATAAAATCTCATGCATGACATGCCAAGTGCAAAATGCATCATCTCTCTTTTCATACTAATTATTATTTATGCGACCCTACTTCAAATGGTGGGATGTGCTTCAAACATTCGTGATAGATTAGCGATATCATCATTCTGCATGCGATGCATGCCAAGATATATTAAGAATGTACATATGCATCTCAACACATCATAGGAATGCATTTCTAAATGTATGATGCATCATAACACATGAAAATATGACAAATAAAACATTTGCATATTATTTTGGAAAATAACCCTCACATAAAGTCATACCTAATTAGGGTAAACCGCTCACCTTAGATTTCGGCTTAACTAAACCCCGGGCGTTGAATTGATTCTGATCTCGAAATGTGTGCCTGGCTAACTTTCTAGCTTCAGGCATGCTCCTCTAGCCCTAAATTAATTCCAAAAATTGTTTGGAAGTTTTTCCCAATTTTTCCATATTTTTCTCTTTTTTCCTTTTTTCTTTTCTTTTTTTTTCATTTTTCTCCTCTTTCTTCTTCCTCCTTCTTCTTGCTCACGAACTGCCATGTTAATCGCCAAATGCAGCAACACCAGCCACCGCCATCCTCACCGGCCACTGCCATGGCCACCGCTAGCCTCCTCTGCGCACTGCCTTAACTTCGCTGTCGCCCCTACTCGTCGTCCTACTACTGCTCCACCAGTGGCCACCCACCTCCAGCTTGTTGCTTCGCGACCATAGCTGCTACTCGCCGGTCACCATAGCAGTCGTTACCCTCCCTCAAGCCGCCAACCGCACACAACTTCTTTTTGACTTACACGCACAATAGTTAGCGGCCACTGCTTGCTCTCTCTCCTTCCATCTTCTTGATTTCTCCACTTCCATTCTCTTTCCAAAATCTCTCACCTTCTCCATTTATTTATAGCCTCTCCACTGACTTTACTGCCTTAGCCATCATGCGTGTATATATATATATATCTATATAATTTGTTATATTATAATAAAATCCTAGAATCTGCACATAAATCCCTCAATTAACTTCATAATCCTATTTTAGACTTGCACAATTGAAATTATACCCTCAAATATAAATTTTATTTGGATTAAACCATCAAAAATCCAAAATTAATAATCTAAGGTTAGTCGATAATGTCGATTTCGACCTTGAGCCCTCACAGGATCTTTGTTTCATCCCGAAACTACTTCAGGGTTGATCTTTACATAAAATCGAATCCCTCTCAAGATTTCGTTAACTTTTCGGAGGTCCCTTACAATAATTCGATTTGCTAGACTGTATTTTAGTTATACCAAAAATTATCCCTATTTTTATTGCTTTCAACATCATAAATCTCGTCTCGAGACACTCGTCAATGACATACATTTTTCCTTAGATATTCACTATCCGAAGTACTCCATTTCATTTATTCGATCACTCACAACTCTAAGAAATTACACTATAATTCCAAAATTTTAAAAAATTTCACTTATGCCCCAAGATAAATTTTCAGCAATTTTGTCACTTAAACCAACTTATTATAACAAATTATTTTGTTGTAAAAGATTTTTTTTTTTGTTACGATAAGTACTATTTAGTCACAATAAATCCAAATTTTAGATACAAATAATATATTTTATCGTGACAAAGTGTATCTTGTGATAAAAAAATATTTCGTTACAATTTAAATAGCGACAAAATATATTTGACATAATTTTTAATGTGATAAAATTAATTTTGTCAATTATTTAATATTGTGACAAATATTTTTTTGATATAATAGAAATAGTGACAAAATAAATTTCTCAAAATTATTCAATAGTGATAAAATATTTTTGTCAATGTCCCTATAGTGACAAAAATATTTGTGTCAGTAATTAGTACAAATGACAAATTTTTTTAGTAAGAAAATATTAATATTGAAGAAATTATTTTTTCGCAAAATCAAAAAATGTGACAAAAATATTTTTGTCAAAATTATAAAAGGGTGACAAATATTTTTGTCATAATCTCAATGTCCCAATAGTAACAAAAATATTTGTGTCAAGAATTCACACAAGTGACATTGTTTTAGTAGGAAGATATTAATAATGATGAAATTATTTTGTCACAAAATCAAAAAATGTGACAAATTTTTTTTTTCAAAATTATCAAAGTGTGACAAATATTTTCATCATATTCCCAATGTCCCAATAGTGAGAAAAATATTTATGACAGTAATTTATAAAAGTGTCAAATCTTTTTTATAAGAAAATATTAACAATGATCAAAATGTTTTTATTTCACAAAATCATAAAAAGTAACAAAAATATTTTTGTTAACATTATTAAAGGGTGACAAATATTTTTATCATATTCTCAATGGTGAAAAATTATTTATATCAATAATTCTTAAAAGTGATTTTTTTTGGGTCAAAAAAATGGTAAAAGTAACGAATTTTTTGAAAAATGTGAGAAATTCTTTTTGTCAAAATTTGAAAATATAAAAATATTTTCAATAATCTAATAGTGACAAAAAAATATTTTTTTCCATTTGTCATAACCATAATGATAACAAGTAGTAACATTTTTTTTTGTTTATTTAAATTGTTTTTGGTGATGAAAATCATATTGTTGGAATTATTTTTAAGATAGATTTTGTTCATCCTTGTATCAAATTTTTTTGGTCTTTTTATTCATATTAAAAGTATTGCCATAAGGTACTATAACAATTCAAATGCAATTCAAACTTTAATATAAACTAAAAATTAAATAAAGGCTTGAAATATAATAAAGTCATCAATACTAAATATAATAAATAAAATTAACAATACAAATAAAAATAATCCAAAATATGGAAAGTCATCATTACTAAATTAGAAACAGTGCTCCAAAAAAATTCTACTTTCGCTCCTAAAACATAAAAAATAAATAAAGTTACTTGGCATCAAACATCCTTGATCTTCATCCACTTGTTGCTCCATAATTCCACTTGTTATTCTATAATTTCAATCTACCAAAGAAAATTATCAGAATAAATGAAAATTAAATTAATTTAAATTGAATAAAACACTTAATAATTAAATTATATGTTTTCATTCATGAAAAGAAGCAAATGTAATCACTTCACGTCTTGAACACCTTAACTCATCAATCAAAAATTTAAATTGATCATAAGATTCTTGTAGGTTACTTATTTTAATTTATTAGTTTTGTATTTGTTCTCTTAATTCACTATTTTACTTTTCAAATTGCATCTTTTCAACTTGTAAAAGAGCTTTTAGTTCCAATTTTTTAGATTTACTTGGTTTCACCACATAACCAAGTCCATGAACATATCCAGATTTTGATTTCAAAACTTTTTCAAGAATCTGACGTCTAGTCATCTTAATACCATCCTCCATTATTTTCACTCAAAGAGCATTCATTTGCTCCTATAAAAATAAAAATAAAAGTTAATTCAAGTATAAAAATTTATATAAATTAATAGTTAAAATAATATATCATTAAAAATCAATAAAATAAAGTTACTTACATAGTTTTCTTGAGCTTGTGGGGGGGGGTCCAACTACCATCACTTTTACAATGTGTCTCAAAGTAAAGTCTTACTTCAATAAACTCATCAACTTTGTCTTCTATATTTTCTTCTAAATTCTCTTCTAAATTTTCCTCAATAAGTTCCTATATTTAAAATTGATAAAAAAAAAAATACAAGGTAATTGAATAACTATAGTTCATCTTATAATTAATTAAACATACCATTTCATACATGCATTGACAATAAGACTTTGAACCTGACATGTGTGGAACTTCCATCTTCACTCGATTACTTGTATTTGATGCACTTTGATCCTACAAATTTATACAATATATAATAACAAGAGAAAAAAAAAGTACTATGAACAATTAATTCACATATGAAAAAAGTAGAGAAAATTTATCTACTATATCCCAAAGTTGAAAACAATATGTAAATTTATTATGTGATAATATGAAACAAATTTTTGAGATTTATGATCAATGCTTCTATGCTAGTATAGTTTATAATTTAATGACTAATAATGTTAGAAATAAAAGATTACCATAAATTTTTTCTCTTCAAAATGTGTTCATAAAACTTTGTAATCATTTGATTCCATGTGATCGACAAGATTTTCACGTGCTTCCTCTGGGGTAACAAATCTCTTGTAATGCATGTGGCATTGATATTTGTAAATCGTAAAACGCCAGACCATAATCTTATCCATTAGTTTTTTTTGTATGTGGATCACTCACATCTATATCAAACTTACTCTACAAATATTTAGTTCAAAATAAGTAATTTCTATATTATAAAACTTAATTAATGCATAAAAGTTCTTCTAAGAAAATAAAAAATTATAAATATATCTCACCTCAATTTTTGAGAAAAGAGGCTTCTTAAGAGCATTTGTCGTTTTTTTTTTCCAAATAAAACACCTTTAATGGTGCCAAATCGAGTGACAACTCCTATTTCCATTTTAAATATTTTTGCAGCAAGGCTAGTTGATAGATACATTGATTTTTTAATGATAACTCCTCCAATCTTTTTACCCTCTTTCGTCTATTTCTTAACCTCAAATCCTCTAGTTATACCCTAATCTTTTTCTTTGTATTAGCAGTTATAATTTAACCACATCGTACAAATGAGATAAGTTTATCAAGATAAATTGAAATTAAAATTAATAAAGTAGAAATATCATCAATGGATAAATAATTAATTGGAAAGCTAAAAAAATATAAATAAATAACTAACCTCCATCAATTGTTGGCTTAATTATCATCGTGTCATTTGGAGAAATTGATGAACTCCCAATCTCATTCAAAGTGGATAGTGGAATACCATCATTTGTTCTTGGTGGTGTTGAATTTTTTTTTTTCAAATTGTGTAGCATGAACCATGGTTGGTAAAGTGACGTTATTCTTGGAATTAAGTGACAAAGTAGTGGATTGCATTTGTGTACTAAAAACCTTTGATGGTAAAGTATTGCATTTGAATTGTACATGTGTAATAGGAACATATAGCGGCACAGTAATGGACTTTGATTTCAAAATAACTTTTTTTTCTTACCAAGTGCCATAACAATTAAATCTATTATATAATAAAACAAAAATACATAAGTCATCTATAATAATATTGTTTATCAACTACCCAGGTGAAATTTCCAATGTATCTATGTATTAAAATAAACTATATTATAAGATAGAAATAAGAAAAAAAGAAAAGAAAAATTAAGTGGCCGTATTTTATTTATCTACCCACATTCCCTCTGTATATGTGTGTACGTGTATGTGTGTGTGTATACACAATATGAAATTAAGTTGACATGTATGCCTACAAAACTCTACATGCACAAATCAACTGCTAACTCGTGACATATATGTCACGGCCCACCTCTCGGAGTACCCGCTAGCATAGACAATCCATGAGAAGATCGCTAAAGAAATGGAACAAAGCATCCCAACAATACATTCAACCCAATTTACTACTACTTTACAAAGCTACAATATTTGTTCAGTGATACAAGAACATTCGTTAAAGTACCTATTCAAAGCCTTACCGCCATACATTACAAAATAACATAAATGGCATTCAATAAACTTACAGGAAAATATCTTTTTCTTTTCCTGTACCCTATTTCAAAGAAAAAAAAAACCCTCATCTGGATCCTCTACTCAAGGTGATTCTGTACACTCTGCGTATTTCCCAAATCAAGTATGGTTAGACTTACCAATCCATCGTGTAACGCCTCATTCTTCCAAAGTGTACGTTAACCCAGGATTTCGGGAATATTTTTTTTTCAACATACACTCAATGTAAATTAAATCCCGACAATCCCTATCTACCATCTCAGCATATCAACTTAAAAGGAATAAGCTAAGACAAGTAATATCATCATATCAATGGAAGTAAGATTGAAACTTCAATGATACATAATCCTAATTTCTTTATTCATAACATACAATTCGTACCATTGTTTGACATGATATTTCAAAACAAAATACATAGACTCATCTCTCAACAACAGCTACTAACACCTCGATCATAGACAAAATATATGCTAAAGATTTCTAACGAAACAACGACTATATATGTCTTGAAAACCTTATTTCCTTTGGTGTCGCTAATTTCATTTAGAACATTTGAATATTCCAGGGACAAAGTCCAAATTAGATGATGAATCATCTAAGTGAGAGTTCAAAAACATTTTCATGAATATATGCAAGATCATAAAACAAACCGATATGTCATAACCCAAGAGAATCCCACACCGCACTTAATCCTAACTAGGGAAAATGCAATATCTCTAAAAGCAACACAACCACATCGACACATTGGTATAACACAATCCTGCTTAAGAGGGACAATCTCAACACATGAACTCGGATATCCCCCTACTATCATGTCAAGTATTACGCTCTCATTCAAAAGCATTCCGGATCTCAACAAAATCCTAGCCACAAGAGGATCAGCACTATCCCCAGAATCAATATCCACCTAGGCAATAATGTTATTTCTCAAAAGAACTTAAGGTGGTGTCCACTCTTAGCCTTGCCACTTAAGCCAACATGCAGGATGGTGTCCACTTTCAGACCCGCCACTTGAGTACCATAGGGTGAAGTCCATCTCAGCCCTATCCCAAGTGGGTCACATAGGATTAATCCTTGTCATACATCCCGAGTGCTATCACTCAAGTGCCACAATACAGGTTGACAACTCACATCTCATATGGACAACACATAAATATGTCAATACCACAACACATAACACGTATTATTTAAAATCAACATTTCAATGCATGAATTTATAACGTACGAAATTCAATGCATAGGTATAAAACAATTTAGGACAGACTTCCCACATGAAACCATCCTATCGCAGGTCAAACTGTTTGTATAAACAAATCAGGTACTGGGTCGAACCACCTAAAATAAAACCAAGTTTGAAATAGAAACTCTCATAATAAAACGAAACTTTGGTTAGGAACTTTCACCTTGAACGTATCTCAGACCACCTCGATTCTCGTGCCAAACCTCAAATATCTATACTAATACTCAATCTTAAATCTCAACGATCCCTAAACATCATATCCATTCCAAATAATATCAACATCTATTTTTTATATTTTTTCTATAATTTTTCCTCATTTTCTTCCTATTTTCTCTTCAAACATTTTAAAATAAATACCTTCTCAACGTTTTTTTTCAAATTTTTCTCCACCATAATTCATAAAATATTTTTATAAAAGTATTTTAAAAAATTTTGGAAATTACCCGAACTTCACGCGCTTTCACGCTCTACCGTTTGGGCTGCGCATAGGTTTCGCACGTGTGTTGCGCTCGCCTTGTCTTCTTTGGTAGCCGTTTCGCCACCAGCAACTTTCGATGCTTGATTTCTTCTTCCAACCTTGGCCTACTCTTTGGTTCGATAACAAATACACCCTTTGATTCTCGAAACAATGGCCAGAGATGCCCCAAATAGCTGAATAAAGTCTCAACTCTAACGAGTTGTGACTTTTCGACCACCCCTTGAAACCTACTTAAAACATCACGAAAACTCACCAAAATCTCCAGAAATGTTCTCCAAGTTACGAGGAACAAAAGCCCTCTATCCAATCCCTCAAACTCACTCCTAAACTTGAGCAATTTGTTGCTTCGTTTTTTTCCAAAACCCTCACCTATTTATAGGCAAAATCCAACCACTATATGGCCAATCACCAGCCATAGCTTCACCCTCACGCCTCTAAACCATGCTTGGACATGCTCTAACTAGAGATGGTCGTCCTATCATTGAGTTTTTGGCCCATGCGCAATGGCACGTTCGACCACCTGCTCCAGCTACTTTCAAAATTTATAATTTCGCCCATTTGAAAATTTCTTTGCATTTTGGCCCTCTCCTTGAAGCCCCTGAGTTATCCTAAAATTCCATTAAACCCCATAAGTTCTAAACCGCTCATATCACCCCCAAAGATTTAGAAAAATAATCTTTTTTACCTCTTTCGGGCAAAATTAAGAAATTACACTTAGGCCAGAATAAAAATAGGATTGTGTTTTGACCGAAATTACTTTTGTTTCTTCCCGAAACCACTTAAGGGTTGCTCCTTATGCTAAATATGAACCTATTTAGGGTCATGTTGGCTTCCCGAAAGTCCCTTACGATCATTCAGTTTCTCAAGACAAATTATAGTTGTAACAAAAACTGTCTCTGATCCGATTTATTTTGGCGTCATAAATCTTTTCTCGAGATGCTCGTCGATGTCATACCCTTATCTTTAGGTTTCTAAGTTCTAAGACCTTCCTTGCCATCAATTCGGTGATTTATTTTACCATCAACCCAATTTTCGGTATTTTAAACTCACTTAATTTACGTGGCAGCCTCATTCCAATATGGGGTATTACAAACCTTCACCTTGCCCTTATCTGGATTGACACGAAATAAACAAAATGAGTCACAAGACTTAGCAAACATATAATATGGAAGAAATTAAGTATTAGAGACTTTATTAAAGCCGGATTAATAGTACATGAAATAAATTAAAATTCACTTGACAATTACACATATTTATAGCCATACCCGATTATGTTACAATATTGTTATTCTTTTTTCACCTTAATCATTTGCTCATAATACACGCATTAATGTGCACTTCACATGCCAAATATATATATATATATATATAAAGATGTCATGATAGTATTGTGGACCACCATCCACCCCCACCTTAGCTTCAACCCAGGCGAGTCTGGTGAGCCATAGCTCCCTCAATTATTCACTGAGTATACAAAAAGTTGGATATTCTCGTCTTGCGATCACACTGCCACACAAAATAATGGGTGCGCTAACGTAAGTATTAATATATCATACACATACAATAGATATGTGATCGCATCATGTGGTTTTGGCTAAACACGTTTCTCGTTTAATCTCTTCATTACTTTCTCACAATTGCATACCATTAATGGGCACATAATTAATTAGAGTTCCATAATTCATTTTCCTCCCGTTCACATAGCATAATTCGCCTTTATTCAAGCACATATATTTTAGCGTGATTCCTAAGAATTTTGAGATTATTAGGTACTTTATGACACACACGATCCATCATTTAAGATTTGCTATATATATATAGTCTTCCCATCTCAAATCTTTTATGCACAATTTGGCTCAAAATTAGTGTCAATCCTTGGGAAACACGAGGTAGAGCAATACCTCGACAAAACTACGGGTTTAGACACTCAAAACGCAATAGCAAACAAAGGATTTACATACAACTAGATTTTATACAAAAACCCAATTTTTTCACGAGATATCCCAAAACCTCAAGACATAACCAAAATTTCGCATTTGTAGAAGTCACCAAAACCCCCTTCAACGGACTCATTTTTATCATCCTCACGAGAAAGGATGGAAATTTCATACATAAATGAGAAAAAGAAAGGGAACTTGTCTTTTTATAGTTGATTCCACTTTTAAATGCTCACATGCTACAAAATTATGTTTTTATCCAAAAATAGTAAGATCACAGTGTAAAAATTAAATCTAACCTTACATAATTTTCAATAAATATTTCCTCACTCACCTGGCTACTTTAAACTTCAAGTACACGAATTTTTCCTCTAATTTTCTTGAATTTCCCCCTATTTCTCCTCTTTTCTAGCTGTTGTTGTAATGCCCCATTTTGGCATAAGATTTCCACGTAGATTAAATGAGTTTAAAATACCAAAAAGTGGGTTTGATAGTAAAATAAGTTGCTGAATCGACCGTAGGGAGTGCCCTGGAACCTTAATGTCTAAGGAAAATGATATAGTATTGACGAACGTTTTGAGATAGGATTTATGGTATTAAAAGAAATCAGAATCGAGACGCTTTTCGATACATCTAAAATACAGCTATGATTTGGGCAAAAAAACCAAATTATCGTAGAGGACTTTAAGGAAGTCAACGGAACCCTAAAGGGGCTTCAGTTTTGCATAAGGATCAACCCTGAAACGATTTTGAGATGAAACAAAGGTTCGGTGAAGGCACAGAGACAAAATCGTCTTTATCGAATAAACCATGAGTTATCATTTTTAGATTTTCGGTATCGTAATGCAAATTAATTTGGTGTTTGAGGATATAATTGCAATTAGAGAATTACCCAAGTGAAATAGAGATGAAAAGTGGCATTTAAATGTATAATTTTTCTCTTATTATAATATAATATATAATTATATATAAATATATATATGTACGTGTTGTGTGTACGTGGGATGGAAATCATGCCTCTGCATCTTCAAAGCCCATGCCCTGTAACTCCATACTTCATAGCCATGCCTTGCAAATCATTATGGTTGTATTTGGAGTGGGTTTAATGAAAAGAGGGATGGGCAAAAGGCGGTGAAAATGGCTATAAAAGGAAGGGAGATAAGAAGAAGCAACAACAAGCAATGGCAGAAAGTTGACAGAGAGAGTAGCCAAGAGCCTTAAAGGATCGAGGCCGACCAGCAGTAAGAGACGGCTGGTGGTGGTCATAGAAAGCGGCCGGAGATGGCCGAATTCGGCCATGGCAGCATCGGAGTTGCCGTTGCAGCAACTAGGCGACGTGGTGGAGATGGGGCAACGACGAGCAGAGGCGACCGAAGGTTGCTTGGTGGCCGGCAGGCTGTGCACGCTGCCATGGCAGTTTGCGCGTAGGCCCTGTGCGCTGGAAGGAGAAGTAGGGGAAGAAAGAAGAAGTAATGAGAAGAAGAAAAGAAAAGAAGAAAAAAAAAGAAAAGAAAGAAAGGAAAAAGAAAGGAATGAAGAAAAATAAAGAAAATTAAGGAAGAGTTTCCGAGAAATTCTAGAAAAATCTAAGAATTAGTTTGGGGTTAGAGGAGCATGCTTGGAGCTAAGAAATTGTCATGGCATGCATTTCGAAGTCAGAGCACGCATACCGAGAAAGCCTGGAGAGGCTAAGTTAAGGTGAGTAAAATTTCTTAGAAAATTTTAGAAAATCAAGAAAGTTATTTTATGAATTTTTATAGAGAAATATTTGATAAATATTTAGTTTGGAATTATTGAGGAAGAATAGGGAGAAAATAGGAAGAAAATTATGAAAAATTGAACAAAATAGATATTGATATTCTTTTGAATGAATATGATGTCTAGGGATCGTTGACACTCGAAGTCGTGTATTAGTGCAATTATTTGAGATTTGGCACAAAAATCAAGACCGAGCACATTATTTGAGGCATTTTGAGTTATGTTCGAGGTGAGTAGTTTATTACCAAAATTTGGCTTGTTTATACAAATGGTTTGATTTTTGAGTGATTCTTACACCAAACTTATGAGTGTTCTTACTTAAAAACTTGATTTATTTTGGGTGGTTTGACCTTGTACTTGATTTGTTTTATACAAATGATTTGACCTGCGATTGGTTGGTTTCATGTGGGAGGTTTGTCCCAAATTGTCTTATGCATGTGCATTGAATTTCATGCGTTATAAATTTATGCTTTGAAATGTTGAGTTTATATGATTCATGTTTTGTGTTATGGCATTGGCATGTTTATATGTGGTTCATGTGGGATGTAGGTTGTCAACCTGTATATGGCACTTGAGTGATAGTACTCGGGATGCGTGCCAAGGATTAATGTTATGTGACCCACTTGGAATGAGGCTGAGATGGATTTCACCCTACGGTACTCAAGTGACGGGGCTAAGAGTGGACACCACCCCGGTTGTTACCTCAAGTGACAGGAGTTAAGAGTGGACACCACCCCAAGTGCCTTTGAGAAACAATATTATTGCCTATGTGGACTTTGATTCTAGGGATAGTGTTGATCATCTTGTGGCTAAAGTTGTGTTGAGATCCGGAATACTTTTGTGTGGGAGCGTAATGCCTAAACATGATATAGGGGGGATACTTGGATTCATGCGTTGAGATTGTCCCTCTTAATCAGGATTGTGTTATATTAATGTGTCGATGAGGTTGTGTTGCCTTTAAAGAGATTGCATTTTCCCCACTTAAGGTTAAGTGTTATGTGAGATTCTCTTAGACTAGGACATGTCAGGATATGTCAGTTTGTTTTCATGGTCATGCATATATTCATGAAAATATTTTTGAATTCTCACTTAGATGATTCAACATCTAATTTGGACTTTATCCTTGAAATATTCAAACGTTTCAGGTGAAATCAGCGGCGCTAAGGGAAATGGCGTTATCGAGATGTAACTAATAGTGACATAATAGATCTTTTGTAGTTTTTATTATGTATTCTACTATAGACGTATTATTTTGGTGGTCATGTTGAACATCGACGGTACGAATTCTATATTATGAATAAAGGAATTATGGTTTTGTATTATCAAGGTTTCGATTCTTGCTTTCGTTGATGTGATGTTATTACTAGTCTTAGTTTATTCATTTAAGTTGATATGTTGAGAAGATAGATCAGGATTGTCGGAGTTTTAATTATGCTGAGTGTATGTTGAATGATTGTTGAAAAAAAAAAATATCCCCGAAATTCTGAGTCAACACGCGCTTAGGAAAAATAGGGCATTACAGTTGTTCGTGCCCCTTCTTTTCCCTCAAGTTCTCTCCTATTGCTACTCGAGTTCTGCCCAAATTGGGCTTAAAAAGAGGTAAAAAATGAATGGTTGGAGGTTGGCTGCGTGGTAGCTTGCCACAGTAGCATCGCTTTGCCCAAAACGACATTGTTTTGGGCAAGGCTTAGCCAGATTGTAGATTTTTCTAGCCAATTTTTTCCTCTAGCGCACGCATGGCCATGGCTCGATCCCACGCCCATTGGCAAGCCCCTCCCCCCACGTGTCTACCTCGCCTGCAACCTCCTTCAATATATAATACACAATTAAGCTTAAAGAGCTTCTCCAGCCACTTTAAAAAATTTCACCTAGACCCCATAATTTATGATTATTAACACCTATACCCCCACCTTAATAATACTACTTATATCACTTTTATCTGAAAAATTCGAAAGTTAATTAACTTAATAAATGTTAATTTTTGAACATATAATCTAATATTTGGATTTTAAATATTTATTAATTTATGAATAAACGGGCTATTGCAGTATATTTCCTTCCTTTGAAAATAAAAAAAAATTAAACTAAAAGTGTGTTTGATTATATTACCTAGAATTTAATTCTAGGTAATATTGGCTAGAAAACAAATTTCATCTCACCCCCTTGGAAAATGAATTTCATAGAAAAAAAATTTAAATGCTTGTACCTTATATATTTTTTCATAGAAAAATTAAGAGTGTTTGATTATTTTCTATAGAAAATATGTAATGATTACAAATTTTCTATGAAAAATATGTGCAATCAAACACACTCTATGTAAGAAAAAAGAAAAAGAAAAACAAGCATTTTTTAGCCAAATGTTAAGTTGTGTAAGCCTTTTAAGTGTAAAAATCCAAAGATGCAACCTTTAATTAACCACGTACTCATCTTAATTATACCACAATTATAAGAGAAGTAATAGAAAATGGAGAAAGAGCAATGAACTCGCATCAAAATATCGCATTCACCCCTAATGTTTTAATGTACACAAAATAGAGGCAATTAACTAATGAAAAAACCGAAATCAATTAGCAGCCAATGAATCAATTGGACAAGTGGTCAAAGGCTTACTTACTCTCTAGTGGGATTTCTATGATATATATATATATATATATGGTCAAAGGTGTTTTATTTTTGCCCATGCTCTAGTGCTATATATAGGAATTTTGGATTCACTTGCACCTTAATTGGTTGGGCTAGGGTTAGGAGGCTATAAGCCATAAGCTTAACTCAGACCTGCTTGTAAGTCTCTTTTGTCTTACCTTTCTTTGGTTTTCTAATCAATCCGAGAGCTGTCAACAATAATTAATTAGCTCTGTCAATCTAAACCAAGAAAGGCATAATGAATTATTATGTTTAGAGTGGCCACTTACAACAGTCAACAGTTGCTAGGGACCCTACTCCAGGATTCGCCACTTCCGATGACTCCCAAAGAAGAGTTTCTGAGAGTCTCCGACTTGCAAAGAGCTTAATTATGGAAAAGTTTTGAGGATGTAAATGGGGGAATACAATATTAATAAGGAGGAAAAATCTTTGAGGATGGAATAAGGAGGAGGGAAAGCTGCTTGCCTTTGAGGAGGATTGTAATGGGGTCGAGAATAAAAAATTAATAAGGACGGAAAGTCATTGAAGATATAAATGGGAGAAATAAGAATTTAATAGCAAATGATAAATTGAGATCAATTTTTCAATACAAGAAAAATATATATATAGTTACATATATAAACTGTAATAGATAAAAAGGTAGAAATTAATACAGTTTGATTTAGAAAAAGTTGAACAAGAGATGGTGGATAAGAATAAATTGAGATCTATTTTTCAATACAAGAAAAATACATACATGGTTACATATACAAACTCTAATAGATAATGTAAAAATCAAACCTATTCGATTTAGAAAAAGCTTAACAGAAGAAGTTGGGGGATAGGTAAACTTAGAGAATGTTCGATCGTAGAAAACAAACTATAGAGCTCATCTTTGAGAATGTAAATGAGGGAATAAAATGCATAAAGAGGTGGACAAGTCTTTGAGGATGTAAATGAGAGAATAAAATATTAATAAAGAGGAAAAGTCTTTGAGGATAAATTAATAAGGAGGGAAAGTTACCTTCCTTTTGAGGATGAAAACAGAGGGGTTAAAAAATTAATAAGGAGGAAAAGTTTTTGAGAATGTAAATGGGGCAATATAAAATTAATAAGAAAGAAAAGGGTGTGGAGGGAAATTTTTAAAGGAAATTTTTTAGTACTTCTTTTATAATTTATTAATAAATTTAAATAATATTATTTATTTAAAATGTAATATTTTATAGTATAATTAAAAAATAATTAAATTAAAAGTTAACCAATCTTAGATAAAAGAACTTTAAATCAATTTGAAAAAAATGTTAAATAGAAAAATTATAGACATGCAATAATAGATAAAATTATTTTTATGTACTAAAAATATATAATTAATTTTCATATATGAATTAATGAAAAAAAATGATGCTTCCTATGCAACTCTAAGCTAGAACTTGCAAGAATCCATGACCTTAACATGATTTTAAAAAATAATGCTTCCTATACTACCCAAAATAATTGTTCCTCTTGAAAATATTATATTCTTTGGGAGAACTACCCCCAATAAAGGGTTTCAACAATAGTTATATATGTTAAAATTAATAAAATAAATATTATAATTATGTAAAATAGGAAAAAAAAATATATAATTAGCTTACCTTAAGTTCACTCAAAGCATATAGTTATTGATATCATCAATTGATGTATTGGAAATAAATAATTAATATAAAATAATTGAATCCCTAATGAAATAAATTAATTACCATACGACTTAACAAGTTTTGATAATAAAACATTAATTTTAGAATTGCAAAAAATTAGTTATTGAATCAAACTCATTTTTTAATATATGAATCACTATGGTTGGGGAAATCCAATGATGGATTCTAATAATTGGAATCACGAGATAGTTTAAAAGTTTGCGACAATAATAATTTTTATGAATTATTGAATTGATTTTATTATTTGAGTAAACTTAATTAGGAAGATTGATGTCTTACAAAATACGCTTTAAATAACTAGTCCTAAAAAAATTATTGCAAAATCATTTCGAAAAGACCCTCTTGGAAGAATTACTTCTCCTGAAAATATTGCTTTATTTGGGAGAACTATTCTGTAGGAAGAGATATAACAATAATTATATATGTTAAAATTAGTGGAATAAATATTATGACTATGTAAAATAGGAAAAAAATATATAATTAACTTAGTTTAAGATCACTCAAAGTATATAATTATTAATATCATCAAATGATGTATTGGAGTCAAGTAATAAATATAAAATAGTTGAATTTATGATCAAATAAATTAATCACCGTAAGACTAAAAAACCTCATAATTATGTCACCATAGTCATATAAAATAGTTAAATGTCTAATTAATTTTTAATTTTCGGGTATGTAGATTGTTGAGCCAACGTTAATTTGATAGTAAGTTCCGATTATCAGAAACCATTGTTGACGGTAGCCGGCAACGTTTTCTCACAAACACAAGTTTTGATAATAAAAAAATTTAATTTTAAACCTACAAAAATTAATGAAATATATATTATAACTATGTAAAATAAAACATATATAATTAATTTAAAATCGGTCAAAGCATATAATTATTAATATAAAAAATTGATGTATTGAAGTCAAGTAATTAATGTAAAATAGTTGAATCCTAATCTAATAAATTAATAAACATGAGACCAAAACACTTCATAATTGTGTCATCATATTTAGAAAAACTCAAAATGATCCAAAATTTCATAATATAAGGAGTAATATATATATATATATAAACAATATTTTATCTTATATTAATGTAAATAATAATATGGGAGATACGGCTTCCGTCCCTCACTAATTAGTTTTGGTTTTATTTATTATACAATTCATCAATTGAAAGTTTGAAACGCTGTTGTCCGCCCATTAGGTTTTCTTCACTGCTGTCCCTCCACGATTAGGTTTTTTTCGCTACTGTCCGCAGCCTTCGGCCCTTCCCCTTCGTCTCCGTTGCCGTCTCCGCCGATCCTGAGTTTCGATTCCGAGTTCTCCTTGGTCTTCGTCTACGGTAAGGTTTCCGACGACCTTCTTTTCTAGTTTCCGCCGATTCCGAGTTCCCCTTCGTTTTCTGTTAGACAAATTTAAGCTACTGTCTTGCTCGTGCCTGCTTTGTAATTTTCATTATTTGGTGACCATAATATTCTATCTATTTTTTATTGTAATATTTCTGATGGTATTTAGGCGCTTTCTCTTTGTGTTATTAATCCATATGAAGTATTTCATCTTCCAATTGAAATTTATTCTGTCGATTAGTTTATTGAGGGAGCAATTTTACTGGAACCTTCATTGCTCGTGCAGAATACCATGCTGTACAAGCCCTCGAAATAATTCCAAGGATGCTTGCTTTAGGGCCTTTTGATTTTGCATTATCCCTATGTTTTCAATGTCTGTTTTTACTTTGTATTTATTTTGTGTTTATTTTTATTTTTTATTATAAAATAAAAACTAACCATTAAATTTGATAATGTTTTTCAAAATTTTGAAAATAAAAACTAAAATGACACTCAATATAAGTGTTTATATATATCTTATCAGATAATTAAATATATAAAAATTATTTTATATTGACAAAAATTTTTGTCCCCTTTGTAGGGTTTAAGTTGATGAATAGAGTGTAGCTAGTTGGTGATTAAAATTTAGGTGGATGAAGAGTGTGGAAATAAAATATCAGAAGAAAAATATATGTTGATATTTTTACTTTTTTAAAATGAAAATTGTATTCATCAATGTAGTAAATGAAGTTTTCTGTTTATTTTTTCAGTAAGTGAATGAAAATAGAAAATTGAAAATGACCCTAGACTCAAATGGGCTATTAAGATAAGGCATTGGTTGATTGACATAAAGACGTTTTTTATTGTTTGTTGTAAATAAGAGGGAAAATTGTAACTACATCTTGTAGTTTGTGTTGTTCATAAAGAGATTATAACCATTAAATAAATTCTGCTCCGCATATATTCAAGGGTTCAGAATGACAGGATGATGATTAACTAAACCATTACTTTAATTTACTATCTTTTAATTAATTTGCTGTAATTTTTTTACGACTTATTGAATTGCTTAATTTTCATTTTTTTTGTTCTTTAATATTAGGATAACTTGATGGATTGAAGTTGGATAAAACTCAAGAATAAATTTTGCTCTGCATATATTCAAGGGGTCCGAGGTTTCTTAGATGCTGCAAAATATCATGTTGACTCCATTGGTAGGATCTGATGCCCATGCCAAAACTGTAACAATTGTATCTTGAAAAGTTTAACAGAAGTCAAACAAGTTATTTTTCTTTATGAGATGCTGGAAAACTAGACTTAATGGATACATCATGGTGAGCCTTTTCAATTAGATAATGATAATCAATGTGGTGATTCATATGATGGAGGTGATTTTGATGATCAAGTTAATGATTAGGATAATGATGTTGAATGACATGCATAGAGGAAACCTTATGGAAGCTAATGTAGAGGAAATTTCCAATACCCATGGCACATGTATGTCTAAAGGAGAAGTTGAGAAATTTACTAGGCTATTGAACTATGCTGAATGTGAACTTTATCTTGGTTGCAAGAAGAACTCAAAGTTATCTTTTCTTATCAAGATGCTGTACAATAAGGCAATAACTAATTGCAATAACAAGTCTTTTAGTCTAAATCTAGAGTTCAAGGATGCTCTTCCAGAAGGTGAAACACTTCCAAACTCTTATTATGGGATCAAGAAATTAATGCGCGATCTTGGCCTTAGCTATATTGAAAGGAGTATAAAGATCTTGATCAATGTCCCAATCCAGCTTGTAAAGCTTCTAAATGGAAGTTTGGTATGGGTAAACGTAAGAAGATTGCTCAAACGGTGGTTAGATATTTTTCTTTGAAACCTAGACTCCAAAGATTATTCATGTCCAAAGAAATTGCAGAAGAAATAAGGCGGCATAGAGAAAAACGTGTTGATGATGATATAATTAGGCATTGGGCTGATGCTAAGGAATGGAAATTTTTTGATAAGTTACATAGTTTGTTTGCTCAAGATCCTCGCAATGTGCGGCTAGGCCTTTCTAGTGATGGATTCAACCCATTTGGCAATATGAGCACTATAGTTGGTTAATAGGCGGGAATGGGTTGATTGTATAACAGCTTGTTGTAAGGCTACTTGTTAGGCTGTTAAGTAGTTGGAAGAGTTGTTGCTGAATTGGCTAAAGGTTCTATATAAAGGAACCTACAGCATTGTGGAGGGATATCGGTTGAATGAATAATCAATTCCTCTCTTTCTTGATTCTCTCTCTCTTTCCTTCCTTATTTCTCTCTATTTCTATCTCTCTCCCTTGTTCTTACATTCTATAGTTGTTGAAATTGTCAGCCCTAATTCAAAGGCTTGACATTTTAGATTAAAAGGCTTTTGTGCAAAGAAAGAACCACTTGGCCTTTTAGAATCCTTGAAAGATGAATAAGAAGGATTTTATTTAAAGCTTGAATTCATGACACTTTAGGAAATAATGATGCAAATATATTTTTGAATAACAATGAGCTTTGTAAGATCAAAATATGTTACTGTAACTGCAAACTATGAATGCTGGAAATAGAAATTTAACTTGCTGAAATGACAGAAAGAAAGAATGCAGCACACAACATATTTCATAGTGGTTCGGCTCAACCAGCCTACTTCACTCCCTTGGCTCCTCACCAAGGATTTAACCAATCCACTATAGCTTTTGCAAGCTCAGCTATAACCTCAGTTTTTTACAGGTGCAGCTGTGATCTTTGCTTTTCACAAGCTCAATAGTAACCAAATACAACGGTTTTTTAAGTCTCAACCGAAACCACTGCCTTTTAAACGATGAGGCGTAACTTCTTGCCTTTTATGGATTAGGCATAACCACACAAAGATAGATAAAGATTATAGATTAAAAGCTCTTACAAGATTTAGAACAAACAATAAGATTAGCTTCTCACAAAGAAAAAAGAGATGCAAAGAATGTAAAGAGGATAAGCACTCTCTCTCTTTTTCTAATTGAAGATGAAAACTTGAATTATTTTCTTGGCTCAAAGCAATAGTAGAAAGTATTAGAATGACAGCCTTGATCTTCATCTCCTTATATAGTTGCTGTCTAAAGAATGAAAAACTGCAAGGACAGCTTTCTTTTTCCATAAAATAATTATTAGACTATGTGAATATCAAGATAAATGATTGATGGAAAATTTAGAGCCTTTTTGGAGCCTTAACAGTCTAAATTGTGCCTTAACAGCTAGTCTTTAAGCTCCACCACACTGTTTACTCGAGTGGAATTGGGCTTTACTCGAGTAAGCATTTTCTCCACTCAAGTAAGCTTTGACAACACTTGAGTAGACTCATCAGCTACTCGATTGAACACATCAGGTACTCGATTATATATGCACTACTTGTTGCCAACTGAGAGATGCATAAAATACTTGACTATTACACAATAATAGTTGATTGACCATCAATTTACACTCGATTGCTCATGAAAAATACTTGATTAAGACCTCATGATCATTGTTCAAACTCAATTACTCGACTATGAAATTGACATACTTGATTAATACAAGATTATATTCGATTAAGCTTATTTCTTAGTCGATTAAAAAGATATAAGACTCGGCTATCACTTTGATCACTCGATTACTTTTGGTATAGTTTAAACTTGCAATTAAATACTCAATTACTTAAAGCACACACTTGAGTGATATTTAAACATATTCGATTTGCTCAATGCATTACGCGACTACCATTCAAACAACATGTATTGTTTTGAATATCATTATCAAAACAATAACATCTAAAAGAGAAACAAAAACATTAAGTTTAAACACAAGTTTTTCATCACGATCTAATATATGACTTAAATTAAACCAAAACATTTTCAACACAAGTGCTGTTTGTGAAATTTGATTAAACTAACTTTCCAAATACATTCACTTGGTTACATAGAAAGTCTTAGAAGATAAATGAGGTGTTCTTGAGGGACATGACTTTGATAACAAGTTGAGAACAATATATGTTACTCAACGAGAATATTTCTTCCTTGATCAAAGAAGGATTATTCTTCTTAGCACACAAGAAGACTTATATTATAGAAATACCATTACTCAAATAACTATTCATTCACATATCAAATATATACTTGAAACACACATATGTTAAGTAATTTACTTTTATTTGACTAAAATAAAACACATAGAACATTGTAAATATGTTGAGCACTGTCAGATCTCCGGATCTGGCAAGAAGTTTAGCAGCAATTCAATTAGAATTGCGCGCGAACTGGAGGTGCTTAGGGTAAGAAAACGTGAGGGAAAAGATAGAAGTAGAGAAGGGAGAGAATTCGGAAAGAAACGAGAATGAGAGAACGTAACTTTCAAATTGTAATTTCAGATGCTTTAGAAGAAAAGAGCTGGCCTTATTTATAGGCGCCAAACTCGGAAATACACCAATGACTTAACCGCTAACTACCAGCTACCAAACAAACCAAATCACCCGCCTAAAGCAATATTACTACTCTGCCCTCTTCGGAATTGAGTACCGCCTTTGCCCATGACAATTCCCTCCCCGTCAGAGTCTTCTTGTCCCCAAGAAGAGTCTAGAGAAGACTGACTGCCCATGGAAACTGCTGGAGGAAGGCTGGAAGATACTCCCAAGTATTGTTTTCCGGATGCAAGTTGGACCAACGAACAAGCACCTGTGTGATGGGAAGATTGTTGCGGTAGATTACACGTTTGTCCACGATGGCAATAGGTTCAGCAGTGTGTTGCGACACCGAGACAGCTGGGGGTAAAGCTGCGCTCACTGGGTTAGTGCCGGAAGATGGTTTGAGGAGGGAAACGTGGAAGACCGGATGAATCGAGGTCCCTGCTGGGAGTTGCAAACGATAGGCTGTTTTGCCCACCCGAGCTAACACTTCATAAGGTCCATAGAATTTAGGACTGAGCTTAGAAATAGCTGTAGGCGATAGAGTCTTCAACTGGGCAGGTCGTAGCTTTAGATACACTCGGTCCCCTACTGAGAAGGTTCGGTCACTGCGCTTTTTATCCGCATACTGCTTCATGCGATTCTGAGCGTTGGCCCACTGGCGTTTGAGTGTTTGCAACACTTGTTGCCTCTGTGTGAGGTAGCTATCTACCGTAGCTACCAAATTCGGCCCTCCGCTGTGGGGAAGCAGCGGTGGTTTGTACCCGAACAGAGCTTCAAATGGAGTCATTTTCAGGGACGAATGGTAATTGGTGTTGTACCACCATTGCGCCAGGGGCAGCCACTTATGCCACCCAGCCGATTGCTCCAAGCATAAGCATCGAAGGTAGGTCTCCAGGCATTGATTCACACGTTTCGTCTGACCATCCGTTTCCGGATGGTAGGCCGAGGACATATGGAGCTTAGTTCCCATCGAGTGCATAAGTTCCTTCCAAAGTAGGCTGGTGAAGACTTTGTCGCGATCGGATACAATGATGCGAGGCAAACCATGCAATTTTCCAACCTGATCAAGGAACACTCGCGCCACCTCTTGGGCTGTGAAAGGGTGCGTGAGGCTAAGGAAGTGACTGTATTTGGTGAGCCTGTCCACTATCACCAATATGCAGTCTTTGCCTTCAGATTTGGGCAAACCTTCTACGAAATCCATACTGATACTAGCCCAAGCTTGCTCCGGTTGAGGAAAAGGCTGTAGCAAACCAGGGGGATGAATGTTCTCGTGTTTGCACCGGCTACATATGTCACACTCCTTAATATACTTCTGCACGGTCTTCTTCAGCCCCGGCCAATAGAACAATTGCTGTATTCGGTTATAAGTGCTTTGGACCCCAGAATGACCTCCTACCGGCGAGTCATGCAGGGCTGTTAGGATTCTCTTTCTCAGCTGCTCATCATCCCCGATTACCAACTTTTCTTTATAGCGTAACAGCCCATTCCGTAGTGAATATCCCGGTTTACTCATGGGGTCTAACGTCAATTGTTCCATTAAATCCTTGGTCCACCCAGTGTGTTCGTAACTGGCTGCGACTTCCGAATACCACTCTGGTATAATAGAAGTCACCGTTGCCATTGTTCCCTCCTCCATACAATGGGAAAGGGCATCAGCAGCCTTGTTCTCGTGCCCTTTCCTGTATTGAATAGTGTAATTGAGCCCCATGAGTTTAGACATTCCTTTCCGTTGGAGATGAGTGTGTAATTTCTGTTGTAACAGAAATTTCAAGCTCTCGTGGTCAGTACGAATAACCGTTTTGCTCCCTTCTAAATAATGCCGCCATTTGTCTACGGCTATCAAGACCGCTAGGAGTTCTTTCTCGTACACACTCAAGCCAAGGTGTTTTGGAGCTAATGCCTGGCTGAAGAAAGCTATAGGCCTCCCCCCTTGAGCCAGCACTGCTCCAACCCCATAGTTGCTAGCATCGGTTTCCAGAACAAACGGCTGATTGAAATCGGGAAGAGCTAACGTAGGAACCTCACACATGGCCTTTTTGAGTAGCTCGAAGGCTGTTTCAGCTGCTTCATTCCATTGAAACCCATCTTTCTTGAGCAACACCGTGAGAGGCTTGCTAATGATGCTGTAATTTTTAACAAATCGCCTATAGTAACCCGTGAGACCCAAAAATCCCCTCAAACTCTTAACAGATGTTGGTCTCGGCCAGTCATTCATGGCAGCAATCTTTTGTGGATCAGTGCTCACTCCCTTCTTCGATATCACATGGCCCAAATACTCTACTTGGGTCTGTGCAAAGGCACACTTAGACTTCTTGATGAACAACTTATTGAATCGAAGGATTTGTAAGGTTAACTGTAGATGCTCTAAGTGTTTAGAAAAGCTGGAACTATAAATCAGGATATCGTCAAAGAAAACGAGAATGAACTGGCGGAGATAGGGCTCAAAAATATGGTTCATGATAGCTTGGAAGGTGGCCGGTGCGTTAGTTAGGCCAAAAGGCATAACTAGAAATTCGTAGTGGCCTTGGTGAGTCCTAAAAGCTGTTTTGTGAATGTCGTGGGAGCTCATTCGGACTTGGTGATACCGGGAGCGAAGGTCGAGTTTGGAAAAAACTTTGGCTCCGTGTAGCTCGTCCAGGAGGTCTTCTATGATAGGTATAGGGAACTTATTCTTTATAGTGATAGAATTGAGTTGGCGGTAGTCTATGCAAAACCGCCAACTGCCGTCCTTCTTTTTAACTAACAAAAGAGGAGAAGCGTAAGGGCTGATGCTTGGTCTAATGACTGACTGTTGAAGCATTTCTTTGATCATTCGTTCGATCTCAGCCTTTTGTCTCGGAGGATAACGATATGAACGAATGTTAACTGGCTCAACGTTTGGTTTTAAGGTTATGGTATGGTCGAATTGTCTGGGAGGGGGTAGAGCGTTTGGTTCCTCAAACAAATCCTTAAATTCATCTAAGAGTTCATCGAGTAAGTCCAGTTGAGTTACCTCCCAAGGAATGGCGCCTTGCCGTATAACTTCCAGTTTAATTTTTCCCCCAGAATCCAGCTCCTCTTCTTCTTGCCCCAGTGTTTGTATTGAGAACAATTGAGCCACTTGAGTCCACTTGCTTTTAAAAAGCTTGTGCAATCTCTTGCCTGAAATGAGTTTACAAGTTCCTGCCTCTGTCCCACCGGTGATAGTCATACGTTTTCCTCCTTTGTCAAAAGTGACTTCCATCTTTTTGAAATCAAAGCAAATAGGACTTACTTCTCTCATCCAATCCACGCCTAAGACCATATCACATCCCCCTAACCGGAGAAGCCTCAAGTCAGCTTCGAAGTCCTCCCCCTGCATCTGCCAATAGAAGCCCATGCAGGCCGATTTACATATCACCTTTTGCCCGTTAGCCACCGTAATCGACAGCGGTATAGTTCCAGTAAGTCGACAATGGAGCCTCTTGGCTACTCTCTCATCCAAGAAGCTATGCGTGCTTCCGCTGTCAATGAGTATCGATAAATCATCCTCCTGTGCCTTACCATCTACCTTTATGATTTTACTTGTGGACACTCCCCTTAGTGCATGTAGAGATATCTCCATCCTCTCATCGTCTCCTTCGTTTTCTTGACTCTCTGCGTCTTCCACTGATCCTTCCCCATCCTCGGTACCTTCGAGTAACAATAATTGACGTTTGCATTGATGGCCCGGTGTATATTTATCTCCACACTTGAAGCAGAGTCCAGCTAATCTTCTCTGTTCTCGCAAGTTGTTTCCAAGTGATGATGACGGGGCGGGTAGAGCTAATGCCTTTCCGTTAGCGCTCCCTGATCCCCCTTCCTTGTTCCACCCCTTGCTGTTCAGTGGTATAGGTACTGGCCAACCTCTGTTAGCTCCTCTCTGTTTCTTCGATAGAGCTTCTACTGCTAGTTCCTGCAACTTAGCACACTCCACCGCCTGTTGTACAGACTTTGGTTGGAACATTTTCACAATCGGCCTGATTTCTTCGTTCAAGCCGCTGATGAAGCTTGACACGAAGTAACACTCGGTGAGTGTTGAATTGGAAATTAACATAAGTGCCTTCAATTCCTCAAACTTCTGTTGATAAACTTGCACCGATCCTCCCTGTTTCAGTTTATTAAATTCTTCCACTACGTCAAACATTCTTTCTCTCCAAATCTTCCACACAATCCTTCCACAAATGCTTCCCAAGAGCATTCGTCTTTCACTCCCATCCAACCTTGATACCACGCATCCCCTACATCGTTAAGGTAGGCTGCAGCAGTAGCTACCTTCTGTTGTTCAGCGTGGTAGAGTTTAAACACTCTCTCACAACGCCTCGCCCACCATCGCGGGTTCTGGCCGTCAAACAAGGGAATCTCCATGCGCGGCATCAACGTTTCGCTCTGATTCGAGCCTGGAGTTATGCCAGACCTCCTGATTCCCGCAACTTCCTCCATCAAAGGAGGCTCATTTTCTAATTCAGCAGATCCTTCCGATCGGCCATTGCCTCCTATGTCGTTTAGGATTGGCTCCGAATGCTCTCTCGGAGGAAAGTCCGGAGAGATTCGAACCTGCGTTTGGCGAGAAAACATCAGCATAAACTGATGCATGTGATCCCGGAGAGTTTGATTCTGCTCTCTCATTTGTTCCTCCAATCGAGCAGTCTGTGAACGACTTTCCTCTCGCCACACATTCACCGCTCCATCGATCCTTCTTTCCACCGAACTTTCAAATGTATCCAGTCGATTCTGCATCTCCGAAACAGATGCAGTAACTTGCTGGAGCTGCGCTTCCATATGTTTCATCCGAGTGCCTTCAGCCATAGCTCTTCCGAACGCCCAGGGCGTGCTCTGATACCAAATTGTCAGATCTCCGGATCTGGCAAGAAGTTCAGCAGCAATTCAATTAGAATTGCGCGCGAACTGGAGGTGCTTAGGGTAAGAAAACGTGAGGGAAAAGATAGAAGTAGAGAAGGGAGAGAATTCGGAAAGAAACGAGAATGAGAGAACGTAACTTTCAAATTGTAATTTCAGATGCTTTAGAAGAAAAGAGCTGGCTTTATTTATAGGCGCCAAACTCGGAAATACACCAATGACTTAACCGCTAACTACCAGCTACCAAACAAACCAAATCACCCGCCTAAAGCAATATTACTACTCTGCCCTCTTCGGAATTGAGTACCACCTTTGCCCATGACAAGCACAAGATATGATACTCAACTACAAAGCAATTCATTTAGCACAAAGATACTTTAATTTGAGTATTATGATGTCTCATTTATATTTAACAAAAACAAGAGCACACAAAAGATGAACAAGGCATATATGATTTCTATTTCATAAGCCCTAAGCCATCATACACAAATGCATACTTTGAGTAATTCTTGAAAGATAAAAACTTTAGAATTTCATTATTCAAATGCATTGAACCTAAACATGAGCAATACTAGGAAGAATTGCTTGTAATACATACAGCATTTAAGTTCTTTCACGAACTATTTTGACTATATCTAGATGCTTTAAGATAATACTACTTAATTGCATCTTCATTCTTATTCGAGTGATTAACCATTACTCGACTATAAGCCTGTGAAAATGGATTTTCAGAAGCTTAATCAAAATGCTACATGAAATCAACAATTCTATAAATACTTGAACCAAAGCAACAAACATTTAACTAATAAAATCTTAAATGTTTTTCCATTAAATTTCAGAGCATTGAGAGCCTTAAGAATCTAATATCAAATATCACATAGGCAATGTAGGCTTTATGAATTTGAGCTTTAGGATCACTATCTAAGCATGAATACATTTACTCAAGAGCAAAGATGATTTAAATCAAATAGAACACATTGCTCCTAGATTTGAGAAAATGCTTAGAACATATTTTGAGTACTTAAGATATTTCCCAACCTTAAGCTTACTCTAAGTGTCTTGAGGATATATGACATTTATCCAAGACACTAATGCATTGAGGATATATGGAATATCTCTTGGAATTCTGGAGCAACTTATCAATATACTAAGCATATTGGAAGATAAGGAATAGAACATGTCTCAATCACAAGAAAAGCATTGTAAGGTTATCAATACTACCATAACAAGTCTATGATAAGAAAATATAAATTCTACAAATCAAAACTCAAGAACCATTACTTTTGAGTATATGATCATTTAAACATTAGATATAAAACATAGAACACATTACTTTTAAACTTTGAGTAATGCTGCCACATAAAATATTTAGTATATCACGAGCTTCACAAACTACTCATGCATTATCCTTATGATGACCCTAAAGAGAGGTATATTAAAAGATATAAATAAAGCATATGGCTAAAAACAAGTTTTACATATATGAGAACATTAATAGATAAATCATAATAAGAGAATCCTATCAAGGTTCCTTGACCTTATATATATTGTCAAGGCAACCTCAACATATATAACCTATCAAGCTAGGCTTAACATATGCTTAAGCAATATTCTAAACAATTTTTCACATATACAAAATATATTAATAGGCTATGAGAACATGACATAAATAACAATATTTCTTTAAGATAAATCTTAAAGCATCCTTAACATAGAACAAACCTTACATTAAAGTTTTGCATAAGATAATCATCATCAAAACAAAAAACTCAACAATGGTAATATGAGCCTTGGCATGCCTTGACCATGTTAATATGACATTGTATTGTGAGTAGGGAATAGTATGTGTTACTGCTGCTATCAATCACCTTAGGGCATATGTGACACTATGTACTATTATTATTATTATTATTATTATTATGGGCATTTTGCACCGAAGATTTGTGAGATGGTTCTACTAGCTGTTCCCACATTTTTTGCATTCATGCTTTTTTTTTTTTTTTTTTTATAACTGTTAATAGATAAAATAGTTTTCAAATAACAAGATGCATAGGGAGTTTAAGTATTTTGGCGAGCTGGCTCAGTCCCTCATGACATTCAATCTGTCACGCTATGAACTTGACTCTAGGAAGAATTTTCAATTTCTTAATTTCTTGTTTCTTTTACTACTGTAATTTCCTTACTGTTATTTTTACTTATTGCTGTAATTCCAATTCTGTTAGAGATTGTTAGCCTAGGGAATCCACGTGCATGCGGATATATCTGGCAGTAGACAGTTACAACTGCCTAGCTGTAGGAATCTGCCTTAGCAGGCTGTATACTCGGCTCCTAACAATTTCCTTGGATATCAATGAAGAATATCTGAATATTTTATCCCTTCTCTCTCTCTCTCTCTCTCTCTCTCGTTCTTCCTCTCTCTCAATTCTCTCTCTCCCTCTCCCCTTCTTTCTTTCCTCGGTTTAGTACTCTGTTCCTTTGGGAACATCTTCCCATTCATATCGAATAGGAAGAGAGACAATTGTCAGGCTTAGGCCGTGACACAATCCTAGTTATAAAATCTGATTAGATGGATGCTCATTCCCATTGTGTTATGAATTATGATTTACTGAAATTTTCATTAATCATCAGTATTAAGCATCTATGATTTGTGAATTTTCATGTATCATGGTTGTACAGGTGGCTTACTATTCCCAAGGAGCCTGTCCTATCTTGGGATTAGTTTTGGTCATGGGCCCTATAATTTGGGTCATGACAGTGGCTCCGCCCATTGTCTAGAGGTCGGCCCTCTTCTCGGCAAGTTGTGTATCATGGAGTCTAAATATTTGGAATGATTATTGATCGAACAACATTTGATCTAATAATCTTTCTAGACATTATTAGCATGAATTTTTCCATATGAAGAGGGGTTGTAATTGGGAAGAAACAGAACAGTTCTAGGACAATGCTTATAATCACATTGAGCTCAAATCACCCATTATTCTTGTGATGTTTAGTGGTATACAATTTACAAGATAGCTTTGATTTGGTAGCTTGCCAGGTAAAGTTGTGACTATTTTATAGATGCAATGGAAAATATATATTCCCCCCTCTTGTTAAATACCATGAAAAAGAAGGAAAATAAAATATAAGAATTTCTTAGTTTACATGGCTTTTCTCCTGTTGCTTTTCTTAATTTCACATAATTTGCAAAAGTTTAGATTTTAAGTAGGAGAGTGAATACTATGGGGAATTAGTATTTAATTTTTTAGTTTTTCTTCTCATTTTAAATTTGTTATCACTAGACAGCACAAAACATCACCCATTAGTTTTCTTCTTAATTGCTTCTGCCTGGACTATTGAGATGTTATTGCCAAGGGGACTCTTAAACTGCTTTACTAACTGCCTTTGGATATAAAATGGTGTTTTTTTAATTAAGCCTTCTCTAAGATGAAGGGCTATATTAATTTCTGTCAATGCTTTCTTTAAGATCTATTGTTTTTAGTACAACACCCTTATGTAAAACATATAATGTTCTTTGTCATTTGCAGTGGAAGTGGTTGATGCAATCAAGTTTCGAGCTTCAACTATGCTTTCGGGTGACAACTTGTTATGCAAATCGCACTATGACATTCTAGGTGTGAGAGAAGATGCAAACTATGAAGAGATCCGCACAAGCTATCGGTTGGCCATCCTTAATTCCCATCCGGACAAATTGAGAACACCTGAAGATTCCTCTGCAGACCATGAATCTGGATCTAGATTTCTGGAAGTGCAGAGAGCCTGGGAAATCCTCAGCAACCCGAAGTTGCGGGCAGCTTACCACAGTGAACTACAAGCACTGAGGCAGGATTTAGTTGCTGCAGAAGACGTTTGTTTGGAGGATATGATAGTTGACGTTACTGGCGAAGTTGTGGAGCTCTTCTGCCAGTGCCGGTGTGGTGACTACTACTATATTGATTCTGCGGAGTTGGGAGAGATGGGATACAGGCTAGTGAGAGATGGAAGTAAGATATCTTTAAACAATGGTGATGCTCTACCATCATCAGTTCTCCTTTCTTGTGGTTCTTGCTCTCTGAAAGTTCGTTTGTTGATTAATGGGGAAATTGTGCTTAATACTACCGATCCTCTGTAATGCAGATGTAATGGTTTTGGTTTTGGTTAAATTTTTTGAAATAGCAGTCTCGGTGTCTTCAGGCTTTACCTTTCAATATAGTAACAACAAATCTACAAACTGAAAGGGCATTGAATTGGATGTGGGTACTTCGCCAAAGTTTCGACTATTTTCAATTCATAATTTCAGGGCATTGCTCGCCTTTTCTATCTGGCGGAGCTGAATGCAAGGGGAATGAGAAAGTCAATCCCTGAAATACATGTTAAATTTAGATTTTTAGACTTAGATGTGGCAAACCATCCTAAAAGATAATATATGCTTTGAGGAGGAGCGCAATTTTTAAATCCCATGACTGAGGTAAGTTACAACAGTTCTTTTTTTTTACCCATGATTAGATATTGTGTATGATCACTATATATTATTATTATATCATGTTTAAGAATTTTTGAAAAAAAGATTTTTTACCTTCTTGTGCTATAAATTTATTGTTTGAATTAATTTGGTTCACATGCACGCCCATTGATCTTTTCATACGCAAGTAAGTCATTTTTTATTAAAAAATATTATACTCATAAATAAGTTTGACAAATAAAATTCATAAGCTAACGTGATAAATATAAATTTATAATAATTTTACTCAAAATTAATAATAATGAATAGATGTATTGTTAATTTTAAGTATGATTATTATGAATTTAGATAGAATTATTATGAATGTGTATAACTAATAAGAATTTATGTGTGTCATGTCAATTGATGATGGTTGCTTGTCAAACTTATTTGTGGATATGATATTTTTTTATTTTTATCTTTAATATTTTTCACGCGTTAATATTTTGCATCTTAATTTTGTGATTAATATTTTTGATAATCCCTCATCTTTTCTAACAATTAATTTGAGATATCTAAAACAAGGAAGTTCTTTGGTGCAACTCTTTCAAGCAAAAGGATGGAGTTAGTAGTTGCAGGAATATTTCTAAGGACGAATGCGGAGAAGTTTTTCAGAGTGTGGACAAGTAAGAATTTCGAAGTGCTTGAAATAGAAGTGGATCCGTATGGGGGACTACCCACTATTTATAAGACCCTGGCACAAAAACTGAACCGATGTTGTAATCATTATGCTTGCGACTTTTCAGTGCAAAAAATTCACAACTCTTATGAGCATTATCACGAACTCTCCCGAAACAGGAACCCAAAGTTCTTCTGAGTAATTAGACATCTCACCCTCTTTTTCTAGCTATGTTGTTGAGTCTTCTCGCAACATTTGTTTCGAACATTTGTGATGGTTCGCCTAATAATCTCATATGGCTGTCGATTTTGAATAAAACCAGTGCAAGCCATGACTTCTTTGGAACAACTACTCCACATCTGATATATTCTTCCCTGCAACTTTTAGTTGAAGCAAAAAATAGGGAGCCACTATTTGTAGCATGACCTTTAGGGGGAAGTTCTCTCTGAGAAGCCTTGTTGCATAGGAGAAGAAATTGTTGTTACCTAAGTACAACAATTAAATTTATTTGTCTTGAGATTAGTCAAAGTAGAGTCCAAGCTAGAATCTCCAGATTTGAGACACTGAGGGGGTTGAGCTGAGGCTGCTACTTAGGAGAGCTATGGCTTCAGAAGACACGGAAGGGCCTTCAAGGCCTTTGGGGTATTAAGGTTGGAGAGGTCTCGGAGGCTCTTGGTCGAGAAGGTCCTGAAGGGTCTTTAGGAAAATTGATTGTGGAGTCTTCAAAGAGCAATGTCTTTCCTAAGTCTGTGATCACAAAAGACGTCAAAAAAGCACGCGGGGATCTTTCCTATGTGGGCCCTCCGATGCCAAAATTAGACAAAATAGTCTATGATGTACATGTAAGAGAATGTAGATGAATGTATGTTGTGTGCATTAAGGGGTCATCCGGTATCCTAAAGGGCAGGGTTAATATCTTCCAAATGAGTTTTAGAATGAGAAAGAGTAAAGGTCCAAAGAGATCCAAAAGATGCAGAAAGATCCAAAAACATTCGTCTACCTTGAAGGAGGCAGATATATATAGATGCTAGGTGGGGCCCATAGTTGAGTCCTCAGACACTTTTGGGAGATGCATCGGGTGAGATTAGAGGGCTAGAGATATCTTCGGGGTGAAGATGCCACGATGAATGTGGGCGGGTGGCCTTGAAAGGCTCTTTGGGGCCACCAGGTATCTTTCACCCTAGAGACTTTAAAGGAGTCTTTGGACTTATGCAAATTAAAAGGCCAGACCATCCTAGGGGACTTCTTATGGAGGCCCTGGGAGACTTTCACCTCGGAAACTCTCCAGGGACTTTGGACTTAGCAGGTAACATCTAAAAGACCTAGGAATTTTTTAGTGTACCTCGCAACAATAGCTCCTCACTTTTGCCTTGGGTTGAAAGGCGAAGAAAAGAGTAAAAAGGTGGGTGCTTGATCCCTGAAAGTTGAGATATGGGCTAACTCGGGCTAGGCTTAAACATGCAAATAAGAGATGTGAGTGTTTAGGAGAATAATACCTTATTTGTTTACCTTTATGGTTTGTGGGGGCATGCGAGGGTTATCATTCTATGAACATCCATGTATTTTGTTGTTAGCGGACAGGGCTACTGCCATTTTTGCGGCTAAAGGGACGAGTCTACTTTAACTTCCAAGATTGTTTCAAACTCATGAATATTTTCAGGATTTGACAGTTATCGCCGTTGTTCCCTAGCTTCTTCGTCGCAGAGGAGCATGGGAATTTGTTCATCTAACGCGTGCCCTTAATGAATGCAGGAAAGGGGATGCTGGCATCTGTAAAAATTCCTTAAGAAAGGTCCAATCCTGAATGAGCGTAGTAGTGCTCGTCAAGCACCTTAGCACGAAAAAATGAAGTATCGCTGTTGCTGACAGTAGTTCATAAAGCTGTGACTGTCCTTGGTGAGGATAACTTGTTCTATGTGCACTTGTACTTACATAAACATGTACACATAAGAAAAACTCGGCGTCCCAATGATTACTCTTTGGGATGCTGACCCAAAACAGTACAAAAAATGAACCGTGGGCCATATGATGGAACTCTCTATCGAGAGCTTTGCAGCTAGCGAGAGATATTACTACTTTAATGGCCACCAAGGGAATGGATCACTCGTCGTTTCCTAGGTTACCTCAAACATGCAGATATTGTTGAGGTTTATTAGTTGTCATCGTTATTCCCCGGCTTATTTGTCGCTGAGGAGCCATCAAATTTATTCATCTAGCACTTACCCTCGCTGAATGTGGGAGGGAGGACATCGAAACATGTAAAATCTTTTTAAGAAAAGGGTTACCTTGAGGAAAGACGACAGTATCCATTATATGCCCCTCATGGTGTTCTAAAACAAGCTTTTACCCTTGCTACTTGCGATAAACATGTATGACTACAAATAAAGACAAACGTAATATTGTATCTAGTTGTTTATAGTTATATTAGCAAAAGAACCATGGATCCTTGATCGTTAGTGCTGCGTCATGTGTCGTCCTATTTGAAGAATTTTTTTTTTTTTTTTTTTCAGATAAGTGGCATTCCAAGTTTTACTAAACGTTTCCCCTTTGAGCGTCTAGAGAATGCATGTGTTCGAGCCTAATATTTATCAAATCCTATAGGGACCTTCATGATTTACCTGAAGTTTACCTTTTTCACGGAGAGTGCCCATGATAATAGATTTTGTGAGCACTAAATCTCTTAGTTATAGTGGCCTGTCTTGGACACGAGCATTGTAATAGTTAGCTATTCTCTGATGGTAGGCTGCTAATCAAACGCCAGCTTGGTCCATTAACTCATCCACCAAGTCCAAATAGAAGAGGAACGCCATCATTTGGTGTATCAAATGCAAGGGTTTAATCAGTTTTCAAAAACTTTTTCAAAAAACCATACAAGCACAGTGGAAAAATTCAAGAATCACCTTGCAAGACTTGGTTTCCAATGACCATATGCAAAACAAATTCAAACCATGTCATATAGGGTTTAACATTTATACCTCACAGTGGTTTGCAGTCCGATGAAGAGACTAAAATCTCCTCTAAGGCAACAATAGTTGCATGCCAATAGCTCTCGAACAGCACTTTGGGTGACTAACTCGACCCCGAAAACACGAGGGGCCTAGTCAGTCCATACTCCAAGTAGTGGCTGAGACCAACAAGAATGCCTATGTGCTAGCCAGGCTTCTTGTTGGTGATTAAATAGAAATTGGGTTCAAAACAAAGCGGCTCTCAATCTCAATAGTCTCACTATTATACAGAAGTTGCTACTCTAACAATGAGAGGAACAATGGAGCAATGAGGGAGCAATGGAAGAGTGCTTCTAGGCTTTGGAAGAAGAAGAAAAACGAGCTAGGTCGAGAGAGAATTGCACACACAAAAGCCACATCTCGTTCTTTGTCATCAAAGCTTATATATTGAACCCAATAAAACCCTTGACGCCTCTAATTGAACAAACCATCTATGAGAGAGAGAAGGGACAAGGAGAGAGAAGGTAGAGCCATACTAGACGCACATCGTCCTTTCCTCGTCCTTCCCAGCCATGTGTTGTCTGATTTTCGTTACAAAAACGACAAAAGATCGTGCCAAATGATCCTTTCTAACAAAAATAGTCGATCGTTCTAAGGAACTATTAACAATTTGGCACAAGCTGGTCAACCAATTCTGAACCTGTTGACCTGTTCTAGCCTTTGATGTGGTCGACAACCTCCAAGGCCTATCGACCGATTTTGTCCTTTGTCTATGTTTCCAGAAATTATATCTAGATCTGCCATTAACTCTTAATGACCCTTTTATTATCTCATGATGAAACCAAGGCCCCTACTTTTAACAACATGTCTGTTAACCCTTGATAGTTGCTCCAATTAATTTGAACCTTTGAACTCAATCCGTTAACTCTTAATGGTGACATCATTAGCTCTTGATAACAATTACAACTTTAATCGTTTAGTCAACTACTACACCTAGATATGCATGTAACATTCTAGGTTTATTACTAACAAGCAATCAAGACACGTTAAACTCTTTGACGCTGACCAAAATTTTTGGTCTATAACGAGGATCTATCCATCTCCTCGATGTACCTAGAAAGACCTTGAGTGACAACTAGTATTATGTCAAGGCGACCCTACCAGTAATGAAGTCATACTTCAAAGAGAACCTATTTGGGCTTTTGATTCTCGTATACTATAATCCCTCCATCAAATAACATCTCGATCGAGTGAGAGTCATGTAGTGATTAAACTCACTAACTCGATAGTTATGCTAAGATAAGTATGGTGTGATTGAGATGACACATCGAAACTCCTTTCAACATTGGAAACACTTTCCAATGAAGTGTATTCTAGCCAAAATGTTCACCTCACGTCGGAGGTCAATGGATCACATTAGCAATCACATGTCTCCATGCGCCACTTTATGGAGACCACACAATGCATCTCTCTCCCGGTAACTGAATGGTTATTAGCAATAATAAATCCCTAACATTGACATACAAGACAACTGTACTGCCTTCGATCTAAGAACCAGTAATACAATCAAAGCCAGTGACATATCATAGATCCTCTCAGCCATGTGATCTATCACGTGCATCACATTCAGTAGATGTTCAACTGACTTCTACCCACATGTCTACTATATCCATCTCATGGATTATGGTATGTGACTCACTATCATTTATCATTAGTATCTCATTCTAATCAAATGTAGCAACCCATATGCCAATCCGTAATTGATTGCTTATAGCCCTCTTCTAAGAAATCTAAGGACCGAGAATTGTATTAAGAAATCTTTAATCTGAAAGTCTTAATTAGTCACATATTCTTAACACTTAAGAATCAGACTTTGACAGGAAATCTAAGAGCTCATTCATATAATTGATTGGAAAGGTATGAATGAAGATATGACCTTAAAATATGAAAATATATTTTATTATATTTACAAGAATTACATCATTAGTCCCATAATTACAATTGTTGTATGCCATCTAAAGTTAACATTAAGGCATTAACACTAACACAAATTATTGGACAACTACTTTGAATTTCTCTACTCATCAAAGGCTACGACTCGTGGGGATTGGATGTCCATTTCAATAGGAATGAGGGCCTCAGGTCCATACATGAGATTGAAAGGAGTCTCTTTAGTGGATGCTCGGCTAGTAGTATGGTAGGCCCATAGGATTAATGGGAGTTCTTCTACCCAAGCACCTTTCACTTTATCCAATCGTGTTTTTGAGGCTGCGAAGAACGATTTTATTAGCTGCTTTGGCTTGATCGTTCACTTGTGGATAAGCAACTGATGCCATACGAAGACAGACTCCCTATCTGCTACAAAAAGCACAAAAAATGTCAAGAGTCGAATCGTGTGTGATGATCTGTGTTGAGGATTCTCGAGATTCCAAAGCGGCAGATGATATCCTTCCAAACTACATTATCCACTTTTTTCTCCGTGATGGAGGTCGGGGCTTTGCTTCTACCCACTTGGTGAAGTAATCAATGGCCATAAGTAGAAATTTTTGCTGCCTAGAAATGATGGGAAAATGTCCAAGTATGTCTAGCCCCCATTGTGCAAAAGGAATAGGTTGGAGAATTTGTTGAATATCTGTCATATGCAAGGAAGATAACGGTACATGAACATTTATCACAAGTTCGAACCTTAGTGGAAGCTTCTTTATGTAACGTGGGCCAGAAAAACCTTGCCTCGTGATCTTGGCGGCCAATGATATTCCACCAAGGTGTTCACTGTAGTCACCTTCGTGCACGTCGTTCAGCACTAGCTGCGCCTCATGCGAACCAAGGCACCTTTGTAATGGCATGGAAAAGGCACGCTTGTATAGAATACTATCTATAATCATAAAGTGGGCTACTTAAACTTTCAGTATCTTGGCTTTCACAAGATTAGTGAGAAGCTCCCCAATGAGCAAATATTGTGTAACACCCCGCTTTTCTCATGTGTGGCATTAACTCGAGATTTTGGGAATATTTTTTTTCCAACATACACTTAACATAAATCATTCCCCAATAATCCCATTCCACCTTCTTAGCATATCAAACTTAATAATCAATAAGCTAAGATAAGTAATATCATCACATATGTGAAAGCAAGATTGAAATCTCAAATGGTACATAATCGTAAACGCTTCAGTTATAAGATACAAATCATACCATTGTTTAACATGACATCTTCAAAACAAAATATATAGAGACTCATCTTTCAAAAGTAACAACTAAATACCTCAATCATAGTCAAAAGATATGCTAAAGAACACTTATGTAAACAACGGCTACATCTCGATAACCTCATTTCCCTTGGTGCCGCTGCTTTCACCTGGAACATTTGAATATTTTAGAGGCATAGTCCAAATTAAATGCTGAATCATATAAGTGAAGGTTCAAAAACATTTTCATGAATATATGCAAGACCATGAATAAATTGACATATTCTGACATGTCTCAGTCCAAGAGAATCCCATACAATGTTTAACCCATACAACGGGAAAAGAATAATCTCTCTAAAGGCAACATAACAACATTAACGCATTGACATAACACAGTCTTAGCTTAAGAGGGAAAACATCAACGCATCTCCCTGACACCACAGGAACAATCGTTGCCACTTCTGTCACACTCGGGTATGCGACCACAATTACGTTAGTGCAAAAATCGAGATCGGGCATGCAAATCGAGATAGAGCGCGCTTTTTGAGGTACCCTGATTTTTGTCAAAGGTGAGCAGTTCTAACCCCAAAATTTGTTTATTCAAAGTTGTTTTCCTCTTAAATTAGATTTGATCCATGCAAATGTTTTGCTACATGTGAAAGGGGTTTTACTTGTGATGGTTGGTTTCATAGGGGTTTGTCCCGAAATGGATTATGCATGTGCATTGAATTTGTGCGATAAATTATGTATATGAAATGTTGTTTATGCATCGAGTTATGTTTTGCGGCATTGGTGTGTTTTTATGGGATGTCAATCTGGGGTGATGAGTTGTATGTATGGGATGAGATGTCAACTTATGATGTGGCACTTGAATTGACAGCTCTAGGGAAGCGTGCCAAGGGAAAATACCCACTTGGTGACGGGGGCTGAGAATGGACACCACCATTGTGAGTCAAAAAGTGGCTAGGCTGAGACTGTACACCATCTTGAACTGACAAGAAGGGGCTACGAGTGGACACCACCCTAGATGCCTTGCGCGGTAGTATTGTTTTCGTTGTGAACGTGGATTTCCATGATGGTGTTGATCATCATTTGGCCATGATTGATGTTGACGTGCTCTGTAAGCTTCTGAGTGGGAACGTAATGATGACGGAGTGGTTCCCGGGTTTATGCATTAACGTTATTTCCTCTTAAGGTAGGACTGTGTTGTGCCAATGTGTCGATGTGATTATGTTGCCTTTAGAGAGATTGCATTTTCCCCAATTAGGGTTAAGTGCTGGGTGAGTTTCTCTTGGGCCGAGTTTTGTTGTGATATTCTATTGTTTCATGCATTGCATACATTCATGAAAATGTTTTTAAACTCTCACTTAGATGATTCATCATCTTATGTTGGACTTTTGTCCCTAGAATATTCTAACGTTCCAGATGAAAGTAGCTGTTCCAAAGGGAAAGGAATTGCCGAGGACTGACGACAACTTGTAGATGGATCGTACGTAACATATATTTTGGATTATATGTATTTCCTTTTGATGATGTTATGTTAGACAATGATACGATTTTGATGTTATGTATAAGATGATTTCGGTTATGTACCATATCAGATTTCGATCTAACTTCCACAATTGTTTTAAGATGATATTATCTATCTTAGCTTGATTGTTTTAAGTTTGATATGATGAGAAGGTAATTGAGATTGTCGGGGAAGTTATGGTAAGTGTTGTGTAGTGGAAGTGGATGCCTAGGAAAATTCTGCCTAAGGAAAAACTTGGTATTTAAGTGTGTTCCTTTGTGACCCACCTCTCTTTCCTGGGAACTTACCTGGTGTACTATTCACGTACAGACGCTATATTATATATTTCTGAAAAAAATATATATCCCCGAAATCCATGATGATGTTTTCCGCATTTATAATGCTCCTTAGTTGGAGCGGGGTGCTACAATATGGAGCGAAACGGTCTCGACCTTTCCATTCCTAAGAATAAGAAAGACCTCACAACAATCACTCAACCAATCATACTATATAGAAATCCAATCATGATAAGCAAAATGACTAACACAACCCTCAAAACTATGTCAACAAACCCGTTGTGACACCCATAATTAGCCTATTTCTTTGGCTCATATCACAAACCGCGCTCTGATACCAACTGTGATGCCCTGCTCCTACCCATGAGTGCCACTGGTGAATAATCGACCAAACTAATCACACACTAGCACATTAATGAAGAGATGGACTATGTTTCTAAGAGAAACGTACTAAGTGGGAACTAGGTTTCGTTCCTCCCTTCACTCCACTCAAGGATTTGGGTAAAGGAAAATCTAGAAATTTTGAGGAATTAAACTCCAAATCCTTAGTAAGTGTCACCCTTATTTGGCTCAAACCAAAGAGCCAATGATGACTTGCCTAGGACCTGACCAAAATCAGTACTAACTTATCGCTTTGCTTTCCTAAGACTTACGACCCTCTGCAGAAAGTCGAAAAGTATATTCATAAAGAAAAGTTTTTAAATGGGCCTCGATTTTTGCTTCATAAAAATATCCCAAGGTGCTAATGCCTAGAGGAAATTAAAACTTGGCCTTCTTTAACAAGCCCATTTTCTTATACCCAAAGAAATTCATAAAAATCCGGTTTAAATCTCCTCTTTGCAAAAACTAGGCAAAATTTTACTTTAGCTAATTCTGGAATTTTTTCGAAAATACTTCAAATTTTTTCTTAATTTAGAAAATATTTTTGGAGTCCAAAATCCATCATTTCTTTTTTTTTTTTCTCATAATCATCCAAAAAATTTTAAAAAATGAAGGGTCAACAATAACGAACAATAGTGGGGCCCTAGCCGTGCGCGCCTTGTCGAGCAGCAACAACCTTTTTTTTTCCAACTCTTTAACCCATATTTTCCAGAATTTTTTCCATACTCAAAATACAACGAAAAACCTCCATTCTCCACAACAAGGGAAACATAACGCACATGATGTTTATACAACATGCATCCAAAACTAAAAATACAAGACCAAGCTTTTAAACTTCAACAAGCCTTAAACTATCATCACAAAAGTATCTTGGAGCCTTCTTCATGGATCATGCATACATTAACCTTCCAAGACTCCCTTTCCCTTTTGATTTTTCACACCTACAAGTGAGGTAAAAACCTCATGAGCCAAAACTCAATAAGGATGCAATGCAAAGTAAAATAAATATTCGTGAAATGTAAGATTATGCATGTGTGGATGGTATTCTTTGCCCTAGCAACCCTCCTCGGTTGAGGCAACAACCTACCATTTTTCTCCTAATGTTCTAGTCATCCTTATGGGAAAAGGTCTTCCTAGTACACAAATATGCATGTATGCTTGCAAACACCATGAAATTTCATAACAAATACTTACAAAGCATGCATGACCACCCTCCTATAGGGTCATCCTTTACCTTAAAATTTTTAGAAGCTTCCAACCTTTGCCTTCAAAGAGAGCCCCTTTCCGAAATCCTTCTCACCACCTAGGGAGAGATTCTTAAACTATCACATTTCCTAAAATTCAATAGACTAAAAGATGAAGAGAAGAATAAAGACTTTACCTTGCTTTCTTTCCTCCTTTATTCATTTCTTTCTTTACTTACGTGAGACTTCTTCCAATGTCTCCAAATTTCTCTTTTTTCTATTTAGAGAATTTTCTTTGTCTTGATATCACACAAACTCAAGATTAAATCCTAGCTCTTGATCTTATTTTATGAGAGAAAATCCCAACCTTCCAAACTAGCACAATCCATGCCATTAAATTATTTAATCTCAAGCCTTGATTTAAAATGGAGATTAAATCTCCACCATACAAAGAAACACAATCTATGTCAATTGAAGACTTTAATACAAGTCATTTGATCTTTTCCCATCTTACTTCCAAGACTAAACCCCAACCTTTGGATCATTTTAGTCTTTAAATCTCAAAAATGGCATTTTCAAGATTTATTTAATCTTGACTAATTCATCACTAGAGTGACAATTTACCCTTTCCTTTTACATTTAATAAATCTCACATTTTCACACATTAATGAGAGACTAATATAATTTCATTTAGAATTTTCTTTAATCTCCATAATCATTACTCCCATAAATGCTAGAATGATTATTTCTCTTTTATTTTTTATTTAAATAAATCTTTCCATTCTCTTGGACAAGAGTTTGCCAAGTGTCACTTTTAGACACTTACTTGGCTCCCAAGCATCCATCTTAGCCATCCATTATTTCTCTAATTTCTCTATAAATTCAAGAGCAACAATAGAAAATTTCACACATAATAAATCCCATAATGGAATTATTTTTCAAATTATCAATTTACCCTTAATGAAATATTATCCATTTTACTAAATTGCCTTTTCCTAAGGCACCTTTAGTTCCATTCATCCCTTTTTCTCCTCAAGGGCATTTTTAAAAATTCTCATCAATCTCCAATTCTATTATTCTTTATAATTTTACAACTCTCATAACACCGAGTGTTACAAGCAGGGATTTGATGTGGCGATTTGGACTGAGTCGATGGTGGCTGTTGGAAAGGTGTTGAAGCTCTAATGTGAACACTGCCTGAGGTGGGTACTCTAGGGGTTTGAGCTTCCCTTGGAACAGGCAAGAGCATGCGCAATAATCCAGACAGATGCTATAATGTTTTGGTCTTTTCTTCATCTCTCTTCCTCAACCTTTTATATCTTTGCTTTAGTTTTCGAAATTCTTCAAGGGAAATAGTGGAGGACTTCTCTGCTCCAGAGGTTCCAGGTATGTCAGCCTGTGCTTGGTTGTCCTTGGTGTTCTTAGGATAAGAAGGTTCTGAAGTTAATTGCCTAAGGGTCGGGTGCATTGAGGGTGCAGGAGATGTTTGCTCGACTAACCAATATGGCACCAATGGGCGTTGCTTGTCGGCCATCTAGCCCTTTTTTCTTCCTTGGGGCATCATTAGCTCTGGAGAGAGGTTCAACAAATGCTCCCCTATGGTGGTTTCACATTGAGAACCCCTTATTCTAACCAATCTTGTTCCTTTACCCATGACTAACGACTTTTTGTTTGTTTTTCACAGACGACACCAAATTGTTATTGCCTAACTACAACAATTAAATTTATTTATCTTAGGATTAGTCAAAGTAGAATCCAGGCTAGAATGTCGAGATCTTAGAGGCTGATAGGGTTGAGCTAAGGTTACTACCCAGGAAAGTTGTGCCTTCAGGGGACTCGGAGAGTAGTGTCTTTCCCAAGTCTATGATCACAAAGGACGTTAGAAAGGCATGTGGGAATCTTCCCTACGTGGGTCGTTCAATGCCAAAGTTAGACAAAATAGTCTATGATGTACATGTAAGAGAATGCAGATGAATGTATGTTGTGTGCATTAAGGGGTCATCCGATGTCCCAAAGGGTAGGGTTAATATCTTCCAGATGAGTTTTAGAGTGAGAAAGAGTAAAGGTCCAAAGAGATCCAAAAAGATTCGTGTGCCTTAAAGGAGGCATGTATATATAGATGCTAGGTGGGGCCCACATTCGAGTCCTTAGAATCTTCTATGAGATGCATTTGTTAGGTCGGAGGGCCTAGAGATATTTTCGAGGTGAAGGTGCCCTGATAAATGTCTCTAAGTGGTCCCGGAGGGCTCTTTGGGGCTACTGGGTATCTTTTGCTCGGGAGACTTTGAAGGAGTCTTCGAACTCATAGAGGTCCCACAAGTCTCCCATCTTGGCGGACTCCTATGGAGGTCCCGGGAGACTTTTGCCCCGGAGACTTTCTGGGGACTTTGGACTTAGGGGGAAATATCTTAAGACTTTGGAATTTTTTAAGGCACCCCACAATAGAAATCCTTCTAAAGAGTTATTATTGTGCATGGGAGAAAAGTTCCTCTGCGAAGGTGAGTTCATCTGGGGGACTATACTGTAACGACCCGATCGAGCGATAGGAAGAATCGGAACAACTTACCCTGATAGGCCTACGCAAACTTCCTAAGGGGGTCACCCATCCCTGGATTACCCCAGGTTAAGCACGCTTAACTTGAGAGTTCTTTGCCAACATTCATCCTAAAAGGTATCCAACTGGTGTTGTTTCCTTTCTTACACTATCCTCAATATATACTAACTTCTCTGGGCTCTCGGGGTATTACATTCTCCCCCCTTAAGCCCATGACGTCCTCGTCATGCGACCTTACAACCGGTCCCAGATCTCTCCCCCCTTGCATGGCCGGTGTGGGATTCGCCTAAGGTGCCTACACGCACCCCTCATAAGGGTCTACATGCCCCCCTTAGGACTCAGCCTCCTCGCTAAGGTTTGCCCCACCACCACGCTCAGAGGCTCGGGGGTCGGCTCTGATACCACCTGTAACGACCCGATCGAGCGATAGGAAGAACCGGAACAACTTACCCTAGTTGGCCTACGCAAACTTCCCAAGGGGGTCACTCATCCCTGGATTACCCCAGGTTAAGCACACTTAACTTGGAAGTTCTTTGCCAACATTCAGCCTAAAAGGTATCCAGCTGGTGTTGTTTCCTTTCTTACACTATCCTCAATATATACTAACTTTTCTAGGCTCTCGGGGTATTACATATACCTCGTAGCATAGTGCACCCGCTTGAGCCATTCTCCTAAGAAAGTCACAGTGAAGCCTGTCTCCTACACAACTTAAACCCACATTGTTTCGCACAATGTGGCTTGCCTTCTTTAGGTTCTCATTCCTTTAGATAACTATTCTCGTGGGAAGGGGGGTTTCTCACCAAGGTCATTTTCAGCTTAACCCCAGGACTACCATGTGTGGTTTGGAGAATTGTGCACTCTATGATCTAAATAGTCACATGTCCCCCATATTTGGGTGTCGTGTCCCTGTCATTGAACTGATGCCTATAAATACCCCTTGACGTTTCGTGTTTAAGGGATCATTTTTCCAATTCTTCATCAGCACCTGGACAAACATTATTCTTCCGGAGAATCCTTCAGTTCTTCTAGCCTTTACTACATATTTCACCCGCATACTTCATCCATACATCTACATCTTTACTTCACTATGATAAAATCTGACTTAAGTATCAGAGGGTTTGTGCAAGAGAAATCTCCTATGTGCATTTCTAACTACCTTTTACCTTGCAAACACCTTTTCGGGATATCCCATAAGGAGTCATCACGTCGATCGAGATACATAGAAACTCTTATTCAAACTATTTGAATAGTTATGTATTTTTTGATTGAGACTGATTTAAGTATCGAAAACCTTGTGTAAGAGATATTCAATATCCTCAACTGTCTTCTGTTTTACATATCTCCTAGAAATTAAAGGCTGAAGACAAATATTTTTTCATAATTATAAATTTATTGTTGTATTTCGACAATAATAATCTTTTTATAAAATTTTTAATAAAAAATTAAAAGAGAAATTCAATTTCTATCGAAAATAAAAATAAATTAATTTATTATAAAATGTAAAATTTACCATTGCAAAATACAGTAGAAAATAAAATAGCCAAGCTCCTTTAGTTTTAGAGAATATTTTCTAATTTTAAACTCCAATTTTATAATTAAAGATATACTAATATTTTATATTTTAAAAATCATCATATTTGTTTTCAAAAAATTTAAAAAATAAAAAAGTTAATTTCTAATTAATAGTATAAAGTTAAAAATTAGAGAACAAAGTTTTCTATTTTTTAATAGAATATTTATGACTCGTTTATTGTTATTTTGTCTTTAATTTTTTGTTTTTATTTTTCAATATTTTGTAAATAAAAAATTATTCATAAAATTTTAGAAACAAAATCAAATTAAAAACGAAATTGAAAATAAAAATATTTTCTACCGAATAGGGCATGAATGTTCCGACCTCTAAAATAGTCAAAAATAAAATAGCAGGCAAACCAACAGTGACTTGCGATTGGCTGCTCCATTGCTGCTCTCCTCCTCCAAATTCTGATAATCTACACTTGTCGGCGGTGACGGAAAAAGGAGAAATCTGGATCAATGTTGACGGCATAAAGGTAGTCTCCGCCGGCGACGACTATCGGAACGATGATCGGCGGTGCAAGACCCCCCTCTCTAATAATTGTTGTTTCCAAGATTCCAACACTTGTTTGAGTTCACCGCGACCCAGTTCCATCTTCAGGTATGGATCTTTCTTTTCTATAATCCTGCTACTGTTCAGAACTTAATATTGTACGAACCGGCTTATTGAGACTTTCCAGTCGGGTAGTTAGATAAGGTCTCCAGAAATCTTGCGTGAAGAAAGTTTTCCAATCCTTTGCCGGTCACGCTGCTTTGTCTTTTCATATATGAACCTAATTGTGTGTAAGAAATGGATTAAGCTGGCACAAATCCCAGTTGTTCTTCTTCCTGGACAGTGTAGCCTGCAATTTTTAGAACTTTTTATCTTTTTGGATAATTTATTCCTTTGCAATCCCAAACAGCTTAATATTGTTTTAGTTGGGCTTTTTTTAAGCAGTTTAAATTGCTGATTTTTCTGTATTCTTCTTAATTCTTTTCAGGTTTGTTCCTAGACTTTCACATCCAAGAAAGGATTGTCGTTTACATTGGATCGGATTGAGGCAGGTTATATGGGGGAAAAATTATGCGATTTCCCAAGTTGAAACTTGATTTACTGCTTTCCCTTCGTTATATTATATATATATATGTATGTATATCCTTGCAAAACCTTGTATGATTAAACCGTAATCCATGTTGGAAAGGGAAATGGGCTCTGGAGAAGGGTCCCCTCACTGGAGTGTCTTTGATAATGTGAAGACTATCCCGACAACACCTGAAGCGCTCATGGCTGAGATCAATTCAGCCATTTCTTCTTATGAGTACGCTCGTGCTACTGCACTTCTAAAGTCTCCCCCTTCTTCACATCTGAAGAATAAGAGCGCTGATTTGAATTTGGTATCCCAATATGATGCCCAAATGGCTGATGAAGCTTATAAGGAAGGATTGGCGTCCTTGGCTGCAGGCAAGCTCAATGAGGCTCTTTATTCTTTGAATCTTTCACTCTCCAAGTGCCCACCTAGTAAGGCATCTGCTGTTGCTAAGCTTCAATCTCTCATTTCGCTCACATCTCAGCAACTTAAGAAACCTCAGAGGTGACTTGGTGCCTTTCTCCTCATTAATTCTTGTTCTTCTTGTACCTTTCCCTCTTTGCTCAATTTGGAGACAGTTCGATGTGATGGAGCCTATTGTCACTTGTTGAACACTTTGCATTTAGTCTATACATTTTAAGTTTCTCACGTTGATTTTCTTGTATTTGGCTACGTAATGATTTCCCAACTTCTTTCATGTTTGCATGTTCTATTTAATGAAGAAATTTGTATCCCACCACAGAGGATGGGGCTCATCTCTTTGATCGTACTCTGAATTTATTAGGTTCTTTTGTCCTTACTTTCCTCTTTATTTTTTTTTTTTCAGCATTCATGAAAAGAATAGGGTAGAGGTTTAGTAGCAGAAGGATGTTAGAGCTATTATTTTGTTACATGGAACAAGGCTACATAAGGCAAAGTTGACAAAGGGATGGCAGGACATTGTCTGACAGTGGGTTCTTTTCTTGCTGTGGTGTATTTTTATGCTCTCTCTCTCTTTTAGAAGTCTTATAAAGTTCCATTTGGGTGTTCTGAGAGAACCTTCGAATCCAATTCATCAAAAGGGTTCTTTTGAGTTTTTTTGGTTTTTGATCTAGAAAACAAATCAATTTTAGAATTATGAGCAAAAGAATCTTTAAGTTCACTAATAGTTTTTTATTTTGGATTTCTGATTTCTTTGAGCAGCAACTTCCCACAATTAACTCCAGGTTTTAATAGTGCTAGAGACTTATCCTTTTCCTTTTCTTGTCATATTGGTGCTAGAGATGCTTTTTATTTAAGCATTAATGGATGGACAAGAACCTGTTGGTCATGCTTTAGGTTCTGTTTTATGCATCAAGCTTCTAGAGGTCTATCTCAACGTATCTGGTCGGGACACTCCAAAGGTAGATCTGGCATGATCAAGGAAGAGGACTGAATATGCTTGGAGCCATGCTGTGATTGTCCTCGTATGCCTTGGCTCACAGCTAACATACTGCATTTGTGTGCCTTTTAGGTCCATTCTTTTGGTAGAAATGTGTTTGCAATCTCCTGTTGGTGATAGTGGCAACTCATGAGTCATGAGGTTGACACACGGGATCAAGTTACGTAGGAGGTCATTTGACAATGAATTGACTTGCCACTGTTGATCCTTAGGTTTGTAATGTTGGACTTTGGGGGGGGGGTGATTAAATCGAGTATAATATTTTTTTTTCAATTTTAACATCTTTTTAACAAATTTAGTTTATAGTGTGTAACTTTTAGAGGGGAGAACAATTGAAAAGTCACTCACACATTGAATACAAGAGAATTAAAGTGGTTCAGTGCCACACGTACATTCATTTCTAGGAAGCCCAACCAACCTTTTGTTCCAATAAAATCTCACTGAGGTGTTTCTATTCAAGTTAACCTTAGAAACTCATACATTCAACCATTTGATTTTCTTAGGGTCTAGGTAGCCACACACCACTTTACACAACGGTACAAGTTTACAATATTTGTACAGCTCTTGTTTATTCTTAGTCCAATAATGTGCAGAGAACTTGAGCTAAAATGAAATAAAAATTAAATACTTTACTGTTCACTTGAAATGAAAAGAGCAACTTCCTTTGTATTGAATGGAATTTTCAGCTTTTTGGAGGCTTCTTCAGGTTTGTTGTGTCCTTACTTATAAGTGTGTTTGACTTTAGAACAGTTGATGCTTAGCTTGTTTTTGTCCTTTTGAGGGCTTATGTATAGCATAATAATCCCCTTTCGTTCTTCTCTGGTGGCTATAATGTCTGCAATGTTTCCTATGATACAGAAACTAGTCGTTAGTGTCCTACAGTCAATGGACAATTGATTGTGAGATCAACTGTGCAGCCCTTTTATGCACCATTGACTGTTGAGTGACTCAAGCAAAAACAGATTAAACATTTCAGGTTTGCTCTTTTTGGGTTGTGCCAAGTATTTGGCATGGGAAAAGTGGTATTGAAGTCACCCAATAATCTTTTATTCAATTCTATGCTGAATTCTTTAAGGGAGAGTTAGCAGAGTGGTCAGACCAGTTTTGAAGATAAGAGTAGGTATGAGTAAGAGGCTATGTTATGAATCCATGGAAGATGATAAATTCAAGAGCACAACTTTACAATTCAAGATTTTAGGTGGAACGAAAAGCTTCACCTTGGAGACAATGTTCCCATGATATGATGCATTTATTAGTGCATAAGATGATGGGTTTATGGTCGTGCAATTGCTTTTGCTGAAAATAGCACACACAAATCATTTAATAGTGCATAAGCCAAAGCCAATCAGCCATTTAATAGTCATGGGAGTGATGGTTCTAAGGGCAAGCCATGATAGCAATGGTAATGTTATTCAAGTTTGAGTTGTGAAAATAGTTTTTTTGCAAAACAAAAGTACGGTTGCAAAAAAAACATGACCCTCTTTTGAACCATGCAAAGCACGGGCCTCATTCTTTGGGACCCCCCCCCCCCCCTTCCCGGGGTAATGATGGTTTGAAATATTTGGGAGACAAGTATATGCTATTTTTCTGGAGGTAAATAAAGGATCATACACAGCCTTGATAATCTATGGAGCTGAAAATAGAAGTTCAAATAAGACTGGTTTCTTTTCCTCCAAACAGAAAAATTCCTGATTTTATATGGTGAAAATTGTTGCTAGATTTATAGGGTAAAGCAACAAATCAATAGAGCTCTAGGAGATCACATCTCTGGTGCATATTTTAAGATGAAAACTGTTGGGAGATCAAGGATGGTTCTATCCGGACAGTTCTTTTTGAACAATTCTATATTCTTGCTAAGTGCTAGTGGAAGAGTGTATGCTACATTTATCTGGAAATTATCATGAGGATGTGAAGGCTTTTGCGTCCTTTCATGTAAATGGAGGATTTTGAAGCCTTGGTAGCTACAGTAAGTTTACTCCTTTTTAACTGAGAAATTATGGGTTCAAGGTGTGACATTAGTCTCTTTGCAGTAAGGCAAAGGTAGGGCTGCATATTAAAACAAGCCTCCCTGAGCCTTGCAAAGTTTGAGGCTGGTTAACCGCTGATGCTATTTTGAGGGATGTTGAAGCCAAGAATGTTCACATAACTCTTATGGCTTGGAATCTTTCTGCATCTCTTCACCAAATACAAGACAAAATAAAATGGCTGAATTGGCTTTGGCTTGTATGGAAGGAGAACTTTTCATAGTTCGAGTCATTTCATTATGTTTCTTGTCAAGCTTTTCCCTGACATTGCAGTCCAAGCTAGCTATTGGCTTGTGTTTATTTTGATTAAATTGCAGGAAGATTAACAATAACTGCTTGTGTTGTGGCGGATGCTTTGTAATGTTGGCAATGCAAAATGTATCTTCTTTAATCTTCTTCTTGAAATTTCTGGGGCTGTGAACTCATTTTATTATGTGTACCTTTGGATGGGAGGCAAGTCAATGGGATCTTAACTAAATTCTCTTTAGTGGGGAAAAAGGAAAACTAGCGCTCTTTGTACCATCATCATGTTGTTGTTTTCCATTCGATTTCATATGTTCCAATCATATCTATGGAGATTTTGAGAATATTATCGGAGATTATGTTGAGTGATTAGAGGATCCATGAAGATTGGAGGAGGTTAGAGGATCGTGAGCTAACTCTAAAGTCAAGATAGATATCTTCTCCAAGATTAGATCCTGATTTAAGAAGTTTCATAATTCTGTAATTGTATCCTTAGCGTCCTTGTATAGTGTACAACATATTTGTTTTTCCTTTTCTATAACTTTCTTATAGTGTAATATTTTTCCTTGTTAATAGGGAATGCATATTCATTGTTCTTCTCCCTAATATTTTCTGTATGGTTTCAGAGCAGAGAAAAAAAAAAATCCTTCTCTTTTGTTAAACCCTAGGTAATGACTGCCATGCCATTCGTCTTTCAATCCTTCACTCCTGCAACCTTCAGCTTGTCATGGGCAGAGGCGGTATTCATGCGGTATTCATTTCCGAAGGGGCATGGTAGTAATATTGGTTTAGGCGGGTGAATTGGTTTATATGGGAGCTGGTAGTTAGCGGCTGTTTCATTGATGTAATTCAGAGTTTGGCGCCTCTTTGAGGAGGATAAATAAGGCCAGCTCTTTTCTTTTCCGGCATCTGAAATTACAATTTGAAAGTCACACTTCTCTCACTCTCTTTCCCTCCCGAATTCTCTCTCCTTCTCTATTTTTATCTTTCCCTCACGTTTTCTTATCCTCAGCACCTCTCGTCCGCGCGCAATTCTAATTGAATTGCTGCAGAACTTCTTGTCAGATCCGGAGAGCTGACAATTTGGTATCAGAGCCCTTCCTGGGCGTTTGGAAGAGCTATGGCAGATGGCACTCGAATGAAACATATGGAAGCGCAGCTTCAGCAAGTTACTGCATCGGTTTCGGAGATGCAGAATCGGATGGATACATTTGAAAGCTCGGTGGAAACAAGGATCGATGGAGCGGTGAATGTGTGGCGGGAGGAGAGTCGTTCACAGACTGCTCGTTTGGAAGAACAAATGAGAGAGCAGAATCAAACTCTCCGGGATCACATGCATCAGTTCATGCTGATGTTATCCCGCCAAATGCAGGTTCGGATATCTCCGGATTTTCCTTCGAGAGGGCATTCGGAGCCAATCCTAAACGACATAGGAGGCAATGGCCGATCGGAAGGATCAGCTGAATTAGAAGCAGAGCCTCCCTTGATGGAGGAAATCGCTGGAATCAGGAGATCTGGCATAACTCCAGGCTCGAATTAGAGCGGAACGTTGATGCCGCGCATGGAAATTCCCTTGTTTGATGGCCAGAACCTGCGATGCTGGGTGAGGCGTTGTGAGAGAGTGTTTCGACTCTACCACGTAGCCGAACAACAGAAAGTAGCCACTGCTGCAGCCTACCTTAACGATGTGGGGGATGTGTGGTATCAAGGATGGATGGGAGTGAAAGACGAATGCTCTTGGGAAGCATTTGTGGAAGGATTGTGTGGAAGATTTGGAGAGAAAGGAATGTTAGACGTAGTGGAAGAATTTAATAAACTGAAGCAAGGAGGATCTGTGCAAGTTTATCAACAGAAGTTTGAGGAATTGAAGGCACTTATGTTAATTTCCAATCCCACACTCACCGAGTGTTACTTCGTGTCAAGCTTCATCAACGGCTTGAGCGAAGAAATCCGTCCGATCGTGAAAATGTTCCAACCAAAGACTGTACAACAGGCGGTGGAGTGTGCTAAGTTGCAGGAACTAGCAGTAGAAGCTTTATCGAAGAAACAGAGAGGGGTTAATAGAGGTTGGCAAGTACCTATGCCACTGAACAACAAGGGGTGGAACAAGGAAGGCGGATCAGGGGGTGCTAACGGAAAGGCATTAGCTCTACCAGCTCCATCATCATCGTTTGGAAACAGCCTGCGAGAACAGAGGAGGCTAGCTGGGCTCTGCTTCAAGTGTGGAGATAAATATACACCGGGCCATCAATGCAAACGTCAATTATTGTTACTCGAAGGCACCGAGGATGGGGAAGGAGCAGTGGAAGACGCAGAGAGTCAGGAAAATGAAGGAGACGACGAGAGGATGGAGATTTCTCTCCATGCACTAAGGGGAGTGTCCACAAGTAAAATCATAAAGGTAGACGGTAAGGCACAGGAGGATGATTTATCGATACTCATCAACAGCGGAAGCACGCATAGCTTCTTGGATGAGAGGGTGGCCAAGAGGCTCCATTGTCGACTTACTAGAACTCTACAACTGTCGGTTACGGTGGCTAACGGGCAAAAGGTGATATGTAAATCGACTTGCATGGGCTTTTGTTGGCAGATGCAAGGGGAGGACTTCGAAGCTGACCTAAGGCTTCTCCGGTTAGGAGGATGTGATATGGTCTTAGGCGTGGATTGGATGAGAGAAGTAAGTCCTATTTGCTTTGATTTCAAGAAGATGGAAGTCACTTTTGACAAAGGGGGAAAACGTATGACTATCACTGGCGGGGCAGAGGCAGGAACTTGTAAACTCATTTCGGGCAAGAGATTGCATAAGCTTTTTAAAAGCAAGTGGACACAAGTGGCTCAATTGTTCTCAATACAAACACTGGGGCAGGAAGAAGACGAGCTGGATTCTGGGGGAAAAATTAAACTGGAAGCAATACAGCAAGGCGCCGTTCCTTGGGAGGTAACTCAACTGGACTTACTTGATGAACTCTTAGATGAATTTAGGGATTTGTTTGAGGAACTGAAAGCTCTACTCCCTCCCAGACCATTTGACCATACCATAGCCTTAAAACCAAACTCTGAGCCGGTTAACATTCGTTCATATCGTTATCCTTCAAAACAAAAGGCTGAGATCGAACGTATGATCAAAGAAATGCTTCAACAATCAGTCATTAGACCAAGCATCAGCCCTTATGCTTGCCCTCTTCTGTTAGTTAAAAAGAAGGACGGCAGTTGGCGGTTTTGCATAGACTACCGCCAACTCAACTCCATCACTATAAAGAATAAGTTCCCTATTCCCATCATAGAAGACCTCCTTGACGAGCTACATGGAGCCAAAGTTTTTTCCAAACTTGACCTTCGTTCCGATTATCACTAAATCCGAATGAGCTCCCATGACATCCACAAAACAGCTTTTAGGACTCACCAAGGCCACTACGAATTTTTAGTTATGCCTTTTGGCCTAACTAACGCACCGGCCACTTTCCAAGCTATCATGAACCATATTTTTGAGCCTTATCTCCGCCAGTTCATTCTCGTTTTCTTTGACGATATCCTGATTTACAGTTCCAGCTTCCCTAAACACCTAGAGCATTTACGGTTAACCTTGCAAATCCTTAGATTCAATAAGTTGTTCATCAAGAAGTCCAAATGTGCCTTTGCACAGACCCAAGTAGAGTATCTGGGTCATGTGATATCGGAGAAGGGGGTGAGCACTGATCCGCAAAAAATTGCTGCTATGAATGACTGACCAAGGCCAACATCTGTTAAAAGTTTGAGGGGATTTTTGGGTCTCACGGGTTACTATAGGCGATTTGTTAAAAATTACAGCATCATTAGCAAGCCTCTCACGGTGTTGCTCAAGAAAGATGGGTTTCAGTGGAATGAAGCAGCTGAAACAACCTTCAAGCTACTCAAGAAGGCCATGTGTGAGGTTCCTACTTTAACTCTTCCCGATTTCAATCAGCCGTTTGTTCTGGAAACAGATGCTAGCAACTATGGAGTCGGAGCAGTGCTGGCTCAAGGGGGAAGACCTATAGCTTTCATCAGCCAGGCATTAGCCCCAAAACACCTTGGCCTGAGTGTGTATGAGAAAGAACTTCTGGCGGTATTGATAGCCGTAGACAAATGGCGGCATTATTTAGAAGGAAGCAAGACGGTTATTCGCACTGACCACGAGAGCTTGAAATTTTTATTACAACAAAAATTACACACGCATCTCCAACGGAAAGGTATGTCTAAACTCATGGGGCTCGACTATACTATTCAATACAGGAAAGGGCACGAGAACAAGGCTGCTGATGCCTTTTCCCGTTGTATGGAGGAGGGAGCCACGACAACTATGACTTCTATTGTACCAGAGTGGTATTCGGAGGTCGCAGCTAGTTACGAGCACACTGAGTGGACCAAGAATCTAATGGAACAATTGACGTTAGACCCCGCGAGTAAACCAGGATATTCACTAAGGAATGGGCTGTTACGCTACAAAGAGAAGCTAGTAATCGGGGATGATGAGCAGCTGCGAAAGAGAATCCTAACAGCCCTGCATGACTCGCCGGTAGGAGGACATTCTGGGGTCCAAAGCACTTATAATCGAATACAACAATTGTTCTATTGGCCGGGGCTGAAGAAGACCGTGCAGAAGTATATTAAGGATTGTGACATTTGTAGTCGGTGTAAACACGAGAACATTCACCCTCCGGGTTTGCTACAACCTTTGCCTCAACCGGAGCAAGCTTGGGCTAGCATCAGTATGGACTTCGTGGAAGGTTTTCCCAAATCAGAGGGCAAGGACTGCATATTGGTGATAGTGAACAGGCTCACCAAATACAGTCACTTCCTTAGTCTCGCGCACCCTTTCACAGCCCAAGAGGTGGCGCGAGTGTTCCTTGATCAGGTTGGAAAATTGCATGGCTTGCCTCGCATCATTGTATCCGATCGCGACAAAGTCTTCACCAGCCTACTTTGGAAGGAACTTATGCATTCACTGGGAACTAAGCTCCATATGTCCTCGGCCTACCATCCGGAAACGGATGGACAGACGGAACGTGTGAATCAATGCCTGGAGACCTACCTTCGATGCTTATGCTTGGAGCAGTCAGCTGGGTGGCATAAGTGGCTGTCCCTGGGGCAATGGTGGTACAACACCAATTACCATTCGTCTCTGAAAATGACTCCGTTTGAAGCTCTATTCGGGTACAAACCACCGCTGCTTCCAGACAGTGGGGGCCCGAATTTGGTAGCTACGGTAGATAGCTACCTCACTCAGAGGCAACAAGTGCTGCAAACACTCAAATGAGAGTGGGCCAACGCTCAGAATCGCATGAAGCAATATGCGGATAAAAAGCACAGTGACCGAACTTTCTCAGTGGGAGACCGAGTATATCTAAAGTTGCGACCTGCCCAATTGAAGACTCTGTCGCCAACAGCCATTTCTAAACTAAGTCCTAAATTCTATGGACCTTATGAAGTGTTAGCTCGGGTGGGCAAAACAGCATATCGTTTGCAACTCCCAGCAGAGACCTCGATTCATCCGGTCTTCCACGTTTCTCTCCTCAAACCATCTTCCGGCACTAACCCAGTGAGCGCAGCTTTACCCCCAGCTGTCCCGGCATCGCAACAAACAGCTGAACCTATCGCCATCGTGGACAAACGTGTGATCTACCAAAACAATCTTCCCATCACACAGGTGCTTGTTCGTTGGTCCAACTTGCATCCGAAAAACAATACCTGGGAGTATCTCCCAGACCTACTCCAACAGTTTCCACGGGCAGTCGGTCTTCTTTAGACTCTTCTTGAAGACAAGAAGACTCTGACGGGGAGGGAATTGTCATGGGCAGAGGCGGTATTCATGCGGTATTCATTTCCGAAGGGGCATGGTAGTAATATTGGTTTAGGCGGGTGAATTGGTTTGTATGGGAGCTGGTAGTTAGCGGCTGTTTCATTGATGTAATTCAGAGTTTGGCGCCTCTTTGAGGAGGATAAATAAGGCCAGCTCTTTTCTTTTCCGGCATCTGAAATTACAATTTGAAAGTCACACTTCTCTCACTCTCTTTCCCTCCCAAATTCTCTCTCCTTCTCTATTTCTATCTTTCCCTCACCTTTTCTTATCCTCAGCACCTCTTGTCCGCGCGCAATTCTAATTGAATTGCTGCAGAACTTCTTGTCAGATCCGGAGAGCTGACACAGCTCTACTAATCACAGCATGATCGGGAAAAGCAATTAGTAAAGCAATCAGTCTTTGAATATCATCCCTTATCTAGCCAACATGGGAGTTGTCGACAACAATATGTTTACTATCACTGGTCGCGAGTTGAATGGGCAGAACTACCATTAGTGGTCCTAATCCGTTATGATGTTTATCTGCAGAAAAGGGAAGGATGGGTACCTAACTAGAGCCACAAGCAAACCAGGGGTGGAAGACCCAAAGTTCCGGATGTGAAAATATGAAAATAATATGGTAATGTCCTGACTTATTAATTCCATAACTAATGAAATTGGTGAGAATTTTTTGATGTATGACACTGAAGAAGATATCTTGAAAGCTACTAAAAGGCTTACTCACATGTTAAAAATACTTCTGAGCTGTTTGAGATTGAAAACATGCTTGATGATTTGAGTCAGGAAAAATCCCATGTTACCTAGTACTTTAATTCACTCAACAAGTACTGGCTTCAACTAAATAAGTTTGATACAATCCAGTGGAAGTGTTTGGAAGATTCAATCAAATACAAATAGATTGTTGAAATAAAGAGATTATACAAGTTCCTTGTAATAAAAACCTAGGTGGAGTGAGAGGGAGAATTCTAGGTATAAAACCTTTACTAAGCATTTGGGAGGCTTTTTCTGAAGTACGTCGAGAGGAAAACAAGATGAAAATAATGTTGAAAACAACCACTCTAAGTTTGGAAAATTCATCCCTAACCACTCAAGGCATTCAACCACCAACTAAACAAAAAAAAAGGGTGTCCTTGGTGTGATCACTTTCATAAAACGTGTCATACAAGACACCTGCTAGGAAATACACAACAAAACAACGTATTGGAAATTGGCTCATGAAAGGAAAAATAGAGGCAATATAGCCTCTATGGAGGAGACTAATACAGCCTCAGAACCAAATTGTTTCAGCAAGGAATGTATGGAATGGCTGAAAAAAATGTTTAGCCAATCACAAATCACTTAGCAGTAATTGCCTATAGTTCCATAGCCCACAAAGGTAATTTTCTCAGTGCTTTCACTGCTAAATGTGAATTATCAACTATATGGATTATTGACTTAGGGGTATCTGACCACATGACTGGAAACATCAAGCTATTGACAAGCGTTAAACCTTGTGATGAAAATTGGACTGTAAAGATTGCAGATGGTTCCTTTTCAAGGGTAGTAGGGATAGGTTCTATAGCTCTATCTAAGGATCTTTCCTTGAAATCTGTTCTCATGGTTCCTAATTTAGACTGCAATCTATTGCCAATCAGTAAATTCACTATTGATTATAATTGTGTGGCCAAGTTCTAAAATAATTTGTGTGAATTTCAAGATTGGACTTCAGGGAAGACGATTGGCAGTGCTGAGGTATGTTCGGGACTCTATCTCCTAAAAAAGAACGGCCTCTGGAGTAAACAAATTCATCCTAGTAGTTGCTTCTCCATATAATGTTTTGGTTGTCCCTCTAATTTTCATTCTGATAATAATGGTGCAATTATGTTATGGCACTACAGGTTAGGACACCCCAATTTTGTCTATCTTAAGAAATTGTTCATTTCATTGTTTAAGAATAAAAATCTACATTTGTTTCAATGTAAAATTTGCCAATATTCTAAATATATTCGGAACAGTTATCCTAGCCAAATTTACACAGCATCCTATCGTTTTTCTTTGATTCATAGTGATGTGTCGGGGCCTTCTCGAGTCAAAAATGTTAGGTGGTGTTCTCTTTGTGTTTCATTTTTTAGTTTTTAGTTTTGAATTCATTTTGAATTTTGTGTTTTGAGTGTTTGTTTTGAGATTTTTGAAAATGCATTCTCTTTGTCAGTCTAAGAAATTGTTTCTCAAAAATAAAAATTGAAAATGCGTTTACTTTCAATTTTTTTTAAAAAAAATTATAATATTTTATTCATAAAATATCATCAAATAAATTATTTTATTCACAAAATATCGTCTACTTAATCTAATTTTTAATTATTTTATTTGTGTGCAGTGTATATCTACTTGTTAATGATAATGTTTAAGAATCTATCTTAATAATAATAAGCTACTTCAACATTTAATGGGTATTTAAATTAAAATAAAATTAAAATTAATTATTATTATTATTTAAAAAATTAAAACAAATATAAAGATGATGGAATGTATTTTTGTAACACTATATTTTTAATTTTAAAATAATTTTAAAAAACATTGAAGGAGGCGGTGATGTAATCGCAATCGCCTCCTCAGCTCTTCCACTTAAACCTAAAGAGGAAGAGTAGAAGATGAAAAGCAGAGGAGGCGGCGGATTTGGCTGGACAAGGCGGCGGATTTGGCTGGAGGAAGCCGCAAATCTGGGCCGATCTGAGTTGCTGGAAGAGGCGGTGGCTGGAGAACGAACAACGGTTATGGCTGAGGACGAACGGTAGCGGTGGCTGAGGGTGAACGACGACCGTGGCTAGAGGGCGAACGACAGCCTTGGAGAGGGTCGATCTGAGGCGATGGCCGTCGGAGAGGGTCGATCTGAGGCGATGGTGGCTGGAAGAGAAGGAACGGCGGCGATCTGAATGGCTGATCTTGGTCGACGATGGTGTTTCACAGAGGAAAAGAGTGAAGATCATACAGAAGAGAGAGAGAGATAAGAGAATACAGAAGGGCAGAGGGAGGCGTTTTCCGTGTTTTGGGTTTGCAACCGTGGTTTTGGCTGAAAACGGCCAAAACGTATTTTTGGCGTTTTCAGTTTTGTGTGTAAAGTTTTTTAGTGTTTTGAAAAATGTATTTTTGAAAATGGGTAAGTAAATGCGTTTTGAGTGTTTTGAAAAACTGAAAACAGAAAACGGTCCGAAAACGACAAAGAAAACAGGCCCTTATTGGTTCTAGTTGGTTTATCTCTTTTATTGATGATCATACACATCTTGTGTGGGTATCTCTTATGATAGAAAAGTCTGAAGCTAGTCAAATTTTTCAGAATTTTAATTCAACAATTCAAAGTTAATTTCATGCCAAGATTCAAATTTTGAGAACCGATAATGCCAATGAATACTTCAACTCAATCCTTGGAGACTATCATTCAAATCAAGGTATCATTCATCAGAGCTCTTGTGTTCATACACCCTAACAAAATGGGGTTGCTGAATGTAAGAACCGGTATCTTTTATAAGTGGCCATGTTGAAACCGAGACTATGATCTCTTAAGAATCACTCAAGAAACTCACTGAATTCAAACAATATTGAAAACTGAAAGTAGATAATGAAAACAGAATTAAAAGTAAAGAAATCAAACCAGATTGCAGCACACAAAATATACCCTGGTTCATGCCATTTACATGGCTCTACATCCAGCAATCCAAGAAGCAAACAATCCATTAGAAACGAAATAGAAACCAGTACAAGAATACCTGACTTTCACTTCTCCTTGCCTCTCGAATACAATACTCTAATGAAGACAACAAGAACTAGAATCATACAGCTCTTACTCTCGCCTCTCACTGTATCCAAACACAAGGAATGAAAGATCTGAATGTTTCCACACTCGACTAACCTCTATACCCATCTATTTATAGACTAAAAGGGGCGGAACTTCCTAAGGGAAAATAACTAACTCATAAAAGTCAAATCTACCCTTAATAAAACAATTAGTTACATTTATGTCCTATTAACTAATTGCTGCCAAAACATCTTCATATCTTTCTGATTTCTTCATTAAATCCAGCATTCAATTACTTTAGGCAAAACAGTAACAAGCCAGATCACTCTTGTTTTCTTCTAATGTCCCTAAACACTTTTGGGGTGTAGCCATTTTTACGACCATCTATCTCATCAATAGATTGCCCTCACGGACTCTCAACCACCAAATACCAAGTCAACTTCTTAAATCTTTCCCATTCTTGGGTTCTCTCACACATTCCTCTAAAGGTCTTTGGTTGTTCTGCCTTTGTCCATGTCCATCGTCAATTTCGTAGCAAGGTTGATCCTAAATGCATGAAATGCATTTTCCTTGGCTACTTTTCTTATCAAAAAGGTTACAAATGTTATTCCCCCGAATATAAGTGGTTTTTCACTTCAATGGATGTAACCTTTTTTGAAAATCAACCATATTATCCTAAAAATGCTATTTATAGGAAGGACACTCTAAATAATTCTCAAGAATATCAGTTTTGGCACATTCCTTCCATTTCTAGTCCTTTTATCTCTAGTTAACAGCAATAGCCTAATCCAAATTCTTCCTTTAGCCACCATCCTCGACATCCCCATACCAATGAACTTCAAGTTTACTCTCTAAGGAAGTCCAATCAAGAAGGGATTGAACAACAAACATGTCCTAGGACTGACCAAGACATTGACCCAGATCTAATGGCAAGTGAAGGTAATTTCAATTATAAACCTATTGATGATGACCTCAATTAGCCCATAATATTGAGAAAGGGGGTTAGATCATGCACACAACACCCAATTCAAAACTATATATCATGTAAGGGTCTCTCACCTAGCTTCAATTCATTTGTTTCAAGTATGAACAATGTGCAGGTTCCTAACAACATTCAGGAATCTTTTCAGCACCCAAAGTGGAAGAAAGTTGTCCTTGAGGAAATTAAGCCTTGGAGAAGAACGAGACTTGGGATATTATAGACTTACCATCTGGAAAATATCCTGTGGGTTGCAAAAGGGTGTTTACAGTGAAATACAAAGAAGATTGGCAGGTTGAAAGATATAAGGCCCGACTTGTGTCAAAAGGCTTAACACAATCTTATGGTATCGATTCCCAAGAGACATTCGCCCCAATGGCTAAGCTAAATACCATCAAAGTATTGCTTTTTCTAGCTACAAATTTGGATTGGCCTCTCCACCAATTAGATGTGAAGAATGCCTTTCTACATGGAGACCTAGAAGAAGAGGTTTACATGGACATTCCTTCTGGATTCGAAACTGTTGTTACACGATTACAACAATAAATTTGTAAAAAGGGAAATTGCTGATGGATGACCCTTATATGGCTGATCTGAACGATGGATGACTCTCCTGGGGTATATTTGAGCGATGGATGACTTACTCGGGGGATGACTCATTCGGGCCAACGTGTGGATTGTCCAAACGATGAGTAATTATCGGGAGAGATGAGTGAGTCTCCCGAAGTGGAGTGACAACGATGGATGAGTCTCCCGGGGGTCACAACAGCGATGGATGAGTTTCCCATGGGGTCATGATAGCGATGGATGAGTCTCCCAAGGGGTCACGACAGCGATGAATGAGTCTCCCAAGGGGTCACGACAGCGATGGATGAGTCATTTTGCTAGGTTGATAGCGATGGATGAGTCTCCCAAGGGGTCACGACAGCGATGGATGAGTCATTTTGCTAGGTTGATAGCGATGGATAAGTCTCTCGGGGGTCACAGTAGTGATGGGTGAGTCCCTTGGCTAGGTAGAGAGCGATGGATGACCTGTTGGAAAGAAAATTGATTAGGGGCGCAGGTGATAATCCCTGCGTGGACCCTCCGATACTTAAGTCAGTCCCTCGTAGAAGTGAAATGCTTGAAGGAAAAAAAGGTAAGAACGAGAGTGAGAGGTTGCATACCGAACAAGAGAAAATACCCCCTATTTATAGTAATGGGAGGGGCGTCCATGTGTCGTGTGACACGTTTTTCTCAGCGAGCATATCGGAGGCGGTTTTGACTGAGTCTTGTGGGGTTATCGGCACGAGGGTGCATGGCTAAGTGCGTACACGAGCATATGCGGGTGCGCGCGTAGAGACGCGCAATAGGCACCCCCGAGTAACCTCCCTCGGGGGTGTGAAGTACCCTCGAGAGAGGTCTCTTGGGGATGAGGGGTGGAGCCCCCCCTTTTCCTTAGCCACGCTGCTGCGTGGCAAAATACCCCCGAGAGAGGTCTCTCGAGGGTGGGGGGTGAAGGCCCCCCCCATATCCTTAGCCACGCTGCTGCGTGGTAGGATACCCTTGAGAGAGGTCTCTCAGGGGTAGGGGGTGGAGGCCCCCCATCCTTATCCACGTTGCTGCATGGCAGCGTGGCAAAAAGGGGGAAGCGGCCACATTATGGCCGTTTTCGCGCGGCCTAGGGGGCCCCCTCTTGGTCGCATGAAGCGGCTATGCATGGGGGTCCCCCCTTAATTGCATGAAACAACCAACTAGGCTGCATGGAGCAACTAGCTGGCTGCATAATAGTCTGCCACGTGGCAACTCTTAGGGCTGCCACGTGTTTTTTTTTTCTTTCTTGGACCTTAGCAGGCATAACAGAAACTAATATTATAAAAAACAAGGTATGTAGACTAAAGAGATCACTTTATGGATTCAAATAGTCTCTTAAAATTTGGTTCGAAAGATTCACAAAGGTGGTCAGGAAGCATAGATATGGTCAATGCCAAGCAGATCACTCATTCTTCATCAAACATTTCTCAAGAGGTAAAATGTCTATTCTTATTGTTTATGTGGATGATATCATTATCACAGGAAATGATATTTTTGAAATAAGATGCCGCATAGAAGTTATTGCTAATGAGTTTGAGATCGAAGATTAAGGAAACCTAAGATATTTTTTAGGTATGGAAGTTGTAAGGTCAAAATATGAAATTTTAGTCTCTCAAGGGAAGTATATCTTAGATCTCCTAAATGAAACAAGTATGTTGGGTTGCAAACCGACAGACACTCCCATGTAATCTACTACAAAGTTAGATATCGACAATGAAAGTATTCCAGTTGATAAAGGAAGATATCAATGACTGATGAGAAAACTTATATACTTGTCACACACTAGAGCAGATATAGGGTTTTCTATTAGTATTGTGAGTCAATTCATGAATGATTCTAAAGAAGAACACATGGAAGCAGTGTATCGCATTTTAAGGTATCTAAAGTTAACTCCTGGCAAATGACTGATGTTCAGGAAAATAACAAACAGAGATGTGGAAGTATATAGTGATGCTGATTAGGCTGGCTCAATCCTTGACAGGAGGTCAACCTTTGGATATTGCTCATTTGTGTGGGAAAATCTAGTCACTTGGCGTAGCAAAAAACAGTCTGTGGTCTCTAGAAGTAGTATTGAGGTTGACTTTAGAGCTATGGCTAAAGGATTTTGTAAAGGAATATGGTTGAAAAGATTACTACAAGACTTGAAAATGAATGTTGCTAGACTAGTAAAGGTATTGTGTGACAATCAATATGCTATAAGCATTGCTAAGAATTCAGTTCATCACGGCTGGACAAAACACATGGAAATTGATAGGTATTTCATCATGGAGAAGTTGGAAGAAGGGGTATTTCAACTTATCTATACACCTACCAACAGTCAAGTTATAGATATTCTCACTAAAGCCTTATCAAGAAAATTTTTTGATGATTTAAGCTGCAAACTTGGTTTAAATAATATATTCAGCCTAGTTTGAGGGGTAGTGTGGAGATTTTGACAATATTATCGAAGATTATGTTGACTGATTAGAGGATTCACGAAGATTGGAGGAGATTAGAGGATCGCGAGCTAACTTTCCTAAAGTCAAGATAGATATCTTCTTCAAGATTAGATCCAGTTTTCTAATTCTGTAATTGTATTCTTAGTGTCCTTGTATAGTGTGCAACATATATTTTTTTTTATAACTTTTTTATAGTGTAATTTTCTTCCCTATTAATAGGAAATGTATTCAGCAATCTATATGAAAAAAAGATATTCATTGTTTTTCTCCCTAATGTTTTCTGCAATATCATATATAGGATTATGATTTGTGTGCCTTCTGAGCCGACCAAATACAGTGTCCTAATGCCCATTCGGCCTCACAAGTCAGCCAACGAATCACTATCCAATTTGATTCTCATCTTCAAACTTGTAGAACGAAGCTGGTCTCCCTAACTTTTCAGTTGAACAATAGAGGATGACACAAAAACTGGTCCATGCCCGTCACTTAAATTCATGGTATCATTTACCTTTTCCTTCTGGTAGTAATTGAAAATTTTAATACCCATCTCGTGCTAGTATTTGTTTTCTTTCTGCACATTGATTAAAAATGAAAAAAACAAATCGAAATTACCAAATGAAAAGTTAAGTTTTTAATTTTTTATTCTTTTAAAATAAAAATTAAAGCTGAACAATAGAAAGATGAAAACAGAAACAGAAAACTAAATATTCTGTGTTTAGTTTGGTCCCTTGTTCTTTTTAAGTTGAAGCAACTTCTATTTGGTCTTTATCATCTTTATGAAATTTCTGACGCAGAAGTGACGGTTTGGTACCATGTCAACTTTACCCTAACTTGAGCTTAAAGTGAAACTTGCAATTCCCCAAAATTGGCACCGGACCGGCCAACACTAATAGCCAAAACTACGGCATGCTCAAAGTGGAATTTAAGGTAATATATTCCAGCTTTCTTATCATGTTTTAACGTGTTCTTTACCCCAAAGGATAGAAGCCCAGGATTTGTGATAAGTTGGGAAGCCACCCTCACGCAAGAGTTTCAACTTGAACATCAAATCACACTTACAGTCTATAAGTAGTCATTCACCTTCTAAGAAGTACATAACATCTCATCTTTAACCCAGGACCCTTCCACCCAACTTGCTCGTAACATGAGTTTCTTTTACCTTGAAGAAGAGCCACCTAATCCAACCAACAAATGCAAATTCTTCAACTGCCACACTGGCTGCGGCCGGTCTTCTCTGTCGTCATCAAACAGAGAAGAAGAGGATTCGGGCAGTGGCATGGATGATGAACAGGAAGTAGTTTCCTACACCAATGATGTGTCGAGTCGAGCTCCACTCTTTGTCTGGGATAATAATCTCATTGTTGTTTTTAACCTTATTCCAGGTAGTTGTTTCTGAGATTCTGAGCGGAGCCATGGAGGCCAAATCGAGAAGAAAGGCCAGCTTTAGCTGGATCTTCTCCCCAACAAGAGGAGAATTGTTTGTAACTCCAAAGGAAATGCAGAATAAGGACAGTGATCATGAAGAAAATGAGGATTTCTTCTCGGTGGGCAATTGTTTCTCCCGCAGCTCCAGCGCTCGAAGCGCGGAAACTTTTGTGTCTGTGAGGACAAATTTCTCTCGGAGTTCGAGCTTGAGCAGCCTCGATCGTCAGCTAGGGAGTGGCGGCCTCGACTGGCGGAACCTGTGGCGGCAGCGCTCGATAATTCAAGAGTTGGGGCACTGTGAGGGGTGGCCCTTTGGCCTCTGCCGGAGAGCTCTGCTGCTTCCGCCCCTGCCCATGTCTCCCTCTGAATCATGGTCCTGGCGTAAGAATGCTAGGCTGCAGGTCATCAAGCTACCTTGAGATCATCAGATCAGGTGTTGTTTCCTTGCATTGCATGTTGCATGCTTGTAAGATAGGAACACATTTCTTTTGTTTTCTTTTCGCTGCTTTCCGTAAACTGTTTTTTCCCTAAATTTTCAACAATATTGCCCATCGAAAAATGAATACGATGGTGAGCTGCAACCAGAAGTGACAAGAAAAGAGCATTTTATTAATTCCCCGCACTCTCTCATTTCCCCTTCCACAGTCAATCCAAATTAACACTAACGTCGACCCGACCAATCCATCTTCCTGAATTACCTACCATTCATATAAGCATAGCATACAGGAAATTGGAACGGGAGAGATGAAAATTAAACATAGTAATAACAAGAGAGTGAGAGTCGAAAAACATCGTCGAGTATAACACGCTTGGGTAAAGTCATTTTCCATTTTTTTTTTAAATTTAAACACAAAATCAAAGCCAAAAGTCAAGAGAAGATAATTCAAGGCAAAGCTAATTTTTCTATTAAAAAAAAAAAAATACTAAGTCAAATATATGAGGCCAAGGAGAAGCAAACAACTGCCGATCCAAAACGATTCAAGGCAAAGCTAATTTTTCTATTAAAAAAAAAAAATACTAAGTCAAATATATGAGGCCAAGGAGAAGCAAACAACTGCCGATCCAAAACGCTATCCGATGGATTCCGAAATTGCTCAGGAGCTGCTCCCGCTGGTCCGAGTCTACAAAGACGGCCGCGTCGAGCGGCTTCTTGGCACCGACACCGTTCCAGCCGGCAACGATCCTATAACCGGCGTTCTGTCCAAGGACGTAACTGGCGTCATCCCCGGAAACGAAGAAGTCTATGTCCGTATCTACCTCCCTGACATCCAAAACCTAGAGAAGTTGCCTCTCCTCGTCTACTTCCACGGCGGGGGCTTCTGCCTGTCCACGCCGGCCGCTCCCCTGTACCACTCCTATCTCAACAAGCTCGTCGCCGAAGCCCGCGTTGTCGCCGTCTCAGTGCACTACCGGCGGCCCCCCGAACACCCTCTTCCCATTGCTTACGAAGACTCTTGGGCTGCGCTTCAGTGGGCTGTCTCGCACGCTAACGGCGAAGGCCCCGAGCCATGGTTGAACAACCACGCCGACTTCGGGCGAGTCTTCTTGTCCGGCGAGAGCGCCGGAGCCAACATCGTTCACAATCTGGCAATGGCGGCCGGAAATCCGGGGTCCGGCGGGCTGCAGGGCGTGGACATTCTCGGGGTTGCGCTGGTTCATTCCTACTTCTGGGGTTCGGACCCTATCGGGTCGGAACCACTGGACCCGGATAGGAAGGCAACCGTGGATCGGCTGTGGCCGTTTGTGTGCCCGTCGAACCCGGATAACGATGACCCTCGGGTGAACCCAGTGGGCGACGGAGCCCCGAGCTTGAGCGGGTTGGGGTGCGGGAGAGTGTTGGTGTGCGTGGCGGAGAAGGATGTGACGAGGGATAGAGGTTGGATGTACTTTCAGGAGTTGGGTCGGAGCGGGTGGACGGGTGTGGTAGAGATCCATGAGACGGAAGAGGAGGATCATGCCTTCCATTTGCACAACCTGGAGAGTGAGAGAGCTGCGTGTTTGATCCGACGGTTGGCAGCTTTCCTCAATAGGGACATGCCTCCTCCTCCAATAATTTGATGTTTCTTATTTTTCGTCCTCTGAGAAGTGTGTGCTTGTTTGTTTTTCTTTTGGGTGTAAAATTGATGTTGGAATTCACTGATAATAATAAATATTTGACTATTTTGGTTGATATTTATTTCTGGTTCCCCAAGTCCTCCAACTAACTAGTACTCAAATTTCTAAATAAACATATTCAGTAGTACACTCCAATCAATCCATGCCTAGTTAATTAATGAAGAAGAGTAAATAATTGACAGGTGATATATATATATATATATATATAGAGCACCCACGCCTTAACACACAACTAAAGATAAGTCTTTTAAGCCACCACATTAATTTGTCTATCCCTTGCACGTTTTCGATACCACAATGATACTCATTTTGTTCTGGTACCATCCCTCCAAAGAAGTGGGTCGGCGCCCAAATAGCTTTTCCAGTAAGATGGCCCGATCAGGAGGCTATGGGGATTATTGAGGGTAAAAACCTTCCTCCTTTTCCCGGGTAGGCCATTTGTGCAAACTTCCCCCAATGACAAAAGTAAAAGTAATATAAGTCTACTCGGTAAACATAATATGAGTTTTCTTGATAAAAATAATACAAGTCTACTTAGTAAAGATAATGAGTTCATCTAAGAAAAATAATATAAGTCTACTTGATAAATATCGTATGAGTTTCCTTAGTAAAAATAATATGACTCTACTTGATGAAGATAATACAAGTTTATTTGGTAAAGATAATATGAATTTACGTAGTAAAGATAATATGAGTTTACTTGTTAGAAGTTTTTCAGAAAACATGACACACAATCCTACCCTGACAATTTGTCAAAAGGTTTACCTTCCTCCGACAACTCCCTAGGCCACTAAGTCTCCTAAGGAGGATTCCTTTAAGGCTCATCCGATTTATCACGAGACTAATAGAATTTAATTATATATATATTTTTATCTATTTTTTAATTTTGTGTTATTTTTTTATTTAAAATGTGTATTATATAAATTTTACATAATTTGAATCTTTTTTTGTAATAAGCAAATAAAGAAAATTAATTTCAAGAATTTAGCATAAAAAATATTATAAATTAATTTATAATATTAATATTAAAATTAATATTATAATATAATTAAAAAAATTTATAATTAACAATTGAAGGCCCAATAGGAATTGTACGTTCTATTGGAGATTTGGAGGCTCGGGTGGCTTGCCATGCTTTATAATAATAATAATAATATAATGGAAGGAAGGAATGCAATTGAAGCATAATTGAAACTGGAGGAGGATAGGTTTGCGCGCGCGCGCGTGAGGAGGGAGGAGAAGAAAAAGGGGTGCAGAGAACGAGGCAACAATTGAGATGGGAAACAATGAAGTGAAGCACCCGCAAGTTATGTTGTACGAAAATAGAAATATGAAACGTTTTTTATAGGAAATAGAAATGTGGAAACGAATGTATTTTTAAAAAAAATAGGCATAAATACGGTCCGAAACGAGAATAAGAAACATTTTCGAAACGTTTTGAAAATGGAGAAACGACACCTATGAGGTGTTTCCGTGCAACATAGGTCGTAAGGAGTCTCGCAAGCAAAGCCTCATGCACGCAGCATTAAGGAACGACGACAGACGTGATCCAAATTCATACAACCCAGATCTATTTCACATCTCTGAAGGGAGCTCCTCTTTTTTTCATTCAACTTTTAATTTTTATTTTAATTATGTCTAATTAAATTGTTTTACCTAGAATTTAGATAAATTTTAATTCTAAAATTATGTTATTATTTGTTTAGTTCGATTCAAAATTCAATTATTATTTATATAAGAAATTTATATTGTTGTACTTAATGGCTTAAAAGATTGACTACCTTTTAATGATATAATAATTTATGCATGATTGGTTAAAAGATTATTATAAATTAGATTCATAGACAATATAAATTATATGCTGTACTATGATATCGAGAGATGATTAGCTCATGTGTGGGAATCGAGAAACTTAATGAGTCAAATTCACTTTCGAGATTAGAAGTTTTCAAATAACTTAATACTTATTTGTTCTTTTGACATACGCTCAGAAATTTGATGGTGAAATTGAATTAATAAAGAATTAATATGACTTGAAAAATCTTATTAATTAATTGAGAAAAATTCACCATCACATATAAATAATTATAAAATACTGTAAAAATATTTTAAGTTTTGAATCGAGTTGAATATATAATTACATAACTTATATTAAATGAAATGCAAACCCTAATGCATTCATTAATTAGTTTTCCTCATATCGAATTTAGTTTTCAATTTATTATTTTTATTCATACAATTAATTAATTAGTTCAACTTAGGTTAAATTAAAATTATTTTGGTATTGTGATCTAATCTTTGTGGGATTGACATTAGTTTCATCACTATATACATATTTGACTAGAGTACACTTATCCAAATTAATTGTGCATAAATCACACATTAGAGACAAATGTCATCACAATCAATCGACACATGTCCTCAATTGATACCCTCGGCCCGTGTGCCTATAAATACCCTTTACCCCTTTAAGAAAAATGGACCTTACTTTTGTGCATTCTGACCTTAGTTATTCTGTTTGCATACTGCATCTACTGTGTACGTAACTAAAACATTGCAATTATCAGTTTACTTGGGAAATCATACTTTTTCACATACTAACTTGATTGTTGAAAGGCATACGCAAGTGAGAAATCCCCGTGTGCCTTTTAACCTGTGTTTGTGGATGTAGTTACTTGGAGAACAAACGGATATTCGATTTTTCTCGGAAGTTTAGACACCTTATCGTTCGACCCAGTAGCCAATTCTTTAGTCTACCCGTTAGACAGCTATTCAGTCTACTCGGTAGCCAACTCTTTAGTCTACTTAGTATCTCTTTCATGTGCCTACTCCCAAGGAAGCAGTAGCTAGAAGGTGTGACGAACAAGGAAGGCAATTTCTCACGAAGAGACTGTTGAGAGCACCACATCAAGCAGAAATGAACACTCTAAACATGCCTTCTATCTACAGCCCCCCCTCCCCACAATAAGGGTAGCCACTCCAAACCCAATGGGGGCTTCAAAGATAAAAAAGATAGTGAAAGAAATTATGGAGTAGAAGAAAGTACTGATTGTTTACAAAGAAATGCATAGTAAAAGTGTAATACCCGAGATTTTTTTAGAATCAAATAAGATGTAATGCCTGAGACTATAGGGTTTCGATACTTGAGGAAATAGGTCATTTCAAGAGATTATTGACACCTAAGACAAAAGATTATTTTATGAGCTAGGGGCAAAGTCGTAATTATTGAAGTTTAGGTAAAAGTACAATTGACAAAAAGTCTTGGAAATTAGTGTAAAAGATATAAACTTCAAAATATCTTTGGAAATCAAACTTCAATCAAATGTAGTTTTAGATTGTTTTGAAGTCCAAGCCCAAGTATTCTCAAAATCTTTGCTTAGCCTGCAAGATTACTTAGCCTCCAAGGTTAGGACATATGGCAAGCTTTTATTGGCCACACATGGAAGTAATGATTATATGGGACACATGACACCATTTGAATGGAAACACATGGAAGTAATGATTATATGGGACACATGGCATCATTTGAATGGAAACACATGGATAGAAAAGTCTTCTCCAAGTCTTTACTTAACCTCCAAGTTTGGGACACATAATTCCATTTGAATGGGAACACATGGAAGTAATGATGAGTCCCAAATAATTACGGTGACGCATGGCATGTTATGATTTGTCGGGTAATTCTATAAATAAGCTTGAAATCTATCTTAGCAAGCCATTTCAAAATTTTGTGAGCCGAATCCATGCTACATTGACAGCACTTTTAGAGAGAGATAAGATCTTGAGTGTGAGGGGGAAGTTCTGTAAAAAGAAAGAGAGAAAGTCGGTGAAAAACAAAGGAGAAAGCAAAGGAGAGGCAAAGGCTTGACGGAAAATGGATAGCCGCCAAAGAATTGCTGTAACAGTTAACAACTCAGAGAGTTAAGTCTGATTTCTTTCCATAATCATATATAGGACTGAAATAGGAGTCCGTAGCTTCAAGCGTAAGTCGAATCGGAGTTAAAATGAGGGAGATATGACAAAAATACAAAAGGGTGTCGAATTTGCCACCAATGCGTGCAAATACGTGCCACCTCTTCTTGGGGTGTGTGGAAGCCCCTTTTCCCACAAAATTTTCCAGTTTTCCTCATATTTTAATGCCCTACAACTTTGTGCAAAAATATTTTGATTTTATGACACGAAACTTCTGTAACTACAGCAAAACCAAGGTCGATACCCTGTGAATAGTAACTTTGAAAGGTAAACAGGCAAAGTGAGTGGTTCTTGCATCCAATAAACTCAATATTGGTCATATGTTGGTTCATTTGTGTGATGTTTGTGGCTTGCACTTCATGATTCTCTTTGATTAAGCATATTTCTTCGTCCCTGCATGCATCACCAGTGTTGTGGACGGTTGATGCGGTGGGTGTGGTGATTTGGGGAAGGAATCTGGTGCCCTCGGTGGGGCTAAGGAGTCCGGTGCCCTCAGTGGGGCTAAGGACATCTGACCCCAATCACGTGCCTCGGTGGCTAAGGTGTTTGAGGAGACTTCATACTCATGTTGCATTTTACATTTGCATGCATAATTACCTTTGAACCATCTCACTTAGATGTCAAAATCTAACTCGGGTGTTTTATACCCTTGGAACATTCCACGTTCCAAGTATGTTAGTTGTGCCAGGTACGGGGGAGACAAGCAGAAGCCTTGGGAAGGAGGTGGCCGAGACTTAATTCTAGTCTTTTAATTTCCGTTGTATCTATTTTAAGTGTTGTAGCATATGCCTCATGGGATGTACTATTAAACCCTATAAGAGTTTGGATTCCTAAGAGACTTAGGTTTTCTCCCTTGGGAGTTGTATGTTGTACTTATTTCTTTGATCTTGAGAAGATTGTGTTGTAGTTGGGGAATAATTGTTGCTTGGGTGGGTACATCTTTGAAATATAAGGGTTGTGTTTGGTTTTGTTTTACTTCTACTTTGTGTATGGGTATATAAGTGTCCGTGACATTGCAGTTAAGTCCGAAGGTGACCTATTGCAAACAACTGCTAAGATACTTGGAAGTCACCTAAGTATATGTATTAATCTTTTATAACTCATAAATCCTAGCTGTTTAAGCCCTCTGGTTCGATCCTTGCTTTCATTGATAAAGGATTTCCAATAACGTCCGTGTGTGGTAAATAACCCAAAATGCTTGTATTTAGCATCATTACATATTTGAAAAATTGGGGCGTTACAAAAAGATTCCCATTTGTTGAGCCAAATTGCTCCAATCAACCTATTGTGTATTTTGATATTTAACAAAACATAATTTTAGTTAAACTATTTTTGATATATTTAAATCTCCTAATGGATTTTTGATATGTCTTATGGTAAAAAATATATTTTAAGTATTATAATATTTGATGTATCAAAATTAACCAAGAAATGCTATTTTTCTAACTCTGAAAGATTAATACATTATAAGGGGACATATAAGAAAATATTTTTATTTTGAAAAACTATCTCTCGGTATTTTGATAGCTAACATTCATTGTTGTTAAAATGATTTTTAATGATTTTTTTAAGAAATGAAATGTATATATTTTGGAGGTGGTAAAATCATCAAATCTCGAATTTGTTTTAAAACCAAAATTTTATTTTCTTATTGTTATGGATTTTGATTTTTTAGATATTTTTATTGAATCCAAATGGGAGGTACTTTCTTATTTACATTTATGTATTAAAGTAAATGGAAGGTAAAATATAAATTAAAGAAATGTAAATATCTTGTAATGTATACATGCTATGGATTATATCTTCAAACAATTGCTATTTGTATAAAATCTATTTTTTGTAAAATTGACCTCAGAAGTCGACTCTTGGTTCAATGGAGTCGACTCCCTTAAAGCTGAAGTCGACTCTTGCAAAGCTAGAGTGGACCTAGCCGAGAGCATGTTATGCAGAGTTGACCTGACAACATTAGTGTATTTTGAAGAGTCGACTCTAGTATTAGAGAAGTTGACTTTTGTATAACTACAGTCAATTCCCTTTTAAAATGAAAGTCGACTCCTGTTTTAGGAAAGTCGACTCCTCAAGTCCAACGGTCGAATTTTCTAGCCGTTGAAAGAGTCGTTGGAAGCCAAATCTATAAAAGAGAAGAGAGAAATCTATAGATGGCTAATGCAATATCAAGATCCATCATTCTAAAGCACACCCAAGCTCTCAAGCACTCAAGAAAAGTAATCCAAGGCTCAAACTACAAAAATCAATCAATTGGAGCCCAAGGCAAAGAAGAAGAAGTTTTTCTTCTTATTGGTAACTTTTGTATTATTCATATTTTGCCTTGTAATATCATTGTGTTCATTTTCATATTAGTCCAAGATTGTTTGGACATAGGATTTATTGTTATTAATCGTGGATCGTGAGTGACCTCCTAGAGCCCAAGTAATTTAGGTGTATTGTTGTAATAGTTTTCGAGGTGAGCTAAAGGAAAAATCTTAGAGCGTACAAGTTTGCTAGGTGATCTTGTGTGGAAACCTAGAGGTGGTTTTAGTGGAACCTCAAGTGTTGGGTTGATCTTGAGAGAGTGGAGTAGGTGTTGGAGACACTGAACCGCTATATATTCTTGTGTTGATTATTGTTGTTTGTATATTTATATTGCTATCACTCTCAAACAACATATATATATATTTATAACAAGTATTTTCTTTGTATAAGAAAAGCTCAATAGTTTTAAAAAGGAAAGAATTCGATTTAATAAATTTTTAGCACTCAATTCACCGTCCTTTTGAGTGGTTATTGTTTGTCAAGGAACCAACACCATTCTGAAATGAACTGCTTAAGCGACCAATTCAGTTAAGATTTAAGCTTTCATAGTTACTAGCATATTTTAGACGGGGGTCCCAATCACCATACCCAGAGTTTTGAATCTCTCGCCTTCCTACATGGATGGGTTAATGACACTATTTGCACACATTCCCTCTTACCTTAGTCGATCAAACACACATTTGGTTTAGTGAATTGCGAAATGGATACATTGGCTTCTTTAATCAATTATAAAGAGACTTCATTACTGCATTTGCTATAAATGTCTCCAAGAATGATCCAACGTACTTGCTCATCATCTGGCAGTGTTGGGGGGTGCCCTAGAAAAATTGAAGTTCATAGAAAATAACCAATGAATGCCTGACGACTTGGATGACTTTTGAGAGTCTTTAGTGGCGAGAGTCCCTTGGAGCCTCCGGAGAGTCTCTCAGGATGGTCAAGCCTCTACATTGCATAGCCCAAGAACTCCCTTAGAGTCATCCGGGACTAAGTTACTTGGTGGCTCTGAAGACTCTTCAGATCCACCCGAAGACACTCATCGGGGCACCTTCACCTTAAAGATATCTCTAGACCCTTTGGCCTCATCCAATGCATCTTCTCAAAGAGTCTGAGGACTCTCATATGAGGACCCCACCAAATGTCTATAAATATTTGCCGATTCCATAGAAAAAAGATCTTTTTGGGGCAATCTATCTAGAGTCATACCTTCTCTTTGAGACCTTGGTCCTGAAGACTTAGACTTTGGACTATGCTCTACCCAGCGGGAGATTACTCCCCCGAAGATCCATACAACACACATTTACATTCTGCATTTTGCATACACCCACATTTTACTTCAAGATGTTTATGCTTGACTTAGGCATTGGAGGGCCTAGGTGGAAAAGATCCCTACGTGCCTTTTGACTATCTCTTTGATTACAGACCTATCTGGACCAGCCTCCAAGAAGATTGATCAGGACTCTCCCTTAAAGACTCTCTAGGACCTTTTTGTTCTTGGTCCCCTGAAGATTCCTTGGGTGAAACCGACCTCGAAGACTCTCATGGGTCCTTCAAACACAGATCCAAGTCCTTGAAGCCTTCGTTCTCTCGGACTATAGATCAAGCCCAACATCTACTGATCTTTTAAATGGTGCTTTAGACCTCACCATTCTCTCAGGAAGCTCTGCTCTAGTTGTTCTTAAGACAAATAAATTTAATTGTTGTAGTCTAATAACAACAATTTGATCTATGGGAACAAAAAAAAAGCCATTATTCATGACTAAGGGAACAAAGTCGACTCGAACAAGGGGATCTCAATGTGAGGCCACTACTAGGGAGCATTTTCCGACCATCTCTCTAGAACCAATGGCATCCCAAAGAAGACAAAGGAGCCGGGTAGCTGGCAAACAATACCTACTGGTGTAGGATTGGTCTATTGAGAAAACGTCTCTTGCACTTACATCTTTCTCACATTCGGTCTCTAGATAGTTTACCGCTGAGCCAACCTAACTAAGGAATACTGAGGGTAGCCAGGCACAGGCTGACATACCTGGAACCTGTAGAGCCAAAAAATCCTCCACCATGTCCTTTGAAGATTTCCAAAGATAAGAACAAAGATATGAAGATTTGAGAAAGAGTGATGAGGAGAAGTCCAAAACTTTACAGCATCTATCTGGGTTGCTGCATGTGCTTTTGTCCATCCTAGGAGAAACTCAAGTCCCTAGGTGCCTACCTTAGGCGATGTTCGCATTAGTGCTTTGGCACCCTTACAGTGGCCAGCATTGGTTCCTTTAAAATTGTAATAGCAAATCCTCGTCGTTGAAATCTTATACACGGAGAAGTGTAAAAACACAGGGAAAAGTGTTATACGAGAAGAAACTGATATAAACGTATGGCAATGGCACCAAAACCCAAGAAGGGGGTGAATTGGTTATTTAAAAAAAAAAACTTTAACTTGAATTTTAAAAATAAATTGATCTAGAACGATGTTTGATAAACTGAAAATGAATGTTAATATGCAATGTTAAATAAAGTGATAAATTAAAACAATAATAGGAAACAATAATTTATAGTGGTTCGACTTTCCTAGCCTAGTTCACTACCTTAGTTCCTTATTAAGGATTTTGCAAACAATTCTATTAAAGCCTCTTACTTAACTAAGTAAGTTCTCTAGTCCAACACTAGAAAGAAGTACAACCCTCCTACACTCGTAGGCCCTCTAGCTCATGCTAGGTAGAATACAATACAAAGAGATAAGAAAGTCTAAGAGTCAAGACTCTTTGTTGCAAGTTCTCTCTACAGAAAAATAAGAGTCTTGAAATGAATATTAACACTTAGGAACAAAGCCTCAGTGAGAATATAACAGAGAGGTTAAAAATTTAAAGCGCAAAGACAACTTGAATGCTTGGTAATTGGGCAATGAATGTTCTAAGAGAGCTTCAATATATCTTCAACCACCTATTTGTAGTTGATGGTAGAAAAATCCAAAAATCGGACTGTTGGGGTGGTTGGCTGAGCATTTAATGTGCCAAAAACTAACCTTTTTAGCTTTATGGGAACAAACTGTTGACAGACAAATGAGTTAGTCGACAAATATAAAATATAATTTTGAGACATAGTCGATAGATAAGAGCCATCTATCGTCATATTTGATGAAAGCAATCTGTTAGTTGACAAAACAACAGGCTTAGTTAACAGAACAAGGAAAATATTCAAATTTTGAAAAATTAAACATACTGATAATTGACAGCAACAAGACATAGTCGACAGCTTAAGAGCAAAATGAAAAATCTTGAAAAATAGGCTTACTGTTCATCGACAAAGCCAAGGCCTTCTATCGATAGAATCAAATCTTAATACTCTAATAGTTGACAGATTTTTGTACTTAGTCTACAAATGCCACCATAAAATGAATACTTTGTTAACAAATTGAAAGAAAAGCTAGATATTTGATTCATAGACATCTGAAACCATTTCAAGATTACTTAAACTAATTTATCTAAGATTTCAATCCATGGAATCATTTAATTTTGAAATCACTTAATGTCATTTCTTTTGAATTCAAGTCGAGTTAAAATGAATTTGATTTTGAATGCCATTAAGCACCAAATCCTTGATTTTCATATTGTTGTAAAAGTTTCTCATTATCAAAACTCTTTAATCATAAGAGTAAAATATTAAAAACCATGGGAAGCACGACTTCGGCTAAAGAAGAACACAACCCAAAGCAGGACACTCGACTAGGATTCCTTCCAGCTTCTTGGGGCATGGAAATCAAAAAGTTGATTGAAAAGGTTTTTGAGAAAAAAGTAGCAGGGGAAATATTCGACAATGCACAGCCATAGTGTGTCCCTTTTTCCAAGGATGTGCTCAATCATGCCCTTCCACTTAAATTTAAACTCCCACACTTGCCTGAATACAGTGGAAGAGAAGACCCCATCCTCCACGCACAATGGTTCAAATCCTTGGCATACCTATACAAGTGGGGTTACGCCACCACGTGCTTAATTTTCCCATAGTCATTAACAGAATACACCCATACCTGGTTTTGTGAATTACCCTCTGGTTACATCATTTCCTACGAACAACTACGAGTGAAGTTTGTTGTAACCTTCTTAGATCATGCCTCAAGAAGGAAGGCCACCATTTAGCTCCTTATTATTTGATAGGATCCCAAGGAAACATTCAAGTAATACATTGATCACTTTAGAAATGCAGTGTTGGAGGTCTAGGATTTACCAGTCGGGGTGGCAATATCAATTTTTTTGTAGGAGACTACCTTGGTGCCACTCAGAGAGTCCTTTGCTCTCAAACAGGAAACTGCATTGGCCAACTTATTTGCCTACATCAACAGATATGTGGTGTAGCTAGATATTTTATGAACCTATGATTTACTTAAGCAGCTAGAAGAAGGGACAAAGAAGAGAGGCTTACTCACTAATAATGGGGGCAGACACCCAAGGCCGACGACTATCTCAAGCACCATCACCAGGCATATATGCCACATTCGGCCCTTACAATTCCTCCTACAGGGCTCATCAACTTTTCCTCATCTTTGGATGAGCCAAAAGAGAATGACCCACAACCATTCTATCAATTCCACCAACGTCCGGGCCATACAATGAAAAATTGCCACACCTTTTGCAAAAAAATTGGAAAGCTAGCTAAGAAGGGTAAGATCGACCAATTTCGACCTATGATGGCCTCAAATCATCAGAGGACACCCTATTATAACAATCTACCACGACAAGATAGATTTCTCAGGGCAGATCGTGGCTCATTGAGGGGACGACCCCGGGGTAGTAGAAATCAGCAATATAGGGTCTCACCAAAGTAGTAGAAGGGACCCTAAGAGGGAGAAACCTCTACACCCCCAACGAATAATGAGCCTACATGAGAGCGCATACACGTTATTTTGTGAGGTGAAACTTTGGTCGGTGACTCTTCAATGAATCGAAAATCATATGTGCGCTAAGCCCTACATGTGGATTTTATGGCAGATGTGGTGCCTAACGAGGAGCCTATCTCCTTCACTCCCATAGATGACCCCTTGGTCATCTCCGCCGTAATTAGCAAGCACCCGATTGATCGTATCCTTGTGCATAACAATAGTTTTATCAATCTAATTTATAGAAACTACTTTGAACAGATGCACATCGTTCACGATTGCCTCTGACTCATTTTCTAACCATTGTATAGCTTTAACGAAGAGGCAGTACCTGTGGTAGGTTCTTTGTAGTTGTTGATAACTCTGGGATCCCATCCTCGCAGTGTTACCCGCTAGGTGAACTTCATGGTGATCAAAACAATCTCCACAGCTTACAATGTCATTCTTAGGAAATTGCTCATTAATAACATAAGGGCAATCATACATCCTCCTAATGAAATTCCTAACTCCTAGTGGCGTGGGCCAGGTCAGAGGAGACTAGAAGAAGGCACGAGTTTGTTATATCTCATCCACCAATGCAGCAAAGGACAAAGAGGTTTCCCATGTACCTGAAGAAACCATGTCTATTTCAGAATAGGCATTATTGTAACCTTAACCTGTGGAAGCCCTGGAATCAGTCGAACTCTATAAAAATGAAGAAGAAAAGACAATCTACGTAGGAAGCCAACTATTACCAAAACAAAGATAGAAAATTCTATAGTGTCTACGGGACAATGCTAACATTTTTGTATGGACACCCGTTGTTATGCCAAGGATTGACCCTCAGGTAATTTCCCATTAGTTTAATATAAAGCCAGGAGCCAAGCCTATCAAACGAAAGAAAAGGAATATTGCCCCAGATAGGCTACTAGACCTCGAGGAAGAAGTTGGCAAACTCCTAAAAGCAGGTGTTCCTTCCTGACCAAAAGAGGACGATCGGAGGCAGGAGCTCGAGCTTTGGCGACGAGTCTATCCAGGGGGCGGCTGGCACCTATAAGCACTCTGACGGTCGAGTGAGTAAGAGAGCCAGATGAGGTAGTGTATCAGTAGACCAGAAATGAGAACATACCTTGGCTTTATATAGAACTGGTTTATATAAGAGGATGAGATGTCTTCTTACACGCATGAGACGTGCGCTTGCAGGTGATGGGACTGGTTATCCGGTGCCAATGGAGGTTCCCAGGTGACAACATGGTGGCGACGAGACCCTCATTAATGTGGATGGGATCCACCATTAATAAGGATTGGATCCGCCATTAATGAGGATGGGATCTGAGACGGTCGCGCGGATATCCAGTGAGAGTCCAGTGATGTTGTGGCAGGCTGGCGCTGGGCCAAGGTTGGGTCCAGAAGAAAGATCAGATTGGGGCGAGATTGGGCCTAAGAAGAGGGCCAAGATTGAGCTTAAGGAGAGGGCTGAGTATGGGCCCGGATGGTCCACAACCTCCTAGGTCGGATGCTCGAGTAACGAGCATTCGAGCTAGAAAAGGGGAGCCTAAGTAATTTTTGCTGTGTGCGACAGTTTTGGAGAGTCAGATTAGGTGGGACCGAGGTGGTCAATCGAGCCAATTTTGTTTATGTTGGGGTGACGACTCTAGAGTCATTTTGGGGTCGACCTAAGATGAGTAAGCGGAGCAATATTCTTTATGCGCCGGTCTACCACGCGTGGCCTTGAGATTTGAGGGTGCTTTCTTGGAGGGTGAGGGTGTTATTTGGGTGGTAACTGACAACCCTCGGATGCATGACAAGTGGTAGCTTGGGTGATGCTGTGCGTAGCTTCAAAAAGGCGAAGGGTGCTGACCACCGTGAACATGCGACGGCGGGGTTTCGTGTTGTCAGGACATGCTCGGGGTACAGTCGAGTTCCTACCTATGTATGCTGTTCGAGTTTGGGAAGGAGAGGTCATGCCTTCCCCAGCGAAGCTTTGGGTGTGTTTCTGGGGTTTTGACTGCGGCTTATACTCTGATTTTTGTCAAGTGGGGGCTGATCCTGACTGCGGGATACTCCCCCAAGGTGTACATCGTGTGGGACTTTGGGATATGGGGCACCGTATGAAAAAGGCGCGCCGTCGTAGGTGTGTATGATGGCTTTCGATTTTCTTGGTAAACTTGAATGCGTGATGGGCATGTGACAGGTGGCTCGCCCCTAACGCTCTGTTAAACGTCTGATGACATTTTGCTTCCTTTTGGACGTGACGTGTGAAATAGTTTAAAAGGTGTGTCCCCTTGTTTCTGCATTCCTTACTATCTCTTTATCAAAGGCGTGCTATTCTCCCAATCTCTCTTAGATAGAGGGGATTCTTTGCTTTAATCAAGAAGGTGTCAAAGGTTGGCCTTACTGGGCTTCAAAGGGACGTTAGTAGAGGTGCCGAAGGAGGTGTCACTCTCCCAGTCATTGGTCTACCATCCTTTTTTCTAATTGCTCATGATGGAGAATGGCCACCAGCCAGGAAGCGTTAGAGGGGGACCGGGGGGGTTGAGTTATCCACCGGGGTGCCATCTATGAGCGCGCCCTTAGCCTCTGGGGACTGCCAGGAGGCATGCCGTTGAATGGAGGATCAAATTTTAGGGGTTTTTATGGAGTACCGGGCGGTGGAGTTGGGATTCCGCTCGAAAGTTGCTGCCCTCAAGCGATTACACCGGGAGGAGGTGGAGGGTATCCAAGAGAAGGCGGAAAGTGAGGGGAGGAAGAAGGTGGCCGAGGAGGCGGTTGACTTGTGTCAATGACTCGAGGAGTCGGAGGCATCGCGAGGTCATGGGTCGTTTTGTTCGTCATCGCGAGGATGCTAAGGTTGCACTACGTGATTCAAGGGTGGAGGTCGCCTGTCTGCGGGCAGCGCTCGGGGCTACCCAATCGATGGTGGAGGCTGAGCCTAAGGAGAGGGTCGAGAGTGGGCCTGGACGATCCAACAGGATTTAATCGTGAAGTCCATTATCCTGATTGGCTCGCCAATGTTGTAATGGTAAAGAAGCCTAATGCAAAGTGGCAAGTCTACATAGATGTTACTTACTTAAATAGGGCATGCTCGAAGGATTCCTACCTGCTACCACGAATTGACTACCTGGTGGATGACACTTCTTGATATCACATGTTGAGTTTCTTGGATGCCTTTTCAGTGTTAGTGTTAGTGTCCTAATACTAGATTTAGATGACATCTAGCAGTTGTATTATGGGACTAATGATATATATCTTACAAATGTAATAAAATATGTTTTCATATTCGAAGGTGATATCTTTATTCATACCTCTTCAATCAATTATATGATTGAACCCTTAGATTTCCTAACGATAGTCTTATTCTTAAGTATTAAGAATATATGACAAAAATTTTCGGGTTAATGATTTCTTAAAGGTATTCTCAGTCCTTAGATATCTCATAGGTGGACTATGATTAATCGATTACTGACTAGCACATGGGTTACGACCTTTGATTAGTATGAGATACTAATGATAAAAGGATGGTGAGTCGCATGCCATAATTCATAAGATGGATATAGTAGACATGTGGGTAGATGTTAATGGAACATCTACTAAATGTGATGCAAGTGATAGATCACATGGATGAGAGGATCTATGATATGTCACTGGTTTTGATTGTGTCACTGGTCCTTAGACCAAAGGCAACATAGTTATCTTGTACAATAGTTCTTGAGATTTTCCTTTGCTAAGAACCGCCCAGTTACCGGGTGAGAGATGCACCGTGTGGTCTTTATGTAGTAATATATGGAGGTAGGTGATTGCTAATTAGATTCGTTGACCTCCGGTGTGAGGTGATTATCTTATGCAATGAGTGGTGGTTATGATTATAGAAACCCTTAGCCAGTGTATACTTGATTGGGAAGTGTTTCCAATGTCGAAAGGAGTTCCGATGTGTCATCTTGATCACACCACATTAGACATTGACATAGCTATCGAGTTAGTGAGTTTGATCAGTCCATGACCCTCACTTGATTTTGATGTTAGTCGATGAAAGGATTATAGTACATGAGAATCGAATGCCTAAATAGGTTATCTTTGAAATATGACTTCATTACTGGTAGGATAGCCCTGACATAATGTTAGTTGTCACTCAAGGTCTTTCGGGGTACATCAAGGAGAGGGAGAGATCTTTGTTGTAGACCAAAGTGTTTGGTTGGTTTCAAAGAGTTTAACGTGTCCTGATTTCTACTTAGTGGTGAACCTAGAAGGTCACACGCATAAATTCAAGTGTAGTGGTTGACTAAACGATGAAAGTTGTAATCATCATTAAGAGTTAACTGTTAGTGTAGGTGATCTAAACTAAATCAGATTGAGCATGTTGTATACTGACAATTGCAATCATATTTATTATTGAATAAAGAGTTATTCAATTACATAAAAAGTCGTTCTATTAGTTTCTTGTTATTATTGTAATAACTGGATGAAACTAAATAGAAGTCCATATGATATATACTGTGATTACTCTATAAAGATGTGAGATGATGCATCACAATTTGTAGACATTATTAAATATCCCAAGTCGTAGCAATGCCAAGAATGGACATTGATAATTACAGTAAGACTTGTATGTGCTATGTTTTTGCTATTTGATAGCATTAGGGGTCTCACACCGATAGGCATGGGAATGCCTAGGCAAGTACATAGGTGACTAATGTTGGAAAACATGTCACTGGACATGACTCACCATGAGAATCCATTTTGTTTATATGTTGATGGAATTCTCATATGAGATGGGTGTAACTAATCATTTGACCTGAGGTTGTCATGATCATCTCATAAGAAGACAGGTATGCTTTGACATAGTTACGATAGACCTAGACAAAGGTTGCATACGGGCAATCATTGGGCATATCGTGAGGCTTATGGAGATGGGTGCATATCTAAGATGGGACTCATCTATCTCTTGAAAGATGATGATGTATCTAAGGCGCATTCGATGGATATTTACTTTAAATCCACGGCTATTATGAAAGAGATCAATAAGGAGTTATTGATTCATTTTCTATTGAGTGAAGATATTCGAAGGACTGAAGAAAACTCATGTGATTGTAATCAAGCAACACATCGCAAGACTTGAGATCATAGAAGATACATTGATGAGAGGATCGAATTACACGGTAACCATGTTCGTAAAAGGTTGTTTACGGATTATGAATCCTTTTAAATAATTGGGTAGGCATGATGCTTTGCTAGAGGCCAATCTTGTCTTATGTGTTAGTACTGACACATTGCCAACATATTTGAAAGCTTAATAAGTCATACCCAAAAGGTACAGTCCCTAACTTAAACCAGGAGAGTGAATGTATGGTTAAGTGGGACACATCGACAAGAAATTGTGCCGTCGTAGGTTCTCACGAAAAAGGAACAAATAGACGTAATGACGTTGATTTGATAAGGGGTTGTTATAAAGGAAAGAATTTCTTAAAATGACAATTGATTAAATTAGAAAGGTATTTCTAATTTTATAATTTTTTATATTTGTTGGAGTGGAAAATAATAAATAAAATAAAAAAATATATATTTGGCTTTAAATTAATATTTGGGCTTAAATTAGATTTAGACTAAATATGTTATTTAAACTCATAATTGGATTTGGGCAATTTAATTAAGTTCCTAGTTCTACTAGGATTAAAAGAGACGACCCATATCCATTAGGGTTTAGGAAACCTTAGGAGGCCTTACTCCTGTATAAATACCTCTTTAAAGGTTGCCCAAATAATGAATTTTTTTGTGGTTTTTCAAGAGTTGAAAAAATTGTTATTCACTCTCTCTCTTTTTCTTTTCCGCATTGATTTGAAACAGGAGGTTCTTTCCATGTATACACAAGCCACGAAAGAAAAGGGAGCTAGCACTCCCATTTCACTCTCCTTGCCAATGGACGTGTGTCTCGTATCACGAGTTAAAGGCAGGACACTTGGACGACTCAGATCCATAAACGACTCGGGAATCTAAAGGTTAGATTTATTTTATTATATTTGTGATTGTTTTGATTAAGACGTTGATCCAATCATCGAGATTGGGGTAAAGTTCAAAATTTTTGAACTACGATACTTGCCCCCGTAGCAATCTTGATTTACTTTCATTAATGATGTCATCGTTAAGAGTTAATGGATTAGGTTAATGATAATATTAAATGGAGTATCTATCAAGAGCTGACAAGCATGCCGTTAAGAGTTAACGGGGTCTCGATTTCATCATGAGATAATGAAATGGTCACTAAGATTTAATGGCAGGTCCAGATGCATTTTCTAGAAATGTGGTGTAATGAGATAGAAACGATCAACAAGCCTTGTGTTAGTATAGGTGCTCTAGACCCAATCAAATCGAGCATGTTGTACACTGACAATTGTAATCATACTTATTATTGAATAAAGAGTTATTCAATCTTACAAGAAGTCGTTCTATTAGTTTCTTGTTATAATTATAATGATTGGATGATACTTGATAGATATGATGTATGCTGTGATTAATCTATAAAAATATAAAATGATGCATCATAGTTTGTAGACTTCATTAAATGTCCCAAGTCATAGCAATGTTAAGAATGGACATTGACAATTGCGGTAAGACTTGTATATGCTACATTTTTGCTATTTGATAGCATTGGGGGTGTCACACCTATAGGCATGGGGATACCTAGACAAGTACATAGGAGACCAATGTTGAAAAACATGTCATTAGACATGACTCGCCATAAGAATCCATTTTGGTTATATGTTGATGTAATTCTCATACGTGATGCATGTAACCAATCTTTGGACCTGAGGTTGTGTAACGACCCGTTAGAGAGCCCAGTATTTATTCAAGAATTATTTAATTTATTGTTGAAATATTTAATTAAGATATTTTACCAATTAATTATTTAATGTGGCAATTTAGAGATTTTGAAGGAAAAGAATAGTATTTAATTCTGGAGTTAAAAGAATTTGCCAAGGTGGCAATCTAGTAATTTTTAATTGAGATAATAGTATTTAAATAACATTTAATGGCATTTATTTGGTGGAAATTAAATGCTAGGACATGAAGGTCATTTAGAAATTTGTTATTAGAATTTAATTGTTAATTAAAGTTATTATGATTAAGGGATTAAGATAATCCATAAGTGAGATGGTTTTGGTTTAAAGTCTCCTAGTTATAAGATAGATATATGTGAGATGGTTTTGGTTTAAAGTCTCCTAGTTATATTAGGAGAAGGAATCCAAGTTGTAAAAGAAGTGTGATCTAGGACTTTATGTCTATATATAGAGCCCATTAGCTTAGCTTTTCTTCACGCCGTGTGAAGAACCACGAGGCTAAGAGATAGCAGAGGCTTGCTAGAGTCTTTAGGATCTCTCCAGGGTTCGATTAGAGAGTTCTATCAGGCAAGTATTCTTCCTGTAATTCCTTCCATTACAGGTTCTTTTGAGTTATTTCCAGATTATCCAGTATCATTGTTCAGTTTTCAATTAATATATCAATCAGCAGATACGTATGTATATAAATATATATGTGTTACAGTGAGATATACCAGTTCATACATGATCTCTTTTCAGCGATTCAAGTTAATATCATCGTTGAATCATCCCTAAAGTTGCTTGATGTCAGTTGAGACTTGTTTTCCCATGTTTTAATTTGGAATGGTATGGTTTTAATAAGATTGGTTGAAGAACGGAGTCTTTGTGAGCGTTCGTCTCCGGGTTTAAAAGTTGTAGACATCCGGATAGGTTCCCTCATATCCGGATGGATTTTTTAGAGTATGTGATGATATCTGGATAGGCCAGAGACTATCCGGATGTATCAAAAAGGTTTATGTGAGTGACATCTGGACGGGTTGTTGAGATATTTGGATGTCTCAGTTGTTCTTTGTGAGTGGTATCCGGATAACTCTTATTCAAATCCGGATGGCCAGTGATATTCAAATGCTTCGTTTTTGTATCCGAATGTGTCCAGCAGTGATTGTGAGCAGTATCCGGATGCCTTGAGTTGTATTCGGATGTGCCTAGTTGTTGTGAGTGATATCCAGATGCTTCGTGTTGTATTCGGATGAGTCTAAGACTTTCTGTGAGTAATATCCAGATACCTTGTATCGTATCCGGATGTGTCTAAAGTTCTTCAAGATGATATCCAGATGTCTTGCTTGATATCTAGATACCTCCCTCAAAAGTTAAAATTCGTATTCGAATAGTCTCTTGTAGCATCTGAATGCCTCTGTGAGATATTCGGATGGCTAGAATCATATCCAGATGTTCTAGTCCATATCCGAATACTATCCAGTATATGCGAATAGCTCGTTTTGTGTGCTTCCAGTGTATACGGATGACCAGAATCATATCCGGATGTCCTAGTTTCTATCCAAATATATTCTAGCATATCTGAATAGCTTCTTATTTGAGCGTCAGTGTATCCGGATGAACCTCCTTCATATCCGGACGTCTTTCATCATATCCGGATATCCTTTCTGATATCCAGATAGCTTTTCCAGAAACCTAATTGAACTTCCAGAATAGTTTAATCCAAGTTTTAATTAAGTTAAATTATTCAATAGCTTTTAGGAACGAGTTTATATGCCAAAATGTAACAAATTAATCATGCCCATATCATAAAACATAATTCGTTGAATTTTTGTATTTCAATATATAGTTGAAGATCATTTCATGTTCAGCATTATTTTATTATGACATGATCAGCATTATTCAGTGAGATTATGTGCATGCATTTTGGTATGAGCATTGAATATGACTTTATATGGAGCACTACATATCGTGTGCCAGCATTTATGTGAGCATTACATTGCATTATGCGCGCCAAATGGCTTAGTCCGCGGGGATCCCATCAGTTTCAGTTTCAACTCAGTTTATGAGTTGCCTGCTTGGGGGCCACTAGGGGGCTAGGTGTAACACCCCGCCTTCCAGGGCATTAATATATGCTAGGATTTTTTTTTTCATCAAACATAAATCGGCAATAAATCCTCAATATAGCTTTTATTTAATAACACTCTAAACATAGCGCAAGCAAGATCAGAACCTATAGGAAACCTCAGAAACATAACATATGCGAGTACATACATATTGCTTACCCAACATGACATTACAGATAATATTAAAATCTTAAACAATACATCCTAATAAAACAAATAGTCCTAGTCCCACATGGGACCCACAAAATTTCCACCGCGATCATGCCTCGACCACTTCGTTGCCCTTCCGGCTGCTTACCTCGCCTAGAACGTGGAATAGTCCAAGGACATAATCCAATATTAGAAGATGAAATCTTCTAAGTGAGGGTTAGATAAGCATGAATGAATGATGCATGGATATTTATAAACATATACCCATAATGTAACTTCCCAGGCCCACCAGCCCGGCACGGAACCCTAGGCAGAATCCTGAACCTCTGCAGGATACGCCTAACATTGTTCCATTAATTACCCTAGGAAAATTTCGGCTACACTCTTAGGGTAATTTCCCAACCCTCTGCACGAATTTCAATATGACAAAGATATCGTGTTGTGCATATATCACATTTTTCCATGCAAAAGTATATGAATGAAAATGATCATAACATATTATGCATAGCAAGGAAATCATATCATATATGAGATATAAGGACAAAACCGCTCACCTTTCACAGTTATCATGATACCTCGAAAAGTTTACAAATTGCCTCGATTTGCGTGCCAACCTTGAAATTTGCACCAAATATTTCACCTCACTTCCCAAAGCACCCTAGGCAAAATATTTGTTTAAATAATCAATAAAATCTATTTTTCCTCAATTTTCTTACCTTTTTCTCTATTTTTTTCTCAATTTTTCCTTACTAATATTCTAAAATAAATACCTACACCTATTTTTCTCCAAATATTTCTACATAGGAAATTATAAAATATTTTTCTAAGTTATTTAAAAAAATTGCATGAAAAACCAAGCCCGCACGCGCCCATATGCGCTGGCGAGTGCTAGGGGGAGTGAGATTGGCGCGTGGGGCCCATGCGCCGGTCATCTTCTCCGAGGGGTACTTGAATTATACCACAATGAAGTTTATGCCTAGTCGATCCGAGGGGTACCTGAATGGGCTCCAAAAGAGGTCGAAAAGTGGCTCAACGAAGGCCTCAAACTTTCGGCCAGACGGTCCGCCTAGGGTTCCGGCGAGGCTTCGATTTGGCTTCGTTTATGCTCTGTTGCTCACCAAATTCTCCAGATATGATCTCCAACCTATGGGTAACAAAAACCCTCTATCCTTACCTCTCAATTTGTTCGAAATAGCCCTCGATTTGAGCCTCCAACTTTTGAAAATTTTGGCCATCAAGAGCTTTATTTATAGGCGAATGTCGAGCTTCGAAATGGCCTTGGATGGCTTTCCCATTGCTGTAGAAGTATTCACCGCCCCTAGATCGACCCAAACGCACTGATATTCACCTGCAAAAGTGAGTTCCAGGCGTCTCATTTTTGGCCAGCTTTCTTGGTCGATTTTCTCGAAATTCCGGCTACTCCGGTGGCCATTGTTGGCTCATGATGATTCTAATGAGATCCCCGACCATCCATCGTGCTAGCCCATTGCCTAAAACAGCTGGCCAGAGCTTGTGCGCCATTGTCAAAGACCATGGCTATGGAGTTTCTGAAAATTACAGATTCGCCCCCTCAAATTCGATTTTTCCATTTTGGCCCCTTTCCTCATAACCCCTACACTTTCCTCAATTTCATTTGAGCCCCTTAAGTTCCAATATTTCAATTTCATCTTTCCCACTTTTGCAAAAAATGACATTTTGACCCTCTGGGTAATTTTAGAAAATTACACTTAGGCCCGTTTCTCCGTTTAGGCTTTAAACCTACTCGTTTCTTCCTGAAACCTCTGAAGGGTTGCTCTACTCGACAAACCAAAGCTTCCCATATCTTTCGTTATCATTTCGAGAGTCTCCTACTAGAATTCGATTTTGTAGCTTTAAATGACGGTTGCATTTTTGCTATACCGAAAGTCATTCTGGATTGCATTTCTTTCGATCCCAAAAATCATGCCTCGAGATGCTTGTTAAAGGCGTTCTTATTTCTTTAGACATTTAAGCCTTAAGGTACTCCCTTCGGTTGATTCGGTAAATTTTTCGAGCTTTTCAAATACCTAACTTTTCCGAATTTCTAATTTTCCTTTAAAATAATAACCCAAAGTTCCTGGGTATTACACTAGGGGCTTATTTCCCATAGTATGTGCTTACAGTTTTTTCTATTTACAGAATTCAGATCAGTCATGTATGTTTTATCAGATTATGTGGGCCTATGAGCCAAAGTTGCATACTTGCATTTAGTTTACAGTTTATGTGCATTACACTTTTATGAATGCAATCAGACAGTGATTATACAGTACAAGTTTAGTGAGTTATTTATCAGTATCGATATTCTTTGATTCAGCTTCAGTTATTCTTTCCAGCTTATTACTTGCTGGGTTTTGTAGCTCACCTTGTATTCTTCAGCCCTCCAGGTTCTAGCGGAGGAGTACTAGACGTGGAGCCTAGCAACAGTGGTCTATAGTGTGTGTACGTGGAGCCGCTCAAGATAAAAGATGTCTGGGATTATGTTGAGTTTTATAGTATTTTCTCAGTTGAGATTTATTTTATATTTCAGTTGAAGGATTGTCCCTTAGATAGAATTTGTACTTTTTAGTCTGTATCGACTTAGAGTTTTTATTTCAGTTGATTGAGATGTTTAGTTAGGGTATCAGATTTCAGGTTATCAGTTAGTTTATTTTATTTTTCCAGTAACACCTCTTCTCCGGTAGTTCTAGGAGAGGGGGTGTTACAGGTTGTCACGATCATCTCATAAGAAGATTGGTATGCTTTGACATTGTTACGATGGTCCTAGACAAATGCTGCATATATGGGCGATCGTTGGACATATCGTGAGGCTTATAGAGATGGATGCATAAGCAAGATGAGACTCATTTATCCCTTGAAAAAGGATGATGTATCTAACATGCCTTTGGTGGAAATTCACTTTAAATCTATGGCCATAGTGAAAGAGATCAATAAGAAGTTATTGATTCACTTTTAATTGAGAGAGGATATCCGAAAGACCGAAAGAAAACTCATGTGATCATAATCAACACATCACCAGACTTGAGATCATAGAAGATACATTAACGGGAGGATTGAATTACATGGTAATCATGCTCGTGAAAGGTTGTTTATGGATTATGAATCCTTTTGAGTAATTGGATAGGCATGATACCTTGCTAGAGGCCAATCTTGTCTTATGTGTTAGTACCGACACATTACAAACATATTCGGAAGCATAATGAGTTATATGCAAAAGGTACGGTCATTGGCTTAAACTAGGAGAACAAACGTATGGTTAAGTGGGACACTTCAGTAAGAAGTTGTGCCGTCGTAGGTTCTCATGGAAAATGAACAAATAAAAGTAATGATGTCGATTTAGCGAGGGGTCGTCATAAAAGAAAAAGTTTCCTAAAATGGAAATTAATTAAATTAAAAAGGAGTTTCTAATTTAATAATTTTCTATATTTGTTGGAGTGGTAAATAAGAAATAATATATATATACTTGGGCTAAATAGAGAATTTGGGTTAAATATTAAATTAAATATTATATTTGGATTAAATTAGATTTGGACCAAATATTTTATGTAAACTTATTATTGGATTTGGACCATTTAATTAAGTTTCTAGTTGGATTTGAATAAAACCATTTATTTAATTAATTACTAGTTGGATTAGTAAAGGGTCGGCCCATATCTATTAGGGTTTAGAAAACCATAGGAGGCCTTGCTCCTCTGTAAATACCCCTTTAGGGGTCGCCCAAATGATCAAGGTTAGTGTGTTGTTGTTTTCTCAAGAGTTGAGAAAAAGGTTGCCATTCACTCACTCTTGTTTTTCCTTTCTGCATTGATTTGAAATGGGAGGGTTCATTATGTCCATACACAAGCCACAAAAAAGAGAAAGAGCTAGCACTCCCATTCCGCTCTCCTCACCAAAGGATGCATGTCGCGTATCACGAGTTAGAGGCAGGACACTTAGACGACTCGAATCCGCGAATGACTCAAAAATCTAAAGGTTAGATTTATTTTCTTATATATGTGAATGCTTTGATTTTGACATTGATCCAATCGCCGAGATTGGGGTAAAGTTCAAAATTTTTTAACTACGCTGCTCGCCCTATAGCGATCTTGTTTTACTTTCACCTTGGAGGCTATTGACCATCTTGTGGCAAAATCGATCAACAAATTGAGAAACTGATTAACCGATCATTGTGAATCTATCTACCATTTGATTCAAATTGTCGATTATTTCCCATAGTGAGTGTCGTGATTTGGCACGATCTTTTGTCGTTTCCGCAACCATTTTGGATGACGTGTGGCTTAAGGATGACGACAAGAAGACAACCTACGTCCTTGATTTTTTGGGGTGGTCTCCCCTGTAATACCCAAGAAAATAGGATTATTTGAAAATAAGCGTTTTATTAGAGAAACAAAATTTCAGAGAAGATTGGTATCTAAATAGCTCAAAAAATTGACCAAATCAATTGCAGGGAGTACCCTGGAGCTGAGATGCCAAAAGAAAATGATATGTCCATGATGAGTATTTCGAGACATGATTTATGGCATCAAAAGAAATGACATTAGGAACGATTTTTGGTACAGCTAAAATGCAGCTCCCATTTAGGCTGTAAAACTGAATTGTTACAGACGACTTCCAAGAAGTTAATGGAAGCTTGAGGGAGGAACAACCCTTAAGTGGTTTTAGGAAGAAACGAAAGGGTTTAAGGCCAAAACGAAGATTCGAGCCTAAGTGCAGTTCTCTAAAATTATCGGAGGGAGGTCGAAATGATGTTTTTTTAGAATCTTCGAGAAGGAAATGGAGGTCTTAGGACTTGAGGGACTTAGTGGAAATTCTTCAAAACCCAGGGGCCTTGTGGAAAGGGCTGAAATGGCATTTCAAGAATTTAAGAGGTGAAAGTGAAATTTTTTTTTAAAAAAAAGCATCCATGGCCGACCAACCTTGCAATCACCAAAATCGGCTATGGGAGACACCAGGAAGTGGCTGAGGGGTCTCGGGGCAAGGCCAAGACAAGTCTCTTGGCAAAGAAGTGGCTAAAATGGGGTCAAAATCGGGCCAACTTTTGGCCGAAAGTGGTCAAAAGTTTGGCCACTGAGAATCAAGATTTGGGGTGCTTTCGGAGGGTTTTGGGGCGATTTGAGGGAGGTAGAGGCTTTATGGGACATGGGTTGATTGAGCTCTAGCTTTTGAAGGCCCAAAAACGACTATAAAAGGGGTTCCGCGATGGCCGAATGAGGAGGAGTTGAGGCTTCAAATCAGCCACGAAATTGAACGAATTAAAAGGTAAGATTAAGGGACTTTTGTTGCCCATGGCTTGAAGATCGTTTCTGGAAAGTTAGAAGCATTTTGGATGCGGTTTGACATGGTTTCAAGCTTCGCCGGAGTTGTGAGGCCTGACCGAAGCTTTGGTCGGCCGATTGGACACCTTCTAGTGCTTATTTGGAGGCCAAAGATGGACCATCGTGATCGATTCATCAAGGAGATCATTGTGGTGGAGTCAGTCTGCATCGCCAATAAGGCTATCGTCGGAGAAGACGACCTGCACGTGGCCAGCACATGTTGGCCTCCACGCGCTGCCAGTCGCCCTAGCGCGTGTGGGTGTGTGGGCGGTCCGAAAAATTTGAGAAAAATCTCAAAAATTCTAGAAAAATATTTTATGGGGGTTTGTGCAAAAAGTTTTGGTGTTTGCCATCCCAATGTCTCGATATTAGCACTGAACAACCTCGTTTTGCATGAAAATGCAGCATCCGGGTTAGCCCAGTAATTTTCCCTTAATGGTCATAGGTTATTATGAATTGTTGTGGAAAGAAAGTGGAGAAAATAGTCTCGAGGGTATTTATTGGGATTTTTAGAAGGAAAAATGGAAGAAAATGAAGGAAAAATGAAAGAAATTGAAATATTGAGATATTGAGTGATTAAATATGCTTTTTATAATTTATGTGCTTGAGGAAAAGTGATTGGTGCAACTTTCGAGAGTCGGTACAAAAATCGAGACTGGACACGCATATCGAGGTGATACGCGTCTTTTGAGGTATCTCGAATCTCATGAAAAGGTGAGTTATCTTATTCTAAATGATATGATTGGTTATTATGCATGATATTTATGAAAGATATGATTGCTTATATATGCATAATATTTATGATAAATATGATTCCTTTTGTCATATTACATGGAAAATCGTGATATTTGCATTGTATGATATTATTGTCATATTGATATTCGTGCATAGGATTGGGATGTCAGCCTAAGAGTGTAGCTGTAATTCCCTAAGGGCAATGATGGAACAACGTTAGGATTATCTTGCAAAGGTCGGGATTCTGCCTAGGGTTTTGTGTAGGGTTGGTGGGCTAGGGAAGTTACACTAGGGCATATGATTGTTTATGCATCATGCATTCATGTATCATGTTTTTAAACCCTCACAAGAAGTTTCATCTTCTAATGGGTTATGCCCTTAGAACATTCAATGTTCCAGTTAGAATTTGTAGCTATAGCAAGGGGATGATTGATGATGTGGCCGATGGGTTCGGCGAGTTGTTCAGGTATATGCTCCTTCGCGAGGATCCAGGATATGTTTTTGGTCATGTTTAGAAGATTATGTTATATTGAAGATCATGTATAATTGTTACGATTTGATGTATTTCTAAGGCATCATTAGTTTGTATTTGAGGTGCTCAGTTATTATCTCTTTATGATAAGTCTCTATATATTTAAGTATTTGAAGATGTAATGGTACATATTCTTATGTTATGTTGAAGTAAATTCAGATATGTACCATATCAGGTTTCGATTTTAAGCTTCCGCAATTATGATGATTACTTGTCTTAGCTTACTGATTCTTGTTTAATATGCTGAGAAGGTAGATCGGGATTGTTGGAAAATGGTTTATATTAAAAAAAATACATATATTCTCGAAATTCTTAAGTTATTTAACGCTCAAAAAGGGCGGGGCGTTACATCCCCCTTGTCCCCTCTATCTCACCTCGTTGTTTGTTTCTTCTATGGGATGATTGGGGTTTTGGGCATTCAATATATAAGGGAAAGAAGATAAGAGTGAAAAATAAAGAGCTTATTGTTTTGCATTTTCGGTTGTTGCAATTGTTGCAACTCTCTCGGCCATAACCTCTCCTTATTTTTTTCTTATTTCAAGAGACCATAACCCTTCTCCCATTGCTCCGCCTTTGCTCCATTGTTTTCCCATTGCTATCATAACATCCGTAATCCAACAATGACACTGTTTGGATTTGGTGTTCTTGATTGTGAACCCAATTTTAAACTTAATCACATACGAAAGGCTTGGCTAGCACATAAGCCTTTTCGTGGGTTTTATCCACATTCAAAGAATGGACTGACTAGGCCTCTCGTATTTTCGGGGGACTAATTGGTTATCTAACTTGTTGTTTGAAGTATTAGGAGATTGCCCGGTAGAGCTGTTAGGGAGCTACCAAGAGTAACGATTGTTGCCATAGGAGGAGTTTCAGCCTCTGCATTGGAATAAAAAATGTTTGTAAGGTATATTGCTAAATGCCCTATGGAATGGTTTTGATTTTATTGCATATGGTTGTATGATACCGGGTCTTGCAAGGTGCTCTTGAACTTATTTCTGTTGTGTTCTTTGTATGTTTTTCAAAAAAGTTTTGAAATCTGTAAAACCCTTGCATTGATCACCAAGAGTTGGCATTCCCCTTTAGTGGTACCAAAGGCTCAACTCAATATTTACGACCTATGCTAGATGTTATTGTAATATGTATGTGTTTCGAACATGGAAATTGCTCTCTGTTTTACAAGATTATGTAGTAACGGTGATAGGTTTCTACCATTGATTGATTGTTCTCGGCTTTTGGCTTTGAGAGTGGTTGATTGGAGATAGAACAATCGATCAGAAGTAGAGACCTGATCGACAATTTTGAGAAAATGGTCCACTAGTTTGAGCAACTCCAAAATCGATTGACCAGTGCCATGGAATTATCGACCGTTTTCTATTTTAATGGGAGACCTTCGACCTGTTCTTGTGAACTGTTGACCAGCCCTTTTGAAACCCAAAAATGGTCGACCATTTTGGTACTGGAAAAAATGATTCGAGTTATTTTCGGTTTCTATTTTAATGCAATGGGATTGCTATGAGACAAAACCGGTTAATGCTCATGATATGAGATATCAGTAGTCCAAAAAATGATGCATATTACTTTAACATGGAATTTATTTTAAATGCTCCAAATTATTCAATGTGATTGAATGGATGGGTGATCACGGACTGAGTATAATGTGATTGGATGAATGAATGGATGAATGTTACAGGTATTTGAGAAAAGGTTTGTAATAATTTATTTTCATTTCATTCGGGATTGTAATGAGACATAAGTCTCCTTGTTACAAGAAAGAGGCAAGAAAAAGTTCTTGTGATAGCTTCATTTTCAGGATCTTCTAAGAAAAAGAAGAGTTCTTCCTTTAAGAAAAAGAAGCTCGGGCTGAAAAGGGAAGTTTTCAATAGCAAGCACAAGGAGAAGGGATCGAGGGGAAAGTGGTTTCACTGCCAGAAAGATGGGCATTGGAAGAGGAATTGCCCAGAGTATCTTGCCAGCTTGAAGGTCAAGCGGTCTGAGAATCAGGGATCAGGTACATCTTTCTTATATGTCATTTAGATGATCAATGCAATTGGTCATTCTCCTATTTCTTGGATTCTTGATTCAGGTACAACTTCTCATATTTGTGTTTGTATATAGGATCTTATGGAGAGTATGCTGCTTGAGAAACGGGAAATTGTCCTCTGTGTGGGAAATGGAGCTCTTGTAGAGCCATTAACAATAAGGATAAATTTTTTTACTCTTTATTTCGGGCATGTATTAACTCTTAAAGACTCTTTATATTTACCAAATGCTTTTAGCAATGTAGTGTCCATTACTAGACTTGTGAGGGATGGTTATGAACTATCTCTTATTTCTAATGTATGTCATATTCATTATGGTAACGATGTGGTTGGCACGGGCATTATGGTGAATGGTCACTATATTTTAGAGTTGCATGAAAATGTTAGACAAAGAGATGTAAATGTTGCATCCACTAGCGGCGGGAATCGTTATCGTGATGACAGTGTTGACCTTAAGCACTTATGGCATTTTAGACTAGGCCACATAAACAAAAGAAGGATTAGTGAATTGGTCAAAAGAGGATTAATTGATCCAGTAGATTTTGAACCATGACCAACCTGTGTGTAACACCCAAGATTTGTATAGAAGTGGTCAATTTTAAAGAAGATAAGATGGATTGAAGATTCAATAAGGAACGGGTGGATTTTGGCAAAATATAATATGTTTTAGGAGGTTTCGGGTAAAAGTGTAATTTCTCAAAAATATTTCGAGATCATTTTGGAACAAAGAATGCTACTCAAAGGTGTAAGAAGCATTATAAGAATCCTTGGGAATGGAAGGATGGCATTTAGAGGGCCAAAATGAGATTTTCAAAGTTAAGATGGGTGAGAGTGTAATTTATGGAAACTATGGGTTGAAACTATACAAGCTAAAAATCTAGCCATCATAAAGGCCAACAAAATATCAACAATTGGCCAATCCTAAATGGCCAAGTGTCCCTCTAAGTGGCACAATCTAATTGGCCAAAGTTTCTATAAATTGAACCTAAGTTTGGTCAAGAGTTCCAAGAGAAAATCATGGGAGAATGTGGGGAAATTGGGATTGGTTGAGAGCATAAAAAATAAGAAACAATTTCTTGAGAAAAAAAGGAGAAGTTTGCAAAAAATGGGGAGTGATTTGGAGCTAAAATGAGAGAGATATGGCCAATAAACTAGAGGATGGTCGAATTTTCTGCTTTTGCCAGAATTTGGGTTATACCAATCTGAGAACTCATCCAAAACAAAAATCTGAAGTTGTAGCCCATTAGAGGTTCTTTTTGGGTATCATGAGCTGTTACTTTAAAATTTTTTGGAGCATTATTCAACACAATATTGTGGATACTTTCATTGTGATCAACGAGAAATTTTAGAAGTTCCAAAAAGTTTCCTTAATTTAATGAACTTTTGGACTCATTGTGACCATGAAATGCCAATTCTTAATGCAAAAGAAATCGGACACAGGCTACTGTTGTAGTCAAACAGATTCGATACTCCTTTCGAGCTTGTTTAGACTGTCTAGAATAAAGAGTTTCGATATGTTGCCTTTGATTCATTAAAACTTAACATTTGCTCCAAGCATGATTGTGAGCACTCGTGGGGCCTCCTACATGCTTTGAAGTCTGTCTTTTTCTTCCAATTTTTGAATCCTCCTAAAACAAAATATTCACCTCTAATGCGTTGCTCGCCAGCATACTCTCTCATGAGATGGCGACATAAACAAAATGCAATATCTTTTTCAATGCTATACTCCAACTAATTGTTGAACTCATCAAACCATTTTGGCTAGAAATGATACTGTTATGGGCATTTTCCGTCCTACTCTATGAAGGCTGGGCCCAACTTATTGGGCCGGTACAACTGTCAAAGGAGCTGACGGGCCTCAAGCTGAGACCTATCAAAGCGAGCTCGCGCATGGCCGAAGCTCGGCTTGGAACAATGTCATCTGGGCGAACTCCCAGCGACCTCGCTGATTACTGGCCCAGCTAAACAGCTCGCGAGATAAAAGGCCAAAGTCCTGACGAGCTGACGAGGCAACAGGCCGAGGGCCGCCCAGGCCATACAGCCCAGGCCCATCATTCCCGGCCCGCCTGGCTAGCCCATGTTAGTCCCATCTTGGTCCATTCGTAACTACATCATTACCGCAGAGCCTGGATTTCCGCGCGCCCGCCTCCAATCCCATCTTCATTAAATGACGGGATCTCTCACCATTAATGACTGGTCTCATCCACATTAATGAAGGTTCCATCAGCACCTTCTTACAGTATGGACATCCTTCGCCGACATTAGGAATTCTGTCCCATCTCCTAGGACAGACATGCTACGCCTGAGGAGGAACATCCCACGATATATAGGCCAGCTCCGGTAAGAAGGGGGGTGACCTTTTTCCAATTTACACATTCTTTCTCTCTGAACTCCCCAAAAAACTCGCTTATTAACTTAAGCTTCGGAGTACCTTGCAGGGACGGAGAAGAGGCCCAGAAAATCAAAGATCAGATATAACAGATACGTTCTTCGGACTCCTCGCACTAGGCGGGCCAAAGAAACATCGTCGACCAATTCTGAACGTCGACAGATACCTTTCATTTCCTTATTTTATTTTATTTTTGTGGAAAGTGGTGCCCTCGTAGTTGACATGGATCTCTCAATAAATAGGCTCATCGAATTTTATCTCTCCCATTTGGATGATAATCAGAAATACTCTTTTGCAATCCTAGATCTGCTTTAAGATTGTCTAAATCAACACGCTTATACTTAGAATGTTCTTGATCCCCACTTGCTTCAAAAACTGAATTTTTCTCTGACCTTGTTCTTTTTATGTTAAATTTTTCCCTATCTAAATAAAAAATAAATTATTATAATTCATGTAAAGAAATGGTAATGCTATTATTTAGTTTCTATAAATAATAGTTATAAAGAAACTTGAAATATTTTAAATTTTATTTCTTCTTTCCAATTATTAATCTTTTCTAACATATTTGGAATTATAATAGTACAGAGCTGAATAAAAGTTGCTGAGATTATTTTTTTATATTTTTTCTCAAAACATATATAATACATATCCTTCAGAAACAGCCTAAACCAACCACAACCCCTACCACTAGCGGCTATCGGCTACCTCTAACGATAGGAGATTCCCACAATCAGAGCCTACTATTTGAAACACCATGTCAAGGGGGAGTTAACATACACAAAAGTGGGCTAGATTAAAGGTTGGATTTTCGTAGATCTGATTTTTAATTTTCAGCCATAACTGAAAAATGTCCTTGGCAGACTGACAATCACCACCGACCACCATGGATGGTGGTTTCTGGCGATCAAAGTCAATCGCCTGACATAGCCAAATCTCCATAACCCTAAGCTTAAATTTTTTGTCAAACTCAAACCGCACGTATATATGTATATATCATAGATTCGTACTAAAAGAGTAAATAATTGTTGATAAAACTAAAAAACTTACCTTCTTGTATCTCGGGACCACTTTTACAGTAAAAATACTATTAGATCCAAGATTAGACGGTTCGATTTTATAAAATCAATGATTTATAGATGTATTCTCAAGAGAAATGAAATGGAGAGAGATTTGGGCAAGAAAATGGCATTCTCTATTCTGAGAAGAGTTTCAAATTTTCGATAAGGGGAAGATAGTGATTAGTGGGGGTGGGTAGGGTGGAGGGAGATTAGTGGGGTGGGGGACAAAGAATGTGTTTGGTTTTTTGTCTAGAAGAAAAATGGCTTTTTCAGATTTTTTGTGTATGTGTGTGGGGTGGAGGGGGGCAGGAGGAGAGAGATTAGGGGGTAAAAATATTAATTTAAAATAGATATAATATTTTTAAAGCCCCCTTAGCCCCACAATATGGATCTGTCCTTGCCTCACGTCGGAGGTTAATGAATCACATTAACAATTACTTGCCTGCATGCATAACTATACAAAGATCGCATAGAGAACATTCCCACCTCATATTCAGGTGATTCCATACAACGAAAAATCTCTAACAGTAACGTATAAGACAACTGTGTTGCCTTCAGTCCAAGGACCAGTAACACGATCGAAATTTGTAACAAATCATTAATTGTCTTAGTCATGTGATATGTTACTTGCGTTACATTCAGCGCAGATGTTCAACTAACATTTACCCACATATCTACTATTTTCATCTCATGAACTATGCCATATGACTCACCATCCTTTATCATTAGCATCTTGTACTAATTAAATGTAGTAGTATATATGTAAGTCCATAATTAATTAATCATATTCCTCTTCTAAGAAACGTAAGGACTGAGAATATCTTTAAGAAATTTTAAAGTTAAGGATCTTTGTTGCATATTTTTAATAGTTTAGGAACTCATTCATATACAGATTGAAGATGTATGAATGAAGATATGAACATTTATTAAATTTACAAGATATACATCATTAGTTTCAATTTATATATGCTAGACATCATCTAAATCTGACATTAAAACACTAACTTATGATTAGGAAAGGTTAAGATAGAGAATTATAATCCTAATACGGATAAACATCATCTATAAGAATCATAATTCTAAATAATTATTTATAAAGAATTATAATTCCAATTATAATTATAAACGTCATCTATTTATAGTCCCAAATATCTATAACGAATTATAATTGTAAAAGTATTTTGAAATATAAGGATAAATGTTATCTATAAGAATGCTAATTCTAATAAGATTAGAAAAGGTCAAGATAGACGTTATCTATAAAATCATAATCCTGGACTACTTATAATTACTCCATATTCTTCTATAAATAGGCAGACATTTATTCCAAAAAAGGTACGTCTCTAATTTTGGTGGAAACTCTACTATACAATTTTTGATATCTTCAATATTTGAAACATCGGAGTGTTTGAGTGAGGATCTCCCCACACCCTCTGATCACGTTCTTCCCTGCAATCTTAGGTAATGTCAGTCTCGAGCAACTATTTTAGGTAACGACAATCTCGAGCGATACTCTCGAACAACAATCGTCTCAGGCGATGATAGTCTTGAGCAACTGTCTCAGGTGACGACAATTTCAGTTGACTTGACGACGATGTTTTCTACTTTATAAATTTATTGTTATATTTCGATAACAATAAAATCTAAATTTAATAAAAAAATAAAAAAATATTATCAATGAGTATCCATTGTGTGCAACAAGGACAAGGTTCTCTCAAACCCATCATCTAGATGAAATTTATATTGATGGAAAAAGAAGTTGTTGATGATGATGATAATGAATTGCAAAGATATAAATATAAAGACACATGTTTGTGTGTGCTTGCGCATGCGTGTATATATATGCGAATCAAATGGGCGATTCAAGATTTTTGTGATTTGAAAATATGATGAAATTGGCAATTAGGGCTTCATCTTCTTCGCTGATTCTTGCTCATCTTTTCCATCAATTCTTTTTTTTTTTTCCTTGATATCAATTGAGACATTCTTCTTCCAAATAACCCATCATTAGAACATGATAGGTTCTTGTTTTTGCTAGAAATGATGGGTTTCCCTACCAACAATGGCTTTTTTTTTTAAAAAAAAATTATTTAATTTTAAAATCAATTTAACTGACATTGATAATGTCATTTCTTGAAATTGGTGGGGAGTATGTGGGAACAAGGAATTGAAAGTAAAGAGACTTCTAAAGACAATGTTAAAATACAATAAGAATATTAGCACAAAGTATGTATATGTAATTTATCTTTTATTATTTTAACCAGACTAGACAACCTTTTCAATGATTAGTCCATACTTCAGTAAGTGTTACAACTATATCAGCCAGTTAATTTTTGTACCAAAAGAAAGTACCCTCCTTTATGTATTTCATTACCAATAGAAATAATCTTCATAGGACTGAAGAGTTAATATTGTTGGTTAGAAAAAAAAACAAGTTAAAAGATTGATTAAAAAGTTTTGCTAAAAATAATTAAGGACGAGATATTGATTAAAAAATTGTCGAATCGTGTTAAAAAAGTAAAATTAGGTAAAGTTTAAAATTTTTAGTGTGACTCGAACCTATTTATATAATCATAATTAATATTAAACTTTTGAGATTTGTTGTAGTCTAGTTTCCTTATCAATTTGGTATATCCTTTATCATTTAGCGATAATTTGTGGTCCTTTAACTTGTGATCTGGACTATTTTCCTCTCTATGATGAAGCTTATTCCCATGGTCTCACTGGCCTAATTACATAATTACTCATGATGTAATCTACATACAAATTTAAAGGGAGGGAAGCATATGACACACTCTTCAAATGTCCCTTGTGACTGGTAACAGCTTACCATTATCCAATTAATTATCTCAAAACTAGGAAAATTAGTCTTTTCTTGGAAGGTCAATACAGTGAAGTAATGGGGACCCCTATGCAATATATTAAAAGCTTAGCTTAGGCTTAATGCTGCAAATAAATGACAAGTGGTAGCCACTTAATATTCATCCTTATAAAAATCCTCCTCTCATTGAATATTGATTGGCTCTTGTATGTTCTCTTTCTCCTTCCATTATATAAAAAAACTGTTCATTAAATGTTTATTTCTCTTCATTTTCTATAACCATGCTCTTTCTCGCTTTTAATTTTGTTTTACCTCTTCCTCGATCCTAATACTTAGGATGACCACCCTTGAGCGACTCTCGATGTTCTTGCTCTCAATTATGTCAGGAGAGATAAATCGCAGATTCAATTTTTTGACTCTTGCGCAGAGCAAGAATTGAATTCATAACTCATTGAATTGACATCGACATATTATTCATTCGATAGCTCGATCTATATCTTAGGGACAGTCCTAATACTTGATGTTTAATGTATGATTTTAAAACACAGTAACACTAATTAATCTACTTCTATTGTTGGTTAAACACAATAATAATTTAATTTGTAACGGGAGAATGTGTCGATCGAAATCTGCGAGTAACTTGCAAGAAAGAAAATTGATTAATCTTTTTCCATCTCTAACTTAGTGTGACATTTCTATCATCGCCTTCAACATGTTTACATGTTCAATAAGTTTAATTTGTTATCCTTTTTTTTTTTTTTAATCTTAAGTTAAGTTAAAGAGTAGGATCTTATGTTTTCAATATGTAAATTTATTCTCTAATTGAAACTTACACCAAGCCTATATTAATTGCTTGGTGCCTAGATTGTTTGTTATTTTCAATGCAAACAATATTACTATCCACTCATTCTTCATTAAATATGTTTATTTTTTTGATAGATTAAGAAAAATAATATTATTTATCTAGATTCAACTCAAGTGGTTTATTGAGTAATGAAAATGTGCACTATTACAAGATTAAGAATGGATTGGTGAAATCTCTTATTAATATCTAAAAACACAAGTTCTTTAAGTAATCAAACTTTTTTTACGAGCAAATAAAAAGAAGTGAAATTTATTTTTTGTGATCCAAAATATTAGCTCATAAAGTTACTTCTCCTTCGGGACTATGACTTTTATTCATTATATAAAATAATCACATAATGTGTGATTTATGACTAACTTTTAAATTAAGTTATTTTATAATATTTTTGATATTTTTGCGCAGTCTCTGTTATTCGTGTTTTCAATTATATTAAGAGAAGTAAATCGCAAATTGAACTTTTAGCTCTTGCGTAGGGCAAGAATCAAATTTCGCAATCCATTGAATTGATATCAGTATATTTATCATTCGACCGCTTGACTTATATTCTGAAAATAATTTTTTTTTATAGAATTCTTATATAGTATCGATGCACAGTGCTCTTCAAAGAGAAATGCGATGGAAAAGTAAGAGCAAAATGCCTTATGTAAAAAGAAAGAAATAGTATCAAAAAATAAGAGGGTAATGTAAAATTAAAAAATACAATATGACTTTGAAAGAGGGAAGCATCCATGTCTCCTAATAGGCCAATACCCTAAAATTTTCCTCCCCAATTTAAATATATGCGTTGGATTTGAATACGAAAAGTTAGGGTGCAAACGAAGTCATGACCATAATTTACGCGCCTGTCAAATCATTGCAATTGCAAGGAATATTTTCCAACAATAACTAATGCGGCAGTGGAAGGCGCACTCCATGTCCTTGAACAGGCCAAGTTTGACTAACCAAGCTACAGCTTCTAGAGGCTCGAATATAATATACATATATCTAACATAATTTTTTATTAATTTATTTTTTTAAGTTTTAAATATGATTGAGTGGGTCCGAGGCATATTCATTGATGTTGACTTTACCATGAACATGGTGTGTCAACATCAATAAGGGAACCAAAAAAAAAATGAAATAAATAAAATTGTCACACCCTATCATTTAGGAGTTTAAGAAAAAAATAAATAAAACTATCACTAAAATCATATAGTTAGGAGGGTACAATGCAAGTCAAGTGTAATGGGAATTCATTTGAATTTCTTAACTAGATAATTTGATTGGGATTTAAAATAAGTAAACACGTAATTTTTCAATTTGAGTTATAATTTAGTAATAAGTAACAAAAGAAAATGTTAAATTCTATAACGTTATTATTATGCATGGATCTATGAGACAAGGTGTTATTTGAATACAATAATTAAAATTTGTTTTAAAGGAAGAGCTCCAAAAATTGGTTAAACCTGGTGAAAGAACAAAGCTTGTCTAGGAGAAACCAACAACAATTGTGATAAGGCTCGATCCGTAGTTTGGTAGATTCGTCCCAGAGAAGTGATTTGCAAGATAGAAACAAGTCAAAAGACACACAGGGATTTCTCTCACACAGCCCCTTTGATACTTAAGTCAAATGAAGTTATGGTGAGACGAATATGTAGTGAGATGTAAGTGGAAATATATAATGAGGGGTTGTTCAGGAGAAGTCAGTTCTCCTAGAGAAGTGAAGTTGTACGGGGTGCTAGGAGGTGAAAAACTAAAAGAGATCCTCTAAACACGAAGGGTTGGGGGATATTTATAGCCTTCGGTTGTGAGTGGGACACGTGACAAGCAAATACAGGGGATGCAGTGTTCTTCTGGTCGCAAGACGTGGTGTTTTCCCAGCCACACGCGATGTTGTCTTAGAGTTAAGCTCGAAAGAGGGCTTAGTGAGAAACCTTCTTCGAGAAATAGTCCCTCGAAGGAGAATGAGAGCCTGTGTTCAGGCGAGCCACATAGTGTAGGACAACGAGGGTGGAGTTTTATGGGAAAAGATTCTCTTGCATACTTCCTTGGGAGGATGGCTTGATCGGGTGTATTGCGACATGTGATAGGTACGTTTCCTGGAGAACTATTCAAGGTTTTCAAGAGAACTTCCTTGTCGAGTTGTTTGGGAGAAATTTTTCTCCCAGAAATCATCCATTCTTCGTGAGAATTACTTTCTCGAAGGAAAAACCTTCTCTGAGAGGACTCCCTCCAAATGGCAGGCTACAACACAAGGAGAATGCCAAGCAAACAAAAAGCCCACATAATGGTAGTTTACATGGGCATCACACCAACAATAGACCTTAAATGCCATAAAACCTTGGAGCCACATCATGCCATGATCCCTACTGCCATTTAAATGGAAATCATAATAGCACCACATTCCTTACGCCCCAATTCGTGCTCCACAATTCTAGCAACCAATGGCTTCCAATCATACTATAACACCCTGCTTTTCTCTTACCGAGCGTGTCACTATGCTGAGGCCATAAATTATTTTTTTCTTTCATTCTCGGTACATAACTTAACCTTAAGTACTGAATTCCAAACAAAATCCCCAGCAAATCATTTAAAAATGCGGAAGCGATAATCGAAACCTGATATAGTACATACTTGAATTCAATTTATTTTATATCATAAAGAATTCGTACCATATATTACATCATATCTTTAACAGCCTTAATACATGAAGAATCCATAATATTCTAACAAGGCTAATCATCAATAAAGCATCAGCTCGCTGAATCTATTGGTCATGCCATCACGTGCCGTCATATCTCAACCTGCTCCTTGCCTGAGCTGCAAGTCTAAACTGGAACGTGGAATGTTCTAGGGGCATAACCCATTAGAAGATGAAACTTCTAGTGAGAGTCTAAAACATATATATGAATGCATGATGCGATAACATGAACAACATTTTCGCCCTTTAATGTAACTTCTCAGGCCCACTAGCCCGACTAGGAATCCTAGGTAAATCCCGAACCTCTGTAAGATAAGCCTAACATTATTCCCTCAATGCCCTAGGGGAATTACGGCTACACTCTGGGGGCGACATCCCATTCCCATGCACAGATATCAATATGACAATAATATTGTGCAATGCAAATATCATGACTTTCCATGTAATATGACAAATGAATATTGCATTCATAAATAGCATGCATATATAACAATCATATCATAAATATAAGTTATTGTGAGAATACCACTCACCAAATCATACTTATGATAAGAAAACTCACCTTTTAAGATAAACTTGCATTTTCTTGAAAAGCGTGCGTCACCTTGATATGTGTGCCCTACCTCGATTTTCTTGCCAACTCTCAAAAGTTGCACCAATCTCATCATCTCAATTACCTCAATCATAAAATAATATTTAATCACTAAATATCCTCAATATTCCATTTATTTCATTTTTCCTTCTAAAAATTTCAATAATTATATGGAGACTATTTTCTCAAATCTATCTTCACAACAATTCATAATAGACTATAAACTTCCAAGGAAAAATATTAAACTTATCTGGATATTACGTTTTCACGCAAAATGAGGCTCTTTGGTGCATCGAGATATCAGGAATCCCAACTTCAAATCTTTTTGCACGGACCTCTGTAAAATAATTTTTTGAATTTTTCTATATTTTTTTTAGAATTTTCTCGAGCCTCACGCGCCCCAACATGCTAGGGCGAGTGGGCAGGTGTGAAGGACCGCACGTGACCGACACGCGCCGGTCGTCTTCTCTGGCGACGGTCGTGCCGAGGATTCGAGATGCCTCCACCTTCCTCTTCCTCTCATCCAGTCGATCAACATGGCGTACCTTAGAGGCTTAAAAGATCACTGGAGGTGCCTCAACCAGGCGGCCAAAACCTCAGCTTGGCCATCCGCCTCGTTTTCTGGCGACCTCACGAATAGCCATCAAACCTTCACCAAAATGGCTGAAATTCTCCAGAAATGCTCTATCCCTCATGGGCTTCAAAAGCCCTTTAAAATGGAACACCAATTAGTTCGAAATCAGCCTCTATTTGAAGCTTTAACTTGCTCTATTTTCGGCCATCTATGAACGCCTATTTATAGGCATTTTCGAGCTTCCAAAAGCCCTTGGCCGTGCAACCCATTGCCTTAGGAGTCTTCACCGCCCTTAGATCGACCTAAAAGCATTGTTACTCACCTGCAAAAGCGAGTTGCAGGTCTCGCGATAATCTAACCGAATTTTTGGTCCATTTTTTTGCTTTTTCTAGCAACCCATAGGCTGTTATCGAATCTTCCTTTACAAAAGATGCTCCCCCGACCATGCCTCGTGCAATCGCGTGGTCTATTTCGGCCATGGCTGACCGGCCATGTGCTGGTCATTTGCCAACTTTGAAAAATTATAGTTTGACCCCCTAACTTTTGGGTTATCTCACTTTGACCCTTTTCACTTAACCCCTCAACTTTCCATAATTGCATTTAAGACCCTCATGTCCTAAAACTTCAATTTGACCCCCGAGGATTCCGAAAAAATATCGTTTCGGCCTCCTTCTAGCAATTTCGAAAAACTATACTTAGGCCCGAATCTTCGTTTTAGCCCTAAACCTCTTAATTTCTTCCTAAAACCACTGAAGGGTTGTTCCTTATAAAAAACCGAAGCCCCCTCAAACTGCTGTTGACTTCCCAGAAGTCGCCTATAACAATTCAGTATTGCAGCCTAATTGGCAGCTGTATTTTAGCTGTACCAAAAATTGTTCCCGATCCAATTTGTTTCTGCACCATAAATCCTATCTCAGGGTGCTCGTTAATTCCATATCATTTTCCTTTAGCATCTTGACTCTAGGGCACTCCCGGTAGTCGATTCGGTCATTCATACGGTAATAAATTACTGTTATACCTTTCATTTATCCTTAAATTCTATTTTTACTATCAAGATAATTTACTCTTGAGCCCTTTACAATTTTTCGGGTATTACACATACCATCAATCAAGAAACTTGAACCTTTCTCAATTCAAATATGCAAAGGGAAATCTATAAAATGGGCTAATTCTAACATGTAAAGGGAAATCTCAATTCTCATTCATCTTTCCCTCTTTACTTTCTTACTATTTTTTTTAGTTATTCAACCTCTTAGACCTTTATCAGCATCTTTATAGACTTAAGAAATGGAAGGTCTTTTTGAGAACCCCTAAGCAATCCTAACCTTTTTTTTTACAAGGCAACAAGACTTGAGGAAGGTAGACAATCATCTTTACTAAGCTAATTGTCATGAGGCAATCCATTTATCTTCTAGGTGTATAAATTATTTGATGCCAAAAATTGATGTCATTAGTAAAATTGTTGAGCTTAAAGTCTCGATTTTAAGTTTTGTGAACTTTATTGGCTTTCCCACTATGTCTCAAATGGTCAAATTTTACTGTTATCATTTTAACACAACAATGAATTTATTAACAAGAAACATCATCATCAAGGAGTTTGGATTTTGCAAGAAAGAGAACAATTAGAGGGTACAAGTCAATTCTTGCGCAAACACTCTGATATTTAAGTTAAACACTAAAGACTTGAATGCTATATTGAAATCAGTATAAAAAACGTATATTTTTTGAAATGAGTACTCATCTATTTGTACAGGAGCATAAAACTTTTCGACATCTATTAGGATTAGGATTCTTACAAATAATATTTATCTTGACATTTCAAGACCCACTAGAATTAGGATTCTTATGAATAATGTTTATCTTTTTTGCAGAATTTTCAGAGGGGTTTTTAGAAGTTAGAGTTATTCTATTCACGCTTTATTCGAAAACCCCCAAATTAAGGAAAAATTTACGTGGTCGATTCCAGATTTTTATAGTCTCCAAGAGACTGTGAAAGTCTACTAAAACAATCTCGGGAGACTTGATAGTCTCCTAGTTCTTTCGAGTCCCCCGAAGACGTGTTCAATCTTTAGGAGACCATGTCTCTCGAAGATGCATCTTTTTTTGTTTTTAGCCTACAAATTATTTTTGAACCTTTTTGTTTTTATTTTTTATTTTTTATTTTTTTATGAGCCTTTATCTATAACACATCATTTACTTATTTGAAAAAAGACGAGATAATTTGACTAACTTCCCACCTTATACTAAAAAAATAAATAAATGAGTATGTGTGTAATTCTTTAAGAATCTAAGGGTTTTACTTAGATAGAAGGAGACGTTTGTGGTGTTTCTTCATGTCCTATTTGTTGGAAAAATGCCAAATAGAATGGATGTATATTTATATCTCCCACAATAATAACAATAGTTACAGCAACAACACCACAAAATTACTGGAATGAAACTTGCACAATAAACTTAAAAGTTAGGGATTCAAACCACTAACATGCCAGAGATGCAAAATTTGGAATAGTGATAGGATACGGCAGCGGTCGAAGCACATTGGAGGCACTATCTTGAAGACAGATTCGCCTTGTATAGGTTACGATAGGTTATGGTGTCTGGCTCCGCAAGATATGACGACCAGCTCGGTGATGACAACTACAACGACAGACTCTAGTAGAACTCATGGACATTGGCTCTCCACGACCCAAAACCATACGACAGAAAGCAACAGATGGAAACTTCGATGCCCACACACTGAGGTACACCAGCCTTATATAGTGCTTCGGAGTCTCATGAACCGACATCATTTACTCATGAAGTGAATGTTGCCATTACGCGTGCCTTTTCAACTGGAGATAAACTCTGGTTAACTATTGCAATAAAGGGGAATAATAAAGACGTCAGGCCACCCAAACGTTGCTAGGGAAATAAAAAAAAGTAATTAATAATTTTATTTTATTTTTGGTATATAAAAATATATTTATTTTTCGAACCGATCGACTGAAAGGCCAACGACAACGTGTGCACGAAAGGGTAGGGCTCGCTAGCTCACAAAATCTAGGTACCCTTTGAAGCCCAACCCCAAGTAGGAGGTAAGGGTTTAAATACCCTTAATGCTCTCTTTATCCCACCGATGTGGGACAACACTAACCCTCATACACACACACACTTACACTCACACAAATGAATACACAACAATCCCCTACATGAGTGTAAGTGGACTACAATGAACTAACACGACACCATGGACAACCAATAGACAAGTTATGCATTAGGTAAGGTATCTTTTGGACTTGAACCTTTCTTAGTGAGTATCTATCAAACTTATCAAAGAAATAGTGGAGCTAGCACTTGAACTATCATACTTAGGGTAAATTGAGACAATAGACATCACACACTGCTTGTCTTGTATCTTCGACTTCTATACGTTTGTGTCCATTTTGGTACTAGGCAACATTTTGAATTCATGAGAGCTTTAGAGAACCCAAGCTTTCCAAACCGTTCTCATAAAAGCGACCTACTTCTACTCTGACATGGGTAATCATTGATTAAGAATACTTTATCACTACTCCTCTTGTAACAAGATATCAATATTACATGTATCATTGATAGATCACACACTCTCTTTTCTACCAAGAACTAGGGAAGAAACTATAAGTTCCTTAATGTGTAAACTATGAATTATTCCAGTTAGTTTTCCTATTTAACCTAGATCTTGGGATCTCTAGTCTATTAGGTTAGGTTACCATCGAAAAATTTATTTTATAAGTTTTAGCCCCATTCCCTTAGATGTATAGGTAACTTGCTTTCTCCTTATTCCTTTTGTTAAAGGATTTGCCAATTTTTTCTTAGACTTCACATAATCAATGAAAATTATTCCATTGGTAAGCAGTTGCCTTATTGTATTGTGATTATGCCTACGTCTTATTGTATTGAATATGTTTCAATATTTAACCCATTTAAAGAAACTAAACTGAGTTTATTCTAAAAACAAAAACATAAATAAATTGTCTTTTTAGTAGGTCATTTTCTCATTTTCTTGCTATGTGCTCATGTCACTTGTGACATATTTAAATATGCTAAATTAGATGATGAACCACCAAATGACATTTTTAAAATATTTTTTGATGCATATGAACAAGTACATATTATGCATAAACTTTCTAAACCCCTTATAACAAATAAGGTGTAATAATCATTTATTACTTATCGATTGAACCCACATGGTTTGGTTCAAAGTGAAATGTTAATTGTCCATTGATAATAAAATACCTTCTTATTTATCTATGATGTCATAAAGGAAAATAATATGGGCATATATGCATGTGTGCCATTAAAATTGGGTTTTAATGCAATAAGTAGAAATTTCAACATCATAGCAATAGCATGCATAAATTTCATGACAATAGTGCAATTTATACAAACTTAACAATCATAAGTGTAATAACATGTAAATTATCATGTGTTGATTAATTTAAACTAAATCAAGAGGCATATGTATACTAAATATATAGGACATAGTGGGTCTAAAGGCAATAACCTAAAATTTAGAGGTAAAGGTGTCACCTCTTAAAGCCCAGGCTTTTGAAGAATTTGCACGCACCTCTCATCTTCTTCTTTGTTCTAATGCTACTCAGTGTCAATGAATGTCCAACTAAGATGGTTCATTAATATTGTTGTTGATCTTATCATCAAAAGCCTTACCCTTAATCATTGTCATAGCTTGCTTTACCTAGTAGTTGGAAACCACCACCCAAAACTGTTGTGGTTGAATCATAGATTTTCTAATCGTTGGTGTTGTGCCATAGAAATTGGGTGGAACAAAATCGAAATATTGTTTTAATTAATTAACGACATTGCGCCGAAAGATCGTGACACAAAGCCGCGAGCTAACAGGCAGGCCTTGCCGCAAGCTCGCGGCAAAGGTATGCTCGCGGCCACACGTCACGGGCAGGCCTTGCCGCAAGCTCGCTGCAAGGCATGCTCACGGCAATGCCTTGTCGCGAGTTCGCAGCACGGCCAAGCTTGCGGCAATGCCTTGCCGCGAGTTCGCGGCATGGCTGAGCTTGCGGCAATTTGCATAGCGCAAGTTCGCGGCCGTGTACGCCTTTTCCGAAAAACCAAGAGCTCCATCTAGGAGAGGACATGTGTCACCACCAGGCACCCTTGAAAATCGCGCCCTATAAATACCCAACTAGAAGACAATGAACAGGACTTTCGATTCTGGTAAAAATTTACACTTTGATTGCACATTTACTGCTTCTGGTGAATAGTCATTGGCATTGGGGACTGACTTTGGCATCAGAGGGTCTTCGCGGGGAAGATTCCCGCGAGCCTTCTAACCTATATTCTTAGTGTTAACAGGGCTAAGAGCTAGTGGTAAAGGCTAGTGGCAAGAGCTAGTGGCAAGGGCTAGTGGCAAGCGCTAGTGGCAAGGGCTAGTGGCAAGAGCTAGTGGCAAAGGCTAGTGGCAAGAGCTAGTGGCAAGTGCCAGTGGCAAGGGCTAGTGGCAAGAGCTAGTGGCAAGAGCTAGTGGCAAAGGCTAGTGGCAAGAGCTAGTGGCAAGGGCTAGTGGCAAGAGCTAGTGGCAAAGGCTAGTGGCAAAGGCTAGTGGCAAGAGCTAGTGGCAAGGGCTAGTGGCAAAAGCTAGTGGCAAAGGCTAGTGACCAGAGCTAGTGGCAAAGGCTAGTGGCAAAAGCTAGTGGCAAAGGCTAGTGGCAAGAGCTAGTGGCAAGGGCTAGTGGCAAGAGCTAGTGGCAAGGGCTAGTGACAAGAGCTAGTGGCAAAGGCTAGCGGCAAGAGCTAGTGACAAGAGCTAGCGGCAAGAGCTAGTGGCAACGGCTAGCGGCAAAAGCTAGTGGCAACGGCTAGTGGCAAGAGCTAGTGGCAAGGGCTAGTGGCAAGAGCTAGTGGCAAAGGCTAGTGGCAAGAGCTAGTGGCAAGAGCTTGTGGCAAAGGCTAGTGGCAAAGACTAGCGGCGAAGACTTGAGACGAATCCTTGTGGCGAGCATCCTAACAGCAAACTCCCTCGTGACAGCATCTCTAACGGCAACCCAACTTCGCCCGACATCAAGCTCGAGTGGACCCCACACATCATAAATTTTAATTGTTGTATTTTGGCAACAACAATTTGGCCCCGTTTGTGGGAAACTGCAATAAAAAGCCAATCTCAACGCAAGATGCTAAGAGGGACGAGATCAACCGGTTTAGCAAACCCGCTTAACCCTGCTCGAAGAAGCGCTCGTACCAGGACCGGAGACCAAGTGCATCCTATGGTGCCCGAACCTTTGGAAGATCACCTAGATAACGAGGTGCGCTCAGGAAATATTCCAATGCTCGAAGGAAATCAGGCTACTAGATTAGGAGGTATCGAGCACTCAGAACAGGGGGAAATACACGCCGTCAGATGGGGGAGGCAAGCGATAAGACAGGGAAGGTAGGCCCCGTCCCCCATACCGACGAATCAAGAGAAACACTGCCTGGGATAGTCTTCGATTCCTCGCAGGAACCTAGCGGCAACCTCAGTACCTCCGGAGCCTTCTGGGATAGCTCCCCCCACAGTCCCGCTGTCAGATTACGAACTGTTACGAAAAAATTTTGAAGAGCTGAAACATCAGAACGATGAGTTAAGAACGAACAATGAGGAGAGCATGAAAAGACTACAAGGGATTACCGCTCTTTTGCATAAATTGATGCCGGATATCCACATTCCCCGCATGGGACAAACAGGAGCAGGGGGAGAACACTGGAGATCTCAAAACAACCCCCCGAGGACCCTAAGGCAAGGGATAAGAATTGGGACTCCTAGGCCTAATGATCCAGTCCCAGAAGTGACAAACCTGAGGGAAAACTATGACAAGAGACCAGGAAAGGCCCCCATGTACGAGGAGACGGCAGAGAGCACTCACTCGAGAGCTCTTTGCGTCTCGTCCCCGCACAAGAATGAAATGGAAAAAGAAGCATTCAAAGCATCCGACATCAAACGCCTCATAGAGGAAGTGCTAGAGCAGAAACAAGTTGTGATGATGCCAAGGGAAATCCCCACAAAAGGTTTCCCTCTATCCGAAGAGCTCCAAAGGCAACCAGTGCAACCAGGATTCAAATTGCCGTAACTCTCTATGTACCTGGGAAAGGAGGATCCTGTTAAGCATGTACAACACTTCGTGGCAATGGCTGTTTTACATGGATGGGATGAGGTCACTAGATGTCGAGCCTTCCCACTCTCCTTGGCCAGACAAGCTCAGCAATGGTTCACAGACTTACCAGCTGGACATATCCGATCATTCGAACAGCTAAAAAGAGAATTTCTGGAGGCATTCTCTGCTTATGTCCCGAAAAAGAAGAGCGCCATGTATTTGATGAGTTTGCAACAAAGACCCAATGAAACCCTAAAGTAGTACACCGAGCGATTTCGAACCGCCACGCAAGAAGTAAGAGACCTCCCGGTTGGATTAGCAACATCGGCCTTACTGAATGGAACCACATATGCCCCGCTTAGAAGATCCCTAGCATTTTCTGAGCCAGATTCGATGACCGATTTGTTTGCCGGGCAGAACAGTTTGTCGTACAAATGGAAATCCTTGAAGCTTGGGAAGGAAAGAGAAAGGGGAGGCAAAACGACGTCGGACCAGACAGGGTTACGAAGGTACAAAGAAGAGATGAGCCCCCAAAGATGCAATTTCAGAATTTCACCCCCTCACTGAACCAAGGGCTGCTATCCTTTCATCCATTGCCCACACTGGACTCATTAACTTTCCCCCACATACTAGCCAACCTCTGGGCAAGAACATGGACGCTTTTTGCAAATTTCACGAGTCCCCGGGGCATACCACAGAGTAGTGCCAGGAGCTACGCAACCAGATTGAGCAACTGATTAGAGAAGGGAAGCTTGACCGATTTATATTGGATAAGCCAAAAAATCAACAGAACAGGGGAGACAGATACAAGAGGGATAATCAGAAAAGGCCTCCCCGTCCTAAGGATGATGCCTCAAACAGAAGAGAGAACCAGTAACCTCGACAGAAGGAAGGAGGAAGAAACAATCAGAGGGGAGATGAAGTAGGGCCGGGCACCGGGGATAATGACAATGAACCCACTATGGAAAGGATACACATGATCTCGGGAGGTGAAAATTTAGCGAGAGATTCCTCTTCTGCAAGAAAGGCATACGCACGACAAGCATTACACGTGAACTCGATTGCGAAAATTCAAGAAGACGAAGACCCCATTATTTTCACACCTGAGGACCAGGGGGATGTGCTGCTCCCCCATGATGATCATTTGGTTATCTCTGCCGTAATTGCTAAGCACCCCATTGAAAGAATATTGGTGGATAGCGGGAGCTCTGTTAATCTGTTGTACTAGAATTGCTTCGAAAAGATGTGTATCGCCCATGATCGATTAAAGACAGTTGCTTCACCTCTATACAGCTTCACAGGGGAGGCGGTGCCAGTGGTTGGATCAGTACAGCTGCCCATTACACTCGGGGAACACCCCCAAGTGATCACCCGACAGGTTAACTTCATGGTAGTTAAGACTTTTTCTCCTGCCTACAACGTGATCCTAGGACGTTCCCTCATTAATGCTATGAGAGCTTCCATCTCCCCAGGATATTTGCTAATGAAATTCCCAACACCCCAAGGGGTAGGTCAGGTAAGAGGTAATCAGAAACAAGCCAGAGCATGCTACGTGAGCTCTACAAGAGGCGCCAAAGGGATGGAGAAAACAATAACCGAAGAAACCCTAATGATTAGTGAGCAAACTCTTGAGGCTAACAAGCCCAGCCAGTGGAAACACTTGAAGTTATCCCCCTAAACCCAGATGATAGCGAAAGACAGGTGTGGGTGGGGAGCCAACTAGAGGGACCAGAGAAAGAAGAGGTCATTAAATGTCTACGATCCTATGCAGACGTATTTGCCTAGACGCCTGCCGATATGCCCGGAATCAGTCCAGAGATCATATCTCACCGACTGAATGTTTGTTCAGAAGCCCAGCCAATTAAACAGAAGAAAAGACATATCGCCCCAGAGAGGTTGAGGTACCAAGAGGAAGAAGTGGACAAACTCCTTGAAGCAGGATTCATTAAGGAAGTCTAATACCCTGAATGGCTGGCCAATGTTGTGATGGTGCCCAAAGCTAATGGGAAATGGAGGGTATGTATCGACTTTACCAATCTGAATAAGGCATGCCCAAAAGACTCCTACCCGCTCCCTCGGATAGATAGGCTGGTTGATGACACCTCTGGATACGCTGTGTTGAGTTTCTTGGATGCCTTCTCAGGTTACCACCAAATCAGTATGTACCCACCTGATGCCGAAAAATCAGCCTTCATCACAGAAAATGGGACATACACTGCTATCAGGTGATGCCTTTTGGCTTAAAAATGCGGGGGCCACATACCAAAGGATGGTCAACAAGGTATTCAAAGACTTACTGGGAGAGGTAATGGAAGTCTACGTGGACGACATGATAGTAAAAAGCAAGCTGGGCAAGTCGCACGCCAGACAACTTGAGAAAGTTTTTGCTGTGTTCCGAAAGAATAATATGCGCTTGAATCCAGACAAATGCGCATTTGGAGTGAAGTCCAAAAAATTTCTAGGATACATGATTACCCACAGGGGGATAGAGGCTAACCCAGAAAAGGTGCAAGCAGTAATCGACATGGAATCCCCCTCATCCAAAAAGGAGGTTTAGAGGTTGACAGGTCGTCTAACGGCCCTGGGCAGATTTCTCTCAAAGCATGCCGAACGCACCCTTCCTTTCCTCAAGGCCTTAAAAGGGGGAAAGGACTTCCAATGGACCCCTGAATGTGAAAAAGCGTTTCAAGAATTAAAGGATTACCTAAAGAAAATTCCCCTGTTGACCCGACCGGAAATCGGAGAAAAGCTATACCTATATTTGGGAGTCAGTCACCAGGCAGTAAGCGCCGCTCTCGTTAGGCAAGTCGGATAAGTTGACAGTCCAGTTTATTATGTTAGCAAGGTGTTGCAAGGAGCAGAGTTACGATACCCTTATGCTGAAAAAATGGCTTTGGCATTGGTGATAGCAGCAAGGAAATTAAAACCCTACTTCCAAGCCCACACAGTGGCAGTATTGACAGATCAACCATTAAGACTGATTCTACAAAAGCTCGAATGTTCAGGAAGGTTAACCAAATGGGCAATTGAGCTTAGTGAGTATGATATCAGCTTTGAACCTAGAAGGGCAATAAAGGGGCAAGCATTGGCAGACTTCATAGTCGAGTGCACTCACCCGCCCATAGCGGAAGAAGCTCGCAACGACAGATGGATGTTGTTTGTTGATGGGGCCTCAAACGCAAAAGGGAGTGGAGCAGGAGTAGTGTTGATCTCCCCAGAGCAAGAGATCTTGGAGTACTCACTTCGCTTCACCTTCCCAAGTACTAATAACGTAGCAGAATATGAGGCCTTGCTGGCTGGAATGACATTGGCAGAAAAGCTAGAAGTAAAGAGCTTGACAGCCCACAATGACTCTCAGTTGGTGGTACAACAATTCCAATGAACTTATGAAGTGAGGGAGCCGGTATTGGCCCGCTATCTGCAGAAGGTGAAGGAGCTCGCCCATAGGTTTGGGCATTTCGAACTAATTCAAATTAATAGATCCCTAAATCAGCATGCAGACGCATTATCAAAATTAGCCTCTACTCGAGACACTCCCGGACGCCTAATCCACATGGAAGTCCTCCAACAACCTAGTGTAGGAGAGGAAGACATCGCGGTGCATTGCATTACGGAGACCGAGGATTGGAGAGGTCCAATGCTGAAATATTTGCTTAATCAAGAACTGCCAACAACCCCTGCAAAAGCAAGGAGATTAAAAACCAACGCGGCTCGTTTCACAGTGATCGGCCAGAGACTGTACAAAAGGGGATACTCCATACCTTTGTTAAAATGTCTGGGGCCCAAAGAAGCACAACAGGCCCTAGAAGAAGTACATGAGGGAGATTGTGGTGAACACCTTGGAGGAAGGGCATTAGCTAGAAAGATTTTGCGAGCCGGTTTCTTCTGGCCCACGCTGCGATAAGATGCTGCCACCAAGGTTCGAACCTGCGACAAGTGCTAGAAGCATGCTCCCCTGACAATAAAACCTCCTGCCCCTATTCAACCGATATTCCAACCTCTGCCATTCGCACAATGGGGCCTAGACATACTGGGACCATTCCCAATGGCATCTGCTCAACGAAAATTTTTGCTAGTGGCCACAGATTATTTCATGAAGTGGGTGGAAGCTGAACCTTTGGCAACTATCACTGAAAAGAAAGTGGAGGGGATGGTATGGAAAGACATTATTTGTCGTTTCGGAGTGCCCCGCATACTCAATACAGACCATGGAACACAGTTTGACTTAGACGCATTTAGAGCTTTTTGTCATCGATGAGGGATCAGTCTAAGAATGGCATCCGTGGCGTACCCACAAGCGAACGGACAAGCCGAAGCAAGCAACAAAACCATATTGCACGGCCTAAAGACCCGATTGGAGAAACCAAAAGGTGGATGGGCTGATGAGCTCCCCAGCATCTTATGGGCATACCGAACAACCAGTCGGGTACCCACCGGGGAAACACCTTTTAGTCTGGCCTATGGGACTGACGCGCTCATCCCTATAGAAATAGATCTTGGCTCACCCCGAGTCATGACCTTCAGTGAAGAAGATAATTTGGATCGTCTACGGGAGAATTTGGACCTACTGGATGAATTAAGGGAAAAAGCAACAGTACAGTTGGCAGCTTATCAGAGAAGAGTCTCCAACTACTACAATGAGAGGGTTCGTCCTCACAAACTTGAAGAAGGAGACCTAGTACTTAGAAAGACAGCCATCACCAACGCTCATAAAGAAGAAGGGAAACTCAGGCTTAATTGGGAAGGATCTTATAGAATTCAGAAAATGTTGGGACTAAACACATGTGTACTACAGACGCTCCAAGGTGAAGCAATGGGCAAAACTTGGAACACCATGCACCTTAAGAGGTACGTCTCAGCCCTACCGGTCATGAACTCCAATGAAGAAGGCGAAACACAAAAGGCAGGATTGAGCCTGCCACCAGAGACGTTGCCCGATCTAGCTGAGAGTCGGGATTCCCTCTAATTTTTCATTGTAATAATATCCCCTAATGAATAAAAGAATATACCCCCTGTATTCCCGTGGATTAGGCAAAACTATAAGCCGAACCACGTAAAATCTCTATGTGCTTGATTGCTTGTATGTGTCATGGAATGTAATGCAGGTACAACGGCCCAAAACGCCATCCGCTTCCGAAGGTCAAGTCGCCTTATGGGAATCTGGTGCCGGTGTCCATGAGCTAGCCCGAGATCGCTGGGAAATCCGATGCCTATGCCTGCAGACTCACCCGGATCCCTCGTGAGCTCGGTACTATGCCTCTTTGGCCAGACCCGACTCCTTGGTTGATCTGGCGCCTAGGTCTCCTGGCAAACTCGGATGTCTAGTAAGAATCCCAGACTGGATCATGAACCGAATCCCGACTCCCTAAGGTAGACCAACCCTAAGAAAGCACGAAAAAAGACGAAGGGGCCATGTGATAATCTTGGCATAATACTACTTATTAGAGTTGAGTCGCCCAGCTGCAATCTGGTGCCGATGGCTAGGAGCCAGCCCGGGATCGCCAAAAATTCGATGCCTATGCCCACAGACTCACCCAGATCCCTCGTGAGCTCGGTACTATGCCTTTTTGGCTATACCCGACTCCTTGGTTGATCTGGCGCCTAGGTCTCCCGACAAACTCGGATGTTTGGTAGGAATCTCGCGCTGAATTACTTGCCAAACCCAGATTCCCTAGAGTAGACCAACCCTGAAAGGAGAACACGAAGGACACAACGGCAGATACGCTATGATCCATTCTGGAATCACCGGATGTTCCGAAGCCTATGCCTGGAGGCTCACCTGGATCCCTTGGGTGAGTTCGGCCTATGCCCCTCGAGCTAGACCCGACTCCCCAACTGACCCGGCACCTAGGCCTCCCGGAAAGCTCGGACCCCACAGGAGGAGCCTTGTTGAGGACCTTATATTTGAGGGCCGGGTTATCTAGAGATAATCTAGTACCCATGACCCCGAACCAATATAGGGACTTCGGATATGCCGACACCAATGCCCGCAAGGCCATTTAAATCCCTTGTTTGAGTCTAATCTATGCCCTCGAACTATACTTGACTCCTTAGACGATTTGGCACCTAGGCCCCTCGGAAAACTTGGATGCCCGACAAGGATCCCGTATTTGACCCTAGAGGCCAAACCTAGGTTGCTAAAAGGCAGACGAGCCCGTAAAAGGAAAGCATGCATACGTATAAGCGAAAAAGCGCTATGATAAGCAAGAAAACAAAAGACATTAAAAGAAAATGCATACATATATATATAAGCAATGACGACACATGCATAAGCGTGATGAAAAAACACGTCTAAACTTCCGTACATAGGAATGATGGCCCAAAAACCCTACATCCACAAAAACGGGGGGCCACCATTCTACATAAAAAAAAAAAACAAGGATTCAGCAAAATAAAAATACATTGACTAATCATCTCGGCGAGAATAGAGGTGTTCCAGCTCTAGAGGAAGCGGACTCAAAGGGGCGCCATCAGGTTCATCCAACCCGTGCCTGATTGTCTGTAGGGCCTCTATGATCCCAGAGGTATCATCCGGCTCAGGTACATAAGGGCTCCACGGCCCCGACAAGTTAGTCAGATCGTCTTCTAAAGCGGCCCTGATATATTCGTCTGGGTCGGAAGAGCCGGGCTCGTGCTTTCTCCAATCAGGTGGATCTAGTGAAGCTGTTTCCGAGAACACCATTTCAGGGAATGACTCCCCAGGGCGCCTAGACTCCAAGAGGCTTCGACCAAGATAGAAGCCGAGTTTGGAGAAACAGCTGGCATAGGCTTCCTTTCGTTGAAAGCAATCATTAGAAAGCCGGTACTCTCTCACCGCCTGTCGCGTAGCCTCATTAATCTCTCGATGCCTGCTTTCGCTAAGATTGGATATCTCTTGACGAGCCCGCGCCACCTGATCCTCGGAGTCGGCAAGAGATCTCTGAAGCTGAACGTTCTCCTCCCGAGTAGCGAAAAACGAAGATGCCATCTCTTCATACGCTTGACCCTGCTCCACAGATTTCTCTTTCCATTTTTGGGCATCGGATTCTACTGATTGACATCTTGTGGTAAGGCCCTGAAGTTGGGTTTGGAGGCCCCCGACTTGTGAGTGAAGGCTCGAATTATCAGACTCTAGGTGTCGGATATTCATATTCAATATTTGCTTTTCCTCACCCCATTGCCAAGATTTATTCATCCACTGAGCAATCTCTGCCTTAGCACGAGCAATACGTGCTCGATTCATTGCATTTTCCACCACAACTCCTTGAGCGCCCTGTCCATAAGGGAATTTAAATAAACAACCTTAAAAAAAAAAAGGGGGCTTATAATGGCTAAATGGCGCTCGAAATCATCCATGTCATCAGGGGGGTTTTGGAAATAGTGGTCCTCGTCCCGGGGAAGAATGGTGGAGTACAATAAGCGTGCCCCAACCCCGCGCATGTTTATCGAATCCGTATCCAAAATCCCTGGACGCACTGTGAATTCCTCGCCTCGCGCCCATCGGCCTTCCTTAAGGTCTAAGGCGCATGTCATTGGTGGAGGGAGCTCGACAAATTTGGGCTGTAAGTTTCGGAGGCGTAACCTCTCCTCGTTGTGGAAGACCCGACGCTCAGAACGCTGTGGGTTAATCACTCCTCTACGAAATTGCCCGCGGCCAGCAGCATGGGCAGCATCGATAGCCTCTTGATCAAGGCGAGAGGTAACCTCGACCTCCTGACCACCAGGGATCAACCGAGCTACATTATAAAGACCAACGTACCCTGCGCCATCTGGGGCCCCACTCATTGCATCCGAGTGGTACTCTTCATTGGGTAGTTCACCGGGCTCAAGGGGACAGGCAGCTGGGGGAGAAGCTAAGGGGGTGCCCTCAAGAGGTTCCATAGGAATGGGGGCAATGATCAGCTGGAAAGTGGACGGACCCGCCTCCCTCTGCTGACGCCGGCTCCTTTTATGACGACGTCTCACCTCACTGGTTTCCCCTATCCCCTTAACAACATTTGTCTCTGCAATGGCAGCCACACCTTCAGGAGGGAAGGGCGTGGGCTAAGAAGGCCCGTCACACGTCGCACCCTCGATCGCCCTTTGGCGAGAAGCTCGCATTGCTCGCCTCATACCTGCCAAGAAGTAGAAAGATTTACGAGTCAAAGATTGGAAAAAAATAAATAAACATAAAAGGGTAAAAGCGCGAAAGGAAAAGAAATGCCTAAGCTCCTAGAAAAAGGCAAGGAGAAGGACAGTTGGAAAGATCCAAACCCTCAGACCGTTCTTGGAAAGGGACGGCCTCTCCTTCTACTGGGACGTCGGTTGCTGGAGGAACTAGGGGCTGCAGGGGAAACGTCGAAGGGGCCGCACGCCTCGATGACTCTCCCGCATGGAGTACCCAGCCAGCCCTCCTCAACCGGTCCTCAGAGAGAAGGTCTAGGAGGCTCACTGGACCTCCACGCAGGAGTTGACGACGTTCATCATTGTATTGCTCCCGAAGTTCATAAACAGATAAGGGAAGAATTGGCTTAGCCACTCGATCGTCAGAACGCCAACCCCGGGGAGCATACCATGTACCCGGTGGGGGATCGACTACAAACCAACGAGCGTCAAAGTTGTGAGCCTTGGGTGGTATGCCCTCAAACAAACGATCCTCGACACGCTCTCTATGCAGTGTATACAAGTGATAACGGGACTGCCCCAACCTAAAACGATAAAAAGAAAGAAGAAGATCGACAGTAGGAGACACTCCCCTCTCGTGACATAAAACAAAAAAACTTGCCAATTGGGCCCAGCCATTAGGATGTAGTTGAGCTGGAGCTAGAAAGCTCCGATGAAGAAGCTCTATACCGAAAGGATGGAGTGGAAGGTGAAACCCTAAACAAAAACTTATTTCGTGAACTGTCATACATCCCTCTGAAACGGTAGCAGCACAGGATTCGCTCGGTTCAGGTAACCTAGGGCGATAAGAGAAGGGAATACGGTAGTTACTCACTAATTGAGCAAGATCGTCAGCCGTCAAAGACGAACGCTTGCCCATGAGAAATCGACAAGGTTGCCCCTCAGGATCCCGAGTGTGAAGGTACACACTTCTAGACGCCATGACTTTTGAAGAAAATAAAAATAAAATAATAATAGAAATTTTTCTAGCTAATTAAGCGGCATAAAGGAAAGAAACAGGAAATAAAGAAGATGGTGGCAACATGGTTCACTGGAAAGTTTTGAAGGAAACAACCCACAAAGAATGGGGACCAAAGCTAACAAAAGGCTTCCAGAAAACTTGTGGCAAAGTATGTAGCAACTTGCGAACTTAAAGAGAGAAAAGCCTCGCGGCCAAAGCCAAGAACCCTCGCGGCAAGATGCTGGAAGCTCGCGGCAAGCTGCCCGGAAGCTCGCGAAATGCTACCCGGAAGCTCGCGGCAAAAAGAGGAAAGGACGTGGAAAACAACTGGAATCTCGCGACAAGGAGTTGCAGCCTAGCGGCAACCTGCTGGGAACGTCGCGGCCAAGAAATGGAAATATCGCGGAAAGTGGGATGTTGCGGCAAAACACGGAAAAGGTGGAAAGATGCCGGAAGGACGCGGCAAAAGGCTGGAAGCTCGCGGCCAACAAGGAAACTTCACGGCAAATTCTTAAACCTCGCGGCCAAACAATTAAAAGCTCGCGGTAAGAAACGAAACTTCACGGCAAAATCTTAAACCTCGCGGCCAAACTACGAAAATCTCGCGGCAACGGCTGGAAGGTCGCAGCACAATGCTGGAAACTTGCGACAACTTCGGGCAGCTACGTAAGAAGCAAACCTTGCAGCGAAATCCAACGGAAAGCTCGCGGCAAAGAGTTCTTGAGTTGAGTAAAAAAGCACAGTAAGTTTGCACGGAGAGAAGAATTTATAGGGGTGCCGGAAGAACCACTGGGCGGGAAGTAAAAATTACCCCGCGGGTAAAAACCAGGCTAGCAGCACTATGACCCAATTTTATTAAATTAAATTACTCTATCATTTTGTCTTTAGAATAAGACAAAAATGAAAGAGTAGGGGGCAATTGTTGTGCCATAGAAATTGGGTGGAACAAAATCGAAATATTGTTTTAATTAATTAACGACATTGTGACGAAAGATCGTGACACAAAGCTGCGAGCTAACAGGCAGGCCTTGCCGCAAGCTCGTGGCAAAGCTATGCTCGCGGCCACACGTCACGGGCAGGCCTTACCGCAAGCTTGCGGCACGGCCAAGCTTGCGGCAATGCCTTGCCGCGAGTTTGCGGCATGGCCGAGCTTGCGGCAAACTTATGCCGCAAGCTTGCGGTAATTTGCATAGTGCAAGTTCGCGGCCGTGTACGCCTTTTCCGAAAAACCAAGAGCTTCATCCAGGAGAGGACACGTGTCACCACCAGACACCCTTGAAAATCGCGCCCTATAAATACCCAACTAGAAGACAATAAACAGGACTTTCGATTCTGGTAAAAATTTACACTTTGATTGCACATTTACTGCTTCTGGTGAATAGTCATTGGCATTGGGGACTGACTTTGGCATCGGAGGGTCTTCGCAGGGAAGATTCCCGCGAGCATTCTAACCTATTTTCTTAGTGTTAACAGGGCCAAGAGCTAGTGGCAAAGGCTAGTGGCAAAGGCTAGTGGCAAGAGCTAGTGGCAAGGGCTAGTGGCAAGAGCTAGTGGCAAGGGCTAGTGGCAAGAGCTAGTGGCAAAGGCTAGTGGCAAGAGCTAGTGGCAAGTGCTAGTGGCAAGAGCTAGTGGCAAGAGCTAGTGGCAAAGGCTAGTGGCAAGAGCTAGTGGCAAAGGCTAGTGGCAAGAGCTAGTGGCAAGAGCTTGTGGCAAGGGCTAGTGGCAAAGGCTAGTGGAAAAGGCTAGTGGCAAGAGCTAGTGGTAAGGGCTAGTGGCAAGAGCTAGTTGTAAGGGCTAGTGGCAAGAGCTAGTGGCAAGGGCTAGTGGCAAGGGCTAGTGGCAAGAGCTAGTGGCAAGGGCTAGTGGCAAGAGCTAGTGGCAAGGGCTAGTGGCAAGAGCTAGCGGCAAGGGCTAGGGGCAAGGGCTAGGGGCAAGGGCTAGTGGCAAGAGCTAGGGGCAAGGGCTAGTGGCAAGAGCTAGTGGCAAAGGCTAGTGGCAAGAACTAGTGGCAAGGGCTAGTGGCAAGAGCTAGTGGCAAAGGTTAGTGGCAAGAGCTAGTGGCAAGTGCTAGTGGCAAGGGCTAGTGGCAAGAGCTTGTGGCAAATGCTAGTGGCAAAGACTAGCGGCGAAGACTTGAGACGAATCCTTGTGGCGAGCTTCCTAACAGCAAACTCCCTCGTGACAGCATCTCTAACGACAACCCAACTTTGCCCGACATCAAGCTCAAGTGGACCCCACACATCATAAATTTTAATTGTTGTATTTTGGCAACAACAGTTGGAAATATTGCTTGTTGCCCCAAGCTCTCTAAAACTTTCTCAACTCTTGATTTTTATCTTCTTCTCACTACTATTTTGGGGGAAAGATGAGAAAGCCTCAATTTGTATAGCTTGAAAACTATCTTATTTGAAGTTTCATATGCACACATATGATGCACATACATTCATATATCTGCCCAACTTCTTGCCAATTTTTCATGCATTCTTCAATCACTTTACTTTAAGTAGGTGCCCAAATCTTTCCAAACCAGTTTCAAGACTCAACCTAGAAAAATCACAAAGAATTGGATCATTTTAGATAATGGCTCAAAAATTTTTTAGGTTTGTGTTGCCATTTTTATCTTCTCATAATTTTGTCACCAGTCATTAAAAATGCATAGTAAAAGTGTTATCTTACTCTACTCTATGCCTATAAGACCTATCAAATGGTTTAGCCCAATTCAAAGTTGTTTGTTTGGAATTCTAGTTAGCTTTAGCCTATTCAAATGTTTGTCATGTCTCAAACAATTTTTCATAATCTTTCAAGTTTTATAACTTTCGATTTGACAATTGATAATATAATCTAAAGAAAAATGAGACATTTTTCTAAGATGTTTGAGGATAAACTAGCGTAATGTGACTTGATACATTTTAGGGTGAAGAAAAATGGCGTAACCTTTATATAATGTTTTTTTAGAAAATTTATACATCAAAAATCTATTTCTAATTTCTTTGTGAGTTTGTTTAGAGACAAAAAATAATAGTTACAAAGAAGAATATTTACTCAAGGATAAAGTAGCAGAGCATTCAAGATGGCAACTATATATAAAGAGCTTGAGAACGAAGAACAAGAAAGTGAGAGAGCGAAGACAATGGAAAAAATATAAAAGCAATATGAACTTTCAAAGAGCTTATCTTAAAGGTCTTTTAAGTGTGCTTCACTCAAACACATCCTTAGAAAGAAAAAAGAGAGATTGAGCTTATCTTTTCTATCATTTTCATCTATGTAATCCAAGAGAAGTGATTGTATTCTATTAGTCTTTCAAACCTTATCTTATATATCTCTTATTCACATTCATTTGTGAGTTATAAAGGTTACACTTAATCCTTGTAAAAGGCAATAGTTGTCGCTGATCCTATTAAAAGCCATTTGTAAAAAGGTTTGTATCTGATCCTCTTATAAAATCTACCCAAATAAGTTGGTTGACTAAATCATAGGTAAGGAGCTAAGATAGTAGAGTAGGCAGCTAACCGAACCCCTATAAAATCTCTATGTGTTGTATTCTTTAAGGTTTTTTTTTCCTTTAGTTAATTTGAGAAAATGTTTAAGGGTAAGGCTTATTTTACCCCTCCTCTTCAGCTAAATGTGCTTTGGAGTTTACTTCTTGTGTTTCATGGATTTTGATTTTCTCTTACTACGCATTGTTTACTCATAACTCAATCTTAGCATTTTCATTCCAAGAAAAATAGTCTCCGTTTTTACATTCTATCTGCAAAAGTTTTCTTGTGAAACTTGAAGTTTAAATGCATAAAGAATGATTGATAAAAATGTTGTTCTCTGCTCACAATTTATATCTTGAAATGATCTTTGTAGTTTGAAACCATCTAAAGTCGTTCTTTATAAACATTGTTTCACTACATACTATCTTTCTTTGAAATAAGATAATATTTTTAAAATTGTTTTGATGCATAATTTTCTAAAATAATGAAATTTTTAATACACTCAATTCACGCCCCTCCTAGGAAGTCGCTTCTATATGATCTTTCATGTACTTTTTAGTATATTATTATGTTTTATATTATGAACTCATGTAGATGCAAAATTTATCTCGGATATGCAATTATATTTTTCAAATGCAATGATATTTTTGTTTAGAAGTATTTCATAAAGGTGTCACAAAGGTATCAAAGAGTGGACTGAATGTAGTTCCTTGGTTCATAATTTGAATCACATGAACTAACATTACCATACACCTTATCACACTTAGAATATATGTTATTTAGACTTTAATTTTGTGATCATGAGAGTCTTACTTTGCCTAAAGGTGCCATCATTATTATGGTTTAATTTTAATTATTTATTTCAACAAGATTCTAAATTAAAATATTTTAAATATGTGGTTACTAAAATTTATTCAACTCGTGAGTGATTTTGTTAAACAATTTTTTTTTTTAAAAAAGTGAAAGATTACTCAAGAGGGAGTGAATTGGTGTTTTGCATTTTTTTGTAAATAATGAAAATATCTTTTAACTAATAATGTAGCAAAGTTATTTGAAAAAAATAATTTTCTTAAATTACACACAAGATGCAACAACGAATAAAAAAAACAAGAATGCATATGTAACATATAGAGTTTTTCACTAAAGATAATTTGAGAAAACTTTAGGCATTTGTTAATCTTATATATGAAAACATTAATATGAGAACGTATATATTTAAGAAAGGATTTAAGAAACATTTTTGTATAAAGAGAAATTAGTTTCTAACATATAAAATAAACATATGCATTGAGAAATAAATGTATATACAGATGGATTTGAAAATATTTTATGCATGTAATGAAAAACTATTTTTGAAAGAGTTTGAGTAGGCAATAAGAACTATTATACAAAAGATAAGTGATCGTTAAAATATCATCTAAATACATATATAGTATAGGTTAACTGAACTATTTTGTTAAAATCAAATGTAAGATATTCATTATACATATAATCTTTATATAAAGATAAAGAAGAATATTTGAAATGAGGAGTTTATAAAACAATTATGAAAATGCGAAAGTGTATGACTTTTAAGATGATTCCAACTAAGAAAATATTTTAATAACAATTAGAAAAACAATGCATCAGACTGTATTTATGAATGAAAAATATAGGCATAATAGATAAAGAATAAAGATGTTAAAATAAAATCAATAAGAAGAAAGCAACAAAAACATAGTAATTTAGAGTGATTCCCCCAACATATCTAGTTTACTACCTTAATTCCTTACTAAAGATTTAGAAAACATCTACTAAGGATATTAGTTTTTAGGGTTCAACTATAACCCATACACAATTTTTACTGTCTCAATTGAAACCTCTTCTTTTACTAACTAAGTAGAAACCTCAATTTCTACAGGCTAGGCAATAATCTCCACTTTTCACAGGCTAAATAAGAATCCCCATTTTTATAGGCTTAATAGTAACCTATCGCATGAGATTTTTTAACACTTAACTCAACCACAACCAAGACATTACTTTTCAAAGGCACATGCATAATGTTTTACAAGTTCACAATACATGTGAAATGATTTTTCAAGAGAAAAATATAAGATGTACAATGATATCAATTATTCTCTTGAAAAAATGAGAGTTCAAAATAATGAATGAAAAAAGCACTCAACTTTCTTGATCAATTATAGTTTATAAGATATACATTAAATCTCACCAGATAATAGCTTCGAGCGAAGGAAGAATGAAATCAAATCACACTCACTAAAACATTTTAGAAAGGCCAGAAAGGGATTAGGCTTGCAATGGTTATGTTAGCTTTTTGTTGCTCGAACAATAGCCTTAATTTCTTTTAGTCGTAGCCATGGCATTAGCTTAGGTTATTCTCTAAGCGGAAGCTTCATTTTTTGCTACTCTTGACCTTTTATAGAAGGTTGAGACTTTGACGATTTGGCATAGATACCTGCACACTCATAGCTTTTTTTATTTGATCATTAACAATCAAATTTGTTAGGAAACAGATGCATATTAAAAAGATAAGCAATAAGCATACTATGCGCATTTATATTTATCATTATTTTATAAGAGAGCACAATTAGACTTCTTGGAATAAAGAAATAAAGGTCTAACGATCAAAACTATTCGCTTTTTATTTTCTGAGTAACGACTATAAAATTTGAAATTAGATGCTAATTACTCGACTAAGTCCTATAGATACTTGATCAGACAATTCACTTAATCGATTAAAGATAAGCCTTACTCGAGTATGACCAAGTCATTACTCGACTAACTCACAAGCCACTGAGACTTTGCATCTACCAGGTTAAGCTTTCTCGATTGACAAAAGGATATATTCATGTACGGATAACTGATACTTGATTAATTTTAGGCATAGACTTAGCCAGGTTATATCTAATCTTTACTTGATTAAAACATATAGATACTTGATTAAGAAAAAATATTAGTTGATTGAGAAAGAGACATACTCAACTAAGGAGGTACATCCTTACTCAATTGATTTTTGAAATACAGAGAGCTTGTAAAAAATACTTGAGTAGGAAATCTTAATAGTCGATTGAAAACTATTTTGCTAAAACACGTACTTGACTAATTTGAAGAAAAGATAAAGCAATACTCAACTAAAAATATACTCAGTTTTTTCAATAGATAAAAGATACTCGATTATAGAGATATCATACTCAATTGTAGCTTTAAGAAATAAGAATTTTATATAACACATCCTTGAGTAGGTTTTTGAGATACTCGATTAATTTGAAAAAATACATTGAGCAATACTTGATTAAATCAGAAACTATTTTTAGACTAAAAGTGAGTGTGATAGCTTTAAAAGAATGTTTGAACACTTTATTTTCAAAAACTTTAAAAATACATATACTTAGTTGAACAAAAAGTTTTTATACTTAGTCAAACTTCAAAAACATTTTCTCAAAAATTTTACATCAAGCTCAATCATCAATAAAACTATATTTTGGCTACTTTGACGAATATGAAAATATATAAATCTAAAGTTCTCCAATTTAAAAGAATTCATAAGATATTTCTGAAAATCATTAATATAAATATTTTTGAAATCATCAACAAACCAAATTTACTGAAAATACATTTTTCAATATTATTTTCTTCATAAATCAAAATACAAATTTCTTAATCCATAAATCAAAATACAAAATTCTCAACAAAAAAATTGTAACTTGTTGTACCACTCAGATTAAGTGAGGGAATTGAAATTTTTCTTCTTGGACAATTATTCTTCCTAGGCTTATTGTTTCTTCTCAGGAGGGCCACTCTTCTCGGGCTTATTGTTTCGTCCTGGGACTATTGTTTCTTCCTGAGAAGGCCATTTTTCTTGGGCCTATTGTTTCTTCTAGGGAAAGCCATTCTTCCCATAGGCTTATTGTTTCTTCCCAGGACTATTATTTCTTGCTAGGCACGTTCATTCTACCTGGACAAAGGCTTTCTTCCTAGGCATAGTCATTATACCCGGACACAGCCTTTTTTTCCTGGGATGCGTGACACCTGGTCCTCTGAGTTTCCGAGGATGTGAGACACATGACCCTCCAAAGTCTTGAGAATGTAGTACACATGCCCCTCCCCACCATCCTTAGGAATCACACCTATAAATATCCAACTGTAAGACCCAGTATGGACTTCTACTTTTAGTAATATCAACATTCATTTACTACATATCTTCTTCGATTGTCTTCGTCCGATATTAACTTAAGCATCAGAGGTTCATCGTGGGTGAGGAATCCCTACGAACCTTATAACCTTTGTTTGCGATCACAGTTATAAGGAGAAAGCCAACATTTTTCCTAGAACAATCAATATCTTTCCCGGAACATAAAGCATCTTTCCTCGAAGAATCCACATTTTTTTTCGAGAGCCAGCCATCTAGTGTACATCCTTCCTGGAGAGACATCCTTCTTGAACAATCATCCTTCCCAGGCTAGCCTCTTCCTTCTTAGGCCGGTCGTCCTTCTCGGGCCGGCATCCTTGTTCCCAGGCTAGTCGTCATTTCCAGACTCTTCTCTTTCCTAAGTAGAGCCCTTTCTCTAGAGACACACTTTCCTTCCTAGGAGCCGTCTTCCCGGCATTTACTCAATCCTCTCGGAAGCCTCATTCCCCAAGTATGACAGTTTTATATTTATAGAGAGACATCCTTCCCAGATAGTCGTCATTCCAGGGCTGATACCCTCTTTCTTAGGCCAGTTGTCCTTCTTGGGCTTTTCTCCTTCCTGGGTAGATCCCTCTCTCTCAAGACACTTTCCTTCACGAAATCCACTTAATCCTCCAGACAGCCTCCTTCCCAAAGCCAGCTCACCTCTTGAAGTTTGACTTTCCAGAACCGACTAACCGTATCTCTCGACGAGCACCATCGCTCGGAGCCAACCACAGACATTAAGTGATCACTCCCACATTATAAATATTCAATTGTTATATTTTGATAACAACAAAACCTAATTATTGTTGTCTAATTAGGAGTGTTATAATTTTTCTTTAATTTGCTACTACTAATTGAAATTTTGTGTTGTGAAAAACAAGTTGATAAGATAGATAATACTCACTTAAAAGTGATCTAATCAATTTTCTAGGCTTAGGTCACTATTAACAATTAATTATATGTAATATGAAAAGACGTAAAAAGTTATTTGACCATTTAATAGGAGAGTCCATTATAGAAACCCTAGGGTTGGGTTATTCTCTCTCATGTAGAATATAGTTTTCTACATGAATAGAAAACTGTCGTTGTTTACCCTATTGAAAACATTCATACGGATATATTGGAGAAAGAAAAGAAATATTTAGTCAAAACATATGAATCTTATCATGTTGATTCGATCTATCAGTATCCGTTAGTAGTTTACCTAAAGAAAAGATTTAAATAGTTGCAGAATCCAGTACTCTTTAACATTCTTTCGAGTGAATTAATATTCCGTTTTGGTATTACATAACAAATTACACCCAACGTTATAAGCATGAAATTCTCTGAGATGCATTTCTCAAATTTTTAGAATGGTTTAGACATCTTTATGGCTATATATCTTTAGAAGTCCAAAATCCAACGTTAATCCTTTTTATCTACTGTCGTTGGCGATTATATACATGTGTTCATGTTGCTATATATATGCAAGAGTGATCAATTTCGTCTCCAATTGTGATTTTAATGGTGAAGTTGTGAGTTCCAAATTTTCCACCCTCTTTGGTGTAAACATTTTCTTTTCAAGTACCCAAAAACAATTGATCCAACTTCAAATCTGATATGAGAGGTAAATATAAGAGGGAAAATGTCTGAGGAGTCGGTGGGTTGACATTATTTCACAGAGTTTCCCAAACCTAGGGGTTCCTATAGCAATAGCAAATGTCCCAAATAAAATTGCATGTGGCCTTTGAAGGTGGGGGAGGAATCACACTGTCGATTCTCTTTAGCTGAAGACAAAAGATTAAATTAATTTTAATGTGACCAAATTAACACACTTAAAATGTATTCCAATAATAAAGTTTCGTCGCAATATTAATATGGGACGTGAGTGTGACAGTCCTTAATAATGTACTGGCTATTGTTTTTTCCTCATTGCGTGATTAATAAATTTTTAAGTAATATTAACTAATCCCCTTCACTCGCTTCACCGACAACCTTTCTAATCATATTCATGTAAAGGATTTAAAGCAGTATTGACTTGGTACGCAAGCATGGTATACGGCCGACCCAAAAGTAAACAATACAAATTAAGGCTCCGCCATTGACACGTTCGCAATATGAACAAGAAGAAACCACCGCCATTTAATGAAACCAAAAGTAAGTAAACTGACTTTTACGTGCAGGCAAGGCAGGCAACGCTGTTTGTTTAATTTTGGATGATTAAGCTGACAATACATGTGTTATAGGAAAAAAGTTTATTTAAAAATTAAAAAAAAAGTAAAAGTCTTAAGATTATTTTTTAAATTGAAAAGGCAAGAGGAGAAGTTTTAAATATTATCTTCGAGAATTTCAGATAAATATTATATATGATAATTTTATTCTTCATGAATCTTGAAATATTAAATTTAATATAATTTTTTAATTTTAAATATTTAAATTAAATATCATAGTGTTTATGCAAGATTTTCATATATTATTGTTATTAATTTTTTTTATAATCTAAATAATTTGGAGATAAGATTTTTAATGAAAAAATATTATTATATTCAAGCGACAATAAATGTATTTAAAAATAAAATTATTATTTAAATATTTAATATTTTAAATAACGTATTATTATATTATAATAATAATAATTATAAAATTATAAATAAAAAATATTATTTAAACAGCATTTCCGATTTAAACTACCTTTTGTTAGAGTAGTGATCTTAAGACACTGTCGTTGACCGCTCGCTTATAGAATTAAATAAAACCCACGAGGTGTATTTTAATATGAGAACCAAGCTTTGACCATTCTTATTTGGAAGGCTGTTGTAGTTTAGTATTGTGAATCCATTTTTACTTTTTTAGAAAAATATAATTATTATCTATTTTTAATATTTAAATATTATTACTAATTAGTGATGAATATATATATATTTTTTTCAGATACACTAACTGATCAAACTATTTAAATATTAAAAATAATTTTATATATTATATAAATATAAAATATATTTATTGAAGGAGCATTAGTATCGTTGGCTGCGAATCATTCACAAATTGTCTTTATCGGGGGATAATAAAGGAAATAATTGAGGAAGCAAAATTCTTCATAATTTTTTATTTGAAAATTATGTTTTGGATACTCAGCTGTGATTTTTTTTTATATTTATATATTAATATGTAATATATTTATAATAATATGATACAAAATAAAATATATTATTAATATATAAATATCATTAAAAATGTCATATCTAAATGTTTGAAAATGTTATATTAGCTGTGTTAAGTAACAAAATATTTTCTTAATGCGGACAAATTCGAGCTCCACCCCCATCCCACAACCCCCACCACACAAACCTGACTAGGTGTCATTTTTATTTTCTATTTAGGAATAATATTGTGTGCATTAATGATTGTATCGTAAAATATAAATTAATACCGAATAAGAGTGATTTTGGGTTAAAAATAGTGTACAATAAGTCTAGAAAACAAATAGTTATTATATTTTATTTTAACTATTATTTTGAAGACAACTGTTAATATAAATATATAAAAAGAATGTTTATAGTAATAATTTTTTATTAAAAGATTTTAATAATATTTTATTCATTAAAAATATGTAAGAAAATATCCTCTCGCACTATAAAATGTAAGATTATCAACGGTGTTAATGGCAATGTGATGGTCTCTCTCTCTCTCTCTCTCTCTCTCTCTCTCTCTCTCTCGTTGGGACATAGAAATGGATTCAGGAAAACCAGAAGTTGCTCAAGAGGTTCTGCCTTATCTCAGAGTATACAAAGATGGAACCATTGAACGGCTTGCAGGGATTGAAGTTGCCCCAGCGGGTTTGGATCCTGAAACGGGTGTTTTCTCCAAAGACATGGTCATCATACCGGAGACCGGAGTCTCCGCCAGGCTGTACCGCCCCAGCCTCGCCCCAAACAACCGGAAACTGCCGCTTGTGGTCTACTTCCACGGCGGAGCATTCTGCATATCTTCAATTGTGGATCCTTTTTACCACAACTCGTTAAAAAGATTAGTTTCCGAAGCCAACGTCATCCTTGTCTCCGTTGGTTACAGACTGGCGCCGGAAAACCCTCTTCCGGCCTGCTACGACGACTCTTGGGCGGCGCTGCAATGGGTGGCCACCCATTCCGGCGGAGATGGCACCGAGCCTTGGCTCAAAAACGACGTCGATTTTGGGAAAGTGTTCTTGGCCGGAGACAGCGCCGGGGCAAATATGGCCCACCACTTCGCAATCAGGCAGGGCGGCGCTGCCCGGATTAAAGATCTGGACATTCACGGCATTTTAATGATCCATCCTTACTTCTGGGGGGAAAAACAACTTGGGTCCGAAGAGAAAGACCAAGCCAGAAAAGCCATGGTGGATTGCTGGTGGAAATTTGTCTGCCCGTCGGAGAAAGGAAACGACGACCCGTTAATCAACCCGTTTGTAGAGGGAAGCCCGAGCCTTTCGGGCTTGGCTTGCGGGCGAGTAATTGTTTGTGTTGCAGAGAAGGATATACTGAGAGAGAGAGGAAAGCTGTACTACGAATCGTTGGTGAAAAGTGGATGGAAAGGGGCGGCGGAGATGGCGGAAACCGAAGGGGAAGATCACGTGTTTCATATATTCAATCCGCTTTCTGAGAAGGCTGTGAAGATGATCAAACGCCTGGCATCCTTCATAAACAAAGAGCAGGGACATTAATGGCGATTCTGGGTTGTTTCTGTGTTTCTGGTATCTCTATTTTGTTTTCCTTCTCGTGTTTTTGTTTGTTTTTGGTCTGTTTATGGCATAAAAAGTGAATGAATCTAATGGGAGCAGAACAGTGTCTGTTTGTTGGGAGAAAGTGATATGATGTCTTTTCAAATGAATTTTGGTTGGACTGGTATGTTAATCCAGGGTTGTATGGACCACAAATTAATTAATGAAAGAAAGTTAATTGGTAAGTACTGCAGGCTGATTAAATTAGGAGCATAGAAATGAAGTGGGGGAGTGGCTAGGGTCTGACCAGAAGGTGGTTCGACGGAATTAATGGCGGTTGGGTGAGGAAACGGTAGGTGGGGATGTGATGGTCGGCGGCGTTTTGACTGGAGATGAATTCAAGGCGACAGTGTAAACTGTAAAGAAGAGGGTGATGAGATGCATATTAGGCCTAGGCCAAGGCCAAGGCCATTAAATCAGTGGGTTTTGTGCGAGGAAGAGAGGTTAGGGACGATGCGTCCGCAAACACAAATGATGTGAAGTGACTGAAAAATAATATCAAATGAGATTCTCTACCAAAAATAAACTGTAAGAGAGTTTGAACTTTAGCCATTTTTCACTAGCACATGGCCACCTTCTAGTTCTAGTTGTATGATATGAGCATAGGAATGAAAATCTATTTGATTTGATAAAATGGTAACAAATAGAATTTGATAAATTATCAAAATATGTTTCTTACTAATAAAATGAAGTCCAATAGGTAAAATTCGATAAATTATTCAAATTTGTTGACTTAATTAACATATTTTTAAATCCATAAAAATAATAAATTTTGCTTAGTGAATAAATATCGAAAATGAAAAATATAATAAAACTATGAAAATAAAATTTAACTGTCGTATGAGAGAATCATACAACCCATTTTATTTATAAGACTGACTAATTATTCTCGAGATAGGTGATACACTCTTATTTAGCAAGCTTCCAAAGGGATAAAATGTTCCCAAGTCCTATAATCTCTCCACAATGAGATTTGCTAATCTTGCGGCTACCCTTGGGATTAGTTAATCTCAAGCATGAGCGTCAGGACAAAAGTCATTAATAACCTATTTTTTTTTCTTAATTTCAAAAATAATCCCAATATCTTCATCTTTCTTACCCAATCCAATGATTTGACACCGTGTGAATCAACTAACAACTGAGAATTGTCCTTCGGAGCTCTATCGTTGGTGATCACGTTGAATCCAGAAGGAAATGAGGGTCCGAAGTCAAAAACTAAGAACGAGTGGATCTATGCAATGATTTATGGGTTTTAAAATATTTTTTAAAACCGAAACAAACAACAACGCAACATAAAGCGGAAGCAAAAATAATTCTTGCAAAACTCTCATCCATATGCTCAAAAGGTAATATCATGCCAAAAGGAGCTTTATCGATATACCTATACGAAGTATGTCAGTGTCGATTGTCCATTAAAGTGCTCCTCCTCCTTGTCATCGGTTTATAGCTCTCTTATGCAAGCTGTTATGCCGAGTGACTAGCCTGCCTTCTCATGTGTGAAAGACCTAGTCGGTCCACGCCCAAAATGCCTCCAAAACTCTTCAACAAAGTCGTGCTAGGACCCTCTTGGTGGGGGTGACTTGTAGCTCTATAGGTGTTCATTATTGGTTGCAATAGCCTCTTTGAATGGGAGAAGAATGGGAGGTGTTGTACCAGCTAACTCTTGGAGTGAGAACAAGAGGGTAACTACAGCAATGGAGAAGAAGAAGCAAGCAAACAAGAAAGATGAGGAAGATAAAGTAGAGAAATTAGAGAAAGAAGGGAGCAGCCGTAAGTTAGCCTCCTCTAAAACCCTCTCTTTGATAAATATCCCTCTAAATCTCATTTTTCATGCTCCTTGCATGCCACCATTCTTTTTTCCTTTGCCCTTTTACATGCAGAACAATAGAGCATCAAATGCTTGTGCTTGACCACGCGGCGGAATTTTGGTTGACTGAACTTCAAGATTTGATTGACCTAAGACGATTAGAGGCTTGTTGTTCAGGTTCGGTCGATCGAACTGCATGGTTCGATCGACCAAAGTTGACCAGAACCGTGCAGTTCAGGTTCAGTCGACTAAACTCGACTAGAACTGTGAGATTTGTGTTTGATCGATTAACCTGAAAGATACGATAGGTCAAAGTTGGCCGACTTCCGCTGACTTCATAGTTATTGCATTTCGCCCCTACTATAAACATGTAATAGCCCTTGCATTATCCAATAATGTAATTAAGGCCCTTGCTATCCAATAACAATCTCCCATGAGAAACACATTAAGAGCAATGGATCAATAAACCAGTGGCATTACTTAGTATGTGTGTGACTTTCTAGGTTCATAGCCATGTGGCAATTAGAACATGTTAACTTTTTGATGTCAATTGATCCCATCGACCTACTAAGAGGATCTCCCTAAATCCCCAAAGCACCCCAAATGATCTTGAATATCCTCTAGCTAGGACTTAGGACAATCCTAATGACAATAAAGTCTAACTTCATATGAACCTATTAAGGTTATTCGATTATCGTGTACTATAGTCCTTCCACTAACTAACATCCCGATCGAGTGAGAGTCATGGATTGATTGTGTAATGACCCGTTAGTGGGTCCAGGTGATTTATCTTGGAATAGAACATTTATTATATTAAAGTAATACTTTTTGAGGAATTGTATACGATATTTATAGGTGATGTGCAAAGGAAGTGAAAAAGTCAAAGATTTGACTTAAGTGGTAATGGGATCCAAAATAAATCAAGGTATGTGTGGCAATATTATTTGAAATTTGTGGAGTTTAACTATTGTCTAAACTATTACTTGAGTATAAACAATTCTCATTTGGGTGATTATGCAATAAGGACATTTAAGTAAATAGGGAGATATATTGTATATATATAAGTTAGCTCTTTTTTCATGAGGGAAAGGAATTAAAAGGAAGAGGAGGAGAAAAGAAGAATGATTGATCGGGAAAGAGCAAATGGGAAGCTAGGGTTTTTCTTCCTTGATTGTTTGTGCTCGAAAGAGATTTGTGGAAGCTAAAGATTTCTTCATCTTCTTCTTCTTTCTTTTCTTGCTAGTTTCTCTTGTTGGGTGAGAAGTAAAGGGTTCTTGGAAGCATATCACTTCTAGTGAAATCATCAAGACGGGCTTCTTAAGGCAAGTTCCAATCCCTCCTATCTCTTTAAAACTTTTTATCATGGTATTTGAGGATTCAAGCATAAAATCCAATGTTTTCCTAAAAGATTACTCTTGTTGAAGGTTATGTAGAAACCATTGTAAATCTCTCATGTTCCTTATTTGATCTTGTTGGTCTCCCTTAAGTTTCAAAGTAGGGTTAGTTTCACCGTATAATCCCAAAAGGAATAATGCTTTCGGGCTAGGGGGTTGGTTGTATGATCATTCTTGTGTTTGGCTTGCATTTGGTATGAATCGGGAGGGGTTTTATTATGTTGCTTTTCGACTGTTTGGAGGAAACTGTCTACTGTTTGCAGAGCCTGTTGATCGAAGGCCTGAGGCTATCAACCGTTTCCTTCGGGTGAGGCAACTATCGACTGTTTATGTTATTTCTTTTAAAATGGGTATAAGTCATGCTTTGAATGATTCCTTATCGGTTTCAAAACATGTTTAAATGTTCTAGGAAAGTGATTATGCATTCATTGGCATGGCATTGAACAAGTTTGTATGCATGTGAGGTTTAGTTGTGAAGGACAACTTAGGAGCATGTTCTTATTTATGTGTTGTCTTGTGTATGTTGTAACATCCTGTATTAAGCGATAGGAAGGACCGGAACAACTTACCCTGATAGGCCTACGCGAACTTCTAAGGGGTCACCCATCCTTAAGCTTCCCTATCTCAAGCACGCTTAACCCGAGAGTTCTTTGCCTACATTCAGCACAAAAGGTATCTAGCCGATGTTGTTTCCTTCCTTACTTATCCTCGATATATACTGTCATTTTCTGGACTCTTGAGGTATTACATTCTCCCCCTTAAACACATGATGTTCTCATCATGCAACCTTACAACTGGTTCCAGATCTTCTCCCCTTAAGGGGCTGCCATTCTAGAAACCTGCTAGAAGTCGCTCTTTGTATAAGCCCTTGAGCCCAGGTGCCATTCCCCGCCCTCATCGAACCACCTTCACAAAGGGTCGGCTCTGATACCACCTGCAACATCCTGCATCGAGTGATAGGATGTAACACCTTATCTCCTAGAACTGTCCGAAAAGAGGTGCTACGGGAAAAATAGATAAACCAAACTAAAACTCACCATAAACTAAAATTTGATACCATAAATAACTCAACTTATCATAACTGAGAACATCTCACATATGCTGTATCAAAAACTGATCTATAAAAAGTTTAATATAAACTAAAAACAAACCCACTGTCTAAAGGCATCTCGCAACTGAAATATAAATGAATTACTACTAAACATGACATAACACTATCTAACATCAACACTCGGACATCTTTTATCTTGAATGGCTTCACATACACATACTATTGACTATTGTTGCTAAACCCTACATCTGGTACTCCCTCGCTAGGACCTGGAATGGTGAAGAGTACAAGGTGAGCTACAAAGCTTAGCAAGTAATAAGTTAGAAAGAATAATTGAAGCTGAATCGAAGAATATCTATACTGATAAATTACTTACTGAACTTGTACTGAGTATAACCACTATCTGTTTGCATTCACAAAATATAATGCACTTAAACTGTAAACTAAATGCAAGTATGCAACTTTGGCACATAGGCCCACATAGCTGTGATACATACTCATCTAATTTGAATCCTGCATACATAAAAACTGTAGGCACATACTATGGGCAATAAGCCCCTAGCCCCCTGGTCATCACTAGGCAAGCAACTCATATTTGAGCTATAACTAAAACTATGGGATCCCCGCGGACTAGCCGCCTAGCACACATACTGCAATGCAATGCTCACATACATGCTAGCACACGATATGAAGTGCTCCATATAAAGTCATGTTCCATGCTCATACCAAAATGTGTGCCCATAATGCCACGTAATAATGCTAATTATGTCATAATAAATACTAGACATGTCATTTGATTTTTAATATATTGGAATACAAAGATTCTATGAATTTTGTATTATGGTATGGGCATGTTAGATTTATCATAATTGGCATGAAAATTCAATATTTAGAAGTATTGAATATTTTAATTTAAAGCAAATTTGGATTAAAACATCACTGGAAGTTCACTTAGATTTTTGAAAAAGCCATCTAGATATTAGGAAGGATATCCGGATATGAAAAAGGCTCATCCGAATACACTAGCGCTCAAATCAGAAGCTATTTGGATATGAACTATGATATCCAGATATGATTTAGGTCATTCGAATATCTCACTGAGGCATTTGGATATGAAATTCCAAAACTTGAGAGGAACATCCGGATATACTGGCCTATTCGGATAAAAGGGAAGGGCATCCGAATGTGAGCTATCTGAATGTACGAAGAACCATCCAGATATCACATGAACAGAACTTGGAACTCATTCGGATATGGGAAGACTCATTCAGATATCTCCAGTTGAATTTGACGAACATGAATGCTAACAGAGACTGAAATCTGTAACAAAACTTAATGATTCTACACCATTCTGAATAAAATCTTGGAAAAACAAATCCCAATCGATATGAAAAAACTTTAAGAATGATTCAAGGATAATATTTGATTGAATCGCTATAAAGATCATGCATATATGAGAACTTGCCTCTAAAAGAAATAAAATGAGGAAAGAACTCTAAACTCAAAAGAAATAAGAAATAATAGGACTTGCACTCCAAATGAGAGAAGGAGTAATAGAACTTACAATCCAAAATAGAGAAGGAGTAATAGATTTTGCAATCCAAAATGGAGAAGGAGTAATAGAACTTGCAATCCAAAATGGAGAAAAAGTAATAGAACTTACAATCCAAAATGGAGAATGAGTAATAAAACTTACTTATAACTTCACTACTTTACGCATATATATATATATATATACGTCTCAACCTACTGATATAAATCTGAAAACTATAATGAAGAACAGGAATAATCTAAAAACGAAACTAATATGAACCTATAATAAAAGGGATTACAAGGAAGATACTTGCCTTATGATCTCAATAGGATTAAATGATTTCAAAGAGATCTCCTATGCAAAGCAACTTCTGCAACTCATAGACTTCCTGGCTCTCTATTCCTCATGCGGCGTGAAGAACACTATAGCTTATGTGCCTATCTCCTTTTATACAGATAAAGAAATAGCCCTAGAAGCCTATCTCCTTCTCCTTTTATAATTTGGAGTCCTTATTCTTAATTAACTTGGAAACTTCAAACCTAAACCTTCTCCTATATGAATTCTCTCAATTACATAATATCTCTAATTAAATAATTCCTAATAATTAGAAATTATTATTTAAAACTCTAAAGTTACCTTCATGCCGTTGCACTTAATTTTTACATAATTAAATGTTATACTCTCAATTAAAAATTCTAAATTGGCACATTAAATATTTAATTGACAAATTCTCTTAATCCAAAAATTAGCTAAATAATTCTCAATAATTCTAGGCCCTTCTGACGGGTTGTTACGTAGGAAGGACCAGAACAACTTACCCTGATGGGCCTACGCGAACTTTCAAGGAGTCACCCATCCTTAAACTTCTCCAGCTCAAGCACGCTTAACCCGAGAGTTCTTTGCCTACATTCAGCAAAAAAAATATCTAGCTGGTATTGTTTCATTCTTTGCTTATCCTCGATATATATACTACCCTTCTTTGGGCTCTTTAGGTATTACATATGTCATATGGGTGGACCAAGGCATTGGGTGGGAGCTAATTGTCCTTAAAGGTCATATGTACTCATGAGCATAGCCCTAGGAATGAGCTATTTAGTCCTAATGACCTCGTGGCATGTGGTATGGCTATGACCTTGGGTGGGAGCTAATTATCCTCAAAGGTTGTATGGTGAGGAAGCACAGCCTTAGGAGTTGAGTTATCATTCCCCAAGTGTCAGTTGTTGTGGTGTGTGTAAGACATAGAGTTTCAATGTGTTTGCTTCATGAATGTATCTACTCATGGATCTTATATGCATGGCATGGGCATGATTCAATTGGCTTTATTTTCTTCTTTTCGGTTGGGTTACCTGTGGTGGGTTATTGCAGCTTATTCATATTAGATCATGTCTTTTTGCTATTCGTTGTTATACTTGCTGGGCCTTGTGGTTCATTCTTTTGCTTTGCATTAATCCAGGGAAAGACAAGGATAAGGCTGAGGGCGAGTCTAGCAAGGGTTGATCTTTTGTCAATAGATGTGTATAGAACTCACCTAAAGAAAAGGTCTTGAGAATTTTTGTATTGAAATGCTAGAGCTAGTTAGGCTCTCGTGCCTTGAGGGTATATGTATGTTTTGTGGTTATAACTTGATATATTATAATTAGAGGATGTATCTTTTGTTCCAGAGGGATGTATATGCCTAATGTAAAAAAGATTTGGTGTTATTGTGTTATGTCGTTTTCCAGGGTGAATTTATGTGATTTGATAATGGTTGTCTTGTTCGAGTTGCTTATGTATCATTACTATTAATGATCCTTTCACGGATCCTCTATGCTAGCGAGAGCTCTAGGAAGCGGGCCGTTACAGATTAAACTCACAAAACTAGATAACTATAACAGATCTGATAAGGTGTGTGATATAGGAAGAATGTTAGATCCAATCTGACATTGGAACTCTTTCTAATCTCTTGCTCACCCTAACAATGGGATCTCCAACCACTACCACCAACATCGATTACATATGATGTTCACCCCCATCCAATGTAGATAAATGGATCCTATTAGCAAATATCTATCTCCATACACCACTGTACAGAGACCGCACAATGAACATCCCCACCTTTTACACCAGATGGTTCCACTCAACTATAAATCTCTAACACCAGTTCACAAGACACCATATCACCTCTATTCTATGGACTAGATACAAAATTGAGAGCTAATAATAGATCATTAATCCTTAAGCCATGTGATCTGTTGCAGGCATCACATTCAGTGGATGTTCTACCAACACCCACCCACGTGTCTACTATATGCATCCCATGTAATGTGGCGTGTGACTTACCACCCCATTCCCATTAGCATCCCTTGCTAATAATGATAATAGCCCATGTGTCAGTCCACTAATCAACATATCATATTTCTCTTCTGATAAATCTAAGGACAGGTAATACCTTTAAGAAATCCTGAACTAGAGATCCACATCACACAATCTCAACCCTTTGAGAGTAGGAACTGATAGGTTTGAAATGCTATGGCACACACCCAAGAGGGGGGTGAATTTGGTGATTTAAAACTTAATGATAGAACTTGAAATCCTTTTGTTCCAATTGACGTTTTAGTGATTTAAAACATAAAACATATGAAATGACAAATGTAAAGCAAGAAAGATAAATGACATAATGGATTCATAGTGGTTCGATTTAAACCAACCTAATCCATTACCCTAGCTCTCACTAAGAATTTTAAATCAATTCACTAAAAACCTCATATCTCTCCGGATAGGCCATCTAATAACAAACTAGGAAAATACAAACCTCAAACTTAGACAAGTAGGCCCTCTAGCTATCAAAGCTAGGGAAAACAATAAGTGTACAATAGGAGATAATCCAAGAGATGAATCTCTTAGTTACAAGATCTCTCAAAATACAAACAAGACTTGAATAAATTGATACAATTTAAAATCAAAGCCTTGAAAAGAGAAAAGTGAAGCAAAATCATTATAAATACAAATGTGTATAAGATGCAAGCTCAAATCATTTCATTGCCATCTCTTCATCTCTTCTTGACCATCCTTAATTTGTATTTATAGGCTTTTCAAAAGCTTTCCCCAAAACTAGATGTTTTTGAGCCGTTGGAGATTGAGAAATTAGCCATTGGAAGTTGTCAGAGACACAAATTGTAAATAAAAGAAAATGGTTAGTCGACAGATTCAAGCCAATTACAAGACTTAGTTGACAAATTGAAGCCTTCTGTCGACAGAACCAATACATTGATTTTGTTAGTTGATAGAGCCTAAGGCTTAGTCGACAGAATGAAGGCATTTAGTTGACAGATCATGGCCACTTGGTCAACAGATGCTACAAATTTGCCTTTAATTTCATTTTGTAATATTTTCAGATTTAATTGAAATTTAATACTTTATTTTTTCAATCTCTTAAATCATAAACAACACATATATTTTGAAAAATATTTTGACCAAACATCTTTAAAACTTGAGAACTAATATGAAAAACTTTGGGGAAATAATATGAGTTCATTCAATTTGGTGCATCAAGATAATAATCATTAATAATTTCATCATCCAAATACAATTTTTTTTCATCATCAAAACTATATCAAAGGCTTATCAATCTCCCCATTTTTGAAGATGACAAAACATTTCATGAAATACCCAAAAATCTCTCCCTTTTTGTTATACATCAAAAAGGATATATTTGAAAAAATTTTAACATAAAACCAGGAGGGGCTTGGTAAAACATCAATGGGGTAAGAATACATTGGTGAAAAATAATTTTTTTTAAAAAAAAAACTCCCCCTTAATAACACATATCAAAATATTTATTCTCTCCCTTGATCAAAGCATAAAATTTGAAAATCATTTTGATACTATAACTCCCCTTTAATTTTAGAAACTAATATGATTGAAATTTTGGATAGAAATTCTTAAGTAAAATCATAAAGGCAATACATGATTCAAAATCATCGTAAACATCATAAAGATGGAGAGTTTAGGGATAGAAAATATACCACCAAAATTGAATTTAATAGTCTCTCTTACTTTTGGTTGACAAAAAAAAGAGAGCATTTTTTGGGGTTGATTTTTTCCTTCATCCCCCTTTCCTATATGTTTGATTCATCCATAAAGATTTCACTTTGAGGTTCATTTGGATGTCAAGCAAACCTACAAAAATAATTCATCCACAAGATTTTGGTGCCCAACCCTATTTGGGGTCACCATAGTTAGCATTAAAATTTCCTTTTGAAACCCATATTTGTTTATACCTTGTAAGATGGTTTCTTATAAAACATTTGTCTATAGAATACCCACATTGACCACAATAATGACAAGTGATTCTAGAATGTGAGGGAAATTTTTATATTCTTTTCACAAAGCCATCTTGCCCTTTTCTTCTTTTATGAAAATATTTTCTTTGAATCTTAAGGGCATTTTTCAATTCTTCTTTCTCTTTGTTGTCTTTTTCAAGAGATAATTTTAAACATTTGTTTTTCTCTTGAAATTCATTATTTTGAGTTTTCAACATTTTCTTCTCATTATTCCAAGAATCTTTTTCTTGTTTTAATAAGCTCACTTCTTTATCTAAAGATTTTAATTTATTCTTTAAGACATTGTCTTTCAAACTAACATTTTCAAATTCATTTATCAAATCATTGAATGCATCATGCAATTTATCAAGAGTAAAACTTAAAATTGAACCACTAGAATGGGAAGGTTTCTCTTCTATGTTGGCCATAAGACATAGGTTGACCACTTCCTCCACTTAGGATTCATCACTAGAAGATGAATCATCCATTTTTTTCTTGAACTTCTTCTCATACCTCTTAAATGATGGACTTTCGGATATGATATGCCCATACTTTTGACATCCATAACATTTAACTACATTTCTATATTTCCCCCCCTCAAACTTATCTTTCTTCTTCCTTAGGTTTCTTCTTTATAATTTTTTCAACTTTTTCCTACTAAGGAACCTTCTAAATTTCCTAGTAATTATCATTAAATCATCATCATCACTATATGAGTGTGAAACTTTGAAAAGAAGATTCTTATCTCTATTTATCTCATTATCATCTCTCTTCATCATGATCTCATGAGTCATGAGAGATCCAATCAAATCATCAAAAGATAAGTTATCTAAGTCTTTAACCTCTTGAATGATTGTCACTTTAGGGTCTCATTCCTTGTGTAGAAATCTAATGATTTTTCTAACTTTCCCTCCATTTGAAAAAGTTTTTCCTACATCCTTTAAATTTGTGACAATATTATTAAACCTAGTAATCATTGGGATCTCTACCAAGAAGTCTAGGGACTCATTCGTAAAGGCGAGAAGCCTATGAATGAAGATATGACCTTATTATTAGTATCAAGAATACATTAAGAGTGCCATTCACATACATCTCATGTATTGTAAATCTAACATCTAAGACACTATCACAAACAGAACTAGCCACCACAATCTATCGTCAACACTTCTTATCTAACGTACAAATATTAACGTCCAACGATGTGACGACCTATTCCCACTTATCGGGCATCACGGGTGTTCAATCGACCGAATCGTTCACCCATCAAGCCAATATTGAAGAGATGGACTATGTTTTTATAAGAAACGCCCTAGGTGGGGACTATGTTTCATCCTTCTCTTCGCTCCACTTAAGGAATCAGTCACAAAATAATTAATAAAAAATATAGCGAAATGGAACTGAAACCCTAGTAAGCTTCACCTTTCTTTAGCTCACCTCACAAAAAGCCAAAGGTGACCCAGACACAAAATAACTTATCAAAAATCAGCTGAGTATTAGGGATTTATGGGAAATTCCATTCTGATACTTACATAATTCGAAAACTTGGCTCCACCAAACTAAAGTAACTTACAACATGAAATCTCATAAGCATCTAATACGTTATGTTGATTACAACCAACTAGATACCATCTAGTGCCTAACAACATATACATTCGCCACATAAGAATATATACAACATACAAACTTGGGCAACAATGCTAGTCGTCGCTTCATTCTCCCTACATCATCATTACTTGCCTCTAGACTTACAACATCTACAACACGAGGTAAAAGCTCATGAGTCACAATGACTCAGTAAGAGTACAAATGAATCTAAACAAGATAATATATGAGATGTAATGACAAGTAAGTATGCATGACTGACAAGGTTTCATTGCCATTCGAACCCACCTGTTTGAGCCAATAACCTCTCATATTACTCCTAGCAAGCATCTAGTCTCCCCATGGTCATAGGACTCAATTAGACCACCTATAGAACATGCACAACTAGTACTACAAACAACATATATTCATCGATATTACCAAACATTCTCAAGACCACCCACCCTTGGGGTCATCCCTTACCAAAAGCTAGAATGCTTGGCTGAACTTCGAACTCTTCTAGGATAACCGCCTCCTCGGCGAAACCTAGATGCAATCACACATAAACCCTACTATATCAAAAACTAAACTAGGGCCTATATTTTTGCCACACCTCGCAAAAACCCATCCATCAACAATCTCCAAAAAACCCCAACCAAAGGTTTAATCCAGCCAACGCTTATTCTACATTATCTCACATAATACAAATAACTCAAAATAATTTAATTCATTTACTTTAACCAATTTGGACGAGAATTCTGGCAAAACACCCATACCAGCGTTGCCCCTTTAGCTGCAACCTTGCACTTAGATCCCATTTTTTAGCCTCTGGCATGCTCCTTGAGCCCCAAATTAATTTTCAATTTTTTTTTCCAATTTTATGACATTTCTAGCTATTTTTCTATATTTTTCTCATTTATTTTCTTTTTTCTTTTCTTCTTCTTCTTCTTCTTCTTCTTCTTCTTCTTCTTCTTCTTCTTCTTCTTCTTCTTTTTCATGCACAGCCTACTAGCTCGTCACTGTCAGTTGCCCTCAACTACCGAGCAACTGTCGCCATTGCTGCCGGCAGCCGCAATCGGCCTCCCTGAGCACAACCGTCATCGTTGCAGCTACTCTAGCGCCTTTGGCCATCAACACCCTTGGCCGCTACCATTTTTCGCTGCCATTATCCACCTTCAGCCGCCTCTTCTGTTGTTGCTGCTCCGTCTAACATTGCTCTACCTAGCCTCCATTATCGTCGCCATCGTTGCCGATGCCTCTAGAATGCCATCGGCTACCATCTCTCTCTCTCTCTCTCTCTCTCTCACGCCATTGCTCTTTGCCCCTAGCTCTCAAATTCCACACAAATAAAAATTAATTTTAGCCACTGTTGTACACTTGGCCCCCAAGCCTGTCACACGCATATATATATACATACAAATTACACATTTAACTCCCACCAATTCTTCTTAATTCCACTTAGGGATTTATTAACTTCACTTGAACCCTCCAAAGCCTTAAATTAATTACGATCAAGCCACTAAAATCTTGATTTCTTCAAAAATTAATAACAGATAATTACTCGATAAAATCAATTTCGTCCCTGTGCCTTCACAAGACATTTTCTCTGCCTAAAATCACTTTAGTGTTGACTCACACATGAAATTGAGCCACCCTCAAGATCCCGTTGACTTCCTGGATGTCACTTATGACAATTCGATTCAGGCAACCATTCAGGCTTATACATAAACTATTCCCGATCTAATTTTTTTTAGCATCATTAGCCTCACCTCGAGACACTCGCTAATCTCGTGCCCTATTTCCTAGACATCCAAGTCCTAGGGCATTCCCTACCGTCAATTCGGTAATTTATTAATTTATTTCTCAAAATCAACTTTTGGGCTCTCCAAACCACTCAAAGTCCCTTAAAAATAACTAGAAATCATATATTTTTCAAACCATGTAATACTGGGTATTACATCCAACCCCTCTTAAATGAATTTCGTCCTCAAAATTTTCTTTACCTTTCTATTCTGCTCAAGACAATCACATTCTCGAGCTATTTCTCAAATTTTCATACTCGAGAATCTCATAAATTAGCCATTGCTAACATTTCCCTCGGGCTATCCCCACCTTGAGGTTTCGCTTAGGCTATTGGTCCTTTGACTGTCAAGGATATTCATCAACTGATGCTACTTTGGCCTCCTACCAAATCCCACTAGTCACTGGTCATATCACATGACTACCACAATGATGTTCATCCTTTTGATGGATTTCAATGCCTCTAAGCATCACTTTGCAGTCAACTTCCCATTTTCCATATCAAACCAAAACCAAAACACGACAATGCCAATCAAACTCGACAACATTGCATTAGTGATTCGTTAACAATGATTTTACACCGATTACACACAACAACATTTCCCTTGCCGATCACACGTTCACGATTTTTACACTAATCAAACACAACAATGTCATAACACTGATCAACCATAATAGTGTCACTTCTAATGCCCATTAAATATGTTGACACCTATTCAACCATGGTATTTCATCATCACTCATATACATTCATAGCTTGAATCGATCCTCATGGCAACATCTCATTACCGATCTACTACAACCATGCTAGCACTATATGGGAAGCAACTATTTGTCTCCTTTAGCCATAATTGACTATTCATCACATGGTCTACTACCTTGTCCAACCGAGCTTTAGTTATCACCATGACTTAAGCATAACCCACATACCCATACATCATAATGGATAATTTCATGCTTCAACCAATAACGTGCACTACTTGTAATAGCTAGTATTACATGGTGATGAAAAAAATATAATTTCCAATGATTTTGAAGGACCTCAAGTGGTCTAGGAAGCTCGAAAGTCGGTTTAGAGTAATTAATTAATAAAAGTTATTGAATCAACGGTAGGGAATGCCCTAGGACTTGGATGTCTAGGGAAGAGAGCATGAGATTAGTGAGCGTCGCCAGGTGAGGCTAATGACGCTGGAAGCAGTTCGATCGGGAATAATTTTTTAACTAATTTTTGTATAAGCTTGAAAGGGTGCCAATACTGAATGGTTGTAAGGGACCTCTAAGAAGCTGAGAGGACCCTAGGGGTGCTCCAGTTTTGCTAATAAGGCAACCTTGAAGTGTTTTCAGGTGGAATAAAGCTCCCATGCAGGCATAGAGATGAAATCGACATTTTCAAGTAAATACCGGTTATTAATTTTTAAAAAATCAAGGAATTGCGAAGCTTGATGGTTTAAATTATGGCTTGGAGGGTCCGAGTGTAATAAATAATTCTCTTAAGTGAAATTAAGGAATTTATTTGAGGGATTAAAGTGTAAATTGTGGTTGGCTTGGGAGACAAGTGTGCTACAGTAGTAGGATTTAAATTAATTTGTTCTTTATTAAAGCATTTGGCCAAGTGAAGCAGAGGGAGAGAGAGCTCGCTTGTGAGAGCCATGGCCGAGAAGGAGAGAATGAGGAGAGAAAGAGAGAAGGCTCAGGAGAGAGCTAGTGTGAGAAAAAGAGAGATCGTGTGTGTGTGTGTGTGTGAGAGAGAGAGAGAGAGAGAGAGCTTGATGGTTGGTTGCAGTAGCCATGGTTGCAATGATGGTGGCACCAATCGACAGTTGTGGCGGAAGTGCACGAGCTGAATGTGCACGGGAAGCGGCGGTGGCTTGTGGTGGCAGCGGTGAGGAGGCCAGGGGGGTCAATCACCGGTGGCTATAGCGGAGGCAAGCAACGCGCAGCGGCTGCGCACATGGGAAACTGTTGAATTATGACTTAAGATACTGCTAATTCTAGTTTAAATAAGTTAAATGTCAGTTAGATCTAGTTTGAATTAGTCAAATATCAATTAGACTATAACTTGTTATTTATGCTATTTTGAAGGAAAATAATTTATGATTTGTTAGTAGAATATTCTGCAGATTTGTTGATCTTTTGTTGTATAAACAAGTGATATCAATGCTCAATAAAATGATTAGCTTCATCCCTTCTCTCAATCTATTCTTGTACATTCCTTCCCTATTTTTCTTCATAATAAAATACTAACAAGTGGTATCTGAGCATATTTTCTTAAGGAACCTGTGAGTTGTGAGAAACCAAGCATAACCTACAACACAACCTTCAGAAATGGAAGCAAAGATGGATGTCGATGTTGACATGTGTAGGGTTGAGGAAGAAGAAAACCCTAATGCTAAGGACTTGTAGGAGATGAAGAAGAGACTTAAGGAGATAGAAGATGAAGCTGGTGCCCTTCACGAAATCCAGGCCAAAGTTGAAAAGGAAATAGGCGTTGTTCAAGATTTTTTTGGTGGGCCTGCTACACAAGCTGAAAAGGAAGAAGTGGACTCCTAGTTAATATATGTTAGCAATGTTGACTATGCATGCACCTCGAAGGAGGAGTTATTTTAACTCTATTCAAAATCATATCCATGCCTATGCCTCATAACCATAAACCATAAAATACCCATATGCTTATATCCAAGACATACCAAAATTAAAAATTTGCATTTGCAGCCTCAAAGTCAAGGAGAAGTGTTGAATTATGACTTAAGATACTGTTAATTCTAGTTTGAATAAGTCAAGTGTCAATTAGATCTGGTTTGAATAAGTCTAATATCAATTAGACTATGACTTGTTATTTATGCTATTTTGTAGGAAAATATTTTTTAGTTTGTTAGTAGATCATTCTACAAATTTGTTGATATTTTGTTGTATAAATAAGTGATATCAATGCTCAATAAAATGATTAGCTTCAATCCTTCTCTCAATCTATTCTTGTACGTTCCTTCCCTTTTCTTCTTTCCTCATAAAATACGAATAGAAACCAACCATGGTTGTTCATGGCGGAAGTAGCCGATGGTAGTGGTGGTGTAGTAGCTGGTTGCAGCCATCGGAGGCAGTGCTGGTGGTGATAGTGGCGGCTGAAGGAGGCTAGTGGGTGGCTTGCAGTGTGCACAGGAGTGCCTGAACGAGGAAGAAGGTGAACAGGGAAGAGAGAAGAAAATAAAAAAAGAAAAAGAAATAAAAAAGAAGAGAAAAAAATAAAAGAAATAATGAAAAATTTGGGAAAAAATGGAGAAAATGCCAAAAAATAAGGAAAGTTCTGAAAATTGATTTGGGCCTCGAGGAGTGTGCCAAAGGCGCAAAAAATGGGATTTTGGGCTTGAAATGGCCGCCAAAGAGGCAACGTAGGTGTAGGCATTTGATTGAATTTCTCCTCTAGATTAGTTGAGGTAAATCCATAATTTCTTTTCAAATTATTTACATTTTGTGAGATAATGTAGAATAATTATTGGATGGATTAACCCTCGATTGGGGTTGATTGGAAGTTGTTGTCGAGTGGTTTTGCAGTGTATGGCGAGAATGAAGGCATTGGTTTAATTTCTATCGTTGTTGGATTTTGTGATTGCATCTAGGGTCGACCGAGGAGTCAGTGATCTTAAAAGAGTTTGAAGTTCAGGCTAGCGTTCTCGCCAGTGGCAAAGAAGAGGCTTCGAGCCAAGTAAGGGATGACCCAAAGGGTGGTGGTCTTGCATGCATTTGTAAATGTTTTCCTTATGAGTTGCATGTAGTGGTTAACACTTGCAAGATATGAGTTCTAGTTTGCCTATGGCCATATGGAGGACTAGTGTTGTGGGAAGGGTTAGTTGATGCCTTAACTTATGGAGGTTATGTAGGCATAGAAGGCTACCCATTTGCATTGCATTTTAGCATTACATGCCCTCTCATGTTTTATTTACTTATGCATTGCACCTTTACTGAGTCTTTATGACTCATGAGGTTTTACCTCATGTTGTAGATGTTGCAAGTCCAGATGCAAGCAAGGATGGCATAAGGAGGATGTAGCGGTGACTAGTGTTGTTGCCTAAGATGGGTTGTCGTATATTCTCCCGTAATTATATATCGGATATTCATGTATGTATGCATGTGATTGAATGTAAATGTTGTTGATCGCTAGATGTATCTAGTTATTGTAATCATCATAGTGTGGTAGGTGATTGTGGCATTGCGTGATGTTTATGGCTTTAGTTGGTGGAGCCAAGATTTAGATCAAGGAAGGATCAAAAAGGTATGTTCCCATAAATTCTCAGTACTCAGTGGATGTTTGATGTGCTAGTTTTGTGCCTGGGTCACCTTTAGCTTGCTGTGACGCGAGCTGAAGAAAGGCGAAGCTCACTCGAGTTCCAGGTCTCGTTCCACTATGTTTCCTTGTCTGTGTTTGGGATTGATTCCTCTAGTGGAGCGAAGGGAAGGACGAAGCCTAGTGCCCACCTAGGACGTTTCCTGTTGAAATATAGTCCAACCCTTCAGTTGTTGGTTTATCATGTGAGTAATTCGGCCTATTATTCACTGGTGGCGCCTGTAAGTGGGATCGGGTCATTACACTACCTGAGTCAACCTCGAGCTTAGTGATGAACACGCCATAACATTCTCTCAACTAGGGATTCCTTCCATATTCAATGGAGATACTGAGGCTATCAGAGATGAAATGAGAAATGTGCTTTAGAAGAATCAAATGCTTTAGAAGATAATCCCTTAAATGAGGAAGAATATGATTATCATGAAGAAAAAGAAGCAACTTTTCCAAGAGAAAGAAATTATGTCAAAGAAAATGAGATATTAGGAAATCCATAAGAAATAAATGTCAATATGTTGCTTTCTTATCTCAAATCAAACCTAAAATTCTCAAGGAAGGCTTAGAATATGAAAATTGGATTATGAAAATGCAAGAAGAATCAAATCAATTTGAAAGATCTAATGTATGAAAATTAGTTCCAAGGCCTAAAGATCATTCAACTATTAGCACAAAATGGGTATTTAGAAACAAAATGGATGAAGATGGTATTGTTATAAGAAATAAGGCTAGGCTAGTGGCTCAAGGATATAGCCAGGAAAAAGGTATAGATTATGATGAAACATACGCCCCCCGTTGTTAGACTAGAAGTTATAAAAATGTTGTTTTGCTTTTGCTTGTTACAAAAATTTCAAACTCTTTCAAATGGATGTCAAGAGTGTTTTCTTAAATGGGTACATAAATGAAGAGGTATATGTTGAGTGACCCGTTGGATTTGAAAATCCAAAATTTGAAGACCATGTATTTAAACTCTCTAAAGCATTATATGGTCTAAAATAAGCCCCTAGAGCATGGTATGAAAGACTTAGTAAATTTCTCTTAGACAAATGTTTCAAAAGCGAACAAATAGACACTACATTATTTATTCAATATCTGGCAAAGATATCTTGATAGTTCAAATTTATGTAGATGATATGATTTTTGGATCAACAAACAAATCCCTATGTGACAAATTTGCAAATCTAATGCAAGGGGAATTTGAAATGAGTATGATGGGTGAACTAAAATACTACTTCCTAGGGTTGCAAATAAGGCAAAAGGATGAAGGAATTTATATATCCCAACAAAAATACATAAAAGATCTTCTTAAGAAATTTAGTATTCAAGAATGTAAACCCATAGCCACCCCCATGGCCAGTTCATCAAACGTAGACAAAGATGAGTTAAGTCAAGTGATAGATAATAAGCTCTATAGAGGAATGATTGAATCATTACTTTACTTGACAGCTAGTAGGCTAGACGTCATGTTTAGTGTAATTGTCTATGTAGTAGGTTTCAACCTAATCCTAAGGAATCTAATCTTAAGGTAGTAAAAAGAATTTTAAGGTATCTAAAAGGATCTTCAAATCTAGAATTACTTTATCCTAAGTCAAATAATTTTGATATCATAGCCTACACTGATGTCAATTATGATGGATGCAAAATAGATAGAAAGAGCACCACTGGATCATGTTAATTTTTAGGGTCAATGTTTAGTATCTTGGTCTAGTAGGAAGCAAAATACAATAGCACTCTCTTCCACTAAGGCAGAGTATGTTGCAGTTGGAAATTGTTGTGCACAAATCTTATGGATGAAGCATCAACTTGAAGATTTTGGCATAAAACTTAAAAACATGCCAATAAGATGTGACAACACAAGTGCTATAGCCTTAACCAAAACTCCTATATTTCATGCTAAAACCAAGCATATAGAAGTTAAACATTATTTCATAAGAGACCATGTTCAAAAGAGAGACATTAGTTTAGAATTCATATATACAAATCATCAAATAGCCGACATATTTACAAAACCTTCAGACAAAAGCAAATTTGAATTTTTTCGAAATGAGTTAGGATTACTTATGGTATAATGTATGTATTTTGATTCATTCTATGAAAAACATTTATTTATAAATTGATGTGATTAGTGTTGCTTATTTTTAAAAGGCCAAAGCATCAACCGTTGACATAATGCACATAAGTCGATAGTTCAAAGTGATACAATGCTAAACTATTGACATTATTCATTTCATCTATCGACAGACAATGTCCTAACTTTCAAAATTGTCAATAGAATGCTTTTAACTGTCGATCGATAGTGCCTTATATCCTCAATCTGCCAACAAAAGCCCCAAAACTGTCAACAGTTTCGTTCAAATTTTATAAAAATTAGGCGACCGTCGGCCTCCTGCACCCTAGTCCTTCTTCTATCTTTCTCATTTTCTCTCATTTCTCACATTTTCTTGGTCGAATCTCTCTTTCTCTCTCTCAGTCTTTCATTCATTTTTCATCAATTTCTTCTCAAATGGTGAGAATGAAGAACCTTAACTGAGAAAAAGGCAAGGAACTAGCAAGTTCAAGTCATCCTCCTTCTCCATCTCTTCCTCAAATCTGTTTGTTTGCCAATGATGATCAATAAGAAAGGTATTTCAATTACTTTGAGTCTAGAGATGTATTGGAAGGTAGATATCTTGATTTAGAGTTTCTAGAATCAGCCAATTTCCCTTATGTTGCCACATTCAAAGAGTTTGGTTTGTTCGATTTCTTGTCAATTCATAGAAGTATTTATGAAGACACTGTTAGGGCTTTCTATTCAAATGCTAGCAATACCTTTGGGAGACGAAAATCAACTAAACGGTTTAAGACAAATATTTGGTTCTACCTATATTGAGGTTAACAATAGAATGCTTCAAAATAGTTAGAGAATACCATTAGATGGTGAAAATTGCACCTCTTGGACACAAGACTTTGTTAAGGAATGTCAATAAATGTATGAAGATGACACAATCACAACTTGTATCAAGGATACCACTAGGATGAGTTTAAGCACCAGGATTTTTCATTTGATATGTTATTAGATGGTGCCTAGGAATGGAAGTTTTGCCTCTGTTTCTAAGGTCGATCTATGGCTAATGCAATATATAATGGCAAGACGTAGACCCAACTTGTGTATTCTAATAATAAATCAAATGATTGAATCGTTCAATGGCAAGAATAGGATGTTGCCATATGGAATGGCTATAAGTGCCCTGTTGGACAAAGAGATTGGTGGTCTTGAGAATGTTAGGAAAATGTAACTTAGCCCATCCCAACATATAAATGGATACACAGCTTTAAGGATAGGATTTCACTACCAAGATGGAGTATGGGTAAGAATTGGAAAGAAGAGAATGACTCAAGAACAACCTGTTTCACAAGACCCTCCATCTTCTTCTCAGCCTATGGATGAAGATGTAGTTATTCTTGGTTTTGCTGAATTAAAATTTGAATTTGCACTTTTTCGCGTTAAAACTCAAGAGAACTTCAATCGTATCCATCAATGCCAAGAGGAACTTCATTAGTGTAACACCCCGTCCCATCGAAGGGCGTGCCACTATGCTGGGGTCCATCATGTACATACATAATCCCTTTTCTCATACATTTCTCATACATCAATACCGTATTTCAAAGGGAAACCCCCCCAGCAAATCATTCACAATACGGAAGTGATAATCAAAACCTGATACGGTACATACCTGAATTCACTTTATATAATATCATAAAGAATTCGTACCATATATTACCATCAAATCCTCAAATACATAAATACATTGATACGTGTCTCCCAAGATAACATCTAACACCCTAGGTGCAAATCATATGAAAGCTCGAGCATACATCAGATACATTTCTCAATAAATAAAATACTGAAATCTCCTGCTGAATCCATTGGCCACGCCATCACGTGCCGTCATATCTCAACCTGCTCCTTGCCCTAACTGCAAGTCTCAACTGGAACGTTGAATGTTCCAGGGGCATAGCCCATTAGAAGATGAAACTTCTAGTAAGGGTCCAAAAACATATATATGATGCATGATGCAATAATATGAACAACATATACCCATAATGTAACTTCCCAGGCCTCCCCAGCCCGACTAGGAATCCTAGACAAATCCCGAACCTCTGCGGGATAGGCCTAACGTTATTCCCTCAACGCCCTAGGGGAATTACGGCTACACTCTGAGGGTATCATCCCAACCCCATGCACAAGTTTCAATATGACAATAATATCGTGCAATGTAAATATCACGACTTTCAATGCAATATGACAAATGAATATTGCAATTCATAAATAGCATGCATATATAACAATCATATCATGAATATAAGTTCTTGTGAGAATACCACTCACCTTTGCCCAAAGATCAAGACACCTCGAAAAATGTGCATCGCCTCGATATGTGTGTCACGCCTCGATTCTCGTGCCAACTCTCAAAAGTTGCACCAATCTCATCATCTCGATCTCCCCAATCATAAAATAATATTTAATTACTAAATATCCTCAAAATTCCATTTATTTCCTATTTCCTTTCATTTTCCTTCATTTTTCCTTCTAAAAATCCCAATAATTATATCGAGACTATTTCCTCAAATCTAACTTCACCATAATTCATTATATGCTATGAAATTTCAAGGAAAAATACTGAACTTACCCGGATATTGCATTTTCACGCAAAACGAGGCACTTTGATGCTAGAAACGAGACATTAGGAATCCCAAATCCCAATCTTTTTGCACAAACTTCAAGAACACATTTTTCTAGGAATTCTAGGATTTTTTTCCAATTTTTCCTCACCCTCACGCGCCCTCATGCGGCTGCAGGCGCCTAGGGCGAGTGGCGACGCGTGAAGCACAGCGCGTGCCGGCCACGCGCCAGTCGTTTTCTCCGGCGAGCTTTTTTCGGCGATCTCCGATTGCTCCACCATTCGATAGCCCTTCTCCAGTCGATCCATTTGGCATGCTTGGATGCCCCAAATGAGCATCGAAAAGCCATCAACTGGGCCTTCGAACTCTCGGCCAACCGACCGCCTCTTGTTTTCCGGCGAGGCTCGAAACCTCTTCAAACGACCATGAAAATGGCTCAAATTTTCCATATATCTTCTATCTCTCATGGGCTTCAAAAGCCCCTTAAAATTGAGCCTCAATTCGTTCATTTGCTCGGCCGATTACAAACTTCAAAAACCCTAATTTTCGGCCATCATTGAACGTCTATCAAACCTTGACCAAAACGCTCCAAATTTTCCAGAATAGATCTTCAAGCCATGGGAAACAAAAGCCCCATGGTCTTGGCTCCTAATTTGTTCGATAAAAGCTTCGATTTGAAGCTCCAAAACCTTCAAGTTTCGGCCACCATTAAAGGCCTTTTTATAGGTCATGTTGAGCGACCAAAAGCCCTTGGCCGCCTTGCCCATTGTCCTAAGAGTAAAACCCTACCTTGGATGAGCCTTGAATCGACCCAAGCCGACCAAAATCGTAAGTTGCAGGTCGCGACCAACTGACCGAAACTTTTGGTCGATTTTTCTCGATTTGCGGCCACCACGGTGGCTATCTCCGTCCAAGCCCTTTACAAACATTGCTCCCCCGACCAAGCCTCACGTGACCTCGTGGTTGGATCGGCCGAAATCGACGACCAGAGACCCCATGGTCGATTCCCATTGGCCAAACTTTTAAAAATTGTAGTTTAGCCCCTCAACTTTTGGGCTATCTCATTTTGGCCCTTTTTACTAAACCCCTCAACTTTCCATAATTGCATTTAGGCCCCTCAAGACCTAAAACATCATTTTTACCCCTGAAGATTCCAAAACAACCTTGTTTCGACCTCCCTCTAGCAATTTCTATAAACTGCACTTAGGCCCGATTCTTCGTTTTGGCCCTAAACCCATTCGTTTCTCCCTGAAACCTCTGAAGGGTTGTCCCTCATGAAAAACCGAAGCCCACTTAAGCTTTCGTTGACTTCCGAGAAGTATCCTATAAAGATTCAGTTTTGCAGGCTATTTGGCAGCTACTTTTTTAGCTGTACCGAAAACTGTTCCCGATCTCATTTCTTTCGGCACCATAAATCTTATCTCGGGGTGCTCATTAATGCCATATCAATTTCCTTCGGCATCTCGGCTCCAGGGTACTCTCGGCAGTTGATTCTGTCATCTATACGGTAATAAATTACCGTTATACCCTCAATTTATCCTTAAATTCCATTTTTGCTCTCAAGATAAATTATCCTTGAGTCCTTTAGAATTTCTCAGGTATTACAATTAGTAGCAACAAGAATTGGCTTCTCAGATGTCCAGCATTATGCAAATGATAATGTCTCATTTTCCTTCTCCATCATCATCTCCATCTATCCCATTAGCTACTTTTCTTCCATCATTAGCTTCATCTGCTCAAGGCACTTGAAGTTATTTTGTATCACATATTTGATTTATGTTATATTTACTATTTTTGAATGTATAAATCAGTATGGATCTTTGTTTTTGTAAATGAACTTGTCAGCATCTATCTTGGCACATGAATGAATATATGGCATTTTACTCTTTTGTTTTTAACTTCTCTTTAATGTATTAGATGCTTTTAGTAAATATATGTTGCAAGGGAAATTACCTTGTATGGTTCCATTCATCTGTTTGCTTACATAATGTATTGTCTAACAAAGTTCAGTGACCATATCTTAAGGGGGAGCGTTATAATAAGTGACAAAATGGTAAAGTGCTTTCCTATTTGATTTACACATTCTCTTTTTGACAATGACAAAAAATGGGAGAATATACATATATACATATATATCTTCTTGGACATTGAAATTGATTTTGAAAGTATATATTGATTTTGTGGAAATAGAAGTGGAAGACATGTTTTGTCATCATCAAAAAGGGGGAGATTGATAGGTTGATATTTTTACTCTTGTGATTGATTATGGTTTTGATGATGAAAACATTCCAAGCAAACTATTCAAAAAGTATCCAAAACAATTATCAAAATTTATATGTAAATAAAATAAATATTTTTGGAAATAAAATATATTAGTTTATGAATATTAAGATCAAATTCAAAGTATATGTGATTTGTTAAAATTATTGGTTTTGGAAATTAAATCTACAAGAAATAATCATGTGTTATTTATGGAAATCAAAAGAAATTATCTTTGAAAGTATTCTAGCATATTTGTCGACAGGATTGAAAAAATGCTTGAAACTATCAACAGTTCTTTAGCAACTATCGACAGACAGAAAGCATGTTTTGGTATTGTCTTGAAATTGTTGACAATTCAACAAGCAATTGTCGACAAACAATATGCTTGCAAAGGCATCTGTCGGAAACTTATATGCATCTGTCGACTAAGTCTTCATTCTTAAGTTAAAACTGTTGACTAACCTTTTTCATTTATTGATAGTTTGTTTCACGGGTTCTTATAATAGCTAATTTTTTTAATGCATTTAATGCTCCGAACCACCACCAATGGTCTAATTTTTGTCTCCACTCACCATCAACTATAAATAGGTGGTTAAAGGATCATTCAAGACTCTTAGATCATTCAATACTCAACTACCAAGTGTTCAAGAAGTTATTGAGCTTTAATTCTTTTTGTTCTCTCATATCAGAATGTAAAGGCTATGCTTCTCTTGTATTTATCTTCATTCTAACCTTGAATTTTCATTGAGAGAACCTGTAACTAAGAGGTTAAACTCTTAGAACTCTCATTTTACTATTGTATTTGACTTTTCCAAGCTTGTAGAGCTTGAGGGCCTATCTATTTGATAGGAGGTTATGTCTTTCCTGGTCTTTGGATTAGAAGACCTACTTGGTTTAAGTAGGGGGTGTTAGTTGATCGAGTTTAAAATCCTTAGTGAGGAGCTAAGGTAGTGGATTAGGTTTGGATAAGCCGAACCACTATAAATCTTTGTGTTCTTGTGTGCTTGTTTTATTTAGTTTCCTTTTAAGCACCTATCCATCCCTCACTTGTTTCTTATAACAATCGTTTACATTGTTTAAAGTATTGAAAGTCAATTATTTTTTTAAAAACACCAATTCACCCTTCCTCTTAGTGTGGTCCCTAGTACTTAATTTCTATTAGTGTAACCACTACAAGATAAGAAAGAATTACAATTTGGAACACTTAGAGAAGCTCTCACAAGATGGAGTACAAATTACAAGTTTAGCTTCTCACAAAGAAAAGAGAGATAGAAAGAATATATAGATAATAAGCACTCCTTCTCTCTTTTTCTATTTGAGGATGTAAGCTTGAAGAATTCTTTGGCTCAGAGTAGTAGAAAGAATTTCAAAACCAACAGCCTTGTATCTTCAACTTCATCTCCTTTTATAATTGTTGTCATAAGGATGAAAATCTACAAGAACTACTTTCTTTTTCGATAAAATAATCATTAGAATATTCAAATATCATGCTAAATGATTTATGAAAAATTTGAAACCTTTTTTAGAGTCTAAACAGTCCAATCTGTGCATTAAAAGCACTTGCAACAGCTAGTTTTTAGGCTCCAGCACATTGCTCAGTCAAGTAATTTTGGTTCTTACTCAACTAACTTTTGCTCTTACTTAAGTAAGCCTTGAAAACACTCGAGTAGACTCATCAACTACTCAATTGAACTCAGTAGCTACTCAAAGTATATATGCACTGCATGCAACCAACCAAGAAATAAATAAAATACTCAAGTATTACACAATAATAGTCGATTGACCATCAATATACACTCGATTAAACTCTGATCAAGCAATCATACTCGACTAAGAGATATACTTGGCTAATACAAGATTATACTTAATTATGCACAACTCTTAGTTGATTAAAAATGATATAACACTTGACTACAACATAGATTTGTAAAGACCAAAAGTTTCTCCTTAACTCATTATGTACAATAAAAGCATGACATAACACATAGCCAACTCTTTTACATAACATTCGATCCCTATTTGCCCATGAGATGCAAAATAACATAACTTGACAGAATATCACAATGCCCTTTAGGGACACAACACACACACAAGCCACCCAAGCATTTTTTAGTCAAGGGATCTCTACACACACCATCTACCCATGAGAAATTAGGCACCGCTAGACACACCCTCAATGATCTCTTCACCCTTACTTAGAATGATGTAAAGTAAAGGTGAGTCACCAGACTCAACAAGCATAAAGAAAGAATGGGAAATGGTAAAAGATTAAACCATCCCCAAACATTTCACGTACATGCTATGAACAGAATCATACAACAATATGATGTATACATAGGTATTGGTAGGAGAATAACTCAACAACAACATGTCTCATGCACACTATATACACGTTGAATCCATGGATCTCAAACTATGCAATAAACGCATATGTAAATATGTACATAATGGTACTTGGGGCTTACATAAGGTACACACACTAGCACCCAGGACCCTATATACAAACCTGCCAGCAGCTATGAACAGGCTGCCAAATCAATATCAGGAGTCACAACTCTCATAATGGAACCACCAGTATCGTAACCACCACAACTCCTTCATCACCATAATAGAAACATGAGCTGAAGCTCTCAATATAAACTCAAGCAAATGCTCATATAATATCTAGATCACGAAAGTCGCGCTTCCTTTTCCACAACTCAACCATTCATATCCTTACCATGCAATGCAACACATAAGAAATGCAATGGCTCTTGTAGTATAAATGTGATGACAAGTCCCTCATAAGCCAACCATCAGGCCATGCTACGCGTACATAGTAATTCACATATGTGAAATTCTCTAAATGCATATGCTCATCTATCATACACGAGTTAGCACTCACAAGTCAACTATGTCACCCCAATGCCTACACTCCCATCAAATACAAAGCATGACCCCCAATGAATACAACCCATAGCCTAACATCATAAGGAAATGTCATATCACAACAAGTTGAAATACGATAACAGCCCAATAACGACCATCTGAAACCCATCCCAATGCGATATGGCATCATTCCACAATGCAATGTCGGGAGAAACAAGCCTTAGCTGGTTGTTGAGCATAAAATGTATTAAGATACCCATTAGACTCATTCCACTCTCTTAAGGAATTCAATATTAGAAAAGATAATACATAGTCCATCAACAGCTTTCAACCGTATTTTAAACATACCATAGAATTGCTCCAATTAATCCCTCAAGAGCATCTAGACTTGCCTTAGAACCAAGAAGAAATCACCCAAAACTTACCAACACATATCTTAGAAGAATTTGCTAAATTGACTGACAGTTGGGTAAAAATTGTCGATAGATTCCATCTTAAGGCCAATTAGTCGACATATGCAAAGCTATATGTCGATAGACAAAGAGCTTGGGCTTGAGGCAAGGGACTCAAAACATGCAAGTTTCATCAAATTGCTTACATAACCTACAGCTTAACATAAAACACATGATTCTCCAAGGTTTATAGGGTAGAACAAACCCTATTTTGAAACCCAAAAGAGACTAACAAGATCAACACAAAGTTGAGAGAGATTTACAAAGATTTTGACATGGACTCCAACAAGAACAAGCCTTTGAAAACATATAGGTTTTCTTGTTTAAATCCACCATACGCCAAGACCAAGGGTTTAAGAAAGAAAAAAAGTAGTAGAACTTGCTCCTTAACGAAAAGAAAGATGAAGCAATGCTTACAAAATATTAAGAGAAGAACTTGCAGCCACCAAAGAGATACAAGATGAAGAGTCATGTCCTCCAAAAGGAAAGACTTCCCAAGGACCTCTCCAAATTCACAACTTACTCACTTAAGGAGAAAGGGAGAAGAGAGCTTGCCTTGATTTTCTTCCTTGGATGGTCGAACCAAAAGGAGAAGCTACCTGCTGGACTTGCTTCCCTTCACCTACAAGTTCCAAAACTAGCCAACACACCAAGAAGAAGGAGATAATAAAGAGAAATAGAGAAGAAAAAAAAATGAAGAAGAAGAAAAAGAAGACTCACCACCTCTCGGCTCTCTCTCTCTCCTTCCCTCCACCGACTCTGAACTTTTATAACCTTTCCCAAGCTTCTCCCCCACCAATTTATACACCAATTAGCCTAGAAAATGAGCCTAGTCGAAGATGGTCAATAGTTTTGAAGGCATTTGTCAACCTTTCCCAAGTTTTAGGGTAATATATTCTATATATGTTTTCTGATGATTATGTGTTAAACATCAAGTCAACATTAGCTCTTTTGTGTAAAGGATCGTATACTCAAGTGAGGGTACTTGAGCTTTGATATTTGTAGAATCTATAGAATCTATATTGTTTTATCCTTCATGATAAGGTTGTGCTAATAACTTTACTATGTTTTTGTTTGTGATTAATCTTGCTCTTGCTTATGTGCTTTTTATGTTGATAGGTTACTCTAGGATCTCAAGGGATATTTTGAATATCCATAATGCATGAGTGTCATGTGATCCTCATGCATTAGTGTCATGGATAAAAGTCATATATCCTTGTCACACTTAGAATGAGCTTAAGGTTGGGGAATATCTTAAGTACTCTATATATGTGAAAGCATCACTCAAGTTCAAAGGCAATGTGCTTTATTTAATGCTTTAGTGTCAATCTTCATTGCTCTTGATTAAATGTGTATATATATATTAATTTCTATTTCATAAAGCTAAAATTCCTAAAAGTCCTTAAATTTAAGAAGGATCTCTTGAAAAACTTATTAAGTTGAATGAATGTTTCTTGATAAGCAAAATTATTCAAGTTCTTGAATGAATTTAAATATTGTATGTGTTCCAAGCAACTCTTCCTAAGTGTTGCTTAAGTTTAGGTTCAATTCATTTGAGTAATAAAATTTTGAAGGTTATATCCTTCAAAAATTACTCAAAGTATGCATTGGTAGTATTTGCATATGTTAGTTTCGGGCTTATAGAATAAGAAATTATGTATGCCTTGTTATCGTGTGTTCTTATTTTTTAGACATCATGCTCAAGTTAGAATGTTCTTATGCTAAATGATGTGCCTTGTTTTATGCTCATCACATTTGCAATGGTTTATATGTTTTTGTTCATCTTATATGTGTTCTTGATTATTAAGTATGAATGAGAAATCATGATGCTCAAGCTAGTACATCTTGGTGTTTATATGATGTGCTTTGAGTAACATATAGTGTGCTCAATATATTATATGGTTTGTCTTAGTTAAGTAACAAGTAAGCTATTTAACTTATATGTGTTTAATGTGTGGATTTGATAAAGTAAAGGAGAATGAATAGTTATTTGGGTAATGGCATTTCTATTAAATATGCCATGTTGTGTATTGTTGGATCTCTATGTTTTGTTATGAGCCTTGTAGAATAATTTTTATTTGAATCTAGAAAAATGAAGTGTTTAGTCGAGTAACACATATATTGTTCTCGACTTGTTATCAAAGCCATGTGCTTCAAGTATATCTCTTTTATCTTCCAAGGCTTTCTATGTAATCAAGTGGATGTACTTGGAAAGTTAGATTTATCCAACTTTCACAAACAACACTTGTGTTTTTGAATTTGAGCTTAATGTTTATGTTAAGTTGTTCTCTATGAGAAAATTGTGTTTTATATGTTAAGTTTAATGCTTATATTATCTAGGAGATGATGAGAAAATTGAGTTTTATATTTAAGCTCAATGTTTGTGATATCTTAAATGTTGTTTTGATGATATTCAAAACAATATATGTTGTTTGAATGATAATTGATTAGGACATTGAGTATAATCAAGTATGTTTAAATACTAATCGAGTGAATACTCTTGTTAATCGAGTATTTATTGCACGCCGCGACTATTTCAAAAGCAATCAAGTGATCTATGTTGTTGTCGAGTGTTATATCATTTTTAATAGAGTAAGAGTTATGCATAATTGAGTATAATCTTGTATTAGTTGAGTATATCTCTTCCTTAGTCGAGTATGATTGCTTTATCAGAGTTTAATCAAATATTTTTGGTGAGCAATCCAGTGTATGTTAATGGTTAATCGACTATTATTGTGTAATATTTGAGTATTTTATGTATCTCTCAGTTAGTTATATGCAATGCATATATACTCCGAGTAGTTGTTGAGTTCAATCGAGTAGTTGATAAGTCTACTCGAGTGTTGTCAAGGCTTACTCGAGTAAAAACCAAAGTTAGTCGAGTAAGAGCTAAAATTACTCAACTGAATAGTGTGCTAAAGCCTAAAAATTAGCCGTTAGACTAGTCGTTGAACTAGCCATTGCAAGTGATTTTAACGCACAGATTGGACTATTTAGACTCTAAAAAATGTTCTAAATTTTTCATAAATCATTTAGCATGATATTTGAATATTCTAATGATTATTTTATGGAAAAAGAAAGTTGTCCTTGCAAATTTTCATTCTTATGATAGCAACTATAAAAGGAGATGAAATTGAAGATACAAAACTACTGGTTCTGAAATTTTTTCTATTACTTTGAGCCAAAGAATTTGTATCGCTCCACTTTTTTGGCATTAAATAACTCATGAAATTTCGAGGATATATTTTTTATTTTCAATATAACTCAACATAAATCATTTCCTGACAATCCCGTTCTACCTTCTCAGCATATCAAAACAAGAATCAATAAGCAAATTAAGAAATCATCATAAACACAAAAGCTAGATAATTGAAATCTGATATGGTACATACCGAATTCACTTTATTTATAACATGGGAAATCGTACCATAACTTAACATCATGTCTTCAATACTTAAATACATGGAGACTCTTTTATCAGAGATAACAACTAAATACTTCAAAAAATAATACATAACGTACTTACATTTTACAAGACTAATCCTTAACGGAACATAAGACTAAATAATATCCGTCTCTTCATGAAGAATACTGAAACAACATGTTAAATCCATCGAACACGTCACCCTGTGTCGTCACATCTTAACCACTTCCTTACCTAAGCTGCAAGTCTCAACTGGAATGTTTGAATGTTCCAAGAGCATAACCCATTTAGAAGATGAATTTTTTAGTGAGGGTTTAAAAACAGATACATGAATGCATGATGCAAATACATAAATAACATATGCCCTAGTGTAACTTTCCTGGCCCTTTTGCCCGGTACGGAACCCTCGGTAGTAATCCTAACCTACTTTTGGAATACTCTCAATTGTTGTTCTATCATTACCCTTGAGGAATTACGGCTACACTATCAGGGCGACATCCCATCCCGACATAAATGCCGATGTGCCAACAATATCATGCCAAGGAAAAATCATGACTACCGATGCAACAACATATGTACTAATATAACAAGATGTGAACAAATTACATATGATTTAGCAACCATCATAAATATCATGCTTAATATAGGAAAAACATAACACATATAAGTTTTGGGATAAAACTACTCACCTTTAGATACAAACTCAAATTTTCTCGAAAAGCATGCATTGCCTCAATTTTCTTGCCAAACCTCAAAATTTGCACAAATCACTTCACCTCAAGCGCAAAGTTCCCTATCCATTATATTTATTCAATTAATCATTAAACCCATTTTTCCATAATTTTCTTGCATTTTTCTCTATATTCTTTCTATTTTTTTTCTAATATTCTGAAATAAATACATACTCAAACATTTTTCTAATTATTTTTGTACCAAAATTCCTAAAACATTTTTCTAAAAACTTTTTTTTAAAAAAAAATCAGAAATACCTGATCCGTACGCGCCGCGTGTGACCTGTGCGCGTATAGCCCACGCTTCAGCCTTCTTCCCTGACTCCAGCATACCAGCATTTCTGGATTTTTGCTCTTGGATGATTTAAAACATTATTCAATCGTGATGGCGTGTCTAGATGCTTGAAACGTTGACTAGAGGTACCCTATCCATTATATTTATTCAATTAATGATATGGTATTAACGAGCAATTCAGTTTTTCAACCTGATCTGGAACTATACCAAAAACTATCTCTGATCCAATTTCTTTCAATGTCATAAATCATATCTCCAAATGCTCGTTAATACCATATCATTTTCCTTAGTCATTTTGGCTCCAGGGCACTCCCTACAATCGATTCAGTCATTCATAACGGTAAGAAATTACCCTATATCCCTAATTTATTTGTAAATTTCATTTTTTTTCTCTAAGATAAATTACCATTGAGTCATTTAGAAATTCTCGGGTATTACAGAATTCTTCAAGCTTACATCTTCTAATGGACAAAGAGAGAATGACTGTTTATTATCTATATATTCTTTCTATCTCACTTTTCTTTGTGAGAACCTAAACTTGTAATTTGTACTCCATCTTGTAAGAGCTTCTCTGAGTGTTCCAAATTGTAATCCTTTCTTATCTTGTAGTGGTTACACTTGATTCTTAAAAGACAAAAAGTTACGCCTGATCCTTTGAAAAGACAGTGGTTTCGATTGAGCCTTGAAAAATCGATTGTATTGGTTACTACTAAGCCTGTGAAAAGAAGAGATTACACCTACACCTATGAAAAACAGAGATTATAGCTGAGCCTACAGAAAACTAAAGTGGATTGGTAAATCCTTGGCGAGGAGCTAAGGATGTAATACCTGAGTTTTTTTTAATTCAAATATTTGAGGACGTAGAATATTTCAAAAGGTTATGAAGATCTTGAGAGAGAAGTTCAGTTATTGAGCCAAGGATAAAATCGTAAATATTAAAATTTGGATAAAATTATAATTTACCTAAAATCTTTAGATATTATCATAATAAATTATTTCTCCAAGGATATAAGTGCAATTAAAAAATGGTTGAGACCAAGTTGTAAGGGGTCTAAGTGTAGTTACCCAAAAAGTTCGGGCCAATGCGTAATTCTTGAAACCCCGTAACTAAACCATTGGAGCAGCAAACTGAACCAACTAACCATTAGAAGTCATGATTATAGATTTCAAAAATCATTCCAATATAGCTTTAAATCATTTTGGATTTCAAAACTCATTCCAGTTTTGGATCATTTTTGGATTTCAAACAACATTTCATTCCAGATTTGGATTACTTTGGAGTCTAAACCTTATTTAAATCAAGTCTAGAGACACGTGGCAAGCCATCATTGGCCACTTAGGGAGAATATTTGAAATGATTGTAGGAAATCTTAGAAGATTTGAAATGATTGCAGAAAATCTTAGAAGATTTGGAATGATTGGAGAAGATTTGCAATGATTATAAAAGATTATGGAAGATTTGAGAAAATCTTAAAATGATTAGAATATCTTAGAAGATTTGGAAAGATCTTAAATGATTGGAATATTTTAAAGATTTGAAATGATTAAGAAATATTATAATATAATATAACATACTTGGTGACCAAGTTTCAAGGCTTATAAATAGGAAGTACCATTTGGAGAAGTTGGAGAAAGAATGGAGAAAGGAGAAATATTGAATTCCTTGAATATATACGATGCCCAATGAACGTTGAGACTCAGATTTGAGAACCGTTGGAAGCCTAGCACAAGAATCAAGGTTAGGCGAGAATTGAGGTGTTCTGGGTTTCATTCAAGGTGAGAGCTTCTACTTCAAACTTGGTTTATTATGAGTGGTTTCTCAAAACTTGATTTAATTTCATGAAAATGGTTTTGGTATGTGAGTGTTCCTACCTAAAATTTTGTTTATTGTGGGTGGTTCGACCCTATACTTGATTTTGTTTCATACAAATGGTTTAACCCATGATAGGTTGATTTCATGTGAATGGTTCATCCAAAATATTTATTTACATGTGCATTGAAATAAGTGCATTGAAATGTCATTTTATGTAATGCATCGTTACACATTGTGGATATGGCATTGGCATGTGTGTTGGAAATTGGTAGTATTTATGAGTTGCTTTTGAGTGGAAACGCAATCCCTAACGTGATTGTGGTGTGCCGGGTTTCTGCGTTGATGTTGACCCTCCTGTGACGGTAGTGGTAATGATTCCGAGATGTTAGACAGAAGCGCTAATGTTACCCCTCTTAAGCTAGGACTGCATTATGCCAATGTGTCAATGTGGTTGTGTTGTCTTTAGAGAGATTGTTTTTTTCTCGTGGTATGAGTTAAGTGTTGTATGGGATTCTCTTGAGCTGGGACATGTTATGGTATGTCAGTTTGTTCATGGTCTTGCATTTGTTTCATGAAAATGTTTTAAACTCTCACTTAGATGATTCAGCATCTAATTTGGACTATGTACTTGGAAGATTCAAATATTCCAGGTGAAAGTAGCGACGCTAAGGGAAAAAAGGTTATTGAGATGAAGTCGTTGTTTACATAGGTGATTTATAACATATCTTGTAATTACGTTTGAGATATTTAGTTGTTATTGTTGAGAAATAAGTTTCTATGTATTTTGTTTGAAGATGTCATGTTAAATAATGATATGATTCTATGTTATGAATAAAGCATTAAAGTTATGTACCATTTGAGGTTTTGATTTTGCTTCCGCATATGTGATGATATTACCTATCTTAACTTATTGATTATTTAGTTTGATATGATAAGAAAGTAGAATTGGGATTATTGGGGAATAAAAATGTATGTTGAAAAAAAAAATTTCCAAAATCCCGGATTAATACCACGCTTGAAAAAAAGAATTGTTACAAAGGGAATGGAGTAGGTTTGTTGTCCAAACCACTATATATCCTTGTGTGTTACATTGTTAATTTCCTTTTGTTTCAGCACCTTTACATATTACTTTCACAAGTGTTATTCATTCTTCTTAGCAAAATTATTTTTCAATTTTAATTATCAAAACAATTTTCTAAATCTTAAAAATGATAAGTTTTCTTGTATCGATCCTATCTTATACTTATCTTATACATTTTTCTATAAATGATATATCCAAAGCTTTATTTTGAAAAATCGAAACTGATTTATTCAAAGTCTTTTTAAATGTAGGAAAAGTTTTTTGAAAACCCAATTCGCCCTCTTCTTGGATGTCTATTATTTATCACACTTGTCAAGGCCCAGGCTTCCCTCCCATCCTTAGGGAGATCTTATTTGGCCAAGACTCAATAAGTATGCCTGATAGTTACTCGAGAAAGGTGATGAGAGGCAATTTTAGCTGGGGCATCTTCCATAGATTCTAAGAGCGAGGAATATGCTTGATTCTAACGTCTTGAAAGTTTGCAATTAGGCTTCTGACAATCACCAAGTATCGAGCTAACGTTTCTTCTCTAGCCGTCATAAAACTAATTTGTCACCCATCATAATACTAATTTAGAGTCAAACCAAACCTATAATTGTCTCACCCCTATTTGTTTGTTAGTTTAATCTCCAAATACCATGGGTCATTGGTTTGTTTTCTCAATTGTTCAATCCATGTTATTTCTACAATAAATCCATGAGGGCCTGCCCTTTGATTGCTAACCTAGGTCAGTATTCAATGTCATAGCTCGTGAGTTCGACGACCCACTTGAGCATCCTTCCAAAGAGATTAGGTTTTCCTAGGATTTGTTTCATAGGGTGATTGGTCATGATGATAATTGGATGTGCCTAAAACTATGACTAGAGCTTTCGAGCTAACACAACCAAACATAAGCGAGCTTTTTCATAGGAGTATATCTAACCTCGACATTTCTTGTCTTTTTCTTAGATCAAGGTCGAGCTAACTACTTCCTTGGCTACTTCAAGGTAAAGAAAGAGAGGTTCATCAAGCTTTGGGTTTGGTTAAGACTAGGGATGACTCAATTACTACTTGAGCCTTTCAAAAGCTTCTTAACATTCTATTGACGAGTCAAACTCCCGAGTCTTAAAAAAGATACTAAAGAAATGGAATCCATTTTTTGCAAACTAAGAGAGAAAATGTCCAAGATTCCTCATTCGACTTGTTAGCCTTTGCATTTCCGTCAAATTTCTTGGTTGAGTCATGTCAAGTATGACTTTTATCTTTTTTTTAGATTTGTTTCAATTCTATGAATGCGAGAAATTTCCTTGCAGTAACACCAAAACATACTTAGTCAAGTTTAATTTCAGGTTAGACTTCCTCAAATTTTCAAAATATTTCTCCAGGTCAACTCAATGGATTGGAAGTCATATGCTTGGTTTAAGGGCTTCCAACCCACGGACGATATGTTTCTTAATTTTTTTTGTTAAATTTAAGTCAATTTAATTTAATTATAATTTAATTAACACTGTCATTTACAAAAGATCTCTACGATTAATAAATAAAAATTACATGGACAAACAAAGTAATTTCTAAACCACAAAGCATCTTTATGCAAACCACTAAGTCGACAATTTACCCACTCACAAGACCAATAATTTTCACCATATATGATATATATAATAAATAAGTTATGGCACTGATTAAAAAAGTAAGATCACACAAATAATAATGGTTATAATTTTATGACAAAAAGGGGAATTCTTTAAAATCTTTGGAGAAATGGAGATTTTTTCCAAATTTGCAAAATAAAATTCTTAAAATCTTAGAAAAAAGTACCCGTGCATAAAAGATTAGCCTTAGATCCACAATCTGTCGATTCATTGGTCGACTGATAGCAAAGAGAACAATCAGTTTTATCACATCAATGCACTCAAGAAGAAAGGCTTACAGCAGGAATGACCGGAAAGATTTTACAACACATACATCTGTGATCAACTGGTTTAGCTTAACGGAAAGAAAATTCAAACCGACCAAACTAAATACAAGTCAGGAAAAGAAACTGAGTGATATCAAGGACCATTCAAATATGGCATCTTTGCCATGTAGACATTTTTTTTGTCCCCACTTAGGTCCTGCCTAGAACAATGAAGCATTTCTAGCAGTAGGATGAATTCATTGTAGATGCGTTTGTTTTTGAATTTGAACTGATCCTAAGATACAACTGGGTTGATGATCAAGACATCGATGAAACCTAGAACACCACTGTGTCGAGCATGGTGCCCAGAGTCTGAATTATGTTTGAAGACATCAAGTTGGAGACATGTTCTTCGAGATGTTTCTTGGCATCCTGTCTCCCTACATTTGCAATTGCTAGCTTTTCTGGTGGCAACTCATCTTCCTCCTGCACTGCCTTGTTATACTTGATAGCTAGATTTAGCATCTCCTGCACATCCCAATAGTACGCCCAAGTCATTATCTAATCATCAGGTGTGCATATTTGATATTTTTATCCTGACACGGACATTAATAGACATGGAGAATTTTCATAGAAAAGGACAACACTTAAAACACAAAGATGCATAGTCTGTTGTATGGGACATATAATTTCAACCACTGAGCTATTTCTACAGCCCAAGGTCTGCGTTAACAGAGTGCAAAATGAAATGCCAGGTTTAGCCCTCTATTTTATGTTGAAACAAACCTATTGAAACAGAGAAGTTAATAGAAGGCACATTAACTGCCAACCATAACGAGAACCTCACACACACACAGCCTTACCTGGACAGTCTGCTCATTAGTTTTGGAGTGGGTATCAAATCGTTGAAGTGTCAATCCATCTGTCCACTTTTTCTTGTGAAGGTTCAACAACATCTTCTCCTCGAGTTCATTCTTCCTGTAATTAATGGCTATTGAGTAATAATGCCTGTTCAGACCATGGATCAAAGCCTACAAAACAGAATGAACATAAGAAGAATTAAAGAAGCCACAGCTTATAGGAGTATGAAGGCAAAGGCACTCACTTGAATGGATGGCTTGTTCAGATGCCCAAGATTGGATGTTGTCTGCCTTGGCTCTTGGCCAAGCATCATAGTTTGTGGATTAATTAAGCGAAAGGCATCAATGACCACCTTACCCTTCACACTTTGAATGGGATCCACGACAACTGCCACAGCGCGTTGATTCAGAGCTTCAAAGCTCTGCAGGATATCACAAATGTCAGTAATATCAATTACACTAACCTTCCCCACCCCCCAGGGGGCACCCAAACACACACTGACACAGAGAGGGGAGGGCAATTCCTAAGAGTTCCAGTCTAACTGAAGAATTTTAAACATGGGATTTCAATGCAGAATATAAAAGAATGTACAAGTTTCCATGTCTGAAACATAAATCTCCAAGAGTTTCACCTGCTTGATACAGCAGATTAGATCATTGAATATGAGCCAGTGGTCAGCTCAAATAAAAAGATTAGAGGGGGTTAAATAGACTTGTATTTTCTGATTACGCTCTCAATACAATCCTAACTCTCAGATGGGTATCAGCTGCATCTAAATGCATCCAACAGCTAACAAAAAGCTCTAATAGAATAACCAATCGGTTCCTATGGCTCTTGTAAGAATTTAGGATTGAAAATAAACCACAAATAAAACTTCAACCACACAAAAGATTTACGTGGAAAACCCAAATCGGAAAAAAAACTACAGACAAAAAGAATAAAATATCACTATGATGACATTGATACAATAATTCTATGGTATTGAGTACCTATTTATAAATCTACCACTCATCTATAGATATATAAAACAAAAGATTTAAACAAATATATATTATAATCAAAGGATGAGTCACGAAGAAAATAAATCTTGATGAGCCACGAAGATAATCTTCAATTATAAATGTATCTCAATCACAATCAAATTTGAATTCACGAGATTTAAATATGGAATTATTCAAAATTCCTTCTTCTAGCAAAATCACGGAGAACTAATTTGCTTGAAATACCAACCAAATCCACACAATGCTCACTACAATCGATATCTTCAGCCACACTCGAAGTATAGGCAATAAGATAAATCTCAACATACATTTGAGAGGGTTTGATATTTCTTCTGGGTCTGTCTTTTGCAATACAATACTCTGATGGATCGATATTTTCTTTTGGGCTTAACTTGGGGTTTGACTTAATCTGAGACATGGACTCAGATGTATGCCTATTATCAATTTCAAGTTTCATCTGAATGTTAGAACTCTGTTGTCCTATAGGTTTAGATTCTTTTAGAGCCAAAAGCACAAAGCATGGCAATTTTATCAAATATAACATTTTTGCTAATTATAACTTTAGATGCTTCTGAATTTCATAACTTACATACCTTAACACCAAATTTACACATAGGAAGACACCATTTAGATCTTAGTTCTAATTTTCCATCATCAACATGAGCAAAAGCAAGACATTCAAAAAATTTTAAATCAAAATAATTTGTAGGAGTACTAAACTATACCTCTTTTGGACTTTTCTTAGCAATGGTAGTGGAAGGAGACTGATTAATCAGAAAACATGCCTTGTTTGCAGCCTTAGCCCAAAAAGACTTAGGTAAATCAGAATTACAACATACCATTTCCATCAAGATTCTATTCATCCGTTCAGCTACACCATTTTGTTGTGGCATATCTAGAACTGTTAAATGCTTTAAAATTCCTTCTTTTCTACAGAAATCATTAAATTTATTTGAACAAAATTATAAACCATTATCTGTGTGGAGACGCTTAATTTGACTTTCAATTTATTTTTCAATTATTGTCTTCCACTATTTGAAGGTAACAAAAACATTATTCTTCTGTTTCAAGAAGGATAACTAAACTTTTCTAGAAAAGTTATAGATGAAAGTTGGCGTATATTTGGCACCTCCTTTGGAGGGTATTCTAGCAAGGCCCCATAGATCAAAATGGACAATCTAGTGTCCTTTTGTGTTATGAATTCCTTATTGAATCTGGCTCGTTTTTTCTTGCCAAAGACATAATATCCACAAAACTCCAATTTCCCAATAATTTGCCCTTCTAAAAGTCCTTTTCTATTTAATTTAGTCATACTCATTTCACTCATATGTCCAAGACGCATGTGTCACAATTTAGAGAGATCAAAATCTAACAAACAAGAAATAGTAATAGCAGTATCAGCTATAACAGTAGAACCTTGCAAAACACAGTCTTTGATACTACTTTTTACCTTTCATCACAACAAAAGTACCTTTACTAACCTTAATGACTCCACCTTCACCAATAAACTTGTACCCATTTAAATCAAGAGTGCTTAATGAGATAAGATTCCTCTTAAGGTCGGGAACATGTCTAATATTAGTTTAAGTTCTAAAAATGCCATCAAATATATTACTTTTAACTGTTCTAATGCTAGCAATTTTACAAGAATAATTGTTTCACATCAACACATCACCAGTAGACATAGTTTTATATGTCAAAAACCAATCCCTATTAGGAGACATATGAGATATGTATGCTATGTCAAGAATCCAATCTTCACAAGGTTTGGTAATTTCATTAGTTACCATTAAAAGTTCCCTATCACTACTGTTATTTTCAATAACATGGTTTTGCCTAAAGTATTTGGTTGTTTTCCTTTTTGGTTAGATTTTTGTCTCTTAAGTTTGTTCTACAGCTTAAAACAACCATTTTTATGTGTCATTTCTTCTTACAGTAGTTACAAATTTTATCTTTATTTCTAGAATTGGATCTACCTTTTCCTTTGCCACCAGACTATTTATCATGTGTTCTCTTTCTAATTAAAAGGCCCCCTTCCTGAGTTTCTAAATTTCCCAATAACTATTTATCAATTTTTCCTTCCAAGAACAAAGCATCATAAACTTCTTCTAAGGTGGGAGTGTCACAACCATAGAGTATAGTGTCTCTAAAAGTTGAATATGAGACCGGTAATATGACAAAATTAAACCCAAATCTTCATTATCATATTTAATCTCCATGCTTTCCAAGTCAATAAAAAATTCTTTAAAAACTGTTAAATGGCTTTCAATAGACATACCTTCTGCTATTCGATTAGAATATAACATTTGCTTTAGATGCAACTTATTGAATAATCTTTTAGTCATACTCCTATTCCCGTTTCAACCATAGAGTAAGAAAGAAAAAGGTGAACACCAGGCAGGGACAAGAAAGGCAGGATTAGGGGTTGAACAAGAGGAGGAGGGATGATGAACAAGCTCCTTTATTAGATCTCACCCCATTTATCTTATTTCTAGTGGGGAAACTTTGGTCGGAGATTCATTAATCTCCCGCAAGGCCTACACCCATCAGGCCTATCAAGTTAATTTGATAATGGAGGTGCAAGAGAACAAGGAACCCATTGTGTTCATGTCGGCAAACAAAAGGGCCATCATCACTCCACATGATGATCCTATTGTGATATCAGTTGTCATCGTAAAGCATCTGATAGGGAGAATATTAGTGGATAGTGGCAGTTTAGTCAACCTGATTTATTAGAACTGTTTTGAACAAATGCACATCTCTCCTAACCGATTGAAGAAGGTCTCCTCTGCTTTATATAGCTTCACTGAAGAGGCAATGGCCAGTTGCAAGCTCAATCCAATTACCTATCACACTAGGGATGGATCCACAACATGTAACTCACCAAGCCAACTTTATGGTTGTGAAGACATCTTTGGCTGCATATAATGTGATATTGGGTCGGCCACTCCTCAATGATATGAGGGCAATTGTTTGTTCATGTTATCTGCTAATGAAGTTTCCTACATCGTGGGAGGTAGGGCAAGTCCAAGGAGATTAGAAGAAGGCTCGAACTTGTTATGTTTCCTCCACAAAAGGGAAGAAAAAGGAGAAAACTGTGTCCATCATTGAACAGGCCATTCATAAACCTTAGCCTGTAGAGAAATTGGAGGCTATTCAATTAAGGGTATGTTTGATAGCATTTAGTTGGAAAGAAAAGTGTTTTACAATTTGCATGGAAAACAAAAAGCATCTCCCCCCTAGATGAAATTTTCCATGGAAAAGAGCCAAAAACATACTTTAATGGTTGTACCATGGAATTGAATTTCATGAAAAATATAATGTATCAAACACCAAAGATGGAATTCAATTCTTTAGATGTGACATTTTCTATGTATTTTCCATGCTATCAAACACACCATAAGTGAGGCTGAACCTGGAAAACTTGCTTACGTGGGCACTCAACTCCCCGAGGAGACTAAGGAGGAAATTGTAGAGTGCCTCAGGGGCAACATGGATACATTTGCTTGGACACCGGCTGATATGCTAGGAGTTAGCTTGGACGTAATTTGCCACCACTTAAATGTTGACCCATAAGTTACGCATGTTTGTTAAAAAAAGAGAAACATTGCCCTTGATAAACTTCCAGCATTAAAAGAGGAAATCAATAAGCTATTGGAAGTCGGATTCATCCAGGAAATACACTACCTAAATTGGTTGGCCAATGTTGCAATGGTAAAATAGGTCAACGACAAATGGAGGGTATGCATAGACTTCACAAACCTCAACAAAGCCTATCCCAAAGACTCGTATCCCTTGCCTCGCATTAATTGATTGATAGACGAAACCTCATGGTACAATCTTTTGAGCTCCTTGGATGCTTTCTCTAGGTAGCACCAAATAATGATGTACTCGCCAGATCAAGAGAAAACATCCTTCATTACAAAAAAAAAGGGACATATTGTTACTGCATCATGCCCTTTGGACACAAAAATGTTGGGGTAAACTATTAGCCCATGGTGAACAAGGTCTTCAAGGACTTGTTAGGCAACAACACAATGGAGGCTTACATTGACGATATAATCGTGAAAAGCCGAGAAAATGAGTCCCACATTGAAAAATTGACACGGGTGTTCAAAGTCTTTAGGCGAAATAGCATGTAACTAAATCCCATGAAATGTGCATTCAGAGTCCAATCCGAGAAGCTTTTGGAATACATGATTACCCAAAGGGGGATCGAGGCAAACCCTGAGAAAATCCAAGCCATATTGGATATGACGCCTCCAACTTCCACAAAAAAGGTCCAACGATTGATCGGGAAGATAGCAGCTCTAAGTCGCTTTTTGTCCAAGCTAGTAGAACGAAGTCACGTTGAGGGTTGGAAAAGGGTTCAAATGGACTAATCAGTGTCAAAAGTCTTTTAAAACCCTAAAGGAATACTTGAAGGAGGTCCCACTCTTAACTTGGCTTGAAATGAGAGAACGATATACTTGTATTTGCGGGCAAACGAAAAAGCATTCTATTGAGGATAGAAAAACATTTAGCCAGAATACTAACCTAAAATTTCTGTGAAAATAGAATTAAGAAGTTGTGGCTTTCTATTGAGGATAGTGAATTGTCCCTAGAAACTACTTCCAGGTGTCACCTAAACCTCAATTCAACAACCTTGAATCCACCTCAACCACTACTTCAAGGAAATCAATCTGGTCTAAAACCTTCTCTTGTAATATGATTTGATCTGATACTAAGATCAATGATGATTGAATGTCACCAAACCACCTTCAAGTTTGCAACTAGGATTAATTGCCTCAAAATGAATGGCTTTCAGTAGTCGCCTAGGTCTTACAAAAACTTAATCCACCTCAATAACTGAATCTACCTAGATATGTTGGATAATTGATAGCCTCACTAGTCAGCAACCTAGGATTAGCTTCCCTAGCTTACTATTGAGGATTGCTTAGGTCAAACAGTCGACAATCAACTGGCTCAGTTTTAGTCCGATCCTCCAATAATTTATTATCTCAATTCAATCGTAAGTATCGCCTCAGATCAACTGTAACTAATCATTGACGATCGCACTCATTGTTGTTCAATGATTGCTCAAGATTCGCTTCTAACCATGCCTTCCTTCTCTCAACCTCAATGCAGTAGCCGAGACCACTAGCTACAAAGTAGCTTCTTGAGAGTTTGCTTGGATGTTGCTTCGTCACCTAAATCGTCAAAATTCATTGTAGTTGCAATGCAATAACCGAGACCCAGCAGCTTTGGATCAATAGTTTAAAGTTGCCTATCCCTGCTTCAATTATAGCTGAGAATCTTTGGAATTACAATCAAGAATCGTCGGTTCTAATACCATTTGTCATGATCCTAGAGTTTACCTAGGGTTTAGATTGGAATTTAGGAAGGAACCGAAGGAAAATTAGATAGAATGGAGGGAGAATTAGACTGAACGAAAGGGAGATAACAACAAAAATAGAATGCGAAATGCAGACAGAACAGAGAAAAAGAGACGAGGTCAGAAGGAAATGAGAGAGATCAAAACAACTGAGAGGGAAATCAAAATTCAAGGTCATTCAACAACATACATTCTCTAATTACTCTAGCCTATTTATAGGTTATTCTCTCCTTTTAATTACAATATATAACTAAGAGGTACAAACAGGAAAGCAGCAAAGTACAACAAAGGAAAAAAATACATGTATTAGATAATTCTTAATATATCCTTGGGTTGTGACAGAAAGGAAGGTCAAAATTGATAGGCCTAGACTATATGATTTAATACCAGAAGGGAAAAGAGGATGTGGTGGCTGATGCACTCTCTAGGAGGGAAAAGAGGATGTGGTGGCTGATCAAAATAAAGTTCTCTCAAGTATTTTTTGGAAGGAGCTTTTGCACTTGCAAGGTACTCAGTTGAACATGCATACTACTTATCACCTGCAAATAGATGGGCAAACTAAAGTGGGGAATAGGTGCCTAGAAAACTACCTTCAATGCTTTACTAGTGATAAGCCCAAAGAATGGGTGAAATGGCTTCCTTGAACAGAACGGCGGACAATAGGTGAAATGACTCCCTTTGAGGTTGTTTATGGCCAAACTCCTCCTTTGATTGCTAAATATATGCCTGGTTCCTTCAAGTTTGATCAAGTGGATAGGGAATTATTTGATAGAGACGACGTGATTCAACTTTCAAATGATAATTTTGCAACTAGCCAAAGTTGCATGACGCAACTAGCTGATAATAAGCATCAAAATGAGCGTGAACTTGCAGATTGGGTTTTTCTTAACCATCAGCCTTATAAGCATCATAGTGAGCGTGAATGTCCATGGCAGTTCAATCTTCCATGAAGTTGTCCCCTCGATTCTTTGGGCTTTACAAGGTGCTTAATTAGATGTATATTTATTAGATATCTTAATTTTAGGGAAGTTGATTACTTTTTATTAGAGATATCTAAGGGAACTCTATAAATATGTAATTGCCTGTCAGGACCCTAGTCCTTACTAATGTTTTCTTCAAAGAAAGAATTGGAAGTGAGGAAGAAATAGGAAGAATTGAGGGAAAAACAGACAGAATAATAGGGAGAATGAGACATAAATGAGGGAGGAGCTGATAGAAAGTAGGGAGAAATTAAGAGAAGAGTAGGGGAAAATGGGAAATTTCATTAACTTCTTGACAATTCATTTCTAAACTTGGCACTGTGGGTTATGCCTTTACATACAAAGCTACCAAACAAATTATACCAAGCGGTTACCACTCCTCCACTACCTACCCATTACTCTATAACTGCCATTACTTCATAACTGCAAATTATCTGTAAACAATACCCACTACTCATGAAACATAAGTGTAACTAACAACTAAATAAAGATATAACTGAAATAAAAAAACTTCCTAATTCATCTAGGTCGTGACATTCCCTCTTCTTGAAGATTTCTTGTCCCTAAGAAATCATAGTAACTAGCCACTCCTTTTTCATCCAATCGCTGCAGCGTCTTTTTCTTCTACCATCCCTTCATCCACTTAAATTTCTTCATAAATTTCTTGCATATCAAGATAAAGGGGCTGACTTTCATGAGTTTCCATTATTGCCAAGTTTATACACTCTAGGCAGAACTTCCATCCATCCTCTATGGCAACAAATCTTGTTTCCCTTGGTTCATGTCAAACCTCTCGAATGAGACTTGATTTATCAGAATGTTTAGAAGAACCAAGAGAGAGAGAGAGAGAATTTTGGAGGGAGAGTTTGAAAGAATTAGAGAGAGAATTGAGAGGGAAAGAATTAGGAGGGAAATAATTTTGTATTACTTCACACATGAGTTCCCATCCTCGCGCAACTAAGCCTTATATAGGCTTTTCCCTGCTATTACAACTATACCGAGGGGTAAAATAGTAATTCAACAGGAGACTAACTCAGGCGGCAATCGCAAATACATTCAAAATTTTACAATTAGGCCCTCAGGTCATGACAGTTCCATTTGCTCACTACTACAACAACGAGGAGTCCCATTGAATTCATGAAAAATGTAGTACTTCTCAACCCAAATATAGGATGCTCCTTATATTCAATTAACCCAACATCATTTTTCAGTAAGAAATGCTTGCAGATATCAACACTTTGGGTGATAGAGCTCCTTATAGCAAGACTCCTAATAAGGATCAGTCTCAAACATAGAAAACTCATCATCACAAATTGGATTGTAGGCATAGCATCTAAAACATTTTGGATGCCAAACTGCACCAAAGCGATTCACGCTTTCATAACCAATCGCAATGTTGCAACTCGCACATACCCTGAACACTGTTGATTTCTGGCTTTCTTGTATAGTTTTGGCCAATTGTTCATCTTCTTCCATTGAAAACTCATTGTCTTCCAAAATTTGTTCATCCTGCTCCCCTGATAGAAAATCCTCCTGCAGAGTTCTATGAATCAAGTCATTTCCTAGTAGGAGTGGTTCTCCAATTGTCACAGGAACTGGTCTTTTTGTTGAATACTAGGGGATCAGAATATTCCCTAGAAAGTAATTTTGCTGGGAGACAAAGCTGATACCATTTGGTCATCATGATCATGAGTTCATCAAATTTTCTTTCAAATCTATCCATAGAAGTTTCAAGTTATCACAACCCCAGGGATCCCCAAGGACATAGTAGGAATTATGTAATTATATGTAATTCTTTTGGTTGTACTCTTCTACTGTAGTTGTTAGTGCCATCAGTTGTTCAACCTATAAATAGGCTAGATTAGTTAGACATCACATATAGATGAATAATAATTAAATCTCAGATTTCTCATTTCTCTCTAATTCTTTCTCTTTTGTTCTGTTCTAACTGCATTTCCTTTCCATTCTGTCTAATATTTCCCTCTAATTCTCTCTGTTCACGGTCCTAATTCCATTAGATTCTTTCAATTTTCCCTTCTAAACCTTAGGTAAACCCTAGGATCCTTACAAATGGGTGTCAGAGCTGACAATTCTTGGATGTGAATTCAAAATTTTCAATAGCTGATTCCAATTCGATTTTTGAAAGCAGAACAAGCCAACGATTCTTGGCACGATTCTGAGCAACTAAGTAGATCGAATAAAGCACGAGACTTGAATATTGTCTCGGCTATTGATAGGCTAGCAGTTGTTTCCAATCCGATTCTAAAGGAATCAAAGACTGATTGTAACCGAGAGAGAGCAAAGCAATTCTCAGCTTGGAATTGAAGGCGAACAAAGCCAATTGCTCCTCAGCTATGAATTCTGGCAGTCCTTGTTCGAATTTTGCAAGCGAAACAAGAGGTTGATTCTCAGTTATGTTTTACGACGATTCTTGGAGGTTAATTCCCGATCGGTACTTGGCTGGAGTCAAGCGATCTACAAGCTGTAGGCAGATTAGGTTTATCAAATTCAAGTTTCGGTGAATTTAGGTTGCTAAAGTTAGAAGGCGGTATCAAATCAGATACTATCATAGGAAACGATTTTAGATCAAATCGATTTCCTTAAAGCAGTGATCTAGGCAATTTTAGTGCAGCTAATTCTGCAGGTGAAGCAAAATCAAATCAATTATCAAAAAGCTATTTCGAAGGCAAATTTCCGAATTTCCAAAAGGAATTGAACTGTGGAGATGGAGTACAAGTTTGAGACGGAATTCGCTAAATTTAACAAAAGGATGGACAACTTACTAGATCTGATGTCAAAGGTCTTTCAAGTTAGAATACTAGTGGATCTTGATTCAAGGTCCATTGCAAAACAGATTCCAGCAAGAGTTGGAATCCTTCCTAGGACCTCTGGTCTACAAGAAGTGGATGAACTACCTACAAAGGAACAGATCGGAGATGGGAGTTGCAATGAGGAGTTCAACAAGTTGAAACAAGAGGGCTCGATTATGGATTACCTAGTCAAGTTTGAGGAATTGAAGTCACTTATGCTCAATTCCCACCCAACCTTAATCGAGTCTTATTTTGTATTGAGTTTCACTAGTGGACTTAATGATGAGCAATGACCTATAGTGAAAATGATGCATCCTGTCACTGTAAAATAGGCTACGGAGAAGGCTAGGTTGCAAGAATTAGCATTGGAAGTCATTTTCAAAAAGCATGGGCTGCAGCCTAAAAGTTATCTTAAGAACAACCAACAAGTTTGTGACAGTCCACATGTAGTTAAAGAAGTTTTGATGGAACAATTCGGACCAGAAAAATCGTATATTGGCTCTAAGGAAACTGATACTAAGGCTGATGAGTGTGGACAAGCAGTTGATGAGAACTCAGACCAAAGAAAAAAGCTAGATGCTAAGGGTAGGAATGGTTTTGAGAAAGAAGGTCCTAAGGATATGGTTCCTTTGCCTTTGGTTTGAGAGAATGTTGAGGAGTTCATGGCTTTGGTTAAATCAAGCGTCAAGATGATTACGAAAATTCCAATAGGAAAATATCTCACTACTGTTATGAATATTTTTAATCCTGAGCAATATGACAATCTTGCTATCATTTCAGCTGGAGTAGACTAGTTTTTGGTGCTGATCTTAGCAGAGAAAGAGCAAGAGAACATGAACGTAAAAGAAAAGAGGAAAAAGAGAAGAAGAATAAATTAGATAGTGAAGGCTGGGAATGGATGAAAAACAGGGCCCCACAGATCCCCAAGGATAGTAGGAATTATGTATTATATGTAATTCTTTTGGTTGCACTCATCTGCTGTAGCTGTTAGTATCATTAGTTGTACAACTTATAAATAGGCTAAATTAGTTAGACATCACATATAGATGAATGATAATTGAATATCAAATTTCTCTCTCAAGTCTGATCTCTCTCGTTTCTCTATAATACTCTCCCTTTTGTTTTGTTCCGATTGCATTTCCTCCTCCATTTTTGTCCATTATCTCCCTCCAATTCTCTTTGTTCGCGGTCCTAATTCCATCAGATTCTTTCAGTTTTCCCTTCTAAACCCTAGGATCCTGACACAAGTGTTTGGAAACCTTCAACCATGGAGAAAATTCAAAAAAGAAAAGCTAGATTTAAGGCCGAGAAACTATTGCTCTGGTACCAAATGTCAGGACCCTAGTTCTTACTAATGTTTTCTTTAAAGATAGAATTGGAGTTGAGGGGAAAATAAAAAGAATTGAGGGAGAAACAGATAGAATAATAGGGAGAATTAGACAGAAATGAGGGAGAAACTAACAGAAAGTAGGGAGAAATTGAGACAACAATAGGGGGAAATCAGAGATTTCAATAACTTTTTGACAATTCATTCCTAAACTCGACACTATGGGTTATGGCTTTACATATAAAGCTAACCAACAGATTATACCAAGCGGTTACCACTCCTCCACTACCTACCCATTATTCTATAATTGCCATTACGCCATAACTGTAAATTATACCCACTACTCCTAAAACATAACTGTAAATAACAACTAAATATAGATATAAAAGAAATAAAAAATAACTTCCTAATTCATCTAGGTCGTGACATTGCATATGGCTTATTTTTTGCAAGCAATTGAATACAATTCAAAGCCTTGGCTAATTTGGAGGTTGATCCCCTTGAAATGATCAAAATCCCTTTTTCTTTAGTCTATTCTCTTTGCAATTTTCCTCAATTTTTCCAATAAAACCCTAGGGTGTTATCAGATCATTAAAATGAAATCAGCCAGTTGAAATGTCTGCTCTTCTTACATTTAGTGATAATTTAAGTGCTGCTCAACCTTAACTAGCCATTCTCGCACAAAGAAATTCAGATGGATTGCATTAAGGTGAATGGAATTTTGAAACAACAACATATCCAGCCGTTATCCCACTATGTGGGGTTGGCTACATGAATTCTAGACTTCTATGTGGGTTACATCCCAACAGATAGTTTGTCTAGAATTCATATTTGGATCCGACTAGGTTTTACGCTGGCTGTCGGCTACCTAACGCAACCCTCCTCCTTTATCCGGGCTTGGGACCGGCAGTGGATAATATCCCCTGGCGGAGTAATGATGGAATGAAGTTTGAACACCATCTTCACATAGAGAAATTTCATGAGATGGTGGTGAATGAAGATAATTGATATAGTTGTGTTCCATAACTTAGTTGACATGGTGAAACCAACAAGTACAATATGACCTAATACATCCAGAAATATTAGTTTAATGGCCTTGGCTAGAAGCTCAGTTATAGCTTACCTTTGATCTTGCACTGAGAAATAGAAGGTGAAGCAATTCAACCTCTGTTAGCCTCAAGCTAAAACAATCCTCTCCAATTGCTGCCACCACAATGGAATCACCAACACATCGATCTCTTTTCTTATTTAATTTTGGTTGTTCTGCAAGTTAGAGAGAAGGGTAAGCACCTCTGATTTGCTTCTCAATGGCAACCTCAAGCAACTTAGATCTACTGCACAAAGCACTTGTCTCCTCTTAAAGAGTGCACCAAATGATACAACAGATTAGGTCACAAAATATTAGCCAGCAGTCAGCTACAAGAAGAAGATTAGAGAAGGGGAAAAGAGACTTGTATTTTCTAACCTCTCCCAGTATAATCAGCAGCCATGTGATATTGGTACCTGCTGCATCCAAATGCTCCTAACAGCTAACAAAGGTCCTGGAAAAATAACCTGCTGATTCTTACAGTTCTAATTTCCCATATTCTTAGCAGAAAGTTGATTTGGTTATAATAACCTTTTTCTAGAAGTATTTCCTTTACACTTGATATAACAATAAATTTGTAATTGCGGAAGAGTATCTGTCTCGAGCTTCTAGTCTTTGGGAGACCCGCAAAAGAGGAAGCAATTAGGGGCGCAAGGTGTATCCTGTGGAGGCCCTCCAATGCTTAAGTTAGTCTCTAGAAGAGTATAGGAAAACAAGAAGATTATAATTTGAGTAGACTTTTTGTCTTACCTCGATCGAAGGAATAACCTCTTATTTATACAGGTCAAAGTTGATAGGAAAAGGAGCATCTACGTCTGTCAAATCATCTGTTCTGGATTTCCAGTCAAAGACATCAAAGGTGGGTTTGAAACATTCTTGAACCTAGGAGAGACTTTCGGGAGGGTCTCCCAGAGTAGCCAAGAGAGGCCCCCGAGAAAGTCTATTGGGACAATTCCATTAGGAAGGCTTCTTGGGCTTCCCTTTTCGGGTTTTTTCTCTTGGGCCTATCTTAGGCTTGGCCCACCTTCTTGGACACAACATGTTATAACCTTTTTCTAAAAGTATTCCCTCTACACTGGATAAGCTCCAAAATATGGCTGCCTAATACAGATAGACCTCCTCAAGGGTGGTCTACTCTTAGCAATAACCTCTTAAGCCTAACTAACCTTCTTTGACTTTGGTTAGGCTATTTAGCACCCCTGTCTAGGTCCAGCACCAAAAGCTACCTTGGCCTTGTATCACTTATTACCATGCTTTGCTAGCATTAAAGTAATTCTAACTAATGCAAAGGGACACCACTACCTTCTAGAGATAACACATCCTAAATCCCTAGTCAAATCACATAAGACAAACAATTAGATAACGGGTCTGTAAGCACATATACACACAAGGACTTGCATAAGCACACAAATCTTATTTTTGACATCTCACATTCATGCTAAAACATCAGCTCTAACAATTTTGCATGCATACCATGCATGTCCAGGGGGAATTCATCTCAGTCATGACTCAATATTCTCACTTTTTGCAGGAGATCAACAGCATCATCATTTCCTAACCACATAAATAATATAAGTGACAAATTTATGTCACATAAATGCTTCTCGGTCATGGCTCAACATTCTACCTCTATGCTGGATACCATCAACCATCATCATATTCTAACCACATAGTTTGCATATAAGACCTCCACCACACTATAGGCGACATGTTACTGTTGGATAAAATTAGGGTTGGTAGAGCTCTGTTAAACCCAGATGGTTATAACTACACATGACAAAAGAAAAGTACTGACTGTGCATCATCCCAATCAGATGTGAACTTCCGTTGTGAAAGTCACCATTAGTAGGACTCAAAATATAGCCTGCCTTCCTAAGACAATGATGGGTATGGAAGTTTCTTCACAGTTCATTTTCCATAGCATTCAATATACACTAATCAACAGAAAATTAAACAAAATACAGAGGAAAATGCCAAGAATTTCTTGGAATCAGCTTAGGAATGAAAGAATGGATGAAAAGCATACAGAAATCAAAAATAAGTGTTCATGCAGTGTGAAAAGATAAATTAAAAAATGGGCAAATATGAATGAGAATGCATATTTTATACCCCCGAGGAAGAGGTCAACCACAAAATGCTGATGTGACAACATATGAAAAGTTGGACATTAAAGCAAAGAATACAAACTATCTTCCAGTTTCAGTAGTGCTTGCACACATTCAAAGCAAAAAAAATACAAGAATAAAATACCGTCTAAACCCCATACACAAATTACGGTTAACCATGATCATATAAAGCTGCAACTGTAGACAACAGAAAATGATGATAACACTAACCTGTTGTGTATTAATGTCCACACCAGAGAGCCAACAGCCAAATCCAGGATGCGAATGATACCATCCCACCACCATCTCTGGTCTGCAAGAAAAGCAAAAGAGCAAGCTAACTGTGACAGCTACAAGAACTAATGAAAGTGTAATGCATCTTGTCATCACTGTAAACTAGAATTTTTTATTAAATTAGCTCTTTTTTTCTGTTTTTGTGTTTTACATAACTAGCACCAGTTTTTTTATTTTTACCAAAGTAGCATCGAATGACTCCTGAACCTCGGCTAAGAGAGACCTGCCAGTTAGACTGGTGGATCTATGAAGCAATGGAAAGCTAAGCCGCCAATCACAATAGCAGGTTTGCCTTTGCATCAATTTTTGTTTGGATACATGGTTCAAGATTAAAAGATTTTTTTATCTGCATGTTGTTTCCTTTTGTTATCTCCTCATTCATATCCTAGTGGAAGCACTTCCAGAGTGCAGAAAGCTTGTATATATATATATATATATATATCAGTTTTCTTCTTTTTCAGGATCATTCTTGAATGGGATGTATTCTTTTAGCTTTGTCTTATGCAAAGGCAAGCCTGCCAATTGCACTGGTGGGTTGCCTTTCTGATGTCAAACACTTGGCACCTTTTGCTAAAGTGTTGGCAAAGAGAAGCAAGAGAAACCTGCTAATCAGCCCAGGCTTGGTTAACATCAGATAGTATTTTGGCAAAAACCTTAAACCCGATGTTGGTTATGTAAAATAAAAAAAATAATTCCACTAAAAACTCGTAAAACTATTGGACAAAAGGAGAGTATTCATGTCAAAATCTTCAATCACTTGTGCCTTTTTCATCTAGAAGAAGGGGGCAGAGGAAGTACAACATCGGCAATCACTTGTAAAAATTCTGCCCAACACTAGAGGAGCCAATTATAGCAGGGATTACTTGCCTAAAAAAAACAATTATAGCATGGATTAACCTCAGATTTTATTGAGATTTTAAGAGTGCACAATGTGTACGTATGGACGTATGTATTTTGGTAAGTACTTAATGCGTAGACCGAACCAAAAGTTGAAATCTAGAAACCGGACTATTCTTCTAACATTAGGGCTTATAAATTCCTTTTGTTAGTAATCAGGCTCCATAACAGCAGGTTCTTCGCACCAAACTTTTATTAATAGAGGCAAAAAAAAACCTAACAAAGAAGAAAAGAATGAATACCTTCCAGTTTGTTTGAGCATATCAAGCATGTTAGTCTGGAAAACATGATCGACAGCTTCGACGCTGACGCCGGTACCACTTTGCGGCATCGCAAAGACATCAACGACGCGAACCGTGTACTCATCCACAAATTCACCCAGCATTAATCCCATCACTTCCATCGGAACTCCCGCTCTACCTGTTTGTCCCAATTCCCCCAAATTTTGATCAAAACACAACACACACACAAAAAAACCCTAATTAGACTCCGAAACACACATACCATGCGTATGTATACGGACCTTAGTATCTGAACATATACACTCTATATGCCAACAACAATGCCCTAGAACTGAAAGAACGAGTGTTCGAAAAATTTACCGTGCTTGAGCATTTTAAGGAGAGCAAGCGAGGAGATGTAAACTTGCTCCGACGAATCCAGGGTCGGCGAATCCGGCGGCGGGTGTCCCAAGGCCCCTCCAGCGCCGGCAAACATTCTCTGCAATCTCTCCATCCCTGACATTTATCTGCCTTTGGTTTCCCCTTACCTCTCCAAACTCGATTTCTTTGATAGCAAGACAAGAGTCATCTGTCTTCCGTTCTCCGAGTAAGGATAAATTAGAGAGATCATCATTGTCGTTAACAAATAAATATTATTTTTAAGCCACTATACACATGGATTAATTTTTTATGATAGTATTTATTTTATGAATTGAATATTCTATTCTATTCAATCTATGTATCAATTATGATTGTGTCCGAATTTATCTGATAGACGAATCGAAAAGAAGACTGTTAGTACCCAGGAGGTGAAAGTCGAAATTTAGATTAAAAAAATAATTATTTTTAAAGATGTCTTTTGCCCCTCTTATCCTTTATTATCATGCAAATTTGTATTGAGTATTTTGTCTCATTTTAAAAAATAATTTTTTTTCCCTTCCTTTATCCCTTTTTTTATTTCCACCCTATTAGTGTTGTATTTTGTCTCTAACAACAAAAGGCTTATCATTCAAAGCAAAACCTGAATTAAAATCGAAGCAAATCGAACCGAATATACATATATATAATAGATATTTATTTATTTAATATATTATATATACACATAATATATATATTAACTAATGTATTTTTTACAAGTATTTTAACTAATGCATTACAAATATATAAAATATTTAACATTTATAAAGTAATTAAGAAATAAAAATAAAACTTAATCTTAAATTATTTTATAAATTATTTTATTTTTATCAATCAAATAATTATATCCAAAAAATTTGAAGTTAATTTATAATTTTATGTAAGAAGAATGTAACTTTATTAGAGTTTATCTTTATTTGTTGTGGAGTTATCAAAAATTTTTATGAATGCTATTTACAAGAGTTTGTTGTTGTTTGTTAGTATAGATCAAACTAAAAAAATTATGATTAAAATCGAAACTGAATGATTTGATTATGGTTTTTAATTTTTAAAATCAATGAGTAATGGTTTGGCTTTATTTTAGTAGTTTAAATTTGGTTTAGTTATAATTTTGACAAATTGAGATCAAATCGAATCATTGCCAACTCTAGTAAAATAGGAAATGGGAGGGGAAGAAATTAGATTCACATGATGATTAATCAATGATGTCTTAATACCCTTCACACAGGGAAGGTCCCTATATGAGAGGAAAATGATTTAACATTTGGTCAGAAAATTTGTTGATTTTGACATGTTTATACATATGGGAATTGAGGTGGCTTGGTAATTGATTTGAGTCCTAATGGGTATAAATAAGAAATTCAATTTGACTTTAATATGAAAGGAAGGCTTCCATATGCATATTAACTTGTAAATCTTCATGATATGGATAAATGATCGCAAATTGAAATGATTTTTGACTTATGTAAGAGATTAGCTTTATTAAAAGATTTAATATGCAGACGGATGCCAACATTGAGAAGGATGAAACTAAGAAATCTATTAACAACTCAACATTTCATATATATGAATCTCTTGATTTAATCATATGCATTATATAAATGCATTTCTAGAAATTCACAGTTAATGCTATTCTAATATTGGAAAGAGTTTTTCTCTGCTCAAGCACTAGCTAGCTACATAGAAACCCTACTAGTCTTTCTGTTAGCAAAACTAAGAGGACAATAAACCGTAATAGTTTTGAGGTCTAAAACTCCTAAAAAATAGACCCTATTAGCTTCAAACTTAAAATGTCTCAAAAGACCAAAGCAACAAGACATTCATCTATATTGAGCAAATGAAAGGATTCATCTAAAGATTAGACATCCACCCTAAAATTGTCTAATTTTTTCCCTTAAACAACAAGTTTGTTATTGTCGTGATACAACAATTGAAATTTATTTGTTCAAGAAAAACTCAAGAGTTGCTCAATAGAGCCTAGTGAGAATGAAACGGATAAGCAAGAGCGTGGCCTTAGTGCATCTTCGAAAATGTCAACCTGAAAGGGTCTTCAAAGAGGATGAGGCTTGAAAGAGGCTTTGGGAGACTGAGGACCTGAAGAAAGCTTCAAGGGTGCCCAAATGAGGCTTTAGGGTTGAAAAATGTGGCTAAGAACAATGTGCATTTAAAACGTAGATTTTCATTATTTACCATGATTTTCTTAATCAACACAATATATACAAGCCTAACAAATGTTAATGCATTATATTAAATTCATCTACACTATATTGCTACTCTATTTAAACAAACTTCACCGACTTATAGATTGAAATAACTAAAGAATACAATGTTTTCATGTTAGAATAAGATATCCCTATTCTCAATCTAAATGACCCAATTAGAATTTGATATCTTAACCTCAGATTGCCTAAATTGGGTTCATCCATGTTGGTCTAGTTGACCCTAATTAAGCCAACCCAACTCTAGGCCCAATTTAGACCAAACTGTAAGCCTAATTTAAACCAAACTCAATCCCAAGTTGAAGTTAAACTTGAATTAACTAGGTAAACCCATGCCTAAACCTAGTGGACCAACCTAGGCTCAAGCACATTTAGAAGCCTAATCCACATGATTAGGACGATACACAAAGTCGAAACTAGCTCAAGCACAACTAAACTAGCTAAGGTTGGACCTAGCCCAATATTACCTTTAAACTTGGCTAATGCTAGTGGCCACTAAATTAAGGTGAACAAAATGTGCATGAAACAGTGGCAACCTTTCCTAGTCACTAATAGATGGAAACAACAAGCATTACTTGTACATGGCATTATAAAAAGACCTTTAGTGATACCTTTATTTGGCTACTACAAAAACATCATTCTTTTATAGTGATGACTTCCTATGGCCTCCACTAATTGGAGACCTTTTAGAAGTGGTTGTATTTTACACATTACTAAAGTTATCGTATTATTGTTGGCCTTGTCCCCACAAAAGTCATGAGAAAATATAGTAGTGACATATGTTTGTTGCGACTAAAAGTTCCTAAACATATAAATCTAGTAATACTTCATTTACTTTTTCTAATGAAAATATATATACTTATTTATAATTAATATGAATCTCTCGAATAAGTATATGTATGTAATGTTTTATACTAATGTTTGTAATACATATGTCGTGGGACTTGTGTTACAAAATTAACTATATTTAATAAGTAAAATATCTAGAGAATAGGAATAAGACACATCCTTATTGGAATAAGATATCCCAATACTTGATTTCTTTGGTTTCAACTAGAATTTGATATCCCAACCGTCGTGTTTAAGCCTAACTAAAATAGCCAAGAGTAGTCGGGCGAAAGTTTGGATACCCAGGATAATTAAAAAAAAAAACAAACAAAATTTAACCTAGGTTAATGTATCCTTTCGACTAAGCTAAATCTAGCCGCCACTAAATCTACACTGAGTGAGCACAATTTAATCACGAACTTTGTTGGTTGCCACTAATTAACATTAAATTCCAATTGTAAAAGGTATTGTAGTAGGATCATCAATGACGAATTTATTTCACTGCCACTAAAAGGTCCTCATTTTAGTGACAATTTTCTGGTGCTACCATTAATTGGAGACCTTTTAGAAGTGCTTATGTTTTACCCTTTACAAAAGTAGTCGTATTGGTGCTAGCCAAAACTAGATGCCACTTAAGTAATCAAAGGATATGTTGATGGTATATTATACTCATCACTTGCCTAAATGTGTAAATTTAATAATATTTCATTCACTTTTTTCACATAGAAAGTATATAATTGTTTATATCTGATACAAATCTCTAAAGTCAGTACATGTATATAACATTTTATTTAATGTGTGTATATGTTATGGGACTTATATTAGACATATTAGGATTATTTAACCAATAGATTTTTTGTTATTGTGTTTATCTAATAGAATTGAACTTCTAATTCTGCTATTCAACTATTAAGTCGAGAAGAATTAATACAATCTTGATTTATTAGTTTCAAAAAATTAATAATCAAAAGTAAGAGTTGAATTCTACTTTCATATATTTGAAGATAAATGAAATTGGGTTAACCAAAATTATCATCAATCCTTTCTCTCTTCCCTCCCCCCCACCTCGATTACCCCACTGTATTTTAATGTATGAATCTCTAAAGTCGATGTAAGTATATAATCTTTTGTATTAATGTTTGTAATAGATATATGTCACGGGACTTCTATTAGAAAACTTAACTATGTTTAACACACAAGTAGAGATTAATTGAAATATTTAGAGAATAGGAATAGGGATATCTCTTACCATTGGAATAAGATATCCCAATTCTCAATTTGGATTACCACAAGTAAAATTTGATATTCCAACCACAATTACCTAGTTGTGTTAAGCCACACTAACCTAAGCAACCACTTAAAAAAAATGGGTTTTTTGTGGCGGTTTTTTTGTGGCGATTTTGAAATTCGTCGCAAAATATGTTTTTTACGGTGATTTATCCAACTTTTTGCAACGATTTTGAAAAATTGCTGTAAAATTAATTAATTAAAATTAGAAAATTAAATTTTACTAATAAAAAAATAAAAAATTAAATTTAGCGGTGATTTTGTCAAAACCACCGCCAAATTCATTAATAAAAAAATTCAAAAAAATTAAATTTAGTGGCGATTTTGTAGAAACCCTCGCAAAATTCAATAATAAAAAAATCAAAAATTAAATTTAAAAAAAATAATAATTTAAAATTAAAATTAAATTAAATTTTACAAAATAATCTAAATTTTTTTATTTTTTAATCAATTAATTTATTTAATTTCATTCAATTAAATTAAATAATTTATTTATTTTAAATGTATCAATTAATTTATTTATTTTAAATTAATTAATCAATTAATTTATTTAATTTAATTAAGTAGTTTAAAACATTTTATGTTCAATTAATTAATTTAATATGCTAACTCTTTTTTAGGTGTTTTGAGAGTTCAATTAATTAATTTAATTTAATTCAATTCAATTAAAAATAAAATTATTTTTTTATTTTATTTAATTTGGGGCCAAGTGTAATTTCAAAAACTTGAGTTTGTGGGTGCAAAGCGAATTTTGAAAAATAGTGGTTCGATTACTTTATAATTAATATACGCGAGTATATTACAAGGTGGCTTTGCAGATCAGGTGGCTTCGCGCAGATACGCATGTACAGGAGGTCACGAGATCGAAATTTGGGGAATACATTTGTTGGAATAAATTCCAGTAGGCGCGATGGGGCGGGCGCGACCGCATATGGCGAGGGTTCGCGGTAGTGGGTGTGCAGGAGCGGGGCCTGGCACGCGCGCGCGCTTTTGGGCCTGCATGCGGGAAACAATGGTGCCGCAAAAAATTAACAAAATCACTGTTAAATTATTTTTGATAATTAAATTTAATATTAAATTCAATTAATTTTAGGGGCAGTTTTAAAACTGCCACTAAATTTAAAAAACTGGTGCTAAAAATATCACTTAGCAGCGGTTGATAAAAATCGTCGCTAAATGCTGCGCGACAGCTATATCAGCGGCGGTTTTCAAAACCCCGCCACTAAATGCCAAAAAATCGCCGCTAAAAATTAATCTTTTTGTAGTGAACTCCAATTGGACTAATCCAACTCTAAGCTCATACCCCAAGTTGAGACCAGTCCTAAATCAACAAATACGTCCAAGCCTGAGCCTAGTTGGCTAGCCTAGATTTCAACCCTGTTGAAGATTTAAACTATGGCTTAATCAAGCTTAACGATGGTATTAGATAAAAAAATGGGACTAAAGCTTAGAGATTAGATAGATAAAATACCAACCCAAAGGATGTAAGAAGAGACATCAGGAAAGTCTATGGTTACCCTAACGGGGGTCTGATTTGATACAAGGTGTAACCTTGAAGTGATATTTAGTGAGATAAAGAACCCATGAAAACTCAAGGATGCGAGATAGACTTATCAAGTAAAACTAACCTAGTGAATGTTGGGAAATTAATTTAAAAACTTGTTTAATTGAAACCAAGATTTAAGAGAAGTGAGTACAGGATAAAATATAGTGAAGAAGTACCAACTAAAGAACCTAAGGCACTAAGAATGGCAGACAATAGTTCTCACGCGACAGCACTACGACTGTCGTTCTGCAGCTGTATTTGGGTAAAGACAACGAAGTATATGTAAGAGGAGGAAAAGGATGATGGCGACGACATACCTCACAACAACATTAACTTGGTCAAGTAATAGACATAATTGTGCAATGGGTAGGTGAGGGAGAATGTAAACTAGGGTAAAATAAGTGGTATGGTCGTCAAGGGTATGTTTTAATTTTTTATAAAAGTTGAGGGTGAAATAGTATTTGGAATATGTTATGAAGGAATGGAATGAGAATTCTATCGGGTCTCGTTCTGAAGTAATAATGAAACACGTTTCTTCCTGATTCCCCATCCCATTCCATCTACCACCATTCCATCAACCAAGAATGACCCTATAGGAGCTCCCAAGACATAAGTCAAGTGGCAGACAAGTGATATATTGGATTTAGTACCATTAGGTCATGAGTTTAATACTTAGCTTAAGCAAGGGCTAAAGCTCCCCTTGCTATTTACCTTTTCTGCGAAAATTAAAGGTACGAGCGGCGGGGGATTGCGTAAAGACAATAATGTCAAGAATAATCCTATAGAAAACTCTTTTAAAGTATTATATTCATTAGGTCCAAGTTTCAATTAGCCATATGATCAAACACATATCCCATATCATATCCTAAATGTCAAGTGTCCAATATGGATAATTCACAATTTCCAAAGAGTCCATGTAAAACAAATATCAATAACCTATAGCTCCACTAAAGAGGATATAGAACATAAGCTTTTTGTTTGGCTAAATCATTTTTTTTTGTTTATTATCTTTTTGGCTATGACAAGAATCCCTAATATAATAAACAAAATATATCTTCTTTGTAGAGGACATTCAAAAGGGAAAAAGTATGTAATAGATTTAGAAGTAATAGGATGGTGATGCTAGACCCATTATTTGATTTTGATAATGTTTTGATGATTTGTATCTTAACAAAAAAATTTACTAAGTGTTACTTTGATGATGTTGAAATAAGTGATTTGAATTTAGAAGTTGTTGTTGTCAAAATACAATAATGAATTTATTTGACTGGGAACGTCGTTGTTTGACCCCTTAAGTCTACAAGGAAAGAAACAGTCAGAAGATGTGGGAAGATCCTCGAGTAAATACTCTAATACTTAAACTAGACATTGAAAATGTAAAAAATTGTAGAGCAGAATTTTCATCAGTATTAGATACATACATTTCCTAAAATGAGTGTCTACTTATTTATAGAGGGGTATAGAGTAATCCGATGTAGTCCATGATTAGAATTCTTATAGATAACATCTATCTTGACATTTGGGAATCCGTTAGGATTAAAATTCTTATGGATGATATTTATCTCAATATTTGAAATCCTTTTAGAATTAGAATTCTTTATGGATAATTGTGTATTCTTTTTTTGGATACACATACACATGAAATGCCTTTAAAAAATTGTTTGCGCAATTTTAAATAATAATATTTTTAGAATTTTAATATATTCTAATAATTTTGTTGATTTTTTTTTTTTTTAGAGGATGAGCCTTGAGAGTGATGTAATGTTTCCAAAGGAGTAAATGAATGGTTTGACATAAAAAATGATTCATTCCCTTACTTTACCAAACAGGCACCTTGTGCACTTTTTAGTAGCAACAAATCTTTCTCGTATAGTAGTGATAATGTTTCATATATTAACATGATATCAAGGATTTAAATAAGTTCAAAGACATTCTACTTGGAAAACTTATCAAAAAAAGAAAAAGATATTGTGCTTTAGGTAGAGAAAATTTTGCCCCTACTAATTGAAGTTCACCATGCATAATGCCTCTTCAAATTAAAATAATATGTCAAAAGATTCTAGAATGTTTCAAAACATGGATGCCATCAGGTGTGAAGTGTGACAAATATTGCCACCTAATAAACCATTATTTAAAATATCTTACTATTTTATTTCACATGCATAGCATGAGCCACAATACATCTAGTTGGAAATAAATCAAAGACTAACATTTAATTTTAAGTCTTTCCACATTCTCCTCCAATGTACTCACTATGTTTTGATAGATTCAAATCTTTTGTTTCAATATTTTCTATCTTTTTTCTTTCCAAATTTCACTCTTCTACACCTTTATATACCTTCCTCGGGCAAGAACATTTTAGCGTTCAAAGTAGTTTTCTCAATTAAAAAATTGTAAGCGGCTATGGTTAATGGATCGTACTAATCCATTGGGTTGGCCTTCTACTTGGCACTTAGCCTGGTCCCCAAGCCAGATTTTGGTCCAAAAACTCGGATAGCATTCAAGTTGAGATTCTTGCACCAATAACTGATTCTATCAATTTTAAACAATTCGCACGCTGATCATCATCAGCTCGTAATCTTCATCGAATCCGAGATCTTCGAGGATGATCCCTATCACTACCGTTCATCTCATCCCTTTACCCTCCCATGACGGTCGGTCACATGCAAGGTACCTTCATTTTTATATAAGCTAGCATGATCATAAGCCAAAGTATGTTCTTTCCAAGTCTTAACAACACTCTGAGATTCTGAATCCTCATTGACTTAAGCATCGGAGTGCTTCTAGGTGCCTGCCACCCCACCCCAAAGATCGTCAGACCGTGACATTTTGGAGCCGTTACAACTAATCCTATCAACCTCGTTGGGCCAGAAGGAACATTTGATGCCTACCATAGGGCTTGGTAAAACTTACCTACCCCACACGTCTAATCCCTATAGTCTCCTCTACAAACTATCCATAGTTAGAACAAAAGGCCACAACAATATGACCCCAAATAAGAAAGATCCAAACACCAGCAACCATTAACCAGAGAATTCGACAACTATGAAGGCCTTCATTTGAACCATTTGGCAACTCCAAAACCAAGTTGTCGAGTTAACCCACAACCAACAGTGCGACTAGAGCAATGAGCGGGTTGACAATGATGCAGAGGTCAGTCATCATCAACAACTCTAGGCCACCCATACTCCTACTCCTTCACTATCAACATCCTTGTACACTCTGAGCCACCTCTTCTCGGAGTTCATTAGATCCGTACCCTTGCTAGAAGGATTCCGCCTTCCTGCAACATTGGAGCTATATGATGGAACCACCGACCCTTAGGATCATCTAACGATGTTTAACTCCTTGATGTTGTTAAATAGGGGAATTGACCTGATCATGTGCCATGCTTTTCCTAGCACTTTGAAAAAGTTCACCTTGCTGTGGTTTTCTACCCTTGAGGCAGCCTCCATTCATGACTTTTTTTATCTTACCACTCGCTTCCTCACCCACTTTCTTCACCAGCCGAGCTCATCAAAAACCTTAGCTAGTCTGATCAACTTGAAGCAAGGAGAAAGTGAGCCGCTATGAGCTTTCATGAATTGATTTAACCAGGAAACCATCCAAATTAGGGATCTCAACCTGACTGTCTCTCTACATGCCATCATGGCAGGGCTTAAGTCGGGGCCCTTTGCCAACTCTCTGGCTCGAAAGCCTCCTATCGACTTGGACGAACTCCGACTACGAGCAATGGCTATATAACTGTGGAAGAAGTGTCATCTTCCAAACATAGTAACTACCAACCATAGGTCCAATCACAACCGAACCAACGGTGATGCGAACCCCATATACCAATATGGCACCCACAAATCAAATTGGAACAAAACCCCAAGTAAGATTAAAACAGATTTATAAAAGACAGAAAGAAAGAACCTTGACCTGATGATTTTTGGAGAATCATGAACCAAAGATATAAACGCCACTTCCAAGAAAGAGAAGAGAAGGTGGAAGATAAGTCGGATTTGATCACCACAAGTATTCACTTGATAAGGTCAGAAAGTTCTTCAAAAGAACAAGCTCTCAAATTTGCCTTCAAAATTATATGTCTTATTTACACATAGATATAGTCTTTTTATAGGAAAATATAATCCTAAACTAAGTCCTAAATCTAATGGGTTTTAGTTAGCCCAATCCAAATAGAAGTAGGAATAACAAAAGTAACCCAATCCAACTACAAGTTGGAATAATAAAACTAACCTAATCCAACTATAAGTTGGAATAGTCAAACTAACCTAATCCAACTATAAGTTGGAATAGTCAAACTAACCTAATCTTGTTGCACTTGGACTTGAATAATATTTCTAATATTTTGGCCCAATTGCTTTTGTGATTCCTCTAGGTTATTCAATCCAAATCACTTATGACTCTTGGCCCAAGCCTCCTTGATTAGCCCATTTAAACATTCTTTCATCCTTTTAGCTTTGACCCCTATCATTGGTCCTTCATGGATGTTAAATGGATCATTGGTGTTGCCTTGATCTCTATCATTCCCTCTCTCCTCAGGAGGATTTGTCCTCAAATCGTCACCTGTATCAAAAGGAGAAAGATTAGACACATTAAATGTAGTACTGACATTATACTCAACAAGCAAGTCCAGCTTGTAGGCATTATCATTGACTTGTGCAATCACTTGGAATTGGCCATCTCCTCGTGGTTGTAACTTCGATTTTCTCTTCATTGGGAACTGTTCCTTGCGCAAATGCAACCAAACCCAATCACCTAGTGTAAATATCACTTTTGTACGCCCTTTGTTAGCTTGACTAGCATATTGCTTAGTTCTTTTTCGATGTGTTGTTTGACCTTCTCATGTAGCTATCTCACAAATTCAGCCTTTTTCTTCCCATCCATACTAGCCCGCTCCTCAATAGGTAGTGGAATCAAGTCCAACGGAGTTAATGGATTAAACCCATAAACGACTTCAAATGGAGAGGAATTTGTTGTTGAATGCACACTCCGATTATAAGCAAACTCCACGTGCAGCAAGCACTCTTCCCAGTTCTTCAAGTTCTTGTGGGCTATAGAACGCAACAAGGTAGTTAAAGTCCTATTCACCACTTCTGTTTGCCCGTCAGTTTGCAGATGACAAGTAGTAGAAAATAAGAGTTTTGTTCCCAACTTACCCTACAAAGTTTTCCAAAAGTAGCTAAGGAACTTCACATCTCGGTTTGAAACTATTGTCTTTGGCATTCCATGAAGTTGCACGACCTCCCTAAAGAATAATTCGGCAATGTTTGTTGGATTATCGGTCTTGTGACATGGTATGAAGTGAGCTATCTTTGAAAACTTGTCAACCACAACAAACACAGAATCTCGGCCCTTTTTGGACCTAGGTAAACCCAATACAAAATCCATAGAAATATCAGTCCAAGGTTCATTAGGTATGGGCAAAGGTGTGTACAAACCATGAGGTAAGACTTTAGACTTAGACCGTCTACATGTTATGCATTTATAATAAATACGTTCAACATCTCTCTTCAGGTGTGGCCAAAAGAAATGCTCACTTAACACCTCTAATGTTTTCCTAACACCAAAGTGTCCCATTAAACCACCTCCATGTGCTTCTCTAACTAACAGTTCTCTCAAATATCCACGAGGAATACATAACCTATTTTCCCGAAACAAGTAACCCTCATGCTTATAGAATTTCCCAAAAACAGCTCTCTCACAAGCACTAAACACATTAGTAAAATCAGAATCATTGACATACAAATCCTTAATGTGCTTAAAACCTAATAATTTTGTCTCCAAAATAGATATCAAGGTATACTTGCGAGATAATGCAAGCTTGTACTTCATCACATAAAGGAATGTTTCTATGAATTCAACCCACTTGGCATGCCTTCGATTTAACTTACCTTGTCCCTTTAAATGCTTCAAAGACTCATGATTAATATGAATTACAAACTTCTTAGGCCACAAATAATGTTGTCATGTCTCCAAGGTGCGAACTAAGGCATATAACTCTTTATCATAAGTCGGATAATTTAGTGCTGCTCCACTAAGCTTTTCACTAAAGTATGCTATAGGTTTTTGTTCTTGCAGCAAAATAGCCCCTATACCTATACCAGAAACATCACATTCAACCTCAAAAGTTTTGGTGAAATTAGGTAATGCAAGCACTGGTGCAGAACATAACTTCTTCTTAATCAAATCAAATGCATGTTGTTGCTCTTGATCCCATTTGAATCCTACATTTTTCTTAATAACCTCAATCAATGGTGCTGCTAACGTGTTGAAATCTTTAACAAATCTTCGATAGAAACTTGCTAACCCATGGAAACTACGTACCTCACTAACATTCTTAGGTGTAGGCCACTCCTTAATTGCCTTAACCTTTTCCTCATCAACTTCAATTCCCTTTGACGTTATCACATAACCCAAAAACACAATTTGACCTGTGCAAAAGGAACACTTTTTCAAATTAGCATACAACTTTTCTTTCCTTAACACATCAAGCACACTATGCAAATGCCTAACATGATCATCTAGACTCTTGCTGTACACCAATATATCATCAAAGTAGACAACAACAAATTTTCCAATGAAAGCTCGCAAAACATGATTCATCAACCTCATGAAAGTACTAGGTGCATTAGATAAACCAAAAGGCATTACTAACCACTCATATAAACCATGTTTAGTTTTAAATGTTGTTTCCATTCATCACCCTCTTTCATTCTAATTTGATGATATCCACGTTTTAAATCAACTTTAGAAAACACACAAAATCCATGCAATTCATCCAACATATCATCTAATCTAGGTATGGGATGTCGATACTTTACAGTGATTTTGTTAACGGCATGGAAATTGATACGTATTCGCCAAGTTCCATCCTTCTTAGGCACAAGTAATACTGGAATTGCACGTGGACTCATGCTTTCCCTCATGTACCCTTTTTTTAGTAACTCCTCAACTTGCCTTTGAAGTTCCTTAGTCTCCTCAGGATTACTCCTGTAAGCGGGTCTGTTTGGAATTGCAGCACCGAGTATAAGGTCTATTTGATGCTCTATTCCCCTCTTTGGTGGTAGTCCATCAGGGATATCTTCGGGAAACACATCTTTGAAGTCTTGCAAAAGAGTTGTAACAACACTAGGCATAGAATTGTTAAGGTCGTTAGTGGAAAGATAAACATCTTTATACAATAACACATATATTTGCCTCTTAGTTAGAAAAGCAGCCCTCACATCACTTTCTTTTACATAAACACTCATTTTTTCCTTCTCATTATCTCTATTTTTCATGGTTGTGCCACTTTTCTTTTGCACACTTTTAGTGTCTCTTCCTTTTCTAGTCCAAGCCTCTCCTCTCTTCTTTCGTTCGCTCTCTCTTAATCTCACTTGATCCTCATAAACTTGATTTGAGTTAAAGGTACAAGAGTGAATGTCCTCCCTTCCTTAACAAATGAATATACGTTTTTGAACCCATCATGGATAGTCCTTTTATCATACTGCCATGGCCTCCCTAGTAACAAGTGTCTGGCATGCATTGGTACGACATCACATAAGACCTCATCCTTTTATCTTCCGATAGAGAATGATACTAGCACTTGTTTGGTTACCTTTACTTCCCCACAATCATTCAGCCACTGTAATTTGTATAGCCTAGGATGTGTCGTAGTAGGTAGACTCAACTTTTCCACTAATTCAGTACTAGCCACATTAGTACAGCTTCCCCCATCAATTATTACACAACAGACCTTATCTTTAATATGGCATCTAGTATGGAAGATGTTGTCTCGTTGCATTTCTTCATCTTCCTTCACTTGCACACTTAAAGCACGCCTTGTCACAAGTAATTTTCCATCAGCGGGGTACTCCATATTTTCTTCATCAGTAGCATCTTCTAAAGGTGGCATTTCATCTTCATCACTCTCCACTTCAGACTTTATATTTCCATCATCCTTTAGAATCATAGTTCTCTTATTAGGACATTGAGAAGCTATCTGCCCTCTTCCCAAACATTTAAAGCATTTGATGTCTCTATTTTTTCCCTTGAAATGCCTCAACCTTGCCCTTATCTTGGTTGTCATCTTTATGCTTAGTAAGGTCAGCCTTAGGCTTCAAAGATACCTTATCTTCCCTTTTACCCCAATTTGGCTTCCATGTAGAGGTAGAACCTAAATTGTTACCAAATCGAGCTGTGGATCCCTTTCTTTTGAGTTGTTTTTCCACCTTCATAGCCATATGAACCATGTTCTCAAGCACCACAATTCAACAAGATTGGCAATGTCCCTATTCAAACCATGCAAAAACCGTGCCATAGTGGCCTCTCTATCTTCCTCCACATTGGCTCTAGCCATGATTATTTCCATCTCTTTATGGTAGTCCTCCACACTCTTAGACCCCTGTGTAAGGCCTTATAATCGCTGGTATAGTTCCCTATAATATGAACTAGGAACAAACTGCTTCCTCATGACAGCCTTCATGTCCTCCCAAGTGTTTATAGGGCGTTCCCTATTTCTTCTTATATTTATCACTACTTGATCCCACCAAACTACCGCATAATCCACAAACTTAGCTGCGACTAACTTCACCTTTTTCTCTTCGAAAAAGTTGTGACACTCGAAGACCAACTCCACTCGTTTTTCCCATTCAAGGTATACATTAGGATCCGTTTTTCCTTGAAAAGAAGGGATTTTCCTTTTAATATTGCTAAGATCCTTATCAAACCTATTATCCCATCTTCCTCTATCATTCCACTCACAATAGAATCTATCATTACCATTACCTCTCCGACCAGCTCTAAATTGACTCCTACTACCATTAATAGCACTATCTTCACCTTCCAAATCTTCCCCATAGTCAGCCTCATATTCGTTAGTGTTACCATGCAAATTTGGATCTCTCCTTTGCTGCCCCCATTGCAAATTAGTTATAGCAACATCTTGTTTCTCCAATTTGTCCTTGATTTCTCCAAACATGATGTTCATCCTTTCAAATTCTCGCCCTTGCCTGTATTTTTATCCCTATCCATTAATATGTTTAACTCCCTCACGTGACTCCACTATAAAATTTTTTATTTTTTTTCTTTTTGCTTGTTTTTTTTTTGCTTGTTTTTTTTTTTTTAATTGATAAATTGCATATGGGATTATGAATAGATGATGATGAAACGAACAAGAAAATATGAACAACAAGATAACAAAATAAAAGATATGAATAACAGGATAATGAAACAAACAATATGAATAGCGAAATGATGAATCAAAGAATATAAACCCCAAGATGATGAAATGAACAATATCAACAGTAAGATGATGAGAACACAAGGAAAAGAATTAAATTTGGATAATCAAACCTGAGTTAATACCCAAAGCTCTGATACCAAGATGATGTGAACCCCATATACCAATATGACACCCACAAATCAAATCGGAACAAAACCCTAGGCAAGATTAAAACAGATTTATAAAAGATAGAAAGAAAGAACCTTGACCCGATGATTTTTGGAGAATCATGAACCAAAGGTATAAACGCCACTTCCAAGAAAGAGATAAGAAGGTGGAAGATAAGTCGGATTTGATCGCCACAAGTATTAACTTGATAAGATCAAAAAGTTCTTCAAGAGAACAAGCTCTCAAATTTGCCTTCAAAATTATATGTCTTATTTACACATAGATATAGTCTTTTTATAGGCAAATACAATCCTAAACTAAGTCCTAAATCTAATGGGTTTTAGTTAGCCCAATCCAAATAGAAGTAGGAATAACAAAAGTAACCCAATCCAACAACAAGTTGAAATAATAAAACTAACATAATCCAACTATAAGTTGGAATAATAAAACTAACCTAATCCAACTATGAGTTGGAATAGTCAAACTAACCTAATCTTGTTGCACTTGGACTTGAATAATATTTATAATATTTTTGCCCAATTGCTTTTGTGATTCCTCTAGGTTATCCAATCCAAATTGCTTATGACTCTTGGCCCAAGCCTCCTTGATTAGCCCATTTAAACATTCTTTCATCCTTTTAGCTTTGGCCCTTGTCATTGGTCCTCCATGGATGTTAAACGGATCATTGGTGTTGCCTTGATCTCTATCAAGCGGCCAGGGGCATCTACCGAGCATCACCGACACCTTAAAAGGAGAACTTGACCCAAACACACAAGAAATTGAAGGCAGGAAGAATGTGAAGACTCTTGGGAAACCAAGGTTCAAAAATCAATCTTAAACACAAAAGTGAGAAGCGAGAAAATGGCATACAAGTGCCTTTATATATTCGCAGGACGCATCCAATAGATAGAGATCAAATGTCGCCAAACACCTACAAAGATTATGCCACCTGTCACACCCCCTTACGCGCATTAAACACCTTAGGTTAAAATGTTGAAACAACTCCCTGTCTGCCCACAGCGTCACATCTTCCAGAATAGATGCCTCAAATTTCAAGACCGTGTGCGTTACTTGCCAGAACCTCAAAAAACACCCCCCGGAACCGTCGAGCTCGGCCATATCAAGCTTGGCCTTAGCAAGCTCGATCCCAACAAGCTTGGTCTAAAGTCAAGACAAACTAAAACGTTACCACTACCTTAGCCACGTTTTGAGCTCAGATGCTCACCCCTGCGAACATCTAGCCTGGGGGGCTTTAAACCGTATTAATCCATTAGGCCAGCCCACTGCTTGGAACTTAGCCTGGTCCCTAGGCCAAATCTTGGTCCAAAAGCTCGGATAGCATTCAAGCTAAGATTTTTGCACTAGTAACTGATTCTATCAACCCCGAACAATTCGCATGTTGATCCTTATCAACTCGTAATCTTCATTGTTTCTATGATCTTTGAGGATGATCCCTATCACTATCATGTATCTCAGCCTTATATCCTCTCACGACGGTCGGCAACACACAAGGTACCTTCATCTCTATATAAGCCAGCTTTATCACAAGACAAGGTATGTTCTTTCCAAGCTTTACCAACACTCTGAGATTCTGAATCCTCATTGACTTAAAAGTCGAAGTGTTTGCAAGTGCCCACCACCCCACCATGAAGATCACTAAACTGTGACATTTCGTCGCCATTACAGCCAATCCTACCAACCTCGTTGGGTTGGAAGGAACAGGTAAAAAGGTAGTAGATTTAAAAAATGGAGTAGAGAAATGTTATTTCTCTGTGAAAAAAAATTCAAGAATGACAAAGTGCTAGGTGGCCATATATAACTGCTCTATAAGATCAATAAAGAGCAAAAAATTGCTTGTGATGGTTTAAGCCTTGTTACAAGAGATGAATATGTTTGTTTGATATGTCTAGAGAATTTCAAACACAATACTCACTTTTCGAGCATACAAAAAGCAGTAATGAAGGGAATAAAAAAATGGTTTTGAACCTTCCTACTCAACTGGTCTAATCGTCTAATGTTAGCTCTAATGTTGGTGATAGTTTTAATTTAGCAAATGCTTTACTAGTAAGATGGAGTAGCAAAAGGAGAAGATGGACTTTTAGAGATAACCTACTCATACCACTACTTGATTTTGAGGACTAGGCAGTGATCACCTATGCCAAGAATCTAATGAGTTTGTTAAGAGTGCAAGTAAGCAACAAAGACAAGGCTAAAGAGTATTCCCCTCCGATAAAGAAGAAAAAACTAATTGGTAGATGAGAATCAGGGTTGAAGATCAATGAATTGCTATGTTTGGAAGAGACTAACATGGAGAAAGAAAAGGCTACTATAGTGACTTATCAAATGAGGGGTTCAAGTTTCTCTTTTAGATCATAGTAGTGTTATGCTTGCAAGAAATCTTTTTCAAACTATCAAGCCTTATGGTGCCATAGATTGCACCATACCAAATAACACAAGAAATACTCTATAAATATGGTTGCACCCTTTCCTAGTGCATGGGCCACATACAATTAACAAGTGGTCACTTGGCTTGACATGAGCTTCCATGAGTAGGGACCATCAAAGTTTCCAAAGGGAGTCATATCTTTTAATGTGAACAGGTCTAATTACTTAATTGTCATAAAGGTGGATACAAAGAGAAGAAGTTTTGGGTTGAAATTCTCATCTTTTCCTATTTTATTTTTCTATGATTGGTGGAAGTTTTAATTCTCCTTATCTTCTTCTTCTTTTTGTTTTATAGTAGAAGTCTTTGGCGTTATTTGTTGTGATTGAGCATCAATTTGTTTGAAAAACAACTAGAAATGGATAATAAGAAATATTTTCATAAGTCACGTAAATAATTTTTTCAATTCAAAATATGTTCTTTTTTTGTATAAGTAGAATTATTATTACTTTATTACAACAATTAAATTTATTTTTCTTAGGGAATAGTTCAAACAAATTCTGTGACCAAAGCCTTAAGGTCCAAGGCACCACAGGAGGAAAAGTAACTGTCGGGCTCAATCCACTTTTTGGGAGTGCTAGGATGCCAGAGGCCTTTGAATGAGTCTTCAGGGTCTTTGAGGGGTTGGTCTCTAGATTGGTCCAAAGGATCTTCCGAGGACAAGATCTGAGACCATTCTGCAATACAAAGTAGTTAGAAGGCATGTGGGGATTTTTCCTATGCGGGCCTTTTGATGCCTAAGTTTGATAAAGATATTTTGAAACAAAAATGTATGCATGCGTGTATACTGTAAGTTCGGGACAAACAATAGTTCAAGTTTGGGGATATTTGAAGTGAGAATTTATTTACATATTTATTGGTCATAATTGAGTAGTGTTTTTAGTATTTTATGTGTGTTCTATTTGGAATTTTCTAGTGTTTTGAGTTTTCTTTATAAATATTTAATTTCTAGTACTTTTTATTATTTTATAAAAATATTACTTGGTGTTTGGGTTAAAAATAAAAAAAATTATAAAGTTAATTTCAAAATTAATACTATAAATTACTATTAGAATATAAATAAAAATATAAGTATTATAAATAATTAATAGTATAATATAATTAGAGTTAATATAATTACTAGTATACCAAATATTAAATATTATATTTTATATTATACTTTATTATATAATATATATTATATTATGTATATATATTATATATTATTTTATAAAGTGTCGTGGAGATGGCGTGAACATGGCAGATTAGGGTGCCATATGCATATATACATATATATATATATATATAATAAGGGATTTTGGCAGGGAGCATGGAAGGCCTTGTGGGCGGCGGCCATTAAAGGAGTTGAAGAATTTGGAGAAGGAGGGCAGCGCACACGAGATTGAAGAGGGAAGCATGCAGCAGGCGCAGGCAGACGATTTGTTTAACCCAAATTTTAATAGATCCAGGCTAGGAAATTTTTGTCTACTTCTTCTTTATTTAATTAAATCTCTTATGCTTCTATGTTATTTTAAATTTTAATTAATTCTATCATGAATTAATTTGTTAAATTAAGGTCATGTATTGGGTGAAATTATGATTGGATATTTTTTATTATTTTATGTGATTGAATAAATTGAGTTATGTTGAGTTGTGTGGTATTGAATTTAATGATTGTAAATAATTGACCACTATTTATATAATTTTATGTCTAACTTGAGATCGAAAGGAGATAGATTGGGGATTGTATCATAGGTACCTTACACCATAAAGTAAAATTAATTAGAAATAAAATTCGATTTCTTTGTGTAACTTTTAGCGATAAGTTAGGAATTTTGACTATTATAATCCATTTTCATTTAATTAAACTTTCATAAAAATATAGGAAGTTATTAAATGAGAATATACTCGTTATAACCTAAAAATAGGATAACGAGTGCGTTGGGAGATTTTGTCGTCACATACTCAATTTACCAATTCATTTGCATAAAAATTTATGATTTGCATTGCATAACTAGGTTCATATATGTGCCTTAATTATTAAAATCCACTTATTTTTTTGATTCTAGTTGCCTTCTAAATCAATTTATTTTATTAATTTAATTAATTTATTTATTCTTTTTTTTGTTTTTTATTAAACCTAAAATTTTTTATTATCTAAATAATACAGAAAGTTTAAAAATTTGGTATTTGAAATTTTTTCTCATGAGAACGATATTCTTATTCACTACTATATTACTTGTTCAACTCGTACACTTGTGGTAAATTTTAGGACGATCAAGTTTTTGGCTCTGTTACTGAGGAAAGTATTCTTCAATATCAAATTAAAAATTTTTCTTTATTAATTTAGATTGTATACATACTTTTTGTGAGTGTCTTTGTCTTTTGTGTTTTTATTTTATTTTATTTATTTATTTATTTTTACCACTATTTTGACAATCTTACATAGTTTTGTTTTATGTTGCAAGTTAAGTAGTGTATGCCAAGAAATTGTGGAGAAATTTAGCCATTTGATCTGGAGATAGACAGAACCTACCGAGCAATAAAGAAAGAGACGAGATTAGCATAATAATTAACGGTCATGGCAGAAAATCAAAACCAGAACCAAAATCAGAGATTGTTATGTGATTATGCCAAGACAGACCTAATTGGAGCTCAAGCCAGCATACTGAGACCAATAGTCAATGCCAATAACTTTGAGATCAAATCAGGACTCATACAGATGGTTCAGTAAGGGTAGATTGGTGGAGATCCAACTAAAGATCCTAATGCGCATTTAACAAACTTTTTAGAGATATGCGACATCATCAAAATGAACGACGTTAGTGAGGATGTAATCAGATTGAGACTATTTCCTTTTTCGTTAAGAGATAAAGCCAAGGTGTGGTTGAATTCCAAGGCTCCAAATTCATTTACCACATGGGCAGCCGTATCTCAAGCATTCTTGAGTAAGTATTCTCCACCAGGTAAGACTGCTAAACTCAAGAATGATATTACTAGTTTTGTTCAATTTAATGGTGAATCTTTATATGAGCCATGGGAAAGGTTTAAGGAATTGTACAGACAGTGTCCATGCCATGTTCTTCCTGATTGGTTAATTGTGTAGACATTCTATAATAGTCTATCTCATTCAGTTAAAATCACTATAGATGTTGCTGCAAAGGGTGCACTAATGGGAAACTCTACAGAAGATGCATACGAGCAACTTGAAGAAATGACTTCCAACAATTATCAACAGTCTACTGAGAAAGATATGTCTAAGAAAGCCTTAGGCATGTATGAAGTTGATGGCATTAATATGTTTGGTAAGTTAGGGAATGTCAACGCTGTTTAGTCTAATTTCAATTCTGTCAGTAATTGTGATTGGTATGAGAATGCTCACTTGGGTTTTGAATGTATGTAGGTTGAGCAACCTCAGTATATTTCAAATTTTAATGGGTAGAACCAGGAAAATAATTCATATTCTAACAGCTATAATGCAAGTTGAAGAAATCACCCTAATTTTTCTTGTAGGGATCAAGGCAGCAGTAGCAATTCTCATAGTTTTCAACCGAGATCTCAAGGAGTGATGAAGCAACAGCCAAAAAGCAAGCCGTCTTGGGAGTTGGCAATTGAAAAGTTGGAGAATGCCACTGTGGAGAGATTTGAAAAGTTGGAGGCAAAAATAGATCAGATGGATAGTTTTAATAGAAATTTGGAGGTTTAATTAGGGCAGAAATCAAATGCCATAAATCTGAGTGATCAAGGCAAATTGCCCAACAAAACTAAGGTGAATCTAAGAGATGAAGTCAAGGCAGTGACATTGAGAAGTGGTAAGCAACTTGGTGAGATAAGTAGCGAACATGTTATAGGTGATGTTGATAAAAAGAATAATGTTGAGATCAGTGATGAGAATGAGCAACCGAGATACCATCCCTAATACCACCTATTAAACCTTATGTTCCTCCTATCTCATTTTCTCAAAGGCTTAAACAAAATAAGGTTGATAAGCAGTTTGAAAAAATTCTTGAAGTTTTTAAGTAGTTGTGCATTAACATTCCATTTGTAGATGCTTTAGTGCAAATTCCTACTTATGCAAAAATTTTTAAAGAAATTATGTCAAACAAGAGAAAGCTGGAGGATTATAAGACTATTGCCTTGACTAAAGAATGTAGTACTATGATTTAGAAGAAGCTGCCACAAAAGTTGAGAGATCAAGAGAGTTTTTCTATCCCTTGCACCATTGATGAAATTAATTTTGATAAGGTTTTATGTTACCTCGATGCAAGCATTAATTTGATGCCTTTTTTTATTTTTAGGAAGATTGGATTAAAAAGACAAACACCCACCACTATTTATTTTCAATTGGCTGATAGAAATATCAAATATCCAAAGGAAGTGGTAGAAGATGTTTTAGTAAAAGTAGATAAATTTATTTTTTCTCTTAACTTTATTGTTTTGGACATGGAAGAAGATTATGATATGTCCCTAATTTTAGGAAGAATTTTTCTTGCCAAAAGGAGAGTTTTGATTGATGTCCAGTAAGAAACACTTAGTCTTAGAATTTATGATGAGATAATTACTTTTAATATCAAAAACTTGGTCGCCTTAAAATTTACTGTAAATGTATGGGTCGAACAAGTAATATAGTAGTAAATAAGAATATCGTTTCCATGAGGAAATATTTCAAATACCAAATTTTTATACTTTCTATATTATTTAGACAATAAAAAATTCCAAGTTAATAAAGAACAGAAAAAGAATAAATTAATTATTTAAATTAATAAAATATAATTGATTTAGAAGACAACTGAAATCAATGAAATTAATGGATTTTAATAACTAAGGCACATGTATAAACTTAGCTATGCAATGCAAATCATAGATTTTTATGGGAATGAATTGATAAATTGAGTAAGTGACAACGAAATCTCCTAACGCATTCGTTACTCTATTTCTAAGTTATAACGAGTTTATTCTCATTTAATAACTTTTTATATTTTTATGAAATTTTAATTAAATAAAAATATATTACAATTTGTGAAATTCCTAACTTATTGCTAAAAACCGCACAAAGAAACAAAACTCTATTTTTAGTCGATTTTACGTGTATAATACTTACGATGCAATCCCCAACCTATCTCATTTCGATCTAAGGTTGGGTATCAAATCATGTAAATAATGACCAATTATTTATAGGCATTAAATCCAATACCATACAACTCAATATAACCCAATTTATTCAATCACATAAAATTATAAAAAATACATCATAATAGTTTTAGCTAATACATGGCCTTAATTTAATGAATTAATTCATGATAGAATTAATTAAAACCTAAAGTAATAATAGAAGCATAAGAAAACTAATTAAATAAAAAAAAGATAGAAATTTCCTAGCCGATCTCTACAGATCTGGGTTAAACAAATCGTCTGCTTGCGCCTGCTGCGTGCTTCCCTCTTCAATCTCGTGTGAGCTGCCCTCCTCCAAATTCTTCAATTCCTTTAATGGCCGCCGCCCTCAAGGCCTTCCATGCTCCTGCCAAAATCCCTTCTTATTATTATTATTATTATTATTATTATATATGCGTATGGCACCCTAATCCGAGTGTGATTTTGTTCACCCCTTTAACGGGGTGATGTTCACCCTCACACTTTTTGTGAGGGTGGAAAACATAACGGAACGGTATAATTATGCCGTTCCGTTATGTTTTCCACCCTCACAAAAAGTGTGAGGGTGGTGTTCACCCCGTTAAAGGGGGTGAACAAAATTGCACTCCCCTAATTCTCCATGTTCACGCCACTTTATAATAAAATAATATATAGTATATATACATAATATAATATATAATAAAGTATAATATTTAATATTTTGTATACTAATAATTATATTAACTATAATTATATTATAATACTTATTTTTGATTTATATTATAATATTAATTTATAGTATTAATTTTGAAATTAACTTTATAATTTTTTCTTTTTATTTTTATTTTTAACTCAAATACCAAGTAGTATTTGTATAAAATAACAAAAATTACTAAAAAATAAATATTTGTAAAGAAAACTCAAAACAATAGATAATTTCAAATAAAAAACATATAAAATACTAAAAATACTAGTCAATTATAACTAATAAATATGTGAATAAATTCCCACATCAAGGAGTCTCCTGAAGAGTTACATGGGGTCCAAGGTATGAGTCTTTGGGTCCCAAGCCTTAGCGTGTATGAGTATGAGAGTTCGAGTCTTCGGGACAAAGCGTGTCAAAGATCCAAAAATGTCCTTTTGTTGTGGAATAGGTGGGTAAATTATAGAGGTTTTGTGGTGGGACCCATGTTACACGTGATTTTATAGATGAGAGTCTTTTGACTCTCTGGAAAGATGCATCAAATGAGGTTGGAGAGCCTAGAGGTATTTTCGAGATCCAAGTCCCTTGATGAATATCTTCTAGGTAAATTTAAAGACTTTTTAGAGTCACCAGATGGGTTGGGCTTAGGAGAATCTGGATAAGTCTTAGGCCTTAAAGATACGAATGCTAAATAGATCCTGAAGACTTTTCGGAGGCTTTGAGAGACTCATGCTTCAGAAGATTCTTCGAGGCCATCTAGGTCTTCAAACTACTTGGAATATTTCAAGATTTTTGGTTTCGATTTTCCTAGAGCACCCAGCAATCAAAATGTATTAAAAGAAAACTACAAATAGTCTACAGACTTGTACATATGTGAGTGGGTGATTTATTAGTGCAAGTTCTTTTTGGCAATGATGTTATGGGTTGAAGGGCACGAGCACATGTATTCACTTTTCAAGAACAACCACTTGACTATATTATATACATTTGGAAAAGATGTCATTTTTAAAATTTTGTGATATAATATTCTAGCAATAATATTTTGGTAACTCCAATATATTGTACCAATTTTGTTTGCAACTTTGTTTACTAGAAGACATGCATTAAGAGTAATGTAAGGTTTCCAAAAAAGTAAAATACTAGTTATGTATGAACGATTTAATACCTCACTCTCATTTTTTTTTTTTTCTGTAAGTAAGATATATTAATTGAAAAGAGCACAAAGGCTACAAACAAACGCTAGGGCATACTCCGCAATCAGACACAAACACAGACAACCCAAACTTAAAAAACAGAGAAACCAACTCCTCAAAACATAAGAAAAAGCAAACACCAACTAATCAAGGAAGTTGAGAATTCACCAACACAAGACTCACGGAGGATATGAGATAACCAAACCTACTGCATCCATCTTCATCTTGGCATTCTCCATAGTTATTTTTTTCTTCCTTTCCCTTTCAAATGGGACTTAAAGAACCGGGGCAAACTCAAAATTCAAACTCACTGACTTATCACCCAAAAAGACATCTTTAATCTCCAAACAATCCTTTTTACCCCTGTTCTCAACATCCATAGCCGCCTCTGCTACTACCTCTTGATATCCCACCTCCCCTGGAGAGATTAATTCCCATGGAGCCGGAATATCCAGACCTTCCTTCTCAAAAGAGTAGAAACGATTTACCAGCAACACACCTGCCTCATTCAGCTAAATAACATGGGCCTTAGAGGATTACTTCGCAATTTGCACTATAAACGCTAAAGAGGGAATCTTACCAAAATTCTCCTTACATATATCACTCCGAGACATCTCCTGAATAGGCACCTGCTTTGGGACATCAGGCTTAGGCTGCTTTGGACATCTAGCCAAAGTATGACCAAACACAAAACAATGGGTACAAACAGAAGGCACCCACTGATACTCCACAAGCATGCGAATCAGCGTAGGCTTCCCAGAACATTCATTGAGACCCTTATACAAATTAATACACCTCAGAAAGGTGGAGAAGGCATCCATATCAACGCAAACATGCGCAAACTTCATACGGGATTTATCCTCAGTTGTAAAATTTGCATGAATAGGACGCCTAAGGGAAATGACAACCGTGGAAAGGCCCTTTAACGGAATATTAAAAATCTTCACCAAAATGGGCTAGGACGTATGCGTCTCTTGCCAAAGATCCATCCCCAATTCCCAAATTTTTAAAATTAAAGGACACTGGGGAAAGTGCTAAGGGCCTCCATAAAATACTCTCAACATTTTGTCCTCGTCAATAAAACGAAATAAAAAACATCAAAATTATGTGAAAGTACCTCAGGGAGACCAAAACATTGCCACATTTTCCTCGCAATGGATTGCACCTCTTGGAATGACAAACGCTTATCAATGAAATACCCAACAAGCGTATTATGCCAATGCTTCAAACCTTCCTCAATAACATCATCCGAAAATTGAACAGTAGGGAACTCGGATGGAAAATTCATTGGGGGATAAAATCCTAATTTTTTTGGCCTTCAATCATAACTAGAGTTCACCATTTCAGCCCAAGACTTTTGGGCCTGATTTGAGTGCCAAAAATTAATATCACCGGGCAACTTTCTAGTCCCATCCCCTTAACCCAAATATGACCCTCTAGAATCCGCTGCATGTCTCAAATTTCCTAGATGTACCTCGTTGGCCCGCTGGACTTTACTAGCGTACGACCTGAGGTTTGATTGTCCTTAAAATAAAGCTCACCATAATGCTGAACCAACCCTCTAAATTTTGAAGAGCTAGCTCAATTCGCCCAGTCCAAATCCCGCCAAGGATTCCCATTCGCATGCCCCATACTAGCTGAATCCAAACCTCTTGATATTTGCATATTGCCATTTTGGGCCCAACTCAACTAATAGCTAACATGACCTAAGCTTTCATGGGCCCCATTATTTTCCCCATAAGACATAACAGCCTTCTCAGTATGTGGCCCAAAACATTGAGCAGGCTGGGCTAATCACCCACCATACCCAATTTGTCTACTCTAGAAGAAATCAAACCCACATTCCCAAGGGTCCTACCACATTGATCAAAAGAGGAAAGTTGAACCAAATTTCCAGTCATAGCTGCACTTCCATCATGAGAGGAATTTGATTTGACTGTCTTAGTCAAATCACTATAAGAAAAAGGGGTATTATCGATAAACTTTCTCCGATGATTTTAATAATTGTCGGGAAAACAGCATAATGCCTGGCGGTTTTCAAAACTGTCGGGGATGTTGAACCATCCTTGACAGTTTTGGTGATGTTGACTCATTACCGACGATTTTCTAAACCGCTGGTAATGTTGGCCCATCCCCAGCGGTTTTAAAAATCGCTGGGGATATATGATTTATATACCCCCCAAGCGGCCCTGCCCCCGCCCCTGCCCCCGTCCCCGCCCAAATTAATCTTCCCCTCACCCTCTTCTCTTCCAAAATCTCCCTTGCAAACCCTAACCCTTTCTCACTCGCTCTCGCCGCTGCCTCCCTCGCCATCGCTCACTTTCAGTCGCTCTCGCCATTGCTCACGCTCAGTCACTCTCGACCTCGCTCGCTCACTCACTCTCAGTCGCTCTCGCCATTGCTCACGCTCAGTCACTCTCGACCTCGCTCGCTCACTCTCAGTCGCTCTCAGCCTCACTGCTCGCTCAGTCGCGCTCGACGTCGCTGCCTGCATACTGCCTCTCTTAGTCTGTGTCACTCTCGCCCTCGCCCTCTTTGAATCATCAGGTAAGTCTCTGTCTCTCTCGCCCTTTTTGAATCAAATTTTTAAAATTTCAATTTAATTAAATTCTATTTTATGCATACAAAGTCGATTACATCATCAAATTACCTTATAATCAAACAAATAATTAATTAAACTGTTGATGGGCCCTTGAACCAGTGGAAATCTATCTTAATTTATGAGAAGTTTTTAAGGGAAATTTGTAAGAATCAGATGTAACATTTGTAACTCACAAGTGAATGTAAATAAAAAATACATAAGAGAAGTTTTGAAAAGACAGAATATATGTTAAAGTGTTTAGTTTATTAAGTAGTTTGTTTTATTCTGTTTTGTGATCCCTATTGTTAAGGGATATGCTGTCATTTGACCTGTTCTTTAGTTGTTTGCCACATCTTTAGGATTGTTAGACATAGGTTGCAATTGTGGGTAAAAACGTGGGTTGCAGCTTAATTGTTTTACTTCTTTTGTATGGCTACTTGTAAGCCATAATATTTTATTCAATAGATTATTCTCTCAGATTCCTTGCTTTTGCACAAAATATACTTAACATTTGGTATCAAAGCCATCACTAGGACTGAGGACGTGTTTCGATAGATAGAGACATTTCAAATGATGCCATTTGAAAAACAGCTTGCATTAAGCCTAAAAGTCATTTCTGTTAATGAAAAGATAGCAATATTAATGGTGACCAACCAGGGAAGCGGAGAGAAGATTGGACTCTTCGTGGCCTTGATAGAAAGGAGGAAGAGAAGTGGGAGTGGTAATCTGTTGGCCCTTGTAAGAGGCATAGACTTGAAGTTGGTCATAGTAAATGGCGACTTTCTTGATTTGGCTTCTGGCTGTTGTGAAGGTGGCTGATTATGATAGACATTTTAATTTTACTACCATTAACTTCTCGAACATATCTTAAAATGTTTTCTGGGCTTTAGTTTTTATTTTTATTTTTTTAAAGTTTGATTGCATTTTTGTATGAGTTATTGCTCGATTTAATTAGTGATACATATATTTATCATGCATGATTTTATTTTAAGAAGAATATAAAATAAAGAAATGATGTGATTCCTTACTTATAAGTCGGTGGACAGCAACACTTTCATTGTAATTTTTTAGCAGCCCATGAAGCCATACTCATCTTTTAAGCTATGGCTTGGAAAGAAGTTGGAAATAGATTGCACCTGGACATCATCAAAGCTCCTTTCCTCTTAAATTTTTCTTCTACCCCACCACTATGAGCTTGCCTAATTCAATCTTTTAATTCTGCAATTCAACACTGGAACATTAAAGATCATAACAAATGAAATTCTGTTCTCTGTTTCTGAAAAATCAACAGGAAATTATTTCACAAAATCTTTCCATCAAGCATGATCTAGACTTTCTTTTTCTCTTCTCCTGTGTTTAATTTTGTAAATATTACATCTTTTATTGGATTTGAGGAGTGCACCGAAAGTGGAAGCATGAATGGTGTGGTTGATGGTGATCAACAGCTGTACAACCTATCATGTGGCTACACTCATCTAACATCATTTTCATCTATCTATGTATTTGTCTTCTTATTAATTAATGTGTTTTTTGGTGTGAATTTTGTGACAAAATGGTCAACTGGTCAACTAGATATCCCCCCCCCCCCCAAATCAATTAATGATATATATTGCCCGTTAGGTTCTATATAACCTCTTCACATTAAAAACTAAACCCAATTTTTGTTGTTATATTAACTCCAAATTATAGGTCAATTATGGGAATGTCATTTTCGTTGTGAAAATGCTCTTGCTCTTGCACTATACACGCGTATGATGTGTTTGGAATATATGATATAGACACTATGCTTAATTATTAATCATTATTAATGGACATTATGATCACTGGTGTATGTTCATGGAGAATAACAAGTGTGGTATGTGGCTGATCCTCTTGGTGATACTAGTTGTATATGTCTTCCTTGCCTAATATTTAAGGATGTGGTATATACTAGTTGATACTAGTTGTATAATTCGCTACCAAATAATTAATATACTGAAATGTAAAATATACTTCAAAATCATTTATGCTTGTTTAAACATAGATTGGTGAATTTGTTCACTTGATGAATGGACGAATATCTCGCCACATTGTTGCTGAGGTAATCATTGTGTCCATTGATCCTACCAAGTCTGTAGGGGGAGTAGAGCTAGGTAATGAGTTTGTTGAAATTAGTATTCAGAAAGTGCTGAAGCCTTTATATCCATTGTCTCAACAATTTTCTGGGATGCGTGTCTTGAGGGATGCTAATAATAGTAAAACTACGATACCGTGGAGGGTCTCTAATGTAAATGTTTTTGTTTTATATGCATTTTATTATGATTTGCAATTTTATAGTTAACATACATACAAATTTGAAATGTGTTGTACTTAAATAGATTTATTGTATACCGTTGTTATGTAATTTTTGACATGTTTATGCAATTTCATAGTTAACATACATACTTAAATAGATCTATTGTTTTCCAATGCAGATCGACAAAATATGATATTGGAATTTTGGTTGGAGAATGGCATGGTAGCGTAATCAAGGGTTATCTGAGGCCACTAGGACATGATTTAGTTTAGAGTTGCTTTGTATGTGCTTTTGTATAGTATTGTATAATGAGACGAGACAAGATTGATCTTTCTAAATGATGTTGTATTTAATAGATTAATATACAGTTATTATACTTATTGTGTGTGGGTGAATCTTTTAAAATTGTTGGTGATTTTTGTTGTGTGGCAATATATACAAGTTATTTGTTGTTGTGGGTTATATATACAGGTTATGTATAGTTTTTTAATTTTTTTTTAAAAATTGTCAGCGATTTTTGGCTTTTGCCGGCGGTTAACCTTTACTGGCTGTTTCAAAAAACCGTTGGGAAAATACATTATTTTCCCGGTGATTTTAAAATCACCTAAAAAATTCTTACTTTTCTGACGGGTTTGAAACTGCCGGCAAAGTAAGAATTTTGCCGGCGATTTTTTGAAACTGCCGGGAATAATTACTTTTACCGGCGGTTTTCATAAATCGTCAGTAAATAATTTTTTTCAGCGGTTTTCAACCGCCAGAAAAGTTCCTCGACGGAGGTATTTCCGACGGTTATAATTACTGCCAATAAAACTTTTACCAGCAGTTTTTCAACTTTTTCCGGCGATTTTTTCACTATCGGGAAAAGTTGAAACTTTTGTAGTGAATCCAGCTCTTTAGGTGAGATTGACGGCTGGATGGAAGCCAAGATTGATGTTAAAATTGCTGTCAGGATCCTCCCCACTTCAAGCTCCAATTCGAGCGAAGGAAACACTGAGCTTCCCTTTATGATAGCTACACCATCAATCCCCAACACAATGGAATTTTGACCATCCACATTGCCAATGGCCATGCCTCCAGAATGCTTTGATGCCCCTTTATCTATGATATCTGGCCATCATTGACAATTTGACTATTGTGCCATAGAATTTTCGAGCGTCCACCTAAGGGTATTTTGGTCAATAAGCCCAAGGTAGGCGAACCTTTAAAGTTGGCTTGAGCCAGGACGTGTTTCCCAAGAAAAAACTGTGATTAAATAACCAAAGAGCCTAGGTAATAACAAAAGGGTAAATAGGTTAAGCTTGGAGGGCAAATTGGTTCAAGGCAAATAAGGGTATAAAAGCCAAGTCAAATGGTCAAGGAAAAGGGGGCTACTTCTAGAAACTCTCCCAAGGCTCCCATATATATATATATATATATATATATATCTCCTTCTCGGTAAGAAAACAGTCCTCTCAGAGAGGACCTACGCCTCCCAGAGAGGCTTCCTCTCTCGGTGATCTCTCGGAAAGGGGTGGTAACTCTCGGCAGTGGACGTGCCCCGTTGCAGCCTCTCTTACAGAGGCAAACCCTCTTGGTGGCATCCCTTCTCTGTGAAGATACATCTCTCTTAGCAAGGCCGCACCTCTCTCTACAAGCTTCCTCTCTCTCTGGATCTCGGGGGCATCCCTCGGCAAAAGGGCAACACGAGCAATAGCCCTTTCGGAGAGGGCTGCAATCCCTTTCTGCAAGTCCTTTCTTCATAAACCTCCCTTCGGTGTGAGCTCTCTTTGGTGACCTATTCCTCTTGGGAAGAGGCCTTCCCGAGAGGATCTCCACTGCTAGACCCTCCCTTATTCGTCCTCTTCCATTCTCTCTCTGTAACGCTTATATAACATATATATTATATGTATATCCATACACTCATGTTATGGGCCTATAATCTCTTCATTATTAAGTGCTCAAGTGGGCCCCTCTATGGCCTTGTTCCCCCATAACTATCTAATGTAATTCTCAGTGGTAAGCCCCCCTTTTATGCATATGCGTATGTCATGTATGTGGTTCATCTTAAGTGCCCAATGGGCCCATGTCTTGGGCTTGGACCGTACATCCTTCAATTGCTCTTCACCTTAAACATACTTGCATTGTATGAACATAAGTGGTTAGTTACACATTGGGCGTGCAATTGACAATGTCTAGAGGCATCCATTACCAACTTGAGGCTTTGTTTGGTAGGCCACCCAGAGGCCAAGAACTTGTTTTGGCAGCCCACCGTAAGGCTCACCTTCTCTCGGAGGGCCCCTTAGCTTGTCTGACCCTTTCAAGAGGGGGGGATTCTTCTCAAGCCCGTCTGATCACTACTAACGTACAGGTCTATTCCCAACTCCTTCCAACAGTACTATGACTGACCCTCTCTCTCCTGGAAATGTATAATTCTTCTATATTCAATAATAACATGCTTTACTTGTCTATTACTCTTATTTTCTACTCGTACTGACTTAAGCATCGGAGAGTATATGCGGGTGAGAAATCTCTGTGTGCCTTTTAACTTGTTCCTGTGAGCATAGATATGCCCCAAGCACATAGGAGGCTAATCACGAGCGATACCGAAGGTTGCCTTCAAGAGACCAGTTGAAACCTTAGCTAGGATATCGCGAACCAAGCTACCCAATGCCCATTTCCACCAGCAGACTCCTGCTAGCTGCTACCTCGCTCTACCTTGGGTCTAGCTTTCCTATACTACAAATTCTATTATCATAGTTTCTGGGCTATAACAATTGGCGCCGTCTGTGGGAAACTGACAAGAAGATAAAATCTACGGGGAAGACAACCAAGTCTGTTAGTGTGAGATACTAGTTGGGCAATATAAGAAGAGCCAATACGTCCCATCTGGGAGAAGCTGGAGGGCTTGCCCATTGATGAGATCCTCTAGAGTGAAGCTGTTAGAGGTCATGTACGAGCTTCCATAACCCTTAACGGCCCTAAGACGAGACCCTCTAATGACCACGGTTACCCCAAAGTCTTTGGTCAGACGCCAGCAACTGCTTTACTTATTAAATACGAAGGATTGAGGAAAGACCACATGTGTTCAGAGCGTAACAATATTATTAAAGCGAACTCATCTACATTGCTAATAACGAGTCAAGAGCACTTCTTCAAAATCATCATTACCTAAGTCAGTCTATGAGGTGTCTCCCAGAAACATGAGTTGGGATCATCCAAGTGTTTCCCTACGGGCATGTGGCTAAGGACGAGATAGTCGAGAAACTCAAGAGGGCACGAAAATGGTCAGCTAAAGAAGGATGTGTTAGAAACGCGACCTTAAAGAAGGAGTGATAAACCAGCTTAAAGTTTGTGGCATATGATCATCAGCAACTAGGGCATTGAGGATAATCCAATATAGAACCTTTAAAGGAATGGGCTTGTCACATGCTTCAGAGGTATGAAGAGGTAATTCAACTTTGTGAGCGGACTCTCATCTATGTCGAAAAGAATTTTTTCTGTGGTAGTTGGTGATAACAACAAGGTTGATTATGGACCCAAGAGTAATGAATCATCTATAAGGCTGTGGGGGTGACGTGTAGTGTCCAAGTCCTACCTCCATTAGAAAAGCTTGAGGTGGCTCTTGAATTTTTGGAAGAACAAGAGCTATTGAGATCTCCTGAAGCAAAGTTATGGAAGTAGTAATGAGGAGTCATCAGTTCCATTTGCTGTAACAAGTCGTGAACTTTTACACTGCAAGGATAAAAGGAATGAAGCCTTTCAGTATGGAAGATATGAAGAAGCGATTGAAACAAGGAACACTAGAGAAAGGATGATGCATTGAACAGTCCTAAGAAAAGAGAAGCAGAGCTACTTGGGAGTGAACCCATGCAATCTCGACAGGCGAAAGTGTGGCAAGGAAGTCCACGATAGATTTTAAGTGGACAGTGTGTTAGCATTATAAGATGGCATCTGATGGTCTCTTCACCATCCTTATTGTAATCCTTAGGCAGCTCGTGAGAAGCATCCCTACTTGCTCACCAACTCCCTTCCTCACAAATGTGCTTGCCCAACACAACAAATATTTTGCCAGATGAAGATTTGGAATCCTTTTAGTGAGAAAAGAAAGAGACATGGTGTATCGGGTTAATCGACCTCACTTAACACTTCAAACGACCACGAGCAAGGGGCCGTGATGGTATTTGAAGAATTTGTGAATGGTACGTCGACGACCGAGCAAATTCTACAATTGAGTAACTAAATCGAACCATGGATTTGCTATAAAGAGTCGAGTCACTAGATGTTGGAAAAGTCAATGCCGAAGCCTTATTGATGGAGGAAAGCCAAGCCAAGTCGTAAAGGGAATTTACTCAGGGCCAATCACGGAGGAAAAGGCTACCTGGGTGCCCAATAAGATCTGTTCTGAAGGAATAAGGGCAATGTATTAACATCTCAAGATTGCTCCTTCATCGTTCCCATTGTAATCATCAAGTGCCTCGTTAACAAAATTCCTTCAAGAGGGCGACGCTACAACGAGTAGGTTCACCCTCAAGCATTCTAAGAGCGGGACTTGGTGTTTCAAAAAATGGCTATCACAAACACATTAAGAAAGAAGAAAAGAAGCTTTGGCTGAGCTAGCAAGGGCCTCACGAAATCAAAAAACGCTGGGACCCGACACATGGGTGTTGCAGATGCTGCAAGGGGGAACATCGGGTAAGACATGGGGCATCATGCACCCCAAGAAATTCTCCTCGGGCATTCCAATTAGAGATGTTTCTAAGAGGGACAATGAGAAAAATTCTAAAGGCGGTGCATCCTACGAAGTACCTCTCAATTCTGTGATGAATGGGGTTTCCTTGTTAAAGTTTTGTCATATACTATAATCTTCTCGAAATGAATAAAAGAATACACCCCCTTGTATTCCTGTGGATGAAGGCAATCTTATAAGATGAACTCCGTTAATCCCTTGTGTATCATGCATATATATATATATATAGCTATCATGAGATGTGATACAAGAACTATGGCAAGAAGATAGGATGGAAAATGATACGCCCAAACTCAATGGAGGCATATCAGTTAAGGTGAAGAAAAGTTCAAGTCCTAAAAGCTTTGGCCCGATGAATGGCTATCTGGCATTAAGACCAATGACCTCCCTAGATTCCTGGATGCATTCCGATGCCGTAACTGCAGGCTAACCTGGATCCCTTGTTGGAGTCCAGTGTTAAGCTAAGGTGCTAACCTTGACTCCTTGGTGGATCCAGCACAAAGCCTCTCGACAAACTTGGAACTACTTGTTATAATTCGGTGGGTAATGTTGAGTCTAACCTAGATCCCTTGCGTTCGGGGCCTAAATGAAGATGAGGCCGCAGAAGCAAAATGTTGGCACAAGTATTCTCAAGTTGGGGATGTAGGTAAGATGTGTTGAATCGCCAAAACAAAATATCAATACAAGTATTCTCTTGTTGTGGACACAAGCAAGGCATGTCGAACTGCCAAATAAAATATTGATACAACTATCCACTCTAACGCATATCCATGCCTCTGATATTCCCACTAAGGAATCTTAATGTGAAAGTAGGCGAGGTATACCTAACCATATAAGTTTCTTCATGGTTAATATTCTTTGTGTATTTGTTGTAAGATCTAGTGCAGGTGTCACGACTTGAACACAACATAGAAAGGCGATAGAGCTACCTGGTATAGCGGCGATAGGCTAGCAAAGGTAAAGGTAAGACCACATCTTGAGAGGTTTGGCTCGACGAATTGTAATCTGGTGCTAAGACCCCAGACTCGCCTAAATTCCCGAATGTGTTTCGATGCCATGCCCGTAGGCTAACCTGGATCCCTTGTGTGAGTTTAGTGCTAAGCTTATGAGCTAACCTTGACTCCTCGATAGATCTGGCACAAAGCCTCCGGGCAAACTTGGAACGATCGATGGCAATTCAAAGGCAGGTCCCGGGTTTAACCTAGATTCCCTGTGTCAGGCGAACTCGAAGGAGTGATATAGAAGAAGAAGCAATGACCCTGCCTTCTTATATGGGTTCACCCAGTTATGATCTAGCGTGATGGCCTCGAACCATTCTTGGATTCCTAGATGCGTTTTGATGCCATGCTCGCAAGCTAACCTAGATTCCTCGTCCAAGTCTGGTGCGAAGCCCAAGGGCTAACCTTGACTCCTTGGTAGATCCGGCGTTAAGCCTCTCAAAAAACTTGGAACATTCGGTGGAAATACAGTTACTGACCTTGGGCTAAGCTAGATCCCCAATGTTAACCATTTTTTCGATAGGTTGCTCTTTTTTCTTGATCAGGTTGTGGAACAAAGGTTCATTTCTCTTTCAGCAAGAAAAATTCTCATTTTCGCATCTACCATTGAGGAACTGTTAGAGAAATTACACGCTTATGTTCTATAGCACGATGCTTACGAGCCTTAGATAGACTGGTCTAAGGCAATCAAAAGTAAGCATCAAAAGAGTCGAATTAATTTAGATTTATCACTATAAGGCAAGTCTATGATAAGATGGATGAGTAAGGAGTACTTTTTGTATTCTTGAGATGCATCTCTTTATTTTATGACTTGCATGAATTTTTTTTATTTCGATGAAAAAAAAATAAAAAAAATTTATATAGGGTATTCTCACTTGTTTGTTGAAGATTTAGCAGTTCACAGTAAACTTACAGACTTGTAGAGTTACAAGTATTCATAACAACCCTATTTTATTACTGTAATTCAAGTTGGGGGGAAGTAAGGTATATTTATAAATTATTTGGTCCATGTTTAACTGTGAATTTGTAATTGCATGCTTATAGTTTTGTGTGGATTGTTTACTTTTATCTACTTCGATTAAAAAATTAAAAAAATTGTGTGTGCTTTAAATAACGCTATGTTTAAAGATTTGGAGTTATACACTAATAGCCAGTTAAGTTTGAAATATGAAACATGAATGCATTGATTTCTTATTTCAAAACGTTTATGTATGGAATTAGAATAGGTGATTTGCATCCATCGGGTGTTCAATAATTAGAAATTGATTTATCGGTCATAATGTCAAAGGCAATGGTAATTAGCTGATTAGTGCACTGCATGATCCCTCAATAGAAGTGGAGACTATTACCCGAGTGAGTGTTTGAATCTAATAACTGTTGATTCTGAGTGAAATAACACTTTAAATGAGCTTTATTGTTGATCTCATCTTTTCAATAGTTTCAAAATATTAATTCGTTTTGAATGTCTAGTATAATAGCTGATGAATTTGTCTGGTTTCAAACTCTGAATTAGTTGACTGAGTAACATCGTTTTGTAAAAGCATGATATGGGGATATATTTCTTTCAATTTGGGTCTATCAACCTTTTTCTTTCTTTACATTAACTTCCCTTGCTAGCCCATTCGAGCTGTTCTTATCACAATTTCTTTTCTTACCCTCATCTAAACCATAACCACATGAAGTTTGTCCAAAACTGATGTGTTTTTAGGAATCAGTCTATCTTGGTATTTTCATATAAAAAAAGAAAAAAAAGAGCAAAAAAGAAAGGAAAAAAAAAGAAAAGTTCTCTTAGCTATTCAGCACAAGTGTTTCAAAATAAATGCTGAAGAAAATAATATGTCTAGTTTGATATTAGTGTAAAAAAAAAAAAAAAAAAAGAAAGAGAAAAAGAGAAAAACCCGACACACCCTTTGTACACTTTACTCTTTTCTTTGACAGCCAGTATTAACTTCATAGCCCAATTATAACCTAGTCTAGTCCCTCTTGATGCTATAAATTATGTGATCTCAGGATTCTAGTTAGAGTAGGGAATTCTATTTAAATTCAGAAGTTATTCATTTAGGGCATTATTTCAATCATGAAGTTATGTCAATTTCTCTATTCTTTCATGAAAATACGTTCTTTATATTTGGGATGACATTGAATTTGAACTTGTTTTGCATTTACTATTATAACGATGCACCCCTTTATGTGTACACCTGAGGAATCATTTTTTTATTGGAGGAAAAATCCATAGTTTTGAAGTCGAAACTTTGAGGGAGTAAGGTAGAATGATGGTCATCCTAATTGTCATTCCTAAGATTGTATGACCTTTGACTGAAATCTGATTTAGAATGCTCGACTGTATGACAAATAACTTGTTCTGTTCTATGCATTTTGGTTTTGAATTTAAAATTTTTATATTCATGCGATTATTGTGAATTCTATGGGACTAGCAAAGTCTAATTGCTATGGGACTAGCAATGTTTAAGTTAGGGGGTGTGATTAGTGGTCATTTTGTAAAAAAATAGTTATAATTTCATTCTTATTTTGATCTTAAAATGGTTTAAATTGAATATTATTATGCATTTTGTGATTGCATGCAAGTTTAAAAATATTAATATAAAAATATATAAAATAAAAAAATAAATATCATATATATAATATTATAATATTGTGGACTCCAAGCCAACCTTAAGGAAGGCCCAAGCCCAAAACAAGGAAGACTCAAGCCCAAAACAAGGAACAAGTTGTGGAAGCTTCTTAATTATTATGTTTATCTTTGTATTTTTTAACTTAAATATTTTGTTTATCTTGTATTATTAAATTAAATATTTATTTTTTATTTTTATTATTAAATTAGATAAATTGTGTGGTCTCTATTGCATCTTGTGGGCTATAAATAGATCACTTGGGGTGCATTTGTATCCATTCAATTTTTCTATAATAAAAGCATAGTTGTGTTAGAATTTCTCTCTCAAATTTTCAACTTTAGTTTCCATATAGTAGTGTTATTAGAATTTTTTTCCTTAAATCTTCAACTTTAGTTTCCATATAGTTGTGTTATATTATTCTTATTATCTTTTTATTATATACCGCCTATATGGTCTATTAAATATTATCTTTTTATTATACACCACCTATGTGGTTGGTTAAATATTGTCTTTAAATATTGTCTCTTAATTGTACATGGCCTATATTATCGATTAAATATTATCTTTAAATATTGTCTCTTAATTATACACCGCCTATATGGTCGGTTATATATTGTCTTTTAATATTGTCTCTTAATTGTACATCACATATATAGTTGGTTAAATATTGTCTTTTAATTACTGTTTTTAATTTCTGTAATTTTAATTCTCGTCATTTAAGTTCCTGCCAATTTATTTTCAAATGAAGATGAGTAGCTAAATCCAATATTGGGTTAAGGCAAGGACAGTGTCTAATGCTAATGATTCCCAAAAAAAGTTGCGCTTCAAATGTGTAATATTAATCTGATTTAATTTGAGCAGTGTGCGTATAGTGTATCTTTGAGTTTGGATTGGAGCATAACACTAACTTAGAATTTACATGTCACGTATGGAGATTGCTAGAGTTGGAAATGTTTTCATACTCAAGCCCAAATGATTAATCTGTATCTATAAATTCTGTCTGTGAGATATAATTTAATTTATGGTAATTACTTAACTTAGAATTTTTATACCATGTATGGAGATTGCTTAAACAAGAATTATCATTATCTTGACTAAAATTACTGACAGATCTGCAAAACTTAATTCAGATGAATATTACTGATATTTTTTATTAAATTGGGAATTAATTGATTTTGACACTGAAATTGTCTTGACTCAAGTTACTTAAATTCAGTGTTTGTTTAGTTTTAATTCTTGCGTTCAGATCACCTTTTAAAATCAAACCTTTTGTGATTTTTGTTTTCATCCATAAATAATCTCCTTGTGAACCGACTCAGACTCACCGAAATATAAATTTAAAATTGTACTACACGCACACTTGCACATTGGCGAGTATAATCGTCCTACACCTGCTTTAATAAGAGGATTGACGTTTGATGAATTTGATTATAGTTTTGATGAATATATGTGCATGGTAGCGTAACAGTTAATAAGTTGAGAAAGATTTTTGGTAGTCCTGACCCTTACATAGTCTAAAATAGGACCTCAAACTTGTCTTTTGATCAACCTCAATAATAGTAGACTATTCTTTTGGTTTAACACTATTTTCTAACTTAAGAGATTCATTGATTTCTAGTTGAAGTTTTGATCCAATAGTCAATTTATGCTTCCTGGATTGAGTCTCGTACCTACATAACAAATTTCAAGCCCTCCTCATTAAATGAGCAAATATTGTGACCTCTTGATTATTATTTACTTGTGGCTTGATAGGCTCTTTAGATTAGGGAGGCAACCAGTCACCATTTACCAAATCAGGCTATGCCTTAGCTTGTGTTTATAACCAATGTGAACAATGAAATGTTCATATGCAAAGAAGACATACATAGGTGAAAGAGGGTAAAACTTGATAAGAAAAAAGGATCTCAAGTGATAGAAGAAGATGAAGATGAGGAGTTAAGGAACTGAAAAATAAATATGTGGGAAATAAAGAGCAAAAATTAACAGAGCTTTTTGGTATTTTTCAACCTTTTTTATTACCCATTGCAAATCTGAGCCTATAAATAGGTCTTGTATCTAAGCATAAAAAACAATCTAAAAATAAAGTGTTCTTTCTCATTTTCCAAGTTTGGTCTCTGACACAACACCTACACATACCATGGGTGGATTAGGAAGAAGGAAGGGGATACCTTCCAACATCATGGTATTAGAGTTGGAAGATAGTAGAGCCTGGAAGCCAAAAGTCGTTAAAGAGGATAAACGCTGTCGAAACTAAAAGCCATCGAAAGTTGTCACTGTGTAGATCGTTGGTCATTAGTGAAAGAATGTACTAATACTTAGTGGTATAAACAAGAACAAAAATTGATTTTCAAAACTTTTTTCAAAAACCAAAATAAATGCAGCAGAATCGGATCAGTTCTTGCTAGACACAGATAAATACATCCATATGCACATAATAAAAACATCAAAGAAACTGAAAGTAGTAATAGTTACCTCTTTTGTTGATGTTGTTTCCAGTTGCGCCTCCTATCGAACTTTTCAGCCCATCATCTGAGCTCCCACAAACCCTTCATGAGCTATTCTGATCTACCATCTACTGCTCTAGATGTAACACTTGGCTAACCAGGCCACCCCCACACCAAGTTGGTCCATGCCTAAGCAACCACCAGAACCCTTTGTTAGACCCTTGTGCTATTCGAGCTTCTACGAAGGTGACGCAAGGTTGGGCTTGGGTTCTCAACCCAAATAGAGACCGTCTCATGGTTATGGGATTTGAATGAAAGGAAGTGCCTTAACACTTAGCGATGGATTCAAGAAAACGAAACTGATTTTTAAAACTTTTTCATAAACAAAATAAATAAATAATAGAAATAGATTGTTTCTTATAAGACAAAGTGATAGTAGCCATATGCATGTAATAAAACATAACCATATAATATGGAAATGCAATAAATGGTAACTCTTACCTCAGGCTCAAAGAGTACGCTGCTTGCTTCTGTTGCACGCATGACCCGAACTCTTCAGTCTCCCAGTTGAACTCTCATGATCTTATCACATACTAGCTCACGAATTAGCTTCTTGAATCAACTCCTTGTTTGCTCTAGTACCTATCCTTGGATGACTAAGCCACCCCACAAGTGTAGGGGACCAAATCAGTCCACTTGTAGGCCACCCTGAACCCTTTGCTGGACCATCTCAACGAATGTGAAAAGAAGCTAGGACCGTTCTTCCAATGTGTTGTTCATCTCATGGACATTGAAGCGGAATATAACAAAAGGAGCTGTAGCTGTAATTACACCACCAGCAACTCTTACCAAACAACTAGTTGTACCTGTAAATCAACCACAACAACTCTTACCGAACAACTGCTGGAAATTCATTGGAAATCACAATCGCTATCATCACTAGAAACTCTTACCAACATAGCTACCTAGACTGTTAGAGAACTGACCACGAAAACCACAAGTTGCCTGTAAGTAAAGCAATATCGCTACGGGGCAAACAACGTAGTTCAAAATTTTTGAACTTACCCCGATCCCAGCGATTGGATCAACGTCGAAATAAAATCATTCACAAACAAATAAATAAATCTAACCTTTAGATTATTGAGTCGTTCGCGGATTTGAGCCGTCCAAGCGTCCGGCCTCTAACTCGTGATATGCGGCACGCGTCCGTTGGCAAGGAGAGCGGAATAGGAGTGCTAGCTCCTTCTCCTTTTCACGGCGTGTGTATGGACTAAAAAAACAACGCCCACGTTTCAAATTGATGCCAAAAGAAACGGGGAAGAGTGAACGACAATACGTTTGTCAACTCTTGAAAAAACACACCAAAAATTCTTTTTTTTTTTTCTTATTTTGGGCAACCCATAAAGGGATATTTATAGAGAAATATCCTAGGATTTCCAAAACCTTAATGGATTGGGCTAGCCCATTAATTCTAATTTAATTAGAATCTTAAGTGGGCTTATTCTAGTTCAACTAGAAATATAATTAAATGACCCAAATCCTTTTATAGGTTTAATTAAAATATTTTAGCTCAAATCTAATTCAAGCCCAAATATAATATTTAATATTTAGCCCAAATCTAATTTGGTCCAAATATAATATTTAATATTTTAATATTTGGCCCAAATCCAATTTAGTCCAAATATAATATTTAATTTAATATTTGGCCCAAATCAAATTTAGTCCAAATATTAACTTAAGCCCAAATATATTTAATTTCCTATTTTCCACTCCAACAAATAGAAAATTATTAAATTAGAAACTCCTTTCTAATTTAATCAATTGCCATATTGGGAAACTCTTTCCATTATGACGACTCCTCGTCATATCGACGTCATTACGTCTATTTGTTCTTTTTCCATGAGAACCTACGATGACACAACTTCTTGCCGAAGTGTCCTACTTAATCATACGTCCACTCTCCTAGTTTAAGCTAGGGACCGTGCCTATTGCGTATGACTCATTAAACTTCCGAATATATTGGCAATGTGTCGGTACAAACACATAAGACAAGATTGGCCTCTAGCAAGGCATCATGCCTACCCAATTATTCAAAAGGATTCATAATCCGCAAATAACCTTTCACGAGGATGGTTACCGTGTAATTCAATCCTCTCGTCAATGTATCTTATGTGATCTCAAGTATGGCGATGTGTTGTTTGATAATGATCACATGAGTTTTCTTCGGTCTTCCGGATATCTTCACTTAATAGAAAGTGAATCAATAACTCCTTATTAATCTCTTTCACCATAGCCATGGATTTAAAGTGAATATCCACCGAATGCGCCTTAGATACATCATCCTCTATCAAGGGATAGACGAGTCCCATCTTGGTTATGCACCCATCTCCATAAGCCTCACGATATACCCAACAATTGCCCATGTGTAACCTTTGTCCAGGCCCATCGAAATGATGTCAAAGCATATCGGTCTTCTTATAAGATGACCGTGACAACCTCAGGTCCAAGGATTAGTTACACCCATCTCGTATAAGAATACCATCAACATATAACCAAAATGGATTCTCATGGCGAGTCATGTCTAGTGACATGTTCTCCAACATTGATCACCTATGTACTTATCTAGGCATCCCCATGCCTATGGGTGTGAGACTCCCATTGCTATCACATAGCAAAAACATAGCACATACAAGTCTTACTGCAATTGTCAATGTCCATTCTTGACATTGCTATGACTTGGGACGTTTAATGATGTCTAGAAACTGTGATGCATCATCTCACATCATTATAGATTATTCACAGTGTACATCATATAGACTTCTATCTAGTTTCACTCGGTTATTACAATAATAACAAGAAACTAATAGAATGACTTCTTGTAAATTTGAACAACTCCTTATTCAAATAATAAACATGATTACAATTGTCAGTGTACAACATGTCCAATCTGATTGGATCTAGAGCACCTACACTAACATTGCCTGTTACAGTACATTGCCAGTCGCTAGTAACTCTTGTCACACTGGAGATGCTGCTTGCTGGCTGCCACGCCGGTCTCTACTGTATCAAAGACGACAAATAGCTTTGCCGAAAAACCATTGAAGCTCATTTTTCAAGCTTCCAATTTCTGCAATTAATTTTCGTTCAAATGCTTCTCTAAGCAGCTCCTGCCTAATTGCGCATTGTCTTCGCCTCCATTATCTCAAATCTCTTGATTAATATATATCATATATATATATATTCATGAGAGAAAGGAAAAAGAAAGAATATATATATAAATATATATATACATATCATATTTGCATATTATTTTTACGGCCAAGGGATTAAAGAAGATTAGGGCTGGAACAGAGGAAGAAAGACGATAGAAGAAAGCGAATGACAAAAGGGGCTTCAGCCTTTTCTTTTTATGATAATAATTATATTAATATATATGTCATATAACATATTATATATATAGGCATTTTTCTCCCTCCCTTTTTTATTTTGCTCTTTCATGCGCCTACTACCTATTTTCAATTTAATTGGCTTTTCGGCCAATTTCTCATCACTTTTTTTTAATTAATTAATTCCTATATAATATATGCATAACAATTATACACATAAATATCATATAAAAATTAATTATATACTGAGAACTTTTCTCATATTGTTGTTCTATAGAATATTCAAGCGTCCACTTAAGGATGTTTTTAATTAATAAATCCAAGTGGGCATATTTCTAATAAATAAATCCAAGTGAATGTATTTTTAATGAGTAATTCTAAGTGGAGCATTTGTTTCAAGAATAAATCATGAATAAGAAGCAAGAAAATAATTAATAAGGCTTATAATGTAAATATTCATGGTTTTAGGGGTAAAATTGTCTAAGAAAAAATGTCACACTATTCCCTACAAATAGCACAGTAAATGAATAAAAAATGACTTTTTGACATGGTTCCCAAAGGGAGAATTTTCTTTCCAAAACAGTGTATTTTTTCTTTTTAGAAGGCTGTAATTTCTTTCTGGAGGAATTTGCAATTTCTTTATTCTTTCCGAAACAACATGTAATTTCTTTCTGGGACAATGTGCAATTTCTCTATTTTCTAGGGCCACCGTGTTATTTTCTCTCCAGAATGCACAAGTGCATGCCACGTGTCCTCTTCGTGTCGCACCATGTGGTGTTCCGTTTGCAAGCCCATTCATTCCATGACACTTTTTTTTGCTGGCTTATTCTTTTCGGACTGGGCCCATTTCTTTTCTCAAGTCCTCTCAACGGGCCCACTTATTTCTAAAATGCATGGTGCCACGTGGCCTCTCGTCGTGGTGCCATGTGGCATCCTGAGATAGACCTCGAGACACCCAACCGCCTTTCTGTTACTGCCACGTGTCGCCCTAGACTTCTCTTCACATGCTACCCCGTGGCACCCCCAGACCAACTTGGGTGCACGCTTGCGCACCGCATGGCGTGCTGAAAAAGTAATCCCAACGCATGCTTTCCCCACGTTTAGATCCCTAGACTTTCTGTTTTCCTTGCACACGCGCAACTAGCTCACCTACAAGCACTTTTAATAATATTTGTGCACATATTAATTATATAGTGAATTGGCTACTATTTTCCAAAATTACATTTAGGCCCCAAATTTTCTCGAAAGCTCTTAATCACCCCTTGACTTGCACAATGCAACCCGTAAAAATGCTAAGCCACGTGGGCCCTCTTGGTTAAGCCATGTGGCTATCCCTAAATCCCCTTTTTCAATAAGACTATGCGGGGAAGTCCTGGACATTATATTACATCTCACCACCTTCAATGGAAAATAATCCCTCTTAGGAATGGCATAATAAATTTAGAATAATTCATTACATAGGGAATCATCCACTAACAACCTAGAATATCACCCGAGCAAGCCACTTAGAGGCCAAGAACCTCTTTTAGCAGCTCGTTTTATGGCCTATTTTCTCCCTATGGACTCTTTAGGCTATTTAGTCATCTGGGGGATTCCTCTTAAGCCTATCCGAATGCTCCTAACATGCATGCTTGTCCCTGACACCTAGTAAAATACTATGATAAGACCTTTTCTTGTCGACAAAGGTATCTCATTTGTATTCATTAAACACATCCTTTATTTGTTGCAACTGTTTTCCTACACGTATTGAACATACCTGTGAGTGCCCCATTAACTCTTAATGGTGGAAAAACAATCTTCCAACCCAGATTCACTAATCCAACGCTATTACCTACTTAGAGTGTGACCTTCTAGTTTTACTGTCATGTAGCCTTCAACACACATTAATTCTTTGAGTTTAATCAAACACTTTGATCTATTAAGATGATCTCTCTATCTTGCAATCAGAATTTCTTGTAAACTATTAAGGGATCTTAATTATCGTGCATTATAATCCATCCACTAATTAACATCCTGATTGAGTGAGAGCCACAAACTGACTAAACTCATAGAACTCAGTAACTATAGATTTTACTAAAAGTCGAAAAGTCGCTTCTTCTACCTAATGACTGGATATTTATAAGAAAGGATCACAAAGACTTTAGAGGGCCATCTATTGCATCAGGATGTTGACAGGTGTCATGCAAGCATGGGCGAAGTTATTGTGCTTCCTTACTCTGGGTTGAAATCCCTTACAACGGGAGGAAACGCCATGCTATAGTCCTTCGAGTGGAAATTCCTTCCACCTAGGAAGAATAGCCTATATTAGGTTCTAGGTGGAAATGCCTTCCACCCAAGAAGAATTTCTTTTGTTGGGATTCTGAGTGGAAATGCCTTCCACCTGGGAAGAATGGCCTTTATCGAGTTCTGGGTGAAAATAACTGCCACCCGAGAAGAATGGCCTTTATTGTGTTTTGAGTGAAAATGCCTTCCACCCGAGAGGAAATACTCATTTGCCTGGTTCTAGGTGGAAATGCCTTCCACCTGGAAGGAAGGAAGGCTGCTTTGCTAGGTTCCAAGTGGAAATGCCTTCCACCCAAAAAGAATAGCCTTTGCTGGGAGGAAATATTCTGTCAGATTCCAAGTGGAAATCCTTTCCACCTTGAAGGAAGGCTGCTTTATCGGGTTCCGAGAAGAAATGAAAATTTGCTTCACTTATCGATATTGGCAAAAATCCCCTCCCCCGAATGGAATGGCCTAACACATTGCTAACATAAGTAAAAGCCTAAAGGGTTTGCCTAAGGGCAAACATCATTGGATAATTGTGGGCTCATTTAGTGTTTAAGAAACCCTTGTGAAAAGCTAAGATAAATAGAATCCATAAATTAGGTTTTTTGTATCCCACCTAAAATCCTAATTGGACTACGTTACCTAATTGGCCTAATTGGACTATATTACCTAATTGGGCCCTAAGTTTTGGTGGAAATTGGTATCTAATTAATTAGGAGTAACCTAAGGCTATTGGGGTGATTTATGGAGCCAAATGGGCTGTTTTAAAGTGTTTAAAATATAAGACCCGAAAGAGTTGTTTTAAAGTGTTTAAAACATAAACCACAAAAGGAGAATGAAAAAAAAAAGCCCAATATTATGTTTTAAACTTTTTAAAACATGGGATTAAATTACCATGATGCCCAAACCCCTTTAATTAGGATTTTATGCCTAAGGGATATAAAAAACCCTAAAAGTGGTTCTTTTCATGGATTCCATGAGATACATGAGATGCATGGAAAATGGTGATGCATGAAAAATAACAAAGCTCCCATGCTGCCCCTTTTGAGCTAACACTCTTCAAGCCTTAGGTAGTCGCCCCCTTGGAGGTTTTTAGTGTTGCTTGCATGGATACCATTAGAGGCTAGACACTTGGATAGCTTCATGATCGCTTCTATTAAGTGTTGGTTTTGAATCTTCACTTCAAGAGGTAATCCTATACCCTCATCTCCATAATCTATTCCCTTAGAGAGATCCCAAAGGAATTTATGGTTAATTTTTTTTATTGTTTTGCTGCATTCATGATTCATAAATTCCTTCATGGCGAAGGGTTCTAGTGGCAGTCTAGGTGTGAATTGACTTGGTCCCCTATGCACGTGAGAGTTGATATTTTACTCTTGTGTTTAGTTTTGATGATGAAAAACAAATTGATTTATACTCTAAGTCATAAGTCAAGTATATGGTTTTCAAATAAAAATCAATTTCATATACTTAGTTAAAATAGAGCTATATTAATATATATCTTAAATGGAGATGTTATATTCTTATACATACATGGAGATTTGCACAAACAAGTACTATGATGAAATCCCCTAAATGATTTTCAAAAATTAGTTTTGAACCAATGGTCAAAATAAAGGTAAAATTTTCGAAGGCAAAAGACCATCATTTGATGATGAAAATCAATTATATTTTGATGATAAAATTATTTTGTAAATGGCTATTAACTTAGTGCTCAAAATTACTTTTATATGATCTATTAAGCACCAAAATTAAAACTAATTTCATCATGCAATCCAATGCCAAAAATTTTGTGATAAATTTCTTGATGACATTTGGAATATTATATTTTTATTTGAATAAAAATATTATATCAATGAAAATAATTTTGAAGAGTAGAAAAAGTTTCAAATTGATTTTTTGGTCGTTGCTATAGTAATTTTTAGTCGCTACAGTAAATTTCGACAGCTATAGTATTTTTTTGTTGCTATAGTAAATTTGCTACAATAGTGATCAACCGTTTCTTACAGGTAGTTGATCATTTTCTACAGTAGCGATCGACCATTTCTTATAACTAGTCAATCGTTTTTATGCAAGCTCTTAGTTATTTGTTGTCAACCGCCTCTACATCAAGAGCTGACGACCATTCTTCAATACAGTCGATCGTTTTACACCAACCAGTCAACCATTTTTAAATTTTTGAGCTAACCAGTTGATCAATTACTTGAACCAGTCAACCGTTTCAATAGCAGAAAGTTCCAACGGTTAGTTTGACAACTTGCCTAAGACGCTCAACCCACTACTAACGGCTATATTCTTGAAAGAGCTTGTGAAACACTATAAATAGATAGCAAGGGGATGAATCAAGACAACTAAGATGATTGATTTCAAGCTTTCAAGTGTTTATTCTTTCAAGAGCTTAATTGTTTTATTTGTTCTTCATTTTTTCTCTCTAAAGGCTTTGATTATCATTTGTATTATTTTGTTCAAATCCTGTGTTTGTTTTAAGAGATCTTGTAACTAAGAGTGTTCACTCTTAGATAATTTTTTTGGTATCATTTTGGTTTTCTTAACAAGATTCATAGAGGGCCTACATTGATTGTAGGAGATTGTATTTCCTAACTTATTGCTAGAGGGCTTATTTGTTTAAGTAAGAGGTTATAATACCTAGGTTGTTGCTGGAGGGCTTGCTTGTCCACGCAAGAGATTGTAAATTCCTATCTTGTTGCTATAGGGCCTATCCAGAGAGATAGAAGGATTATAGTGGATGGATTGAAAAATCTTTAGTGAGGAGTTAAGGTAATGGATTAGGTTTGATTTAAGCCAAACCACTATATATCGCTTGTGTCTTTCTTATTTTTGTTCTTGTTTTACTTATAGCTGCAAGCAATTATCTTACAAACATTAAAATCTCATTTTTCACTAAAAAGAATTTCAAACGTCAATCAAATTTTTAAATAGCCTAATTCACCCCTTCTTGGGTATTAATGCCATTGCTATACAAACCCATCGAGAATGGCTTGGTCAGCCAAGGATAGGTTCAGGAGCGAGCAGAGCTAGTATGTAAAGCTAGTTCATTAGGTGGTTCATGAAGGGATTGTGAGAGCTTAATTATAACTGAAAGTATTCGAGTTAGACATGCAATAGAAGCAACTAACATATCCTCTTTGTGCTTGAGGTAACAATTACCTGCTCACAACATTTCATTTGATGTTTTGTTGTCTGCATATGGCTAATATCACCATGTCTATGTAAGAAATGATCCATTTATGCTGCCTTTCGTTTTTGTTTTTGAGAAAGTTTTGAAAAATCGATTACATTTCTTGCATTACTGCTAAGTGTTAGCACAAACTTTCACTTATAAGGTAATTAAGGCATACTTCACGTGATCCTATTTCAGCTAACAATTACATCAGATCTTGAGTGAGAGTCATGGATGATTAAGCTCACTAAACTTGATAACCATGCTAAGATCTAATTTCATCTGATTAAGATGACACATCAGAAACTCCTTTTCAATCATTCATACCTTGACTAAGGGTTTTACCAATCAACCACCAATAAAGATTGCATAAGATATTCACCTTTGCTGAAGGTTAATGGATCCTATCTAGTAATCACTTGCCTCCATACACTAGTAGAAGAGAGACCACATAGAGAGCATTCTCATCCCTAGTTGGATGGTTCTGATTAACGACAAATCCCTAACACTAGTGTCCCAAACAACTGTGTTTAATCTTGGATCAACGTCGGTGATTGGATCAACGTCGAAATTATAACATTCACATACAAAATAAAATAAATCTAACCTTTAGATTTTTTGAGTCATTTGCAAATTTGAGTCATCCAAGCATCTGGTTTATAACTTGTGATACGCATCATGCGTCATTTGGCGAGGAAAGCAGAATAAGAGTGCTAGCTCCTTCTCCTATCGTGGCTTGTGTATGGACAGAAAAAGAATGATTTTTCAACTCTTGATAACCATAAAATAAAACCTTAATTTGGGCAACTTTTAAAGGAGTATTTCTAGAGGAGCAAGCCTTCTAGGGTTTCCTAAACCCTAATGGACATGGGTCGGCCAATTTATCCTAGTCCAACTAGAATCTTAAGTGAGTTTATCCTAATCCACCTAGAAACTTAATTAAGTGGCCCAAATTCAATTATAAGTTTAAAAAAAATATTTGGCCCAAATACTTTATTTAGCCCAAATATTAATTTAAGCTCAAATATATTTTATTTCCTATTTACCACTCCAACAAATAACAAATAGAAAATTATTAAATTAGAAAATCATTTCTAATTTAATCAATTTTCATTTTAATAAACTCTTTCCTTTATGACGACCACTCATCATATCAACGTCATTACGTTTATTTGTTCTTTTTTCGTGAGAACCTACGACGGCACAACTTCTTGTCGAAGTGTCTCACTTAACCATATATCCATTCTCCTGGTTTAAGCCAGGGATCGTACCTTTTGCGTATGACTCATTAGGCTTCCAAATATGTTGACAATGTGTCGGTACAAATACATAAGACAAGATTAGCCTTTAGCAAGGCGTCATGCCTACCCAATTATTTAGAAGTATTCATAATTCGTAAACAACCTTTCACAAGAATGGTTACCATGTAATTCGATTCTCTCGTTAATATATCTTATGTAATCTCAAGTCTGGTGACGTGTTACTTGATTATGATCATATGAGTTTTCTTCGGTTCTCCAGATATCTTCACTCAATAGATAGTGAATCAATAACTCCTTGTTGATCTCTTTCACTATGGCCATAGATTTAAAGTGAATATCCACCAAAAGTGTCTTAGATACATCATCCTCTATTGTAACACCCCGCTTTTCTGAGCGTTAAATAACTTAGGAATTTTGAGAATTTTTTTTTTATTCAATATAAATCATTTCTTGACAATCCAGTTCTACCTTTCTAGCATACTAAACGAGAATCAATAAGTTAAGACAGGTAATCATCATAAATGCGGAAGCTAAAAATCAAAATCTGATATGGTACATAACTGAATTTACTTAATCATAACATAAGAATCTGTACCATCATATCATCAAATACTTAAATACATGGAGACTTATCTATACAATCTGACGATTCCTCAGAAATACATTAAATTGTAACAATTATACATGATCTTCAATATAGTATAATCTTCTAACCATGACTAAAGACATATCCTGAATCCTCACGAATGAGCATATATATACTGGAACAACTCATTGAAACCATCGGCCACGTCATCACATGTCGTCACATCTCAATCATCCCCTTGCCATAGCTGCAAATCCTAACTATAACGTTTGAATGTTCTAGGGGCATAAAATAATTAGAAGATGAAACTTCTAGTGAGGGTCTAAAACATATACATGAATGCATGATGCAATAACATGTACAATCACATACTCTAGTGTCACTTCCATGGCTCACAAGCTCGGCACAGAACTCTAGACAGAATCTTGACACCTTTGGCAAGATAATCCTAACGTTGTTCCATCAATTGCCCTTGAAAAATTATGGCCACACTATTAGGGCGATATCCCAATCCCATGCACGTATATCAATATGCTAATAATATCGTGCCCTGCAAACATCACGACTTTCCATACACTATAACAAAATGATCGTAACTTCATAAATATAATGCATAATATAAGTAAACATATCATACATAAGTTCTTGGGACAAAATCACTCACAAAACCACATTTAGGATAGAACTACCCACCTTTAACATGAAGTTCGGAATACCTCAAAAAATGTGAATTGCCTCGATTTGTGTGCCTGGCCTTGATTTTTGTGCCAAATCTCAAAAGTTTCACAAATCACTATTCCTAGAGCACAACAATCCTATACATCATATTCATTCACAAAATATCTCAATACCTCAATATTTTAATATTTTCCTTCATTTTCTCCCATTTTCCCTTTTAAAAATCAAAATAAATACTTTCAGGACTTTTTTCTCTAATCTTTTTCCACAACAAATCAGTAAATTCTAAGAACATCAAAGGAAAATTCTAGAACTTACCTCAAAACTTTGTTTGCACACAAAACGAGGTTGGTTGTTGCAGAAATCAAGACATTGGGAAGGCTAAAACCCAAACTTTTTGCACAACCCTCAAGATCCCATTTTTCTAGGAATTTTGGGATTTTTTTCTCATTTTTTCTAGCCTTGCACGAGCCCGTACGCGCCCCCAAAAGACATGCCACGTGCCTGCGCGTGATGACTGCGCGTACAGCCCATGCGCCAGTCATCTTCCCCGGCGTCGGTTAACCGGTGATGCTGGATCTCCATAACTCGATGATCCTCAGCTTCAGTCGATCACCATGGCACCTCTTAACCCTTAAAAGGAGCATCGAAGAGCTCTCAACTGACTGGCTAAAGCTTTGGCTCTACCGTTTACTTCTCAACTCTGGCGAGCATCGAAACGCCATCAAAACATCACCAAAATGCTTCTAACTCTCCAAAAATTATCTACTCCTCATGGGCAACAAAAGCCCCTTATTTTGGTCGCTCAATTCGTTTAATATCGCGGTCAATTTGAAGCCAAAATCTCTTCCAGAATCAGCCATCAAGAACCCCTATTTATAGGCATTTTAGGGCTTTCAAACACCCGTGCTTAGCCAACTTGTGACCCTTAGAGCCTTAACCTCCCCTGGATTGACCTCGAATCAACCTTACCTGACCAAAAAATCAACTTTACAGGCGCTCGACCAAGCGATCAGAATGCTGGTCAATTTTTCCTCGAAATTTGACCACCCTAGTGGCCGTTGTAGGACTTGCCTTTACACAAAAGCCTCCCCCAACAATCCCTCATGCAACCCCATGGCCGAAATCGATAGTCGCAGATAGGCCAGATGCTAGTCGAATTCCTATTGGCCAAACTTTTGGTTTTTTGTACTTTGGCCCCTTAACTTTTTCCTTTCTTACTTTGGCTTATTTCACATAGTCCCTGAACTTTGCATAATTGCAATTAAGTCCCTCAAGTCCTAAAACTTTCATTTGACCCCCTAAGATTCTGAAAAAATGTCATTTCAACCTTTCTCTGGCAATTTTGGAAAATTGTACTAAAGCCCGAATCTTCGTTTTGGTTGTAAACCCATTCGTTTCTTCCTAAAACTGATGAATGGTTGTTCCTTATGAAAAACCAAAGCCTTCTCAAGCATCCGTTGACTTCCCAAAAGTTTCCTACGTTTATTCGATTTCTCAGCCCGAATTGGAGTTGTATTTTAGCTGTACAGAAAATCATTCCCGATCATATTTCTTTCAGTTCCATAAATCATGCCTCGAAATACTCATTACTGCCATATCATTTTCCTTTGGCATCTCAACTTCAGGGCATTCCCTGCAGTCAATTCGGTCATTGATACAGTAGAAAATTACCCTTATACCCTCAATTTATCTGTAATTTCACTTTTGTCTCAAGAAAATTTACTCTTGAGTCCTTTTTAAATTCTCGAGAATTACATTCACCCCTCCTTAAATAAATTTCGTCCTCAAAATTTTCATTTGATCGTTCAAGTAACTAAGACAATACACAACTTATTACCTGAACATCTCAATTCTAGATTGATTTCAATTCTTAACAAACCCTCTAGTTTGTACTTGTTCCACGTCCAATGCCTACAAGCATACCCTGTCTTTTACAAAATTTCCTGTTGTGGCTCTTTACAGATGACCACACATCTCCCAACATTTTAGGCATGCACATCCTACCCTGAAACTTTTGAGAATGCTTTCTCGTATCTCAAAATCATAAGCCTTGGGTTGGCTATAATCATCAACCCATAGACAAGTACACTTGTCAACCATACGTCTTTCATATCTCGTTCACCAGATTCAATTAAACCGTTCAGGACAACGATAAAAATAGATGATCCCTTCGACACTACACTCACAGTTGGCAGGCTAAAAGCCTCTAACGATTGCCACTCACAACTATCCACCTAGTCATAGTAGACATACTCTTACTCGAAGTGTCGGGCACTAATTTGCTATGTCTCGGGTGATACGAGATAGTGCATTCGTAGCCCTCAAGGAACTCTATCTATCATCGCTGCTTGATGTTCAGCTCCTTCTGCGAGAACACATACCTTAGGCTCTTCATAGTTTGTGAGCACATGAAATGTCTCACCATACCGACAATGCTCCCACAATCTCTAGAGCACATACCCCAGCTGTCAGCTCCAAGTATACATTGGGTAGTCTTCTTTGTGCCTTGGTGTAATCCACATGTAATCATTTGTTCATGTTGCACTACCACGCAACCTGATCCTTTGAGCTATCACAAACTCTCACTGCATCTGGTAGATCATTTTCATTAGACTCTTCTTATGAGTTCCTATTATGGACACAACTATTCCAAAGTGTCTCATCATGACCCTCTGATAACAGCTTGCCAAACATCTTATTTTGAAACACCACAACATTCTTTTTCGAAACCTAATTTCCATAGAATTTTATTTTGAACCCTATGTTGCTCCATGTTTCAAAACATAGGGTCAGAACTATAAATACTCGAAAAGCCCCGAACTCAACTTTCGCGTGTTAGGATAATTTTTTTCTTCTTTCAAAAATCTCCGAAATAATAAAACATGTTTTTCCTTAAAAAAAAAAAATCTATTTTTTTTTTTGTTTCTGTTTTTCTTTATTCTTCCTTCTTATCTTCTTCTTATTCTTCCTTTTTCCTCTAGTCTTTTCCTTTGCGAACGTCCATTGCCCACGCCATCCCTGGCCTCCACCGCAATCACTATAACTGCCTCTAGTAGACTCCATCAGCCCTGTGATGGCCACCATTGGCTGATGCCTCCGCAGCCTCGACCTTCTGCGTGTACAGTGCCCCCGCTTCTGCAACATCAGCTCCGACCGCTGCCTTTCACCAGCCAGATTTGTCCATGCCGCCGGCTGTGCCTGTTCCTTCACGTAGCCATCTGCCATCGCCTGGCTTTCCTCAACCGCATTGCGACCAATGCTACCTTTGTTGTTGCTGCCAGATCTGGGTCGATCCGACCTGATTTAGCATCGACCCAACCCGGCTGGATTAGATTTGACCCGATCAAACCTGGCCAGATTAGATCCGACCCATTTAAATCTAAGCTAACACCCAGATCCATCATGCCAAGGCACATCATACTAAGACTCCGGTCTCGATACGGTGCCTGTATAGTCTTGCATGCACACTATACCCCACGGTGCTTCTTTACCCCTTACTTCAGCCACGAGAAAGGAGCTATTAATTTTTCTGGCATCCACAAAGTTTTTGGTACCAGCAATGCCTCCCTTTTTCTAGCCCGACTTCTAGCAAGTGATCGGTTAGAGGTAGTCGTTTCACTTACTATTGAAGCTTTAGCTCGGCTTCAAGATCCCGTCTATGGTTGTGTATCCCATATTCTTTTCCTTCAACAACAGGTTAGTGATTTGCAAGCTTATTGAGCTCATTTGCAGGATTTACTCTTTGCAACCTATCCTACACATCCCCAACCTGTCCTAGATTGTCTCTCCTACAACCTGATCAAAACCCAAATTGGAGCTCCGATCTTCCTATCACCCTAGAGGACGTCCCTCATCCTAGTTTCCCAAAGGCTATTCTTCTACCTTACCCTAGCGAAAATAGTAGTAGCCAGTACCCACTCCCAAATGACATCGATGAGCTAGGACCCGTCGTGTTTGGAAACCATTGTCGTCACTGAGTATCGACAACATTATTAGTTATATGGTTTGACTTTTTTTTTTTTTTTGAGTAATTGTACGGCTTGATCTCTTGTTACTATGTTCAACGTATGGAATGAATATTATGTTTGGGTACTTTGACATCTCATTCTCTTGCCTTACCCTCGATTGCATATTGATCATAAAATATCTTAGCCTCTTGTAGCTGTTTAATAATTCATCAAATCGAGGTAAAAATATCGGCTCTTAATTATTACTTGATAATTCACGTCCTCAATCAAGTCACACATAGCTAAGCATCCAATAACCTCAAGCTATCATTAGAAATTTCATCATTAGGAAATAATCTCGTTAAATCTTCTGAAAATATATCTTGGTATTTTCCATTTTTCTTACGGATTTTCACTGATCGTAAGTGCCTATACCTCATATCAATAGGCTCTTTATTTTCATAACTTGCTGATATCATTTTAATGATTTTCTAGCTATACGTCACCTAATTTGCCTACCAGGCTACCTAGACTAATTGTCTAGCCATACAAGAATTTCATTCTCCAAAATCAAAAATTTCAGATTTCTAATCGATCTAGGTCTGTAGATTTTCCTACTGCGACCTGTTATCTTGGTACATCTGCCATTACTTGATTCTTTCAATCACTTCAAAGATTTGCACAATCTTCAAGATGACAATCCATAACTATACTACCAGCTAGAGCAGGTAGGTACTTACGTCACCTACGGTACTCCAATCCTCGTTGGATTTCTTCCTGAAAACTCTAAAGTTTTATCACGAATACCTAGATCGTCAATCAATTCTTTCAAGAAATTCCTTAAGAATCTCAAACCAATTTATCTCCGAAAATCCTGAATCAGATTATGATGTCTGGTTCCAATCATTTTCTGTGAACTCGATTTCCTAATAATTATGGCTCTCAATCCACCATTTATCATAGCGATTATGAGTTCTCTTCGTCTGGTCGACCACCAACAACTTTACTTGTGAGTTGGGAGTGTGGTTTCTAATTAGTTAAGACAGACTAATACAAGATAGTTTCTGTGATTCACCCCCTTGTGATTGTCCAAGAATAATCAAATAATCCAGGGCCCTGGGAACGTGACTTAAGAGTGTGTGCTTCTGGGTAGCTCCCAGTGATAAGCAAGTACATTTGAGTAGTCACGGATTATTGGACTAGTGATCTAAGGATGGTAGAAATCATTTAGAGAGGTGTTAGTACATTATTCCTTTCTAAATGATGGGTGTTACGCAGAGGGGTATTTTTATCATTACACTAGTAGGTCAAAGACATTGCACATACAAAATTATTCGTGGGGTCAGTGTTACCATATGGTGATAGTTGGAACACTTAGAACGACAAAATATAGCTACTGGGTAGTAGGGGTATTTTGGTCATTTTAGTAGCCATGAATAATTTATCTTTTGGTCCCCGGGGTAGCTCGATATAACTCATGTATTATTTAATACATTTGGCTTGTTGGGTGAATTACATTGAGAGAGAATTATTTTATTCAGAATGGTCCATAATTAATTGGGCTAGGATAAAATAATAGTTCATTGGTTTTTAATTAATTAATTAGGCTAACCCAATTAGAAAATTAATTAAATGGACTTGGCCCACTAGGGTTTGGCCCACTAGGGTTTTAACCCTAGGGTTATCCCTATATATATTCTCTCCTTGGTTGTTTTTCACCTAGGGTTTTTATTCTTCTTCACCGAAAGAGAGGCCACGAGTTTTAGAGTCATACCTTGGAAGATCAAGAGAACGTTCAAGTTCTGATGCGAAGGAGCCGAAGGATTGCAGGACATCCGTCATCTCCACCACACGAAGAAGCTCCCGCCCCTCCTCCTCCTGTCGCTTCATTCCGTCCGGTAATCCGAAGGAAAAGTAAGTTTCCTAGATTCTAATCAATACGAGGAAAGTTTTTGTTTGGAAAAAAACGCTTCCGTTGTATGCTATGTATCCTCGTGATGGTCCTTTATTCACATGCCCAGTAACTTTCCTTTGTGCCACCCAACTCTTTCTTTGAGGCAATTGCAACACGACCATCTCATGATCCCATTGCTACATCGAGGTATTCTATTTCTCAAGCCTTGCACTGTTCATTGTGCCAACCACTCCTAAGATAATCGCGAACCTTGATGCAATTCTTTAAATAAGACACTCAGTCTATATTCAATCCGTCTCATTTTGGGTTGATTCCTTAGGCTTCTGGCCTCTTTTAACCCCAGCTAGTGGCACATCTCACATCTTAGACCATTGGGACTTAGACCTCATACAAGATATAGACCCTACTGGGTTTTCCCAAATCTTCAGCATCTGATCATCTCCCAAGCAATCTTCTATATATAATGCTTTAGTCGAGGGGCCTCCCGTACCTTACCGCAAGCCATCCATCAGCCCTCTGCATGTGGGTCCCTAGATCCAGATTTATCACTGTAAACATCAAACCAGTAGTGTCGTCACATTGCTAGGGTTTCTTATCCCTTCTCTGCGAGTCACATTGGTTGCACCACTATAAGCTTATCGATTGACGTAACTCACATACCATTACTTAGCCATCTTTGGCCTCTTGTTTGACCCAATCCGTTGGATCCTTGATCTATATGTCTTATTTTTGAGACACTAATGATCCTAAAAAATACCTATCATTCGATCCTGTCGACGTTCAGAATTGGTCGACTGAGATTCATCGGCCCCTACTGATAGAATAATCACAAATATGATGGGAAGAAAATAATAGCACAACAAACAATACGCGAGAGTTTTTACGTGGTTCGGCTAGAACGATGCCTACTCCACGACTGTCCTTTGATAATTTTGACAGAGTGACAGTATGTATTTTTTCTTCATGTCTGTACAATGGCTTTTGACCCCTTATTTATAGTGAGGGGTATTTACAATTTGCACGAAGTTCAGAGCAGTGGGGCCACATCGTGAGGGACAGTATGTGCTTATTATCTCCATAAAACTGGGAGTAAACGTAACGACCCGTTTATTTTTGAATTAATATGAATTTGGGTGTGAGAAATTAATTGGAGAAAAATTAAAATTTTCAAGTGACTTTTGGTAATTGTTTGAAATTATTTGAGTTCATTATGGAATATTTGAGGAAATGGGTAATTAATTATTTTATTTGGGAATATTTTGGAAATTGAAGATAATATATCTTTTTCATTTTTTGATGCAATTGGCTTTGGAAATTGAAGGAATATGAGTGTTGACCCTTGAAAATTGAAGGAATAAGCATGATGACCCTTGGAATTGAACCCTTGGAATTTGAAGGAATAAGCATGATGATGTTTCTCCAAGCTTTGCAGAGAATAGACTAGGTGAAGTGTAATGAATTGAGAACAAAATTGAGTATAAATAGAGAACATGGATGTAAAAGAATGGAAGGAGGAAGTGAAGGAGAAGCAGAGGAATTGGTCGTGAGCTTGAGGAGGAATTTTGGCAGTAAGTGAGAGTGTGATAAAGAAGAGAATCGATCATTTAAAGGCAAGTTCTCTTCCTAGTTTTTGCAAGTTTTTGTTTCTCTTTGTTTCATTTAAGAGGCAAGATCTTAGTTTTTGTGACACTCGTAACTTAAAGACATGCTTAATAATAATAATGATAATAATAATATCCATATGAAATTCAAAGTTTAGCGTAGACGAAAACTTGAGAAATAAAACTTTAATAAACTTAAGTAAAGTTTCGAACATAATAAGATTCAGAGTATCTTTCGTGTAAATAAAAAGTTAGATACTGAAAACATGGCTTCAATAATATAAAGAAAGACTTAGCAAATATAATAACATCCATACTGAGAAATTCGAACTTAAAATGAGACTTGGCTCTTTTCATAAACTTATATAAGGTTCAAGGACATATGGTGTAGCAATCATGTACATATATCATAAGAGTGTAATATTGAAAATATTTCTAATACAAGAAGAGAGAAACATCATTTTGACTATTAAAAATTATCTTCAAATAGCCACCACACACCACGTCCACATTCTGATCTCCTCATTCATAATCACCTAGGCGAGAAAAATACAGGATGAGATTCTTGCGAGTCTCAGTAAGTACAAGAGAACCATCATATGTATTTAAACAAGTCATGATATAACATAACATATCATATGGAGACATGAGAGGTTCCACCAACTTGTAGGGATAAGAACCCTCGTGCGTAGCACTACCAAGTTCTAGTCCCGAAACTTGCGTGAACATAACATAACATGAGGGACCACATAAAATAATTCACGGGCATGCTTAAACATCATAAATAGTTCATAATGTACTTAGCTCAACTTGATTGGATGAGATTCGAATGTTTAAGGCTTCACACCTTACCGGGTTTGTTTTTCTGTAGATAAAATGCATATTTTCGTGAACTAAAACTCATGTAAGCTTATGTGGGATTACAGGTAATCAAATAAGGGGTCATATGTGAAATCTCATGGAAAAAGGGGCTTTCACGTGCCCTCATGCGCACCAAGAAGAGGTGGCGCCTATTTTCACGTCTTGGGGGCAGATTTGACACCCTTTCGTATTTTTGCCATATCTTTCTCATTTTAAATCCGAATCGACTTCCGTTTGAACCTACGGACTCCTATTTCATTCCTCTACATGATTATAAAAATAAATAATACTTATCTCTCCGATTGGAAGACTTTTATATTAGATCTTTGTGGCCATCCACTTTCTGTCAAGCCTTTGCTTTTCCTTCGTTTTCTTGGATTTCTTTCATTTCCTTATTGCACTTGTTCTTTTGCTTTGTTTTAGCTTCACATGGGTCTCTCCTCATCCCCTTTATATAGCCTTTCAATTCCCCAAATCTCAAGATTTCACTTGGCCTCCAAGTTATTCATTTTCCACCATAGTAATCATCACAACTTTGAAATTTTGTCAATCTTCTCAAGCAAGCCTCCACTTCTTCCAATCTAAGCCTCTAAATCTTACCTTCTCGTGGCTTATAAGATAAGAACCCATCATGACCCTTATCTTTTTCTTTCCAAGCCAATTTCTTTCTTCCAAGCTAAGCCATTCCAAGACTTCTAGTGTAAGCCAATCTCTTTCTTCCAAGCTAAGCCATTCTAAGGCTTCTAGTGTAAGCCAATCTCTTTCTTCCAAGGTAAGCCATTTTAAAACTTTTGGTGTAAACCAATCTCTTTCTTCCATGGTAAGTCATTCTAAGACTTTTGGGGTAAAGTTAATTATTATAACTTCCAAGCTAAGCCACCTTAAGACTTTAATTGAAATCTGGCCAATAGGTTTGTGCCACGTCATCGTTGATCTTATCCTTAAACACCTAATAGGATGCTTCCACCTCACAAGGACACTTGGAGGGTGTTCATTGGCTAATCCTTGATATTCTTGGTTGATATTTTGGCTAGTTTACTAATATTACACTTGTGTCCGAGTTTTTTCAAGAATTTTGCTTTTACCCGGACTTAGAATTTACGATTTTGCCACTACTTGAAAAACTAAGTTTTTGTATTAAGATTTTCATAACCACTTGAAAATGTCTCATTTCATCATATATCTGAACTTAAATATCCCTGGTATATATCACAATTGAAAGTTCTTGTATATTACATATTTGAACCGAGAAAGGAAATAAACAAAATCTCGGGTGTTATAGTTTTTTTATTAAATTGCAAATTCTTCTCCTATTTTACAAGTTCAGTTCTTTTTTTCTCAAGTTATGTTTTAAATTACAGGTTCTATTATCTATCTCTTGTTATTGTAAGATCCTACCTCTTAATTTTCTAAATTGCAATTCATTTTCTTATTTTACAAGTTATTTCCCTTTGCTATTAAATTATTCCATGATTTACATTTATACCTATTGAGTCTCAAATAAGGTTTTGTATCACCCTATCTTTCTTTCTTTCGGAATGATGTTTTATTGAGGACATGCAAGGGTTTGATGTTGTCTTATATGAATGTTGCCTTGTTGTGCTTATTGCTTTGTTAATCGCATGCCAGTTATATATGAGAAGTTATTACAAATATGCATGTTATAAAAATGCATGAAGCATGTGCATGAAAATGGTTTTCAAAAATGTGTAAAGGCCTCATGATGTGTGCAACAAACGAGTCCGTAGGATATATCCGTTGAGAAAGTGTTGAGCTCAAAGTTGGACTTTAGTCCCAAGTTTATGATATGGACTTCGGTCCCAAGGTTCGGACTTCGGTCCCATGATTTCAAACTTTGGTCCCATGATTATGGTTTTAAAAGACTGGATATGAGCATGGATGCCTGTTTCATCATTTTATCATTTGAAAGTACCGTAAATGACATTCATGTCTCTTTTGCTTCTTGATACCCATGACTCTTATGCTCACTTTCTTTCAGTTATACTTGCCGGGCCTTGTGGCTCATGTTTGCTGGCATTATTCCAGGTAAGGGTAAGGCTAAAGTAGAGAGCGAGCCAAATGAATCAGGATCCATGGGTTAGCAGTGTGTACAGAGTTGTCTCAATCAAAGGTCTTTGGGGGGTGTTTGGTGGTATGTAATATTAAGTTATGCTTGTTTATGTTTCAGGATGTACCCCTGAGGGGATATGGTGGGTTTATGGACCTTAATGTGGTGTGTAATATTAAGTTACTTTTGTTTTTATGAGCATGTGGACACTATTGTGTTTGTCTATGAATAAGAATGTATGAGTGTGGCTTCTATTGTCAAGGAGGATGTGTAATGTTTTAGTGGGTTTTGGCAATTATGTCATCTTGTTGTGGGTCCCTAGTTAGGGGCTCCTACAGTAAAAGCTCTGCACCATCTGGGGCCTGATTTACCACGGATAAGATAAGTGGACATCATCTTCGATTATCCTGTTTTATGGTTCTTTTAGCGAGCTGATGGGGTAGGCTAGCGAGCTAGAGGCATCGCCAGGAGCTTGCTTATTCCGGTTGGAGCTCGTGCTTCAACAACTATGCGACCTCACCGAGATGTCTTAAGCCTTAGGGCCATTGGGCTTCGAGAGGTTGGGCTCAATTATTGGACTATTTCTAGCCTAAAGTAGTCCAGATAATAGCCCAAGACGGTCCAAAAAATGCCTGTAACAGATCCTAACTCATCAGCTAGGCCATGTCACATCAGACTAATCATTTTACATGTACTAGCCTCCATCATGTTTTCACTATTCATTGTGAATAGTAATCGTATACAAGAATAGTGTCTGTACGTGAATAGTACACCAGGTAAGTTCATAGGAAAGAAAGGTGGGTTACAAACGAACACACTTAAATACTAAGTCTTTCCTTAGCCAAAATTTTCTTAGACATGCACTTCTACTACACCACACTTAAATCTAATAACCTCTAAGACTTCAACCGGCAATCCCCAAATCTCTAAGTAGGGATTTTGTCTTACGAACCATTAGTTTCTTTTCAACTTAAGTATCCACTTGGGGTTCCTACTAATTGGTTCCATTAATATCAGATCCCCTTAAGTGTCCAAGCTGCAATTCCCTAATTTCCAAATAGGGTTTAACTCTGATATCAACTATATTAGAGTCACTTAAGTCTTCCTAATAAACTTAAGCTCTGATACCAACTATAACACCCCATTTTTTCAAGTGTTAGATAACTCAGAAATTTTGGGAATATTTTTTTATTCAATATAAATCATTTCCTGACAATCATGTTCTACCTTCCCAGCATACTAAACAAGAATTAATAAGCTATGACAGGTAATCATCATAAATGTGGAAGCTTAAAATCAAAACCTAATATGGTACATGTTACAGAAATTTTCTAGACTGCCTTGGGCTATTGTCTAGATTGCTTTGGGCTGGGAATAATCCAATGATTGAGCCCAACCTCTCGAAGCCCAATGGGCCTAAGGCTTAAGACATCTCGGCGAGGTTGCATAGTTGTTGAAGCACGAGCTCCAATCAGAGTAAGTGAACTCCTAGCGATGCCTCTAGCTCGTTGGCTGACTCGATCAGCTCGCTAAAAGAACCATAAAGTAGGATAACCGGAGATGATGTCCACTTATCTTATCCGTGGTAAACTAGGCCCCCGATGGTGCGGAGCTTGTACTCCCAGTTTTATGGAGATAATATGGACATATTATCCCTCATGATGTGGCCCCACTACTCTGAACTTCGTGCAAATTGTAAATATTCCTCACTATAAATAGGGGGTTAAAAGCCATTATATAGACATGAGAAAAAAATACATACTGTTACTCTGCCAAAATTATCAGAGGACAATCATGGAGTAGGCATCGTTCTGGCCAAACCATGTAAAAACTCTCGTGTATTGTTTGTTGATTGTGCTATTATTTTCTTCCCCTTGTATTTGTGATTATTTTACCAATTCTGAAGTCGACATTTTGACGCTAGAGGAAGGGGGACCATTCTGATCGACGTCAATGGTAAGGGGGAGAAACACGAGAAGTTCTGAAGTGGTGGTCAAGCAACCCAAAGATCACGTTAGTTGACCATTGAAATCCCATCTGTAGGGGGCACAACTGTGACTGTTGCAACTGCTTCTATCCCTCTACTGGCTGGAACCATCTCAAGAATCTCCTCATTGGTTCCCTGTTAGTCTGTGACCCCTGTTCTAGGGATAGAGACAATTCCGGCTTAGTAGCAACATCAAGAGGCATTGGAGAATACAGTCAGGTAGCTCGCAGATGTAGTTAGGACATTGACCTAAACGCAAGTCCAGGTCATCCAAAATTGGGTGAAAGTCACACCTTCTCAGAGGTGTCCAGCAACCTCAGGATGAAAGACTCGTTCCAGATGAAAGGGAAGGTAGAAGAGCATCACGATGGGTTGGATCTGTACATTCCTTGAACTCACGACCTAGGAGATCTGAAGAGCAATGATCTCGGGGAAAGGGATTGGAGGCACACCCCACAAATCTAAGAACGAGAGAAAATCGTTATGAAGATCGCTGTGATGAGATTCATGAAGGGAGTTGATGACGTGGGGATCCACGCCCAGGAGAGAGCTCATTCAGGATCAGTCCAGGTCATGCCACTTATTGTAACTCTCCAGGGAATAGGAGATGACATCAGTCGCAAGCTCGCCATTTTCCATAACGAGTTAGCGGATGGGAAAGGCGGTCTCCCCCCGGATGATCTTTGGACCAAAATCCAATTATGGAGTAATTACTGCAAAGGGTCCGATAATTGGAGGTTCGACATGGAGCTCGTGATCGGAAAGGGAGACCGCGATGAAAGGACCCCATTCTCAAGAGAAGTCGAATTGGAACCTCTCCCTTCCAAATTTAAGTTCCCGAACATCCGTCAGTGCAATGGAGACGGTGACCCTTATGACCATCTGGATGCCTTTAAGGTCCAAATGGACCTACAAACCTGTAGCTCATTAGCTAAATGCCGAGTATTCCCCGTGACCCTGGGGGACATACCTTGGACATGGTTTAGAAGTCTTCCCCCCGTAGTATCTATAGTTGGGAGGAGTGCTAAAGGAGGTTCATTAACTAATACAGATAGCTTCGGAGGAAGCTCACCCCAACATGTCACCTCGTTACAATTTTCCAATGATACATTGAATCTTTGAAGGAATACATAGAGAGGTTCAGGCACGAGGTCAACAATGTTGAGAGCCCCTTAGACGAGAGTATTTTGACTGCGATATCTGCGGGACTCCGAAAAGATGGGAACCTCTATGAAAGCATCTATAAGTCTCCCGTAAGGGACTTTGGTGAGTTCTATGAGCGAGTTACGAAGGAGATAAGATGGGAGGAAACTTTTGGTTTGAGGAAGCCCAGTAACCAAAAGGATGGAAGTAGAAGCACTAACTAGAGCAAGAAATGAGGCATTAGCGACAACAATAAAGGAGGCCAAGGGCGAAATCCTAATGATCAGGTTGCTAAGTAAGGAATGAGCAAGGAAGTGAGTGACCTCCATGCTAAGGTCGCTATGAGAACTATAGTGTCCTGTTCGACATGCAGGATAGGATTTTCATTGCTGAGAAGGGAAAAGAAAATTTTGGGAGGCATAATCCCATACGGACTCCCAACAAATTCAGGAACAAGGATAAGTTATGTGCCTACCACAACGAGGTAGGACACAATACCTTCGAGTGTTGGGCATTTAAGGATGCAATTGAAGAATTGATCAAGAAAGGTCGCTTATGTGATTATGTGGTACGGTCGGGAGATCAACATCCCCAGCATCTAGTTCAACTAGAGCCTTGTCAAGCTCCTGAGCAGGATCAAGCAGCTGCGGTAAGAACTATCTTCACTATTCATGGTGGACTTCATATTGCAGGAACTTTTAACAGGTCACATGAGCTTTATGTGAGAAAGGTCGGTCACCTTCTACTTGCCAGATATGACAGACAAGAGACGCCATCAAAGAAAGCCAAAGTGACCCCAAATGACATCGTTTTTACAAAGGAAGACACCAGAGAGTTGCACTGGCCTCATAATGATGCTCTTGTGGTCTGATCTTGAATTGGCAATGTTGAAGTGCAGAGCATTATGGTAGACACGGGCAGTTCAGTGAATGTAATGTATAGAGAATGCTTTGACCAAATTGGCCTGGGGTCGGATCAGCTAATAGCTTCCCTAGAGTCGCTTTATGGTTTCACTGGAGATGCGGTGACACTGACGGAATGCATCAGGTTCCCACTTATGATTGGGGACTCAGACCACCAGGCTACTATGATGACAGACTTCTTGATAATCGACTGCCCTTCGGCATATAACGTTGTCATGGGGAGGCTCATAATGAACAACCTGAATCTTGTCATTTTGACCGAAGCTTTGGCTATCAAATTCTCAACTCCGAATGGGATTGGGTGCATGAGAGGCAAACAATTTTCTGCGAGGCATTACTACGAAGAGGCTTTGAAAATGGGATTCAAAGGAAAGAAAGTCAATCTTATCTCAGGAGGTGGCTCACGGTGTGTAAGTGAGAAAGGAGTCAGTCACGACCTGGATCCACGCGAGGTGGACTATAACCGAGCTGTCAGCCCAATAGGAGAGCTGGAAGATGTCGCAGTTAGTGACATGGATGTTGAAAGGTGTCTCAAGCTAGGTAAGGACCTCGTTCCTGAGGTAAAGACTTAGCTGATTGACTTTCTCAAAGAAAACCTAGATATGTTCGCCTGGAACCATGAAGATATGGTGGGGATAGAACCAGATGTGATGATAGACCGACTCAACATAGATTCCAATCACAAGCCAGTTCGCCAAAAGATGAGGCCTATGGCCGCAGAGCATTATGCAGCCCTAAAAGAAGAAGTGGACAAACTACTGCGAATAAGTTCATCAGAGAAGCTCATTATTTGATTTGGGTAGCTAATCCGGTTCTAGTAAAAAAAAAGAACAGGAAGTGGAGGACCTGTGTGGAATTCTTTGATTTAAATAAAGCTTGCCCAAAGGACAGTTTCCCTCTGCCCATAATGGACCAACTCATGGATGCAATGGCCGGTCACTAGCTTCTTAGTTTCACGATCACTTTTTCAGGGTACAACCAAATTCCTATGAAACTTGAAGATGAGGAGCACACCTCGCTTGTCACAAATTAAGGGTTATACTGCTATAAGGTGATGCCTTTTGGGCTAAAAAACGTTGGAGCGACCTACTAGCATTTAGTTAATATGATGTTTGAGGATCTGATCGGAAGGACCATGGAGGTTTATGTGGATGACATGCTGGTGAAATCCAAGCAGGTTGACAACCATGTTCGCGACCTGGACAAAATGTTCTAGATCTTGAGGAAATATCATATGCGACTGAATCCCCTCAAGTGCACATTTGGTGTGGCTTCTGGAAAATTCTTGGGCTTCATGGTGAATGAAAGGGGGATTGAAGCTAACCCAGAAAAGATCCGAGCTCTGCTTGACATGAGGTTGCAAACTAAGATAAAAGAGATGCAGAGTCTTAACGACTAGATTGCCGCCCTCAGTAGGTTTACCTACAAGGCCTTTGATAAATGCATTCCATTCTTTAATATGTTGAAGTAGGCCAAAAATTTCCAGTGGATGGAAGAAAGTGAAATCGACTTTTAGCAGCTGAAAGAGTATATGGGACGGGCCCCGCTTATGCCCAAGCCAAAGAAAGGAGAGGAACTGATCGTCTACTTGGAGGTGTCTCAATACACTATCAGTGCTACATTAGTGCGAGAAGAAAATAGGGTGCAATACCCTATGTACTATGTAAGCCACAGGCTGTTTGATGCGGAGACTAGATATACCCCAATAGAGAAGCTTGTGTACTACTTAGTGGTGGCATTGAGGAAGCTGTGCCCTTACTTCCAAGCCCATCAAATTGATGTGTTGACCAAATACTCACTGAAATAAGTCTTGTAGAAGACCGACTCATCCGGCTGATTACTTAAGTAGGCCATCGAGCTTGCTTAATTCGACATAGAGTACAAACCGAGATCGTCCATAAAAGGACAAGTGCTAGCAGATTTTATCGTAGAGTTCACAGGACTAGCAGAAGAAGAGACTAGATCTTCAGAGAGTTCGTCCTGGGAGTTATATGTGGATGAATCTTCCAATGAGCATGGAGATGGAGCTGGGGTGCTTCTGATAAGCCTGGAAAGGCATACAATTCCCTACGCATTGAGATTTGGGTTTAAAGCGACCAACAATGAAGTAGAGTATGAGACACTATTGGTAGGATTATGCTTGGCGAGATAGGTGAAGGCAGAACAACTAACGGTCTTCAATAATTTTGAACTCGTGGTATGTCAAATATGAGGTGAATATCAGGCAAAGGGCTCGAAGGTGGTGGCCTACCTCCAAAGAGTTCGGGATTTAATGCGCACCTTTGAGGTGTGCGAGGTGAGCCAAGTGCTAAGGAACCAGAATTCTAACGCTAATGCTCTAGGTTGCTTGGCGTCAGCTCAAGATGTAGACTCCTTGGGAGCCATTCTAGTGGAGTTCCTAGCAACACTGAGCATTGAGGGTCAAGGCAAAGTCTTAGTGATCATGGTGACCCTGAGCTCATGGATGAAGCCCATTATTGACTATCTACAAGAAGGAAAGTTACCAGGCAACAGAGTAGAGGCGCGTAATATGCGAGCTCAAGCAGCCAGATATTGCCTTCATGATGATATGCTCTACAAAAGGGGGTTTACCACCCCGTTGTTAAGATGCCTTGGTGACCCTGATTGCCAGATGGTACTCAAGGAAATCCATGCAGGTCACTGTGGAAACAACGCTAGGGGGCTATCTTTGGCTCAAAAAGCACTTCGCTAGGGTTTCATTGGCTTACATTGAAGCAAGATGCTACGAATCTAGTAAATAGATGTGACATGTGCCAAAGGTTCGCAAAGATATCGCGAGCTCTACCAGCCTATTTGTAGCAGATGAGCAACCCGTGGCCTTTTGCCATATGGGGGATGGACCTAATTATCCCACTCCTAATAGCTCACAGTGGATGCAAGGACTCCATAGTGTTAGTCGATTACTTTACTAAATGGGCGGAAGTGAAAGAGATTGCACAAATATCCACGATAAAAGTAGAGAAGTTTGTCTGGGGTAATTTTATTTTCAGATTTGGAGTTCCCCAACAAATAGTCACGAACAGCGGGACATAGTTCACCAGCGAGTAGTTCATCCAGTTTTTCAAATCATTGGGGATTCAAAAGAGCTTCTCGGCCGTGAATAACCCCCAAGCTAATGGTTAAGTTGAGGCTGTCAACAAAATAATCAAGCAGATATTGAAGACGAAGTTGGTGTTGGAAATGTATGCCCTAAAGACACGTTTTATTTAATTTATGGTAATGATGTTTCTTTTAGTCAGTTTATGGCACATATATTATTTGCATTTAATTGTTGGAAAAGTGTCCATGCTATTAAGTAAGTGATTCATGTGATGGGTCGTTCTTCACAGTTAGGCATGAATCATGGGTACTTAATAAGCAAGAAAATATTACTCTTGATCTTTTGATAGAACTGGGCATTCTATCATGATAAGATCATTGTGCAATAGATCCTAATGGAGGATGGCTTGCCTTAGCCAGTAAACAATCCGTTTACTCTAATTGTACAAGCGCATTTGGAATGCGTAGAGTGGACCTGTGATAGAAGCTAATGACAAAGTACTAATTATCATGGAGCTAGTCTATCACTGCTACTACGTGGACGAGTACTCTAATACTTGAGTATTAGTTGGTGGTCTAGTGAACCTAGAGCTATATTTTTAGATTCACTGTAGGTGAGGTCTATCAAAGATCAATAACCTTGTGAGTTGGGAGTGTGGTTTCTAATTAGCTAAGATAGACTAATACAAGATAGTTTTTGTGATTCACCCCCTTGTGATTGTCCAAGAATAATCAAATAATCCAGGGCCTTAGGAACGTGACTTAAGAGTGTGTGCTTCTGGGTAGCTCCCAGTGATAAGCAAGTACATTCGAGTAGTCACGGATTATTGGACTAGTGATCTAAGGATGGTAGAAATCATTTAGAGAGGTGTCAGTACACTATTCCTTTCTAAATGATGGGTGTTACGTAGAAGGGTATTTTTGTCATTACACTAGTAGGTCAAAGACATTGCACATGCAAAATTATTCGTGGGGTCAGTGTTACCATATGGTGATAGTTGGAACACTTAGAATGACAAAATATAGCTACTGGGTAGCAGGGGTATTTTGGTTATTTTAGTAGCCATGAATAATTTGTCTTTTGGTCCCCGGGGTAGCTCGATATAACTCATGTATTATTTAATACATTTGGCTTGTTGGGTGAATTACATTGATAGAGAATTATTTTATTCAGAATGGTCCATAATTAATTGGGCTAGAATAAAATAATAGTTCATTGGTTTTTTAATTAATTAATTGGGCTAACCCAATTAGAAAATTAATTAAATGAACTTGGCCCACTAGGGTTTGGCCCACTAGGGTTTGGCCCACTAGGGTTTTCCCTATATATATTCTCTCCTTGGTTGTTTTTCACCTAGGGTTTTTACTCTTCTTCACCGAAAGAGAGGCCACGAGTTCTTGAGTCATACCTTGGAAGATCAAGAGAACGTTCAAGTTTTGATGCGAAGGAGCCAAAGGATTGCAGGACAGCCGTCATCTCCACCACGCGAAGAAGCTCCCGCCCCTCCTCCTCTTGTCGCTTCATTCCGTCCGGTGATCCGAAAGAAAAGTAAGTTTCTTAGATTCTAATCAATACGAGGAAAGTTTTTTATTTAAAAAACGCTTCCGTTGCATGCTATGTATCCTCGTGATGGTCCTACAGTTGGAAGCCAGAAAGGGGGCCTAAGTGGATGAACTGCAAACAGTTCTCTGTGCTTATCGACCAACAACTCAGGCCACCATAGGGGAAACTCCTTTCTCTATGGTCTATGGGTCTGAGGTGATGATCCCTGCGAAGAGTGAAGTAATCAATCAACGAAGAGCCACCTTTAACCCCGAGGATAACGACCAGCTAATGGCTGCAAACCTTGATTTACTCAACAAGGCATGGGAGTTAGCTCGCATAAGGGTAGCTATCTATCAACAATGGATTGTACAATCGAAAAGTTCAAGTTTGGTGTTATAATGTCGGTGACCTCATGCTGCACCTTATTCTTCCTGGAGCTCACAAGGCTAGTGACGGGGTATTAGGCCCAAACTGGGAGGCCCTTTTATCATCAAAGAAAACTTGGGCAACAAAGCATATGATAAAGAAACAAAAGTTCATTGAAACAGAATTTAGACTCATGGGTGATCTTTGTGTTCGACTTTCAGCTTGTAGCAAATGATAAAGAAACAAAAGTTCATTGAAATAGAAAGGTGTATCGCTTTCAAAATCAAAGTACAAGAACAAATAAGGAAAAGAAAAAATCCTAGTAGCCTGAGGAATGCGAGCTTGAAGCAACTGTGTCTTGGGGAGCTGAGTTGCCGGCATCTTCAGCAGGACGAATGACCCCGGTTTGATTAGGCGTGGGTAAGGTTTCGATGACCTCCTTATTCGCTGCATTGGCAGCATACTTCTTCACTGCCTCCACTGTTTCTTCGCAGAAGCGAGAAAAATCGAGCTTTGGATGCGCTTTCCACAAAGTGAAGACAAACACACTGCAAATATCAGAATCCACCTCCTTACGTTCCTTCGCGACCTGAGCTTCGACATCAATCTTCATTTGCTTGACCTCCCATTTTGACACTTCAGCCTCCCTAGATGTAGCGTCAACTCGCTGTCGGGCCTGTTCCAGGTCACCTCGCATTGTAACCAACTCTGCCTTAGCTTTTTTATCTTCGAAGTGGCCTGGGAAAAGGTCGAGTCATACATTCTCTTTTCGCGGGCTAGTTCATCCACAACCTCCTACTTAGCTCTTTCAGCCTCCATTAATCGGTCTTCTAAGCCCTTAACCTTGCTCCGGGCTCTCTGGGACTCGATGGTCAAGAAGGCCAAACTGTCCTCCAGCTTCTTCTTGTCCTTCCTGAGCACCCCAATGACAGCCTTGAGCTGCTTTTTTTCTTTGATGGCTCGGTCTCTCTCTTCTTTTTGCTTGAAAATGACCAGGAAAGCCTGTGAAACTTGGGGGGTTAGTACATTCGAAGGAGATAAAATAAGAAATACGAGATCGAGCGAAGAACCTTACCAAAAGGCTATGGCGAGCAATATAGTTGAAAAACGTATCACCAACAACATCCTTCTTGTCCAGAGCCTTGGTAGAGTTACCAAGGATGCCGTCCAAACTATTAAGAAGGGGGTCAAAGTATGTCCCATCGACTACGACCTCAGATGCACTCGGCCCAACAGAAGCGGTTGCCTTCTTTCTTTTGTCTGCCTGGACTTGTTGAATGGCCTGCGAGGTGGGAGGTACTTTCCTTTTGCTCCCAGCCGTAGGGGCATCCTCATGAACCACAGACTTACCACGACTTGCTGCAGCCATTGTTGACGCGCGCTGCAAAAAGGTGTCGGCAAGAACTGGGTCTAATAAAGTCGTGGCGGTTGTTGTAGGGTCGGGACCAGGCAGAGCGATAAGGTTGTGACTCTTGCCGGCCACCTCAGCACAAGATCGTAGAAGTTCTGGGTCTTTCAAGCTGAAGCTTCATTGCCTCTGATGATGTTGGTAAGGCCCCGACCGTGACTTCTTAGTGAGCTCTACTTTCCCTAACTAGACTCCCACTGAAGTCGATCACATCAAAGGCCAACCTTATCTCCATTTGGCCCCAAACTCATATGTCTTCCTTCCTGACGTCTTTGAGGTTAAGAAGGGGAGCAAGCTGGTAGTCGCGGAGTAAACAATCGGAGAGCTAGCAATCGTCCTTATTTATTTTTGCCTCTAAAGCTTTTTGAAGTCCTTGTGCCTTGGAGATAGTCAGCTCAGGCTTCCCACCAGTGACGTCTACAAAATTAAAAATAGACTCATAAAAAAAAAATTGTTGTAACAAACGCGAGTTGAAGGACTACTTACTTGGTACAAGGACAAAGCTGAAATTACTAAGATCGTGGAGCGAGGAACAGGAAAGGTAAAACCACTAGGACTTGTAGTCTCTTACGTTGGACTTGCCCTGAGCCTTCCCTTGAGGCAAGAGCTTCTTACAGTCAGAAGAATGAGCTACCATATAATACAACCCATCCTTAGTACCTTTGAAAGAATAAAGGTACCTAAGAATTTTGGGGGTTGGAAGAGGAAGTTTATTCTTTTCAAAAAGTATGGCTAGGGAAGTTATCTAGGCGTAAGAGTTGGGAGTCAATTGGAAAGGTGTGAGTTTCAAGTTGTTAAGAATGGTTATGAGATAGGGTTGGAGTGGAAACCTAAGTTCAAACTCTAGGTGTTGGGGGTTGACGGCCACGAACCCTGCTGGAGGAAGGCTGCGTAGTCACCAGGAGAAAGTACCATTAGATGTGTGCCGCAGGGAAGGCGGTACTCCGAAGCATGCGACCTCAATTCGTTGATCGTCAGTTTCAAAGGATAATGTTTGAAGACCTTAGGAGTTGCACGTTCTTCAATAGCTCGTTGGGCGACTACAGGGTCGGTGCACAGAGGAACTCTCTCAACGACCTCAGAGTCAGACGAGACCACGTCCATCATAGTCTGCACCAGCATCCCTCTACTATGCTCTGAAGAGCTAGAGGTGTCGTCATCTTCTACCTTGTGGTTGTGACGCTTCTGACTTGATGTGGACATCTACGATGGAAAGACAAAAAGAAGAAAAGAAGAGTTAGTTTGCTGAGAATAGATTGGTCCTCATGGACTGAAGTTCCTTAAAATACTTCCTACCTATCCGATTGCGTGTTTCACATAAGGGTATGACCTAAAAAAGAGGGGACTTAGTTTATAAGCCTATTAAGCCTCCTAAAATAGATGAAAGCTAGCCCTACAAAACACACAGCCATCACCAAGAGGCGGGGCACGAAGACAGAATTGACAGAAAGAATGGGAGCAGTAATAAAGTAAACTAAGGGAGTACGAGAAACTTATTGTTCTGGATTGATTGTTACAAAATTTGAAAAGAGGAACAATAAGAAAGCGATGGTGAAAGGCGAAGAAGTTTCGAAATAGTTGTCAATGGAGTCTTGGAGTTGGGAAGAAGAAGAAGCTTGCAGAAGCAATGAGTGTTTTAAAATGACACGGTAAGGGGGAAAAGAATTCCCTTATGCTTTTATAGTTAGAGATATTCCACCGTTGGATGGAGAGACTAATGAAATGCCCTAGATCCAATGGTAACGAGCCAAAGTGTGGGGCCCACGAACATAATGATTAAGCGGTTACGGCGAATGTGAGCATTAACGGCGCCTCAGACAAGACGTGCGATGTGAAATGACGCAATTTGAAACGATTGGGAAGAAGTCAAGAAGGTGGATTAATAGCTTGCATAACCTAATCCGGTCTACATACATTAGCTCGCACTCCGAAGATCGCATTGCAAGCTAGGGGGCTAGTGTTACGGGCATTTTCTAGACCGCCTTGGGCTATTGTTTGGACTGCTTTGGGCTGAGAATAGTCCAATGATTGAGCCCAATAGGCCTAAGGCTTAAGACATCTCAACGAGGTTGCATAGTTGCTGAAGCACGAACTCCAATCAGAGTAAGCGAGCTTCTAGCGATGCCTCTAGCTCGCTGACCGACCTGATCAGCTAGGTAAAAGAACCATAAAGCGGGATAACCGGAGATGATGTCCACTTGTCTTATCCGTGGTAAACCAGGCCCCAGATAGTGCGGAGCTTTTACTCCCAGTTTTATGGTGATAATAAGGACACATTTTCCCTCACGATGTGGCCCTACTACTCTGAACTTCTTGCAAATTATAAATACCCTTCACTATAAATAGGGGGTCAAAAGCCATTGTACAGACATGAGGAAAAAATACATACTATTACTCTGCCAAAATTATCAGAGGACAGTTGTAACGCCCCGTTTTCTTGAAATGCGCGTTAAAATAAATAAATGAATCACTTAAGGATTTCGAGGCTATATTTTTTCTCGACAAATACTGGAATAACGCCTGTACATGAACAGTACACTAGGTAAGTTCCTAGGAAAAAGAGGTGGGCCACAGATGGACACACTTAAATACTAATTCTTTCCTTAGCCAGGACTTTCCTAAACATGCATTGGCACTACATAACTGTTAAATCCATAACTTCCCCAACAATCTCAATTACATTCTCAGCACATCAAACTTAAAATCATTAAGCTAAGACATGTAATATCATTATAAATGTGGAAGCTAGATCGAAACCTAATATGATACATAACCAAAATCATCTCATACGTAACCTCAAAATTGTACCATCGTTTAACATTACATCATCGAAATAGAAATACATCATAAACTAAAATACATACTACGAACTACCTACAAGTTATCGTCAATCCTAGGCAATTCCTTTCCCTTTGGCACTACTGCTTTAACCTGGAATGTTTGTATATTCTAGGGACATAGTCCAAAATTAGATGCTAAATCATCTAAGTGAGAATTCAAAAACATTTTCATGAATGTATGCAAGACATGAAACAACAGAAAAATCACAACAATCCCAGCCCAATAGAATCCCACACAGCACTTAACCCTAACCAGGAAAAATGCAATCTCTCTAAAGGCAACACAACCACATCGACACATTGGCATAATACAGTCTTAGTTTAAGAGGGAGCAACGTCAATGCATGAACCCCAAGAACTACCTCGTCATCATTACATTCTCACTCGAAAGCTTTTGGAGCACGACAACACAAACCTTGGCCAAATGATAATCAACACCATCCTGGGAATCCACGTCCACCTCGAGAACAATACTGTTGCGCAAGGCATCACTATAAGAAAAGTAGTTTTTAGTGGCCACTTTTAGTGACAACCAAAAGATATTTGTCACAAATACAATTATTAGTGGCGGTTATAAACTGTTTGTCACTAAAAAGGCATGTTTAGTGGCGGCCAAAAAAATTGGCCACTAAAGAGCTCATTATTTGTGACGGCCATGTGTGGCAGCCACTAAAAGTGGATTATTTGTGACGGACATGTGTGGCGGCCACTAAAAGTGGATTATTTGTGACGGACATGTGTGGCGGCCACTAAAAGTGGATTATTTCTAACAAGAAAATAAGATTATTTGTGAGGGTCGATACAAGTGGCCACCAAAAGTATATTATTAGTGATGGCCACTAAAAGTGGATTATTTGTGACGAACATATGTGGCGGCCACTAAAAGTGGATTATTTCTAAAAAAAAAGATTGTTTGTGAGGGTCAGCGGCCACCAAAAGTACATTATTAGTGACGCCCACAGATGGCGGCCACTAAAGGCCGAGTATTTATGGCTGCCTAACATAGTGGCCACTAAAAACTTGGGGATGTCGAGCACACTCTAACAAGCTTATTTGTGACGACCAGAGTTGGCAGTCACTAAAAGTATATTATTTCTACCAAAAAAATAAGATTTTTTGTGAGGGTTAATACGGGCGGCCACCAAAAGTACATTATTAGTGACGGCCATAAATGGCAGCCACTAAAAGTGGATTATTTGTGACAGACATGTGTGGCGGCCACCAAAAGTGGATTATTTCTAAAAAAAAAAAAAAGATTATTTGTGAGGGTCAGTACGGGTGGCCACCAAAAGTACATTATTAGTGACGCCCAGAGATAGCGACCACTAAAGGTCAAGTATTTGTGGCAGCCTAACATAGCGGCCACTAAAAGTTTGGGGATGTCTAGCTCACTCTAACAAGCTTATTTGTGACAGTCGGTTAAGGTTGCCACTAAGGTTCATTATTTGTGATGGTCAGAGTTGGCGGTCACTAAAAGTATATTATTTCTAACAAAAAAATAAGATTTTTTGTGAGGGTCAGTACGGATGGCCACCAAAAGTACATTAATAGTGACGGCCACAGATGACGGCCACTAAAGGTTGCGTATTTGTGACAGCCTAACATGGCGGCCACTAAAAGTTTGAGGATGGGTAACACACTCTCACAAGCTTACTTGTGACGGCCAGTTAAGGCTGCCACTAAAGGTTTATTAATAATATACTTATTCTGAAAAAGTATATTTTTATATTCTTAAATTATAAAATATAAAATATAGTTAATAATTAAAAAAAAGTATGTTTTTATTTCAATATATTTTTATTTCATTCTTATTTAATATTCTTAAAAAGTATATTTTTTACTACTAAAAAATTTACAAAAAAAGGAAAAAGATATGTTGTTTATTTTTATTTTCCTTTAAAATATAAACAAAAGTTTAAAAAATATTTAAAATTTTCAAAAACAAAAAAATATATTTTGATTATTTTTTTCTTTCAAAATATAAACAAAAGTTAAAAAATAAAATTTAAAAATAAACAAAATATATTTTTATATTACCCCTTTATCTCCCTCCCTCATCTCTCCCCCGTCTTTCATTTCCCTCCATCTCCGTCTCTGTCTTCTTCCCGCGTCATTCATTCCCCATCGCCTCCGTCGCCTGAGTACAGGGAGCAGCATCTCCTTCTCCAGCTTCGACTCATTCTCCGGCTTCAGCTCCTGCTTCGTCTCCTTCGCCGCAACACCTTGCCTTCGTCTCCTTCACGATAACATCTTGCCTCCATCTCCTTCTCTATCTCGGCTCCAGCTTTGGCTCTGTCGCAGCCTCCTCCAGCTCCAGCAGGTATATCTCTGATTTTGTTATAGTAGAGAACAAATTTTGTTTTTGGTGCTTAGAGATTAAATTTTGCTTTAGGTTTTGGCTTGGGGATGTACAAGGTTGTGAGGATTTTATTCGGTTTTTCTTCTTCTTTTGATGGTTGATTTGAATTGCCTTTGGTTTGGTCTACGCTTAGTGTTGATAGAGCAGAAGATGGCCGCCGAGGAAAGCAAGATCAGTCAGCTCATGCCTAAGTATTGAGCTGGATATTTGGAGGAAAAAATGGGGAAATATTAATTAATTCAAGTAGCTGTCTCTTCTATTTTTTTCTCTCTTTTTTTGTTTTTAAATTTTCTTTTTGCTATATATCTACATGAGATAACGAGTTTTTTTAAATTGCTATCTTTTAACGGGTTTTAGTAATCTTTGCAAAAATCAGTTTTCAGTTTCTCTCTTTCGCCATTTCCCCCATTTTCCTGTTTTCTTTCCTCCTCCACATCCTCTGCCTCTGGTGCCTATCGTTGTTGCCTCAGGAGCCTGACGATGAGTTTTATTATTAATAACATTTAATACAAAAAATTATTTGTCTTTGGATTGCTTATTTCATTTATGGTCGTATATCCTTGTCATGCATCATTTCTAAGTAGCCAAATGATAGGTTGGTCTGCGATAATCTTCTTTTAGGCTACTGTTCTTTTTGTACTTAATTTTAATAAGAATAGTATTTCGAAGAAATGAAATTGAATTCATTTGTTCACGTATATAATTGTATATGAGGAAGATGGTTGTGATCTAGACGATTTATATATGTACTTGTGTGTGTATTAAGAAATTGTTATTTCTAATTTTTGGATTTAACTTATTCTTTGTGTTGATTTACAAGATCATTGTCTTGGCATATGTTTGCAATTATTGTCTGTGGTGAGAATTGGATTAGTTCGGGCTGTTTGGTTTGGTTTGCTTTACTTTCTTTTTTTTTATATTCTTTGTCGTGTCTCCATTTTGCATCACATTATATTTTCAGGAAATAGTTTTCATATCTTTCGTAGTTTACTTGGCATATGAAATGCTTCCAAGCTAATAGTGGAGTATCAGTTCGACTGCCATTAATTTTTGTGTTTGTTGTTGATCTGCTTCATTTGCATGCATTTTAATACTTTGATATTTTATCCAAAGGCTTTGGTATTGGCAATTCAGTTCTGCTGCCCTCTGTTTTGATTCTCATAGCGACTTTGACATATTTCTTCTTTATCCTATGTGATTGATTTGTTGTATAGTCCTTTACGTGATTAGGGTTAATGTGCCATTCATATGGTTCATGTTGAATTCATTTTCTGAGATAAGTGTAATACAGAGATCTGATGGACCTAGCTTGGATTCTGATTCCAATGAATCAAATGATCAACAATTTCTCCACATTATTAACTATGAAGATTATGTTTTTACCAATTTAAATTTCTAATTTGTTGGTATTTCAACTTTCATATGCATGTTCAGGCAAGGAAGAACCTTTCAATAGAAACTATTGAATTTTCTTGTGAAGATGAGTAAGTGATTAATCAATCCATCCATTTAAACTTTGCAGGCAAAACTAGTTAGTGTTTATTAAAAGTTGTTTTGCTACTAATTTTGTATAGTTGTTATTATTAGGATAATTGTCTCACCAATATTTTTGTTTAATTGATTATTAGAGAGGCTAGTCAAATTGTGGTATGTATGCCTCAAATATGGCTGAAATTTGAAGTTGTGCTTCTATAATACACTATTTTGTAATTTTGTTCTTGAGAGAAACCTTTTCATGAACTTCATGAGTTGAATCTAATGATCTATTATCATAAAATGCCACTACTAGTCATATTCTACGTACTTTTTTATTTTTAACTATTTTCCTTGAATTTAGTGATGAGTCAATAATTATTGTGCACATCTTAATCTGATTGTCTATAGCTTGCTCTAAAATGACTTCAGCAAATGAAATACAAAAAACTTGTTTGATGTTAAAGCATTCAACCTTTACTAACTTTGAATTGTTCAATCTGTTAATTTTTTTACCGACAGGGCTGAGATTGAGAGGCTTGAGGCAACCAAAATTGATTTACAAAATCACGTTGAGGAAGAGGTAGGAGCTTTATTTTCTTATTGGTAAAAATTATGCTTCTGTTAAATTTACTGGATATTGCTTAATGTTTTTTCCCCTTCCATTTCCTTTCGTTGTAGGCTAAAGGAAATGCAGTTCTACAAGCAACTCTGGAGAGCAAAAAGAATGCTTTGCTTGAGTGTCGTCTAGCTCTTGAGCAAGATGTATTTGCTAATTTTGATCTTTACATTCTTGTTGAGCAAGATGTATGCGTAAGAAACTTGTATTTGTCTATGCTAGAATGAGCCATGAAGTGGTTGGAGATTGTTCATTTCATACGTTGCAATACTTACTGTCAATTCCTTAGAATTGATTCACCAACTGGTTGGACATTTTTCTTTATCAAATATCAAATATTTGCCTACCTACTCCTAATTCATAAAGTAGTGGTGGTGGTTATTATTATTTCTTTTTCTAGCAGTTGTGTTCCAACCGCCTCTTTCGCGACTCGCCAGGTCTGGATTAAAGCTAGCTAGCAATGCAATGTTAGATTTCTCTATTAAACTGTCCAACCGTCTGTCAACCCATATTACTGTCGATGTACAATGTATAGAAGAGAGTGTACTGCTGCCATGTGGATGGGTGTAGTCTTTATACATGCTCTATTTTCTATTCTCTTAAAATTTTGGTCATACATGGCTCTGAAATATGTTCATACTTTATGGAGAATTATTGTTGTTGTTAAATTAGTTTTCTGAAGTTTCTTGATGATTAGAATGATGTTTATTTTGGATGCAATGTATTAAATTAATAAGGTTTAAAATATAGAAAAACAAGCTAAAAATTACTTTTTGTGGCGGCCAACAAAAAGTGGTTACTAAAAATGTTCATTTTGTGGTGGTCAAAACTATCACTAAAATCTTATCATTTGTGACAACCAGTGAAGCCGTCACAAAAAATTCATTATTTGTGACAATGGTGGCCCTCACAAAAGAAAATTAAAAGTGACAATCACTAGTGGCTGTCACTAAAGAGTGATTACTTGTGACGGCCATGACCGTCACCAAAAATAACATTAGTGGTGGAGGATCGTGGTTGTCACTAAAATTTTTTTTGTGATAGTCACACTCAGTCACCACTAGAGGGGTATTTTTAGTAACAGTCAGCCAATAATCGTCACTAATACTATTTGTGACAGACTTTTTAGTGATAGTTTGTGGCGGCTAATTCGGCGGCCACTAAAACTTTTAGTGACAAGTTTTTATACTTTTAGTGACAGTCATGGCCTCTACTAAAAGTCAAAATTCTTGTAGTGCATCTAGGGTGATGTCCAATCGCAGCCCCTTCTTGCCGGCCTGGGGTGGTGTCCACTCTCTGCCCCGCCATTTAACGATTCACAAGAGTGGTGTCCACTCTCAGCCTAAGTCGCAAATGAGTAATTTGCCTTGGCACGCTTCCCTAGTACTGTAACTTCAAGTGCCACCTCATGCATTGACATCCCAATCCCACATGTTCAACCTGTCACCCTAGTGTAACTTGCTTGGCCACCAAGCCCGGCACAGAACTCCAAGTAGTCATCCCAGCACACAGCCTAAGATACCCCTGTACGCTATTCCCTCACACCTTTGGGGAATTACAACTGCATTATTAGGGCAACATCCTAAGTTGACATCCCATAAAAAACATGCCAATGCCATAAACCATAATTTTGATGCAACATATAAAACCACATCTCATGCACATAATTTATCACACAAAATTCAATGCACATGCTTAAAACATTTTGGGACGAACCCACATTGTAACACCCCGTTTTCCCGGGCGAGTTATTTCTTGGGACAATCCTGGGACGATAATTTCTTTTCCTTTCGAACTCATACTAAATCACATCATTCCTTACATCTGTCCCAGAATTTCCCTACATTAATTTATTCTCGAAAGATAGAATCATCATAATAATAACATCAAACGCGGAAGCTAAGATCGAACCTGACATCTTACCTTAACATAAATCATGAATAAAGTCTTTACATCATCGTCTCTCGAACTTAATCCTTTGCATGACTTAAAACATAACATACGTTCTCAACTTAACATTAGCACATAACATGCGTTCTTACTAACATGAACCCTAAATGGGGTTATACATCGTCATCATTAACCCTAAGGTTACATCATCGTTCCTTAACGTCAATCATCAATCATACCTTACGTCATGGACTTCCAAATCGTTCAGATTTCAAAGTAGCAGGACTTAAACACATGGGCTACATTACATCATTCATCTCATCATTCGTTCATCATGTACTTAGCTAAGTGCCATTTCATGCCTCATTCATCTTCGTACTTGCTACAATCTCCATCTAGAACGTTTGAATGTTCCAGAGGTAAAGCCCAATTAGATGATGAACCATCTAAGTAAGCAGTACAAAAATCATTTTCGTGCATATATGCAAAATGCAAAATGTCATCATTCCTCATCTCATTCCGTGAATCGACAGCACCTTATGTTACCCCTATTGCTACGGCTTCCTTTCCAAGCCAAGGTCAATGGTGCAGCGGTGCCAGTCCGCATTCCCGTTTGCACCTTAATGCTACCCCTCATTGCTATGGCTTCCTTTCCATGCCGAGGTCAATGGGTGCAGCAGTGCCATCGTAAACTCATATGCAATGCATGATCAATAACATCATCGTGAATGTATGTACATTTCATCATTAAAACATGTATGCAATCTACATGACATAATCACATCAAAACATGACAATATGATAAAATCGTTCACATAAAATCTGGTTTTAGTAAACCACTTTCAACTCAAGTATTTTCATAGAACTAAATTCATTTTAGTAAGTACCACTTACAAACAAAACATTTTTCATAAATTCAATTTCTTTTGGGTAGTACTACTTACCTCATACGCATTCTCATAACACCTCGATTCTCGTGCCAAGCTCTAACGTACTTAAATCAAATCCTCAATATACCGTGGCCATCATATTCATTTAACAACATCAATATTTCATTTATCATAATCTCCTTATAATTTTCCCCTATTTCTTCCTATTTTCATCAATGATTTCTTAAACATTTTCTCCACTAAATAATTCCTCATTAAATAACTTCTAACTAAATAATTGCTAAGTAAATAATTCCTAAGTAATAGATAATTCATAAATAAATAATAAATAATTCCTAAATAAATAATAAATAATTTCTCAACAATACTTCAAACTAATTATTCCTCAATTATTTTCTTCAAATATTACTCAATAGCAATTCCTAAAATCATTTTCCTAATTTATTGGAATTTCTAGGAAATTATGTTTACCTTAACTTAGCCTCCCGGGCTACCTTGGTATGCGTGCCCTGACCTCGATTGCCGCACAAATCCTCTATTCTCGCTCACTACCTTGATTCTTGCACATTACCTCGCTTCTCGTGCATTTACCTTGATTTTTGTGCAACCTCTCAATTTTTGTGCACCGCCTCGATTTATGTACACAACCTTGATCCCTAAGTCTTACCTTGATTCTCATGCCCAACCTTGATTCTTCATCCTACTTCGCTATTTGCACACCACATTAATTTTCGTGCGATATCTCGATTTTTATGTACCGCCTCGATTTACGTGCACAACCTCGAAACGTGTGCCCATCCCATTTTTTTTTCTCGCCAAAGTCTCCGGAATATTATTACATCTTCATTTCCTATTTTTTCGAAATTTTTTTGGAAGTTTCCTCATATTTTTCCTTATTTTTCTTCCTTTTCTTTCTTTTTCTTTTCTTCATTATTTTCTTTTCTCCTCTCCCTGTTCATCTTCTTCCTGCAATTCCCGCGCCTCCCCTGCAACTCTTCTTTTTTTTTCTTCTTTCTTCTTTCCTTTTCTTTCCTCTTTTCTTTCCTTTCTTCTTCTTCTTCTTCCCTTCTTCTTCTTCCCTTCTTCTTCTTCTTCTTCTTCTCCTCTTTCTTCTTCTTCTTCTTGCGGCTCTTTCCTGCAATGCATGCGCGCACGCATGGCTGCCTCGCGGCCATCGCCGCTGCTCCCAGCGCCTCCGTGCTCCTCCGACGGCCACCACCCGCACACTGGTCGCTGCCTCATTCGCCGCTGCTCGCGGCTCGCCTCGCCGACCTGCGCGCTGCCATGGCCGCTGCAACGTTGCTGGTCGCGGCTTCTGAGCTCCCTCGGCCTCTCTCTCTTTCTTTCACTCGATCGCTTCCCCTCTCTCGGTGAAGCTCTCGGCCGAGCTTTCTCCCTACTCTCAGTTTCGATCTCCCTCGCATTTGCTCTCTCTCGGCCTTATTTCCCTCGGCCAGCTCATGGAGCTCTCGGCCATGGCCGAAATTGGCCACCTCCCACTATCACTCGCTCCATCTCACTTTCTATCTCTCTCTCTCTCTATATATAGCAACTCCCTCCCTCATGCCTTGGCCATCACTCTCGACCAACCTCTCAAATTCTCTGCAATTCCTCAACCCAAAATTTCAATTCCAAATGTTGCTTCCCACGCCTGCTTACTGCCTCCATGGGCATGCATGAACATATAATACACACACATATATATATAATATAATATATATTATACTAATGTAATTATAGAAAATGTATATTTAATCCCCTCAATTATTCTATATTACACTTAGAAATTCTTAAATTGCAATTACACCATTTAACGCCCAATTATTTTGCATTACGATACTTTAAATCCAAAATTAATAACTTCGAAACTACTCGACAAGGCTAATTTTGACTCCGGTTCCTCACCGAGCTCTTGATTCCTCATGAAATCGCCTAAGGGTTGATCTTTATGAAAAATCGGAGCCTCTCTGGGATTCCGTTGAATTTTCGGACAACCTCTATGACAATTCGGTATTTCAGCCTGATCCAAAGCTGCATTTTAGCTGTACCGAAAATCGTCTCAGTTTCGATTTCTTTTACTTCCATAAATCCTATCTCGAAACGCTCATCGAGATTATACCATTTTCCTTAGTCAATTACACTCCAGGGCATTCCCTTCAGTCGATTCAGCAATTTATTTTGCTATCCGGCTGATTTTTGGTATTTAAACCTTGCTTAAATGACGTGGCAACCTTATGTTGAAACGGGGTATTACACACATGAAACTATCCATCACAGCTTAAAAAAGCAGTTACATGCAACAAAACCATTTGCATGGAGACAAATCAAGTTTAAGAGAAGAACCACTTCGGATAAAATAGTTTTTGGGGTTAGAATTCTCACAAAACAAATTTTATGTAGGTAGAAACTCTCACCTTTGACAAATTTAAGAAACCTTGACAAACGTGCACCGCCTCTATTTGTGTGCCAAACCTTGATTTTTGTGCCAACCTCAAACTTTGCACAAGTTGCTTCACCTCAAGCCCTAAAGTATCCTAATCATCAAATAATCCATCAAAAATCTATTTTTCTCACAATTTCTTCATTTTCTTTCTAAAAATTACAAATAAATAGCTATCAAACTATTCTTTCTAATATTTCTTCACAACAAATCATAATAACCTATGACCATCAAGAGAAAATTACTCGACTTACCTGAATGCTGTGTTTTCACGTAAAACGAGGCTCTTTGATGCTAAAACCGAGACACCGGAAAGCCCAACTTCAAAACTATTTGCACACACTCCAAGATCTTGATTTTTCAGGATTTTAAAATTTTTTTCTTGAATTTTCCTTAGCCAGATGCGCCCTCATGTGCCACCAAAGGTCTCGCCACGGGCCTGCGCGTGATGACCGAGCGTGCTTGCCATGCGCCAGTCGTCTTCTTCAGCGCCGATTAGCTAGCGATGCTGGATCTCCACACCTCGAAGAAACCCTCTTCTAGTCGATCCTGATGCTACCTTCTACTGCCCGAAAGGAGCTTCGGAAGGCCTTCAACCGGCCGGCCAAAGTCTCAGCGAACACCACTGCCTCCCAACTTCAGCTAAGCTCGAAACCCACTCAAAAACCTCTTGGGCGACCCAAAAACATTGACAAACGGTCTCGAAATGCCATTTACAAGTCTGGCATGGCTGACCCATTCACGGTCAGATTTTTCAAAATCCGGCCTCATCGATGCTCGTCAACGGCCCATCCTTGCTCTCCACACTTGCTCGACCACCCTCCTTGGATTCCCCATGGTCAGAGCCTTGATCGCCGACCTACAAATTGCTTGTCAGCCATGGCAGTGCACACTTTCAGCTTATTGCACTTTTGCCCCTCAATTTCTGACTTTTTACACTTTGTCCCTTCTCATCAACCCCTGAACTTTCTATTATTTCCATTAAATTCCTCAAGTCCCAAAATCCTCATTTCACCCCCAACGACTCCAAAAAATTGTCCTTTAGACCTCCCTCGGGCAATTTTAAAAAATTACATTTAGGCTCAAATTTTCATTTCTACTGCAAACTTTCCCGATTCAACCCCAAATCGCTCAAGGGTTGTTCTACTTACAAAATCAAGGTCTCTCAAGGGCTCTGTTGACATTTCGGAAGTCTCTTACAACAATTCAATTTTTCGGCTTGACTCGAAGTTGTACCAAAAACTGTTTTCAATCCAATTTCTTTCGATGCCATAAATTACTCCTCGATATGCTCAACATTGCCATATCATTTTCTTTAGGAATCTCGGCTCCAGGGTACTCCCTACAGTCGATTCGGTCAAATTCTCGGGCTATTCTGATACTAATTTTCCTTAAATCGTATTTTTATAATAAAATATTTATTTTCTAATTAACCCAAAGTTCTCGGGTATTACAACAGTTTTGGAGTAGGTATCGTTCTGCCCGAACCACGTAAAAACTCTCGTATATTATTTGTTGATTGTGCCATTATTTTCTTCCCCTCGTATTTGTGATTATTCTATCAGTACGGGTCGACGAATCTCGGTTGACCAATTCTGAATGTCGACAGTACATAACTAAATTCACTTAATTATAACATAAGAATCTGTACTATCATATCATCAAATACTTAAATACATGGAGACTTATCTGCACAATTTAACGATTTCTCAAAAATACATTAAATCATAACAATTATACATGATCTTCAATATAGTATAATCTTCTAACCATGACTAAATACATATCCTGAATCCTCATGAAAGAGCATATATTGGAACAACTCGTCAAACCCATTGGCCACGTCATCATGTGCCGTTGCATCTCAATCATCCTCTTGCCATAGCTGCAAATCCTAAGTAGAACGTTTGAATGTTCCAGAGGCATAACAAAATTAGAAGATGAAACTTCTAGTGAGGGTTCAAAATATATACATGAATGCATGATGAAATAATATGAACAATCACATACCCTGATGTAACTTCCCTGGCCCACAAGCCCAGCAGAGAACCCTAAGCAGAATCCTGACACCTTCGACAAGATAATCCTAACGTTGTTCTATCAATTACCCTTGAGGAATTATGGCTACACTATCAGGGGAACATCCCAATCCCATGCATGTATATCAATATGCCAATAATATCGTGTCAAGCAAACATCACAACTTTCCATACAATATGACAAAATGATCATAACTTCATAAATATAATGCATAATATAAGCAAACATACTTCTAACTCCGCCGATGATCCTCAGCTTTAGTCAATCACCATGGCACCTCTTGAGCCTTGAAAGGAGAATTGGAGAGCCCTCAACGAACTTACCAAAGCTTCGGCTCGGTCATCCGCCTCCCAACTCCGCCGAGCATCAAAACGCCAACAAACCATCACCAAAATGCTTCTAACTCTCTAGAAATTATCTACTCCTCATGGGTAACAAAAGTCCCTTATTTTGGTCGCTTAATTCTTTCAAGATCGCGATCAATTTGAAGCCAAAATCTCTTCCAGAATCGGCCATCAAGAACCCCTATTTATAGGCATTTTTGGGCCTTCAAACGCCCATGTTTGGTCAACCCATGACCCTTAGAGCCTCAACCTCTCCTAGATCGACCTTGAATCAACCTTACGCGACCCAAAAATCAACTTTGCAGGCGTTCGACCAAGCAACTAGAATGCTGGTCGATTTTTCCTTGAAATTCGGCTACCTCAGTGGCCGTTGTCGGACCTACCTTTACACAAAAGCTTCCCTTGACCATTCTTCATCCAACCCCATGGTAGAAATTGGCAATCGCTGATCAACCAGATGCTGGTTGGATTCCCATTGGCCAAACTTTTGGCCTTTTGCGCTTTGGCCCCTCAACTTTTGGTTTTCTCACTTTGCCTTATTTCACATAACCCCTAAACTTTGCATAATTGCAATTAAGTCCCTCAAGTCCTAAAAATTTCATTTAACTCCTAAAGATTATGAGAAAACGTCATTTCGACCTTTCTCTGGTAATTTCGAAAAACTGCACTTAGGCTCGAATCTTCGTTTTGGTCTTAAACCCTTTCGTTTCTTCCTAAAACCACTAAAGGGTTGTTCCTTATGAAAAAACGAACCCTTCTCAAGCTTCCATTGACTTCCCATAAGTCTGCTACGTTTATTCGGTTTCTTAGCCCGAATCGCAGCTGTATTTTAGTTGTATCGAAAATTGTTCCCGATCCGGTTTATTTCGATGCCATAAATCGTGTCTCGAAATACTCATCACTGTCATATCATTTTCTTTTGGCATCTCGACTTTAGGGCACTCCCTTCAGTTGATTCGATCATTCATACGGTAGAAAATTACCCTTAATTATACCCTCAATTTATCTGTAATTTCACTTTTGCCCCAAGAAAATTTACTCTTGAGTCCTTTTGAAATTCTTGGGTATTACATCTATTAAGGAATAAACGAGTCTCATCTTAGTTATGCATCCAGCTTCATAAGCCTCACGATATGCCTAATGATCGCCCACACGTAACCTTTGTCTAGGCCCATTGAAATGATGTTAAAGCATACCGGTCTTCTTATGAGACAATCGTGACAATCTCAGATCCAAGGATTAGTTACACTCATCTCGTATGAGAATTCAGTCAACATATAACCAAAATGAATTCTCATAGCGAGTCATGTTCAATGACACGTTCTCCAACATTGGTCACATATGTACTTTTCAAGGCATCCTAATACCTATAGGCGTGAGACCTCCATTGCTATTACATAGCATATACAAGTCTTACCGCAATTATCAATGTTTATTCTTAACATTGCTACGACTTGAAACATTTAATGATATCTAGAAATTGTGATACATCATCTTACATATTTATGGATTAATCATAATATACATCATATGGACTTATATCTAGTTTCATCCGGTTATTATAATAATAACATGAAACTAATAGAACAACTTATTGTGAAATTAAATAACTCTTTATTCAATAATAAATATGATTACAAATGTCAGTCTATAATTTACTCAATCTAATTGAGCTTAGAACACTTATACTAACAATCATTACTTCCTATCCAGACTCAACATCAATTAGCTGATGTTTTTACCAAGCCTCTTCCAGTGTCCAAGCTGTTTCCTTTGTTATCCAAGACAAGCTGTTTCCTTTGTTATCCAAGATATCTGTTCTTGACATTCACAATCCATCTTGAGAGGGAATAATAATCATTTTGTATTATATATCTTCGCTTTCTGTGTTTTCTGGCTGTGTTGTTATCTTTCATTTTATATGGATTAGTTAGGTGCAGTGGGCAATGTACAGTTATTTCGGCTAGATAGGGCATATGTATTTAAAAGCTGAAATACAGCATTTTACATGAATGAGAATTTGAGATATTTTTCCAATTCTCAGTTTGATAGCCAGTTTGACTAGTATTTTTATATACGTGCAGGGCCAACTTGAATGCTTAAACCAGAGCCCATAACGCGCCCCCCCCCCCCCCCCCCCAAGCCATACCAATCTAGGTCAGACCAAATGCATTGATGACGATTTGCAAACATCATCAATCTACATGCTGAGAAGAAAAATCTATATCGTATAATTATAAAAGCACAGTGCATGTTGTTCTGGATAAGCTTCTGTATTATAAAAAGTTTGAATACGAACCTTCTACTGACCACTCATTTGTGAAAGATAATAGAAGTGATGAGAATATCTGCGCAATGCATGAACCCACTGTTATCGTGGACTGGAACAAATATAGATATCTTAACAGCGCGCAGACGTCCAGTTATCAGGAAAACAATTTCGTTGTCAAACTCTCGTTGGTTGCATCCTTCAGAAAGGGCCAATCTGTTATGAAAACGATAAAGCCAAAGTTAAAAAAGACAGCTCAGCACCCCCACTTGCTTAAGCCGACAACGTGCTGCACGCTCAAAGAAAGGCCCTTCTCTACGACTATGACTATGACTTTTTCTTTGGTCCTCCATTCTATTTCTATTTCCAGCTGTCATTTGTGTATTAATTCACGTTTTATTGTTTTGTCATTTGTTATTAATTCCAATTTAACTGTCTTTGTTTTTTTTGAGTAAGGAAAGGTAAAATTTCGATATTAAAATCTCCTAGGGAAGCACAAGTGGTTTACCATATACGCTTGGGAGAAAGAACAGATGGTTTACCATATACGCTTGGGAGATTGGGTTATCGTAAAGTCGATGGATCGAGTTTATCTCCATGCGATTGTTGATAATCTGTGTATATCTATAAGATCAGGGTCGAGTTTCTACTTGCGACTTACTTGTTTAACTTGCATAGCTTGAGATGTGACGGACTATGAATTATAAGAATAGTGGGACGTTTTGGCAAAAGGCTATTACAGTGGGAACTCTTCGATTTCCACGCCAAAAAAAATTGATATACAGAAATCTTTTTGCGCAGAGATCAAATTTAGCTTTCACACTACAAGAAATTCGGCATTTAACAACGGAATATTTTCGTCGCTAAAGTATAAAAATCTATCGCTAAATCAGTTTTGTGACGTAACAGTGACAGAACATATCCGTTGTTGAATTCCTCATTGCTAAATTTTTGTAGCGACAAATCTGTCACCAAAATAGTGACGGATTAGCGACGGAAATTTTTTTGTGGCTAATTGAAATTTTTAAAATTTAGCAATGAAAATAATATTAAAAAATAAAAATAAATAAAAATAATTATTTTATTAAAAATTAAAAATATTTAGCGACAAAAAATTTCCATCGCTAAAAATATAAAAAATAAAAAAATAAAAAATTTATTTTATTAAAAAATAATAATTAAAAATTAAAAATATTTAGCGACGAAAAATTTCTGTCGCTAAACATATACAAAAATAAAATAAAATAAAATAATTATTTTATTAGAAAAATAAAAAAATTAGACTATTAAAACATATACTAAAAATTAGACTATTAATACAACAAGTACCTCTAGTCTCTTCTCCCAAACTGCACCATATTGGTTACTTAAAATTGGTTCAGTTTTGAAAATAAACTGAGATAGTTCTTTAAAAAAATCCACAATGCTGTAAAAAGAAGGATAAAAAAAAAGAATTAAAAAAACAAGATTATAAAAACTGACTACAATAAGGGAATAAGAGAAGCATACTTCAGTTTTGCAACTCTTAGTATATGACATAAGGTCAGTCCATTTTCACCAACCCCCTAACTTGAATCATCTACACTGCTCTCACTTAATCTTTTCGCAGAATACAAAACAAACGCAAACCAGTAGTTTTCTGCATCTTTTGCCTGAAGCAACAATGCAGTTAACTTATTTAATTGTACATAAGTTACCTACAGTTGACCAGCATAAAAGGTAAAAACAATTGGTAGACAAGGGTATGTACCGTTCCAGTGCCAATGGCAGACATAGTTGCAGATAGAAGGTGTTTGGTTTTGTTAAACAGCTCCATAGCTTCTGTGCAAATTTTCTCGTTTAAAGAGAGTCCAATCTGCAATCACATCTCATTGTCAAGAAAGAAGAAACTTCCTCAAAGCAAAGAAATTGAAAGTCCACTAACCTTGACAAGAAGAGTTGCACACTCGCAACTGAGAAATAAATACACTCGCAAGAAGAAGAATTAAACAGAAAAAAAAGAAGCGTCAAAGAAAGAAACATACCCCAAGAATAAGCAAAGAAAAAAGGAATGACCTTGCAAAAATCAGCAAATCGAGCATCGCTGGAAGGTGCCCCTCCATCGTTTGAGACAGAATTGCAGGTAGCTTGGTATCTTCCGTATTTAAAGTATATATATACATATACACACACAGAGAATATATATACATATACCTTTGATTTAAAGTATATATATATATACATATACAAACTATAATTTTATAGATATTCTTCATTACTCATTAGCCGCGCATGATTATTTTTTCTTTCAAATAAAAAACAGACATAACCTACATATTTAATTGAGAAAACATCATCACTTAACATTCTATTTGAATTATAGCCAATAAACCGATCACTTATAATGACTACACGTACTCAAATTTCATTATTCCATCTTTTGATTGTATTGAATATTATTGAATTCAATTCAATAATATAAATTCCAGCAATCAAGATCCACCAATCAAGAACATACATACATTATGTCCTAGAACATACATACATACATTATTCAATTCAATAATATAAATTCTAGTAATCATATATAAATTCAATAATATAGAAAATAAAATCATATATAAATTCCAGGAATCATATTATTGAATTTATATTATTGAATGACGATCTAGAACATACATACATTCCGTTCAGTTTAGATTTCACCATTTCAAAATACTCATTCGCCATCTTAAAACCACACTACCATTTCTATAGTAAAAATATAGAAAATAAAATAACTATAAGTTGAAAGCGAAACAACAAACCAACCTCTTCAGCTATAGACCAAGTGCGAGCGAGCAAGCCAGAGGTGAGGGCGAGAGGTGAGAGTGAGAGGCTAGATCGAGGATGAGGGCGGGCCATTGAGCTAGGGGCAAGCCAAGAGAGGTGAGAGCGGGGGCGAGGCAGCGGGCAAGGGCGAGCCAGTGAAAGAGAGCGAGGGCGAGCCGCGAGACGTGAGAGCGAGCGCGAGAAAGGGGACGCAGAGAGGGAGACGTAGAAAAAAGCGAAGTGAGAAGGGTTTATAGAGGGAGGAAAAGAGGGAAAGAAGGGGAGAAGAGTTTTACAATGGGGAGGGAAAGAGGTAGGGAAATTCCCCACCTCTTTAATTGATAAAATTTATTTAATATTAAATTTATATAAATTTATGTAATATTAAAATTATTAAAATAATAATAATTATTATTTAATTGATAGAATTGATATTAATGTAAAATTATAATAATGAATAAAATTATTAAAATTATGACAATTATTTAATAATTTCAATAATAATTTATTATAATCATTTAAAATGTCATAATAAAATAATTTAAATCATTGCATTTCAAATTAATATTAATTTCAAAATATACTTATATTATAAATCTAATAATTATAATAAATTAATTTGATATATTGTAAATGCTACTTTAATAAAAAATTTGTAAAAGATAAAAAAAAAAAAGTCAAAAATGTTATAAGAGTATTCTTTATATATTTTGAATGTTGAGTAATTTTTATTTTTTTTTAAAAAAAATATTTGATTATTTTGTCTTCCATATATAAAGAGTTTTCCTGATTATTAGGGGTACGTAAACGATCGGTTCAATTATTGAACTAATCAAAACTCAATAAATTGAATCGAAAAATTAAACTGAATTGATCTGATCGATTAAATCTAATAAACCGAATTAACTAACAATCGAAAAAAGAGATTTCTATATCATTCTCCTATTTATAGAGAAAAAGAAATTAACAAGATAGTTCCTAGAATCTTTTCTATATAATGTAATCCCTCAATATTTTTTATTTTTATGCACATGAAATATATTAATTGATGTATTTAGAATTTAGTAATATTATGATTTTCAAACTTAATATATTTTTTAAAATTTTATAAATTAATTTTTTATATTCATCTCACGTTTAAATGTATATTTAATTTTTTAAATATATATTAATATATTTAATTTTTATAAAATTAAATATATTAAACTATTAATATTAAATTATTTATTAATAGTTTGTTAACATTTTATGATTTTGTACACATTTAATATAGTGTTTGTTTACATTTTGTACACATTTAATATATATTACAAATAATTAATTATTATACATTTAATATATTTTTTATTTTATGCACATGAAATATATTATTTGATATAGTTAGAATTTAGCTATATTATGATTTTTAATATTAATATATTTATTTAAATTTTATAAATTAATTTTTTTATATTCATCTCATGTTTAAATGTATATTTAATTTTTTATAATATTTATATTTAATTTAAATATTTATATATTTAAATATTCATTCCAAATTTAAATATTTATAAATTAATTGAATAAAAAAATAAAAAATAAAAAATTAAAGTTAGAGATGGATTGAATTTTCCGTCGCTAACTCAAAGACGGATTTGGATAATTTGTTGCTAAATTTAATTTTTAATTTTTTTTGTTATTAAACTAATTTTAATTTTAAATTTTTTATTATAAAAGTTAGCGTCATAAATATGTTTCTGTCGCTAAAATTTTCGTCCCTAAATTTTAATAATAAAAAATTTAAAATTTAAAATTTATTTTAATTATTTAAATTAATATTAAATTTAATTTTTTATTTTTAAATTTTATGACGGAATTTATTTTCCGTCGCTAAAATTAGCGACATAAATAAATTTCGTTGCTATATAAAATTCTAATTTTATTTTTTTTATTATTATCTAAATTTAGCGACGGAAATAATTATCCCTTCCTAAATTTAGAGGCGGTTTCTTGTTTCTGTATTATTTTTTTTATTTTTTTAGCAATGGAAATAATTTTCTGTCATTAAAATTTTTTTAGTTTTAAATTTTTTTAGTTACGAAATTTTTTTCCATCGCTAAAATCCATTTCTAATTCTCTCAAAAAAAAATTTCGCATTCTGTCGCAATTCCATCATTGTTCCATCGCAAAATAGCGAAAGAAATGGCTATCGCTAAAAACCCGTCGCTAAATCCCGAATTTCTTGTAGTGTCACTGTAACGCCCCACTTTTCCCCAAGCGTGCGCTAACTCGAGATTTAAATCAAACACCACATATGTAACGCCCCGCTTTTTCAAGCGTTCAATAACTTAGGAATTTCGGGAATATTTTTTTATTTTTTTTTTATAAACCATCTCCCGACAATCCCGTTTTACCTTCTCAACTCACTAAATAAAAATCAATAAGCTAAGACCGGTAATCATCATAAATGCGGAAGCTTAAAATCGAAACCTGATATGATCCATAATCAATTTCACTTTATAACCGTATAAGAATCCATACCATACATTAACATCATATCCTCAATATTGAAATACATAAATACATGGAGATTCCATAATGTTCTAACAAAGCTAATCATCAATAAAGCATTAGGTAAAAACATATCCGAGTCAGCTTGCTGAATCCATCGGCCACGCCATCACGTGCCGTCTCATCTCAACCTGATCCTTGCCTAAGCTGCAATTCTAAACTGGAACGTTGAATGTTCCAGGGGCATAACCCATTAGAAGATGAATCTTCTAGTAAGGGTTTAAAAACATGATACATGAATACATGATGCAATAACATAAACAATCATGTGCCCTAGTGTAACTTCCCTAGCCTACCAGCCTGGCACGGAACCCTAGGCAGAATCCCGAACCTCTGCAGGATAATCCTAACGTTGTTCCATCATTGCTCTTGAGAATTACGGCTACACTCTTAGGGCAACATCCCCATCCCATGCATGAGTATCAATATGCCAATAATATCGTGCTATGCAAGAATAACGTCTTTCCATGCAATATGAAATAATCATAACTTCAATAAATATTATGCATAATGAAGAAAACGTTTCATATATAGGTTCTCGGGATAAAACCACTTACCTTTAGATGTAAACTCGAATTTTCTCGAAAAACGCACATCACCTCGTTTTGCGTGCCAACCTCGAAAATAACGTAAATCATCAAGATCCATGGCCAAATCACTTCCTGGCCAATCATTTCCAAGTAAAATCAATAATCTAATTTTCTCATACTTTTTCCTTATTTTCTCTATTTTTTTCTCTATTTTTCATAATCATAATTTCTTCCAAAATTCAAAATAAATACCTAATCAGGTAATTTATTTAATTTTTCTTCATGAAAATTCCTAAAATAACATTTCTAATCTCTATGAGTTTTCTGAGAATTTTCCAAAATCTCTTCCTATTTTTCTCTAATTAAGTTTCCTTTCAAAAATTCAAAATAATTATTTCATCATAACATTTCTCAAATAAAATTTTATAAAACTGAACCATTCATTTTTCTTGTATTTCTGGATATTTTTTTCAGAATTTTCTCTCTTTTATTTCTATTTTTACTCTATTTTTCTTTATTTCAGTATTTAAATAATATTAAAAATTATCTCCGGTCATCTTCTCTGGCGCCGGCACACCGGAAAATTAAACTGACTATACCAGAAGATAGATTACCTTGATTTGATCATTCTGTCCAAATTTGAGCTTGAAAGAACATTTGGAAGACCTCCCTCCGAGTAAAATTCAGTTCGGTTCCGGCGAGATCCGATTTTTCCGGCGAAGCTCCGATCACCCCTCAAATGAACTCCAAAATTTCTCAAACTTTCCAGAAATGATCCTCAGCTCATGGGCAACAAAAGCCCTATGGTTTGGTGCCTCAATTTGTTCAAAAGTGAGGTCGATTTGAAACTCAAATCTTGCAAAACTCTAAGCCACCATATCCTTTATTTATAAGCGATTTTGGCCCCATAAATGACGGATCTTGCTTCAATCAAGGCCTCTGATGTCCCCTATTACCCTTAACAAGTCCAAAATCCACCGAAAGAGCTCCATTTTCGCGATCTAAATGGCCAAACTTTCGGCCACTTTTTCTTCAATTTCTAGCAATTCCATTGCTTGTTGTCGGTCAAGCCCTTTACAAAAGATGCTCCTTGAGCAACCCTCTTGCCATCCATGTGGCCAATTTCGGTGATTTGATGGGTTGGTCGGCAATGGTTGTTTGGATATTTTCTTAAAATTGCACTTTGGCCCCTTAAACTTTGGTTTTCTCACTTTGGCCCATTTCACCAAGCTCCTTGACTTTTGATAATTTCTTTCAAGACCCTAAGGTCCTAAAACATCGATTTGACTCCTGAGGATTCTGAAAAAATATCGTTTCGGCCTCTCTTGAGTAATTTCAAAAACTGCACTTAGGCCCGAATCTCCGTTTTGGCCCTAAACCTCTTCGTTTCTTCCTGAAACCACTGAAGGGTTGTTCCTTATGAAAAATTGAAACCCCCTCAAGCTTCTGTTGACTTCTCGGAAGTCATCTATAACGATTCGGTATTGCAGCCTAATTGGTAACTGTATTTTAGCTGTACCGAACACTGTTCCCGATCCAATTTCTTTCGATGCTATAAATCATATCTTGGGGTGCTCGTTAATGCTACATCATTTTCCTTTGTCATTTCGGCTCCAGGGTACTCCCGGCAGTCGATTTAGTCAATTTTTTGGACTATTCAGATACCAATTCTCTCTGAAACCCCATTTCTCTAATAAATTACTTATTTTTAATTAACCCAAATTTTCGGGTATTACATTCACCCCTCCTTAAAAGAAATTTCGTCCTCGAAATTTTCATCAGACCGTTAAGGTAACTAAGACATCACATAGCTCATTACCTGATTATCTCAAATCAAACATCTATTTGATCCTTGACAAGACACCTCAGTTTGCGTTCCTTACACGTCTAATGCTTGTAAGCGTACCATGTCATTCACATCATTTTTCGTTTGTAGCTCCTTTCAGATGACCATACATTTTTCAATCATTTTAGGAAAATCACATTCTACCTCGAAACTTTTGAGAATGCCTTCTCGCATTTCAAAAATCATAAACCTTGGGCTGACCATATCATCATTCCATAGACAAGTACACTTGTCAACCACACATGCCTTTCGCATCTTGTTCACCAAATCCAGCTAAACAACTAGGCTAGCCATAAAGATAGAAGATCCTTTCGGCACTACCATCATAGTTGGCAGGCCAACAAGCCTCCAACTTCATCTGCCACTCGCGACTACCCACCAGGTCCTGCGTCGGCACCTGATGGCCATGCCCTGGGTGATACGAAGTAGTGCAGTCGTAGTCCTTAAAGAACTCCATCCACTGTCGCTACCTTTCATTTAGCTCTTTTTGTGAGAACCCGTACCTCAGGCTCCTCATGGTTTGTGAGCACATCAATTGTCCTATCATTTTGGTAGTGTTTCCATAACCTTAAGAGTACATGTCCTAGCTGTCAGCTCTAAGTCATACATCGGGTAGTTCTCTTGGTGCCTTGGCATGATCCACACGCCATCATTCGATCATGTTGCACTTGCAATTCGATCATTTGAGCTATCATAAACCCTTACTGCACCCGGCAGATTTTTTTTTTTTTTATTAGACCTTTCTCATGAGTCCTATTGTAGACATAATTATTCCAGAGTGTTCTATCACTGCCTTTTTGACAACAGCTTGCCGAAATTTCTTATTTCAACACATCATAGCATTCTATTTCGAAACATGATTCCTAAAATTTCCATTTTGAATCCTACGTTGTTCCATGATTCTAAACATAGGGTCGGGACTATAAATACCCGAAAAGCCTCGAATTCAACTTCCGTGCGTCCGGATCATTTTTTTCTTTTTACTAGAATCTCTGGAATAATAAAACACGTTTTTTCCATAAAGAAATTTATTTTTCTTCTCTTTTTTTTTTTCAATTCATTTTCATTTCTTTTCTTTTCTTTCCCTTTTTCATTTTTTTTTCCTTCATTTCTTCTTTCTTCTTCTTCTCCTTCTTCTTCTTCTTCTTCTTCTTCCTCCTCTGTCGACCTTGCGTGCGAACAGCCACCGATCGCCGCCGCCTTCCAGCATCGCCACCACTTCCGACACCGCCTGTTGCCCCCTCTGCAATCGCCTCCGGCGCCTTCTCCGTCATCGGTCGCAAGCCTCGGCGTGGCTTCCCTGCGCCCCAGCCATCGATCGCAGCTCCTCTCAACCGTCATCGCCGGCCCAATCGGCCAAATCCAGTATGCCGCCGCCACTGCCAGCCCTCTCACGCAGCCACCAGCCATCGCCCAGCCTCCCTCGGCCGCCTCGGCGCCATCGTCGTCCTTGCTGCTATCGTTGCTGCCAGATCCGGGTCAATCCGACCCGACTTGGCCCGGCCCGACCCGACCCATCTCGATCTGGCCCGACCCGACCTGTCTCAATCCACTTCAGGTTTGACCCATCCCTGATTCGACCTATTAGATCTTACCCATATCTGATTTGACCCATTTAGATCTGAATCATATTTAATATATCCATCCAATTAGGTCTGACCCATATCTAATTTGCTTAGATTCAGCTAGTTCCAGATCTATCATGCCACCTTTCGACCCTTTCCTATGTGGTGCGTGCAGAATTTTAAGGAGACGGTGCACCCCACTGTGCATCTTTGCTCCTTATTTCTGTCATGTGGAAGGAACCATTAATTTTGCTGTCATCCACCACATTTTTGGTGCCAAAAATACTTTCAACCTCTTGTCCCAGCTTCCGGTAAGTGACCGGCTTAGAGCTGTTATGACACTCTTATTTGAAGCTCAAGCCCGGATTCAAGACCCTGTCTATGGTTGTGTATCCCACATTCTTGCCCTTCAGCAGCAGGTTAGTGAGATGCAAGCTTTTCGAGCTTATTTGCAGGATTTACTATTCGCATATTATGCCTCACATCCCCAACCTGCTCCCCAACCTGTTCAATACCCAAATTGGAATTCTGATCTTCCCATCATCCCTGAGGACGTTCCTCCTCCCAGTTTCTCAGAGGCTACTCTTCCACCTTACCCTGGTGAAGCCAGCAGTAGCCAGATGCCACCCTCAGATGATATCGATGAGCTGGGACCTGTCGTGTTTGGCAACTGTCATCGTTTCTGAGCATTAGCATCATCATCAGTTTCATGGTTTCTTTTTCCTTTGAGTGATTGTACGACTTGATTTCCTGTAATCGTTTGAACTATGGAATGAATATTATGCTTTGGTACTTTAACGTTTCATTCTCTTGTCTTAGCCTCGATTGCATTTTGATCATAAAATACCTCAGGCTCTTGCAGCTATTTAATAATTCATCAATTTGAGATAAAATATCAACTCTTAATTATCACCTGATAATTTACGTCCTTAATCAAGTCACACTTAATCAAGCATCCAATAACCTCAAGCTATCATTGGCAATTTCATCATTCAATTAAATCTTCCAAGAATATATCTTGCTATTTCTCAATTCTTCTTACAGCTTTTTATTAACCGCAAGTGCCCGTACCATATCTCGACAGGCTCTTTATTTCCATAACTTGCTGACATCACTCAGCAATACATCTCCCGATTTGCCCATCAAGGCTATCTAGACTAACTATCTAGCCATACGAGAGTTCCAATCTCAAAAATTGAAAATTCTCGGATCCTCAATCAATTTGGGTCTGCAGCTTCTCCTACTGCAACCTATCATCCTGGCACATCTGTCATCATCTTGATTCTCTTAATCACGTCTAAGATTTACACAATCTTCAAGACGACAATCCATAGCCATGCTACCAGCTAGAGCAGGTAGGTACTTACATTACTCATGGTACTCCCATCCTCGCTGGATTTCTTTCTAAAGCTCTAAAGTTCCATCACGAATCCCTAAATCCTCAATCAGTTTTTTCAAGAAATTCCTTAAGAATCTCAAACCGATTTATCCTCGAAAATCCTGAATCAAATCACAATATCCGGTTCTAATTATCTCCCATGGATTCAATTCCCTTACAATCGTGGCTCCCTATCCATCATTCATCATGGTGCTTTCAAGTTTATCTTGTCGGGTTGACCACCGACAATTTTACCTGATTTCATAGATTCATTTGACATACTGAACCGTAGTTATAACCTCTGTTGACTAGGTCTTTTCATCATTTCTTTAGGGTCGATACGACCTATCAATCAACTATTTCCTTTTCGATACCCAAACTCTACTTTAAACCGAGATTGCCTTCTCACAACTCGCCATTATGGTTTTTGGACTATCCATGCTCCACTACCTGAAATCTTATCAAGAATCCACCGATTCTCGCATTTCGTTCTTCATATCCAGTTGACTATCGGCACACGACCATTAAATTAGTTCTTCCTAGGCACTACACTTACTGCCAGCCAGCATACAAGCTGTCATCATCACCCCTATCATATAGTAGGCTTACTCCTACATCATACGTCAACCCTCAAATGGGTACGCCCTGGGTGAAAATTGCACGGTCTCATCGTAGTCCTTCAAGAACTATCATTCATTGTCGCTGCCACGAGTCTAACTTTTTTTTTTTTTTTGTAAAAAAAACATTCATTCTAGGCCCTCATCACAGTCGGTGATTTTCTCACCTCATAAGTAACACTTAAACAACTCACGAGTATTCATCTATCATATCCATACGTTGAGTATATTTTCCTTGCAACCTAATTCTTTTTTTAAGGCAATTACAAGACAACCATCTAATGATCTCACTTGGCATTTGCCGAACTAGACACTGAGGTTAAATTTCCCCTCGAGCCTCATTATCCTCGTCTCATTACCAATTCAAGAAATGACCATAACCTAGATACAATTTAAATAGGACACATAGTTCGCATTCAAGACATTACATGCTTTTTATTCCTTAGATCGTGTCTCCTTAGTACAATCCATCTTACCTTAGGTCGATTCCCTAGGCTCTCAGCCTTGATCGACAAACTAGTGGTACGCCTTGTATCCCAATTCATTGGAATTTGAACTCCACACAAGGTACAGACCCTACTGGTTTGTCCCAGATCTTCAGCATCTGATCGTCACCCAGTCAGTCTGTTATAATGCTTTGGTCGACGGGTCTCCCGTACCTTACCATAAGCCATCTATCAGCCCTCTGCTCGCGGGTCCCTAAATCCAGATCTGTCACTGCGAACACCGAACCAGTAGTGTCGTTACGCTGTTAGAGTTTCTTTACCTCGTCTCTCCAAGTCTCATCGGTTGCACCACTGTCTCCTCATTAATGGACGCAACTCTCACGCCATTACTTGGCCATCTTCAGCCTCTTGTTTGATCCAATCCGTTGGATCCCCTTATCTTATTTCCGAGATACTAAATGACCCTCGAAAATCCTTATCCTTTGATCCTTAACTCGACAGCTAAGCCATGACACATTGAACTAATCATCACTAATCCGATCATCCTTCAATAACCGTAGTTATCCTATCTTTCATTGTAAGGATTTCGACAACTGACCTCAAATCATCAGTCCCTAAATCTCTCGGATCCATAATCATGGTTATTGAATCAACCTTACACTCGAATCATTTCATCGAATCCTTATTCCAATAACTAGATCATTTTTCCAGTACTAGCTTCTATTAGGCATTCTACTATTCACCGGGAATAGTAGTCGTCTACTGAAATAGTGTCTGTCGTGAAGAGTACACCAGGTAAGTTCCCAGGAAAGAGAGGTGGGTCACAATGGACACACTTAAGTACCAAATCTTTCCTTAGCCAGAACTTGCCTAGACATGTACTTCCACTACAACACACTTATCCAGTAACCGTCAACACCCAAATCCTACGGTAGCTTTGCTTATCTAGCCACATGCGATCTTTTTCCTATATTCGCTCATACTAGAGTCACTCAAGGCTCAGACATTTCCTATGTCTTTACCAATTATGCTCTGATACCAACTGTAACGCCCCGCTTTTTCAAGCGTTAAATAACTTAGGAATTTCGGGAATATTTTTTTATTTTTTTTTTTATAAACCATCTCCCGACAATCCCGTTTTACCTTCTCAACTCACTAAATAAGAATCAATAAGCTAAGACCGGTAATCATCATAAATGCAGAAGCTTAAAATCGAAACCTGATATGATCCATAATCAATTTCACTTTATAACCGTATAAGAATCCATACCATACATTAACATCATATCCTCAATATTGAAATACATAAATACATGGAGATTCCATAATGTTCTAACAAAGCTAATCATCAATAAAGCATTAGGTAAAAACATATCCGAGTCAGCTTGCTGAATCCATCGGCCACGCCATCACGTGCCGTCTCATCTCAACCTGATCCTTGCCTAAGCTGCAATTCTAAACTGGAACGTTGAATGTTCCAGGGGCATAACCCATTAGAAGATGAATCTTCTAGTAAGGGTTTAAAAATATGATACATGAATACATGATGCAATAACATAAACAATCATGTGCCCTAGTATAACTTCCCTAGCCTACCAGCCTGGCACGGAACCCTAGGCAGAATCCCGAACCTCTGCAGGATAATCCTAACGTTGTTCCATCATTGCTCTTGAGAATTACGGCTACACTCTTAGGGCAACATCCCCATCCCATGCATGAGTATCAATATGCCAATAATATCGTGCTATGCAAGAATAACGTCTTTCCATGCAATATGAAATAATCATAACTTCAATAAATATTATGCATAATGAAGCAAACGTTTCATATATAGGTTCTCGGGATAAAACCACTTACCTTTAGATGTAAACTCGAATTTTCTCGAAAAACGCGCATCACCTCGTTTTGCGTGCCAACCTAAAAAATAACGTAAATCATCAAGATCCATGGCCAAATTACTTCCTGGCCAATCATTTCCAAGTAAAATCAATAATCTAATTTTCTCATACTTTTTCCTTATTTTCTCTATTTTTTTCTCTATTTTTCATAATCATAATTTCTTCCAAAATTCAAAATAAATACCTAATCAGGTAATTTATTTAATTTTTCTTCATGAAAATTCCTAAAATAACATTTCTAATCTCTATGAGTTTTCTGAGAATTTTCCAAAATCTCTTCCTATTTTTCTCTAATTAAGTTTCCTTTCAAAAATTCAAAATAATTATTTCATCATAACATTTCTCAAATAAAATTTTATAAAATTGAACCATTCCTTTTTCTTGTATTTCTGGATATTTTTTTCAGAATTTTCTCTCTTTTATTTCTATTTTTACTCTATTTTTCTTTATTTCAACATTTAAATAATATTAAAAATTATCTCCGGTCATCTTCTCTGGCGCCGGCACACCGGAAAATTAAACTGACTATACCAGAAGATAGCTTACCTTGAGTTGATCATTCTGTCCAAATTTGAGATTGAAAGAACATTTGGAAGACCTCCTTCCGAGCAAAATTCAGTTCGGTTCCGGCGAGATCCGATTTTTCCGGCGAAGCTCCGATCACCCCTCAAATGAACTCCAAAATTTCTCAAACTTTCCAGAAATGATCCTCAGCTCATGGGCAACAAAAGCCCTATGGTTTAGTGCCTCAATTTGTTCAAAAGTGAGGTCGATTTGAAACTCAAATCTTGCAAAACTCTAAGCCACCATATCCTTTATTTATAGGCAATTTTGGCCCCATAAATGACGGATCTCGCTTCAATCAAGGCCTCTGATGTCCCCTATTGCCCTTAACAAGTCCAAAATCCACCGAAAGAGCTCCATTTTCGCGATCTAAATGGCCAAACTTTCGGCCACTTTTTCTTTAATTTCTGGCAATTCCATTGCTTGTTGTCGGTCAAGCCCTTTACAAAAGATGCTCCTTGAGCAACCCTCTTGCCATCCCTGTGGCCAATTTCGGTGATTTGATGGGTTGGTCGGCCATGGTTGTTTGGAGATTTTCTTAAAATTGCATTTTGGCCCCTTAAACTTTGGTTTTCTCACTTTGGCCCATTTCACCAAGCTCCTTGACTTTTGATAATTTCTTTCAAGACCCTAAGGTCCTAAAACATCGATTTGACTCCTGAGGATTCTGAAAAAATATCGTTTCGGCCTCTCTTGAGTAATTTCAAAAACTGCACTTAGGCTCGAATCTCCGTTTTGGCCCTAAACCTCTTCGTTTCTTCTTGAAACCACTGAAGGGTTATTCCTTATGAAAAATTGAAACCCCCTCAAGCTTCTGTTGACTTCTCGGAAGTCATCTATAACGATTCGGTATTGCAGCCTAATTGATAACTGTATTTTAGCTGTACCGAAAACTGTTCCCGATCCAATTTCTTTCGATGCTATAAATCATATCTTGGGGTGCTCGTTAATGCTACATCATTTTCCTTTGTCATTTCGGCTCCAGGGTACTCCCGGCAGTCGATTTAGTCAATTTTTCGGACTATTCAGATACCAATTTTCTCTGAAACCCTATTTCTCTAATAAATTACTTATTTTTAATTAACCCAAATTTTCGGGTATTACAACATAAATCTCTCGATAAGCATACTCTCGTCAAAATCGCTTCCCGACAATCCCGATCAGTATAACAAAATTTAATAATTAGACTAAGACAGGCATTGTCAATCACATCAGCGGAAGTAAGATCGAAACCTCAGATATATACAACTGATAATTCCATTTACATTAATCAAATCGATGTTTCACATGAAAATATCAAATGTTACATAATTTCTGAATATCGTAATCATAAACAAAATCTTACGATGACTAACACAACAGCTACATCTCAATGACATTTTTTCCTTTGGCGTCACTGCTTTCACCTGGAACGTTTGAATATTCCAGGGACATAGTCCACATTAGATGCTGAATCATCTAAGTGAGAGTTTAAAAACACTTTCATGAATGTATGCAAAATCATGTACCCAAAATCGATAAAACCCGACATGCACCAGCCTAAGAGAATCCCACACAGCATTTAGCCCTAACCAGGGAAAATGCAATCTCTCTAAAGGCGACACGACCACATCGACCCATTGGCAACCCGATCCTGCTTAAGAGGGACAACCTCGACATATGAACTTAGGAATCACCCCATTGTCATCGTCAGGCTTTACGCTCCCACTCAAAAACATTCCAAAACCCATCTCAACCCTAGCCCCAAGAGTGTCACATCAGCACTATCCTTGAAATCGACGTCACCTTGGTATTAATGCTATTGCTCAAAGGAACCTGGGGTGGTGTCCACTCGCAGCCCCGCCACTTGAGCCAACAACCGGGATGGTGTCCACTATCAGCCCCGCCACTTGGGTCCCGTAGGGTGAAGTCCGTCTTAACCCCGTCCCAAGTGGGTCACCTAGCATTAATCCTAGGTACGCATCCCGAGTGCTGTCACTCTGGGCCACGTCACAGGTTAACAACCCACATAACACATGGATGACACAAAACAAGCCAATGGTCGAAAATCATAACATGCATCACTTGAAATCACAACATGTGTCACTTAAAATCAACACTTAAAATCAACGTTCAATGCACGTGTAAAAAAATCATTTGGTCAATTCATCACAAGAACCCAAAGGCTAAACAAGTTTGGGGGGGTGAACACTCACTTGTAACTCAACTTTCTTGAAGAGAGCGAGTTGCCTCGATTTGCGTGCCTGCCTCAGTTTGCGTGCCTGGCCTCGATTCTCGCGCTCGACGTTCTTGTACTTCAACCTCGAGCCTCAACGATACCCTAGACATCGCGTTTGTTCAAAATCATATCAATATCTATTTTTCCATTTTTTCCATAATTTCTTCCTATTTTCCTTATATTTTTCCTCAAAAATTCCAATAAAATGCCTATTCAAGGTTTTTCCTCAATTTTGCTTCACAACAATTTATAAATAATTAATTCCTAACTCTCAAAATTTTCTAAGAATTTTCCAATACCTCTTCCTATTTTTCATAAGCCTTATTTACTTTGAAAATTACAAAATAACCATTTTCTCCAATATTTTTTTAAATTTTTTTACACCATAATTAATAATTTATTTTTCTAAAAATAATAAAAAAAATTTTTCAAATTTACCTGACCCTTCACGTGCCCTCACGCGCGGCTCGTGGCTGACGTGGCTTGAACTGGCGCGTGGCAGTCATGCGCCAGTCGTCTTCTACCTTAAGCCGGTCGTCGGCGAGTGCTCCGATGGTCGCAAAACGGGTGGCGTTTGAAAGCCCTCGAGAAGTCGATCACATCCCCACTGATTTCAGGCCGAAAGGACGTCGAAAAGTTGTTTAAAACTCAAGTTATAGGTCGGCGGTGGCGGTCTGCCTCTAATCCCTCGGCCGAACTCAAAATCCCCTCAAACTCTCACCAAAATGCTTCAAACCACTCTTAAAATGATCCTTGCCTCCTAGAGACCAAAAGCCCGCTATCAAAACTCCAAGAATCATTCAAAAACGAGCTCGATTTGTGCTTCTAAAATCGGCCGAAACCCTCGGCTATTTATAGCCAAAATCCGTCCCCACGTGGCCGATCTCCAGCCAAGGCTTCTTCCCCACGCTTCCTAGACCACCCTAGGTTGTCCAAATCGCTGGAAAATCAGGCCAAAATCTCGGCCAATCTGCCATGTTCGTGCGATTTTTCTAAAAATTACAGTTAGGTCCCTACGAAATTTTGTTTTGCATTTTGGCCCTTAACCTCAAGCCCCTGACTTTTCTAATATCCTCGCTAAGACCCTCAAGATTAATACTTCTCATTTCTCCCTTGAAACTTTCAAAAAATTACCGTTTAAACCTCCCTCGGGCAATTTTAGAAAATTACACTTAGGCCCGATTAATTTATTTGACCTTAAATTCACTCGATTCAACCTGAAACCACTTAAGGGTTGTTTTACACATCGAATACTATTTCTTGAGACTCTCCATTGACTTTTTGGACTTCGTTTACAGTAATTCGGTAAAACGACCTAATTGGTAGCTGTATTTTTGCTATATCGAAAACTGTTCCCGATCTCATTTCTTTCATCACTAAAAATCATAATTTTAATTGCTCGTCGATACTATACCATTTTCCTTGGCTATCTAGGGTCCGAGATACGCCCACTGATTAATTCGATCGTCCAAAACTGTGTTAGTGTGCCATATAATCTTATTTTTCTCGAAATTTCAATTATGCCCTTTATCATTTTATCCTCAAATTATTCTTGGGCGTTACAGTCACCTGCCCTACTCACGAAGAAAATCTAAGCAGCCTCTAGCCACTTTATGCAAATCCTACGCCTAAAGAATATCGTTCCTTAAAACTTTAATGGTGGTTCCTTTAATTTATCCTTAAACTTGATTGATAATAGTAAGGGATCACATAAACATAATTAGTGGTCGATGGCACTATCAAATGAGATAAAACACGAAAGCCTTTGCCTCAATATTTAACACTTAAATGGTGTGAATTTTTATATATATTAATATAGGTTCTACGTATTGAAACTATAGTCTGGCAGATACAACCAATAGAGAATTAAATAGAGAGGGCCATGTTTTTCCTTTGGTTCATCGTGGAGAGATGGCTACTCCGGAAACAAACAATTTTTTTACCTTGAATCTTAATCTAAATAAGATTATCTTACTTTTAATGTCACGTTTTGAACAAGATTGCCTAACTTTGACAAATCTTAATCTAAATAAGTAAAAAATTATTTGTATAGATGTCACATGTTCAATTACAACAACGTTTAACTGGTAATTAATTCATACCTCGTCAAGTTGATATATATCCTGTATTTAACTTCTCTATGCCTTAAATTTGTGTATAAATAGTACTTACGTACAACTCAAAGGGGGAATAGGAATATTGAAAACCATTATGAACTTACATAACTAAAATATTAAAATAATAAAAATTATTTAAAAATTAACTAAAACCTAAATATTGTGGTATACAACTGCGGCAGATTTAGGGATAACCCAAATCTTATAATCTTACTGGCTTGAATAGTTGAGAAAAGAATGCCAAATCTTTCCCAGTAGAATGGGTCAACCCTTCGCTTTTCCCAATAGAAGGAAAACCTTGTGGGAATAGGGACATATATAATATGATATTAAAATGAAGTTGATTTACCTTAAACTTTATTTACTTAATAATTATATTAAACTTACATATATTTGTAAAAACCGAGTTGACATCTTAATTAATGTTCACGTTTCCATTTTCATTTTAAATTGTACGATCAGTTTCTAAATTGCAACCATTCAACGTCATGAACTAATCTTTATAATGACTAATTAATTAATTAATTAATGTATTGTACCAAGTAATGAATTTTTATTATATGGAGTCCAAATGAGAAATATGGTTTGTGTTTCTGAATAGAACTCCTAAGAAATGGATATGGGAGAGTTATTCCATGACCACCCACTTAATGTATGGAGGCGGATTTATTCTATTAGTCTTATCTCATGTGCGCAAGTTTCAATAATTAATGATTGGAGAATAAATTAATAGGGGTGTTCATGGTGCGGTTTGGCCGGTCTGAACCATTTTCAGCACGCCAAACCGCTAGTGCGGTTTGATGACCAAACCAAACCACGGTTTGGTTTGGGTCCAGCCAAACCGCACCAATCCAGACCGCAAATGCGGTCTGGATTGGTGCGGTTTACCGCGGTTTGAAACAATCAAACAATAACAACTAAGGAAACAATAACAATTCATTTGTGAGATCGGCGAACTGCTTCGGTCCAAGCTTCAGCTTTTGAAACAATAACAACAAACAAACAAACACAAACTAGCTTTTGAATTTCAGAACTCACCGGTCTTCGCTGTCAGGTAAACGAAACAATCCTCGTTTGTGAGATCGGCGAACTGCTTCGACCCAAGCTTCAGCCCCAGCGATGTCAGTATGTCCCGAGCTTCCTCTCCTCTGGTTCGATCTGCTCGAGCTTCCTCTCCTCTGCCTCGATCTGTCGAGCTTTCTTTTATCTCCGCTTCGGCCCGAGCTTCCTCTCCTCTGCCTCGATCTGTCGCAGCCGGCGATGGAACCATGAGTGTGGGCTACCACGATAATCCAAGGACGAGGAGAAAGAGAAAGCAGAAGGGAAGACGGTGGGAGGTTGCAACAGTAGGAGAGATCGGAAGATTTCGATTAGGGGGAACTGGGGATGGGTTGCGCGGGTGGGGGAGGGCCGAAGAGGGTTGCCGATTAGGGTTGCTGAAGTGGGGGAAGGGGCTGTCGATTAGGGTTGCGCGGGTGGGGGGGGTTTGTCGAATACGATTAGGGATTAGGGTTGTGGGTGGGGGAGGGGGTTGCGCGTGCGCAGGGCTTTGGCCCTTGGGTGATTTTATATTTTTTTTTTTAAATTTTTTTTAATTTTTTGGGCGGTTCGGTTTAAACCGAACCGCCTACTATCCAAACCGCGAACCGCGCGGTTTGGATAGCCTTCAAACCGTTTCCGACCGCGAAATAAAAAAACCGATCGGATCGGTCTGGTTCGGTTCGGTTTGGCCGGTTTCCGCGGTGCACCGGTTTTTTTGAACACCCCTATAAATTAACATCAAGTTATGTGCACAAGTTGTAATATAACTTAATTTGAGCACTAATTAACTTCAAGTTTAAGTGTGCGCAAGCACTTGTTTGGACCATTTCAAGGTGAAGTTGTGGATTGACTGGGTCATGATTATATTCATATATTGCTCCCCTTGCAGCCTCCATGACTGCCGTATGCAGCCAATGAATAAACATGGACCAAGTCATGTATGCAAGCAGCTACCGAGGCTTATAAATACACATACTCAGCGGGAAAATCAAACATCGATCCCAAACCTTAGAAGTTCAATATTTTTATCCATTCGTTCTCATATAATCCATTTGTCCTATACCAAACTTAGCCTCTTAACTATCCATTCGTTCTTATAGATAATCCATTTAATTTGTTCTATCATTCAACTGATCAAAATTAAGTTCAATTCTTGGGCGTACGTAATCAGTTTGAATTAATGATGTTGACGAAGAGAGCAGCATCGTCTTCTTTGCAAATCCAGCCCCCAACTTATGGGAATTTGGTAACCATTCTCAGAATTGATGGAGGCGGCGTTCGGGGAATCATTCCTGCCACCATCCTTGCTTATCTTGAATCCCAGCTGCAGGTTTGACTTCTGTCTTTGTTTTCATTTTAGGTGACGTTGTATGTAGAATGTCACTTAAAGCTGTACGTACTTGATTTTCAAGAGTTAAAAATCTTTTTATTATGTAGAATGAAAGCACTCTTGTTGAGAGCTAGAGCAACCATATATTGTCCTGCAACACTAATTACTTTGTTTCCTATACAATAATTAATGTTCTTCTTTTGGGACTGGAAAACATATATATAATAGCAATTCAAGTAATGCAAGGCTAGACTTATTATAGGAGCTGGACGGGAAGGATGCAAGACTTGCAGATTACTTCGATGTGATTGCGGGAACAAGCACAGGTGGTCTTGTGACGGCCATGTTAACTGCTCCGAATGAACATAACCGTCCTCTTTTTGCTGCCAAAGACATCAAGGAATTCTATCTGGAGCACTCCCCTAAGATCTTCCCACAAAATCGGTACTTTTAATTGATTTACTTGGGTATTATTAACGTAGTTTGTTAACTGATAATGAAGGTACAAACTTACTTCAATTTGCTTCCAATTAATTGAAGGGGCCTATTTGCATCGATTAGAAACACCTTCAAGTTACTGAATGGGCCCAAATACGATGGAGCTTACCTTCACCACATCATAAGGGAGAAGCTTGGAGAATCCCGGCTGCATCAGACCTTGACCAACGTTGTTATTCCCACATTCGATATCAAGAATATGCAGCCAACCATTTTCTCCTCTTATGAGGTGGCTTTCTTAATTGCTCTCCACCTCCTTTCTAGCATTTTATAGTTTGTAGAGAGTAGTAATAATTGTGGACGATATCTATATATACATACAGGTGAAAGACTCACCACTGTTAGATGCTCGGCTGTCTGACATATGCATAAGCACATCCGCAGCCCCAACTTACCTTCCAGCCTATCATTTCAAGAACCAAGATGATCAAGGAAATGTTCGGGAATTTCATCTCATCGATGGTGGAGTGGCTGCAAATAATCCGGTATAATTTTGATTGGGATATATATATATATATTAAGTGGTGTTTAAATAGAATATTAGTATATATATTGTGGCATTCAAATAATTAATTGTTACCATGCATGCTTAATTTCCAGGCTTTACTTGCAATAAACCAAGTGACAAAGCAGATGTTCAACCAGCATCCGGATTTTTTCCCAATTAAGGCCATGGAAGTTGAACGGTTGCTGGTTATATCCATAGGCACTGGCTCCGCAAAGCTGGAAAAGAAGTACAGTGCTAAAATGGCAGCTAGCTGGGGTGTGCTTGGTTGGTTGCTTAATGGGGGTTCCACTCCATTAGTGGATGTTTTTAGTCAAGCAAGTGGAGACATAGTTGATCTTCTTAATTTTGTTGTTTTCCAAGCTTTCCATTCCGAAGACAAATATCTTCGTATTCAAGTAAGTGAAACAAACCCTAATTATATACACTTCAAATTAATTCCTAATCTTGGGATAATGAATAAGCTTGGCAAATCTTTTTTTAAACTAAAAGATTCACTAAAAGGATGTGGTTGTATTATTTATATATATATATATATAAAACTTAATAAAAGTTATATAATAATGAATTTTCTAGATAACTCTTTTGCTTTCATATAATGGACACCTTTCATCAAAATTTATTAATTGTTTATTATCAGGACGATACCTTAATTGGGACAGAATGTTCTGTTGATGTTTCCACGGAAGAGAACTTAAATAGACTAGTGACAATTGGTGAAAGACTATTAAAGAAGCCAGTTTCAAGGATAAACTTAGAAATGGGCATATGTGATCCAATCCCAAATGGAGGCACCAATGAAGAAGCTTTGAAAAGGTACAAAACTATATATAATTTTTACACTAATGTTGGTTGTTGCTATTCAATAATTTATATATTTTGATAGTAATTTCACTGATCATGTTTTTCATAAACTCAACAGGTTTGCCAAACTGCTTTCAGATGAAAGGAGACTTCGACTGTTAAGATCCCCACGTACAAACAAAGGTTCAACCTAAACATTGTAGGAAAACCATCTCCCTTATCCACCAACCTCGTAATACTTATGTTATTTTATAAATATATAAAATAAAAGAGGCCAAAACAGGAAATATGTAGGTACATATTTTACGTATTTTATTTTATGTTATATATAAGTAACATAAAATGTGTTCTACATATATAAAATACAAGATCGTACAAAATGTATTTTACAAGAAAATAAAGGGTTTCAGCTTGAAAGACCTCCACCAAATCTGCATTTACACTTGCATAATAATATATATATATATATATAGGTACAGTTCTTGGCCAAGATGTACAGAGAAAATACACACATATATATATATAGGTGAATGAGGACTCACGTATGACACTGGGAGGAGAAGAGCTTGCCTGGTGAGATTTAAGGAAACCTCATGTAATAGCAGCTACTGACGCCTTTCTCTTGCTCTTCCGGTTCTTTTTCTTCTTCACTATAACGCCTTCTTCTTCCTCTTCTTCCCCTCGATCGATTACGCGATCTTCTCTCTCCTTCCACTCAAACTCTCAACTTATATACTATGATCAGTGGTTGGAGATGGCAAACATGTGGATGGATTAGTAGAATTAGGTCCGCTAACATTTTCATCAACTAGCCAAGCTCTGATAATGGCATGGGATTTGCTGCTAATGGAGGACATCCGGATGAGAAGAAGAATATCCAAGTGAAAGAAGCACATCTGAATGGATTCCAAGAGCAAATGCAACCTATCCGAATACAAAGAAAGTTAATTGATAAAGGAGACATCCAGATACTACAGTAGATGATTCGAATGAGAGGAAATTAAATGAAAACAAACATTCTGGATAGATTTAATACATCTTCGAATTTGGACATAATTTTCTCGTCCGATCGATTGAGGTGACTCAAGATTCTATGAAATGACAAGAGAAAGATATACAACTTTCATGTTTTTAGTTTCTTGAGATTTAGACTGCATCGAGGTTGAAATCGTGTCGCAAGGAGAAAATCGCACTCTGAAAATGAAAGCAATCCAAATCATTAGCTCCCTATTCAAATCACCCTCTCCCCATTCGAATCACTTCACTGTAGCATTCGAATCTCTTCACTAAAACTCAGAAAAACTCATCCGAATCAGCTCCCTCTCATCCGAATGCAAAGCACAAATTAATAAGGGATATCCGAATCCAAAGGCTCCTATTCGAATACCAAACACAAGCCATCCGAATACTAAGCAACTCATCTGAATGGCTCATTCTCCCATCCGAATACATGATTCCAATTCAAACACAACTTTATAAACACTTGGATATTCCAACTTATACCATACAATTAATTAATAAAAGCCCAAAACAACATATATACACATATGCCACACCTTGACACCCAAATACTTAGGAAATAATCACCAAAAATAATATGTTACACATTAAGGTTAACCAATTCAATCCTCAAAGCATTAAACAACATTGAATAATTAAATACAGGTCATTCAAAATCCTCCTCCCCCCCTAAAAGAATTTGGTCCCCCAAATTCGTATCTGGTTACTTGAACAGTTGTGGATGATCATGTCACATCTCTTCTTCTAGCTCCCAAGTTGCTTCTTCGAGCCCGTGCCGCTGCCACTGGATTTTCACATAGGAATAGAGCAATTTTTAAACACTTTCTCCTTTCTGACTACAATACAATCCCGCGATTCTGTGTATGAGGTGTTCTCTTTCACTTAGAGGGGATGATAGTTTATAACTTGTCTAGGATCCACGATATATTTTCATAGCATGGAGACATGAAAAATGTCGTGTACGAGAGCCAACTGCGGTGGCAAAGCTAGACAGTATGCTAAGGGCCCAACATACTCTAAAATCTCAAATGGACCCATGTAGCAGTAACTGAGCTTGCCTAAAACTCCAAAACGTCGAATACCTTTCACAGGCATGACACAAAGAAATACGTGGTCTTTAATTGAAAACTCCAAGTCCTGACGCCTCTTGTCTGCATAACTCTTCTGATGATCCTGGGCGGTCTTCATTTAGGCCTTTATCAATTTGATCTTGTGATACGAACCCCATATACCAATATGGCACCCACAAATCAAATCGGAACAAAACCCCAAGAAAGATTAAAACAGATTTATAAAAGATAGAAAGAAAGAACATTGACCCGATGATTTTTGGAGAATCATGAACCAAAGGTATAAACACCACTTCCAAGAAAGAGATGAGAAGGTGGAAGATAAGTCGGATTTGATCGCCACAAGTATTAACTTGATAAGATCAGAAAGTTCTTCAAGAGAACAAGCTCTCAAATTTGCCTTTAAAATTATATGTCTTATTTACACATAGATATAGTCTTTTTATAGGAAAATATAATCCTAAACTAAGTCCTAAATCTAATGGGTTTTAGTTAGCCCAATCCAAATAGAAGTAGGAATAACAAAAGTAACCCAATCCAACTACAAGTTGGAATAATAAAACTAACCTAATCCAACTATAAGTTGGAATAATAAAACTATCCTAATCCAACTATGAGTTGGAATAGTCAAACTAACCTAATCTTGTTGCACTTGGACTTGAATAATATTTCTAATATTTTGGCCCAACTGCTTTTGTGATTCCTCTAGGTTATCCAATCCAAATTGCATATGACTCTTGGCCCAAGCCTCTTTGATTAACCCATTTAAACATTCTTTCATCCTTTTAGCTTTGGCCATTGTTATTGGTCCTCCATGGATGTTAAATGGATCATTGGTGCTGCCTTGATCTCTATCATCTTGTCTGTAGTCTCTTCCATAATGTTTGGTCCCAACATGGAATTGTCACTAATCTCAACCTAGCACAACGGAGATCTGCAGGGTCTACCATACAACGCCTCAAAAGGTGCTATCTGAATGCTGGACTGGTAGCTATTATTGTAAGCACATTCTATCAAATACAAGTGCTCATCCCAACTACCATGAAAGTCTAACACACAAGCCCAGAGCATATCCTCCAAAATCCTGATAGTCCACTTCGTCTGCCCGTTTGTCAAGGATGAAATGTTGTGTTGAAAGTAAGCCTAGTACCCATGGGACTTTGCAATGCCTCCCAAAAATGTGAGGTAAAACGTGGATCTTGTTCTAACACTATGCTAGTTGGCACTCCATGCAGTCTCACTATCCAATCCACATACAATTTAGCTAAGCGATGCATCGGGTAAGTCTTTTTTATCACAAGAAAATGTGCAGACTTGCCCAACCTGTCAACAATCACCCATACTGTGTTATGACCCCTGCTAATATATGGTAGCCCCAAGACAAAGTCCATAGTACTCCTATTCCACTTCCACTCGGGAATGGATAATGGACGAAGCAACCCTGCTGGTCTCTAGTGCTTAGCCTTACCTTGCTGACATACTAAACAATGAGACACAAACTCTGCCACATGCCTCTTCATACCACTGCACCAGTATCGGCGGCAAACGTCTTGATACATCTTGCCTGCTCTTGGATGGATAGTATAATGTGAATGATGTGCCTCTAATAGTATATCTTGTCTAAGTTCTTCATCCACTGGCACACAGATTCTGCCATGATATAGCAACAAACCATCATCCCTCAAACTGTACCCCAAAAGCCTAAATCTATCCATGTCCGCCATGATATACATCAACCTTTTGTCATGTTGCTGCCTGTTACGGATTCGGTCCGCCAAATCTAAGTGAATAGCCATGAAAGCAAAGTAAATACTAGGAGCATTACCCAAATTTGAGATAGTGAGCTCGCTCAACTGCTCCAATAGAGACCACTCTTGAACTAACACTACTGTAGCGGATGCTCCTTGGTGGCTCAAGGCGTCAGCTACCACGTTTACCTAACCTAGATGGTAGAGTATCTCACAATCATAGTCTTTGAATAACTCCAACCAACGCCTTTGCCTCATATTTAATTCCTTCTAAGAGAACAAGTACTTTAAGCTCGTGTGGTCAATGAAGATATGTACCTTCTATAAGGGCCCATTCTCGAATATTCCCTTTAGCATAGGATATTCAAAAGGAGGTCATCACAGAGATGATATAGGACAAACCATAAATAAACAGACAACTCATTTCATTCACTAGCAGCGGAAGCTAAATTGAAGTTTAATTACTCTTCCAATAGCTTAAGAGTTCGAGCTCGACGGCCATATAAAATAGATAAGAGACTCTAATGTTGACTAACAAAATAAGAGTCATTTCATCTCAAGCCTCACCAAAATGCTAAACAGGATCTTCAAATTAGGACGTGTCCCCGTACACCACTATCCTTAGGCCTTAGTCTCACTAGACTTGACCCCAATAATAGCTTTCCCTTTACCTGGAATGGTAAAGAAGATCAAGTGAGCTACAAGGCTCAGCAAGTTCTAGGACAATAAACAATAAACATGAACCAAGAATATGGTGACACCAAAAGAGAGTAATCTATAACTCGACAGTTGTATACAAGTTTCACAATTTAAGACTTGATCAATTCCAAGTTAAATGTATCATGCCACCATGTACTATCATGCAAATGTGCATATAGATTTAATATTAGTATCAAATCTCATAGACTTGCAAGCCATCAATCAACACACGCCAAAGTGTATCACATAAACAAAACCTCACAATAAATATGGAGCCAATGGCCAGCAGCTATCGAACCACTCCAGAATTATATTAGATATCTATGTATCTCATCCCTTCTCTAGTTTGCAGTAAAGTGCACCCTAGGTCGTCTCTCACAAGGAGCCTTATCTTCTTCTACCAACAATGAGAACCAATATAAACAACAGTTTGTTTAGGGGGGGTTTGACAGAAATCTAAATAACAAAACAGAAGAAAAAGGATAGATGTAGATGAAAATTAGTAAATGAAATGCAACCAGTTGTGTATTTGTCCCCTTTGTGAAATCTTCCTTGTCCAACCTATAGATCTTGGTTTGTTAGATGTTTTCAATATCCGGATATCAAACTCAAAGCATCCCCAACAACCGTCCAAGGATTAGAATGATTGGAACAACAAAATGAATACAGAAATCTCTTATAAACAAAATGCAGCCATTCATTCTCTATTCAACCCATTCGAAGCTATGTAAGAACAACCATTCAAGCTCATTATATTCATTTCTGATATGTTATACCAACCGGCTGCAACACTCTGTTCTCTTAAGCATTTAACAAAAAATGAATCCATGTAAATTCACACAAACCTGCCATGAACTTCATGCATTCCAAAATCTGTTCAAACTAAACCAAATGGAAATGAATAAGATTAAAACAAACAAACCAGGTTTTTGTAGCTCATCCGGGACTCAGATTCCACATGGGTTCAAGATACACAACCAGTTACAATACCTCTAGCCTTTCATTGCAGTAAGGAAGACAAAAATGGAGACAAAAATGAAGAAAACAGAAAGATGCTAACAACTAGAAAACGGCCAGAATCTCCTCTCTTTTCTCCTCTCAATATCATGTGGAAAATAAGTGCTAAGAGGCCTTAAATACATGGCTAAGAAAGGAAGAGCTAGGAAGGCTAGGGTTGGGCCTAACCTAGCCCAACAGATATTGAGATAAGTGAGCCCAAAATAGTAGAATTGAGCAGCCCAAATGCAGCCCAATTCTGCCACTTCAAGTCCTTTCCAGCTGCTTCTCTAGCCCATCCAATATTCCCTAAAGCTATGCAAGCTTGGATCCATAGAAATAAGAAAGAAAATAGTGTAAGGAGGATTTGAAGTATAAGACTGAGGTGAAATGCCAAAATATAGCACAAATATGCATGCTATCAACTCCCCCATACTTAGACTTTTGCACTCCTGGGAAAAACACTAGACTCTATGACTCAAAAATAAAAATGTGGAAAAACACAAATCAGATGCAAGGTAGGTCTTCAAGAATTCATCATTCAAAGATCATCTTTCCTCTACTTCCAAGAGAACAAGTGACATGGCAATTCATTCAATAAGACAAATCAAAAGTAGAAGCCTCTCACAGGACAAGTGTATGCTCAAAAATCTCTCAAGAGGTGGTGGTGACTGTTTCGCTCAAAATCACCCAATCACAATTCCACTACCATAAGCTTGTTTATCTTCTCAATCTCCACTATCCATGTCACATGCATGCCACAAATCAAAAGGACTTATTCAGGGTTGTAATGTGGGGAAGAAAGAAATGGAAAGACAATAATGAAGGAAAACATGCCTTAGGTCGAGAAAACATTTCATGCAACTCCAAGATCAAGAGATAGAATTTCCAAGCATTATGAAAAACATTGCATCTTTATTCGGTTGAGTGCGTTTTACGCTCCGTCTCAACTTTGCTTTCTTCTTTTTCTCATCAATTTTGTTTTCATTTTTTTTTGAAAGAGGAGGTGAGTGCGTTTTACGCTCCTTCTCACCATTCTATCCTTTGCTTGCTTTTCTTTTTCTTTTCTTTTTCATGGATGCAAATGGCCTTTGGCCTTATGTCTTGCTTGATGAATTCAATCTCTCTCTCTAGAATGCACTTAATATTCCTCTTCCTAAGGTTGGAAGGTCCAAAAAGGTGTATGAAAATGAAGGGTAAGAGTGATGGCTCTAAGTGGCAAGCGAAAGAGATTGATTGATTGATTTTTTTTTTTGAATAAAAAAAATGGCCAAATGGGGACAAGAAAGAATGCCTTAATCATGTTTGAGTCATGCATGAACAAATATAGCCTCAACCAAGAATCAAAACAAGTTTTAGAGTGGAGATCATGATAGGTGAATGCACACACAAGAAAGACAATAGGCTCAAAATCCTCATGGCTGTAGACTACCCAATCAATCTATCAAATCAAACTCATTGCCAAGTCACTTGAAATCAAGGAAGATAAGATTGAAGTTCTAATCATGTTGGGTTCTTTTAGACTTAATTGCTTAACTTGCATTTTCACACAAGGAAAAAGAAATATGAAAAGATAAAGAGAATGTTGCTAAAATAAGAATGCAGAATGCTGCTAAAATAAGAATGCTACCCCCCCACACTTAGACTTTACATTGCCCTCAATGTAAACATGCAATTCCAATCAAGAATAGGACAAGTAAATGTAAAATATTAGGGAGAGAGAAATAGCCTGATGTATCAAATGGAGGTGGCGTTGAGGAGATGCAGCTCCTCCACAATATGCTCCTGAAAGCTCTCGTAGAATGGCTTAAGCCGCTGCTCGTTCACTGTGAATTGCTTTGCATTGGACTTGTCCTTGATTGCAATTGCACCAAAGGGAAAAATATGAATAACTATGAAAGGACCAGTCCAACGGGAACGTAACTTACCGGGCATCAACTTGAGACGGGAATTGTATAGCAGAACTTTCTGGCCGACTTCAAATGTCTTCCTCACAATAAGCTTGTCATGCACAACCTTGGTCTTCTCCTTGTAGATGCGTGAGTTCTCATATGCGTCCATCCTAATCTCCTCAAGCTCTTGAAGTTGGAGCTTTCTTTGGGACCCCGCTTGACTGATGTCCATATTACATTGCTTCACCACCCAATATGCCTTATGCTCCACTTCCACCGGAAAGTGACACGCTTTTCCAAAAACCAACCTGTAAGGGGACATGCCGATGGGGGTTTTGTAGGCAGTGCGGTAGGCCCATAGCGCATCTTCTAATCTCTGGCTCCAATATTTCCTATTGGGCTGGACAATCTTCTCCAAAATCTGCTTGATCTCCCTATTTGAGACTTCAGCTTGCCCATTAGTCTGTGGATGATAAGGAGTCGCCACTTTGTGTATTACCCCATACTTACGAAGTAGGGTGTCTATCTTTCTATTGCAAAAGTGGGATCCTTGGTCGCTGATGATGGCCCTGGGCATGCCAAACCTGCAAAAGATGTGAGAACGAATAAAATCTGCAACCACAGAAGCATCATCAGTCCTGGTGGCTTTAGCTTCCACCCACTTAGAAACATAATCCACAGCTAATAGAATGTACACATAACCAAATGACATAGGAAATGGACCCATGAAGTCAATGCCCCAAACATCAAAGATTTCACAAAACAATAAGGGTTTTTGAGGCATTTCATTCCTACGTGATATAGTGCCTGTGTGTTGGCAACGTGTGCAATTCTTACAAAACTCATATGAATCCTTAAAGAGTGAAGGCCAATATAATCCAGAATCTAGGACTTTCCTAGTTGTACGTTGGGGACCAAAGTGACCACCACATGCAAGTGTGTGACAAAAATTTAAGACAGATGCAAACTCATGGTTAGGCACACATCTCCTGATGACTTGGTCACTACACATGCACCATAGATAGGGATCATCCCAAACATAATACCGAGCCTGACTCTTAAATTTATTTAGCTGTTCCTTCTGAAAATATGCAGGTAATTCAGAAGCAACTAAATAATTTACCAAATCAGCATATCAAGGCTCAACACCATGAATGTGGTATAATAACTCATCTGGGAATCATCCCTGATAGGCTGGGAGTCCATGACAGATGGATCTGAGGTGGAAGGAATGCGACTGAGGTGGTCGGCTACCAAGTTCTCTACTCTACTTTTATCCTTGATCTCAATGTCAAATTCTTGGAGCAAGAGCATCCACCTTATCAAACGAGGTTTGGCATCAGGCTTCTTCAAGAGGTACCTAAGAGCTGCATGGTCAGAAAAGACAATAACTTTAGAACCAAGTAAATAGGATCTAAATTTATCCAATGCAAAAACAATAAACAAGAGCTCCTTTTCAGTAGTGGTATAATTAGTCTGTGACGCATCCAATGTACGCGAAGCGTAAGCTATGACATGGGATTTCTTCTCCACACGCTGGGAAAGGATGGCACCCACTGCAAAGTTGGAGGCGTCACACATCAACTCGAAGGGAAACTCCCAGTCGGGTGGCTGTATGATGGGTGGAGAAATCAATCGACTCTTCAATTCCTCAAATGCCCGCTTACACTGCTCATCAAAGTGGAAGGTCACTTCTTTCTAGAGAAGGTGGGAAAGTGGAAGTGCAATCTTGCTAAAATCCTTGATGAACCTCCTGTAAAATCCTGCATGGCCAAGGAAAGAACGCACCTCATTCACAGAGGTGGGGTAAGGCAATGAAGCAATAACATCAATCTTAGACCGATCCACTTCTATACCATTCTTAGACAGAACATGCCCTAAAACAATTCCTTGTTCTACCATGAAATGACATTTTTCAAAATTTAAAACAAGGTTCTTTTCAATGCATCTCTCTAGGACTCTACCCAAGCTAACCAAGCAATCATCAAAAGAAGTGCCATAAACTGAAAAATCGTTCATGAACACTTCCATGCAATGCTCTAGAAAATCTGAAAATATACTTACCATGCATCGCTGAAAGGTACCTGGAGCATTACATAGACCGAAAGGCATTCTTCTATAAGCGAATGTGCCAAAGGGGCAGGTGAAGGTGGTCTTCTCTTGATCCTCTGGGGCTATGCAAATTTGAAAGTATCTAGAAAAACCATCAAGGAAACAATAGTGTGACTTACCAGTCAATCTCTCCAACATCTGATCAATGAATGGGAGGGGAAAATGATCCTTTCTGGTTGCTTGGTTCAGCTTTCTATAATCAATGCAAACTCTCCAGCTGTTCTGCACTCTCATGGGGATAAGCTCATTCTGCTCATTTGGAACCACCGTGATGCCCGTCTTTTTTGGAACAACCTGCACGGGACTTACCCACTTGCTGTCAGAAATAGGGTAAATAATACCGGCTGCAAGTAATTTACTTACCTCCTGTTTTACCACATCAAGGATGGTTGGGTTAAGTCTTCTTTGAGGCTGCCTTGCTGGTTTTTCTCCTTCCTCCAATAAGATACGGTGCATGCAAACAGATGGGTTGATTCCAGTTATGTCTGCTAAAGTCCACCCAATTGCTTTCTTATTCTTTTTCAGCATGTCCAACAACCTTCTCTCTTGTTCAGGTTGCAAGTTGTTTGCAATGATGACTGGCAGCTTCTCATCTTTCTCCAAGAATGCATACTTGAGGTGCTGAGGCAAAGGCTTGCACTGAATGGTGGGTGGCTATTGCAAAGAGGGGGCTGACCTATTTGACTGCAACTCTAACTCCAAAGCACTATCAACCTGCTCAACAAGGTCAGTAGCACTATCTTCCACTTGGGAAATGTTAGCATCAAAATCAAACTCATGCCTATGCAAAAATTCAGCAATCTCTAAGCATGCAGCACATTGACTCTCTCCATCACTACAATCAGTGCAAATAATCGTATCTGGGAACTCATGCACAGTGGGGAGTTTATCAATTAAATCAGAAGGCTTAAAACATGCTTCATTCACTAACAGGTCAACTCTATTTACTTGAAAAGTGGAATGATCCTCAGCAGGGAATTTCATTGCATCAAGTATCTTGAAGTTAGTTGTGTTACCAGCAAATTCCATGGAAAGTGTACCGTCATGCACATTGATAATAGTTCTAGCAGTTTTTAAGAATGGTCTCCCTAGTATCAAGGGTGCATGCTCAAGTGTGCTATCATCTTCCATATTCAAAACATAAAAATCAGCTGGAAAGATTAAATCCTAACCTTAACTAGCACATCTTCTAGGACTCTAGTGGGGTGTGCACTACTTCTATTGGCCAGTTGGACAACCACTCCTGTTGGCTTCAAAGGACCACACTGCAATGAAGCATAGATAGAGTTAGGCATAACATTAATGGATGCACCTAAATCTAGTAAAGCATTGCTAAATTGCATGTCTCCTATAGTACAAGGAATGGAGAACATCCCTGGATCTTTACACTTTGCTGGCATGGCAGGTTGGATAAGAGCTGAAACATTCCTCCCAAGGTTGACCTTCTCATTCCCCTTAAGCTTCCTCTTGTGAGTACACAAATCTTTGAGAAATTTTGCATACTTGGAGATCTGTCTGATGGCTTCAAGGAGGGGTATATTGACTTCCACTTTCTGGAATGTCTCTAAGATCTCTTTATCTAATTCGACCTCTGCTCTTTTCTTATTTTGAGTTGCTCGATGTGGGAATGACAGGGGCTGTTTGTTGGAAGACTCTCCTTCTCCTTGTTCTTGAGAGCTGGAGTTTGGCTGCTTGGCTTCTTGGATTGAGGAGGGTTGCTGCTCTTTGCTACCCTTTACATGCTGCTCCATGTTTGATGATGGTGGAGGGGTTGGAATGATTACTTCTTTCCCACTTCGAAGCATGATGGCACTAACATTACCCCTCGGATTGGTAACTGGTTGTGAAGGAAGCTGCCCCGAACCTTGACTCCTTAACTCATTGATGTTTGTGGCTAGCTGGCCTATTTGGGTCTCCAAATTTTGAATTGTGGTTTCTGTCTTTTGCTGGAATTGGAGTGTATTGGTTGCTAGCTGTTTAACAAGATCATCCAAACTAGGTTCTGACTTGGGTAATGGTGGTGCTTGTGCTTGTTGCATGGCTTGATTTGGCCTTGGTGGTGGAGCATGGTTGCTGGAAATGGAAGGATGGAACCTCTGCTGGAATGGTTGATTTTGGTATGGCTGCTGCTGCACATGTTGATTTGAAGGGCTGCCATATCTGAGGTTCAGATGGTCTCTCCAACCTGGATTGTAGGTGGGGAAAAATGGATCATATCTGTTTGGAGGTTGTGGTTGGTTGTGCTGCTGGTGCTGGAATGGTCTACCAGGAAAGATGCCTGCACATGTCTCATTATTTTCTTGCAACTGTGGGCATTGGTCTGTCATATGGGATGGCAAGGAGCAAATGCTACAAAGCTACTGCTGGGGTTGCTTTCTCTCTAATGCCAACTGCCTGACAATGGAAGATAATTCCTCAAGCTTGTTTTCTATCCTCTGCTGGTCCATGGTGGCAGCCACACTGACTTCATTGATGGCTTTTGCAGGAGTGTTAATTCTGGTGCCAAACTGCTGGGCATTTTGTGCCATCTTTGATATCAGTTCTTGTGCAGCTGCTGGGGTTTTCTCTGCCAATGCTCCTCCACTTGCAGCATCTACCAAGTACATGTCCATGGTGATTAGACCTTCATAGAAATATTGAACTAGGAGTTGGTCACTTATCTGATGGTGAGGGCAGCTGGAACATAACTTCTTGAATCTCTCCCAGTACTCATGTAGAGTCTCACCACTTATCTACCTTATACCACAAATTTCCTTCCTTATTGATGCTGTTCTGGAGGCTGGGAAGAATTTTTCCAAGAAGATCCTTTTCAATCCATCCCAGCTGGTAATGGCACCTGGTGGCAGGTAATACAACCAATCCTTGGCTGATCCATCAAGTGAGAATGGGAAGGCTCTCAACTTGATTTGCTCTTCATCTACTCCTTGTGGCCGCATGGTTGAGTAAACAACATGAAACTCTTTCATATGCTTGTGCGGATCCTCTCCTGCAAGACCATGAAACTTGGGCAACAGATGGATCAGTCCAGATTTTAGTTCAAAGTTAGCATCCAATTGTGGGTATTGAATACATAAGGGCTGATAATGCACATCAGGTGCAGCCAGCTCTCTAATGGTTCTACCATCCAAATGACCATGATTTACATTATTTCCATGATTTCCATTATTGCCATTACCATTGTTTCCATTACCATTATTTCCATTATCTGCCATATTGATGAATTATGGAATAGGTTCGGATGAGGTATTAGAAGCACTGTTAGGATCAATCCTATCCCTAGACTTAAGCTCTCTAGCTTGCCTTCTAAGAGTGTTCTCTAATTCAAGATCCAAATCAAGTAATTTTTCCTTAGAAGACCTGGTCATGCACTAGAGATTAGCACAAAAACAACACACAAAATGGCCTATGCATACCAAGAACTCAAAACTCAAAAACTCAAAAACAAAAACACAGAAACACAAAAACACAAAACATGTCAAACAAGAAACTCTTAGATGATTTTTTTTATGCAATTTTTTCACAAAATTTCAACACAAAAACATTGAGGGACCTAAAAACACTAAAAATCACACAAAATTAGCCACTGAGAAACACAAAATGGCCCAAAAAGTGGCCTAAACGTTGGAATTTGGCTAAAAAAGGCTCTTGTCACAGCAAATCTGTGTGTCTTGATCCTCACACCCCCATTTCTTTGGTCACCAAAAATCAGCTCAATCGGAGTAAGTGGAAACCTATGAACAGTAACCGGGAAACAGATTTTTCCCTCAAACCGCCTCCTATTTTCCCTCAAAAACCACTCTATATGCAAGAAAACATCAAGGGGGGCATATGGAATTGAAAGAATATCAAGTAAGGATGAGAAAGTAAGAGGATAGAACCGGTATCTTGAGCTCAATCCTTAAATCTCGCTATCTATCATGGAGGTGGTCAAAATTGCTGTCAAATGGAAGCTGCTGTGGCTGATCTTCTCTTGGTTGCAGCTGCTGCTGTCTATCTGCCAAACGAAGAGGAAGATTAGTGGGGAAGGGAAACACTTAAAAGAAATGTTAAAAGAGAGGAAATAAAAGGAGAAAGTGAAAAAGAAAAAACGGAATGTCTCTTGGTCAAGTGATCTGCTGTCAGAAGGGCAGACAAGTGGACTTTAGCTGATATGCTCCTGATCTGCTGCTGCAGCCCCTTTTTGATTTTTGTTGGGTTGTCTACTTGCTGTGAGCTCGCTTTTCAGCACCTATCAGAGCGTATGAAGACCAGAGAAGGACTGCAGGTGATACTGAAAACCAGAGAAGGGTTGCAGGTGTCTTTTTTTTGCTTTTTCAGTTGCTGTCTTTTTTGCTTTTTCAGTTAATGCAGGTTTGCTTTTCCAGTTGCAGGTCGTGCAGCCTTCTCCAACAGCCACTTCTTTGTTCAAAAATAGTTCTAGAGACAAGAAAACAGAAAAGGAAAATATACACACACAAAAAAAGAAGATCGAAAAGGTTAATAAGGCTTTTCTGTTGCTGCTTGCTATTAGTTTATCTCAAGAACAGAACAAAATAGCTCTTCAAGTTTGTGAGCAACAATTGATAGCCTTATCACCAAGAACACAAAACAAACAAAACACTCAAACAAGGAGTCGGTCCTCTATGTTTTTAGAAGAAAAAAAACACAAAACACTCAAAACACTCAACACAAAACAGACTAAACACTCAAACACACAAAACAGACAAAACACAAAACACTCAAACAAGAAAACAAAACAAACATAAAATAGGGTCGGTCCCCTATGTTTTTAGAAGAAAAACTTGGCTCCCCGGTAACGACGCCAAAATTCTGGCCAGCAGCTGTCGAACCACTCCAGAATTATATTAGATATCTATGTATCTCATCTCTTCTCTAGTTTGCAGCAAAGTGCACCCTAGGTCGTCTCTCACAAGGAGTCTTATCTTCTTCTACCGAAAATGAGAACCAATATAAACAACAGTTTGTTTAGGGGGGGGTTTGACAGAAATCTAAATAACAAAACAGAAGAAAAAGGATAGATGTAGATGAAAATTAGTAAATGAAATGCAACCAGTTGTGTATTTGTCCCCTTTGTGAAATCTTCCTTGTCCAACCTATAGATCTTGGTTTGTTAGATGTTTTTAATATTCGGATATCAAACTCAAAGCATCCCCAACAACCGTCCAAGGATTAGAATGATTGGAACAACAAAATGAATACAGAAATCTCTTATAAACAAAATGCAGCCATTCATTCTCTATTCAACCCATTCGAAGCTATGCAAGAACAACCATTCAAGCACATTATATTCATTTCCGAGATGTTATACCAACTGGCTACAACACTCTGTTCTCTTAAGCATTTAACAGAAAATGAATCCATGTAAATTCACACAAACCTCCCATGAACTTCATGCATTCCAAAATCTGTTCAAACTAAACCAAATGGAAATGAATAAGATTAAAACAAACAAACCAGGTTTTTGTAGCTCATCCGGGACTCAGATTCCACATGGGTTCAAGATACACAACCAGTTACAATACCTCTAGCATTTCATTGCAGCAAGGAAGATAAAAATGGAGACAAAAATGAAGAAAACAGAAAAATGCTAACAACTAGAAAAATGGCCAGAATCTCATCTCTTTTCTCCTCTCAATATCATGTGGAAAATAAGTGCTAAGAGGCCTTAAATACATGGCTAAGAAAGGAAGAGCTAGGAAGGCTAGGGTTGGGCCTAGCCTAGCCCAACAGATATTGAGATAAGTGAGCCCAAAACAGTAGAATTGAGCAGCCCAAATGCAGCCCAATTCTGCCACTTCAAGTCCTTTCCAGCTGCTTCTCTAGCCCATCCAATATTCCCTAAAGCTATGCAAGCTTGGATCCATAGAAATAAGAAAGAAAATAGTGTAAGGAGGATTTGAAGTATAATAAAATAGAAACAATGAAAGATCCGCAAAAATTACTTCAAATGCCGTAATAAGACTGAGGTGAAATGCCAAAATATAGCACAAATATGCATGCTATCAGCCAACCTACCGGGTTATGGCCACCTCGTCCCGCGCCAAGTGCTCTAGGGTACCCTTTGCCTCCATGTAAAATAGTAGGTGAACAAAGATAAATAATACTATGTCTTATAATATGATCATACTGAATGTGTATGAAACGTGTCATGCATTCACTTCCACATATATATAAACATCATGAATTTCATCTCACAAGTTGTTGCCATACTTATATATATTTTATGTCCATCTCTCAATACTGGATAATTTTTCACTGATATCAAGTGTTATTTTATTCAAATGAAAACCAAATTATTTTCATTCTTATACATATGAGGAGTTTCAAAGACATTTAAAAGAATCTTCTAAAGTAAATTTCAAAAATTAGTTTTGAAATTGCTGGTCAAAGTAAATCTAAAATTTTTCTAAGGTGAAGGACCAACTAGAACATATTTTTGTAAATGTCCTCATTTTGAAAAACTGACTCTTGGTGTTTTGATAACTAATATTCATTGTAGTAAGAATGATTTTTAATGAATTTTTTAAGAAACAGAAGCTATGTATTTCGAGGGTGGAAAAATCGTAATTTCTTGAGTTTGTTCTAAAACCAAAATTCTATTTTTTTATTGTTATGTATTTTGATTTTTTTGATATTTTTATTGAATCCAAATAGGGGTACTTTCTTATTTATATTTATGTATTAAAGTAAATGAAAGGTAAAATATAAATTAAAGAAAATAAAAACATTTACTTCCGGGAAAGAGCTCGCGGCTAAGGCTCATGGCGAAAGGACATATAGGCATGAGCTCGTTACAAAGAGCTCACGATTAAGCTTATGGTCAGAGGGCATAGACATGAGCTCGCAGCAAAGAGCTCGCGGTTAAGATTCAAGGTTTCTGCTATTACAATATATATGGATATGGTTCCAAACAAGTATTTACAGTGTCATTTGGATGATTCAAAGGGCATTCGAATGGAACTTATATATATTTGCGAATGTTATTCAGATGCTTCATTTAGGCTTCTATGAGCGTTTGACCATATATATATATACGATTAAGCTCATGAAGATATAGAAGCAAACAGAGCCTCATATCTATATTTAGAAAAATAATTGCCATTCAATGAATGGAACTTGGGGTGGAAACAAACCCCATTCTGAGACCACAATGATACTCCAACAGATACCCAGATATGAAGACTCAATGAACACTAACAAAAAGAGAACCATACACAGCAACATGTGTATATATACACATATATTATAGATGTTCATATATATATATAATCCCTCACAGTAACTAAAGTAAAGTGACTAATAGGGGAACTTGCACAAGACAATAAATAAATAGGGGAGCTCGCACTAAAAAATATAAAGTGGGAGTGCAAGAAGAACTTGCCTATTGAGAATGCAAAAATCAGAGAGAAGTTCCACCCATGCACAGGAAGTAAATAGCAACAACGAACAGAAGTGATTGAATAGGATGGAGAAGGTGAAGAAGAAGAAGAACACGAAGAAGGACTAAAGGAGCAATGGAACAGTGTATTCAAAAAGAGGGGATACGCATTGCACTGAAATAGGATACTTACGCACAAAAGCTGTTGGAAGAAAGGAGTGTGTATAGATCTGCATGCCAGCTCTAGAATTACCGAAATGTTCTACTTTTCATATTACAATAAAAAATATCCAAGGGCTTGATTGACAAATGCTAACTTAATTTATTTTCTTTCCCCATTTTCTTATTACACCATCAGGCCCATTATTTCAAAATTATTTCTCACCATGGGCCTAAGCCCAAATCACATATATCCCATATACATGTATTCCAAGCCCACCAAACCTAATTTTCCACTTGGGTTAGACATCTCATTAACTATTTATTTGAGTCCCCTTTCACTTAAATTTTTGATTCTATGAACCATAAAATAAAATTATGCAATCCAAAATTATTTATATGTCACCAAAGAAATTTAACATCATGTATTAAAAAAAAATACTTGGACCTACATTTTAAATGCTATTACACTGACGTCAAGTATTAAAACACCTTGACCCACTTAAGGGTCGTTACACCTTCTCTCCAAACAGATAATGCTGCCATATCTTCAAAGTAAACACCACGACAGCAAGCTCCAAGTCATAGGTAGGGTAATTTATCTCGTGTTTCTTCAATTAGCTGGAAGCATAGGCAACAACATGTCTATCTTGCATCAGTACACAATCCAGACCTGAATATGAAGCGTCACTGTAAACTGTGAACAACTTGCTACTCTTGGGAATAACCAATACTAGGGTTGAGGTTAAACGCTGCTTCAACTCTTGAAAATACGGCTCATAGGCATCATCCCAAATGAAAGGAACACTTTTGCGCATTAGCTTGGTCATGGGAGAGGCTAAGCGCCAAAACCCTCAATAAAACGCTTGTAGTAACCATCTAGCCCTAAAAAACCACGTACCTCAGTCACTGTAGTAGGCCTTGGCCAATCTAACACTCCTTGATAGGATCCACTGATATGCCTTCCCTAGATACTATGTCACCCAAGAATATCACCCGAGGCTACCAAAACTCGCACTTGGAAAATTTAGCGTATATTTATTTCCCTCTGAGTCGTTGCAACACCATCCTCAAATGAATCTCATGATCTCTTGGGCTAGGCGAGTATACTAAGATGTCATCGATGAAGACAATGACAAAGCTATCCAAATAATCCTTGAACACTTGGTTCATTAAGTCCATAAACACCACTGGTGCATTAGTCAGCCCAAATGGCATGACTACAAACTCATTATATCCATACCTGGTACGAAAGACAGTCTTAGCTATATCTTCATCCCTCACCCAAACTTGATGGTACCTAGAACGTAGATCTATCTTCGAGGATACTGAGGCACCCTGAAACTGATCTAACAAGTCATTCACATGAGGCAATTGATACTTGTTCTTGATTGTTACCTGGTTAACCTACCTATAATCAATGCATAGCGGCATGGAGCCATCATTCTTTCTCACAAATAACACTGGTGCTCCCCACGACGAAGTACTGGGTTAGATAAAGCCTTTATCTAAAAGGACTTGCAATTTCACCTTCAACTCTTTTAATTCGTTGGCAGCCATGCCATAGTGAGTCTTAGAAATGGGTTGAGTGTTTGGCAGTAGTTTAATGGAAAAATCAATCTCCCTATAGGGTGGCATGCTCGGCAACTTTTGTAATACCCCATATTGCAAAATGTTAAGTAAGTTCAAGGAACTGAAAATCAATTTGAGAATTTAGTTAACTAATTGCCGAATCGACTGGAGGGAGTATAATGGACCCTAGATTTTTAAGGGAAATAGTATGGTAATGACGAGTAATATGAGTTATGATTTTAAACATCAAAAGAAGTTGGATCGGGAATAGTTTCCGGTACAACTATCTACCAGGTTGAGAAAACCGAATGACGGTAAGAGATGTAATACTCGAGATTTTTAGATTCAAATACTTGAGGAAATAGGATGTTTTAATGGATTGTGGATGTTCGGAGATAAAAGTTTAATTTCTAAGCCAGGGACAAAATCGTAATTTTTGAGGTTTGGGTAAAAGTATAATTTACCTAAAAATGAGAGGCATTAGCGTAATTAACCCATTCTTTAGGGACTAAAATGCAATTAAAAATTAGCCTGGGGACCATGTTGAAAAGGGTCAAAGTGCAATTATCCAAAAGTTTGGGATAAAGTGTAATTCTTGAAACCTTTTTACTAGGGGCATTTGGGAGATTCAAGAAAAGCATCATAAATGACTTTAGAGATAAGGATGAAGTCTCATGATGACATTAGAGATAAGATAAAGCCTCATTATGATGTAAGAGATAAGATGAAGGCTCATGATGACTTTAAGGATAAGATTTGAATAAGATTTGATTGGATAAGATTTTGTTGGATATGATTTGATTTGGATAAAGATTTGATTTGAATAAGATTTGATTTGGATAACAATGATTGCATAAAATCTTAGAAGATTTGAAAATGATTATATAAAATCTTAGAAGATTAAGAATGATTGTAGAATATCTTAGAAGATTTGGTAATGATTATATAATATCTTGGAAGATTTAGAATGATTGCAGAATATCTTAGAAGATTTGGTAATGATTATATAATATCTTGGAAGATTTACAACGGTTGTAGAAGATCCTAGAAGATTTGGAATGATTGAAAAAGATTTGAAATGATTGCAGAATATGTGTTTCTTGATGGCTAAGTTTCCAAAACCTATAAATAGGGGTTCATGGCCAAAGGTTTCTCATTCGAAATTGTGATAAGTTCGTGTTAGACAAGAGTGCTTCGAGTTTAGTGGATATAGGGCCTTTTAAGCATACATGAAGCATCACACACGCAGAGCACTTGAGCAGCATGTGAGGGTGTGTAAGGAGGTGGTTTGGTTAAAAAACTTGAGGAGTTACACAAAAATCGAGGTTAGGCACAAGATTCGAGGTGCTCTGAGTTTCGTTCAAGGTGAGTGATCACTCCAAAAACTTGATTTACTACGGGTGCTTCTACCTTAAAAACTTGGTGTATGTTCTATCTAAATGTGTTGTGACTTCATGCAAAATGGTTTTGTTGCATGCAAAAGGTAACCGGTGACAGTTGGTTTTATGACGGAGGTTCGCCCTTAAACGTTTTGAACTTGTGCATTGGATTTTATAAAATGTTGTTTATATGATGCATTGAATTGTGAAATGTGGCATTGTCTTGCATTTTGTGTGTTCGTATAGAATGTCAGCCTAAGATGTTCTCTTGATAGTGTAGCCATAATTCTCCAAGGGCGTGACAGAATAATAGGGGTATCTGATGCTAGGTGTACATGTCAGGATAGTCGCCTTAGTTATTGTGCCAGACCGTTTGGTCAGGGAAGTTGCATTAGGACGACTAGGTTGTCCATACTGTGTTGTTTATGTGGGATGTCAGCCTAGGATGTTGCGTGGATAGTGTAGCTGTAATTCTCCAAGGGCGTGACAGAATAATAGGGGTATCTGATGCTGGTGTGCATGTCAGGATAGTTGCCTTGGTTGTCGTGCCAGGTTGTTTGGCCAGAGAAGTTGCACTAGGATGACTAGGTGGTCCATGTGAAATTTTGGAGTTGGAAATGCATGGTGGTTCCTGGATGCTTAAGGTGGGAACATAATCTGGTTAAATGCGTTGGCAACCTTATTTGAGCTAGAATCGCATCGCGTTGTTGTGTCGTCGAGTCGGTATGATTGCATAGCTTTTAGAGAGATTGTTTTTTTCCCATTGTAGGGTTAAACGCTGGGGATTCTCTTGGGCTAGGGCTTACCGGGTGTATTGGTTTATTTCATGTCTTGCATTCATTCATGAAAAATATGTTTTGAACTCCCACTTAGATGATTCATCATCTAATTTGGGCTATGTCCTTGGAATACTCAAACGTTCCAGGTGAAGGCAGTAGTGCGAAAGGAAAGGGAATTGCTGAGGAGTAATGACGATTAGTTCATAGCTTGTAATATGTCGCTTTCAATAAATGTTGTTTATTTTGAGGACATCTTGTAAGCGTTGGTTTGACTTTATATTATAAATAAAATGGTTTTGGTTATGACCTGTTAGGGTTTCGATCTAGCCTCCGCATTGGTGTTGGTGAACCTGTCTTGGTTTATTGATAGTTCATAGTTGATATACTGAGAAGGTGTAACGGGGTCTTCAGGGAACGATTTTTGTGATGGGGTTTTTTTGAAAAAAAAATTATGTCCCTGGAATCCTACGTTACATATCGCTCCAGAGAAGTGGGGTGTTACAATTGGTATCAGAGTGAAGGTTTGAAATTTAAGGGACTCTGATTAGAGTGAAATTTTATTTGGAGACTTAGAAAAAGTCTAACTTTGAGACTAATTGTTATTTCAATTTATAATTCATAGAACGAAATCCCTACTTGGAGATTTGGGGATTGTCGGTTGAAGTTTTAGGAATTGTTGATGACATAGAGATTTGTGATTTAGGACAAATCTTGGAAGATGACAAGGATTTGAACTATGAAAATGAGTATGAGATGTTACTAGGAGAAAATTAAATGAAGTTTTGGAGACTTAGGAAAAACCCCGATTAGAGACTCAGAGGTACTAGTGGAAATTAAAAATGATCGAGTTAGGAATGATTCAGTTTGGATTGAGGATCCTAGGGATATTGAACTTAGGATGATGTGATTAGTGTTTTTGAGAATAGAGTTTAAGGATTCCAAAAATTGATTTTGATGATAGGGATCTCGACGTAAACATTGTGAGAATCAAGGTAAGATTACCTCGTGAAAACGACTTGTGGGAATGAGTCATGTATGTTTGGTTTAGTATTGACTTAGTGGATGAAATGACCAAGATGTAGTCTTGAGCCTCGAAAGAGTTTCGAGTTGGAAATTTTAGTTGTCCTCGATTTGGGACGTGATTTAACGATTTAATATGTGTAGAGCCATTACGAATTTGGAGGATGATGATATGAATTTTGTAGATAATAGTATATGCATGCAGAGAAGACACGTGATGATCAAAAGTCTGGGTACGATCTTGAGATGAGATGTGTAGATAGGTTAAGCCTAAGACAACTGCATAGGACCGAAACCAGTAGGAAGATTAAGATTACGTGGGTAAAAGTATAGTTAAGCAAGGAACAAGAGAAAATGTTGAGAAGTTGATTAAGGATCAAGCATCGACATACTACCTTACGGATTAAGCATGGCTATAGTCAATTGATATCAAGTGATGTTTTGAAGATTAAAGGATGCGAGGAATAGTTTGATAATGCAAAATATCGAGGATCAAAAGATGTATGAATTAATTTGATGATAAAAGATGTTATTTTGAGGAATCAATACGAAAAATGTCTTAGAGATGAGAATTTAAGATCTCTTGATGAAATAGTTATGCGAGAATGATGCAAGGATATTAGTAAGATTTTGGTTGATATTGGAAGTTGAATACAAAAATGAAGAGTCGGAGACAGATGGAGTCTATCAATAAATTTAAGATCTCTTGATGAAATAGTTACATGACATGATTAAAAGATGATTGTGGACAACTAGCGAAAACTTGAGGTTATATAGGGTGATGAATATCTACAAGAATAAGGAAACAACATATAAGAAGAAATCTCGAATAGATTAGCACAAGTAAAGATCAAGCAATGATTAAGTTTGAAGTGACTTAAAGTGAGGCATAGCTAATTTCGATGACAAAAATCATTCGAGGATTTGATGTAATGCCTTGAGTACAAGTGATTTTAAGGTAAGTTGGGATTTGTGACGTTCATGTGAAAGCTTTGAGATGGAATTTAAATTTCGGGAAATAAAAAGTTTGAGTGTCTGATGGAATACGACTTTATCCCTAGAGATTGCTAATTTCGAGGATGAAATTATTTTAAGGGGGAGAGAATGTAATACCCCATATTGCAAAGTGTCAAGTAAGTTCAAGGAACTGAAAATCAATTTGAGAATTTAGTTAACTAATTGCCGAATCAACCAGAGGGAGTACAATGGACCCTAGATTTTTAAGGGAAATAGTATGGTAATGACGAGTAATACGAGTTATGATTTTAGGCATCAAAAGAAGTTGGATCGGGAATAGTTTTCGGTACAGCTATCTACTAGGTTGAGAAAACTGAATGATCGTAAGGGATGTAATACTTGAGATTTTTAGATTCAAATACATAAGGAAATAGAATGTTTTAAGGGATTGTGGATGTTTGGAGATAAAAGTTTAATTTCAGAGCCAGGGGCAAAATCATAATTTTTGAGGTTCAGGTAAAAGTGTAATTTACCTAAAAATCAGAAGCATTAGCGTAATTAACCCATTCTTCAGGGATTAAAATGCAATTAAAAATTAGCTCGAGGACCATATTGAAAAGGCTCAAAGTGCAATTACCCAAAAGTTCGAGACAAAGTGTAATTCTTGAAACCTTTTTACTAGGGGTATTTGGGAGATTCAAGAAAAACATCATAAATGACTTTAAAGATAAGGATGAAGTCTCATGATGACATTAGAGATAAGATGAAGCCTCATGATAACGTTAGAGATAAGATGAAGGCTCATGATGACTTTAAGGATAAGATTTGATTGGATAAGATAAGATTTAGATAAGATTTTGTTGGATATGATTTGATTTGGATAAGGATTTGATTTGAATAAGATTTGATTCGGATAACAATGATTGCATAAAATCTTAGAAGATTTGAAAATAATTATATAAAATCTTAGAAGATTTAGAATGATTGCGGAATATCTTAGAAGATTTGGTAATGATTATATAATATCTTCAAAAATTTAGAATGATTGCAGAATATCTTAGAAGATTTGGTAATGATTATATAATATCTTGGAAGATTTACAATGATTGCAGAAGATCTTAGAAGATTTGGAATGATTGGAAAAGATTTTGGAAGATTTGAAATGATTGGAAAATATTTTGAAAGATTTGAAATGATTGCAGAATATGTGTTTCTTGGTGGCTAAGTTTCCAAAACCTATAAATAGGGTTCATGGCCAAAGGTTTCTCATTTGAAATTGTGATAATTTCGTGCTAGACAAAAGTGCTTCGAGTTTAGTGGATATAATGCATTGAATTGTGAGGGCGTGTAAGGAGGTGGTTTGGTCAAAAGACTTGAGGAGTTACACAAAAATCGAGGTTGGTACAAGATTCGAGATGTTCTGAGTTTCGTTCAAGGTGAGTGTTCGCCCCTAAAACTTGATTTACTGCGGGTGCTTCTACCTTAAAAACTTGGTGTTTGTTCTATCTAAATGTGTTGTGACTTCATGCAAAATGGTTTTGTTGCATGCAAATGGTAATCAATGACGGTGGATTTTATGATGGAGGTTCGTTCCTAAACGTTTTGAACTTGTGCATTGCATTTTATAAAATGTTGTTTATATGATGCATTGAATTATGAAATGTGGCATTGTCTTGTGTTTTATGTGTTCGTATGGAATGTCAGCCTAAGATGTTGTCTGGATAGTGTAGCCATAATTCTCCAAGGGCGTGACAGAATAATAGGGGTATCTAATGCTGGTGTGCATGTCAGGATAGCCGCCTTGTTTACTGTGCCAGATCGTTTGGTCAGGGAAGTTGCACTAGGACGACTAAGTGGTTTATACTGTGTTGTTCATGTGGGATGTCAGCCTAGGATGTTGTCTAGATAGTGTAGCCGTAATTCTCCAAGGCGTGATGAAATAATAGGAGTATTTGATGCTGGTGTGCATGTTAGGATAGCTGCCTTGGTTTTTGTGCCAGGCCATTTGGCAAGGAAAGTTGCAGTAGGATGACTAGGTGCTCCATATGAAAGTTTGGAGTCGGGATTGCATGGTGGTTCCTGGATGCTTAAGGTGGGAACGTAATCTGGTGAAATGCGTTGGCAGCCCCATTTAAGCCAGAATCGCGTCGCGTCGTTGTGTCATCGAGTCGGTATGGTGGCATAGCTTTTAGAGAGATTGTTTTTTTCTCATGGTAGGGTTAAACGCTAGGGATTCTCTTGGGCTAGGGCTTACCGGGTGTATTGGTTTATTTCATGTCTTGCATTCATTCTTGAAAAATGTGTTTTGAACTCTCACTTAGATGATTCATCATCTAATTTGGACTATATCCCTGAAATATTCAAATGCCAGGTGAAGGCAGCAGTGCGAAAAGAAAAGGAATTGTCGAGGAGTGACGGTTATTAGTTGATAGCTTGTAATATGTGGCTTTCAATAAATGTTGATTAGTTGGTGAACCTGTCTTGGTTTATTGATGGTTCATAGTTGATATACTAAGAAGGTGTAACGGGATCTTCGAGGAACGGTTTTTGTGATACGTTTTTATTTGAAAAAAAATTTATGTCCCCAGAATCTTACGTTACGTATCGCTCTAGAGAAGTGGGGTGTTACAAACTCCTTCCTCTCCCTAACATTAACAATCACAAATGCCGAATATGCCTCACACCCTTGCCTTATCAACTTCTCTATTTGCATAACTGAGATCATCGACATCGCCACAACTGGTTTTATTCCCATGTATATCACCTCTGGCTAATATGGAGGCTCAAAGGTAATAACCTTGCGTCGACAGTTAACCTTAGCATAATGGCGAGATAGAAAATCTATGCCCAATAAAGGATCAAAGTCTTGAATAGATAACACCACCAAATTACTAGGCATAACTATGTTATGGACTATAATCTCACAATCCGACACCACTTCACTTCCTAACAGCATACTACCACTCGTTGTCGTGACAGATAAGATGTACAGTAGATGACTACTGACAATAGGTACAAAATGCAGAACATGTGATGCGATGAAGGAGTGGGTGGAGCCTGTGTCAAATAAAGCAAACATCTGAGCCATAGAGTGAGAGAATACCTTGTACAGTGTCATTACCTCTCTCAGCCTCTATTGTTGTCAGTGCAAACACCTTGCCTGATACTTAAGGTCTATCAGTAGTGGCAGGTCGCGAAGCAGTTCCCCGTCCTCTTGTTGCTATAGATCTTGGTGCTGGCCTCTGACTTGAATCCCTAGTCCTCTATCCCTCAACTAGTGTTGGCTGTGTGCATACACTGGACTTGAGACCTGGCTAGCCACAACGATAACATGTGATTCCCAGGCTGGATGCTAACCTGATCTCCGCGGACAATCTTTTCTCATGACCTGGCTACCCACAATGGTAGCAAACATTACCCTGTGCTACCTTACACTGTCCTCGATTCCATCTCCCACATGTCTTGCACTCTGTAGCCTTAACTGATCTCTTTCTAGAATTGGACTCCCATATCTTCATTTTTGCTACTACTTCCACCTGTCTTTCCTGTAACAACTATTTTGGCTGATTGCTCCATTTTGGCTTCTTGAATATTCTTTTCTATTGCATGAGCGTGTCTTACCACCGTAGAAAAATCATCTGCCCAGACGCCAGCCATGGCATGTTTAATATCTGATCTCAGGCCCCTTTCAAACTTACTAACCTTGCGGGCTTTTGGTGTCACCATCTCAGGGGCATATCTGGACAAAGTGATGAACTCTGCCTCATTTTGAACAACTGTCATATCTCCTAGTTGCAAATCAATGAGCTGGTACACCTTCTACTCGTGCACCCAGTCTAGTATGTATGTCTCATGGAATAGTGCCTCGAACTTTGGCCACGTGGGTGCTCAATCCCCAAACTGTCATCTAGTGGTCTCCCACCAGTGCCCTGTATCTCATTTCAGTAGAAAAGTACCCAATTGAACCTTTTGATCTTCTGTGAAGCCTATGGAACGCATAAGCCTCTCAACCTCAAGTAACCAATTCTATGCCTCGGTTGCATCTGTTCTTTCTTTGAACTCTAATGGTCGCAGTCCTATGAATGTTTTCAGAAGAGTTGCCCTAAAACTACCCTCGCCTGCCAATGCTACTAGCTGAGATGCCTTACCTCGCCCCTACTCTAGCTGCCCCTGCATGAACCGAGTAGCGATCAAAGCCTCCACAACACGTGTAAGACTCGCCATGGCAACCTGCACGTTAGGAGTACCCTACTTTCTTCCCCACCAGTATCCCTCAGTGCATCAGATGGAGGTATGTTTCGTCCACGACCCTGTGTAGGCGATCGCCTCACCCTCGTCCACTACCCGTATTCATGCTTCTTATATGAAGAACAATACTTAGAAATAGAATGCAGCCTCAAAGATTAACTCAACAACAAAACAACCTAACTCTACTCGACAGCCTAGGTGTATAGGGACATCTTATCCTTAATAACTCCAAGCATGCTCTGATACCACAAAATGTAAGGCCCCCACCCAGGTCCCCAAAGAACCAGAGAGGGTGCCCTACTAAAATAGAGACAACCTGGATCTGGATGAACTTGTCATGCATGCAACTGATGAAAACAAGAAAAACCTATTACAGGAAACTTGCCACCTCGGCATTAATATCAAAACCTCAACCTGCTATACAACAATTAATCTCTAGGCTTACATAGCCCAAGCATGCATAACATACATCACTGACACACCGGCCACAAAAATACAATATAATCCATACAAAACCAAATAAACTCTAGAGAAATACAATTCAGAGTGACAAAATGCATAAAAAGGAACCCCCAGGCTGATAACTGCTAGGTCTGCATGGCCCTGTACACTGCCTAACCAGGAAGTCCGGAACCACTAGACTCACCCACAACTGGGTCCTTACCTTTACCTGGAATGAAGAGAAAACAATGTGAGTCCAAATGACTCAACAAGCTCATAAAGAAAGGAAGGATGGATAGAGTAGCTGCTAAGAGTAAACCTACATCTTAAGTGCATAAGAAATCGAAACTTATGCATAACATGCCATGTAATCTCATAAACTGATACAGGTACCAACTGTATAAGCAACAATGCAACATACAGGATCTTGGGGCCCAAATAAGAAATGCACTCATACCCAAGTCCTTATAACAAACCTACTACTGCCCTGAAAGCTGACTGTACTTGTACTACGAGCAGAAGCTCGCTCGGGTGGTAGCTACCACACCCGCTGGCACGCATAAGCGTCTAAGATAAAAACTAGGCATGCTGGGGCATCCCTAAATAACTAGATTCTGAAAACCAGACACCATATAACTGTATCTCAAAACTTGCACCATGACTTGTGCAGATGTAACAAATAAGGGGTGGCATAGTAGACCAGACAAGATACAAAACCCCCATAAGCCAAGCATCCCGTCAAGCCTCGCCCAACTAGTAAAATACACGCCAAATACAAATGCTTGTGCTTAAAAACTAATAAATAAATATCATGGTTGTGTGAAAAGCACTCAAGTCCAATATGCCACCATAATATATGAACCCGACCCTGCATACATAACATGCATTTGAAATACACGAAGGTGTTTAACTAGTTGGAATAGGGAAAGTAGTGTTATAAAACATGTAACCATCTGCTATTGACACTAGCTAGCCTCCGCCTCGATTGTACCTATCTTCATTCCATTTAGAAAGTAGAGAGTGAACAAAGCCCTTAGAAACATAGGTAAGACTTCATGAGTGCGACTACCCTATCCTCATATTTACCAAGTTGGAATATAAATATTCTCATAAAACAAACAATTACTCTTTTAGATAAAAGGATGCTTCCAACTTAAACATTGGAGGAAAACCATCTCCCATATCCACCAACCCCATAATACTTATGCTATTTTATAAATATAAAAAATAAAAGAGACCAAAACAGAAAATATGTAGGTACATATTTATTTTATGTTATATATATAAAGTAACATAAAATGTATTCTACATATATAAAATACAAGATTGTATAAAATGTATTTTACAAGAAAATCAGGGGTTTAAGCTTGAAAGACCTCCACCAAATCTGCACACTTGCATATTAATATATATATAGGTATAGATCTTGGCCAAGATACACAGAGAAAATACATATATATATATATATATAGGCAAATGAGGACTCACAAATGACACTGAGAGAAGAAGAGCATATAAAATCAGCTTAGAAATCAAAGGTATCTGGGAGGAGAAGAGCTTGCCTGGCTAGATTTAAGGAAACCTCACATAATAGCATCTACCGACACCTTCCTCTTCCTCCTCTTGTTCTTTTTCTTCTTCACAGCAACATCTTCTTCTTCCTCTGCTTCCCCTCGGACGATTACGCGATCTTTTCTCTCCTTCCACTCAAACTCTCAACTTATATACTATGATCAGAGGCTGGAGATGGAAAACACGTGGATGGATTAGCAGAATTATGTCCACTAACATTTTCATCAACCACCCAAGCTCTGATAATAGCATGGGATTTGCTGTTAATGGAGGACATCTGGAAGAAAAGAAGAATATCCGGATGGAAGAAGCACATCTGAATGGATTTCAAGAGAAAATGCAACCTATCGGAATACAAAGAAAGCTAAATGATAAAGGAGATATTCAGATACTATAGTAGATGATTTGAATGAGAGGAATTAAATGAAAACGAACATTTTGGACAGATTTAACACATCTTTGAATTTTAGGCATAACTTTCTCGTCTGAGCTCTAATTGAGGTGAATCAAGATGTTGTGGAATAAAAAGAGAAAGATCTACAACTTTCGTGTTTTAAGTTTTCTGAGATTCGGACTGCATAGAGGTCGAAATTGGGTTTCAAGGAGAAAACCACACTCTAAAAACGAAAGCAATCCGAATCATTAGCTCCCTATTTGAATCACCCTCTCCCCATTCGAATCACTTCACTACAGCATTCGAATCTCTTCACTAAAACTCACAAAAACTCATCCAAATCAGCTCCCTCTCATCCTAATGCAAAGCACAAATTAATAAGGGATATCTGAATACGAAACACAAGCCATCCGAATACTAAGCAACCCATCCGAATGGCTCACTCTCCCATCCGAATACATGACTCCAATTCAAAAACAACTTTATAAACACTCGGATATTCCAACTCATACCCTATAATTAATTAATAAAAGCCCAAAACAACATATATATACATATGCCACACCTTGACACCTAAATACTTAGGAAATAATCACCAAAAATAATATGCTACACATTAAGGTTAACCAATTCAATCCTCAAAGCATTAAACAACATTGAATAATTAAATTCGAGTCATTATACAGGTAATTACTTATGGGATCCATTGACCTCCGATGTGAGGTGAACATCCTATACAATCAGTGATGGTTGTGATTATATAAACCCCTGGCTAGGGTGCATATGATTGGAAAGACATTTTCAATCTCGGAAAGAGTTTTAATGTGTCATCTTGATCACACCGCGCTAGATCTTAGCCTAGGTATCGAGTTAGTGAGTTTGATCAGTCCAGTACTTTTCGGAATTATCGAAAGTTGACCTCTATATATAGAAACTCAAATCTATTATTATTTCTTAGTAAATTGATTATATATAGTTATTTAATTTTGATTATTTAGTTCATTACTTTTTGAATTTTAAAATTTTATTAATTAATTTTTAATTTTTTTAAAATTAGCCACCACATCATCTCGTTTACTTATAGCATTAAATAAATTAACCTATACACTCTCTATTTTGAGTCTTTTAACCCGAACATCTATTAAACTTTGAGTATTAATTTGGACTAGATATCCCTTGAACTTTTATTTTTTGTCAAATCAATTTTGGCCTTTTTGAAAAAGTTCAATGTGATTGACTTGGTGAAAAATAAAAATTTGTTTTGCTCAAAAACTCAAAGTTCAAGAAACTATAATCAATTTACTTAACGTCATCAGGGGTGTCGTCGTTAATTTTTTGAAAGTTCAATAATTATTTGGATTAATTTTAAAGTTCAAGCAATGGCCAAACCGTATAACTAAAGTTTAAGAGATGTATAGTTAATTTAACCTTTTTTTCTTTTTGCTAACTCAAATATTCTTTTTAAGTTTGTATTGAGTAAAATTATTAGTCTACGTAATGTTGTACCCCAAGAATCGAAAGGAAGAAAGACCGAGCATGGTAGTGCAGCAAGTTGCTTCGAAGGGGGTCTTCGGAAGGATCATTCAGAAGCCTCATTTGGAAGGAATCTCGTAAAGAGATGCAGCTGCATCGCGTGAGCCTCAAATAGCCCCCTCGGAAATACCCTTCAGAAGGGGCCTTTGTAAGCAAAAGTCTCATTTCGAAAGACCTTGCTGAAACTTGCATTGAGATCTCTCGGAACCAAGCACCTCACGTCCACATGTTAATCACCACCATCCTTGAAACACAGGCCCTATGAAAGCCTAGCTACAGTTCTCAGGAGGGGTCCAGACATCGGTATATCACTTTCACTTTCCCTCAGAAACTTAACCTATTTACTTTTCCATAAGATTATTTTTATTTCCGTTACTGACTTAAGCATCGGAGGGTCTTCGCGAGAGGAAAATCCTGCGAGCCTTCTAACCCTTTTTGTTGTTCATAGTCCATTCGGAAGTACCTCATCCTTTCCTTTGGAAGTATTGATCACAAGAGAAAACTAGGATACTTCGGAAGACAAGCCAAGCCACGTACCTTCGGAAGGAATCCCTCTCCCCTTTGAAAACAAGTCTCGAGAGTCCCTTGGGAAGCACCATTCAGAAGGCTCTTTCGGGTAGAACTCCCCTCGAGTACAAGTTCCTTTGGAAAAAACCTTATGGAGGCGCACCCTATCGCGAAGCTCCCATCCATGTAAAGATTTCCTTCGGAAGGAACCCTTCAGGAACAACCCTTCGGAGAGCCCTTATTATTTACTAGCCCAGCATCAACCAATCAAGTCCTTTGGGAGGACCCTTCGAAAGGCTCCTCCAAAAGCTTATCGCCAAAGTGTATAAGCTTGATCGAATTCCGAGACCGTCACCATCCACAGGCATCCCACTCTTAAAAATTCTAATTGTTGTATTTTGTCAACAACACATAAGAAATCATAAATCATCTTTATAGATAAAATAGTAAATTACAAAATTATTTATGAACTTATGAAAAGTCATGACTGGTTCATCTACTCCAAAAGTACTGTAGCTATGGCAATAATAAGATATTTCCTTAACTTTCAATATAATAATGTTATTAGTCTTTTTACCTTTAAATTTAACAACTACAAAACAAGGAAAAAAATAAAAATTACGTTAAAAGTTAACTCAAACTTAGGATCCCTAAATATTTTGATGTATAACTGTGGCAAAATTTATGGATAAACATATATTTTATAAATCTATTTTAATAACAAAGTGGGTTTTGGGATTTGCCTGAAATCTTATAATTATTTTTTTATTTATGAAAAATATATGCATTTATATTGATGTGTCATGGACCATAGATCCAACTAGAAAATTAGAGGAAGACAAGAAAAAAAAAAAAACTTGGAAAAAATGATTTAATGAATATGCATCAATCATGAAACCCATAAAGAATAAGTTCAAAAGTTGGATATAAAGCATCAGAGTCAAAAGAAGAGTCTCAAGACGAAAGGCCTACTCTCTCACACAAGAGATTTTTGAGAAAGCATCGAGAAGGTAGTTAAAGAAACTCCAAGAGAGCCCGGAGGTCTCTTGATTGGCGGAGTGGCCGCAAATAATCCCGTATAATTTTGGTTGGGATATATACATATTAATTAAGTGGTGCTTAAACAGAATATTATTATATATTGTGGCATTCAAATAATTAATTGTTACCGTGCATGCTTAATTTCCAGGCTTTACTTGCAATAAACCAAGTGACAAAGCAGATGTTCAACCAGCATCCGAATTTTTTCCCAATTAAGGCTATGGTAGTTGAACGGTTGCTGGTTATATCCATAGGCACTGGCTCCGCAAAGCCGGAAAAGAAGTACAGTGCTAAAATGGCAGCTATCTGGGGTGTGCTTGGTTGGTTGCTTAATGGGGGTTCCACTCCATCAGTGGATGTTTTTATATAATTTTTTGACGTTATTTTTTTAAAATTTTTTATTAAAAAATAAGAATTAATTTTAGCGACAAAAATTTTTGTCGCTAAAATAAATTAAAAAATTTAAAATATATATATAAAATTATAAAATATAACAATGAAAAATTCTGTCACAAATTCATAAAAAAGTTTTAAAAAATTATTTTTTAGCGACGAAATGGCACCACTAATTCCGTCACTAAAATTAATATATATATTTAATTATAATTAATTATTAATTAATCTAAAATAAATTAAAAAGAGAATTATATACAAATTTTAAAATTTATATTTATAATATGAAAATTAATATTTAAACAGAATACTAATAATCGTCTGTTACATACTAATCATTATATAAAAATAACTACGAAAACTAATCGTCACCAACATTAGGTGAGTCAAGCTGATGAATCGACTATAGCTAAGAAAAAAAAGAAGGAAACATGTCACAAGTAGATACGGTAAGTTGTTGAATCATTGCTCGCATTTCAGACATTTGTCGTTGAACGTCGTTCAGCTCTTCAGCCTCGAGTTTATCTGCTCCATTTGCAAGTTTATTTTCTTCATCATTTCTTGTATAACCAAATTTTCATTGAAACCAAATAAGACAGTGGATGAGTTGCCGACATCAAAGAACTTTGATTGGGATAAGGATCTTGTGCCATAAATCTTCTTATTCTTGTTTTTCTCGCCAACAGCCTGGATGAATATCTAGTTGCAACCTGGCTGGTGAGGCTCCTCGAACCCCTTATCTGGTTGAGTCTCTTGCTCTAGCAACTGTCTATACATTTCCTACGATAGTTTAACGAAAAAAATAGAAAAAATTAATTACGAATATTAAAATTTACTTTAATTATAAAAATGATATTATTTATAGTTAAAAAGGACTTACAGCAATGCTCACAAAACGTCCGTCAACATACGTCATGTAAGCACCCTCGCCAGGATATCCCAATCACCTAGACTATCCGAACGAGAGCACCTACGGGAGGAGAAAAGGAATGAAACACAAGACAAGAACTACCCTGACATACATACATAAGAATTAAAACAACGGAAACGAAACTATATACATGCATGCACTACAGGAACACCACTAACACAGCTGTCACAAGATAAATAAATACAAATAAACTCCTGTGCCGACATACACGAGACACGAGGAATGACTTGGCACAATCAAACATAATCGAGTAAATCCTACTCAACATCAGAGTTGACAGGAATTGATGGAACTGCCTGTACACCATACCGACTCTGCCGCTAAAAGCTGACACCCTTGCCCTTGACCTATGTTGCCACTACCTGGAATAATGGAAAGTAAAGTGAGTCAAGAGACTCAGCAAGCATAAAGAAAAGAAAGGTTGCAGGCTGAACAAATCCAATAAACTCTCCCCAGAACACTAACCCCCAAGCACACACAAGCCATGAGACGCACAACACAGTATAAAAGCATAAATAAAAGCACGTATCGATCATTGGGGGCCCATACAAGACACACGGCACCCAAGTCTTATAATAACCTACCGTTACCCTGAAAGGCAACATATATCTCCACAAACCTGCGCGCGTCATCCCGGGTTGGTGCTCCCGACACCCGTGTGTCTACGTTAGTACTCCCGACACCCGAACCATAGGCTCCCTCAGAACGGTCCTCCCGTCCGAGATTTGAGAACTATCAGTAACCATGCAATGCACATAAAATGCAATGGCGTAGTGAGCATCAACATGATACACTAGTGCCCATACATCCAGGCATCAGGCCATGCTCTGCCCACATAGTAAATCACATGTGCATATGCCTGTGCCAGATGCAACCTAACCATACTATAATGTCCGTGTCCAAGCATACTCAATAAATAAATATCCCAACATGCATCCCGTACCCATGTGCATATCAAATCATGAACAGTAATACAATATATATAATCATGCAGTAAATCACATACTGACAGAGCTAGTCAGCAGTGCCCGGCACCAGTCAACGGCTAGTGACTAGGAGTGTCCACCCGACGGTCCACTTCAAGGCTGTACAATAGTCAACTCCAACGTCAACAAATAGCTGACCTCTGCCCTACTGCTCGATAGCTCTATTTGAATCATAAATAAACCCGAGAAAACTATAAATAATCCCGCACGTTTAGGAACCTAGTCCCCAAGCTGGGTTTGACATCATTCCGAAATGAATGGGGGCGATACAAACCCCCGAAGGCTTTCAACAATTAAATTCTAGAAGTCCTGAATTTAATTTAAATTAAAAGAAATGAATAATAACTCAATAATTAATGCTAGGCGCCGAATTAGAGTAAGGGAGGAGATAAAATACGGGAAACCAAGAATTCTCTCACGGGAATTAAAGAACATGAGGAGTGGGTTAGGAGCTTGCCTTTACACAGCCGTTTTTTACCTTTCTTGCACTCCCACTGCGAAGTAAAATGTTTAATAGCGATTAATTAAAACTGTGGCTCACATTAATTAAATCTAACCGTGTAATATAAATAATTTAGCCGTCTAAAATCCCACGTAGGCGCACCACAAACAAAATCCCAATAAGTCTCATATTTATTTTAAATTAAATCATGCCAAAAACATCATTAATTCATATAATTAATACGTGAAACTGAAACGAATTAAGGGAAGGCGAGGGATTCATAAAATAGACAAAGATCGCAAGGGTAGAGGGAGCTTGCCTCTATTTAGTTGTTTACAGCGTTTTCATGCTTGAACACTACCAATTTAATACACGTTATAAATTCGCATAAACTCTCAAAATTAATAAAATTAAACCCAAAATAAAATTTCAACCATACAAAATACTTAATACATTTTTCTCTACTCACCTGACAAATTAAAGGGCGATTAAACCCCATTTAATCTTGAATTTTCACCCAAATTCCTTCATTTTGCGCGCTATTTCTTCTCCATTTTCCTTGTTGTTTTTGCTGGCTCGAACTGACGGATTACACACTGAAATTCGGCCTTTAAAAGGCAAAAGGAAGACCTTCAAAACCTGCCGCGTGGCAGCACAGGTGCACCTCCGCCTCAAGGCTAAAACGGCACCGTTTCGGTGCCCCTCTTGCTGGAAAATTCCAGCCTTCATCCAGGACCAGCCGCGCCTGCTCTCTCTAGGAATTGATCCCAGTTCCTCCACGTGTGTATGTTTCCTCATTATATTGGTTGCCACCTTTAATTTTAAATTATCACTTGAAGCTGCCCTCTCTCAACCTCTATGCACATTATATTAAATTTTAAGAAACATTCTGCTAGCTTATATATTTATTTACATGGGTTCACACGCAATATTAATACATTCCTATATATACTTATGCTCGGCTACCGCTTTCAATTTCTCAATTGCTTTATTTTTGTTTTATTTATTTTATTTCTAACATATAATACATCCTATACATTGAGTGATATAATAATATAAAATTAAAATCTCAAGATTCTATACTTAATTATTTTTCTTAAAAACCTCAATATAATCACTCAAATACAAAATTAATGGTTATTATTTGTTCCTAATTTAAATTAATAATTATCAACTGATCCCTATTAAATTAATAATTATTTATTATTACTGAATTATCGAGATGGGTCAGTAGATGAGACGGAAGTAACAGCAGACTCAAAAAAGTTAGGTGTAGAACAATTGCGTCCTACATGAGGATGATAATGTCCTCTGGGACTTGTCATATCTTCGGTTAAATAAATCAATTACGAAATTATTATCATTAATAATTAAACATAATATATAACACTTCACAAAATGGTGACATCGCTATTAGAAAAATAATAACGATTTTCTTCTCAAGAAAGTGATTATTCTAGTAAATTATATATAAAAAAAACTTATTATACAAACAGTAGATTCCCGAAAGGCGCTAAACTAATGTTTTCAACTTTGTAATCCATATTTTAATACCAAAAATAAAGTTGGAAGTTTCAGAATTTTCCAAAAATGATTAGTTAAGAATCGAATTGCTAGAGGAATGCATATGCTGTGCAATTTTTGGAATAGATAAATGATTCCTTGAAAGTCAAAATCCTAGCAGAAAGCAATGAAAAGGCTTTGTTGTCAAGAAACCCAAGGCAGCATTCTATACTTATTTGCTTCGCTCGTATATTTTGTTATGTTTCAAGTATTTTATTATTGATGAAGCCAATTCCAGTTGCAATTATCTAATCTAGTTGCAATTCCAGTTGCTTCACTCGTACATAAAGCCAACAATTGCCAGTCAGGGCCGGCCCTGAGATTATAGGGGCCCTAAGCTAAATTTTTTATGGGCCCTCCGACTATATTTAAAAATAAAATTAATATAAATAAAAAAATTATTATAAAAAATTCATAATATTTTACTTTAAATTTATTTTTTTAGTATTTTTAGATAAAAAATGAATAATTAAACTATTATAATTAATTTTTTCTAGCATATATTTTTCAGTAGACATAATCGTTAATCCATTAGTGTAGATTTACTAATAATAGAGAGATCACAAATATTGAAATATATACACAAAATTAATTGGTAATTTAAGGGCTAATAAAAAAAATTAAAAAACATAACTAATAAATCATACAACGGGATGATGAGGACGAAAATGGAATTACCAAAGAAAATGCATAATTATGAAATCAATTAGATTGAGGACCTACACATGTGCAATGGATAAAAAATTGAGAATGAGTGGAACTGAGGAAGACGATAGAGTCGCGATCACTGTCAAATGCATGAAAATAGTTGTGATACAATCATATAAGGGGGAGATTGAGATTAATTAAAAGTGCATGGAATAGTTGTGAGGGGATGGGTGCTACTACCAAAAACATAAGAATGGAATTGATTATTAATAAAGGAAGGTGAAAAATTGAGATTAAATAAAAATTATATTGATATTCATGGGATTAATTATTGATAAAAAAAAGGTGAGAGATTGAGATTAATTAAAAATTTACAATGGTTTAAAATAGGCATGGCCCTTAACATCTCTTTTATTTTTAATTAATTTTATTTTGTTAACTAATTTAAAATCTGAAAATTATAATGGGCATGGGCCCCCTGCTGGCTAAAAACGGGCATGGGCCCCAAGCGGCTGCCTAGGCAGCCTATGCCCAGGGCCGGCCCTGTTGCCAGTATATACTTTTTTTTTTGACCCGTTAAAAGATCTTGTATATATATATGAAAAAAATAGTTCACAGTTAGAACTGGAAAGGCTAAGAGGCACCATAGACAATTGATAGATAAGAAGACGACTAGATGAAAAGGCTTCAGATTACACATGTCAGCCATGCAAATCCACAAACGAAATAAAAGACTAATCTAGGTTGTAAGCAAAACACATCAGTAGCAAAGGGAAAACAAACAAAACAACGCAAAAAAGAACAAGATATAGGAAAGGAACATAAAAAGAATTAAACAAAAAGGAATGAACTTGGAAAAAATACTAAAGACACTGCAAACTTACTAAATTTAACATATATGAGTAGCTTCAAGAAACAAACTTTAGAAATAAAAAGTAAAGCAAATACCCAAAAAATAAAAAAATAAAAAGACTAGTTTCAATAGCATTCAAATAGTATTTAGGTTTCAATAGTATTCAAATACCACAAAATAGAAACAATTTAACCAAGAAACAGCTAAACCACGAGCGAGCGAATGACCTAGAGGCGAGGGAGAGGGTAAGGCAGTGAGCGACATGCTAAAGTGAGGGCGAGGCAACGAGCAAGAGGCTAAAGCGAGGGTGAGGGCGAAGACGAGGCAGCGAGCGAAAGGCTAGGGGGAGGGTAAGGGTGAGGCAGTGAGCGAGAGCAAGGGCGAGGGTGAAAGAGCCAAAGGTGGAGAAGGGTTTGCAAAGGGGAGAAGGTTTTGCAGAAAAGGGAATGGAGACTAATTGGGGGATTTTTAAGGTGGGATTTGGCCAAGAGAAAGAGGTGGGAAGATTCTCGCCTTTTTCTTATTTTTTGTTTAATATTTAATAATGAAATATATGCTAAATTTACTTTTAAATATATTTCAAGTAAGTATACCAAGAACAAGCTTCAAATAAATTAAGGAGTTAGCATCACATATTAAGGGGTTGTTCAATTGTCAAAATCAAGTCTTGCCTGTTATGAAAATGTCTTTGATTGGTTTGTTTTTTTAACCAGAAGGGCATTTTTCTAATGATAATAAACAGCATGAATTGTAACATCCCAGATTTTTAAACTCAAATATGATGTAATATATAAGATTATTAGGTTCTAATACTTGAGGAAATATGTCATTTCAAGGGATTATAGAAGCCTTGAGACAAATGTTCAGTTTCAGAGCTAGTGGAAAAATCGTAAATACTGAAGTCCGAGTAAAAGTGTAATTTACCTAAAAATCTTGAGCTATTAGCGTAATTTATCCATTTTTCGAGGACCAAAAAGTGCAATTAAAAATGGCCCAGGGACCAAGTTGTAAGGGTCTAAGTACAGTTACGTTAAAAGTTTGGGTCAAAGCGTCGTTTGTTAAAATCTTAAAATATCTCTTCAAAATATCTTTGGATTTCAAACTTCAATCAAATGTAACTTTGGATCGTTTTGAAGTCCAACTCCAAGTCTTTACTTAAAGTCCAAGTCTTCTCAAAGTTTTCCCCAAATATTCTCCAAGTCTTTTGCTTAGCTTCCAAGATTACTTAAGCCTCCAAAAGTCTCCAAACCTTATCCTCAAGGACACATGGCAATCAACCATTGGTCATTTGGAAGATAAGATAAGGTCACATGATGGCTCATAATGACCCCCTGAGGTGGCATTATGTGATTGGCTAAGAAAAAGCTTACTTAGTCCCCAACTTTGTAAAAGTCTCCAAACCTTATCCCTGAGGACATGTGGCAAGCATTCATTGGCCACTTAGGATATAGGATTGGAAGTCTCATGATGACACGACACATGGAGTGATTTGGTTCGTCGAAGTTTCCTATAAATAAGGGCTTTGGGGTTATTCATTTTGGGCACCAAGCAAGGAGGAAAATGAAGGGAGTTTGAGAGAGGAAACGTTGTCGAAAAGAATAGAGAAAGGATAGGGAGAATGAGCCTTGATGGAGTTTTCAGGTCTTTCTCAAAATTTGTGCCAAGTAGTAAGAAAATTTGTGAGAAAACCCATCCCACTAGTTGTAAATCGTGCTTCCTAAGGTAATCGATCAAGGTAAGTGATTTCTGAATGTTTTGTGACACTTTGAGCATTTGTTACTTCACTTGTGTGTGGATGTTGGCTTGCATATCATACCTTTGTGGCTTACATGTCATATTTTCCCTTGGTTATGCATATTCCTTCTGCTTTGTCATATATCATGCTCGTGTTGGTGACTGTGGCTAGTTGTTTGGACATCATGGAAGAATTCGTGCTCTTACGGTGAGCCAAAGAGTGACTATGATAACCGCGAGGGTGATTGCAACACCTTGGCATTGCTACCACAGGGGTGGATTTCATAATGGCATTATTGCATTTACACGCATGTACTTATCTTTTCTGAGTCACTCACCTAGATATAATATCTAACTTGGGTTGATGCCCCTGGAACGTTCCACGTTCCAGGTATATTGGAAGTGCCAGGTGTTTCAGGTTCCATTTCAAGCGTGGGCGAGGAAGTGATGGTCGACTAGCTTAGGACTTTTGGTTTCATTATGTACTTTTGTAACCCAAGTGATGTATTGTAAATAGCAGCTAGGATACTCAAGGTTGTAAAGGATGTGTATGGGTGTCCTACAATTGTACCTGCTGTGATGTGTTGTGTTTTATGAAGTATTGAAGGTCGTATACATTTCTTGTGCTTGTAAAGAAAATCTAGTGGAAACCCCTTTATTTGCTTTGGTTAAGCTTGCATGTTCGATTCAATGCTTCCGTTGGTAAGGGTTTCCATAACTCCTGTAGTGATGTCTTAATTATATTTCAAGTTATTGCTTATTTGTAAAAGTGAGGCGTTTCATGAGTTTTCATCCAACATGTACAATTAATATTAATTGTTCATTTTCTTCAAACAAAAATTCTGAAAATAACTATTGAACCGAACCACAACAGACAGCTTGTTTAGATTAATTTGTATGAATTAGGCTGCCAAGGACAGGACAGCTAAATTGATGGCATCCAAACAAACACATGAGTTAGAAAAATATCATTCAATAATTAATTTCTCCAAGGAAACACAATTCTAAGACTGGAACACAATTAGTAAACCAACATTCAATAATTAATATTTATTTAAAAATTATATTATATTATAAATTTAATAAATTAGTTTGATATATTGTATTATTTATTATTAGTTTGTTACTTCAAATAATTTATTTTTTTCTATAAATAATAATTACATTAAATGAAGATCACAAAACTTCTTTAGATTATCAGGGTAGACCTCGAGTCTCACAAAAAAATAATAAGGCAAAACTTGTAAATAACAAAAGTAAAACTAAACATTGGAAAGAGAATAAATTTCCAAAACTAGCGATATATATGGCTGTCATATAAAAAGGTCAAGCGATGATCAACAAAACAACGACGAACCCGATGCACGAAAACAAACATTGAGAGAGTTTAGAAATGAAGATAATACTTCCATAAAAAATAAGGAGATATTTTGAGAATTTATTTTAAAAATAATTTATTTCTAATAAAAATTGCATGTTCGAGTTAAGTTTTAAGAACCATTATTTTATACTAAATTTACACTATTATTGTAAGGTCCCCACCCAGGTCCCCAAAGAACTAGTGCAAGTGCCCTACTATGATAGAAATAACCTAGGATTGGATAACCCTATCATGCATGCACATAATAATCACAAGATAACTTGACAAAAGAACTTGCTCGCTTGGCATGAACATCAATTACTCAACCTGCCAAACAACATTGATCACTAGGCTTACACAGCCCGAGCATGCACAACATTTAATATTGGCACTCAAGCCATATCAACACATAAATCCATACAGACCCAAAAGAAAACTGAAAAGAGTACACGCTGGAAACGACAAAATGCATAAGACAGAACCCCTAGGTTGACAACTGCTAGGTCTGCATAGCCCTGTACATTGCCTAACTCGAAAGTTGAGAACCACTAGACTTGCGCACAATTGGGTTCTTACCTTTACTTAGAAAGAAGAGAAAACAAGGTGAGTTTAAATGACTCAACAAGCTCATAAAGAAAGGAAGGACGAATAGAGTAAGTGCTAAGAATAAACCTATATCTCAAGTGCATAACAAATTGAAACTCATGCATAACATGCCATGTAATCTCATAAACTATTACAGGTATCAACTGTATAAGTAACAATGCACACATACAGGATCTTGGGGCTCAAATAAGAAATGCACTAACACCCAAGTCCTTATAACAAACCTACTACTGGCCTAAAGGCAGACTGTACCTATACTACGAGCTGAAACTCACTCGAGTGAGAGCTACCACACTCGCTGGCAAGCATAAGCATCCAAGATAAAAATTGGGCACACCAAGGCGTCCTTAAATAACTCGTTTAGAAAAACCCGACACCGTATAACTGTATCTCAAAACTGACACCATGACTCATGTAGATGCAACAAATAAGGGGTGGCGTAGTAGAATGGATGGATACAAAGCCCCCATAAGCCAAGCATTCCACCAAGCCTCGCCCAACTAGTAAAACACACACCAAATGAAAATGCTTGTGCTTAACAACTAATAAATAAATAACATGGTCGTGTGACAAACACTCAAGTCACATGGAACCCATAATGCATATCCCAAGCTCTTGCATGCATATGAACTAACCATATACGGGAAATAAAAGGAACATATACAAATACTCTTGGCCACAGCAATCTCTACAAGAACCTACCCACAACAACCTAGCTTCATTCCACAACAAATAGAAGGGAGGACCAAACCCTTCAAATCTCACAAGAATAGGTTACCAAAATGTTGTCTAAATAGGTTTATTTTTATACCAAAACAAATCCTATTGATTCTAGTTTACAATGCTTTAAACGGTTTGTCAATCGGATATCTATACAAAAAGTTATGGTTGAAATAGTATAGGGTGCGCAGTGTAGAGTTGACTTACGATTAGTCGACTAGGCCAAGAGCTAATCTTTCTAATGTCGATTAACCCACTAAATAGTCGACTATTGACCAAAAATAGTCAACTAATGTACCCAAAAATGCATAGAAATGATCGAGAAAACCCCAAAATCATCCCAACTCTTCTAACACCCCATCCAACTCAAATCATTTCAATTTCCCTCATCTCGTAGGGTGCAACAACCTCTATTTCACAACCCAAACAAAATTAACAGAATAAATTTGAGGAGATGAGAGATTTACAAAGATTTTAACTTAGGTTTTTATACAACTATCTTTTGGGAAATGCCATGAGATTTTCCATGACTAAAACCACCATATTTCAAGTTTCATGCCTTAAATAAGGAAGAAACGAAAGGAATTTGTACAAAATAGACTAAAAGTGCAATGAGAACTTGCAAAGGGTTAAGAACTTGCCTTAACTAGCTTCACCTTTGATACTTGCTTGAAAAAAATTGCCATAAGAAGGAAGTCTCCCAACCACCACCAAAACAAGGGAAGAAGAAGATGGAAATAGGGTTCTCGGGCAATAAGATGAAGGAGAAAAGGGAAAGTTAACTCCTTAGACAAATGACCATTTTCCATTTATACAAACACACAAACCTTAATCATTCATGCCCATTCTAGATGTAATATCTTACATCAAGCGATAGGAAGGATCAGAATAACTTACCCTGATGGGCTTACGTGAACTTATCAGGGGTTCACCCATCCTTTAACATCCCTAGCTCAAGCCCGCTTAACCTAGGAGTTATTTGTCTACATTCAGGACAAAAGGTATCCAGCTGGTGTTGTTTCCTTCCTTACTTATTATTAATATATACTACCCTTTTCTGAGCTCTTGGGGTATTACATTCTCCCCCTTTGAGCACATGACGTTCTTGTCATGCGACCTTACAACTGGTCCCAGATCTTTTGTAATACCCGAGATTTTTCAAAATCAAATATGACGTAATGCCTGAGACAAAAGTTCATTTTCTAAGCTAGGGGAAAATTCGTAATTATAAAAGTTCGAGTACGAGTACAATTGACTAAAAATCTTGGGAATTTGTGAGATTAAAGGATATCTTTAGGGGATTTAAGTGCAATGGACTTCAAAGCTTATTTAAACCTAACTTTGGATTCCAAAAGTTATCAAAAGTGGCTATGGATTTCAAACCCAAATTAAATTCAATTAAGGGACACATGTCACCATTAGGATGGAGACACATGGGTAGAAATGATTACATGGACACATGTCACCATTTGGATGGAGACACATGGGTGGAAATGATTACATGGACACATGTCACCGTTAGGATGGAGACACATGGGTAGAAATGATTACATGGACACATGTCACCATTTGGATGGAGACACATGGGTAGAAATGATTACATAGACACGTTGCACAATTTGGATGGAAAATCAAAAGTAATGATTAAACACTAATCTCGAGGGACACTTGGCACCGTAGGATGGAAGCAATAATGATGGCTCATATCTCGAGGGACACATGGCATAGTAGGAAGAAAGTAATGATAAAAGCTCATATCTCGAGGACACGTGGTGCCATAGGATGAAAGTGATCATTATGGCTCAAATCTCCATAACACGTGGCAAAAATCTATTCGTCAAAGGGTTTAAAATGTCATGATTAGGCTCATATCTCAAGATTCACTTGTCACCATGGGAAGAAAGCAATGATTATGGTGCAAATCTCAAGTGCCAAGTGTCACCATCTTAGAAAGCCAAGTGTCTCAATCTTATGGATTTAAGAGCTCTATATAAGCATGCTTTGGGTTGGGTTTTTGGCCACCAAATTAAGGAGGTAAGTTTCTTATAAAAGAGGGGAAACTTTGCTGGAAAGAAGGGAAGGAAACCTTGCCCGAGTAGGAGCCGAAAGCAAGTCGTTGGAAGGCACGAGCCTCCTCGGAATCCGTGCAAACAATTACCAAATTTGTGAGATAAGTTTTGTTTCTCTCTGTAATCACGTAGAGGGTCGAAATAGAAGTTTGTAGGTTCAAACGGCACTCGAATCGGAGTTAAAATGAGAGAATTATGCCCGTTTTAATTTTCAGGGTCGGAAGTCCGTCTGGCGCGTGCGCCGCACGCGCCCAGCAAGGCTGCGCGTTCAGGCCCGTGGTAGCCCTTGTGGGCGACACTCGGCCTTAAAATTATGCAATCGAGAAGTGTGAAGCTAAGGTGAGTGGTTATTGTGCATGTAAACTATTTTTTCATGTCTCTTACTTCATCTTCATCACTCTTGACTTCATTTATAAGTGGTTGTGGCTTGCGTTTCATGGTTTCCTTTGTTTCGAGCATATCCTTTCTACTTTGTGGTATCGGGTTTGACCATGACAGCTTTCGTGTGTGGCCTATGGCTTGTATATCATATTCCTTCTGCTTTGTCATATAACATGTCATGATTGGTGGTTTACATTTCATATTTTATTGCTTTGAGCATATCTTGGCCATTTTATACCGTATCGGGGTTTGTATTGGTGGTTAGTTGTTGGGACTAGAGTTTGAACATAATGACTGGCGGCTTGTTGGTGAAACGTCATGATGATCGAGGAGCAATCCCGTGCCTAGAGGTGGGGCCGTGCCTAGAGGTGAGGCTGAGGGATTGGACCACGAGTACTTGCCCAGAGATGGGGCTTAGCCTAGAGGTGAGGCTGAGATGTTTCACACAAATGCCGACGGCATAGTGGTGGCTCGCAATCCCGTGCCCAGAGGTGGGGTCGTGCCTAGAGGTGAGGCTGAGGAATTAGGCCACGACCACGTGCCCAGAGGTGGGGCTTAGCCTAGAGGTGAGGCTGAGATGTCTGGCATGATGACGGGTCGAGGAAATGGTGATAAGGGAGGATTCTTGTTGTTCTTTGTACTCCTTTGCTTATGCACAAATTGTTTATTTCCTTGAATTACCCGCTAAGATGTCTCTTGTCTCACATATGCATTCATGTATCTCTTTCCTTATGCCACTCACTTAGATCTAACAATCTAACTAGGGTGTTTCATACCCTTAGAATATTCAACGTCCCAAGTATCTCAGCATGTCAGATACCGAAGATGAGAAAGAGAAAAGGGCTATGAGGAGGCCGAAGTTAGTTTAATTTTTATTACCCATGTTCTATGGTTCTTATGTAATCTTTGGGTTTGTTCGAGAGTTGTGTGTTACAATTGTATAAACAGGGGGTTACGTAAGGCTTGGATTTACTTATTATACTATTAAAGTTGTAAGTCATGATTGCTATGTACTGCGATCTTGGTAAGAGATATTTGATGATTTTTGGAAGTCATGCATTACGGTGCACTCATATTTGAGGTTTTATTATTGGAAATCCTTTTTATCTAGCTTCGGCTAGCTATCAGGTTCGATCCATTGCTTCCGTTGGTAAGGATTTCCATAACGCCTTTGTGGATATTAGGTTGTATTTAGCTTCAGCATATAATTAAAGAGTGGGGCGTTACATCTTCTCACTTTTGGAGGCTGCCATCCTATAAGCTTGTCAGGAGTAGCTCCTTACTCAAGCCTTCGTGCCCCCGGGCCACTCCTTGCCCTCATCAAACTGTCTTCTCCAAGGGTCAGCTCTGATACCACCTGTAACATCCTGCATCGAGCGATAGGAAGGATCGAAATAACTTACCCTAATGGGTTTATGCGAACTTCCCAGTGGGTTACCCATCCTTGAGATTCCCCAGCTCAAGCATGCTTAACCCGAGAGTTCTTTACCTACATTTAGTCCAAAATGTATCCAGCTAGTGTTGTTTTGTTCTTTACTTATCCTCAATATATACTACCCTTCTTTGGGCTCTTGGGGTGTTACACTAGACATTTTTTACTCATTTAATTTTTCTTTTAATTTAAATCATCCTCTTGTAAATGGGCTCAAGCCTAAACCCACTAATCTTTCACATATAATTTAAGCCCAACTCATTTAATTAGGCTCAACATCTCACAAAACCCAAAGAGTTATTTTCAACTTGGCCCACACCTAACTTCATTAAATCCTCAATCTATTTTATTTAATTTCTAAATAATGTCGTTATATATATATATATATACACCGAAACAAAATAGTTATCAATAACGGCATAGACCTAATAACGGGTCGTTACAATTATTATCAAGATATAATAATGAATTTTTTTTATGCGAGAGTGTCTCGATCAAGATGCAAGAGAGTGTCTCTTGGCATCTCCAAAAGGTTTCCAAAGAGAAAAAAAAAGTTTATGGTGCGAATGAGATCGCCTGTAAACCTTTTGATGCATAAATCAGTCTTGTATTCGAAATAAAATTAAAGTTTCACTATTTGTAGAAAGAAAGATATTGACAAGGTAGCCACTAGACTACTTTCTATATAATACAATCCCTCAATAGTGTTTCATTTTTGTGATTTCTAAAATTTAAAATAATAAATACTTTAACAATATTATGGTTTTTAAACTTTTTGTTTATTTTTCAAATGTAATGTTTGTTTATATTTTGTACACCTTTAATAAATATTACTAATAGTTAATTATTATACATTTAATATATATATATATTTTATTTTATGCACATGAAATATATTAATTTATATATTTAGAATTTAATTATATTATGATTTTTAAATTTAATATATTTATTTAAATTAAAAATTTTAAATTTTATAAATTAAATTTTTTATATTCATCACATGTTTAAATGTATATTTAATTTTTTTAAATATATTTATAAATTAATATATTTATTTTTTTATAAAATTTAAATATTTAAATATTCATCTCATAGGTTCAAACCTAGTAATTGTAAACGACTAACCATCACTGATTATTTATTTTTTTACTTTTATTTTTCTAAATTTAGAGGAGAGAGGAGAGAAAAAGAGAGGAAACAAGTGAGAATAAAAGGTAAAATGGTAACTCTCCTTATTATTTAACAACAAGGAGATTACTGTGATTTTTGAAATATGTAAAGTGTCTCTACAGTCGCATTAGAGCTTAGGAACAATTATTGCAATTTACTAAAATTTCAAATAATAACACAATTAATTTACAACACTAGTTAATTTTGCTAATTAAGGTAGAATTTGCTAACCAAGATATAAATTGGAAAATGTGGGATATGGAAAGCATCTCGAACAAAAGTGTTTTTTATTATATTTGTTAATTTTTTTAGAAATAAGTCACATGATTTATTATCTTGAACTTTTTAGATAAATTTATCGCTTCCATAATTCGGATAAGTTATCTTGAACTTTATAGATAAATTATTTTGATAGTCTTATCTTATTCATTTTAACAAACATTACCTTAAATTGCCTTAACTAGCTTCACTTTTGATATTTTCTTGAAGAAAATTGCCACAAGGAGGAAGTCTCCCAACCACCACCAAAGTAGAGGAAAAGCCACATAAAGAAGAAGAAGAAGAAGAAGATGGAAATTGGGTTCTTAGGCAAGAAGATGAAGGAGAAAAGAGAAAGTTAACTCCTTAGGCAAATGACCATTTTGCCCTTTATACAAACACACAAACCTTAATCATTCATGCCCATTATAGACATTTTCTACTCATTTAAGTTTTCTTTTAATTTAAATCATCCTTTTGTAAATGGAGCTCAAGCCTAAACCCACTGATCCTTCACATATAATTTAAGCCTAACTCACTTAATTAGGCCCAACATCTCACAAAACCCAAAGGCTTATTTTCAACTTAGCCCACACCTAACTTCATTAAAGCTTCAATCTATTTTATTTAATTTCTAAATAATGCCGTTATATATTTACACCAAAACGAAATAGTTATCAACAATAGCATAAACCCAATAATGGGTCATTACAAATCCTCCTCCCTCTCTTAAAAGAATTTGGTCCTCCAAATTCGTACATGATTACTCAAAAAGCTGGGGATACTCGCGCCTCATTTATTCTTCTAATTCCCATGTAACTTCATTTGGGTCATGCTGCTACCATTGAACTTTCACATAGGGAATAAAGCAATTTCTAAGCACTTTCTTCTTTCTATCTACAATACAAACCAATGATTCTGAGTATGAGGCGTTTTCTTTCACTTGGATGGGATGATAGTCTTTAACTTGTCTAGGATCCGCAATACATTTGTGTAACACGGAGACATGAAAACTGTTGTGCACGAGAGCCAACTGCGGTGGCAAAGCTAAACTGTATGCTAATGACCCAACACACTCTAAAATCTCAAATAGACCCACGTAGCGCGGATTGAGCTTACTTGAAACTCCAAAACGTCGAATACCCTTCATAGGCATAACACGAAGAAATACATAGTCTCCAACTAAAAACTCTAAGTCCTAACACCTCCTATCCGCATAACTCTTCTGACAATCTTAGGAGGTCTTCATCCAGGCCTTTATCAACTTGATCTTGTTCGTAGTTTCTGCCACAATGTCTGGCCCTAACACAGAACTATCACCAACCTCAACCCAGCATAATGGAGATCAATAGGGTTTTCCATACAACGCCTCAAAAGGTGCGATCTGAATGCTAGATTGGTAGTTGTTATTATAAGCAAATTCCATCAAAGACATCCCATCTACCATGAAAGTCTAACACACAAGCCTGGAGCATATCCTCCAAAATCCTGATAGTCAATTCTGTTTGCCCGTCTGTCTGGGGATGAAATGTAGTGCTGAAAGTCAGCCTAGTCCCCATGGCACCTTGCAACGCCTCCCAGAAACATGAGGTAAAACGTGGATCTCAGTCTGACACGATGCTGGCTGGCACTCCATCCAATCTCACTATCTAATCCACATACAATTTGGCTAAACGGTGCATAGGCTAAGTCTTTTTGATCTCTAGAAAATGTGCAAATTTGGTCAACCTATTAACAATCACCCATATTGCGTCGTGACCCCTACTAGTATGTGGCAACCCTGAAACAAAGTCTATAGCAATCCTATCCTATTTTCACTCGGGAATGGACAATGGACGAAGCAACCTTGCTGGTCTCTGGTGCTCAGCCTTCACCTGCCAACACACTAAACAATGAGACACAAACTCTACCACATGCCTCTTCATACCACTCCACCAGTATCGACGACACAAGTCTCGATACATCTTGCCTGCTCCCGGATGGATAGTATAGCATGAATGATGTGTGTCTAATAGTATCTCCTGTCTAAGTTCTTCATCCACTGGAACACAGATTATGTCTTGATATAGCAACAAACCATCATCCCTCAGACTGTACTCCAAAGGCCTAAATCTATCCATGTTCGCCATGATATGCATCAACCTCTTGTCATGATGCTGCATGTTATGGATCCAGTCCACCAAATCTAAATGAATAGCCATGAAAGCACAGTAAATACCAGGAGCACTACCCAAATCTGAGATAGTGAGCTCACTCAACTGCTCCAATGGAGACCACTCCTGAACCAACACTACTGCAGTGGACATTCCTCGGTGGCTTAAGGTGTCAGTTATAACATTCGCCTTACTTAGATGATAGAGTATCTCACAGTCATAGTCTTTGAGTAGCTCCAACCAACGTCTTTGCCTCATATTTAATTCCTTCTAAGAAAACAAGTACTTTAAGCTCTTGTGGTCAGTAAAGATCTGTACCTTCTCTCCAAACAGATAATGTCGCCATATCTTCAAAGCAAGCACTATGATAATAAGCTCCAAGTCATGGGAGGGTAATTCATCTTATGTTTCTTCAACTGCCTAGAATCATAGGCAACAACACGTCTCTCTTGCATCAGTACACAACCCAGACCTAAATATGAAGTGTCACTATAAACTGTGAACAACTCGCCACTCTTGGGAATAGCCAATACTGGGGTAGAGGTTAAACGCTGCTTCAACTCTTGAAAAAATTGTTCACAAGTGTCATCCCAAATGAAAGGAACTCCCTTGTGCATCAACTTGGTCATGGGATACGCTAAATGCGCAAAACCCTCAATAAAACGCTTGTAGTAACTAGCTAGTCCCAGAAAACTACGTACCTCAGTCACTGTAGTAGGCCTTGGCCAATTTAACATTGCCTTGATCTTCTTAGGATCCACTGATATGCCTTCCCCAGATACTACATGACCCAAGAATATCGCCTGAGGCTACCAAAACTCACTCTTGAAAAATTTGGTTTATAATTGATTCTCTCTGAGTCGCTGCAACACCATCCTCAAATGAATCTCATGATCTGTTCGACTAGGCGAGTATACCAAAATTTCGTTGATGAAGACAATGACAAAGCTATCCAAATAATCCTTGAACACTCGGTTCATTAAGTCCATAAACACTGCTGGCGCATTAGTCAGCTCAAATGGCATGACTACAAACTCATAATGTCTATACCTAGTACAGAAGGCAGTCTTGGCTATATCTTCATCCCTCACCCGAACCTAATGGTACCCAAAATGTAGATCTATCTTGGAAAATACTGAGGCTCCCTGAAACTGATCTAACAAGTCATCCACATGGGGCAATGGATACTTGTTCTTGACTGTTACTTGGTTAAGTTTCCTATAGTCAATGCATAGCCGCATGGAGCCATCCTTCTCGCGCACAAATAACATTGGTGCTCCCCACAACAAAGTACTAGGTCGGATAAAGCCTTTATCTAAAAGGTCTTGCAATTGCACCTTCAACTATTTTAATTCGTTGGTAGCCATGAGATAGAGAGTCTTAGAAATGGGTTGAGTGCCTAGCAATAATTCAATGGAGAAATAAATCTCCCTATAGGGTGGTACGCTCGGCAACTCATCTAGAAATATGTTTGGGAAACTCAAACAATAGGAAGGTTGGCCAACTCCTTCCTTTCCCTAGCACCAACAGTCACAAATGCCAAATATGCTTCACACCCTTACTTTTTTAACTTCCCTGCTTGCATAACTGAGATCATCGGTGTTGCCACAACTGGTTTTACTCCCCTATATACAAGCTCTGGTTGATATGGAGGCTCAAAGGTAATAATCTTACATTGATAGTCAACCTTGGCATAATGGCATGACTGCCAATCCATGCCCAATAAAAGATCAAAGTCCTGAATAGCTAACACCACTAAATCACCAGCATTACTTCACTTCTTACTAGCATACTACCACTCGGTGTCATGATAAATAAGATGTATGGTAGATGAATATTGGCAATAGGTACAAAATGCAGAACACATGGTGCGATGAAGGAGTAGGTGGAGCCTGTATCAAATAAAACACGAACATCTGAACCATAGAGTGAGAGAATACCTTGTACCCTCTCATTGCCTCTCTCAACCTTTGCTACTATCAGTACAAACACCCTACCTAATAGTTGGGGTTTGTCAGTAATGGCAGGTTACAGAGCTGTTGCCCGCCCTCTAGTCGCTGCAGATCTTGGTGTTAGCCTCTAACTTGAATCCCCATTTCTCTGTCCCTCAACTAGTGCTGGCTGTGTGAATACACTAGAATTGTGACCTGGTTGGCCACAACGATAACATGTGATTTCCTGGCTGGATGCCGCACCTGATCTCCGTAGACAGTCTTTCCTCATATGACCTTGCTGCCCACAATGGTAGCACACATTACCCTGTGCTACCTTACACTGTCCTAGATACCATCTCCCACATATCTTCCACTCTGTAGCCTTAATTGATCTATTACTAGAACTGGACTCCCATCTCCTCTTTGCTACTGCTTTCACATGTCTTTCCTATAGCAATTATCTTGGCTAACTACTCCATTCTGGCTTCTTGAATATTCATTTCTAATGCATAAGCACGTCTCATCATCGTAGGAAAATCATCTGCCCGGATACCAGCCATGGTGTGTCTAATCTATGATCTCAAGCCCCTCTCAAACTTACTAACCTTGTGGGCCTTCGGTATCACCATCTTAGGGGCATATCTGGACGAATGAATGAACTCTACCTCATACTGAGCAACTGTCATATCTCTCTACTGCAAATCAATGAACTGGTACACCTTCTGCTCGTGCACCTAGTCTGGTATGTACATCTCACGAAATAGTGCCTCAGACTCTGGCCACGTGGGTACTCGATTCCCAAATTGTCATCTAGTGGTCTCCCACCATCGCCCTGCATCTCCTTTCAGTAGAAAAGTTCCTAACTGAACCATTGATCTTCTGTGCAGGTCATGGAAAGCATAAGCCTCTCAACCTCAAGTAGCCAATTCTCTCCCTCGACTGCATCCGGTCCTCCTTTAAACTCTAATAGCCGCAGTGCTACGAAAGTTTTCAAAAGGACTGCCCTAGAACTACCCTTGCTTACTGATGCTACTAGCTAAGATGCCTCACCTCGCCCCTGTTAGCCCTATTTTCTCTACCCATGCCTCAATTGAGCAGTGGTCAAAGCCTCCACGACGCATGTGAGACTTGTTAGGGCAACCTGCACGTCAGGAGTACCCCGTTGTTCTGCCTCACCAGCATCTCTGGGAGCCTTAAGAAGGGGTATACTTTGCCCACGACCTCTAGTTGGTGGTTGTCCTCTCCCTCGTCCACTACGCATATTCATGCTTCCTACATAAAGAACAATAGTTAGAAGCAGAATGCAGCCTCAAAGATTAACTCAATAGCAAAATAGCCTAACTCTACCTGACAACCTATGTAATACCCCATATTGTTTAGTGTTAAGTAAGTTCAAGAAACTAGTAATCGGTTTGAGAATTTAGCTAAGTAATTATCGAATTGTTGGAAGGGAGTACCCCGAAATGTAAGTATCTAAGGAAAAAGGTATATCATTGACGAGTGTCTTGAGATGAGATTTATGACACTGAAAGCAATCAGAATAGAGACAATTTTTTGGTATAGCAAATTTTAGCTTGGAAAATTGAATGATCATAAAGGATATAATACTTGAGATTTTTAGACTTAGATACTTGAGTAAATAAGACATTTGAAGGGATTGTGAAAGTTTGGAGACAAAAGTTTTGTTTTTGAGCCAAGGGTAAAATCATAATTATTGAGGTTCGGATAAAAGTGTAATTTACTTAAAACTTATGGGTATTAGCATAATTAATCCTTTCTCCAGGGATTAAAATGCAATTAAAAATTGGTCTTGGGACCAAGTTGAAAAGCGTTTAAATGCAATTACCTGAAAGGTTTGCGCCAAAGTGTAATTCTTGGAACTTTGCAACTGGATCATTAAGGTAATGAATTAGGCCAACTAACCGTTAGAAGTTATGATGAGGCACACAAATCAAAGCATGAGGTGGTAGGGAAAAGGTGTAAATAGCTAAGAAGGTGCGTACCTAAGTTTACATTTCAATTCAAGTTTAGATTTCAAACAACATTAAATCCACCTTTGAATCAATTTAGAGTCCAAGATTTAGCCTCCAAGTTTGCTTAGTCTTGATGCTAGGGACATGTGGCAAGCACTCATGATAATGCATAATGAATTCCTTGAAGTGGTGGATAAGACTCATGATGACCTTGCAAGGTGGCAACGCTTGATTGGCTATAAAAGTTTGTTTAGCCTCCAAATCTCCAAAATCTTACCCTTAAGGACACATAGTAAGCAACCATTGGATTTCTTGGAAGCTAAGTTAAGGCCTCATAATGATGCATAATGAATCCCTTGAGGCGGCAGATAAGACTCATTATAACCCTTGAGGTGGCAACATGTGGTTGGTTAGAGAAGTTTATAAACACTACCAGAAAAACGCATTTTTGCGACCGACATAATCAATCGGTAATTAGTTACGAATTAACGACCAATTTTTAACATTTGTGACCGAATTATTTTCTGACTGATTTAGCAACGTAAACTTTAGTCAATAATTATGCGATCGATTTTAACCACAAGATTTGCGACCAATCTTTTTTTTTTTCTACCGATTCAGCAATGGAAACTCCCATCGCTAATTGTGCGATCGATTTTGACCACAAATTTTGTGACTGAATGTTCGGTTAGTGGATTTCCAACCAACTTTGCCACTGAAATATGTCGGTCGGTAATTACGGACCGAATTTGCTATCGACTTTTTCGTCTGATTTTTTTTTGTTTTTGTTGAAAAATCAAATAAAGAAGTTTATGAAAATAATAGTAATAAATAATATACGTTCATAAAAATAAAATAATTCAGTTATTAAATAATTTATGATGGTAATAAAATATTTTACTATATTGCATCAAATTGATATTTATTTTAAAATATAATTATACTAAGTAATATTTTACATTATTGCATAAAATATTAATTCGTTGTCATTTTGAGCTTCCCCACACAAAAACATTATAGATAAATAAATAAAAGTGGGTTTAATTAATGTTCAAATCAAATGTAACATATTTAAGGGTTGACAACAAATGAAATTTTCAGCAAAAGTTTGCATTCTCTGTCTATATATATATATAAATTTATTATCAATTTGTTTACACTCTATGGAATAATTTTTTGCCAAAACACTTAGTAATAAATATAAGCTTACTATATTATATATAATATATAAAGACGGGTTTAACCCTTACCGGGCTTAATAGGCTAATTAAACCATACCGGGTTGAATACTATATTATATAAAGGCAGGTTAAACACTGATCGGGCTTAATAGGCCTATAAAACTAATACTGGGTTAATACTATATTATGCATATAACCGCCTGTTAAACCTTGATCGGGCTTAAACGACCTATTAAACCCTTTATGGGTATAATACCTCTGAGTTTAATGTGCCCATTAAACCCAAAATGGGTTTAACCTACAAAATCAGCCTGGAACAAACAAAATTGGGCCTAGAATGCACAACAAAGATCATGTTTGTTAATAAATACGTCATACACTAATGCAAGTTAATCAAATCAAGATCACAAATCATTTTATATATGTATAGTTCATCCACGAGCATGTGTACAAAAATTAGCGTTTTGGACAAGAGCTCGCTATATATTTTGATTACATATCATCATAATATACATTTTACATATGAACAAAATACATATACCAACTATACTGCTATGCCTATACAAAAATATATGAACAAATTACGAATTACATATATAGTTAAGTATCAACTACTTTGCTATGTCTATACAAATACATGGCAACCTGCCTACGGAGGGTACGTATTTCATCCTCGCTTTGATTTCTCACCCACTGATCCTTAGTGTGCCTCATGATGTCATCGATGTACTTAACAACATACACTCTGCAGTTGTGCCTGTATTAGAAATAACCAAATTCTGTCAAACTTCAAATGACAACAACAAACATTTCACTCAATAATAAATTGAAAATTATATTTTAATTTAGTACCCATCCTGTTGCTGAGGCAGGTTCACCATGCTGGGATCGAGTTGCTCTAACGCCCATTCTTTGTGTGGAGTGGAAGCTGTGGAGATATGGTCATATTATCCACTGCGAGTCAGGAGAATGCGTAGGAGTTTCACCAATGGCTTGATGCTATTGGTCCTAGCCCTCCTACTTTCCTCCTTAGTCACCACGGAGTAGTACAGAACAACCTTGCACTCTTTTAGGAAAATCATGGCTATGACCTAGTGGGAATTATTCCCAAGATTGCATGGGATCAAGACCTGCATATTTTGAGAATACATTAGTTGGGAGTTAATCCATCAATAAAAATAAGTGAACACTTACGAAGTCCACTGTCCACCAAGGCCTAGTCTCATCACTAACACCACGAATATGATCACATATTCCATCTGGGACCTTTAGCTTAACAGGAAGCACAACACGCTTGCTTGTGAATTTCTCGGTCCACCACTTGTTCAGAAGTGCCTGGAGAGGAGGAAAATGTTATATTTGTTGTGGACCAAATATAGATACAACAAAAAAATGTTCAACCTAAGATTTGTGTTTAGCACTCACAAATAGGATAGTGGGGATGATAACGTATTTCGTATCATATATAGTATGAGCCTATGTATCTCTTAGTCATTGGACGTAACACAAGTAGCTGTCAATGTGAGTCCCCTCTATCTAGGGTTTAGCATCCACTATTGAACGTAAGTCATTAGGTAATAGATGGGCAATGTAACTGATGTTCTACCCTTGTATTTAGTTTTGATAATGAAAAACAATACCTTGTTTTATTCCCAAGTCATGAGTCAAGTTTATGGTTTTCAACAAAAATTAATTTCAAATACTTTGTGAGAATGAAAACCAAATGAATTTCAAGTATCGAGATATCAAAGTCATATTTTTCTAAGTCTAGAAAGTTAGCACCTTATAAGGAGACATATATGAAAATGTTTTCTTTTTAGAAAACTGACTCTCGGTATTTTAATAGCTAACATTCATTAGTGATAAAATGATTCTTAATGAATTTTTCAAGAAATAGAAAGTGTATATCTTGGAGGTGGTAAAATCACAAAATCCTAAATTTGTACTAAAACCCAAATTCTACTTTCTTATTCTTATGGATTTTGATTTTTTAGATATTTTTATTGAATCCAAATAGGGGGTACTTTGTTATTTACATTTATGTATTAAAGTAAATGTAAATATGTTGTGATGTTTTGTATCAATCAAGTGTTCTTCTACCTGTTATATATTAAGTTTTCAGTTTTTCAAAATGGATAGTGGACTATGTAGTTTAATGCTGTCGACTATGCCTAAAAATAGTCGACTATGTTATAAGGATAGTCGACTATGCATAAGGATAGTCAACTATGCTTGTTTAATCTGTCTGCTATATATGGTCTCTGATGCAAGTCGCATAGCTAAAACCCCACAAGACCCGTTAAGCATCCATGGGGGTCCAATGACAAGGGCACGAACAAGGAAAATGACGGGAGCATTAAATGGGCTAATTGAACACATCTCAAATTCAAGCATCGTTCAAGATTCTAATATGCCCGAATTAAGTATTCAAGATAGTCAATGCTTTGTTAATGTTATCCAAGTCTCTAAAGGTAATCTGGGTTGATTGATTGATTGAGAAGATTTGGGGTTGATTGATTGACAAGATTGCAAGATTTGGGAATGATTGATTGATTAAGAAGATTTGGGATTGAGAAGATTGATTGATTGATTGATTGGTTGATTGATTGACAAAATTACAAGATTTGGGGTTGATTGGCTGATTGATTGACAAGATTGCAAGATTTGGGGATGATTGATTGATTGGCTGATTGATTGACAAGATTGCAAGATTTGGGGATCCCTTATTTCCATCTTTGTTTTAAATCTTTTCTATTTTAGATAATTCTTATTTCTTTATCAGATTATGCTATTTCCTTCTTGTAATCAATTCCTACTATGCCTAGGATTTGATTTATTTCCTTCTAATTTAGAATTTGAGTTTGGCTATAAAAGCCAATGTAACCCGAGAAGAATTTAGTTTTTGATCAATATTATTTTGTGAGAGTTTTCTCTTTGGTTCTTCAACGAACTACTTTGAACTTATCAAGATTTTATCTTGTGGCGTTCATCCTTGACTTATCACTCACAACTCTTCTCATCTATCTTGAGTGTGGCGTCAACCCTATCTTCTTATACCTTTGGTTCTTATCTTTTTATAGATAACGGGTCAAGGTCCTTTGTTTTCTTTATTATGAATCTGTTTTAGAACGATCCTTGGCAAAGGAACCATTTTTGATCGTCGGGTCTCACCTTCCTTCGTGGGGTTCACATCATTTGGTATCAGAGCTTTGGCTCTAAATCAGGTTTGAACTATCCTTATTTTTTGCTTTCATTGATTATTGTTTCTCTTTATTCCCGCAGCATTGTTTGTTCTTCAAGTCTGCAACTTTGCCTATTTTTTTCATCTTGATTTCTTCAAGTTTTGTTATTTATCATTATATATAAAAAAAAAAAAAGTGAGAAGTTGAGAATTCCAAAAAAAAAAAAAAAGGAAAGTTGGAAATTCAAAAAAAAAAAAAAAAGAGTGGAAAGTTGGAAGTTCGCAAAGAAAAAGAAAGTGCGAAATTGAAAATTCAAAAAAAAAAAAAAAGTAAGTAAAGTAAATTCAGAAATCAATTGAATCTGAATTAGTTGAAGTGTTACTTGTCATTCAAGTTTTGATTGCATAAAGTGTGTATCCTGTCTATTCAGAACAGTTTGACTCTAGTTGCATCAAAATTCGTATCTCCTTTTCCTCTTGTCTTTTCTTATCTATTGTTTCATTATAACTCTATTCTTTCGGCTTCTTAAATTCTGCCTATTTTTTTCATCCTTTGCAAATTAACCCATTCTCATTCTTAGTGATCTGATTGGTTGAGTTTGGATTGTTGCAAGAAAAATTTTGATTGAGTGATTTGAGTTCAATAAAGAACTAAAAGAGGAGGCTAAAGAGTGGAAAAAGGCAAGAGAGTGTGAGCTCATAAGAGGGTAAAAGCCAAGTTTGAGAATACACGAGTGTGAGTGCTATCAATCTTGAGAGGAAACACGTGAGGGAGTGTTTGTGAGGTTTCCTAACTTTGTTTTGCAGGGTATTAAACATGTCTCAAGAGAATGAAGCTCAGGAAAAGATAGATTTCAAACTCTTCTTTCAGTCCTTGGAGCAAAAATTTGAACGAATGGAGATGAGGTTTGATGAGATAAATGAGAGAATAGATAAAGTTGAATCTAGTTCACAAATGGGGCAACCACCTAGAGCTCCTACTGTGCAACGAAGAGAGAGGCATCCACCCAGGTATGATTATGAAGATGACTATGGGGATGGCCTAGATGATGATGATCGTGCCTCTAATGTCAGTATAGGCCGATTTAGGCGTGGGAATAGAGATAGAGGAGTCAGACATGGAGAAAGGATTGATAACAACTTGGACAACATTAAGATGCAAATTCCATCCTTCCAAGGCAAAAACGATCCAGAAGCTTATTTGGAGTGGGAGACAAAGGTTGAAATGGTGTTTGCTTGTCACAACTACTCTGAATTGAAAAAGGTAAAATTGGCCACCATAGAATTTACTGATTATGCTATTATTTGGTGGGATCAACTTATTTTGAACAGGAGACGGAATCGTGAAAGGCCCATTGAGACATGGGAAGAAATGAAAGCTATTATGAGGAGGAGATTCATTCCAAGTCACTACTATAGGGACTTATTTCAGAAGTTGCAACGCCTTACTCAAGGTTCCAAAAGTGTTGAGGACTACCACAAGGAGATGGAAATAGCCATGATTCGAGCCAATGTGGAGGAGGACCGAGAAACTACCATGGCCAGGTTCTTAGTTGGATTGAACCGTGATATTGCAGATGTGGTAGAATTACAACATTACATTGAATTAGATGACATGGTGCACATGGCCATTAAAGTGGAGAGACAATTGAAGAGAAAGGGGTCCACACGAATTGGGCAAAATTCAGGCTCTTCAACATGGAAATCGAATTGGAGCAAAAAGGATGAAAAGCCTAATTTCAAGCCTAAAGTCGAAACCTCCAACACCAACAAAGATGGAGGAGTACCACATAAGGTAAAATCTGATACTCTACCTCCTAGAACTAGAGATATCAAATGCTTTAAGTGTTTGGGGACAGGCCATATTGCATCTCAATGCCCAAACAAGAGAGTAATGATTCTGAAAGATGATGGTGATATTGAGACCGAAGATGAGTTTGATAATAAGTCTGATAATGAATCCATGCCACCTTTAGAGGATGCAAGTGGCATTGAGTACCCGGTTGATGGGGAGCTCTTGGTGGCAAGGAGAGCTCTTAGTGTGCAAGTCAAAACTGATGCGAAAGAGCAACGTGAGAACATTTTTCATACTAGATGCCACGTCAACGATAAGGTATGTAGCATGATTATTGATGGGGGCAGCTGTACTAATGTGGCTAGCACTAGCTTGGTTGAAAAGTTGAATTTGATGACTTTGAAGCATCCTAGGCCGTATAAGCTACAATGGTTGAATGATTGTGGAGAATTTAAAGTAACCAAACAAGTGTTTGTTTCATTCTCAATTGGGAAGTATACAGATGAAGTTTTGTGTGATGTGGTGCCAATGCATGCCGGCCATATTCTTTTGGGGCGACCATGGCAGTTTGATAGGTGTGCAATTCATGATGGTTATACCAATAGATTCTCCTTTGTACATAATGAAAAACCAATTACTCTTGTACCCCTATCCCCAAGACAAGTGTATGAAGATCAAGTGAGGTTACAAAAAGAGAGTGATAAGAAAAATGAGAGTGAGAGTTCAAAAGTAAGAGAAACTGAGATGATGAAAAAAGAGAATGAGAGTTCAAAAGTAAGAGAAACTGAGATGATTAAAAAAGAGAATGAGAGTTCAAAGGTAAGAGAAAATGAGATCAAACAGAGAGAAAAGGAGAGCAAAAAAGGAAAAGGAGTTTCAGGTAGTGAGGAAAGAAAAGAGAGAAAACAAATGAATTTTTATGTAAGAGAGAGTGAGATTAAAAAGGCTTTGTTTCTAAATCAGCCTATGATTGTACTTTTGTACAAAGAGGCTTGTTTTAGTTCTAATGAACTTAACCTCCCTCTACCTAGTGTTGTTGTTTCTCTTTTGCAGGAATTCAATGATGTATTCCCTGAAGAGCTACCTATTGGCTTACCACCAATAAGGGGAATCGAGCATCACATTGATTTCATACCCGGAGCATCAATTCCAAATAGACCAGCCTATAGAAGCAATCCCGAGGAGACAAAGGAACTTCAAAGGCAGGTTAGTGAGCTCATGGAAAAAGGGTATGTGCGAGAGAGCATGAGTCCTTGTGCAGTTCCAGTATTGCTTGTGCCCAAGAAAGATGGTTCATGGAGGATGTGTGTTGATTGTCGTGCCATCAACAATATCACTGTAAAGTATCGACATCCCATTCCTAGATTAGATGATATGCTTGATGAATTGCATGGTTCTTGTGTCTTTACCAAAATTGATCTTAAGAGTGGATATCATCAGATTAGGATGAGAGAAGGTGATGAATGGAAAACTGCATTTAAAACAAAATATGGATTATATGAGTGGTTAGTTATGCCATTTGGATTAACTAATGCACCTAGTACTTTCATGAGGCTAATGAACCATGTTTTGCGTGCTTTTATTGGCAAATTTGTGGTTGTCTACTTTGATGATATTCTGATCTATAGCAAAACCTTAGATGAGCATGTTGAACATTTAAAACTTGTTTTAGATGTTTTAAGGAAAGAAAAGTTGTTTGCTAACCTCAAAAAATGCACCTTTTGCACAGATAGGCTTGTATTCCTTGGTTTTGTTGTTAGTGCTAGAGGAATTGAGGTAGATGAAGAAAAGGTTAAGGCAATCCAAGATTGGCCAACACCTACAAGTGTGGGGAATGTGAGAAGTTTCCATGGTTTGGCTAGCTTTTATAGGAGATTTGTGAAAGATTTTAGTAGCCTAGCCGCACCTTTGACTGAAGTTATTAAAAAGCATGTAGGTTTTAAGTGGGGTAATGAACAAGAAAAGGCATTTAGCTTGCTTAAGGAAAAACTAACTAATGCTCCTTTGCTTGCTTTACCTAACTTTGCTAAAACCTTTGAAATTGAATGTGATGCTTCAGGAATAGGTATTGGAGCTGTTCTAATGCAGGAAGGACGTCCCATTGCTTATTTTAGTGAGAAGCTAAGTGGGGCAGCCTTAAATTACCCTACATATGATAAAGAGATGTATGCACTAATTAGGGCATTGGAAACTTGGCAGCACTATCTTTGGCCGAAGGAGTTTGTGATTCATACGGATCATGAATCTCTAAAGCATATAAAGGGGCAACACAAGCTAAACAAGCGACATGCCAAGTGGGTGGAGTTCATTGAAACATTTCCTTATGTGATCAAATACAAGCAAGGTAAGGAAAATATTGTAGCTGATGCTTTGTCTCGAAGGTACGCCTTACTCTCTATCTTAGATGCAAAAATATTAGGTTTTGAGTACATTAAAGACTTGTATGATGATGACTCTGATTTTGGTAATGTATTCAATGCATGTGAGAAAGTGGCATTTGATAAGTTCTTTAGGCATAATGGGTTTTTATTTAGAGAAAGTAAGTTATGTGTGCCTAAATGTTCTTTGCGAGAATTGCTTATTCGAGAAGCTCATGGTGGTGGTTTGATGGGGCATTTTGGTATAACTAAGACTTTGGATGTTTTGCATGAACACTTCTTTTGGCCACATATGAAACGTGATGTCGAAAGAATTTGTGAGAAGTGTGTCACTTGTAGACAAGCTAAGTCTAAGGTTAAGCCTCATGGTTTGTATACGCCTTTGCCTATACCTAGTGAACCCTGGATTGATATCTCTATGGATTTTGTGTTGGGTTTACCTAGGTCAAAAAGGGGTCGGGATTCCATATATGTGGTTGTTGATAGGTTTTCTAAAATGGCACATTTCATTCCATGTCACAAAACAGATGATGCCTCACATATTGCTGACTTGTTTTTCAGGGAGGTTGTACGATTGCATGGCATGCCAAAGAGTATTGTCTCAGATAGGGATGCAAAGTTCTTAAGCTATTTTTGGAAGACTTTATGGGGTAAGTTAGGAACTAAACTTTTATTTTCTACTACTTGTCATCCACAGACCGATGGTCAAACTGAAGTAGTTAATAGAACTTTATCTACTTTGTTGCGTGCTATAATACAAAAGAATTTGAAAACATGGGAAGAATGTTTGCCGCATGTAGAGTTTGCATATAATAGGAGTGTGCATTCAGCAACTAAGTTTTCACCTTTTGAAGTGGTTTATGGTTTTAATCCATTAACTCCTTTGGATTTAACTCCTTTACCTATGGCTGAGCGTGTTAATTTTGATGGAAAAAAGAAAGCTGACTTTGTTAGGAACATCCATGAAAAGGCTCGCCAAAACATTGAAAGGAGGACTGAACAATATGCTAACCAAGCTAATAAGGGGCGCAAGAAAATTTTATTTGAGCCAGGTGATTGGGTTTGGTTGCATATGCGGAAAGAACGTTTTCCCGTTCAAAGGCGTTCAAAACTGCTTCCACGGGGAGATGGACCATTTCAAGTACTTGAAAGGATCAATGATAATGCTTACAAGTTAGACCTCCCAGGTGAGTACAATGTTAGTGCCAGCTTTAATGTTGCTGATTTGTCTCCATTTGATGTAGGTGACGATTTGAGGACAAATCCTTTTCAAGAGAGGGAGAATGATGCAAGTCGCATAGCTAAAACCCCACAAGACCCGTTAAGCATCCATGGGGGTCCAATGACAAGGGCACGAACAAGGAAAATGACGGGAGCATTAAATGGGCTAATTGAACACATCTCAAATTCAAGCATCGTTCAAGATTCTAATATGCCCGAATTAAGTATTCAAGATAGTCAATGCTTTGTTAATGTTATCCAAGTCTCTAAAGGTAATCTGGGTTGATTGATTGATTGAGAAGATTTGGGGTTGATTGATTGACAAGATTGCAAGATTTGGGAATGATTGATTGATTAAGAAGATTTGGGATTGAGAAGATTGATTGATTGATTGATTGGTTGATTGATTGACAAAATTACAAGATTTGGGGTTGATTGGCTGATTGATTGACAAGATTGCAAGATTTGGGGATGATTGATTGATTGGCTGATTGATTGACAAGATTGCAAGATTTGGGGATCCCTTATTTCCATCTTTGTTTTAAATCTTTTCTATTTTAGATAATTCTTATTTCTTTATCAGATTATGCTATTTCCTTCTTGTAATCAATTCCTACTATGCCTAGGATTTGATTTATTTCCTTCTAATTTAGAATTTGAGTTTGGCTATAAAAGCCAATGTAACCCGAGAAGAATTTAGTTTTTGATCAATATTATTTTGTGAGAGTTTTCTCTTTGGTTCTTCAACGAACTACTTTGAACTTATCAAGATTTTATCTTGTGGCGTTCATCCTTGACTTATCACTCACAACTCTTCTCATCTATCTTGAGTGTGGCGTCAACCCTATCTTCTTATACCTTTGGTTCTTATCTCTTTATAGATAACGGGTCAAGGTCCTTTGTTTTCTTTATTATGAATCTGTTTTAGAACGATCCTTGGCAAAGGAACCATTTTTGATCGTCGGGTCTCACCTTCCTTCGTGGGGTTCACATCATCTGTCGACTATTTTTGGTTGTCGACTATCATGTAAGGATAGTCGACTATGGTTTTCCTTCTGTTGACTATATTTGTTCATGATTTTCAAAATCTTCTTCATATTTTTGTATCTGTCGACTATGTGAATGTGTTTGTCGACTATGGGTAATTTGTGTTAGAAGATAGTCAACTATGCTTTCTTGTTTGTCAACTATGTCTTTATTTTACTTGGAAATATAGTCGACTATGCTTTGTTTTATTGATGAATCTGTCGACTATGCATTGTCTTCTGTCGATTATCTCTTTTTGCAAAAAGCTTCCAACGGCTAGTTTTTCAAATCCCAACGGTCACAAACGGCTAGTTACGGACAAAGCTTTTGGGATACCTATTTATACAAGTCATGGATAAACTTGAGGAGGCTAATGGATGAGAACGAATTGATTTGAGCTTACATTTTATACACACTTCTATTTACATTCACTGTGCTTCTATTTTCTCTCTTCAAGGCTTTGATCTTAATTTGTATAAATTCATTTAAGCCTTATACATTTTTGAGAGACATTGTAACTAAGAGATTTATCTCTTAGATCATCTCTTTATTATATTTATTGTATTTCCTAGCTTGTGTAACTAGAGGGCCCATTCGAGTGGGAGGTTTTGTAATTTTTCCTAGTCACGGACTAGAGGACCTACTTGGTTTAATTAGTAGGGGGTTTTAGTAGATGGTTTGAAAAATCCTTAGTGAGGAGTTAAGGTAGTGGATTAGGCTTGGGTTAAGCCGAACCACTATAAATTCTTGTGTTCATCTCTTGCTTGTGCTTTTATTTCATTTATTATTTCAAGCAATTCAATAATCCTTACTTGCATCGAATTTTCCATCAAAAGGACTTCAAGTTCTATCAAGTTTTTAAAATACCCAGTTCACCCCCCCTTTTGGTGTGTGCTATAGCACCTCTCGGTCTTACAGTAACTTGTGTCACACCTACAATAACCAATAATTATTATAAACTTGAGATTGTATTACCAATGTAAATAGAACAATAATTAAAATTTTTCCTGACATTTTATACTTACTCGATGTCTTTTTGCGATTGTATATAATCAGTGTAGCCCTTAGGGGACTTAATATCATTGACCTCATGTTAGTCTAGGTGATGCTCTGCTACTTCACCCGTTATCTGGATCACCATGCCCCCTACATTGTCCGAGCTAGGAACAAGAACATTCTCTCCTATCCTAGTTGATTTCAAGGGTGGCACTGTCTTCTCACCCTTCACCAGCGGTGATTTTTTTTCGTTGTCTGCCATGTCCACCACGACATCAACCTTGCTCCTCTTCTGCCGCCGAGTGTATTCAGTGTATGGTAGCCGATGACACTGCGATGGCAATCGGTCACTCGCAATTCGTTCACTGCCCATAACCACTTCCTCCTGAAACTATACAAATACTATCTGTTACATAATAGTACGTATTTCATAATGAAATGTAAATAAAAGTGAAGTTAGAGCTTACTCCGGATTGAGATGTTCGGTCCTCCACATCATCATGAGCTGGATCTACCTGATGAGCACCTCGTTGCTCCTCATCACCATCCTCGATGTGTTTTGGGGAATCGTCAATAGGCGGGACTCCTAGATGAGTAAGTAGTGTTGCCTACACCCTACCTACTTGCCTTAGTCTCTTCTCTGCCCCGGGTTATCCATGAGCTCATTCGACTCATTTCTCCCTCAAACCCATCCAGCCAAGTGCTAATTTGCCTAATCTCCCCATCCATCCCATTTAACATCTCTAGTGTGAGGGTCAGTATCTCAGTGATCTGCGAAAGGAAAAAAAAATTACAATAGTAAAAAACAATTGCAAACACTTACAAAGAATTATAAATGAAAAAAATTTTTTTATAATAAAAATCATATCCTACCATACTGTCTAAGGTGGGTATTATGAGGGGGTTCTACCTTCTGTTGAGACTTTGACTTCCTTTCTTTGTGTTGAGCCTCAGCCTCGTCCTCCTCCACCTCTTCCTCACCCTCATCTCCTGCCTCGATGGGCCCCTTAATTTCATCCTCATCCTCGGTTAACGTACTTCCCTTCACATCATTGTCAATCCCCCGCCCTCATTTTTGTACACATTGACTCCAATGGGCTCGAGCTTCGTGCTCGATCCTCTTGCCTGCAAAATATTGACTTGTTTAGTCAGATATTATATATAACAACATAAACTAAATTTTAAGTTAGTTTAGACACTTACATCCCTAAAGCATTCATCGTAATTGATTTTGTGAGGCCTTTTGTTGGATAACCACTTTCTACACCTAGGAATGTTGACTGCGACGGGTAGTCTTATGGCCCACTTATTCTCCACCCATGGGAATGTCTCAACCAACCACCACTATAGAGAGCAAATAATTTTACAATAGTAAACAAAAATAAACAAAATGTTTAGTTAGTATATACAAATCATATAGAATAATTTAATGTAATATAATACAAAAAGAGTAAGTAATTATACCTGAAATGCCTGAACAAAACCATAAATGTTGACTTTTTTTCCCACCTCACCATTCAACGTCCTCTCGCTGGTGGTTACTGAAGGTAATGTAGACTCTCGCTATAGACATACGTTCCCCACAAGAACGCCTCAAATACCCCTAGGTCCTCAGCCATAGTCCATACAAAATCCTCCACGAGTGCACGCTCATCGTGGCCAAGCAAGATTATGTTCACCACAACAATATTACCCAGCTTCAGGACATCCTCTGCATCTAAATCCATGCTACCAAGTACTACTTTAATCTGGGCCACAATCACCACTCGTTTCTGGGGTAATAGACGCGCTTGTAAACTAGCCAGCTCAATGGGCGTAGCTTGAAATCTTTCTTTGTCAATTGGCCCAAATTGGAGTCCACTGATGAGGATGAACTCCTGCTTGTTGTACCTATATAGCATGCCGCAAATCTCAAACCACATCTCATCGTGGCAGGCACCTGAAAATGTCACTTCCCTCACCAGGACTTCATATATCCAGACAAATGATCAAACATAGGGATCTGTAGGAAATGTCCAAGTGGGCCCTGAGTAAATCTTTCCAATACCCCATGATGTCTAAGAGCATCACGGATTGCCGAAAGCTGGTTGATTCCAGAGTATGTAGTGACCATGTCCCTGGTGGAATTACCCTTTGAGCGTGAACAATGGTATATTGCTCAGAATGATGTGAGTCATCTATAGGAAAAATAAAAAACCATACAAGAACAGCAATTGGATCATGTAGTAGATTGAAATGGGGTTAATGGTGTCATCAAGCTTCATAAGGAGATTAAGCTCGAGAGGCATGTTCTCGGCATTAATTGTCTTATGAAGCTCGGGAGGTCGGCCTTCCTCACGCCCTTTTTGAAGCCTGGGCTTCAACTGCCTTCAACTGCCTTCAATATCGAGCTTGATTTCTCACCGGGCTTAAAAGGCCTATTAAGCTCGATAGGGCATCGAGCGACCATCATCCTTTCTCTCCTCCAGCTAGGAGCCATGCCAAGAAGGCCAATGGGCACCCTCGCCGATGGGTCTTCCTCACATGAGGAACCCTAGTCAGTGCGAATGCCCATCGGCCTGCATTACGGCTTCCTTTAGCCAGGCAGCCCAACGCATCACAACGAAACCCATTGCGATGAAACACATCCATCCCCTCCACAAAATATCACACAAAATGAGAGGAGATCTAACCTTTCGACCGTCGGCGGTAAGATTCAGTGGTGATGGCTTCATAGCGGCGGTCGAGTTTATAGAGAGAGAGATCGGGTTTAGTAGAGACATAAGAGTTCGAGTTTAAGGAGAGTCTCGATGAAGTTTAACCTACTATTATTTTCTTTTAAATTATTTAAATACAATTGTGGTCACATATCCAGAAAATGGAAGAACATTTAATTACTAACAATGAGAGGCACAAAATTAAATATTTTTTTTAGAATTAGACGACCAATCGTTTGTGTTATCAAAATTCTCATATCATCATCTTGATACAATGTTCATTGAACAGAAGTTAATGATCATTTAATCATTTAATATGTTATTATCATCTTGGTGAAATGTAGGCTCAATTAACACAATTAATAGAATTTTCTTGCACCATAGATCATTTAAGTGCTATTGGAAACCAAGGCTTTGCAGTAGTAAATTTACAAAAAAAAAAAAAAAATGATAATGATAGTATACAATTGACCGGGTTTAGTTACTCGTCTCGGGTTTAATTGGGCAATTAAGCCCGAAAATGATATTGATCTGGAAAATCATATGTTTCAATATTATATTTTATTTTTGTTTGGGGGGGGGGGGGTTAGGGGATCTGAATTACTCAAGAGACATACCATTAATAATATGATACAAGCCCTTAAACCAGGGTTTGTCGATTCATACCAACATCCATACAACATAAAAAACACTGAAAATATCTCAAGGGGAAGCTTGTAACTTAATAATATGATGATACAAGCCTTTGGTGTATTGTACAATTGTGAGTCTATTTTTATTTCCTCAACTCTTTGCCAATCCTCCAAAGTTCCCACTTGGTGAGTCGCTTCCGCTCCCTCCCAAGTCTGTTTTCCTCAACGAAACAACAATTATCCCTGAAATTGCTGATAAGATTCGAAGAGGTAAGCCCCTAGATCATACTTCCCAATAAAATCGCCAACAGTTCGATCCACCAAGTTGTCGCTGAAGAAGCCTACTTGAATGGTAATGAAGTCGTCGCAAAAGTTTATAGCCGAATTTGAGTTTTTGCATAAATTTTAGGAGTTAATTGATGTTATGAATAATTTGTTATAGAGGCAGTTAAAATATAAAATTTAAAAAATAATATATCTAATTATTAAACTATATATAATTAGAACTTAATAATATGATTTAAGATTTAAAAAAAGATAAATTTTATTTTTAAATAAAATTGTATGAGTATATATTTCATACATATGTTGATGAATTAAATTAAAAATGTTTTATATGATTATAATTTTATGTGAGATTTCGATTTTTGATCACCATGGTTTATGAGATATTATGATCACCATGTTTTCATGAGATTTGTATAAAAATATTTTATATTTATATAATGAGAACATATATATATATATATAAATATTTATATTTATACATATGTTGGTTATATATTTAATGATTTAAAAATGTTTCATGATGCATATGTTGAGTCATGACACATTTAGGATGTTAAGAAGATTGAAGTTTAAAAATTTGACAAAAAATTAATGATTATAAGTAATTGAATATTTTATTATAAGTTAACAATTGGTATAACAATGATTAAATCATGATGCGTAACCTTATAAATTATTAAGTTTAATGATTAAATTATATTTTCAAAATAATTTAATTAAAACTTAATAATCACATGTAAAACATTGGAGTTAAATGAATTTATATTTACTTAAATGAATTCATATAAATTATGAAGAATCATAATAAGAGATTGAACAAGTTGGTATAATCATAACCTACAAATTTTAACTTTTTATTTATTTTTTTGTTAAGATTTGTCAACATTTTAACTTTTTATTTATATTTTACTTTATCGATGATTGAATTGTTATTTTTGTAATTATTTCTTAAATTATGACGTGCATTTAGACTTCAAATATTTGTTATCAATTATTGTCTTACAAGTAAACTTGATTAAAGACTCACAAGTAGGTTCAACCATATAGGCCCTCAAGTTGGTCGCTAGTAGGCTTGAGTATTGGTTCGTGAGTAACTTAATTGTTAATAGTTTGTTCATGATTTTATTCATTATGTTGTAAAAAAATATTATTTAACTTCAAATTATTAAATTTTAAAATATTATAATAATGTCATTAATAAAAAGTATTGATAATATAAAATTTTTGTTCTAATATAGAAATTTATCAACTAATGTATGGGCTTAATAGAACAATTATCGTTTTAATCTTGTAATGAAATGTTTAGTTGAGTAACAACTAATAAGTATTGTGATTGGCTGATTTTTTATTTTAATCAAGTAAGACCTAAATATTTAAGAGATTAATCGAATATATAATGTGTTATGGGTATTTTTCGGACAATTTTTCTTATGGGCTGGACTTGACCCAGTAGACCGGCCCGATCTCCCGAAGTCCAATAGGCCCAAGGTCAAGGTCATCAGAGTAAGGTTGCACATCGCCAAAACCGGAGCTCATGCCGCGGAAGTAAGAGAGCTCCGAGCAATGCTTTCAACTCGTTGGCTAAACCGTTCAGCTTTGAACATCTGTTCTATTTCGTTTATTATTTGTTCCCTACTTGTGATTTATTATCTATTCTATTTCATTTCTCCTCTTAGCATTTGGGCTCAATATTCTCCCATTGTGGGCCTAAGAATCACGGTCGATCAACTCCAAACATTGACATAATGGAATAACAATTTTTGAATAAGTAAATAGTTAATCAATTAAATGTTATATTAGTTGAGTAACTATATATGTATATATATATACATATATAGAATTTAATAGATTAAAATGACAAGTTTTTGTACTTGTAAAATAAATACTAATCGAGTGAAATTATATTTGACTCAAGTATTAAAAAAACATACATGAATAATTGTATATATCAGTTGAATAATACATAGTTTATTCAATGAATATTATATTAAAATTTTTCAGTTATGATTATATTTGGTATAATCATAACTTACAAAATATAACTTTTTAGATATATATTTTTTGTTAAGTTTAACGTTTTTCTTATTGTTTGTTAATTACCATATTTTAAAATATTTTATATTTATTTTTGGAATGGAATTCGAAAATGGTAATTTCATATTCCATATATACAGAATTACTTTGCAATTAGGGTTAATTACGTTGTTTGTTACTTATTCATCGTTCCAATTAGGGTTACGTTGTAATTATTAATTATGTTACGTTTTATTTTTTTTAACATATGTATGAAATGTATAATCATTATACAATTTTATGAAAAAATAATTTTTTTTCTTTTTTTATATCTTAAATCATATTATTAAGTTATAATTATATATAGTTTAATAGTTCGATATATATATATATTTTTTAAAATTTTATATTTTAACTTTCATTATCATCATTAACCGTTTAGGCATACAATTGGTTATAACTGAACTGAACTAAACCACATGTAATAACTCAACGAACCTGATCCACTGACCCCAACTAATCGAAACCTAACTAACCAAAACTTAAACTGTGGTAACAGAACAGAACATCATCCTAACTACAAAATAACCAAAGAGACCGAATATTATATCTAAAAATTAATTTTATGGAAAAAAAATTAAAAACACATTTCTGAAATTACATCATCGACGACCATCCACAATGGAATCTGACGATCGGGATCAACTATTAGATTCACTTTGGCTCGGTCACCCACATACCCAAAAATTAAAATCATGTAACGTTGAATTTTACATTAAAATAGGTTTGAATGTAAAATTTAATATGAAAAACTTACCCAAAAATTCAAATCATCAGATTCATCGAGTTTAATTACCCTTCCTGGGTTTAATTGACCAATTAAATCCAGGTACACTATTGTTTCGAATAATCATATTTTTTATTTTTAAAAAATATTTTTTTTTGGTCGAGAGGGTAGTTTAGAGGATCCCAACGACTCAAGAGGCACACAATCAAAAACATCAACATTATCAGTTGCACATCATCAATGTCGCTCAAGAATACCAACGGTGTTATTAAAAACAAATATAACTCACCGATTTTAATTACACGCGTCGAGTTTGAATGACCAATTAAACTCGATCTGGGTTTACTTGGCACATTTAACAAATAGAACATACCAATTTAATTACCCATACCAGGTTTAATTGTCTAATTAAACCCATTACGGGTTTAATTGGACAATTAAACTCGGAAAGCTATTGATGCAAAAAATCCTATTTTTCATTGTACAACTTTTTGTGGGGGCTTTGGGGGGGGGGGTCTCAACGACTCAAGAGGCATGCAATCAACTTGATTTCTGAACATTACATGTCGATTGGTTTGTGTTATAAAAAAATCTCATATCATCATCTTGGTCCTATGTCCATTTATAGTACTATAGTACCATAAAACATTTGATTGTTTGTTGTGCAACGTAGGCATAAAGTTTAACTTGTAACATGTATAGAAAATGAAAAATCTTTACATGAACTTCCTATTTATTCACAAAAACTATTACATTGGAAAAACAAATCATTAATACTATAAAAAGAAAAGGTGTATGCCCCTTGGGGCATATCTTGGATGGAAAGGAATGGCATATGGGATAGATGGTATCAATCTAGAAGGTCTCGCGATTTTCCTCCTCTAGCGAACTCGAGGGACCAAGAGTTGGGGGCTGTCGTGATCATGGGTCATCCAAAAAAATCAAACAAGGTGGTTTGCCTTCTGTTGGAGGACTCTCTTCTACTATACTCTTCTGTTATGGCAATGCTCGTAACCTTCCTAGTCCAAGACCAACAATAAATCAACACTTTCCTCAGACTTCTCAAATACTAGAGCAGGTTCATTCACAGTCTGTGATTTCTCTACTAGTTCAAATTGTAAGTATATTGCCAATGTAAGGTGGTTTGCCGTTTGTTTTGCATTGATACATAAGTGCAAAACAAACGGCAAACCACCTTGCATTGGCAATATGCTTACAATTTGAATTAGTAAAGAAATCATAGAAGCCTGAGGAAAGATATATATATATATATATATTACTGACCTTGGATTGGGAAGGTTACGAGCATTGAAGGTTACGAGCATATATATATAGTTGGTACCATGTAATGCATACCAAAAGTCAAGCAACCAAAAAGACGGACGCGTTAGTGTATCGCCCGATTGTGTTTTCCCAGGTTTCAATAAAAATTAATGTATCGCCTGAATGTGTTTTCCCAAGTATCATTTTTCTATAATTCTCGATAAAAAGAATCATTTTAATAATTTTAATGGATGCATTAATTTTAAAATTATTCACCCATAAATATTTAATTTACATATTTTATGGTGATATCTTGAAGAATAATTTTAATTGTCTTCAAGACTAATTTACATATTTTCATGATGTAAATTTTTAATTTCTGATCTTCAAAATTACTTAATATATATGTAAATTTTAAATATCTTCAAGATTAAGTTTTTGAAAATTTAATTTTTGCAGTGATAACAAAACTTTGAAAATATGAATTTTGACTTATTTTTCTTTCACTATGTATTAATTTTCTTGAAAGCTTAATTAACATTGATTAATTATATATCTATACATGACTTAATCAATAATTAATATTTTAAATTGTCTATTCAAATTTCCTATTAATAATATTTAATTAATTAATAGTGAAAAGTTCCAAGATACTTTATCGGAGATCTCCAATTGCTTTGGAATAATAAGTACTAAATGCACGAACAGAGTTAAATGCTATTAGCAATGAGTAATCATAATTTCAATAAAAATTAATGTAGCACGTCGGGTTTAATTACACGGGTGAGTAAACAAATATAACTCACCAGTTTTAATTACACGCGTCAGGTATGAATGACCAATTAAACCCGGTTCGGATTTACTTGGCACATTAAACAAATAAAACATACTGGTTTAATTACCCATACCGGGTTTAATTGGACAATTAAACCCGGAAAGCCATTGATGCAAAAAATCCTAGTTTTCATTGTAAAACTTTTTGTTCGGGGGTTTGGGGGGGGTTTCAACGACTCAAGAGGCATGCAATCAACTTGATTTTTGAATATATAGTACATATCAATTGGTTTGTGTTATAAAAAAATCTCACATCATCATCTTGGTCCTATGTTCATTTCTAGTACTATAGTACCATAAAACACTTGATCGTTTATACTTAACTAATGGACTAGAAATGTGCTCGATGTAGTGGTTTGTTGTGCAACGTAGGCATAAAGTTTTACTTGCGACGTGTATAGAAAAGAAAAATCTTGACATGAACTTCTGATTTATTCACAAAAACTATTACATTGGAATAAAAAATCATTAATACTATTTATAAGAAGAAAAGGTGTATGTCTCCCGGTGCATAGCTTGGATGGAAAATGAAGGGCATTTGGGATAGATGGTGTCAATCCAGAAGGTCTCCCGCGATTTTCCTCCTCTAGCGACATCTCTAGGGGCCGAGCGTTGGGGACCCTCGTGATCGTGGGTCATTCAAAAAAATAAAACAATGTGGTTTGCCTTCTGTTAGAGGACCCTCTTCTGTTTTGGTAATGCTCGTAACCTTCCCAATCTAAGGCCAGCAATAAAACATCACTTTTTTCAAGCTTCTCAAATACTAGAGTAGGTTCATTCACACACTGTGATTTACCTACTAGTTTAGATTCCAAGCATATTGCCAATGCAAGGTGGTTTTCCTTTCTGTTTTGCACTTCTGTTTGCAAGTGCAATACAAATGGCAAACCACCTTGCATTGGCTATGTACTTGGAATCTGAATGAACCTGTTCTAGTATCCGAGAAGCCTGAGAAAAGTGATGTTTTATTGCTGCCCTTGGACTGGGAAGGTTACGAGCATTGAAGGTTACCATATATATATAGTTGGTACCATATAATGCATACTAAAAGTCGGGCAACCAAACAAATGTATGCAAATCATGAATAGAGTTAAGTTAATTTTTAAATTAATGTTGTTCTCTATTAGCACATTGAATAGCGGATAATTAATTAAAATAAAATTTTAATAAAAGGCTGAGTATTAAAAGAAAAAAACTATAATTATTGATTCTGTTAGGGTTATTTAGAATAATGAGTCAAATGCTAATTAATATTCTAGGTATTACATTTTCAAGATCATGGAAGAAATCAAAATTCATACTTTCAATGTTTTGTTATCATTGTAGAAATTAAAATTTTCAAAAAAATTTAATTAGTATAATAAATATAATATAATTTATAAATATAAATTATATTATATGTGAGGAAAACTCATGTTTCCTCACATTTATGAATTTTAATTTATATTTATAAAATTTATAAATAAATATAATATAATAAATAGAAAATAACAAATGCCTCCGTCGTGAATATATTATAAATTTTATAATATTTATTTATAAATAAATATAATATAATAAATGTTTTCCCTCCAAAACTTGCATCAAATCAAAGCTAATGATTAATTTTATTTTAATAATTATTATAAAATTATTTATTATATTACAGTTTTGAAAATGTGATATCTTAAGATATTCATACAAAATTATTTAAGGTAGTAAAATGGTTAGGTTTCTCAATACTAATTAATTTTTATGGTATCAAATTTTCAAGACAATCCATATTTTTAAAGAAAAAAAATCTATATTTTATTATGTTTTTTCTTATTTTTGTTACTCAACCGAAATGGAATTTTTACAGGTCATTAATTAAGTATGAACTTGTGAAAAACGTGTAGTTCTTGGAACATGTAGACGGTCATTAATTACGTATGAATTTTTATAAGTCATTAATTAAGCATGCTGGTATATAAAGAACTAAGATCAATTTAAATATTAATATAAAATTTTAATTAAAATAAATTATAGAAAATGGAAACTTTTTTAAACCGGGAGAAATCTTGAGATATGAGATAAACTTTTTTAATTTTAAAAAATAAAATTAATTTTTTTATTTTATCTTTATTTTATATCTAGTTTAATTAATTTATAAATTTGACTATTATTAAATGTGATAATTGATTGTTAGGAAGAATATGTAAAGTCATGTATGGATAATCAATTTTATAAATTTGATTATTATTTATTTATATAATTAATTGATTATTTAAATTAACTTTATTTCATATATAGTTTAATTAATTTAAATTTATTTTTTTATAATTTTAAATGTTATAATTTTATTTTTTAACTTTATTTTTGTTTGTTGCTTTCTTAAATATGTGATATGTCTTAAATGTGGTAATTGATTATCAAGAAAAATATGTAAAGTCATGTATGGATAATCAATTTTGAAAATTTGACTACTATCATTTATATAATTAATTGATTATTTAAATTATCTTTATTTTATATATAGTTTAATTAAGTTCAATTTATTTTCTTATAATTTTAAATATTATAATTTTATATATAATGTAAATGTTATAATTTTATTTTATAACTTTTTTTTGGTTGTTTTCTTAAAAATTTGACCTGTCTTAATTGTGGTAATTGATTATTTTGTTTATTTTTACTTCTTTGTTGTGATGTTCATTTATTGTAACTACTAAATTATACAACTTTCGCTTTAACGATTATTTTTTTTCTTACGATATCTGTGCATCGCATGGGTGATGCACGAATAACTTATCGGTGAGTTATGTTTTCTTTGAAGTGGAACACCAATCGTTAGATTACCCGCGTCGATTGGTTTGTGTTATAAAAAATAAACATAACTCACCGGTTTTAATTACCCATGTCGAGTTTAAAATACGGGTTTAATTGGCACATTAAATTCGGTAACGCTACTAATCTCCAAGATGAAATTTTTTATTTAATTCATTTTCCTGAGTTTAATTGGCTAGTTAAACCTGTCCAAATTTTAATTGTCATAATAAACCTGAGAATGCTAGATACCCTAAATAATTTAATTGTGTTAATTGTTTTGGAAAACTGCCGCAAAAATTAGTAAATGTAATCGCATTGGGTTTAAATGATCAATTAAACCCAGTTAGGGTTTAAATGACACATTAAACCCGATAACGATATTGACCTTATTAATCATATTTTATATAATATTTTTTTCTTTTCTGGGGGGGGAGTTTAAATGTTATGCTCAAACAAAATTAAATTATTGTCTGAGCATTACATTTCCATTTGTTTAAATATTTGAGCATTACATATTTTATTTAATATCATCCTTCTTGGTCATATGTCCATTTTGATCGTTTTATTTTACATATTATATTATCCTGCCCAAATCCCAAATCCCCACTATCTTCATTTTTTCATTTCCAGGCACCCTCTCTCTCATACTCCTGCCATCTCCTTCCTGCATACTCTCGCTGTCGTCGTTGCTGCTGCTTCCAACACACACACACACACACACACACACACACACACTCTCTCTCTCTCTCTCTTTATATATATATATATATATCTATCTTTCTCTTATACTCATGCCTTCATCTCCCTCTCTCATACTCTCGTCGTTGCTGTCATCGTCGCCTAGCTGACTCCATCCATCACCTCCGCCATTGCTTTCACTCTGTCAATCTCAAGTCTCACTAGTGCCGTCTTCCCTTCGTGTCCTCTTTTCGTCTTTTAGATCTGGTATTTTTTTGTTTTCTTTTAGATAAATATATGGTTTTTATCTGGTTCACATGTAAATGTGTATCGACCTATTTATTTTGTGTTTGTTTTTCCTCAACAATTTCATTCACGAACGGTTAGGTCGCGCTTGACAGTATGCTTCACATCACCTTAATCTCTATTTTTTTGTTCTGCCATTTTATTTTCTATCTTGTTATGTATCCAAGTTTTACATTTTATTTTCCATCTTGTTAGATAAATATACTTATTAATCGGAGAATTCGAGGCAAGTGCTGTTTATTTAGTTCATTTTAGTTCTTTTTCATGCTGCTATTTATGAAATATACTTGTATCCTTTTGGTTGTTTTATTTGTCATTAAGTCTATGTTTAGGGCAATCAAACTTCAAAATCCCATCTTTGTTCAAAATTCCATCGTGTTTTGTAGACCATGGATGTACCTGAGCATAGGAGGTAGATGTACATTAGAACGAGACCTTGAGTCGGGCTATTAGCTGAATTCATCAACAGGGTTGAGGGCTTCATAAATTATGTTTGTTATCGACCACAATTTACACACGATCCATGCTCATAAGATGTCCTTGTGTGAGATGTGGTTGCTTGAAATTCCTTGATGTGGACATAGTGAAGTTACATTTGTTTCGGAAGGGGTTTATGGCTAACTATCCCTATTAGACGTGCCATGGGGAAGAGTCACCCACCATACAACCAGAAGTTCAACTCATAACTCATCAAAATGACATGCAACAGAGTTACATTGAGAATTTAGACCAATATCAGTCGATGGTCATGGATGCAGCAGGTCCCTCATTTGGAGCCAATTTTCATGAAGATGAACAAGAGGAGTAACCTAATGCTAGTGCTCAAGGATTCTATGAAATGTTGGCCGTTGTACAAGCACCCTTGTGGGAGGGTTGTTCGAGTCGTTCAGAGTTGTCAGCATCAGTTAGGCTACTTAACATTAAGTTTGATTATAACATGCCTCAACAATGCTACAATGGGGTGGTTCAACTTATGAAGAAGATAATGCTTAGAGAAAATCTAATGCCGTCAAACTTTTATAGAACAAAGAGGATGGTTTCAAAGCTAGGCCTTGGTTACCAAAAGATTGATTGCTATATTAATGGGTGCATGTTATACTATAAGGACATATTGATAAGCAATAGTGCACGCTTTGTCATGCTTCACGATATGTTCGCAAGGCAAGTCACAAAGGGTATAAGGATGTTGCTAGAAAGCAAATGTGGTATTTGACTTTAACACGAAGACTTTAAAGGCTATTTGCATGAAATGCTATGGCTATTGAGATGAGGTGGCACGATGAAAACCCTTGAGAGTCCGGTTTACTTTCCCACCCATCCGATGAAGAAGCATGGAAGCACTTTGATGGAATGCACCCTTATTTTGCATGTGATCCACGCAATGTTAGATTGGGATTGTGTGCTGATGGGTTCTTCCCATATGACCCATCAGATGGGACATATTAGTGCTGGCCTGTAATCATCACCCTTTTCAATCTCCCCTCGTCGATGTGCATGAGACATGAGTATATGTTCTTGACACTAATTATTCCTAGGCCGAACAATCCAAAGAGTAAGATCGATGAGTTCCTACAACCGCTCATAGATGAGTTGAATATGCTTTGGGATGTTGGTGTGACGACGTATGATATCTTATTGAAAGAAAATTTCCAAATGAGGGTTGCACTTATGTGGACCATAAATGACTTCCCTACATATAGGATGCTATCGAGTTGGATGACTGCAAGTAAGTTAGCTTATCCATACTGCATGGAAAAATCAAAGGCATTTATAGTTAAACATGGTCGGAAGACATTATTCTTTGACTGTCACCGAATGCTTTTTCCCTTAAATCACAATTTCAAAGAAATCGAGATGCATTTGTAAAGAATAGGGTTGACAAATCACCACCTCCCAGGTAATTAAGTGGAGATGAAGTTTGGGAGAGAGTTAAAAACTTGTCGAAAACAACCGACGCAGGACTTATGTTCCTACCAGGTTATGGAATTGATCACAACTGGACAAGGCAAAACATTTTCTAGGAGTTGCCATATTGGAAAGCAAATCTAATTTTCCATAACCTAGATGTAATGCACATAGAAAATAATGTGTTTAATAATGTTATGGATGTCAAGGGTAAGACAAAGGATAATGCAAATGCAAGAATGGATTTAAAAGAATATTGTAGACGTAGGGAGCTAGAGCTAGTGGACAGAAGTAATGGTAAGCTCCTCAAACCCAAGGCACAATACACCCTGAATGTGGACCAAAAGAGAGCTATTTGTGAATGGGTTAAACAATTAAGCCTTCTAGATGGGTATTCCTTAAATTTGGCTCGGTGTGTGGGCATTCAAAATGCTAAATTGCACGGGATGAAAAACCATGACTGATATGTTTTCTTGGAATGTCTTCTCCCAATTGCATTGAGGGCATTGCCAAACCCTATATGGAAGCCCCTTGCAGAGCTTAGCTAATTCTTTAGGGAGATTTATTCATCAACTCTAAGACTTAATAAGGTGGAAACGTTGGAGGAGAACATTAAGGTAACCTTGTGCAAACTAGAGCGAATATTCCCACCCGGTTTCTTCAATTCAATGAAGCATCTTCCCATACATTTAGCTTATGAGGCACGTGTTGGTGGACCAATGCAATACTGTTGGATGTATCCCTTTGAGAGGTAATAATAATGATAGTATTGCTCACACTAGTGTATATATTTTTACTCCTCTCTTTGGTGTTTTATTTTGCCTTTTAAACCCTCAAGTTCTTACACACGTTAAAGAGGAAGGTAAAAAATAAGGATCGAGTGGAATGATCCATTTGGAAGGCCTACATCGTAGAAGAAATGTCCACATTTTGTAGCCATTATTTTGGTGCTGATGTACAATCAAGGCTAACACAAGCACCACGAAATGATGATAGCGCCAAGGTACAATCAGATGTAGATACATTTTCTATCTTCAATCAGCTTCGCGTATGTTAACTGATCAAGAACTCGACACTCTACGGTCTCTTAAATTTTAACGAGGTCCAACCTTACTTGAAGTACGTTATAACACATCTCCACGATTGTTCAATGATCATGACTTAATTAAGACTTAGTATATGAACTTGGTTTCTCTTAATGTTGTAGTACATATGTAGAAAATATAAGAGTGCTTGCACTACACATGGATGCCAAAGAAGTTGATAAAAGGATTGAGGCTGAGTTTCCAAGATGGTTCAATGACTATGTAAGTCCCTTTCAATTACTAAAAATAAGTGTGTTAGCAGATCAAATTCTATTTTCATGAATAATGTAATTTTTTTATTAACGTGTATTGTGTTTAAAACAAAATATGAGTAGGTGCATGATCCAACTAATGAGATACATGGTCAAAAAATACGTGACATCTCATAGGGACCCTTGAGGATGGTGCAAACATGGCATACTTATTTTGTAAATGGCTATAAGTTTTAAATAGATTTGTGGAGTGAACGCAAGTCCACAAAAAATTGAAAAGTTTGTACTAGGGGTTTTGTCTACGGACAACTAGAAGACGACTATTATGGGATACTCAAGGAGGTTAACTAATTGGAGTACGTTGGGTTACCATTTAAAAAGTTGATGATTTTCAATTGTGAGTGGTTTGATCCAACTCCAAGGCGAGGGATCAGGATAAATAAACAATACGGAATAGTTGAGATTTGATCTACTAGAAGGTACAATCAATATGATCCTTTTATACTTGCCTCCCAAGAGCACCAAGTTTACTATGCCCCATATTCATGTCAACAACGTAATTTGGTGGATTGGTGGGTAGTTATTCGAACCAAGGTAAGGAGCACGGTTGATGCCCCAACTTCGGAACAAACAGTGCATGTTTATCAAGAAGATGAGGATGTGTTGTTGCTACCTACTGTAGTTGAAGATGAACAACTTAATAACCTATGAGACAATGTTGAGGTTGAAGAAGTTGAAGAGTACTCCATTAATGACACTTTTGTGGTTAAGGATGGGGAGCCTGATAATGAAAAAGAATATGAGGACGCGGATACAACTGAAGAGGAAGATGAGGAGAAGGATATAGATGAAGAAGAAGATGATGAGGAGGATATAAATGAAAAAGATGATGAGAAGGATATATATGAAGAAAATGACGAGGAGGACACACATGAATAATACATATTTTGTTAGAATTTTGGTGGAGTGGAATGTCACTCCATGTTCCCTATTTGCAGGCTCATTCAAGTCTTCATTTGGTATGCATATTTCATATATAAATTTTGTTTACTTCACTAATTAACACTATTTTGTGCAACAATGTAGTGACACATTAACATATCCTAAATTCATTGTTCTTGGGACTAATTCTACTTTTATTTATCTTGTAGTTTTGGGTTCTTCTGGGGTTGCAACTCTGATTGATACTTTATTTTCTCTGTGAGAGGTATGTCTTTTTTTCTGTAAGTGATAGGTATGTCTCCATTGAGTGATGAGAATTTTATCACTCCTTCCAGGTGGTGGGTGATCACTCCGATTTATTTATTTTTTGTTGGTTAATATGCACACACACACACACACACACATATATAAGTCCATTGTGTGAAAATAGTACCTTGAAACACAATTGATCATTTATACTTAACTAATGCACTCGAAATGTGCCCGCCCCAATATAATGGATTGTTGTGCAATGTAGGCATAATTAACACAGTGAACGTAATTTCATAGAACCATAGCTCATTTAAGTGTTATTTGAAACCAAGGATTTGTAGGAGTACATTTGAAAAATAAAAACACAAAATATTATATACAACTCACCGGGTTTAATTACCCGACCCGGGTTTAATGTACCAATTAAACCCATTCTGGGTTATTTTGTCCAATTAAACCCGGGAATGCTTTTTATCCGAATAATTATATTTTTCATTTTTATACTATATTGTTTAGGGATTGGGGGGATCCCAACCACTAAAAAGTCACACAATCAAATTATTGTTTGAGCATTATTGGTATTAATAGTATTACCGGGTTTAATTGGCAAATTAAACTCGGTAAGGCTATTGAGCTCAATAATCATATTTTATTTAATATTCTTTTATATGATCATATAACGAAAGAAGACTGAATAGTGTTTTGGAAATGAATTTTTTTTTGACACATTTAACTATTATGCTAAATGTAAATTATTGTATACTTTGTGTCGTAGGATATATCAGGTGGTAGACCTTATAAGCGAGGTAGTCGTGGCCAATATAGGGGGCGTTCCTCCCTCGGTACTTCAGTTGGCTAAGGCGGGAGCGATGATGAGGGCTATCTGTCTGCATTCACTGGTACACCCTTTCCCCCATCTTCTGCCAATTCATTCATTTTAGTGCATGCATCCTCACCCCAAGAAAATATCTTTGTAGGGGATACTTTTTTGGGTGATGTTGTATTGAATATTGGCTGAACCACCACCACCACCTAGCATATGCCTACATCTTCAGGTGTACCATCCAGCCCCACACCAACATTTACATCTTCACATGTACAACCACCCACAATAACATCTACAGACACACGTCAAGTGATTGCGCTTAGGGGCACGAACTCATATGTATTTCTTGTTTTATAAACATGCATAATCCTCTCTTACAAATTAGGAAAGGGTTTAATAGCGATGTATGTGTATTTATTTATGTGTATTACTAATTGTTGTGTGTTATAATAGGTTTAACAATCCTCAATGTGTTCGTGAAATTACAAAAATAATTAAGAAAAAGTTTGATCGTCTGACTTACTCATTTGTTAAAATAGACCCAGCTCTAAAGGAGTTATGGTTTGGAGAGTTTAAGGTACTGTGATTAAGTTCTACTTATAAATCTTTCTACATTTTCAATTTGATCATGACACTACATTTTTAGTTTTATCATAGTTGCTATCACCATAACCATAAATTTGTAAAAACTGTACGCATGGGATTCAAAAGATGAATATGAAATCCACAGGCGTTTTAATAAAAAAGCAAGTGAGGGATTAAAAGATATATTGGTTTTCATTAAAAGGGATCAAAGTAAGAAGCTAGATTGGATTGGTGTAGATATCTTCGAAGAAATGAAGAAATTTTGGAGCACTGAAACTTATAAAGAAAAATGTGAAAAAGCCAAGAAAAATACAAGTTCTGAAGTTGGAGGAAATGTTCACACTTGTGGTTTCATACCCTTATCTGAACACAAGGATAGATATGTATAATCACAAAACCTATTTCATTTTTCCTTTATTCATTTCACTTAATTATTTATCTATATAAATATAGTTGTATGAATGACTTTTTTCATTGTAGATTAAAGAACATGGTGTCGTGCCTACTACATCTCATTTATTTGTGATCACTCGCACAAAAAAGGGCACATCAAAATTTATTGATAGAAGATCAAAAACTACGTACGTATGTACACATTACTTATCTTGTTGTAATTTTAAGCTTGCCATGTAATTTCAGTGAGATTAAAATACCAAAAAATGGGCTTGATTGCAAAATAGATTATCGAATCGACGGCAGGGAGTGCCCCAGAGTGTAATTGGCTATGGAAAATGATATAATCTCGATGAACGTTTCAAGATAGATTTATGGAAATAAAAGAAATTGGAATTGATATGATTTTCGGTACAGCTAAAATACAACTGTGATTGAGGCTAAAATATCGAATTATCATAGGGGACTTTCGGGAAGTCAACAGAACCCTAAGAGGGCTTCGGTTTTTTGTAAGGATTGACCCTTTAATGGTTTCGGGATGAATCAAGGGCCCGGTGAGGACACTATGGCAAAATCGGTCTTTATCGAGTAAATTTGAAGTTATTAATCGTGGATTTAAAGTATCGTAATGCAAATTAATTGAGCGTAAGGGGTGTATGTGCAATTAAGGGATTCCCAAGTGTAATAAAGAATAAATATGGGGATTAAATATGTATTTCTCATAATTATATTAGTATATAATATATATAAAATACATATTATGTATATAGGCGCATGCGCGTAATGGAGGCATAGGAGGAAGGGTGTAGCATGGTTCTCCAATTGAGTTTTTGGGTTGAGAGCATTGGACAAAGAGGTTGTTGAGAGTGTTGGCCAAGGCTTCTATAGTGTCATTTCTTGAGATTCAAATAGAGAGAGAGAGAGAGTGCTCATGAAAGCTTCGGCTGAGAGAATGCGAGACAGATAAGGAGAGAGATCGAATTAGAGAAATGGAGAAGGAGATGTGGTCAGCCAAAGGCTGGCCGATGGTGGCTAGCTGAAGGTCGGATGTAACCAGTCGGTGATGGCAGCTCACGAGAAGGCCGAAGTTGACTATGGCAATGGCAGTGGTCAGCTTTAAGCTGTTGTTCAATGGTGGTTGTTTGTAGGGATGATGGCAGCAAGCAGCTGGGTGGAGCCGAGAACAACAGTGGCGAGCCAAAGCGTGCGGCTGTAAAGACCCGTTAGAGGGCCTAGTATTTATTTAAAATTAGTTAATTAATTATTGAAGTAATTAATTAAGAGAATTTTCCATTTAATTATTTAATGCGTCAATTTAGATTTTTAATAGTGAGAATAGTATTTAAAGAGTATTTAATTCTAGTTATTTATTGCGAAAATTAAATGCTAGGACATAAGAGTCATTTAGCAACTTGTGATTAGAATTTAATTGTTAATTAAGTGTTATTATGTTTTGAGGATACCATGTGTGAGATGGTTTAGGGGGAAAATAATTCTCCAAGTTCAATTGGGAGAGGGATTCCAAGTTATAAAAGGAGAGAGATCTAGGGTTTTAATACCTATATATAGCCCATTAGCATTAGTTCTTCTTTAAGCCATGTGAATAATAGGAAAAGGAAGAAGCTTCAACAGTGAGATTGCTTAGGAGATTTCTCATTGTAATCGTTCGATCCGATCAGAGCTGGCATAAGGCAAGTATCCTATCTGTAATTCCTTTGATTACAGATTCCTATTAGTTCGATCTCAGTTTATTCAAGAATGCTTCATTGAGTTTCAGATTATACAGATACGTATACATATATATATGCCTTACAGTGAGTTTATGGCAGATCATGCATGTTTTCTCTTGTGATTTTTCTATAAGATATGATTGTTAAATCATTCCTAAAGTTGTTTTATGCCGATTGGGATTTGTTTACCCAAGATTTTATTCAGAATGGTGTAGTTTTGTTAAGTTTAAATCAAGAACGGAGTCTTTGTGTTCGTTCGTTTCTTGGTTATTAGGTTGCAGACATCCGGATAGGTTCCCTCATATTCGGATAGATTTTTCAGAGCATGTGAGAAGCATCCAGATAGGTTAGAGGCTATTCGGATGGGTCAAAAAGTTTATGTGAGTGACATCCGGATAGATCTTGTTCATATCCGGATGGTCCAATGATATCCGGATGCTTCGTTTTCGTATCCAGATGTGTCCAACAATGATTGTGAGTAGTATTCGGATGCCTTGAGTCGTATCCAGATGTGTTTAATTGTCTGTGAGTGATATCCGGATGCTTTTGTGTCGTATCCGGATGAGTCTAAGGCTTTTTGAGAGTGATATCTGGATACTTTGTGTTGTTTTCGGATGTGTCCAAATATGTATGTGTCTTGTATTCGGATGAGACCTTGTTCATCCAGATGGCTCTCACAACTTATCCAAAATTCATGTGTCTTGTACCCGGATGAGACCTTACTCATCCGGATGTCTCTCACAATTCAATTCAAGTTCATGTGTCTTATATTTGGATGGGTGAATTTCATATCCATTGAGGGCCTAGGGTGTATAACACTTACACCGAAATTCTATCTTTTTCATACTTGGTTCCAATATTTTCAAAACTCCAAAGTTAAACGTGCTCGGGTGGTAGTAATTCTATGATGGGTGACCCTCCTGGGAAGTCTTCATGTTGCCACCCTCAAAATAAATAAATAATTAAATAGTTAAATAAATATCAGTAAATGTTGTATTTCAAGGGAAAATATGAGTAAATCTTTGTATTCCAATATATTAAAGATCAGATTTCATGTTTAGTATTTATTATGACATGATCATTATTATTTTGTGAGATTATGTGCATACATCTTAATATGAGCATTGAACATGACTTTCTAAAGAGCACTACATATCGTGTACTAGCATGTATGTGAGAATTGCATTATACGCGCCAGGCGGCTAGTCCACGGGGATCCCACCAGTATTAGTTTATGTTTTTGCTCGCCTGATGTAGATCAGGGGGCTAAGGGCATATTGCCTATAGTATATACTTACAGTTTTTATGTATACAGGATTTAGATTAGTCAGGTATGTTTTATCAGATTATATGGGCCTATGAGCCAAAGTTGCATACCTGCAGTTAGTTTACAGTTTATGAGCATTACATTTTGTAAATGCAATCCAATGATTATTATATTTCTCAGTACAAATTCAGTAAGTATTTTATCAGTATCGATATTCTTCGATTCAACTTCAGTTATTCTTTCCAACTTATTACTTGTTGAACTTTGTGGCTCACCTTGTACTCTTTATCATTCCAGGTCCTAACGGGGGAGTACCAGATGTGGGGCCTAGCAGCAGTGGTTAGTAGTGTGTATACATGGAGCCGCTTAAGACAAAAAATGTCTGGGCGTTGTTAGTTTTATAGTGTTTATCAGTTTAGTATTAGTTTATTTTCCAGTTGAGGGATTTTCCCTATATAGAGTTTATGGTTTCCAATTTTGTTGACTTAGAGTTTTATTTCAGATGATTGAGTTATTCATTTATAGTATTAGATTTCAGTTTATCAGTTAGTTTTGCTTTTTTTTCAGTATCACCTTTTCTCGGGCAGTTCTAGGAGAGGAGGTGTTACAACAACGGTGCTGCCATGCTCAGTGTGCGGGTTAGGAAGAAGAAACAGCAGTTGGAGACGTGAGTAGGGGCTGCCATGGTGGTGCGTCGAAGCTAGCAACGAGCTGGGGCGCCCGAATGCTCATCGAGGAGGTGGCTCACGGCAACACTGTGCTTGCGACAGAGGCTGGTAAGGCCAGTAGCGGCCTGTGAGGGTGGTTTGAGTGGCGAAGGAAGGCCGCAGGTGAAGCTGGTGCGTGCGACACTATGCGCTGGTGCGTTGCAAAGGAAAAAGAAGAAAAAAAAAGAAAGAAAAGAAAAGGGAAATAAATGGAAAAACTTATAGGAAGAATCCCAAAAATCCCAGAAAATGGGAAATGGTGATTTATTAATATTTTGGAGTTTTTCGTAAGAAAAATGGTTGGACACACATTTCGAGGCGATGCACGCAAATTGAGATGTTGCATAAAAATTCAGGTAAGTTTGCAAGAATTGAGGTGGTGTACGAGAATCGAGAATTTGCGCGATAATCGAGGTTGGTCACGCATTTCGAGGTCAAGGCACGTACATCGAGGAAGTCTAAGAGGCTAAGTTAAGGTAAGTAAAAATTTCTTAGAAAATTCTATTAAATTAGGAAAATTATTTTATGAGTTGTTGTAAAGAAATATTTGAGGAAATAATTGAGCAATATTTAGTTTTGATTTATTGAGAAAAAATATGAAGAAATAGAGAAAATTATGAGGAAATTAAGAGAAAATAAAATATTGATTTATTGAATAAATATGATGGTCAAGGCATGTTGAGGATCTGATTTGAGTACGTTAGAAGTCTGGCACGAGAATCAAAATGTTATTAGATGCGAATGAGATAAGTGGTACTTACCAAACTGAATTTAGTTTTATGAAAATGCTTGATTTGAAAGTGGTTTTCCCAAAACCTAATTTGATGTAAACGATTTTATCATGTTGTCATGTCTTGATGTGATTATGTCATGTAGATTGCATTTACATGTATTGATGATAAAATGTGCATACATTCACGATGACATTATTGATCATGCATTGCATAAAGGGTTTGGGATTATGGACTGGCATCGTTGCTTTACCAAGGGTGCACCCATACACCTCGGCTCGGGAAGGGGCTATAAAAATGGGGAGCAACAGTTGGGCGAGGTCGACTCAAATTGAAAATGACAAGGACATTTTACATTTTGCATTCATGCACGAAAATGATTTTTTTTATACCCTTAGATGGTTCATCATCTAATTGGGCTTTGCCCCTAGAATATTCAAACGTTCCAGATTGAGATTGTAGCAGGAACGAGGATGAATGAGGCATGAAATGGCACTTAGCAAAGTGCATGATGAAATGAATGATGAATGAACGATGAGATGAATGTATGTAATGTAGCCCATGTGTTTAAGTTCTACTACTTTAAAATCTGAACGTTTTGAAAGTCCATGATGTAAGATGATATGAGTTATAATTGATGTTAAGGGATGATGATGTAGGAATTGATTTATGATTTACGGTAAAGTAAGATGTCAGGTTTGATTCTAGCTTCTGCGTTTGAGGTATATGATGTTTCTCTTTAGAGATAATATGTATGGAAATTCTGGGATGGATGTCAGGAATGATGTGATTTAGTATTAGTTTGAAAGGAAAAAATTTATTGTTCCAGAATTGTCCCAAGTTATGACACTCCCGAAAATCGGGGCGTTATAGTAGTCTTTGGGTGCAGGCTGTTAGAGGTAGAAAAAAAGGTCATGTATATGGCATGGGTTCAGAAGCTCATGTTATCCCCTCTTGGTCTACAGGACCACCGCCGCTGCCAACAGCCCATGCAAATATGACTCAATTGAGTAATGAGGTGTCTAGGATGGTGCATGTCATTGTAGGAGGCACCATAGATAATGTCGTAGAGACCATTGTTCAACGTGTGTTGCAGCGTATTGGAGATGCAGGATATGGATCAAGTGTTGCTGCTACACCTCCACAGTAGTCATACCAAGAACATTCAAACTTGTCTTTTGTTAGATATGAACTTGTGTTTAGAAAATAATGTATATTTTTGGCATAATGTTCTTATAGTTAATGATGAATATTAATGCAAGTGTTATTTTGATTTATGCATAAAATTTTGATAGTTTACAATATCAATTTTTAATACAAACTTTTTTAAAAAAATATATAATTTTTTAAAATTTAATTGCGCAATTAAATCGGACCGGTTAAATTGCCTAATTAAACGTGGGCCAAGTTTAATTGCCAAATTAAATCCGGTTCACCTTTAAATGCACAATATTTTTCGACATATTCATGACGGATTTTCGGTTGGTAAAATTTGTAACTATTTATCTCTTTTAAAAATTGACTAATTAATTAGAGACTAAAATTTCGTTGGTAATTTCAATCGCAAAATACTACCAGGATATATCAGTCGCTAATTTGGTATTAAATGAATTTTATTAATTTAGCGACATAAATATAATCTGTCGCTAACTCGGTTAGTATTTTTCCGATTGAAATGGTATTTCGTTGGTAAAAATTACGGACAAGTTGTTTCCCGACCAACACATTCGATCAAAAATTCCATTGCCAAATTAGTATTTTGTTGGTAAATCGGTCGGAAAATCTATCGCGAATGAGATTTTTTCTTGTAGTGAAATTGGGGCCTACGTTGATCACAAACCATTCCAAACATCTTTGAGTAGAATCTCTCCCAAATTGAGGGAAACAAAGGGGAGGGTCTTGTTCTTGAGAAAGAGGGAAGAATTCTACAAAAAGGACTTGAGGATTTGCTCGAACATTTAGGCATTCTGAGTATGTTCGAGGTGAGTGGCTCGATCCAACACTTGGTTTTAGTTTATTACAAATGTTTTAACTTGTGAGTGTTCTTACTTAAAAACTTGGTTTACTATGAGTTGTTTATACCCTTAAAGTTGATTTAGTTACATGTAAATGGTTTTGATGCATATGAACGTTGAACCTATGATGGTTGTTTCATACGGAAAGTTCATCCTAAAATGTTTATCCATGTGCATTGAATTTTGTGTGATAGATTATGTACATGAAATGTTGTTTTATATGATGCCTCGATTCATGGTATGTGGCATTGGCATGTTTTTGTGTTAACTGCACTACTTTCATGTTAGAAGAAGAAGCTACAAGATGATGGCAATCGACTCAGCAAGCCTTGCAAAGGACACCCAGGCAAGAAGAGCAGGATCCGAGGCCTAGGAAAATTTAACCTGCCAACCAACACTGATTGCTAGGCTTACACAGCTCAGGCATGCATAACATACAATATTGACACTTGAGCTATATCAACACATAAATCCATACAAACCCAAAAGAAAATTGAAAAGAATACATGTTGGAAGCGACAAAATGCATAAGACTGAACTCCTAGGCTGACAACTGCTAGGTTTGCATGGCCTAGTACACCACCTAACCCAGAAGTCGGGAACCAGTAAACTCGCCCACGACTGGGTCTTTGCCTTTACTTGAATGAAGAGAAAACAAGGTGAGTCCAAATGACATAATAAGCTCATAAAGAAATGAATGAAGGATAGAGTGGGTGCTAAGAATAAACCTATATCTCAAGTGCATAACAAATTGAAACTCATGCATAACATGCCATGTAATCTCATAAACTATTACTGGTACCAATTGTATAAGTAACAATGCACACATACAGGATCTTGGGGCCCAAATAAGAAATGCACTGGCACCCAAGTCCTTATAACAAACTTACGTTTGCCCTGAAGGCTGACTATACCTATACTACAAGTTGAAACTCGCTTGGGTGGGAGCTACCACACCTGCTGGCATGCAAAAGGATCCAAGATAAAAATTGGGCATGCCAAGGCATCCCTAAATAACTCGGTTCAGAAAACCCAACACCGTACAGTTGTATCTCAAAACTAGCACCATGACTCGTGCATATGCAACAAATAAGGGGTGACAAGTAGACTGGACAAGATACAAAACCCCCATAAGCTAAGCATCCCATCAATCATCGCCCAACTAGTAAAACACACACCAAATGAAAATGCTCGTGCTTAACAATTAATAAATAAATATCATGGTCGTTTGACAAGCACTCAAGTCAAATGGAACCCCCAATGTATATCCCAAGCTCCTACATGTATATGAACTAACCATATACTAGAAATAAAAGGAACATATACAAATACTCTTGGCTATAACAACCTCTACGAGAACCTACCCGTAGCAACCCAGTTTCATTCCATAACAAACAGAAGGGGGGAGCTTCAAAGATCACACGAATAGACTACCCAAATGTTGGCCAAATGGGTTCTATACCAAAACGAAGCCTATCAAGTCTAGTTTACAACGCTTTAAACGGTTCATCAATCGAATATCTATACAAAAAGTTATGGCCGAAATAGTATAGGGTGCACAGTATAGAGTCGACTTATGATTAGTTGACTAATGAGAGGATTAGTTGACTATTGAAAGGATTAGTCGACTGGGTCGAGAGCTAATCTTTCGAAGGTTGGCTAACCCACTAAATAGTCGACTATTGACAAAAAATAGTAAACTAATAAACCTAAAAATGCACATAAATGATCAAGAACACCCCAAAATCTTCCCAACTCCTATAATACCCCATCCAACTCAAATCACTTCAATTTACCTCATCTCATAGGGTGCAACAACCTCTATTTCACAACCCAAATGAAATTAACAAAATAAATTTGAGAAGATGAGAGATTCACAAAGATTTTAACTTAGGTTTCTACACAACCATCTTTTGGGAAAAAAACATGAGATCTTTCATGACTAAAACCACCATATTTCAAGTTCCATGCCTTAAAAGAAGGAAGAAGAGAGAGGAAATTGCAAAAAATAAACTAAAAGTGCAAGGAGAACTTTCAAGGGATTAAGAACTTGCCTTGACTAGCTTCATCTTTGATACTTGATTGAAGAAAATTGCCACAAGGAGGAAGTCTCCCAATCACCACCAAAATAGGGGAAAATCCACGCAAAGAAGAAGTAGAAGAAGAGGAAGAAGAAGATGGAAATGAGGTTCTCGAGCAAGAAAATGAAGGAGAAAAGGGAAAGTTAACTCCTTAGACAAATGACCATTTTGCCCTTTATACAAACACACAAACCTTAATTATTCATGCCCATTCTAGACATTCCACTCATTTAAGTTTTCTTTTAGTTTAAATCATCCTTTTATAAATAGGTTCAAACTTAAACCCACTAATCCTTCACATATAATTTAAGCCCAACTCACTTAAGTAGGCCCAACATCTCACAAAACCCAAAGGCTTCTTTTCAACTTGGCCCAGACCTAACTTCATTAAACCCTCAATCCCTTTTATTTAATTTCTAAATAATGTCATTATATATATATATACACCAAAATGAAATAGTTATCAATAACGACATAGACCCAATAACGGGTTGTTACAATTTTTGTCAAGATATAATAATGAATTTTTTTTATGCCAGAGAATGTCTCAATCAAGATGCAAGAGAGTGTCTCTCGGCATCTCTAAGAGACTTGCAAAGAGAAAGACAAGTTTATGGTGCGAATGAGATCACCTGCAAACCTTTTGATGCATAAGTTAGTCTTGTGTTTGAAATGAAATTAAAGTTTCACTATTTGTAGAAAGAAAGATACTGACAAGGTAGCCACTAGACTACTTTCTATATAATACAATCCCTCGATAGTGTTTCATTTTTGTGATTTCTGAAATTTAAAATAATAAAAACTTTAACAATTAATATTATGGTTTTTAAAATTTTTATTTATTTTTCAAATGTAGTGTTTGTTTATGTTCCTTCTTGAACAAAAGAGGATGATCAAAGGCAGGATCGCAACGACTAGGTGCGGGCTCTGGCGACGGGTCCGTCTGGGAGGCAGATGACACCTGGAAGCACTCTGACGCTCGAGTGAATAAAAGAGTAAGGAGAGACAATGTATCAGCAGGTCAGAGGTCAAAACATACCTTTGCTCTGAAGAGAGTTGGTTGATATAGGAGGATGAGATGTCCTCCTACATGCATGCATCGTGTGTTTGCAGGTGATGAGACTGGTTATCTAACGCTGGTGGAGGTTCTCAGGTGGTAGGATGGTGGCGACGAGACCCTTATTAATGTGGATGGGATCCGCCATTAATAAGGACAAGATCTAAGGTGGCCGAGCGGATACCTAATGGGAGTAGCAATGATGCCGTGGCAGGCTGGTGCTAGGCCAAATTGGGTCCAAATGGAGGACCAAGATTGGGCCGAAGATGAGGGGCGAGATTGGGCCTAAAAAGAGGGCCGAGATTAGGCCCAGACAGTCCAGTTTATATTTTGTATACATTTAATAAATATTACTAATAGTTAATTATTATACATTTAATATATATATATATTTTATTTTATGCACATGAAATATATTAAATGATATATTTAGAATTTAACAATATTATTGTGGCCAGAAAATCATGACAATAGAATTTGTAGAGAGGGAAAGTTAGAGTCGAGGTAGAGCAAGATTGACAGCTAGCAGGAGTCTACTGGTGGAGATAGGCGTTGGGTAGTTTTGCTCCTTAATGTACTGATCGAGGTCGTAGGTGAACGTTTGAGGGTATCCTCAAGAATTCCTAGAAGTGGTCTCTTGTGTGCTCGGGACATATCTGCACTCACAAGCACATGTTAAAAGGCACGCAGGGATTCTTTACCCATGTATGTCATCTGATGCTTAAATCAGTACCGATAAGAAAGCAGAGCAATAGATAAGTAAAGCATATTATTGTTAAATATGGAACAATTATACCTTTCCTGATGAGAGAAGGTCAGTCCCAATACTATTATAGGAAACTAGGGGTGGACCCACACCTTAGTAGCATGCTGAAGGGCTTAAGAGGAATCCCTCCCGATGAGCCAGATAGCTTAGGGGGCTCTCTGAGAGTATGTGGGCCTCAAGGCGGACTGACAAAGCAAGTTCTCAATCCCTAAGGGACTTGCTCGGTGATGCCCAGGTTAATACTAATGCTCATGAGTATGATCTCTCAGGTAGTGTGCATGCGATCAACGTACATGTCATGGTCATACTTATATAATCTCTCTGTTCATGCATGCATGATAAGTGGCTGTCATTGGATTATGGGGGGAGGCCATGTGCCTACTATGCACTTGATAACAAAGGGCCCACAGGCCCATTACGCTAATATGCAATTAATATACATAGATATACATATGTAGATACATTAAGTAATATCCCACCAGACCAGGCTCCTAGCCAACACCATACACCTGACACATACATATATATATATATAGTTATACACAGAGGTAGAAACAGAGAGGGAGAGAGAAGAAAGCTTGCTAGTAGCCGGTCTTTCTGGAAGCCCACGGAAGGAGCCTTCCCGAGAGGCCTCTCGGGAAGACGCCTCGCGAAGAGGCTTCGGTCGGGGGCTCGCGGGAGCTTTCGGGATCGGGAAGGAGCCTTCCCGAACGGCGGCTTGCGACGGGAAGGAGCTGCGGAGAGGAGAGGCCCGCCATGACTGCTTTTGGGAGCTTGCTGCTTCCTCTTCAAGAGGAATTGCCGAGATAAGAGTTGCAGCGGCGAGGGAGCTTCCGAGAAGGCTTTCTTCTCCGAGAGAGGCTGCAACAGGGCGCGTTTACAGTAGGGAGATCGCTGTTTCTTCCCGCGAGGATGGCTATGGCCGCCACGAGTTCTGGCAGTATCTTTGAGAGGGGGCACGACCTTGCAGAAAGAACGCAGCTCTCTCCAAGAGAGCTGCTGCCTTTGCCGAAAGAATTGCAACTCTTTCTAAGAGAGCTGCAACCATGGATGATTTCGGGAGCTTGCTGCTCCTTCTCCGAGAGAGGACAAAAGCTCTCCGAGAGAGCTTTATCTTGCCGAGTGGAAAAAAAGGCATCGCCGAGAGGGTGAGAAACCTTTCGGAGAGAAAAGCATCCTCTCCGAGAGAGATCAGCAGAGAGCAGGCGAGGGAAAACGTGGGAGAGAGAGAGAGAGACAGGATGAACAGCCTTTTGACCCTTTACCCCAACTTTGCTTAATTATGGTTTTGCCCCCTTAACTTCTATATTGCTTATTTGCCCTCCGATTTAAATAATTTCTTCGCCGTTCGACCATCACTTTTTCTAGGGAATGAAACCCGAGCTTGGGACCACTTTTGGAATTCATTTGCCTTGGACTTAATGATTAAAATACCCCTAGGCGCCTAATGATTGAAATACCCTTAGGTGGACACTCAAGAATTGTATGGCACAACAATTATGATTTTTAAACTTAATATATTTATTTAAATTAAAAATTTTAAATTTTATAAATTAATTTTTTATATTCATCACATGTTTAAATGTATATTTAACTTTTTAAATATATTTATACATTAATATATTTAATTTTTATAAAATTTAAATATTTAAATATTCATGTCATAGGTTCAAACCTAATAATTGCAAGCGACTAACCATCACTGGTTATTTAGTTTTTTTAGTTTTATTTTTCTAAATTTAGAAGAGAAAAGTGAGAGAGACAAAGAAGAAACAAGTGAAAGAATAAAAGATAAAATGATAACTCTCCCTATTATTTAACAATAAAGAGGTTATTGTCAATTTTGAAATATGAAGGGCGTCCTTATAGTCCCATCAGAGCTTAGGGACAATTATTACAATTTCCCAAAATTTCAAATAATAACACAATTAATTTGCAACAATAGTTAATTTTGCTAAGGTAGTATTTGCTAACCAAAATATAAATCGAAAAATGTGGGATATGGAAAGCATCTTGAATAAAAGTATTTTTCATTGTATTTGTTAATTTTGTTTTTAAAAAGTCACATGATTTATTATTTTGAATATTCAAGATAAATTTATCGCTTTCACAATTCGAATAAGTTATCTTGAAGTTTACAAATAAATTATTTTGATAGAATTTTATTTTATTTATTTTAATAAATATTACTTAGAAAGATAAATAGATAAACAAATACAATACAAGAGGCTCGGGATATAAATGCCACATCTGGGAAAAAGTAAAACGATAATAATAAAACACTTCGCACGAACTGCCACATCTGGGAAGAGGAAAATGTACTTAAAAGTAAAACAACACAAAAGTTGTTGCAGATGGACGGACTTCAGGTGAGTGCTCTACACTGAGCCTTTGTTGGTGTGTGGGGATTTTAACAGTCGAAGCCTCCTTTCATCCGAAAGCTTTTTGGCAAACCTGTTAGGTTTAATTATGAAAAATATGATCAGTGTTAACATTGACACCAAAAAATCAAAACTGTTGACTTGCAAGAATTAACCAGCATTAGGTAAAACTTATAATTTTGTACCTTTTCAAAGCTTCTTCATTTGTGCCTCCATTTTCGATTGGAACGCATAGTCCCACTTCTAAGTTTGTCCTTGAAACTGGCTTCTTTAACAGTTTTTCACCAATTTCGACTAATCTATCTAAGTTCTCTTTGGTGGCAACATCGACTGAAGATTCAGTCCCATTTAATGTATCGTCCTGATAATAAAATGATCGAGAAAGTTTAGTTGGCCTAAATGAAGTATAAAATTATCTTCGGAATAGAAGAAATCAAGGGTTGACGTGAGTTACTTGAATGCGGAGATAATTATCTTGGGAATGAAAGGCTTCGAAAACAACGAAGTTATGAACATCAACAACATCCGCGCTTGCTTGAGTGAAGACATCCACTAATGGAGTGGAACCCGCATTAAGCAACCAGCCAAGAACACCCCACTTGGCTGCCATTTCAGCGTTGTACCTTCTTTCCTGCTTTGTCGATCCAGTGCCTATTGATATAACCAGCAACCGATCAAAATCCATGGCCTTAATTGGGAAGAAATCGGGGTTTTTATTGAATATCTGCTTTGTAACTTGGTTTATTGCAAGTAAAGTCTGCAAAACATGGAAACAGTATACAGACACTAAATCCACAGAACTTAATTATTTGAATGCTATGTTACTAAAATTAAGTCTTATGATGGTTAATCGTCAATTTGAATGATGATTATATATACCGGATTATTAGCAGCAACTCCACCATCGATAAGATTAAATTCCCGAGCATCTCCTTGATTATCGTGGTTCTTGAACTGATAGGCGGGTAGGTAAGTTGGGGCTGCGGATGTGCCTATGCATATATCAGCCAACCGAGCACCTAATAATGGCGAATTGTTCACCTGCATGAGTTGAAAATAAACAATGTCATTATTAACTAATATCTAGCATATAAGAATGTAGTTGGAGGTTTAATTCTTAATATTTATTTTGAAAATATAATTTTAATCCAAAGGTGTCTTTCATCTTCAGAATTATCAATTAATAACCAAAGTCTAAACAAATACGCACTTGCTAGTTTTTCATTTTTGTTTGGATTTTAGCTAAAGGTGAATCTCCTTGCCTGCTCAAAGCCAAATTAAGTTTAAAGTTTTGGATTTTGAGACCCACTGCACATATCTTATCCTCTTTGATATATATATATATATATATATATATATAAAATATACAATCAAATCAATACAACATTATTATATTGTTCAATGATTGATCTGCCAAGTAGAAACTGCCAAAGAAATTAAAACTCAGAGAGAAATTAGGACAGATACTTCATAAGTGGAGAAAATGGTTGGTTGCATATGCTTGATATCAAAAGTCGGAATAACAATGTTGGTCAATGTTCGATGCAGCCGGGTTTCCCCGAGCTTCTCCTTTATAATCTCATGAAGGTATGCTCCGTCATATTTGGGCCCATTTAGTGACTTCAAGGTGTTTCTGATGGATGCAAATCGGCCTCTGCAATTAATTGGAAGCAAAGCATAGAAGTCCATATATACTTTTGCTAGATACAATATTAATTATCATCGCACAAATAAAGGGCAGACAAGATATATATATATATATATTATAGTTACAAGTACCCATTTTGAGGGAATATCTTAGGGCAGTGCTCAAGATAGAAATTCTTGATGTCTTTGGCAGCAAAGAGGGGGCGATTATCTTCATTAGGGCACTTAACATGGCAGTGACAAGGCCTCCTGTGCTTGTTCCCGCAATCACATCGAAGTAATCTGCAAGCCTTGCATCCTGACCATCCAATTCCTATATATAACAAATCCAAGGTTGCTTTATTTGAATTAGTAATATGTTTTAAGTCCAAGATGAATATTAATTTTATTTGAATGGAACCAAAATAATTTGCCGAAAAATTGTTCAACTGTGTAAAGATTAATTACTTGCTTTGAGTGAGGTGATAAAACCCTAAAGACTGCGACAAACACTTCTAATATTATATACGAAGTCTCGCAGTATTAAAAGCTGGAACTTGATTCCCTTTCATTGTGTGTGTGTATATGTATAACTTCTGAAATCAAGGATGCTGCAGTTGAGAGGGCTTACCAAAATTGTAGAATATCCAAGTCTTCGGAATTCAAGGAAATTTAGATGACATAAAAAATAAAAGTTTCTACACGATCCATTCTTAATGAGTTTTCTTTTATCATCATCAATAAATATTGCTATAATTGTAATTGTGTAATAATTTGAGCAAAAATATTAAATGATTGGTAAACTCCCTCTTTCTAGCTAGCTAGCTCAAGACTCGTATCATATCATAAAAATCTCACCCAAAAAGGAAGAAGAAGAAGAAGTTAAACCTGAAGTTGGAATTCAAGGTAAGCAAGGATAGTGGCAGGAATAAGTCCCCGGATGCCGCCTCCGTCGATGCTGAGAATGGTTACCAACTTTCCATAAGTTGGGGGCTGGATTTGCAAAGGAGACGATACTGCTTTCTTCATCAGTAACAATTCAAAGTGATATTATTGCAGCAAAAAGCTTTGAAGTTGAATGATAGAATGAGTGGAGAAGATGCTTCTGGGTTGTGCATTTATAGCTAGAAGCCCTGGAGAGCTAGCATGACTTCCACGATAGTTTCCATCAATAACTGCACATCTTAATTTAGTGTTCGTAATCAATCTTCAAGACCAAGAAATTCATTTCTTAAAAATTGTGAGGGACTTGATGGAAAATATGCAGGTCAACGAGGCTGCAAGAGGAACAAGTAATATGAATATATATATATATGCTTAATGATCTCCCCAAGTAATCTACTACTTCTTCGTATGTATGTTGAAATGGTCCACGTTCCAAGCAAATACTTAATTGGACACACTTGAGCTTGAAGTTAATTCGCAAATTCATTATTACATGGAGATATGACCAATTTGTGGGTTGTGTACGGAATACTTTCAGAAAATACGGGCAAGATCATGGTTCGGGATCAACACGCTTGGATGGGGATTTTTGAGAAAAACAATCCGTACCTATAGTAATTGAAATAATGTAACGCTGGGCTTCCCTTTTTTTAACTTTTTATAATTTTGTAATTCTAATTATTTAATCATTTTAGAACTTATTTACCAGTTTTGTATTTATTTCATAATTAATCTAGGATTTGTTATTCTAGAGTATTTAAGATTCTTATTTTGTTTCTTACTTAACTTTATTTTTCCTTTCTTGATTAGAATTCCTTTACCCCTATAGAATAGGAAGTTTAAAATTTTAAGCCTATAAGTAGGAGACCTTGAGTTTAATTTAGCATACAAACAAAATTATAGCATTTTCTCTAATTCACGAGTTTTTGTGCTTATGAAAGGATTAATCATGTATTTTTTCTTTTTCTTTTTTTTGTCATGTTATATGCTTCACCAAGTAGTATTAGAGTGGGATAAATGTCTGTCAAGACGAAAGACGATAGAGTTATTAGTAGCAACCCTCTTGGCGATGATCAGAGAGAGTTGAAGCCCATAAGAGCAAAATCATAACGTAGTGTTAAAGGCCTTGGAGGAAAGAAATGGATCTCAAATTCCAATTTTTCGAATAACATTTTAAAGAAATTGCAAATTAATTTGATGCTATAAGAACTGATGCAAACAAAAACATGAATGAAGATAGGCGACCAAGAAATAAGTAGCTCATGGTCAACTTGCAAATAGACTTGTTCTTGCACAAAGATGTCAGGTTTACCTAGAAGACTTTAATGATGATGAAGATGAAAGGACGTAAGGTCTCGAGGCTAAAAACCAACTCTTGGTGGATTATTGCAAGGGTTTATAGATTTTCAAAGCATTTTTCAAAAATCGAAACATGCATAATAGGAGCATAAATAAAAAATAACCCTTATAAGACACAATATTAATCATCCATATGCACCAAAATCAAACCATCCATAAAAGGTGCAGTGATATACCTCCACGGATGATTTTCGGTGTCGGTTATCCAACAAGCCTCCTCCTCTTTACTGCCAAATCTGATCTCCGAACATGCAACCTCAGGTGACTAGCCCACCTCCTCAAGTGTGGAAAACCTAGTTGGTCAATACCTGAGACACCTCAAAACCTTTCACTAAAGTTGTGCTAAGACCTTCTCGATGAAGGTGAAGGAAAGTTGTTCTGTTGTCCATTTTTGGTTGCACTGTGGCTGTCCAATAGCTATATCTAAATGGGAGAAGAATAAGAAGAAGAAAAGCTGCAACTAAGTTCAGAGCAAGAAGAAGCAACAACTTGTAGCGATAGAGGAAGAAGAATATGCAAGAAGTAAAGTAGATAGCAAGCCAAAGAAGAAAATGCAATTGTCTAACTTCAAAGAGCTTCTTCTTCATGCCTCCTCCAATCATTTCTCCCTTATAATCAATGCATCAGAGCATTTAATCCTCTGATGCAACAAAGAGATCGAGCTTTAAATGGGCAAATGGCCGACCGTGTGAAGCTCCTGGTTGACTGCTCGATAGTACTGATCGATCGACACTGCCAGCAATGCTTCAACTTTGTCTTATTGCACTTAGGACTTACTATTAACTCTTAATAGCCTTTCCACTAACTCTTAATGGAACCAAGTTCCTCGTCAACTATTAATAGTGCACCCCACTAACTCTTAGTGGTCTCCCATACCACAAATCCATACACTACAAAAAATTGGCATTTAGTGGCGATTTTTTTTGCATTTAGTGACGGTTTTGAACACTATCGCTAAGTCAGCCGTCGCGGAGCGTTTAGCGGTGGTTTTCAGCAACTGCTGGAATAATCGCCGCTAATTATATTTTTTGCGGTAGTTTTAAAAACTGTTCCAAAATAAGTGATTTAACGGCGGTTTCTATAATATTTAGCGGTGGTTTCGAAACCACTGCAAAAAAATTTAAAAAAAATAAATTTTTAATTTTAACGGCGGTTTCAAATCCGTCGCAAAAATTAATAAAAAAAATTAAATTTTTAATTTTAGCGGCGGTTTTGAAACCGCTGCTAAAATTAAAAATTTAATTTTTTTAATTACCTGTGCAGGCCAGCCCAGCCCACGCAAATTTAAAAATTTAATTTTTTAATTACCTGCGCGGGCCAGCCTAGCTTGCGCCTGGCCGCTCGACCCGCGCCCGCTCGCCCTGCCCCCGCCCAACCCTTGCGCGCCATGTGGCGATGTTGGAAATTAAATCCCAACACCTTCCCCCTCCCCAAGTTTCGATCCTAGGGACCCTTAGTGCGCACGTGTGCACGGGAACCACTTGATCTGCGAAACACCCCTTGACATATATATATTATATACATTAGCAAAATTATATTTTATACATTTTAAAAACAAATATATAAAAGAATAATAGAATAAATTAAAATTTCAGAATTATATTTATTAAAATATAATTCTGAAAATAAGTTTCTAACAACTAATTTTATATTTATTAAAATAAGTTTCTTTAAATTCAGAATTATATTTTAGAATTATATTTATAAATAGATTTTTAACATTTAATAAGTTTATTTATAAATAAATTTCAGAATTATATTTATTAAAATATAATTCTGAAAATAAGTTTCTAACAACTAATTTTATATAATTCTGAATTATATTTATTAAAATTTCAGAATTATATTTTATATTTATTATATTTATTAAAATAAGTTTGCAACAAGTAATTTTCAGAATTATACTTTATTATTTTTTAAAAGAATAATAGAATAAACAAAAAATAAATTAATTGAGTTAAATTAAATAAATTAATTGATTAAAAATAAAAAAGAAGATTTTATATATTTTTTATATATATATTAACATTTTGTTAATTTTTTTTATTTTTTTAAATTATATTTTTAATGAATTTTACTATTAATTTAAATGCAATTTTAAATTTATTTTTAAGATTTTATATTTATTTTTATTAATTTAATTGTTAATTATTTTCTTAAGCAAAGTTTAATTTTTTTAATGAAAATAATGAATTTTAATATTTAAGATTTTTATTTAATTTTAATTTTGAATTATTTAATTTTTTGAATTTAGCGGCAATTTTTTCAATACCGCTGCTAAATTTAATTTTTTTTTGAATTTTGAGGCGATTTTTGAAAACCGCCTCAAATCTTATTTTATTTTTAATATTGAATTATTTAATTAATTGAATTTAGAGGCGGTTTTTCAAAAACCGTCGCTAAATTTAATTTTTTTTTTAATTTTGCGACGATTTTTGAAAACCGTCGCAAATGTTAATTTAATTTTAATTTTGAATTATTTTTTTTTGAATTTAGCGGAAGTTTTTAAAAATTATCGCAAATATTATTTTATTTTTAATGTTAAATTATTTAATTTTTTGAATTTAGCAGCGATTTCTCAAAAACCGCCTCGAAATTGAATTTAATTTTTTAATTATTTAATTAATTTTCAAATTTAGCGACAGTTTTTTGGAAACTACCGTAAAATTAAATGTTTAACTAAATTTTGCGGCGGTTTTAGGAAACCACCGCAAAATTTTAAAAAAACTGTCGCAAAATACCATCTTTTGCGGTGGTTTTTAAAACTGCCGCAAAAAAATCATCGTAAAAAATTAATTTTTTTGTAGTGATATAGCTAACTCTTAGCTGCAACTGGCATCACTAACTCTTAGTGATGAGGAGCACACTGACAGTAACAGTATACTAATCCGATATATTACTCAATATGCATGTGACTAGCAATCAGGGCACATCAACTCTTTGATGTCGGTAGAACACTTTGACTTAAGATTATATCTCCAAATCCCTAGAGCAGCCTAAAAGATACTGAGTATCTTCTAGCCATGCTTAGAACGATCATATTGGAAATGATGTCTAAACTATAAATGAACCTATTAAGGCTCTTCGATTACAATGCACTATAGTCCCTCTGCTAACTAACATCCTAACCGAGTAAGAGTCATGAACTGTTGCAACACTCACCCTGCATCTGTCACTTTTTGTATTCTTTTTGGATTAACTCAGATTATAAAAGTAGTTATTTATGTTCATATAACGGGTGAGGTGTTTAGACTCGCCAGTGCACGAGTGTGATTGTAGCAAAAAATTTATATATTTTTCCGGGCAAGACTAGGTCGATTCACAGGAGATTACTCATGGAAGGAGATAACCATACCAGTTCTCTTGATTAATAAGACAATAAGATGAGATTAAACTAAGTGCAATATAACTGTAATCTGGATATGGAGAAGTCTTGGGTCAAGACAAATCTGGTGCCAAACCCTGTTGATTCACCATATAGCTTTCTTTGATGTAACTAAAAGTTCAAATAGCTTGGAGTTTAACCATTAAATATACTACTGAGATGATGATAACTCTTTGTTTAAGCAACCTCCATAAATGGCTTGGAGACTCTATGTTAAGTAACTATGATAAATCAGTGTATAAATAACGTTTTAACAAAATAATTACTCGGGGATTGGGTATGAGAACGTTACCAGGTCAAGCAATTCCCATACGTGTGGCATGGAAACTCTAAATTAGGCATACGAACCAATCCAAGCTTGAGATTTTCATTAAGAACATTTCTCAAGCTATTTTTGCTTATATTACTTGAACATTTGAAGTTCTGTTATCTTGGTTCATCAGTGGCTTTGGGCACTGTCCTTACCTTAACCCAAGGATTGAATTAGCCACACATCTTCATGGGAAGTGCACGACTAAAACTAATCTCAATGGATGATCATGAGAATAAAGAGAAAATAAGCGGGAATGGACAATAAGAACTAAATAAACTACTGTTGTATTGATTACTAAAAACGAACTACAACTTGAAAAGAAAAAAATGGACTTGTAATGTGTCTGGAGCAAAACTTCGAACTAGGAATGAAGAACAATAACTTAAGTGCAAATATTTAAAGTACAGACAAGAACTGAAACTAAAAACAGAAAGAATGAATGGACTTTCAACTTTCCAATGATCCTCTTCTTTTTTGTATTTTTCTGAGTATTTTGTGCTCTCTACCTCTTCTATTCCGAAGAATATTGGTTCTTTTTTAAGCTTGTCGCGCATGGAAGAGGGGACCACTTGGTGTAAAGTTGGTCAAAAAGTTCGTTGAATTTACCTTAGAGCCACCGTGTTCATTTGCACATGTCAGAGAGTTTTTGGATCTTCATTCGAATGTACGAGTAGGGATATTCGAATGTGCGCTTGATTTTCCTTGGCCGCTTGGATCATTTGAATGAATTCAAAGCTCATTCGAATGAATTTCATGCTTTACTTTTCATTGCATGGTGATTTTTTCTGTCATTCGAATGCAACAATGAATCCATTTGAATGAATTTCTAGTTTTTCTCTTGACTTCTTCCTATCATTCGAATGACTTAGGAACTATTCGAATGCTATTATTGTCATTTGAATGCTCTTGGGTAAATACGAATCACCTTGATTTCTTGAGTTGCTTCTTCTTATTCGAATTAGGCCAACCTAATTCAAATGCATTCCCGATGGTCTGCATATTCTAATGTTTTGAATAATTCATTCGAATGATCTTGACTGGCTTCCATCCGAATTGCTCTATCTTTGAATATCTTCTGAAGACTCATTCGAATTACTCAGCCTTCATTCCAATGGGTTAGACTTCATCATAACATCTTCATTTCTTGGCTTCTTCTTCTTTTCCTCTTTTGATCATGCCTTTGAAGAATTAATTCAACCCTTGATCTTTTTTTCTTCCTTTGGGCTGCAACAAGAATTCTTTGATATTTTTAGTTGATTAAATGGATTAAGAGGTAATAAAAATACAACAAATTTTTGGCATTTTTGAGCATCAATCACACCCCCCAACTTAAACATTACTAGTCCCTTAGCAATCAAATCAAATGCAAGAAAACTTCATCATTCACAAACTCATTGATAGATTAAATCTCATGTGTGAAGCAAAAATATATGATCAGCAGCATTGGGACTTTGGACATACAAAGGAATATTTATCATTGAACTTTTGTCCAGGGCATATATTTTTGTTCAAAAGAAATGTGGTTAAATCAATTAGCATATCACATTTAATCCTCTAAGCTTCAATTGCAAATCTTACTGGATATGCCTCTCTTCAATAAGGTGATCACTCAAAGTTACTCTCAAAGGATGTACCTCAATTTGGAGTAAATGTAATGCAAGTTCAAAAAGGTATCATAAATTATCAAGAATGCAATTAAGGATGGAAGGGACTTGACATAGCTTCATGATCAAAATAATGTCTCAATGAACAACATCTAAAATTAACCATGTTTCCTTGCTCTAAAATTGTATCCTGAAATCACATGAATCATAGAATCAAGAGGGATCTTCCTGGGAGGTAATGGGGTCAAATGGTGATGTGAGATAGCAAAAGGAATGATGGAAATCAAAAGAGTGTTTAGGTCTCGGGAATTTTCCAACTTAGTTAAGAATAGATAAAAAACTTTGAACTCACTTTTTTTTTTTTTTTTAACATTGAAAATAAATATATACATGTGATGCATTCATGCATCAATAGCTAAAATCATATAAGGACACTTAAACTCAGTTGGTCGTATTCGAACCTAAATCTATATGCTATTCCAACTGATGATGACTAAGCTTCCATTGCTTCACCCTCAATGCCTAGGGGGTGTTTTTAATGTCCCAGACTTAGAGACAACCATTTTTCTTAAATGGCAAAGTGGTCTTTTAACGTCAGATTCCTAGATGAATTTTTTTTTTTTTCTGTAATGGAAGAACAAGTTAAGTATATAGAATAGTTCCCAAGACCTAGCAGATGGATGAGAAATTGTTCGTGGCTATGGTTTGGATGAAGGCAACGATATAAGTGGTTATGTAAAACTCAAGTAGGCCATCAATGGAAATTAATCAAAAAGAAACAGGTCAACTGGTTCAAGTGACAAGAAAATGATCCCTCTATCATGCTCCATGAAACCATGCTATCCATTCAACTAGTTTAAAGCTTAGAATCAGTTAAATTTAGGTATTATCATTGAAGATACTCAAAGAAAATTGTTGTTTTGAAGCTATTGAATGATGAGAGAATCAATGAAGCATTTTATGAGTAGATGTTGTTTCACTCAGAAGAAACAGTTGTTAGTTTCAAACACTTACTTGGGTAAATCTCCACTTAATTTGAGAACTTGGGTAATTTGCTGATTAATTCACCATTATATTGTTTTATGCCATCCAAACAAATGAATATTGATAAAGCCTCTTAAGTAGTCTTGGTCCTTATCCTAAATCTGATACAATTCTGGTTTCAAACAAAAGATTATCATTTAAATAACCAGTTGTGAATCTAAAACATCAAGCATATTAATCTGAAGCATAGAGCAAGCAAAGTGATTTTCATTTAATGGGAAAATGTAATTAATCTTTGTAGTTCATAGGTATAGAAATGAAGTATGAAAAATAGAATCCTATGACTACTCATTGCCATCAGTGGCATCATCAGAAGTGGTGTTCTCCTTAGTGGAGTCACCAGAAAGGGTTTTTGTTAAGGGCTTGGCAAGAAGAGGATGGAATGTTAGAGTGTGGAGGGGCATCATGCTCAGGTTGACTTCCCAGTTTCAGGATGACTTCCCATTTCCGAAGTGGCTTACATGTCTATAGATCCTGCATGCAAACACATATGTGAGATGTTGCACCGGAATTCAAAATCTAGGAAATAAGAGAATGACCAAACTCAATAACAAGAAAGGAAGAAGTACCTGCCCCCTGAGTTTTGCTTCGCTTGTGTCTCAAGCCTTGCTAAAAATATGGGTAGTTCCTCTTCCAATGCCCCTTCTTCCCATAATGGAAATAATTTCCTTTGGGTACCTTGGCTTTGGACTTTCCTTTGGAGATCTTCTTCTTGGGCCCCACCAACTTTTTTTTCTTCTTGGAGGAACTCTTCCTCCTGGAAGATCTAGAAGTTAAGGCAATGGAAAACACACGTTGAGTGCCTCCAGGAGCGAACATAGGATCTTGTGAAGAAGGACGCCAACATTTGGTGTATCATGCAAGGGTTTTATCGGTTTTCAAAAACATTTTCTAAAAACACATGCAAAGGCTGTAATACCCCATATTTTCGTAAGATTGCAATGTATTTTAAGTGAGTTTAAAATACCAAAAAATGGGTTTGAGAGGGCAGTAAGTCACCGAATCGACTGTAGGAAGTGCCTTGGAGCTTAGATACCTAAGGACAAAGGTGTATTTTGATGAGCGTCTCAAGGCGAGATTTATGACGTTGAAAGAAATCAAATCAGAGACGATTTTTCGGTTAAGCTAAGTTGTAGCCTGAAAAGACCGAATGACAGTAAGGGCTTCTCAAAAATTGTATATATCAAGTAATTTTGAGTTATTAAATTCGAGATTTTAAGTATCTCAGTAAATTTGATGTTTGAGGGTGTAATTGTAATTAGAGAATTATCCAAATGAAAAGATGATAAAATTATAAGCTCATATGATAAAATATTAAAGTTGAGGACTTGAAATATGGGCCAAAGTGACATTTAAAAGAAGTTGGAGAATTAGCTTGGATTTAAAAAATTGAATTCATTATAGCTTTGGATTTGAAAAGCCATTCCATTATATCTTTGATTTTTTGGAGTCCATGGCTTAGATTGTGACAAGTGGCATAATGTGATTGGTTGAAGAATTCTATAAATAGGCACCATGGGTTGTTCTCAAACCATTCAAGAGAGCTTTGAGGAGTGAAGCACTCTAAGAGGAGGAGCTTGCTCTAGAGAGACAGGAGGAAGTTCAGCAAGAAGGCGAGAAAAAATCGAAGGAAAAGTTGGGGAGAACGAGCCTCCTCAGAGTTATGATCCTTCGTCAGAATTTATCAAAATTAGTCAGAAAAAAAGTAAGATAAGTCCCTTTTTTTTTATAATCTTGTAGAGGGAGAAGATAGGGTCGCGTAGGTTCAAACGGGGGTCGAATCGGAGTTAAAATGAGGAAGTTATGGCCAAAATACCAAACCGACGCAATGTAGTCCGAAATTGCTGTGCAACGGGTGAGATACACGCGCCAGGAAATGGCTGCATGTGAGGGCGTGTGGCCCACTTTTCTGGGGCACGTGAGAGCGCGTGAGGGGCCTATTATTCTCCAAATTTTTCAGTTTTATCCCTAATTTAATATTTCTCAACCTTATGTAAAAATATTTGAGGTTAGGTTTACCAAAACGTGTGTTTTCTTCAGAAACCTAGGTCGTTTACTGTGAAATTATACCGACCAAGAGATAAACCAATAAGGTGAGACTCCTATACTCCAAATCCTATTTTTTATTCTCTTATGGGAGACTCCTATTGCATGAGACATGTTTTGTGAAGTTCTTGTACGTAAACTCTTATTGTTTTTCTACGTGAAATCATGTTGCATATATGAAATGTATTTTTCTGAAAAATATATGTTGTTGGCTTATTAACTATTGCATTTATAAAATTTGTGTGGTCATACTATTGCACTCAATTGTTGTTGGCCGAGGGCAAAAGTTGGATATCCCCCGAGAGGCACTATGCGTGTGCCATCGAGAAAGCTCTCGTGGGGAAGACCGTGAGTCTAAGGCACAACAGATATGGTGCTTGCATGAGTTCTATGAGGTCAGGCTAAGGTGACATGGTTAGGGATCTCCCGAGAGGCACAATGCGTGCGCCATTGAGAAAGCTCTCGTTGGAGAAGGCTGACATGTTCACGAGGCACTTCGGAGTAGTTCTCCTTGTCTTCTTATACATTTTATACTTGATCATGCATTGATATAAACTATTTTTGGAGTTTCTCACTAGAAGATTCATCTTCTAATTGAACTATGTCCCTGGAATATTCAAACGTTCCAGGTTCGACAAGCGGCTTGAAGGGAAAGGAGGTAGCTGAAGAATAAGTTTAATTTACTATATGTAGCATTTTTATCATACCTATGTAATTTTGGATATGTTTAAGATGTTCAGTTATCATTTGCTAGCGATGATGTCCTTGTAATATCGTTGTAGACATCTTGAACAATTTTATGAAAAATAAAGCATTATGGTTGTGAACCATATCAGGTTCAATCTAGCTTTCGCATTTAAAATTTTAACGCCTGTTTTAGCTATTCGATTATTGGGTTTGTTAAGCTGAGAAGGCGAAAATTAGGGTTTTTGAGATATTGTGTGATGTATGACAGCTATTGTGATATGAAAAATTTTTATATTCTCGAAATCCTAAGTTATAACACGCCCAAAAAATTTGGGGTGTTACAAAGGCAGTGGAAATAAACATAAAATCACATTGTAAGACTCGATTTCCCATGACCATATGCAACACAAAACAAACCATTCCATAGAGGGTTGCAAGATATACCTCTCAGATGGTTTGAAGGTTGATGAAGGATCTAAAATTCTCCTGAGTAGCAACTATTTGTAACGACCCATTTTTACCTCAATTTTTATTTACAACAGCAGAAGCAAATTGATTAAAAAAACACATCTCAGGGGCTTTTACATACACATCATAGCATCAACTACTTAAATCTAGCAAAGCACCCACCTATGCCCTTGTCTACACTCATCCCCAAAGATCTTTTCGGTTGGAAGAGCCTTTACACATGGCTATTGGCTAGGATCTGACACCATTAGACTCGACCCTAAACTTCTCCTTCCTTAACCTGGAATGATATTAACAACAAAGTGAGCCACAAGGCTCAACAAGTATATTTGAAATAAATGGCACCATAGGATATAGTAACAAGAAGATATCACTCAAGGCTAGCCATAACAAGGCTTCCTACATACATTCTGACATCATGTCTCAAATTATTGCACATATTCGTTATATGTTATAAGCCCATGTCAAGTTCTAGGTTTATGTGGCACCTATTAAGGATTCTACAAATGGTTGTTTGGGCCTAGTTCATATTGTATGTCGTGCACCGTCATGCACGTTCACGCTTACATTGCTTTTTACATCATGTATTCCTGTAAAAGGTTTCATATCATAATGCAACACAACATGCACAACAGAATACAAATAGCCCTTAGGCTCACACCTATCAATAGGCTCAACAATATGATATACAACATCAAGTCTCATAACATTCATCAACTATACGTCACCCTCTTTGGCATAGCAACACACACCTAGCTTGCCCGAACGTCACTGGCACAATGATATTAGTGCTCTCGCTCAGAGGCCCAGGGGACAAATACCCATCATAAACCTCACTTGGTAATCATATATACAATGCATGTATGATCATATGCAACTCACACCATTATGTATATGCAAGGGTCTTTACATAGTTGTTGTGGGAATATTTATTTAGTTCAAGTTCAAAAGCCCACATGTTTCATGTTATGCAAATCACATCATTGAACCCATATTTGTACGTTTCCCCAACACATTGATGGCATAAGCCTTTAACCCAATATTCACAAGTCAACATGTTAATATTTGACATGATTCTAAAGTATAATTATGAATCCCCCGTATGGATAAGTGCTTGTACCATGCTTCCCTAAGGTTATAAATAATGTCTCTTTTTTCAAACCCCGTCAATACCCAAATTATTGAGCGATTCGACATATTTAATAATATTGAAGATTGGACAGAGACTGATTGATTGACTGCCAGTGCAAAACCCATATGTTCATCAACTATACCGAGTCTCCCAGACTTTTTAAGAACCTAACCTCACATTGGTTCGACATCATTCCCAAAGAAGTAGGAGTGATATAAAGACTCGTAGCGGTTAGAATCGAATATCACTTGGAGTCACATATTTAGTTTAAACCCACTATCCACTGACTCAACAACAACTTACATATTAGAAAATGGTTACTACACATATTTACATAATTAATGCGTGGAATCGAATCATGGCAAGGGAGGAAATAAAGTATGTAAAATAACAGGGACTTGCATAAGGGTAAAAGAGCATGAAAATAGGGTTAGGAACTTGCATGAAATGTAATAAAAGTGCAAGGAGAACTTTCCTTTTTCTAACACTAAGAAGAGAAGCACCCCTTGAGACGACTTTCTATCCACCCATTCAACCTCTAATACTAATATCAATGGAAGAAAAATAAGAAAAATAAGGAAAAGAAACAAGAAGAAGAGTAAGAAGACTTCTCGGGGAAGGAAGGGAAGAAAGAGAAATAATAGGAGACACTAAAAGAAAAAGGAATGGGGGGAGGAGTGGTTTACCACCCACTCTCCAACTACCCCCTTACACATGTACCATTTTTCCCCTCACCATGCACACACACACAAACTTTATGAGATGCCATATATGGTGGAAGAGAAGAGAAGAGAGAGAGTAAGGAGAAAATAAAAAGAAAAGGAATGGAGGGAGGAGTGGTCTACCACCCATGCACTCTCCAACTACCCCCTTACACATTTACCATTTTGCCTCTCACCATGCACATGCACACCCAAACTTTATGAGATGCCATTATGGTAGAAGAGAGAGAGTAAGGAGACAATGAAAAGAAAAGGAATGGGGGGAGGAGTGGTTTACCACCCACTCTCCAATTACCTCCTTACACATTTACCATTTTGCCCCTCACCATGCACACACACACACAAACTTTATGAGATGCCATTATGGTCATTTTGCTTCTTTTTCTTTTCTTTTCCATTTTTCTTTTTACTCATAATACACAAAACATTATTTATAATAAATATCCATTTATAAAATTCCCATTTTACCCTTAACTTTCTCATACTCAACTTATAAGACAATCTCTCTTTAGACTTTTCATAATCCATTCTTTTTGATTAAATAAAATACACAAATTTTATGAACATGGGCCCAATGCCCATTTCACTAGCCCAACTCAAATGACCAAAAATATCCTTAGGCCCAATGAGCTTCACAACTATACTTCAAATAAAACACAACAAACTTTACCCTTGGCCTCAACTCAAATTTCAAGGCCCAATCAATTAAATTAGACCCAACACAATGTCATATGGGCTTAAACCCAATTAGCAAATTGGAACTCTTCTAGCTTATTGCCCCTATATTACAGATAAATACAAACCCGAATGTAGATTTTCTATCATCCACATCAGATTGAAAATCTAAATAAGTGAACCCGTCAACACAGCGTTCACCATTTCCATACACCAGTAACAAATCCTAGTCATTCTCAAGTACTTAAGGATACACTTTATTGTTGTCCAGTGTTCCAAACCTAGATTGGACTAATATCTTCTCATAACACTCATAACGTATGTGATATCAAGTCTTGTAAATAGCATAGCATACATAAGACTCCCTACAGCCGAGACATAAGGGATCTTTTCTATTCTCTTTCTCTTTTTCTCTTTAGGTGTCTTCTGAGACATCCCCTTGGAGAGATGATGTAATACCCAGGAAATTATTATGGGTATAAATGGTATTTGACAAAAGGTATAAAAGGAATTATCAAAAGAATAAGGTTATAGGACACACTAACACAGTTTTAGACAATCGAATCAGTCGGAGGGAGCACTCCAGACCCTAGATAGCCAAAGAAAATGGTATAGTATCGACAAGTGATACGAATTATGATTTTTAGTGATAAAAAAAATTGGATCGAGAACAGTTTTCGGTACAACTATCAATTGGGCTGAGAAAACCAAATCGACGTTAGAGATATCCAAAAAGTCAACGGAGCAGGTCAAGGACTAATATTTTATGTATAGAACAACCCTTAAGTGATTTCAAGTTGAATCGAATGGATTTAAGGTTAAGTCGACTAGTCGGGCCTAAGTGTCATTTTTTAAATTTGCCCAAGGAAGGTAAAAATGGTAATTTTTTGGAAGTTTCTAGGGTCAAATGAGATGTAATAAACTTGTGGGACTTAGTGATATAGTTGTATTTATCAGGGGTGCTATGGAGGAGGAAGAAATGTCATTTGAAAGAGTTAAGGGGTGAAAGTGCAATTTATCAAAAATTGCAATGTGAACGCAAATGAAGGAAGTCGGTTGCCGCCTTCCACCACACCTGGAGCTATCTCCGATGATGGGATGGCCGCGATAGGACCTGGGGGAGGTGTTAAACGGCGTGGGGTTCCTTGTAGGCCAAGTTGTAGCCGGTGATTGGTGGAATAATGGCCGAAAATTACTTATAAATAGCAATGGTTTTGGTCGAATCTTTGCACAAAATTGGCCACATTTTGGTGTGAATCGAGGGGAGTGGATAGAGGGCTTTTGCTCTTTGGTGTGTGGGCTTTCTTTCTGGAGAATTTCGGATCGAAATGAGCACGTTTGAAGTTATTTTGAGCTTGACCGAATGAGGGTGGCAGACTGCCTACCGCGACCTGCAACTCATATTTCGAGGCACTTTTTGGTGGTCTTTTTCCCTGAAATCAGTGCCAATAGGATTGACTTCAAGTGGGCTTCAAGGGGGTACCATTTTCAGGGCCATCGGAGTCATCCTCGTTGGCCAGATATTTGGAGAAGATGGTGGTATGTGGCTGCACGCGCCAGCCTTCACCCTCACACACGCGCCAAGCGCGTGAGAAGGGGCCTTTTGGTAATTTTAATTCTAGAATTTTCTTTTAATTATTTTAGGATTTATTGTGTCTAAATATTTTGGAAAATAGTTGAGGAAATAATTATATTTGAATTATCGAGGTGAAAATTGGGAGAAAATAGAGAAAATTATGAAAAAATTGAGGAAAATAGATTTTAATGCTTCCTTAATGAAATATGGTGTTTTAGGAGTATTATGGCTCGAGGTTGAGTATAAGTTCAAGTATTTGGGATTTGGCACGCTAATCGAGGCATTACATGAGGATCGAGGCAATCCAAACACATTCAAGGTGAGTGGTTTGACTCTAGTTTTACCCTTGTTTGGAAATTTCGTGGTGTGAGTGTAGTGGGTTCTGGTAAGCGGTGTCACTAGAACTCGGGATGCTATGCTTATGCGTTTTATTTATGTATATATGGCATCATTTGCATATTGATCATGTGGGAAATTGCATCAACTTTTTTTTCTTATAAATGAGTCGGTGCATGGCGTGTGATTTTTATATCATCGGGGTATTGATATTCGTGTCGGTGTTGTGTCCGTGTGGGACAAGATGGGGTCTTCTAGAGAATGGGGCAAGGTTAATCCTAGTGATCGGGTGACAAGGTAAGGCACCCGAGGCTAGTGTTGGTGATTGGGTGACACGGTAGGGCACCTAAGGCTGGTGATCGAGTGACACGGTAGGGCACTCGAGGATTAAGTATGCCACGACAAGGTCAACCCCAACGGTGTGTGGAACGTTGTTTCCACGTGAGGTTGAGTATGTCAGGGAGATTTCTCAAGTTAGACATGTTGCATGTTGTTGTTGTCTGAGTATGCCATGTTCGTGTGTCTTTTATGCATTGTATAAACTGTTTCATGCCGTCTCTTAGATGCTTTATCATCTAACCTGGGCTATGCTCCTAGAACATTTGATGTTCCAGCCAAGAACTGCTACGAGAGCGAGGACATGACCAATTGGGGGCCAATGGTGCTTTGTTTGATAGTCATTGTAACGTTTGGAGGCTTTAGCATGTATTTCAAGTTGTATATGAATAGTTGTATGGTAGCAATGTCATCATTTGATCTATATTACGTATTTTCTTATAGAAATATTATGTAAGAACTATAGTGTTTTGATGTTAATGTATCTGCTACGTTGTATTATGTCTCGTTTAGTTAAAAATTATTGATCTTGATAGTTAAACGGGCAAGGCTGGGGTTCTTAGGGTTTGTATCTGCATGTGAAGATTGTTCTTGATACACCGCGCGTGCTGAACTTGGAGGAAAAAAAAAAAAAGAAATCCCGAGAATACCCTTATAGTGAAACGCCTGGCGAGGCTGGGTGTTACAGATGAGTTCCATGCTTGAAAGGTATGAAACCCTTCTTGGAATTCTCCATGCTATACCTCTTTAGCATCTTTTGTAATAGCTCAAATTTTCTAAAGGGCTCAAGAGTAATTTTAACTTGGGCTATAGGAAGATTAGGGGCTCAAGTATAATTTCTTACAATTATAAATACAGAATCAATTACAGGGAATGTCCCAGAGTGTAATTGTCTAAGAAAAATGATATGATCTTGATGAGCGTCCCGAGATAGGATTTATGGTATTAAAAGAAATTAGAATTGAGACTATTTTCAGTACAACTATAATTTAGGCTGAAAAATCAAATGATTGTAGGGGATATTTGAAAAGTCATCGAAACCCTAGAGGGGTTTTGGTTTTTCATAAGGATCAATCTTGAAATGGTTTCAGGATGAAGCAAAGGTCTTGTAAGGGCGCTAGGGCGAAATCATCCTTACAGAGTAAATTCGAAGTTATTAATTGTGGATTTCAAGTATTGTAATGCAAATTAATTGGATGTTAAATGGTGTATTTGTAATTTAAGAAATTTTTCAAGTGTAATAAGGATAAAATATGGGGATTAAATGTGTATTTTTTCCATAATTAATTAATGTAATATATATTATATATATGTATGCATGCACACGTGAGAGGTAAGGGGAAAGCTCCAGATGGTTGTTTGTGTGCATGAAGAAGGCAGTCTGCAGCATGTCTCCTCATGGAGAGCTTTGGGCTGAGAGATGTCAAGAAAGGGAAGGCTAGTGGCTTGCCGATATAGATGAGAGAAAGAGAGAAAGCTTGTGAGAGCCAAGGTTGAGTGGGAGGAAAGCTGGGAGATGATGAAGGTCGGTTGGTGGCCGACCATTTCCTGGCTTGAGAGGTCGTAGTGAGCGGCAGAGAGCGGTGAAGTGGGTAGTGGCCATGGCCACTAGCAGCATTCACGATCATTGAACAGGGGTGATCGGCCATGCAAGACGCGCTGGAGCTGCAACGAGTGAGGTGTCTCACGGTGGCGCGAAGTTTGGCGGAGGCAGCGTTGACCATCAGTGGCCGAGCTGGCCATAGGAGGTGGCCGTGAGGCTATCAGTAGCAATGGTCGTGCGTTGCAGAGAAGAAGAAGAAGAAGAAAGAAAAGAAAAAAATAAAGAAATAAGAAATAAGAAAAATAAGAAAAAATGGAAGAAAATAGAGAAAAATCCTAGGAAATGTTGAAATAAATCTAGGAATCAATTTGGGGCTAGACGAGCAAGCTCGGAGCCAAAAAAAATTAATCGGGCACGTATTTTTAGATTAGGGCACGCATATCGAGAAAGCCTAAGAGGTTAAGGTGAGTAAAATTTCTTATAAATTCTAGAAATTCATGAAATTTATTTTATGAATTATTATATAGAAATATTTGAAAAATATTTAGTTTAGATTTATTGAGGAAAAATAGGAAGGAATAAAGAGAAACATAAATAAAATGCAAGAAATTATGTAAGAATAGGTTTTAATGTTTATTTAAATAAATATGATGATTATGGTGCTTTGAGGCTTAAGTTGAAGTGACTTATATGAATTTTGAGGTTGGCACGCAAATAGAGACGATGTACGTTTTTTTAATGTGCTCTGAATTTTGTCAAAGGTGAGTGTTCTAAATTAAAAACTTGATTTATTATGAGAGTTCTCACCCCCAAATTTGATTTATTGTGAGCGGTTTTATCCTAAATCTGGTTTGTAAGTGGTTCGAACCAAAACCCAATTTTATACAAATGGTTTTATCATGTTGTCAAGTCCTGATGTGAATATGTCATGTAGATTGCATTTACATGCTATGATGAAATGTGCATAAATTCACGATAATGCTATTGATCATGCATTGCACAGGGTTTGGGATAATTGACTGGCACCGCTGCTCTATCAAGGGTACACCCATACATGTAATACTAGAGAATTTTTAAAAGACTCAAGAGTAATTTTAACTTGAGCCATAAGTGAAATTTTCAAAAGAATTGGGACTTAAGTATAATCTCATACAATTATTAGTACCGAATTGACTATAGGGAATGCCTTGAAGCCTAGATACCGAAGGAAAAATATATCTCATTGACGAGCGTTCCAAGATAGGATTTATGATATTGAAAGAAAGCAGAACCGAGATAGTTTTTGGTACAGCTTTGGTTCAGACTAAAAAATTGAATTGTCCTAGGGGACCTTTGGGAAATGAACGGAACCTTGAGGGAGCTCCGATTTTTTGTAAGAATCAACCTTGAGGTGGTTTTGGGATGAAATGACAGCCCACTAAGGACGTTGGGGCAAAATTGTCCTTGACGAGTAATCTTGAAATTATTAATTTTGCGTTTTCGGTATTTTAGTGCAAATTAATTTGAGGTTTGACACTATAATTGTAATTCAAGATTTACCCAAGTAAATTTAAGATGAAATTTATGTTCGCGGACTTAAGTATAATCTTCGCAAACTTGCTGCTATTGGACAGTGAATAGGGGTAGCCGATAGTGGTCGCAGCGAAGGCCTAGCAAGGCAGCGGTGGTTTGGCAAGGTGGGGGTAATCGACGAAGGGCTAAACAGAGGCTGGCGGAGGGCCAATGGTTTGGTTGTGTGCAAGCCGTGCGCTGGAGAAATAGGGAAGAAGAATGAGGAAGAAAAGAAAAAGGAAAAAGAAAAGGAAAAGAAAGAAAGCAAATGGAAAATGGAGGAAAAATGAGAAAATAGGATGAAAATTGGGAAAAATTAGGAAAAAGCTTTCAAAAAGTCCTAGAAAATTTTGAGGATTAATTTGAGGCTAAAAGAGCATGCCAAAGCCAAGAAATTATTTAGATGCTCATTTTTAGGCTGAGCACGCATTACGAGGTGCAAATTGACTTTTTGAATAAGGTGAGTGATTAGATTCCAGTCTTACCCTTTGTCTTGAAAGTGATTTGGTGTGTGTGTAATGGGTTTAGGTGAGTGGTTCTACCCTCCTGAGCTCAGGTTGCACGTGTTTGGACCAGTTTCAGGGAGCAGTTATGCCCTCCAGAACTTGGGATGTATCATGTAGGTGTTTTACTTAAGTACTTGTGTAATACCCCAAAATTAATGTAAAGGTTGAATGATGCAATGAAATGTTTTAAATGGAAGTTTTGAATTTAAGTGTAAATGGAAAATGGTTTAGGACCTAAATGCAAATAAGAAAGGATAACTTCTCCAACAATAAGAATAATTGTAATTATAAATGCTTATGTAAGAATCTTTGTGTTGGAGAAATGGGATTGGAAGGTTAATCTAAAAGTCTTAAAGCATTAATTACTTACACCCTAAATTCAAAGTAAGAAACATTTGGAAGAATTCTATTGGTTCTCTAAAAGATGAAGATAAGAAGGGTTGCTTTGCAAGCCACGTAAAGGGCAAATGGAGGAATGAGATTGGAAGAAGGGAGAAGCTTGAATAGGAAGATTGGTTGTAATGATTATTTTATCCTAAAAGTCTCAACTTGGGAGACTTGACTTGAGAGACTTAACTTGTAAGACTTGAATTGGCTTGCAAAGGAAGGAGAAGATAGAGTTTATCTTAGAAGTATAGTTGGAAGCCTCGGATTGGAAGAAATGGAGGCTTGCTTGAGAAGATTGCAAACATTTCCAAGTGTAATTATTACTTGGGTGGAAAATAAGTAACTTGGAGGCCAAGTGAAATCTTAAGAATTTGGGCATTTGAAAGCTATATAAAGGGAAGGAGGAAAGGCCACGAGAAGCTAAGGGAAGAGGAAAGAAAGTAAGTACAAGAAAAATCAAAGAGAAAGCAAAGAAAAAGGAAAGAAGGAAGGAAAGAGAGATCTGGATGGAAAACTGCCAAAACAGAAAGGAAATTGAAAAGATAAGCTAAATTTATTTTTGTAGGATCTTAGAGCATGAAAAGAGGAGTCTGTAGGTTCAAACGAAGAGCAAATCGGAGTTAAAATGAGCAAGATATGGCCGTTTTAATTTTGGGTTGCAAAATAAAGAAGGGGCAGCGTGTGGCCATCCTTCCGGGGGCACGTGAGCACGCATCCGACCTCCGATTGGCCTGAAATTTCACTGTTATTCTCCTATTTTAATTACCTACAACCCTGTATAAAAATATTTAAGGTTTGATTCACTTAAATGTATGATTTCTGCAAAAACAACCCTAGTGCTCGAAACCAGGCTGTAAACGGTGCTATCGAAGGGAAAAACGGTCAAGGTGAGTGGTTCTTGTGCATGATTCCTCTTGATCATTCTTGGTTTCATTTGTGAGTGGTTCTTGTGCATGCTTTCTCTTGATCACTCTTGGTTTCAACTGTGGATGAGTTGTTTCTCACGTCTTATGTTCTATGTGTTCGAGCATATCCTTTCTACTTTGTGGCATTGGGTTTGACCATGGCAGCTTTCGTGCGTGGCTCATGGCTTGTATATCATATTCCTTCTACTTTTTCATATAACATGTCATGGTTGGTGGTTTATATCTCATGTTTTATTTCTTTTGAGCATATTGGCCTATTTTATATGCATCTTGATGTTTATATCTGTGGTTGGTTGTTGGGACATCATGGGGGATCTCGTGCTCTTGCAGTGAGCTACCATGATGATTGCGGGACATCACGGGGGATCTCGTGCTCTTGCGGTGAGCCATGATCTCATGCTCTTGCGGTGAGCTACCATGGTGACTGCGAGGGTGATTACAACCCCCTGACTTGGTTACCACATAGGAAGTTTTATGTTGGCATGATCTTGGAAGATTTGTATTTATCTCTGCATATTTCTTGGCATGGCTACATATTACTCTTGCATGCACAATTTCCTTTGCTTGTACCACTCACTTAGATGTAACAATCTAACTCGGGTATTTCATACCCCTGGGATATTCAACGTCCCAGGTATCCCAGCATGTCAGGTACCGAAGATGAGAAAGAGAAAAGGGCTATAGGGAGGCTGAAGTTAGTTTAATTATCTGTTACTCATGTTCTATGGTTCTTATGTAATCTTTGGGTTTGTTCGAGAGTTATGTGTTACAATTGTATAAACAGGGGTTACGTAGGCCTAGAATTTCTTATTATACTATTAAAGTTTTAAGTCATGATTGCTATGCATTGCGATCTTGGTAAGAGATATTTGATGATTTTTGGAAGTCATGCATTACAGTGCACTCATATTTGAGGTTTTATTATTGGAAATCCTTTTTATCTAGCTTCAGCTAGCTATCAGGTTTGATCCATTGCTTCCGTTAGTAAGGATTTTCATAATGTCCTTGTGGATATTAGCTTGTATTTAGGTTCAGCATATAATTAAAGAGTGGGACGTTACAACTTGTGGGCATCGTATGCATATTGAACATGTGGTATATTGCATCAACCGTTTTCTACTTATAAAAGAGTTAGCGCATGGCGTGTGATTTTCATATCATCTTGGTGTTGAATTTGTGTCATGTTATATCCGTGGGGGATGGGATGGGGTCTACTTGAGAATGGGGCAAGGTTAATCCCAATGATCGGGTGACGTGGATGGGCACTCGAGGATTAATTATGTTATGGCAAGGTCAATCCCAACGGTGTAGAATGGATTTTTCACAGAAGATTGAGTATGCTAGGGAGATTTCTTAGGTTAGACGTGTTACATGTTGTCATTGTTTGTATATGCCATGCTCGTAATCATTCATGCATTCAGTAAACTGTATCATACCATCACTTAGATGTTTCATCATCTAATCTGGGTTATGCCCCGAGAACATTCAATGTTCTAGCCATGGACTACTGCGAATGAGAGGACGTGGCAAGTTGATGGCCGATGGTGTTTAGTGTGATAGTTGTTGTATCATTTTGAAGTTGTAATACTTATTTTGATACATGTATGAACGATCGTGGTAGTCCATGGTGTTGTTATGTTACTATTTTCTGCTACGTAATATCATGACTTGCTTAGTTTAAGACTATTGATCTTGTTAGTTAAATAGGCGAAACTAGGGTTTTCGGGATCTTGTGTGCATGTGAAAATTGTTCTTGGAATCACTGCGTGTGCCGGCCTGTGTGGGCATGCGAAGATTGTTTGTTGAATCGTTGTAACGACACGCTCACACCTGCGGGGTGTCACTCGTGAAAAATCGATCAAATTACTCATACAACAAACCAACAACTGAAGGGTTAGACTATGTTTCAACTGAAGGGTTGAATTTCGTCCTTCCCTTCACTCCACTCGAGGAATCAATCCCCAAACACAGACAAGAAACACAACGGAACGTAGGGGTGTGCATTCGGTTATAACCGAACCGAAATGACGAAATTTAACTAACCAAACAGAACTGAACCTAGGCTTATAACTGAACCGAACTGACCAAACCAATACACATCGAAATAACCGAAACTAAAATAACTGAATTTGGATTTTCTATAACCGAACCAAAAATTGAACCGAAAAAACCATACAAAAACAAAACCTGCTGAATAATGAAACCTGTTGCTATCTTCCTATAAAAAAATGAAACCATATAAAAAAATGAACAATGAAACCTGCTACTGTTATCTTTCTATAAAAAAATGGCATAAAAACCATACAAAAACAAAACCTACTGAACATATGCTCACAATCAAAAGAATGGCATAAAAACCATACGTATAAGCGTTATCAAAATTCATAAACAACATTGTTGAACAAATATTATATATTCCCTCACATACAGAAAAGGAAACATGCTGCTATCTTTACTCTTTAGAGTTTGACATTATGAATCTTATTTATAGGCCAAAACTAAATTTAACTATAATATAATTAGTAATTTAAATTTATTATGATCCTAATTCAAATCTTATAATATCATTAATTATCAGTAAAAATTGAAACAATATCAAAACATTTCTATCATCTTCTATTTGAGTATTAGGTTTAATAGTTGGTGTCTTTCGATTGTTGGTTATATGGATATACTTATCGTTGCCATACACACAAAACAAGAAGAAATCTAAAACACCGACAAACAAGACAATAAACCCTAAACACAGACAACAAATCTAGAACACAGACCAATGGGTCTAAATTCAAGAGCACGAAGGAAATCACAACAACTGAAGTACATCATGGATATCAACTCCAGAATTATTTAAATACAAAACATAACAAATTGGTCGTAAATTGAAAACACAAATAAACCTGATGCAATTAAGAGATAATCTAATTTAAACAAATCCAAACAATAAACACAATCATAAATGAAACTGATATGATAATCTAATTAATATCTTACATTCTCTTTTAACCTCAATTTCGTTTTAAAAAACAACTTCAGTTTGCCAATAAAATTTATAGAAAATCAAATCACATAGGATTTTACTTACATTGCAAGATGAGGTTGAGGCCATTTTAAAAGAAGTAATACTGTAATAGTGTCCTGAAAAAGGAAAAACCATACAAAAACCTAACTGAATCTAATGAACAAATGAACAAGAAAGGAAAACCATACAAAAATGAAAACCTAACTTAATCTGAAACAAAGAACTCACTCTCAATCGTCGACTCGTCGTAGTCGGCAAAACAAGGAAGAAACAAGTTAGGGTTAGGGAATCGCTCACTCTCAGTCTCTTTCTCGAAAATGGATGAATGGGTGCGGCGATGATGATGACAAAAGTTATTTCCGACGATTAGGTTTAGGATTAGGGTTTCGAAATGGCTCTCGAGAAAGAGAGAGAATGAATGAAGAAAAGATGACACAGAGAGGAAAAGAAGGTCGAAGGCAGCGGACAGAAGCCTACGGCGAAGGTGAATGGTGGAGGTTAGGTCTCAATTAGAAATCGAACGGAAGAGGATGACTCTCTTTGACTCTCGCCTATTGGGCAGGGGTGGGGGTTGGAAGGTGGCTCTCACCTATCAGGTACATAGGGTATGGTTCGGTTCCCCACGTGGGCAGTGGGGGTGTGTTTAATGGCACAAGATCGGTTCAATTTTTCAGTTATTTTTATTAAAATAACCAAACCGAACCAAATAACTGAATTTTTGGGTAATAGGTAACCGAATCAAACCTTTCTTTATAAAAAATAGAATTGAACAAACCGAACTTATCGGTTCGGTTTGGTTAGTTCGGTTAAACTAAACTCTTGCTCACCCCTAGCAGAATGGGACCCGAAGCCCAATTGAGCTTCATCTTTCTCCAGCTCATCTCACAGTAAGCCAAAGGTGACCCAGGCACAAAGCTAGCATAACAAACACTTCGCTAAGTATTGGGGATTTATGGGAACATACCTTTCGATCCTTACTTGATCTGAGACTCGGCCCCACTAACTAAAGCCATATACAACCAGCAAACTCACTAGCATCAATCATACTATGATGATTACAATAACTAGATACATCTAGCGCTCAACAATATTTACATTCACGATCAAGAATATATAAAAGAACACATATGAAAATATAGGAGAATATACAACAAGACATCTTGGGCAACAATGCTAGTTGCCTCTACAATCTCCCGACACCATCCCTGCTTACATCTGGACTTGTATCATCTACAACATGAAGTAAACCTCATGAATCATAAAGACTCAGTAAGGGTGCAATGCATAAGTAAATGAAGCATGAGAGAGCATGTAATGCAAAAATGCAATGCAAACAAGTAGTCTTCCATGCCCTCATAACCTCCTTAGGTTAAGGCATTGACCAACCCTTCCCACAACACTTGTCCTCCATATGACCATAGGTACACTAGAACTTATACCATGCAAATGTTACCACTACATGCAACTCATAAAGGCAACCATTTATAAATGCATGCAAGACCACCACCCTTGGGTCATCCCTTACTTGGCCCGAAGCCTCTTCTGCCAAGAGCGAGAACGCCAGCCTGCTTCGAACTCTTCTAGAACCACCGCCTCCTCGGTAGGACCTAGATGCCACACAAAAACCCAACAATCAGACAGTAACCAATGCCTTCATTTTCACCAACACCGCAAAACCACCCATCAACAAATTTCCAAACAATCCCAACCTAGAGTTAAATCTAACCAACACTTCACGATTCACACTATTCCACATAATGCTATTAACTTGAAGAAAATTAAATAAACTTACATTAATCATTTGGAGGAGAAATTCAAAAAACGTCCATACCAGTGTTGCCTCTCGAGCTGCCACTTGTGCCCAAAATCCCATTTTTGACCCTCTAGCATGCTCCTCGAGCCCCAAAATAATTTTCAAATTTTTCTCTCAATTTTTTGAAATTTTTCAGCTATTTTTCTAGATTTTCTTTTTTTTTCTCCATTTCTTTTCTATTTTCTTTTTCTTTTATTTTTCTCTTCCTTCTCCACTTCCTCTTCTTCCTTTTTCTCCCGCACGTGCCTGCTCCTTCTTCTTCAACCTCTAGTGCGCACACACGCTGTCGGCCGCAACTGTTGCTTAAGTTGCCATCACCTCTGGCCACCTCTAGCCGTTGCGCAACCGTCTCAACCACAAGAAGCCCCAAACAGCCTTCTTGCGCAACAAGCCGCACCACCCCTATAACTGCTGTAACCAACCACTGTCATCTTTGTGCGCCATTGTGCGCCACTGGCCATCACTGCCTGGGCCTCCACCGTTGCTACTTGTGACCTCGTCGGTCACTCTGCGCATCCCCGAGCACCCATTGTCGCTTGCTGGTCCGCTACTACAACAACCGCCATCGCCGTCGATGCCTCAAGCTCTTTCTCTCTCTCACCATCTCTCTTCATCTCTCTATCCATCTCTCTCTCTCTCTCTCTCTCGCAATCTCAGCTTCTCTCCCAGTCCTCTACTCTCTCATTCTCTAGGCTATTTTGAATTTGAGAGACAAAATACATAGGAAGCTTTTAGGAAGCTCATGCACACACTTATATATATGTATATCACATTAAATCCTCAATTTTCCATAATTTCACTTGAGAAACTCTTACTTCCACTTAGGAATTTTTGAAAATAGCACTTGGGCCCTCCAAAGCCTTAAATAATTATCATCAAGCCACAAAATCTTGACTTCTTCAAAAATTAGTTGACGACATTTACTCGGGAACATCGATTTCAACCTTGCACCTACACAGGACCTTTATTCCACCCGAAAACACTTCAAAGTTGCCTTACTCGCAAAATCAAACCATTCTTAGGGTCCCCTCAGCTTCTCGGAGGTCCCCTACGACCATTCGGTACTAGCACTTATTCGAGCTTTTATAAAATTTACTCCAAAAATTATTCCCGATCGGACTACTACCTGCGTCATTATCCTCACCTCGAGACGCTCACTTATCTCATGCCTTCTTCCTTAGACATCCAAAACCCAGGGCATTCCCTACCGCCGATTCAAATTTTTTTTATTAATTAATTACTCGAAATCGACTTTCAAGCTTCTTAGACCACCCGAGGTCCTTTCAAAATAATCAAAAATTATATTTTTTCCATCACCATGTAATACGGGGTAATACATTCCACCCCCCTTAAAAGAATTTCATCCTCGAAATTCACTTTACCTTACTCTTTTGGTCAAGACTACCACATTCTCGAGCTATTCACCAAACTCCAATACTCGAGAATCTCATAGCCTAACCATAGGTCATCTTTTTCCTCGGGCTATCCACAACTTGAGGTTTCGCTTAGGTTTTTAGTCTTCTGACTCTTGAGGACATTCATCAACTGATGCCACCTTGGCTTGCCGCCAAATCGCACTACTGGTCACTGGTCATGCCTACTCCAATGATTTCCATCTCTTGATTGATTTCAAATGCCTCTAAGCATCACCTTGCAATCCACTTCCCATTTTCCACATCAGAAAAATCAACACGACAATGCCAATAAACTCGATAGCACTGCATCACTGATCAGTCAACAACGATTTTACACCGATCACACACAACAACATTTCCCTTGTCGATCACACATGGCCACGATTTTAATTACGCTGATTAAGCACAACAATGTCACTTCTAATGCCTATCGGGCATGCTGACACCCATTCCACCATGGAATTTCTTCATCAACCACATGCCTCCATAGCTTTAGTCGATTCTCATGGAAACATCTCATTATCGATACATCTCATTATCGATCGATTATAATTATGCTCGTACTATATGGGAAGTTACCATCTGGCTCCTCTAGCTGTCGTCGACCATTCCTCATATGGTCTACTATCTTGACCAACCGGCCTCCACTTATTGCCATGACTTAAGGATAACCCACATATCCATACATCATAGTGGGTACTTCATGCTTTAGCCAATAACATGCATTTCCCGAGTCCACACCTCGAGCTTAACGAAGCACGCGTCATACCACTCTACCAACTAGGGATTCTTCCCCACATCTGGGACTCTTGCTGGGCAACCCTTCTTAAATGATCTACACCCATATCTCAGTTTTCCCCAAGATCATATCCCATACTAGGCCTTACTTCAGTTGTCAAAACCCTACAACAAGTGAGTGATCCTACCATTTTACTTTAGGGTCATGGAACCTTTAACCCCAGCCCTCGTCATCCATACCGTACATGCCATAGATCTTTGGCCCCTGCCCACCCGCATAATCACTGTGTTACCCTGTGCATTAGACGAGCCAACACCCAGTCCTTAGGACCATATTGCTCCCATATAGGCACATTAGGGCCTAACATTAGTTTCCAGCAGCATGGCTTAGGCCCGTTACTGATTGCATCGCACTCGTAGTATGACTCCTAGCCTTCAGGTCCCACCTCCACTATCTCAAGCCATCATGGTTACACCTACCCTTGTAATGGTTTTGTAGCCAAGTTTATTAGCCTGGTGTCAATTCCATTGGAACATTTCTAAATTCCATAATTCCTCGACACAGCCTCACCCTCACCAGGCACGAGACTACATGGCCATCCCACAACAATTTCCTTCTCAGCTCGTAACTTCCACCTGACTTTGCAAGTCTACCATACCCAATGGTTCTCTTTGTCCTCCCTGACAATGACAATACCATGATAGCAACGAGTCTTTTCCCAAGGTCGCTGCATCTTAAACGTCATAGATCGCCTCAATCAGCACGGTCTCAAATTTTTTCGCACTACCTTACCCTTCATTGAATAGTATACTAATGCCCAAGAAATCCAACTCTTCTTGGATTCTTGTTATAGAAAATGTAATGCCCCGCTCCCACTTACGGGTGTTACTCATGAACAATTACTCGAATTGTCCTCCTGCCCGGTCTATGATGAATGGCGGACTATGTTTCAAGGAGAAATGCCCTAGGTGGGAACTAGGCTCATCCTTCCCTTCTCTTAAACCCCAGGATTTACTAGCAGGATTGGGCTTCAAACCACACCGCATTTGGTTAAAAAGAAATCTCGCGAAGACGCCCAATCATTATTTTCTCATTTGAATTTAATTCTTTTCCGACCAAGAATTTTTTTACCGGGCTCCAAAAATCACCATTTAAACCAATCCATTGATGGATCACCAATTTTGGAGGAAAAACTAATCATTTTCAAATTTCTAAAATTTTGGCATTTTCTCAAAAAATGCCCGAAAAATCTCTTTATTTTGAAAATTCTTCCGAGGCCCAAATTCAATTAAGAAACGCCCTAAAATTTCTCAATCTTTCAAAAAAATTGGTCGGCGGGGTCCACGGCGCATCCCGGGGCCCCACGGGGCGCTGGCCGCACATGCCGCGCGGCCGTAGCCACTCGCGCGCACGGGGCTCCTGCGCCCCTGCTACAGCCAGGCTGCAACTTCATATTTTTTTTTTTCCAAACTCTTCAGATCTCATTTCTGAAATATATGGCTCCCAATTCCAAAATTTGGGCTCCAAAGACCCTCAAAATTTTATCCAACTAGATGCCTTTCACATTAGGCAAAAATACATCTTTCCTTCAAGTCTCACACTTTGAGTCCTATGTTAGGCCAAATTTATTCAAAATTTCAAAATTAAAAATCAATAAATATACACCCCAACTTCAACTTTTTCCCATAAATGAAGCTTATACACTCTCTTGATGCTTAGTACAACATACAACACAAATGAAAATACATATAGCTTAAGGCTTTATCGAGCCATTACAACACATCCTTGTAACTTCTCATTCATCCATAAGCTTTCCCCTTTTTGCCTTGCTCTTTCTCATGCCTTGACAACCTACATGTGAGGGTAAAACCTCATGAGCTATTAAGCTCAATAAGGGTTCTTATGCAATAAGTATGAACATAAACATAAATCATGTAATGGCATGTGCATGCAAATGTAGTTAGGTCTTCCATGCTCTCACAACCTCTCAAGGTTTGAAGCCTTAACCTACCCCTTTCCACCATGTATCTTAACAATCCCTATGGCCATAGCTATTATGTACATGAAGAGCATGCTTAATACAACATGAAAAGTTTATAAACATACTTACAACCATGCAAGGCCACCATCCCATGGGGCCATCCCTTACCTTTTCCATTTCTTTTGAAGCTTTAAGAATTTCCTAGCTTCACTTCTAACTCTTCCCATTGAAAGAATTTAGCCATATAAGGGAGCACAAAGTATTAAAGAAATTTCAAGAAAGGAAATTTAGCCTTAAAATGGCCAAGACACATACTTTCTTACCTTTCTTTCTTCTTTATTCTTTCTTCTCAATGGAAGACTTCTTCATTGCTTTCTTTCTTCTTTCTCTTCAAATGGGGAAAAGTTTGAGAGAAAGGCTCTCCTTCTCCTTTTATAGGCAATTATTTCCTTTATTCATTTTGATTTAATTTTATGGCAAGAATAAATCCTAGCCCTTGGATTTAATGTGAGTTGGAAGAACCCATCCTAGCCATCCAAATAAAGCACAATCCATGTGCTCTTGTCTTCTTTAATCTCCACCATTAGATTTCTTTTACTTTTGAAGACTAGATCTCAACCATTCAAATCCCTTTACATGTGGCAATCCATGCCACTTCTCTTGAATCATCTCAACCATTAGATTTTCAAGACTTAATCTCCACCCTTGGATCAAGTCTTCCATTCCATAAATAGATTTTCTTTTCTATTTATTTAATTTGAGAAATTTTCATGCCATCAACCTTGATCCCAACTTATTAAATCCCCATATTTTCAAGACTTGATCCCAACCATTGGATCATGTAGTCTTCCAATACCAAAATTAGCCATTTCTTATATATTTAATTTGACTAATTTCACCCCATCACATGAGTGACCACTTGAGAGACATAATTTCTTTCCCATTTAATTTAATGGGACCATTTTCCATCATTAATGCTTGACCATTTTCCATTTCTTTTGCATTTTCTTTTTTATGCAACATAATCATGTCTCCCATTAATTGCAAGAATGACCATATTCTAATTTCTTTTGCAATTAATTTAATCTTCCATTTATCTTGGACACCACTTTGCCAAGTGTCACTCCATGCCACCAACCTTGGCTTCCAAGACTAAATCTAAACCATCCATGTGGTACCCCCATATAAATACACCAATTTAGGAAAAATTAATTATTTCCACTCCCATAATTAATTTCCTCTTTTTCTCATAATTAATTCCTTTATGGAATTTCTCTCCAAAATTACCAAAACACCCTTTGTGAATTTTCAATCCCATTTATCTCCACATAATGCAAAATGGGAACTAATTCACTTCCATACTTAATTCCACCTTGGAATTATCTCCAATGTACCAAATTACCCTTTATTGGATTTCACTATCCAAATTACTAAAATGCCCCTCTCATAGGGCACCATTATTCTCAACGATACTTCACTTTCTCAAGGGTATTTGTTGGAAGTCTCTAACTTCCTTTCCTTTTTCTTTTAACACCTGAAACACCGGGTGTTACAGAAAATAAGAATGGTTATTGTAAGAAGCCATTGTAAATCTTGAGGTAGAGGCCCTTTGTGTGAAGTAACCGGTCTATTATGGGGACAATTAAATGTCAAAGTCCTAGAAAACACCGCAGGTTATGATTGGGCATAATGACTGAACAACCAAGGTGATGTGATAGGACCCCTATCTTGTTATGGCAGTTTGAAAGCTTATGAATTGACCTAGTAGTGTCAAGTGGTATCTTGTGGCATAATGACTAAATAAGAAATGCTACTTATGGTTAAAAAAATCCTAGTATGTTTATAGTTAGAGTTAATGTAGCCAATAAGACTCCATGACCTCAGGGTTGATTGAAAATTGACCCAATGATGTTACATGAAGCAAGCGCCAAGACTTACTAGATGAAAGCCAAGTTTGAAATGAGACTACTAATACGTGTGAAGATTTCGGATATGGGGATCTCTAAATTTATGTTATGCATTTAATATTGACTAAGCATGTGGTTGAGGCATGGATACGAAACTGTAAGGTGTTACAATTGGCCAGTCAAGTGTTAATCAGGAATGTGTCAGCATGGTGACAAAGCCAGATGGAAATTCCAAGTATGGCATGAGTTAGATCAAGGGGTATTTCCTAAAGAAAAATGGATGGATGGACTTCCTGGAGCATTATGACTACAATGTAAAGTCCTCCCAGTGAAAGCCAACATAATGGAAAGTGTCTTGAATAGAAGAATGAGTTCTACAACTAAGTGAAGTGAGAATTCCATATTTGTGATGAAGGTAATCTTTAGTGAATAATAGTTGATGATATATAGTAAATTCTAATGCATTGTTTGAGGAAGGTTATATCTGCAAGACTGATAGTCAGCTGAGTCTGAATGGATCAGATAAAGGTTGGGGATAAAACTTAAGTTTTCGTCAATAGGTAAGGAAATGAGGATGCAAATAATTTTAAGTGTTGATTTGATCGCTTCATAGCTATAAATGTTACAATTAGAAGAATGCCCTAGTATGAGAGCAATATGGGAGAATTAACCACAAGGTTGATGGTTGTGAAAGATAATAGCTAATGGACTGTGGTGACATTAGAGCAAACATGTCTACCAACAAACGATATAAATCTGATTGAGGTAAAGGATATAGAAGGAATCTAAGAAGAATTGAGAATTTCTCAAGGATTAGTCAATATCCTACTGATATCAACAGTAATAAGGAAAGATTAGCAAGATTAAAGTCATGAAATGACCTATGAGGTTTAGGATACCCTAACTTTGGAAATAAACTCGTTATGGTCACAAGATAATCGTTGAGAATCTTAGGGAAAAGTGCCAGTTATAAGGCAGTTATAAACTAAGGAGCCAAGAAAATGAAGATAATCGTTACGCATGATGGGATTCAAAGGTCAGTGGTGAACTAAAAAGAAAGTTAATTTGGATGTCCATGTAGACAATAAAGCTATGACAAGAGATAATTTGGAGATGTTTCAATGAAACTGAAGCAGGGTTAGTGCATTTGGAGTAACCATGATAGTCAGGATTTATCCTATGGGTTCAATGTCATGGCACATGTATAATTAAGGCATGATATATGGATCTGAGATCAAGGTAGTAGGTCTTGTAAGGTATGGTAAATTATAACAAAATAAATCAGATGATTTCAAAATATGACTATAGTCAATTAACGTGAGATGATCAAGTGTCTCTTAAGGACTAAGCATTTGATTATGTGAACAAAAGATATTACCTAGCAGAATTGAGTGTGATATAGAGTGTTGAATTGAGGATCAAAGGATGTAAGAATTAATTTGAGAACATAGAATGTTATTTTTAAGGATCACTTCGAAAAATGTGATGAACTTGAATTTGATGAATTGTGACAAATTGAGGAAAATATGGCACCTACAATTAATGTGATTAGTCAGATGTGAAAATTGGTTTGTGGGTTGGCTTGACAATCAAGAAAGTTATGTAAATTATTATCATGAAAAAGAAGTGATAGAAGAGGGAACCATTGCAGCTTTGGGAGATGGGACAAGGAGCTCTAGCATAACGATAACACCATAGGTGCATAACCTATAACAACAAACCTAAGGCTAAGGACCAATGCAGAGGATTGATGGTTGGCTCACGATGAACGATGACCAAAGCAGCCATAATGGAAGGACTGTGAGCTGGCTCGTAGCTGGGGTGCAAGACCCAAATAGTCAGAGCAACACAATGTACTGCATGAGACTGTCAGGTGTGAAAGTTTGGGTTGCACTGTGGATGTTATGTTAAGGCTAGAACCCAACTTCCAAGAAAATGAAGCAAGGTGGAAAAACCTTAAGAAGTTTAAAAGATGATCCAACATGAGTGTTTGTTAAGACTGTCATAAATAATCTTGGCCAAAGAAATCATGGTAAATTAGGCCAAGATGAAAGAAGTGAAAGATTGAAAGCAGTCGACTAGTGTGACCAAGGTGAAAAAGCATTAGGGGATCATATGTGAATAAGCTGTCAGATTAACCTCGACATCTATTATGGCTTTAATTGTTAAAGGAAAAGGTACGAAGTAAATTACCTGACAAATGACTTGGTATTAAAAATGATAAAATAGGTAAAAGCCTTATATTTGATGTATGTGCTCTTGTAAGGAGTTGAAAAAGAAGTAGCAACGATACGTGGAGTTTTCTCAAGGACTACGACTATGTTATATTACCCGGAGCATGCCAATGAAGTGGTTGATGCAATAAGTGAGAATATACCTACTAATATGATTGAGTTAATGGCCTACAAATGGAATTTGATAGAGGCCTTTAGCTTATTGATGATAATGGTAGTATCTATCGACTTGAAAAAAAAAGCCAATGGCTATAAATTGTTTTCACAGGATTATTTGGATCTTTCTCGCCCCCTCATCATATAAAAAGCCAATGGCTATAAAAAAAAGCCAATCGCATATCACACCTTATCGGGATCTTTCTCGCCCCCTCATCATCCGGACAATGTCTCATCACGCACCAAGTCCACACCTGTGGCCAGTTCAAGCTGAAGCTCCCATGTCACAGCTCATAGAACCACATTCATCACGAGCCTAAGCTCGCTTATCATATTCCACATAACCATTAGGAGTCGTAGCTCTCACATGCAATAGATAACAGAAGCATACCCGTTATGAGCCGAAGCTCTCACATTCACGAGATAACGGGAGACAAGCATCAGGGGTTAACACCCCACATGCACCCGCATACACAGTGCAAGCATCATGAGCCAATGCTCCACATGCACTAGATACACTAGGCAAGCGTCATCACATGCACTAGATATATTAGGAAAGCGTCATCACATGCACTAGACATAGCTAGGCAAGCATCATCCACATAAACTAGACATAGCTAGGCAAGCATCATACATCATCCACATGCACTAGACATAGCTAGGCAAGCATCATATATCATCCACATGCACTAGACATAGCTAGGCAAGCATCATCCACATCATCAATTTCATCCACATGCACAAGACATAGCTAGGCAAGCATCATCCACATGCACTAGACATAGCTAGGAAAACATCATCTGCATCATCCACATGCACTAGACATAACTAGGTAAGCATCATCCACATGCACTGAACACTATCCAGACAAGTATTTGAGTCCCACATAGCATTCAACCCATTTTATGATTAAGTTCCATAGCGTACCTCACAAGCCCACCTTAACTTCTCTAAGTAAACTTTTAATATATCACTGGGTTACCAAACTCGTGTAACCCTAAATCATGCCCCCAACTATACCCAATAATGCCCAAATAATCCCTTAAGAGAATATAAACATTCTTGGGGATCATGGAAAAATCCCCCCAAACTCATCCTTTTAACATAAGCCTCTTATGAACCTAAACTCCTCTAGCCATGTTTTTAAACCAAGATGAACCCATTCAAAACTCATCTAAATAATTCATATTCCATACCAATCTAATTTTATTGAATCTAGTTTACAACACATCAAACGGATCTCAAATCTAAATTTGTTTACTAAAAGTTATGCCTTAAATAGTAAGGCATCCGCATGTTGTCAAAGCTAAAAATGGTCGACCGACAGAGGCTTTTCATCCAAATTGTCGATCGTTTAAGGTAGCGGTCAACTGGTAGAACCCTCTACGCCTAACTATCAAATGATTATGGGAAAATGGTCAACCAACAGTACCCGAAAGTCCATGAACAACCCACATGACACCCAAAATACATACAAACAACACCAAATTCCCCCATGCTACTACACCCTAGCAATAACATGCCATTCCTTTTAGAAACACGAGGTGAATCAAGCCCCCATTTAGATGCTAGGCATGGTTTATCAAAAAGAAAGGAAAAATGACATGAATCGTGACCAACCAGGTTTGTACAAAACCCCCTTCCAACGAAGGGTTTTATGGAAACTTAACTCGAAAATGGTTAACTTAAGCATCATGAAGGAAAAAGAGGGTCACACACACATCAACAAGATTCCAAAAGAATCCCTTGACATGGAAAAGAGATAGAACAAGAACTTACCTCAATGGTCAAATGAATCCGAAGAAGAAGACAAGCCACGAACCAAGCTCACAAAACCAACAAGGCGCCTTCTACTTCATCAGCCAATCTAATTTCTTTAGCATCAACAAGATGGGGATGAAGGGTGAGAGTCGATGGAGAAAAAGAAAAAAAAAGAATCGAGAGAAGATAGGAGAAAAATGAAGAATTGGCCAAGCTTCCTTATACATACTTCTCCCATTTCCCAATTTGCCCTTGCTCTCGCAAGAATTCACAAAGTGGCCACTCCCTCTTTTCTCCTTCTTTAAATTAAGTGAAATAATTATATATATATCCACACACACACACATACCTAGCCAAGAGCCCCATTTCTCCTCAATTCTCAAGGCCTTATTTTGACTTTTCCACACTCCTTTCCATTTCCTTTGACTTGGAATATTCAACACACATGACTTCCATTTAATTTCCATGCTTTTTTAAAACACTTAATACTTAGAATATTTTTAACATTCTAAATCAATTACCAAAATATAGCACACACCCACCAAGACCAACATACTCTAGACCCTATGTCGGGTCGTTACAATTTGTGTTGGGGTGTATTCAATCTCGTCGGGGCCTAAGCATTTCAACAAAGGAATTATAAAGGCCTTTTGTATAGCATCCCATTAGTTAAGGTGAATATTACTCCTTGAACTTTCATTTATCTTAAGGCTATTGAGTTAGTAAGGAGTTCGACTGTTACTAAAATATTTTGAATTGGGGTCCTCTATTTGTCAATGGTATGGATAAAAAGAACTTATTTTTATTCGGTGTTGGGTTCTCAAAAGATTTCTATATGTATTAGTCTTCCAGATGTTCCTTTCATTGTTGCCAATTTATATAGATAGGGTATCAACATGACTATTTAATACTCTATTAATCTATAATAGCTAGAAGTTTTTGAAAAGTTATGCTAATGCCTAGACTTTCTTTAAGTACTAAGCCATTATTAGTTCTGTAGCCTCATATTGCATTTGGAACTGCTAAACCACTAACTGTGAGTCACTATTTGCTATTAGTCCTTTTGCTTCTAATTTTCTTGTAATTTTATCTCTACAAGTAGTGCTTTGTATTCTATAATATTATTCGAGCTGGGGACAGTGAAGCATGGTGAATATTAGGGTTTCCCCATCAAGGGATATTAGGACTACTCTAGATCGACTACCTTGTGAACTTAAGGCCCTGCCTACAAATAAATTTCATTCTCACCCTTAGGAGGTTCCTTATCATGTGTGGTCCACGATAAAGTCTACTAGATCTTGGCCTTTAATGGCTTGCCATCGTTGGAAGCAAATATGTGTATAATAAGTTCTATTGCCTATTTGGAGAGTCATCTTGAACATTCTGGCCTTTGTAATATTTGTTGGAATGGTTGATATGTTAGGACTATAATGGAGTGAGCATGAAAATAAGGTCTCAATTTCTCGGAGGCTATGATTATTCCCATTGCAACCCTTTTAGCATGAGGATATTGGATTTCTACACCTTGGAGTATTTTACTAATATAATATAAGGGTTAGTCTTACTAGCCATCTTTCCATAACAACAGAATGCTTGCCACTGTATCACTCACTTCCAAATACATAAACAATGACTTCCAAGTCTCTAACCTTGTTAGTAGTAGGACTCCTTTCAGATATTCTTTTAGTGCTTCAAAGGCCTTTTGACATTCGATTGTTCATTCAAAACTTTTTCTGGTCCTAAGAGTTTGAAAGAATGAAAGATTTCTTTTTATGGATTTTGGAAGGAATCTATTCAAGGTTGCTATCTTCCCATTCAGTCATTAGACTTCTTTGACTGAAGTTGGTGACTTCAATTCAAGTATAGCTTGTATTTTCTTCCGATTAGCTTCAATCCCTCTTTGTGTTGTCATGTACCCCAGAAACTTTCCAAATTATACCTCAAATGAGCATTTGTTGGGGTTAAGTTGTATATTATATTTTTTGAGCACTTCAAAGACTCGAGTAAGCCTTGTTGCATAGAACTCAATCTTTTTATTTTTAATAGTCATGTCATCAATGTAAGATTCCATCATATTTCCCAACAAGTTCTTGAAGAGTTTGTTGACCATTCTCTGATATGTGGCACCCACATTCTTTAATTCAAAAGGCATAATTTTATACAATAGGTGCCTCTTTCGATGATAAAGGTAGTCTGTTCCTTATCTGGTAGATACATCACAATTTGATGGTATCTTGAAAAGTTATCTAAGAAGCTTAATAACTCATATCTTGATGTTTCATTGACTAATCTATTGATTATAGGGAAAGGATATGAGTCTTTTGGGAAGACTTTGTTGAGATCTGTAAAGTCTATGCATACCCACCACTTACTATTAGCTTTACCATAACCATGTTTGCTAACCATTCAAGATAATGAACGTCCTGAATAAACCCATCTTCCAGTGGCTTATCAATTTCTTCTTCAAGAATTTGTTGTCCTTTTGGGGTAATGTTTCTTTTCTTTTTCTTAAGAAGTTTTATTCTAGGGTTAACATTTAGGTGATAGGAGATCGCTGTAAGGTTGATTCTAGGGATGTTCTGATGTCCATGCAAATATGTCAACATTTTCATGTAAGCATTCTGTGATTTACTAATTGGCCCCTTCTTGTAACTAGCTCCCCATGCACACCATTTTTCCCATGTCTTCATCTTTTAATTGGATGGCTTCTAATGTTTCTATTAGTTTTGGCTTGTTTATAGATTACTCTGTTATGGTAAGAGTTTCTTCTTTTTATTTCCCCTTTATGGAAGAATGTAACAATTTCTTGCCTTCCTTTGATCTCCTTGGATTTTCCCCACTCCATGTGGTGTTAGGAATTTCATCAGGAGATATCCTAAAGAAGTTACTGCTTTCATGTCATTCAAGAGTAGGTGTCCTAATATAACATTGTATTCTAATGAGGATATTTTGACTATCATAAAGTTGACTTGTCTCGTTATACTCTAGGGTTTAATTCCCAACGTCACTACTAATTGTACTGTCTTAGTTATTGGTATTACTTCCCCAATAAAACAAAATAAGGGAGAAAGTACATGTTTTAATCTATTAAGGGAGGTATTCATCTTCTGAAAAGAATTATAGTAAATTAGATTTACAGAGCTACTAATGTCCATCAGGATCCTTCCAAAAGGGTGTTTTGCCATCACAACAAAGATGACCATCGGATTATCATGAGGCATAATAACATCCCCTTTATATCTTGGAGTAAACATAATGACTTGCTCATCTTCTTACAGTGGCATCTTAGAGTTTACTTGGTAGACTTACCTTGCATAAGCCTTTATTGGAGATGAAGTGCTCATTGCCATAGTTTCTCCCCTAGTGATGATATTAATAACTTGATGAGTAGGTTCATTATCTAATATGTGTGTGTGTGAGAGGGGAAGGGGGTTGTTTTTCATCCCTCGTTCTCTCATCATGTTCTCTATCCTGTCTTTCATGTCCTTTCATTCTTTCTTGTTCTCTTCGATCATACCTCTTTTCTCTAGCTTCAACTTGGTCATACCTTTTGATTCTTCCTTCTCTTATCAAAGTTTCAATTTGATTCATTAACTCACAACATCTATCAATTGATTGATAGTGAGTTCCATGGAACCTACAAAAGGCATCCTTATCTTTACCCATAGGTCGGTCATCTTTATTCGAGAATTTTATAAGGCCTAATCCCTTGACTATTTCCAGAATACCTGAACGTGGTTTTGTAAGCAAAGTATGGTTTTGAAGTGTAATCTTGGAAGGCCATCTATTCTTTTGAATTTATCCTCTCTATTACCCATCTCTTCATCAGAATCTTTTTCTTTTCTTTTCCTTTCTTTTTCCTTGTTCCCACCAACTACCCATATTACCTTAACCTATAGAATATACTTGTTAGGTCAAACAAATAAATCAACTAAGGATGCATGTCATTCCAAAGCGAGGGATTCTCGTAGTGTTACTGATTTTGTTCCTTGAAGCATAACGACTATCACACCAACTTACAAGTCTAGTATTTCCAGAGTAGCATTCCTAAAATGATTTACATATTACCTAAGTGTTTCTTTATTTCCTTGGTGAACAATAAGCAAATATTAGCATCGTTCTTTCATTAATAATTAATAATAAATGTCTTAACGAATTCCCTCCTTAATTGATCAAAGAAGATAAATCGTTCAACTAAGTTATTAAACCAAGTTCGGGCATAGTCCATTAGAGTTAAAGAGAATGCCCAACACATAATGGCATCTTCCCAACCATGAAATATCATAATTGACTCATAATTTTGGATATGGCCATGGGTTTCTTTAGTAAGAACTGATTTGTGGTATCTTGAATTTAGGAGGGAGAGACTTCTCCACGATCTCAGTGGTAAAGGGGATTTTCATTCTATGTTGGTTTTCTTCGACCATCACCAATTTATTTTGCTCCAGCTCTTGTTAGATCATCTTTCCATGTCCTTAGCCTCATGGGTAGTAAAAGAAGACTAATTATCATTGTGTTGATCCATTCTTAATTGAGTTTGGGGTATGATTCTTGCTTCTTCTACTGTAGCAGTTTCAATAGTTTCCTGATATTTTTCCCTTTGGGATTGAGCAAGCTCTACCTCTTTTTTGATAAAGGCTACACCTAGTCATCCTTGTTGGCTTAGGAGTGTCTCTCATAGTTCTATCTATAACACCTCTTCAAATCAAACATCACAGTAATGCATATGCCTACTGCCTAAGAGGTGTTAGGAACCCTAAGCAGTAGAAATCATGGATCGAACTTGTCGAAAGATTGAAAGGGTTCCCTAGACTAGCATAAAATGTACGAGTCTTTCATTTAGATAGGTTTGAGTATGACATCAAAAATAGTATAATCGTCAAACTGATACAATGTTTTTGAACAAGAATTAGACAAAGCCACAAAATAACAGGAAAAATATTAGGCATTCAAGGTTTCCTTTCCATTTGCCTCGCCCTTAGCTCCTTACATGCCAAACACACCTAGAACGTGGAACGTTCCAGGGGCATCAACTCAAGTTAGATAACATATATCTAAGTGAAGTGGTTTTATGAAAGAAATAGAACATGTATGTAATGCACATATGCAAAGTGAAACCCCCTTTTGTGGAAGCCATGCCAGGGTGTTGCAATCACCCCCGCGCATGCCATGCTCACCTCAAACACACATATGTGACTCCAAGAGCCACCCATGGTGGCCACTAGCTTGCCACAAAACCACATGTCATGTAGTAATGAAACAAGTAAAGAAACATGCTAAACAAGGAGAGCAAGTGAGTAGGTCAACAGTCAACACAAATGATTCAACAAATGATCAATATGAGGCATAAATAATGCAAGAAACCACTCACACTAGCTGCTGGCCCTGTCAGTTCACTGTTTACAGGAATTTTAGCCCGATTTAACTGCAGTTTCACATAGTTTGAGTCACCAACCAAAAATATTTTTACATAGGATTCTAGGAAATAATTTAAGGAAGAAAGCTGAAAAATTTCAGAGGAAGAGGCCCTATCACGTGCCCTAACCCGCCACCAGAAGGGTGGCCATGCGCAATAGCAACACATGCGCCTCCTCCTTCCTTGTTACAGATTATGTAACTTAAAATTAAAATTGCTATATCTTGCTCATTTTAATTCCGATTCATCATTCGTTTGAACCTACGGACTCCGCTTTCCATGCTCTACGACCCTACTGAAAGAAAATCAGTTTACTACCTTAGTTTTCCCACTGAACTGATTGATTTCCACTGAGGTGTCAGTTACTTAGCACTATTTCCTTCCTTCTTTCCTCCCTTTGGTTCTTTTCCTTCTTGTTTATCTTGGTGCACCTGCTCATTTGCTACACTTTACATTCACGTAGGTCTTCCCCCCCTTTATATAGTCTCCCAAGACACCCAATCTCAAGATATCCCTTACCTTTTAAGTTACACCCTTTTTCTTCCCAAGTCATCATTACTACACCTTGAATTATCCCTTTGATTTATCTTTCAATTCTAATTTCTGTTTCCTTCCAATCCCAAGTCTCCAAATTTCATCTCCATGTGACTTTAGGATAAGAATCTATTATGACAATTATCGCTCTTTTCCAAGGCCAATCTCATTCCTCCAAGTATGCCATCATATGACTTTAGGTTAAAAGTTCATTATTATCTCTTTCCCAAAGCCAATCTCATTCCTTTAAGTATGCCACCGTATGACTTTAGGTTAAAGGTTCATTATTATCTCTTTTCCAAAGCCAATCTCATTCCTCCAAGTATGCCACCATATGACTTTAGGTTAAAAGTTCATTATTATCTCTTTTCCAAAGCCAATCTCATTCCTCCAAGTATGCCACCATATGACTTTAGGTTAAAAGTTCATTATTATCTATTTTCCAAAGCCAATCTCATTCCTCCAAGTATGCCACCATATGACTTTAGGTTAAAGGTTCATTATTATCTCTTTTCAAAAGCCAATCTCATTCCTCCAAGTATGTCACCATATGACTTTAGGTTAAATTCACATTTAGCTTTAACAAGTTGTAGCATTAGCACCTAGGCCTGGTTCCTTCTTTCCCTTATTTCGTTAACGCCTGAGATCCACTTCTGTTAACATTCTAACCTTTTCCCTAGGTGCGTCTAGCCCCTTTACGCATTCACAATTTAATAGAACTAAAGGTGTCACTCATTCCCCTTGAATCAAAATGCCATTCACTTTATTACAACATCCAAGCTTTACATCAAATTTTGGGGTATTACACTATCTCTCTTGGTGGGTCTCTGGGGGACGTAAGTGTTCTTGCATAGTTTTGAGTGCACTTAGAGTGGAGGTGACTTCATTTGTAAGTTTGCAACATGGGGGAAAGTGGTGTGTTTTCGAGAGGACATTCTACAGGAAGGTTATCGTCTCCCATAAAGCCTTGGTGCTCTCATCATGTTGTTGTTTCAATGCTTCATACTCGCTGAGAGGAATAGTTTTAGAATTATTCTTAAAGCTCTAAGAGTCTCTCCTAAGAAGGTCTCTTAGGATCTTAGATTTAGAAAGTTATCGACGTCATAACCCTCCTTACTATGTTTGTTTCTGGTGGCTTGAGATCTTATGTAAATCATGGTGAACTTTTTTAGCTTTTCGGTTAAATTCCCACAAACTGCACCAATTGTTATTGCTTAAACACAACAACAGAATTTCTAGTTGAGAAATTTGTCTTGAACTCATCATAATTTTACAAGACAACAATCGATTAAAGGGCACAAGGCATTCTTAGGGCAAACACTTCGATAATTAAGTCAAACATTTGAGATCACAAAGTAATGTTATATAGGTCTTGAATTAATGTTAGAGATGTACCTTTTTGGAATATGGGTTCACTTATTTATAAGGGAGTTCAGAGGGTATGTGATAAACATCCTTGTTATTCCTAGATCAAATAGGATTTGTACTCTTATGGATAAGTCTTATCCCTTGTGAGATTCCTAGAGGGATTTGGACTCTTAGATATCTCCACGTCTCCCGTTTCTTCTTTCCTATTCCTGTTGCAAGACTATTCTAGGAGAATCTCCCGAAGATCCCTTAGTTAGGAAGGTCTCTTGAGCCTAGTTGCGATGGTCTTCTTTGGTCCTTTCGGTCTTCATTTCCTTGGTCTTGGGCTTTTGTTCTTAGGTTGTGAGCCATGACACATCAAAGAAAAATAGAGGTAGAAGCAAGGCATACTATTATCTCTCATCTCTACCTTTTGGTCCATATCTATATATCTAAAATTTTAACTCAAAATAAAAATCAACAAGTTTTTGTTGTGTTTCCTCCAAATCATCTTAAGCACCAAGCAACTGTAACAAATTTCTAATGGATTGATTTGTAAATATGGATAGTATTTATTTTATCTTTTTGACGATGTTAGCGAAGATCACTAAGTATTCTAATGTCAAATGCCTATGAGGGAGGGGTTTTTATCCCTCGATATAGTCTTCAATGATCAAGTTAATACATAAAGAGTAAAAGATAAATAGCAACAAGTTTTTGAAGTCAAATGTCTTTAGTTATTGAGGCCTTATTCATTATATAGATTGAGTTTGCAATGACTAAATGAGAATCATCTTAGCCAAAGCCCCTAGTTGAGATTTTCAAACTCTTGGTAGGATCTTTTAAGCATAGACCATTTCATTTGGTACCAAAGAAACTAATAGGTCATATGCCACACTCTAACTAGCATGACATGTGACACACTTTCACTAGTATAACACACGACATTCTAGGTTATTCCTAGGATAGGGTATTGTAGATAGATATATAAATTAGTATAATTTCCCACATGCTTGCATTTAATTAGGCTTTCAAACTAATCAATCCATCATAAGTACAATTTGATATAGACGAATAATTATGACCTTTTCATGGCTCTACGAGGAAACGTTCCCTGAGCAAGACTAAGCTAGCAGGCATGGGTATTTAATTATTAATTTATTCATAAGGTAAGTGCCAGAATGTTGTAGTTTCAATTTATTGAACGAAATTAATGTTGTTATTGCCTAGATACAACAATAAATTTATTTAACTCGAAACATTATCGTCAAGCCGCTTAAGCCTGCAAGAAAGAAATAGTCAGAGGGTGCAAGGAGGTTCCCACTCAAAGACTCTAATACTTGAATTAGACACTGAAGATTTACGAAGGTTGGATTGAAATTAGTATTAGAGGCGTACCTTTTCAGGAATAAGTGTTTTCCTACTTATAGAGGAGTATGGAATAGTTCGAAGTAATCTGGGATTAAGATTTCACAAATAACTTTTATCTTGATATTTTGGTAGCCATTAGGATTAGAGTTTTTTATGGATGATGTTTATGTTAGTGTTAGTGCCCTAAATGTTAGATTTACACTACATGTGATGTATGTGTTTTGCATGAATGATGTAATCTTGTTACATATATAATTTTATATATAAGGTCATATCTTCATTCATACTCTCTGTTTCATTTATGAATGAGTCCTTGGATTTTCTGGTAGAAATCTGATTCTTTAGAGTTAAGAATTATATGATACAGATTTCTAGTTCAGGTTTTCTTAAAGGAATAACTAGTCTTGAGTGTTATCAAAAGGGGAATATGATTTATCCAAGATGGACCAGCATGTGTGCTACTACCATTATTTAGCATTAGATGCTAATGAGTATGGGTGGTAAGTCATATACCATCTTACATGAGATGCAGATAATAAACATGTGGGTGGGTGTTAGTTGAACATCTACTGAATGTGATGCCTACGATAAATCACATGGCTTAAGGATTAATGATCTATTGTTGATCCTTGATTGTGTATCTGGTCCTCTGATCGAAGGCGATAGAGTTGTCTCATGCATCGGTAAGAATGCCCTCTGTGTGATCTTCAAGAAGTGGTGTATGGAGACAGATATTCACTAATGAGATCCATTGTACTCCATCAGATGGGGGTGAACATCTTATGTGGTCTTAGTTGATTGTGGATAGTAAACCCCTAGCTAGGGTGAGTATGATCAGTAAGGTGTTACTGATGTCAGAATTTGTGCCGAGATGCTACCTCGATCACATCATACTAGATCTGACATAGTCATCAAGTCTTGTGAGTTTAATCAGTCCATGACTCTCACTCAGTCGGGATGTTATTCAGTGGAAGGATTAAAGTGCACAGTAATTGAAGAACCTTAACAGGTTCATCTAAAGTTTAGACCTCATTGCCGTTAGGATAATCTTGAGTCCTAGCAAGGCGATACACAAAATCTTTTAGGATGCTCTAGGGATTTGGAGAGATCATCTTAGTAGGTTAAAGCAGTCGATCGGCGTCAAGGAGTTGACATGTCTTGATTACTACATGTCTATGAACCTAGAAAGTCATACGCATACCGAGTATTGTGCTAATTAGTGGTCCATTATTGTAAGCGTGTTCCTTTTCATTAAAGTGTTAATGTTGCTAATTGCGATTGAGTGTTATCTAGTAAGATCCAATCGTATGGGAGACCGCTAAGTGTTAGTGGGGCATACTGTTAAGAGTTAACGGGGCCTTGGTTTCACTAAGTGTTAGTGAAAATGCTATCAAGTGTTAATAGCAGGGCAAAGTGCAATATATATATGTTTCATAGTGGATATTGGGGTTGGTTGACCGGTGCTTAAAAGGACGTCGATTGTTTCCTCATGGAAATTAACCATTTCTGCTAGGCATAGCCTTCCGTGAAGTACGTATATGGAGATGGTGGAGAGGGCGTTTGCACATCTGGAAGATTGGAGAAGCTAGGAGAGAATTCCAGAGCTCTCTCTCAGCGGCTTCTTCTTCCTCCTTGTTGCCTCTCCTTCAACCACCATTGTTGCAAGCTTGAGGTTGGTCCTTGCTCCCAATTTCTTGTTGTTTACTTCTCCTTCTTGGGTCTTTGTTGTTAGATAGCTTCTTGCAACCCTTGGGACCCGTCCAACTTAAGGTCACCTTCTCCAAGAGGTTTCTAGTCATGCTCTGGGGAAGGGTTCGCTGGCAGCTCAGACGTGGATGAACTAGGACCTCTTTGCTTAAGCAATCGGGTTTGTCACCCAATTTGCAGGTTCTTGGGAGTAGCTTCGTGTTAGCTTCTTGGACAACTAACAATGGCAAATCTTCCAAGAGCTATTTCAAAAATCCCCTTATTGATGGTCATGCAAGGGTCGTTTTGCTTTCGCTATTTGTTTTGGTTTTGAAAAGTTTCAAAAGCCGGTGTTCTTTGCATGGACCCACCAAGTGTTGCTTTTTCGGGTCTCACCCTTTTAATTTATCCCAATATTTCAAAATCCTTTTAGAATTAGAATTCTTTATGAACAATTTCTTATCATTTTCTTAGACTATTCGGAGGAATTTTTGAATATCGAAGATATCTAGTTTGTGCATTATGTGGTACCTCCCCCCCTTCCTCCCCGAATTTATGGGAAAATTTATGCCTTTTAGCTCAAAGAATTATTTTGGGCTTTTTTGTCTTTTAATGAGCTTTTGACTATGGCACAACAAATGTACATACTACAAAAATGCACCTAATAGAAATGGATGGGAACAAGGGTGGGACCAAGTTATAAGGAATCTTCAATATTATTATAACCGAAATAATTGAACTAATCGAAGTTACAAAATGATGTCATTTCTTGTCTAGAATAAAAGAAAAAGAAAATAATAACCAAAGAACCAAATCGATCATTTAGTCGCCTTCCTCTTCACCTTCGGCCCTTCCATTTCCCTTTGTCTCTCGTCGTCATCTCCGACCAATCCCAAGTTACTAATGGCCAACCCTTCCTCTCTACCTTTGACGCTGATGACAATCAACCCTATTTCCATCGCTACCATCATCTCTCTCTCCCTCTAACTATGTCCTCACACTGCAAGCCACTAGCTCTATCACATGATTCACACTATCGTGCTCGCCCATGATGAAACCTCGGAACCATCCTCGCCTCAAATGCTACCCTATTTCCTTCAGCAATTTACAACATATGCGCTTCGACCCCTTTGGTAAGCTTTTCAGTGACCTTCTTAGTTTTCTAGTATATACACACATATGAATGGGGTGCATATTATGGACATTAAAACCTAGATCTATTAAAATCTAACTATTACATCCTTTTGATTTTTGAGTATGTGAATTGCTGAGCCAAATCTAATCTGATGATCAGTTCTGATCATTGGAATCCACCATGGATAGTGGCTGGTGATGTTTTTCTAAAAAATGCAAGTTTTGACAATAAAATTTATTTTAGATCTACCAAAAATCAACCATTGGATCAAACTCTTTTTAGATATATGAACCACTGCAGTTCGGGGATTTTGATGACTGGTTCTAATCATTGGAATCTCCAGCAGACTCGGTGGCTAACGACAATAGTAAGACCGAAAATTATTTCAGTTTATTCAATTTTTTTTTGGTTTGTTCAGTTTATTCGGTTAGTTCAATTTTCATAAAATTTGTTTCATTTTTTTTATTTTTGGTTAGTTTGGTTTTTTAGTTTGTTCGATTCAATTTTTTATAGTTGTTTGGTTTTTTCAATTATTAGATTTACCGAATCGACTATTTGCACACCATACTTGATTGAAATCTGCCAACTCACCTCCAAAGTCCTTGACAAGAAAGTTGGAGCAGAAAAGATTGATAAATACAATTAAAAACTCCAAAAGGAGTGGAAACTTTGTTACCTGTTACACATCACCTCAAAAAATAGAAGATAATTCCTCCTTTTTAGGTATGTCAAAAATTCTACAGTAACTTTCAACATACTCTTCTAGCTTTCGATTAAGCTAACGTAAGGATTGGAAGGCTCGCGTAGAAGATATACTGTGCTTTCTTGTCTTCTGTTTTGTAGACTCTCGAAGGCTTGGAGGTGATTTCCCAATTATAAATATTATAGTTGTATTTCGGTAACAACACTACTAAAAAAAAGTTATATCACTAAATCATGTTCTTAACATTTTTTTTTATCAAAAGTCTTTAATTAAAAACGTAGTTACATAAAATTTAAACAAGAATATATACTTCCATTATTAGATGCAATTCAATCTCTATTTCCACCTCAAGAACGTCTTTGTTAGTAATCATGCATTGGTGTTGCAATAACTTTCCTAACTTCAACCTCTTTATTGAGACACATTAATTTGAATTGTTTCATACTGAACATCAAGATCATGTTCCTTTGGAACCTCTAATCCTTCTACTCCGTACATGAGAAACAATCTATGAAGCCTATCCTGTGCTATTTCAAATCGTGTAACATACTTACATACTTCTAGAATCACTACTTGGCATCTAAGTAGATACTTTCACATTGATTTCAAATCGGGAAATTGTTATGGTAATTAAAGAAAAATGATATAATATAATTGAGGAAAGACAAAATAAGAATATGGAATATGTTAGGAAAGGCGTTTCTAGGAAACTATCTTTAGGATAATAATTTCCCCGCTAGGTGCAAATTGTTTATGGAAATTCTAACCCCATGATGCAATGCCTAACTTTAAGAAATCAAAATTGCACTTTTTGGTTTCTTCTATCACCAAAAACTCAACCCAACAATGAGAGAAAATAGAGAGATAGATAAGAGCAATTGAATGAAGAAGTATAGATGGCTTATTTTATACCTTTGCACCCCAAATGTCTACACTATTTATAGACATCGAATGGGTGCTACCAATAGACATCAAAATATTAAAAATCAAAACTTATTTTGAAAGATCATATCTATTAAAAATAGACTCATCCATTGGAGAAATCACAACCTTACAATTTAAAGACATACCCTTTAAATTAAATGTCACATTGGTTCATTTTTTGGTCGTTGCCTTTCCAACCTCTAGACCAAAAGTCAACTTCCAGTGCCAAATTTCAACTTTCACAAGCCTTTAGTCGACCCAACTGAGAACCTTTTTTTTTTTTTTTTTTTTTGCAGAGTCAATCCAACTGAGAGCCATCCTTGGACAGTCGATTCATATTTGAACAACAGTCGATTTCCAATACATGAAAGTCGACTTTCACTTTAAATACTTCAAAAAATATAAAACTAACAAGAATATTATTATTAGATAATACTAAGATACACACTTATATATAACAATTCCCTGGTTATTATCTAATAATAATACCAACAAAGTAGAATAAAAATGAGAAAACACAAATTGAAAGATATTGGGTATTTGTGTAACACATAACTAAAGGTGGCCAAGGCTTGAACCTTTAGAATGAACATGAATATAACATTCACATTCATCCTACACACGAATTCTTCACAAATTGAAAGATATTGGGTATTTGTGTAACACATAACTAAAGGTGGCCAAGGCTTGAACCTTTAGAATGAACATGAATATAACATTCACATTCATCCTACACACGAATTCTTTGATTCTTCAATGGCAACACATATTTTTTAATGGGCCTTGCATTTTATCATGGATTTCACAAAAATCCTTAAAAAATGGCCTCTCATTTTCCTACTTGCATAGGTAATATCATGCAGTCTCATAAGAAGTGTCCACAACCACTTTATCACTCCATTGTAAGCCATGATAGCTGTTAAGAACTAAGTTCAACCTTCTCGTTGGGGAAAATCAAAAGTGCATATAGCCAACACATGAGACATTAGAGGTGTCATGACCCATTCCCAGATTTTCCCACTAGCATAGGAAGTCCGAGAGAAGGTCCATTGAAAATGGATACAAATACACAAAATTTTCAAAGAAATTGCTTTTCCGAATTTTCTCACTAATAATAAGAGCCAAAATAAATTACATAACATTCATTTCACCATCATCTTGGCTTATCGCCCATATATTTTCAAAATAAAAGAACACTAAGGCTTTAAAACAAAATGAACCCTCCATTTCTTGCCCTCAACATTTCACCCATGGATGTTGAATTCGAGACATCTCTATACACATCTAACCAGATCTCACCCCAAAATATCTATCTTCCATTCCTTGGAATGACAAAAGAAACAACGTGAGCCACAAGGCTTAGCAAGTATATAGCAAAGGGAAGTATCCATAAAATGATATATGAAGGTATGAATAACTCAGAGCCAAAGAAAATCATTACCTGGCATCTAGACAATTATTGGGTTCATGCCTTCTAGTATGGGCAACAACATCCTCAAAGGAATACATTTTCTTATGTTTCATCAACACACATTCTTCAAAGTGAGCCATAAGGCTCGGGAAGTTGATCACCCTAAAATATACTGCAAGTGTACAGGTCGAACAAGTAATATAATAGTAAGTAAGAATATCATTCCCATGAGAAAATATTTCAAATACCAAATTTTTAAACTTTATTTATTATTTAGACAATAAAAATTTCAAATTTAATAAAGAACAGGAAAGAAAAAATAAATTAATTAATTAAATTAATAAAATAAGATTAATTTGGAAGGCAAGTTGAAACAAAGAAAAAAGTGGATTTTAATAACTAAGGCACATGTATGAACCTAACTATGCAATGCAAATCATATGTTTTTATGTGAATAAATTGGTAAACTGAGTATGTAATGACGAAATCTCCTAACGCATTCATTACCCTATTTCTAGGTTATAACGAATCTATTCTCTTTCAATAACTTTCTATATTTCTATGAAAGTTTAACCAAATGAAAACGCATTACAATTTGTGAAATTCCTAGCGTATCGCTAAAAGTCGCACAAAGAAACCGAATTCTATTTCTAGTCTGTTTTACTTTATGGTGTATGGTACCTACGATGCAATCCCTAAACTATCTTCCTCAAAATTAGACATCAAATCATGTAAATAGTGGCCAATTATTCACAAGCATTAAATCCAATACCACACAACTCAACATAACTCATTTTATTCAATCACATAAAATCATAAAAAATGTATCATCATAGTTTCGGCCAATACATAGCCTTAGTTTAATAAATTAGTTCATGACATAATTAATTAAAATCCAAAGTAGCAGTGAAACCATTAAGAGAATAAATTAAATTAAGGCAGAAGAAGAAAGAAGCTCAGTTAATAGATTTACGTTGCCCACATCCCCACTACGTTTGCCTGCACTGCTGAGTCCACCAGAGCCTCAATCTCCAATCTTCCTTAACTCCCTGTGCTCCAATCTATGCCTTCTAGTTTCGCCGCAAGTCTTCCTATACGCCGCAGTCACCTCCCAAGTCTCTGCCCTGCCAAATCTCCCTTGCGTTCTCTAATTCTGCCGCCTCCCAAGTTCTGCCAAAAAAATCCCCTCCTTATTATTATTATTATTATTATTATTATTATTATTATTATTATTATATATATGTTTTGCGCAGAGACCTTAAGACTCCACATTCCACTTATAATATTATAATATTATTATATTTAAAACTTTATGCCCTAACCCATCTCTGCAACTTCACGTAACTTTAATAATAATAATATATACTATAATATTTAATATTTAATATTATATTAACTTTAATTATATTATAATATTTATTTTTTATTTAAATTGTAATATTAATTTTATAATATCTTTTCTTTTTTTATTTTTTATTTTTATTTTTTTTAACTCAAACTTCAAGTAATATTCTTGCAAAATAACAAGAATTACTAAAAATTAAATATATATAAAATAAATTCAAAATATTAGACAATTATAGATAAAACACTTATAAAATACTTAAAACACTACTCAATTATGACCAATAAATGTGTGAATAAATTCTCACATCAAATACCCCCAAACTTGAATTATTGCTTGTCCTCAAGCAAAGAAAATAAATTATATACTCAAACATAAAACTTATGGTTTGAATCATTTATCACATTCAAATCCTTTATTATGCCCACATTTAAATCCTCAATTCAAAATGTAACAATAGCAAATAAAGGAAACTAAGCATACTTACGTTCCTCTGTTCAAGAATCCATACAAAATTTTAAACTCAATTATGCTTTGTATGTAACCCGCACGATCGAATAGTGCAACAACTACTCTTGCAACCATCCCTTCTCACTAATATAAACAAATGTAGCAAAGTAGGGTTCCTTTTTTCTTCTTTCTCTTTCTTTCTTTCTTTTTTTTTTTTTCTCTTTTTGTTTTCTCTTTTTTTTTCTTTTTTTTTTCTAATTGAACGAGTGCATTTTATGCTCCATCTCATTTTTTCTTTTCTTTTTCTTTTTTTTTAACTAAATGAGTGCATTTTATGCTCCATCTCACTCAACATTATTCACCCTATTTACTTAAACCCTGTTTAGGCCTAGCTCAGAAGGAAAAGTCACAAGAAAAGCATTGCATTTATCTTTCATGCATAGTCATACAACTCACACAACTTCACAAAGAACATGAACTTCAATGATCTTAGAACCCAAGTATGCTTAATCTTGCTTTATAAGATATTGCTTATTCCAAATCAAAGACTCAATGTTAAACAAATAAAGAACCCAAATGCAAATTATGATTCAAAATAACAAGTTCTGCTTATTTTATCTTTCACAATTTTTTTTTTTTTTTTAGTTTAGGGGTTGGCCAAATATGCACCTGATAGCAAAACAAATAGCATATATCAACAATTAATAATTCCACCCCCCCCCCCCCAAACTTATTTAACACATTGTCCTCAATGTGAAAGACAGACGAAAAATGAATACTCCCCTGGCCACATAATTGAACACTACAAATACCCATGTCAGGCTAAACTAAATTAGTTTTATTTTCCTTTCTTTTGAACCTGCACAACATCACAAGTATGGGTAATTGGCCATATTTATTCAACAAAACTAAATGAAATAATAAAAAGAAAAAAAAAACTTGGAAACAAAAAGGAAAAAGTGCTTGGGTTGCCTCCCAAGAAACGCTTGTTTATAGTCATTAGCTTGACTAGGTTTCCATCTTCAGGGAGGCTTGAATCCTTCTTCTATCAAAATTTTGTGCATACCAGTTGATGGACTTATTCCTTGAATGTTAGCAACTTTCCATCCAATCCCCTCCTTTTGCTTTCTAAGCACCATTATCAATTTTTCCTTTTCACGACTTGGCGGTTTGGTTTTTGAAGAAGGAGAAGAGACATCCAAAAGTAGCAAGTTGTCTCTTTTGGATGGATAACCTTTATATAAAAGAAATTCAAAATACTAGACAATTACAGATAAAACACATATAAAATACTTAAAACACTACTCAATTATGACCAATAAATGTGTGAATAAATTCCGACATCATAAGTATACATATATAATAACAGAAACATGAATGAAGGGATGGATAATAGAAATAGAGTACACCCGACTTCCTAATACAATTAAACCCCATCATTCAATTCCCATTATTAATACGAATTGATAATGTGGTGGCCGATCACCTTCATCTGCCTTGAACCAAGTACCTGCAATGGAGTCCAGGACTTGCTCCCCTAGGATCACTCTGACGTTCAGGTCAAATTACCAAATTAACACCAGCTTAAAGTATGCAGTTTCGAACTTAGAGAAAGAAAAGATCGGATCCCCTACCCATTGTTGATCCTCTTCCTTTTATCCTCCTGCCAAGGTAAGGATTCTCTTCCAAATCGCCAGGATCCCTATTCCGTTCTTCACGGAGATGGGATCTTACCAATATGGATTCCATAATTGTTTCTGAGGAGCTCAGGGCAATTCCTATCTCCATGATTCTCAGTGTGATGGTTGATCTCTAGGAATTTGGAGAATCTCTGCAAAGTAACGGGCTAGATGGTGCAATGGGGTGCATCAGCCACGTGTCCTTTCTAGGCTTTAGTAGGATGACTTCAGGGGAGCGGCTTCCTACCGGGCACGTGTCATCGTTGCTAATGGCTATATTCCTGGGGTATTGGAATAATTATGGACCCGAGGGTATTTTCCCTTATCACCAATCCATACCATCATGATTATGGATTTATGCAACATTTCATTTCCAATAATAACATAGACTTCCATACATTGCATTAGCTCACACGGCCTTTCATATACATGGATCACCTCAACACTCAAAGCCATTCATTCACATGCATGAATGCATATATATATATATATATATAAATCAATTTGCCACTCATTGGCTTGAGCATCGCCTACTGGGCTATATGACAACATCACCCGCGTCAGGCACTCCATAGGATATCCTTTCTTTCCTCATATGCGGAACATATCCGTCGTGCCAAAATAATAGTAATAGGGGCACAAATTATAATGTTATGCAATGCTCATGGGATCTCACATAAGTATAACATACATGCTCCATTATAGAAATGTACACCTCGTGAACATCATGCACATTTAAAAATTTTAATAATATTTTCACTCATGTGCCCATGCATGCACATATTCATATCTTCAATCACATCCTAGCATTTTGGAGGGTTGAGTGATGCTAGAGGAAGCAATTAATAACAACTTAAATCAACAATCATGCTTAATTTGGATTGAGGAAAGCCTTGACCAACTCAAATCATAACCAAAGTATATGACATTATATATCAAATTGAATCCCTTGAACTCTAGTTTATGACACTTCAAATGGATCTCAATTTCGACTTCTATATCAAAATTTATGGTCAATATAGCGCAACATGCGCAGTGTTGAAAAAAAAAGAATAGTCGACTAATAGAAGGGAATAGTCAACTAATGGAAGGAATAGTTGACTTTTGGAAGGAATAGTCGACTTTTGTTAGTCAACTAAGGAAATGTTTAGTCGACTGAGCAAATTGATTTGTCAATTGGGCTGAGGGCTGGCACCAAAATCTGAGAAAATAGACCTCTGTTAAGTTGACTAAACCCCAAAATTAGTCGACTCAACGCACATAGAAAGCACAAAATGACCTCAAAACACCCCAAAAAAATCACCACTAGCTTCCTAACCCACAAATGTCATTCCTTAAATGAAAATAGGGTGAACAAGCCCCAACAAGACTAACACAAAGACCTAACACAAACTTTGACATAACATACGGTTTGAAGAAAATATATAACCGATACCAAAAATATTTTTTATCAAGGAGGGGACCAAGAGTCATGAAACATTTCGACATCACAATGGAAAATAAGGAAAACTTGCACAAAATAAAATAAGATTGCAAGAAGAACTTGCCTTAAATGGTGCAACTCCAAGAAGATGAAAGACAGTCCAAAATCTGCAAATCTTCGCTTGAAACACCAACCAAGAGAAACGAAATGGAGAAAATAAAAGAAGGAAATGGAGAAGAAGAAGAAGAAGAAGAAGAAGAAGAAGAAGAAGAGATGCATGAGAGGAAGAGAAAGAGAGAATGGAGAGAGAAGAAGAAGTGATTGGGAAGCAAGAAGGAATGGGGGGAGATGGGTTGTCGTCCCACTCTAACCACCCGATTCTTTTGAAATTCCAATTATGCCCTCCACTACACACACACACTACCTAAATATCCATGCCCCATATGGTCACTTCTCATCTCATTTTCATTTCTTTTCCCTTTATTTAATTAAATCTCACATTATATACACGGGCCTAAGCCCAAATCAAAAATCCACTCATATTGGGCCCAAGCTCATTTAGCCTATAACTTTGGACTCTCCCACACATTTTAAACTCCATTTGTGAGGCTTACAAATTTTACTTTCACTTACATTTATCATCCCACACAATTATCATGTTCATTAATTGCCTTATATCAACACATAAATTATTTCCACAATTAATTGAGGTAAAAATTCAAATACCCAAAATAACTTATCAATACGACTAGACACACTAACGGGTCACTTTACAAGAGGAATAGGGCTTACGGATATTCATTTCACCCTACTATTCCTTAACATATTATGCACTTCAAATGTAACCTCAGGATTAACATTTTAAGGATAGTTCTTGATTAAATTGCCTTTGAACTTTTGTACACATGAATTTTCAATAATAACCAACATTCATATGAAAGATTCAAACAAGACTACCTCTTTAAATTGGTAATAGTCCCATGTTCCTCATGGCTTTTAAAATTTTATCACCTAACAAAGGTTTTGTAAGAGGATCTGCAAGCATTTGATCTATTAAAAGATACTCAATGAATACTTTACCTTTTTAAACAAGACTTCTTACATGATTGTATCTCATTACAATGTGTTTACTATTGCCAAACATCCTCTTATTTTTAGTATTATGTATTGCAGCTTGATCATCACAATATAAAGTAATAGATCCTCTAGAAGACTTAATAAATGGAATACATCTCATAAATCTCTTAATCCACAAAAAATCTTTGCTAGCAAGAGACATGGCAATAAATTCATATTCCATTGATGATAATTCAACACAAGATTGTTTCTTAGATGACCATGAAACTATAGCTCCTCCTATAGTAAATAACCAACCACTAGTGGACTTAGAATTTCTTCTATCGGAAGTCCAATTAACATCACTACAGCATTCCAAAATAGAAGAAGTATGTTTGTAATGTAGTCCAAAACTGTGTTTTAAATATCTCATTAATTTATTAATGGCTCTTTAATGTTCACTACTTCGATTACTAGTGAATCTATTAAGTAAGCCTACAAATTACAATTCATAGCATACATCAAGCTACCAATTATTTTAGCATATTCTTCTTGATTTATAGGATCACCATCATTTGGTATCAAGTTACTATGAGGATAATAGGAGTTCTACTAGGCTTGAAATCAAAATAATGAAACTTCCTAAGCATTTTCTCAATATAATATGATTGAGTAAGAATATACTTATTTTCTCTTCTAATCACTTTTATTCCTAATATCACATCAACATGACCTAAATCTTTGATGTCAAATATTTGCATAAGAAAACGCTTTGTTTCATTAACACAATCTATACTAGATCCAAAGATTAAAAAATCATCAACATAAAAAGTTATCAAGACTTTATAATCATTTGTGCATTTAAAGAAAACACAACTTTCTACTTTGCTACATTTAAAACCAATAAACCAATAGACTTAATCATTTTCTTAAACTTTCTATACCAGAATTTCTTGGATCTTTATTTACAACCAACTAATAACTCAAACGCAAGGGCTGGAATTTTTTCCCATTAAGGTACAACAACATAAGCAAATTAAATACAAATACACATCTTAGGGGCATTTCCTTACATAATAAAGCATCGATCAATCCTATACAACATATACATTATCTGAGCCCCTGATCATAACTCACACCCCAAATATCTTTTCGACTGGGATTGCCCTGTACACATGGAATCCAAAGAAAAGATCAACAATAGCCCAAGAAACCATTCCTGAGTACCATTCTTCTCAAACCTAGAATTATGGTAAAACAAAGTGAACTATAAAGCTCAGCAAGCATAACAGAAGTGATATGGTAAGGTTGAGAATAAATCCCACACTAAATACCACCCATCAAATGTCGTGATGGAAATCAAAGTGCCATGCCATGCCATGCATTACAACATTCAACCATCAACATAAATAAATAAACCACCAATGCACATACTAGCAGTTATTGGGGCCCATGTAAGAAATGCACAACCTGGCACCCAAGTCCCAATAAACAAACCTGCCGCAGCCACAAACTGGCTAGCATAAGTCTGATGTTGCACTTTTTTGTATATTAGTTTTGATGATGAAAAACATCTATTAGCTTAATCCCTAAGTCATGAGTCAAGTATGTGGTTTTTAACATATATCAATTTCAATATCAAGTATTATTTTGTTCAAATGAAAACCAAGTTAAGTTCATTTTTATACATATGGAAATTTTCAAAAGCAATTATTATGATTTCAAAGAATCTCCTAAAGTGTTTTTCAAAACTAGCCTTGAAATCGTTGGTCAAAATAATTCTAAGGCAAAAGACCAATTAGAACATGTTTTTGAAAATGTGTTCATTTTGAAAAACTATCTCCCGATATTTTGATATCTAATATCCATTAGTGTTAAAATGATTTTTAATGAATTTTTCATTAAATAGAAAGTATGTATTTTGGTAGTGGTAATATTGCCAAATCTTGAGTTTGTTCTAAAACCTAAATTCTACTTTCTTATTCTTATTGATTTTGTTTTTTGTAGATATTTTTATTTAATCCAAATAGGGGAGACTTCATTATTTACATTTATGTATTAAAGTAAATGTCCACAGTTTCTTTACTTAAACTAAAGAAATGTAAATATGTTGTGATGTATACATGTTGTGGATTGTGTTGTCATGCAAATGTTTCTGAAAATCTATCATGTTTCTATGCATGTTTCGAAACCCCTTTTGAAAAGGTTTTCAATGTTTTCAGTATATGCTATTTCGAAACATGTATGCAATGTATGTGTTTTCAAATTAGGTTAGTGTATTTCTATGATGTTTCGAAATCTACTTTTCTATCTTGTCTCTAATGGCTAGATTTCTATCTCTTGATATAAATAACAGGTATTTGAAGACAAGAATAGATTGATTAAGGGATAACAAGACACAACAAGAGAGTACACTCAAGATACACACACTCAAGAACAAGTGGTGATCAAAATGTTTGATTGAGCTTTCAAAAAAGATCCACACACATCTTTCTCTTGTGCATTAAAAGTGAGAAGAAAAAGAAAGCTAAAACAAGAAGTCTCATCCTTCTATCTCTCCTCATCTTAAGCTAGTACAAAGGTTTGTAAATCCTCCGGTAAGGTATTTATTGCTCATTGGCTTGTAAAAGATAAAACGTTATTTATCTTGTAAATGTTGTGAAGGTTTCAGTTTAGCCTAAAACTCATTATGGTGTAAAGGTTAGAGTTGAGCCTTAAAACTCATTTGGTGTAAGGTTTGAGTTAAATCCATAAAAACTCACTTGGTTCTAGGTTTGAGTTGAGCCCATAAAAACTCACTTTGTAAGGTTTTAGGGTGAACCGTGGTAAAACCCTTGTTGTGGTTGATCACTACTAAAAGTGATTGGAATTGAAAATCCTTCAAGTGAGTAAGCTTAAAGGGAGTGGATTAGGCGGGGTGCCGAACCACTATATATCTTATGTGCAGCTGATCTTTCATTTTTTCTTATTGTTACTGCTTATTGCTCATGCTTTCATAAGTTTTTTTTATCAAAGACTAAAATAGTTTTCTTGAGCATAAACTTATACATATTCATATAAGCATATCGTTGATATACAAAGACCTTTGGTATATTCTTACTTATGTAAATCATCTTTAGCAAAGATCATTATTTTGAAATACAAGCTAAAGGATTTCGAATCAAGTAAATTAGAAAATTATATTTCAAAACTAACAAAACTAGTGAGGTATATTTCGAAACCTACTTAACAGAAAGTCTTATTTTGAAATATAACACTTATATTTCAAAACCTAGTATTCTATCATCAATCAAAGTTTTAAATTATCAAAAATTTATTCAAATACCAATTCACCCCCCCTCTTGGGATATATTTGCCATCATTAGGAACCAACAAAGTCATATGAGCTCGAGACCATGGCTAGCATAGATCATGTGAGCTTGAGGGCCTGGCTAGCAAAGATATATGAGCCCGAGGCCTTGGCTAGCAAAGATATATGAGCTCGAGGCCCTAGCTAGCAAAGATATATAATATTGTAACCATGCAATGCAACCAATAATAAGTGCAATGGCTTCTGCAACATTAACATGATGACAAGACCCCCATAAGCCAAGCATCAGGCCATCCTACGCCCACGTAGGAATTCACACAAGCGAATCCTCTAAATGCATATGCTCGCCTAACATACACTAGTCAGCACTTAGCAAGCCAACCGTGTTATGCCAATGCTCACACGCCCAACAAATACAGGCATGATTCCTAGCCCTATGCACTGTAATACCATGCAATATGTAACATAATGGTAGAGTCAGTCAACAATGATCAAGCACCGGTCGACAAACTGTGACTAAGGATCAACCTCGATCGACGGTTCACTCCTATATCACCAAATAGTTAACATGTAACCTCACCGATCGACAGCTCATGCCTCTTGTTATCAAGACTCACACTCGCGAGAAACCATAACAACAAATAAATCCTGCCAATCTCTAAGAACCTAGCCTCGATTCAGGTTCAACAACATTCCCAAAGAAATAGGGGCGACACAATACCCCGTAGGCACACAACAAATAAAACCCCAGCAAGTCTCATATTTAATTTAAATTAATTCATACTAATAAAATCCTTGATTCATATAATTAATATGCGAAACCGAATCGAATTAAGGAAAGGCATGGAATTCATAAAACGGAAGGAGCTCACAAAGGAAGTAGGGTGCTTGCCTTTATTTAGCAGATTTCAGCGTTGTTATGCCCCACACGTTGTTATTTCAGTACACGGTGCAAATTAATATAACCTCCCAAAGTTAACCAAATCGCTCCCAAAATTAAATTCTAACCGTACAGAATAATTAAAACATGTTGCTCTACTTACCTGGCTATTTAAACTTAGATTAAACCAAGTTTAATCTTGAATTTCTCCTCAAAATAACCCTTACGCGCCACTTCCTCTTTTCTAATTTTCCTTCCTTCGTTTGTTGCTTAAACCATGCCATTTACACACTGTTCTCGGCCTTAAAAGGAAAAAAGAAAAAGGCTATCAGAAGCTGTCGTGTGGCAGTGCAGGCGTACACCATCACCCTGCCTAAAACAACGCCATTTTGGGCGAGGTTTTGGCTAAAAATTCAGCCAAAATTCCCTCCAGCGCGTGTACCAGGCCAGCTTGGAACCCACGACCTAACCTTCCTCTCGAGCGCCTGCCAACCACGCCAACTGCTTCTTCAACATTAATGTACACCTATTTGACTTTAAAGTAATCCTAGCACATTTCCAAGAAATTGCATTTAGACCCCATAACTTTCAAAAATTGGCACACACACCCCACTTACTAATAACTCTTATACTCTGAATTTCCAACAATTACTTGCCCATCTCTTTAATACAAAAATAAATTAATATTCCTCTTAAACCAGCAAATATGTGATAATCACCTTATACACAATAATTAATAATTATCAATTATCCACTAAATTATTTAATTCCAATAAATCAAAAATCACTTCAAATGCAAAATTTAATAATTATTAACTACTCCAAAATTATCGGGATGTTACAGCTTGTTTAATACCATATAGAGATTTATTGAGTTTACAGACCTTGTGTTCTTCTCCCTTTACCACATAGCCTTCAGGTTGTTGGATATAGATCTCTTCATCCAACTCACCGTTGAGAAAGGTTGTCTTGACATCCATTTGATAAACTTCTAAATTATAACCAGAAGCAATAGAAAACATAATTCTAATAGTAGTGATTTTAGTAACAGGGGAAAAAGTTTCAAATTAATCAACACCTTTTTTTTTTTTTTTACTATATCCTTCAGCTGCTAATCTTGCTTTATAATTGTCTATACTACCATCAAGTTTAAGTTTTTTTCTTTAAGACTCATTTACAACCAATAGTTTTAGTATTAGAACGAAGATCTGTTGAAGTCCAAGTATTATTATCATGAATTGATTTAATTTCAACATCCAATGCCTTTTTCCAAAGATGAGCATCAGGTAGAGATAGCTTCTTCATAAGTTCTAGGGTCCTCTTCTATAGAATATGTAAACATACTAAGACCTAGATCTTTTTCAATCCTATGCCTCTTGCTTCTCCTTAACTCAATAGTCTCTTCGACATTTGTACCAATAGAAGTACTAGGAGAAGAATCAATCACACATCTGGACAAGGCATTAGAAGATTCTAACTCATTTTACAAATCTTTCTCTAACTTTAAACTATCAATATCTTTAATGGTTAAATGCTCAAAATAAATAGATGATTTAGTGATTTTAGCTTATGCACAACACACTCAATTATTTGTACTATAAACATGAGAAGACTTAGGAATATAGTAATGTGAAATCATATGATGCAAAGCATTACTACCTATATGACCTAATCTATAATGCCAATATATATTCACATCATCAACAATATAAGCAGAAGCACTTGTATCTTTATTAAGACTTAGAACATACATATTGTCTTTGGCATATCCCTTTCCAACAAATAATCCTGAAAGTAAAGCAAGATCACTATGGGGCAAACAACATAGTTTAAAAATTTTTGAACTTTACCCCGATTCCGGTGATTGGATCAACGTCAAAATTAAATCATTCACATACAAATAAAAAAAAATCTAACCTTTAAATTTTTGAGTCATTTGTGAATTCGAGTCGTCCGAGCGTCTGGCCTCTAACTTGTGATACACGGCACGCTTCTGTTGGCAAGGAGAGCGGAATAGGAGTGCTAGCTCTTTCTCTTTTTTGCGACTTGTGTATGGACGGAAAAGAATGCCCATGTTTCAAATCGATGCCAAAAAGAAATGGGGAAGAGTGAATGGCATTCGTTTTTCAACTCTTGAAAAACTATACAACCATTAATTCCTTTATTTGGGTAACCCAAAAAAGGGTATTTATAGAGAAGCCTTCTAGGGTTTCTTAAACCTTAATGGATTGGGCTAGCCCATTAATCCTATTTCAACTAGAATCTTAAGTGGACTTATTCTAGTCCAACTAGAAATATAATTAAATGACCCAAATCCATTTATAAAATATTTAGACCAAATCTAATTCAATCCCAAATATTTATTATTTAATATTTGGTCCAAATCTAATTTAACCCAAATATAATATTTAATTTAATATTTGGTCCAAATACTTTATTTAGTCCAAATATTAATTTAAGCCCAAATATATTTTATTTCTTATTTCCCACTCCAACAAATAAAAAATTATTAAATTAGAAACTCTTTCCTAATTTAATCAATTTTTATTTTAGGAAACTATTTCCTTTATGATGACCCCTCGTCATATTGACGCTATTACGTCTTTTTGTTCTTTTTCCATGAGAACCTAGGACGACATAATTTTTTGTCGAAGTGTCCCACTTAACCATACGTCGACTTTCCTGGTTTAAGCTAAGGACCGTACCTATTGTGTATGACTCATTAGGCTTCCGAATATGTTGGCAATGTGTTGGTATGAACACATAACACAAGATTGGCCTCTACCAAGGCGTCATGCCTACCCAATTATTCAGAATGATTCATAATCCACAAATAATCTTTCACAAGCATGGTTACCATGTAATTCGATCTTCTCGTCAATGTATCTTATGCGATCTTAAGTCTGGCAATGTGTTGTTTGATTATGATCACATGAGTTTTTCTTCGGTCATGCGGATATCTTCACTTAATAGAAAGTGAATCAATAACTCCTTATTAATCTCTTTTACCATGGCCATGGATTTAAAGTGAATATCCACTGAAGGCGCCTTAGATACATCATCCTTTATCAAGGGATAGACGAGTCCTATCTTGGTTATGCACCCATCTCCATAAGCCTCAGGATATGCCCAATGATCGCCCACGTGCAACTTTTGTCTAGGCCCATCGAAATGATGTCAAAGCATAATGGTCTTCTTATGAGATGACCGTGACAACCTCATGTCCAAAGATTAGTTACACCCATCTCGTATGAGAATTCCATTAATATATAACCAAAATGAATTCTCATGGCAATTCATGTCCAGTGACACGTTCTCCAACATTGGTCACCTATGTACTTGTCTAGGCATCCCCATGCCTATGGGTGTGAGACCCCCATTGTTATCACATAGCAAAAATATAGTACATACAAGTCTTACTGCAATTGTCAATGTCCATTCTTGACATTGCTACGACTTGGGACGTTTAATGATGTTTAGAAACTGTGATGCATCATCTCACATGTTTATAGATTAATCATAGTATGCATCATATGGACTTCTATCTAGTTTCATTCGGTTATTACAATAATAATAAGAAATTAATAGAATGACTTCTTGTGAATTTGAACAACTCCTTATTCAAATAATAAACATGATTACAATTTTCAGTGTACAACATGCCCAATCAGATTGGATCTAGAGCACTTACACTAATAATCTACCACTTGCACTAGAGCCAATCATTCATGTATCTTATACCTGAAGATCGAACATAACTTTCTTGTTTCTCTTGGGACAGAGCTTTTGTCAAGGGATCTGCAACCTTGCTGTCCATCGACACTTTCTCTATATATGTCACCTCAGTTGATAATCTCCATTATCATATGGTGATGCCGCAATACAAGTTTGATCCGTTGATGAGACCGTGGTTCCTTCGCTTACGCGATGGCTCCATTGTTGTCGCAATAAATGTTATTGGATCAATAATGCTGGACACCACTTTAAGTTCATCAATGAACTTACGGATCCATATAACCTACTTAGCTGCTTTGAACGTTGTTCTGTATTCGACTTCAGTTGTTGAATCTGCGACTATCTCTTGTTGGAACTCTTCCAACTCATGGCCCCATCATTTAGGCAGAATATGAATCCAGACTATAAGTGATTTAAAATCATCATGGTCGGATTGGAAACTGGCATCCATGAACCCCTTCACGATAAGCTCTCATTCTCCATATGGCAAAAATATCTCTTTAGTGCTTCACAAGTACTTAAGGATGTTTTTCACAGCAATACAGTGTTTTTCACCTGGATCAGCCTGATATCCACTACATATGCTCAAAGCATATGCAATATCAGGCCTCGTACATAACATGGCATACACGATCAAGCCAATAGCCAAGGCATATGGTGCTCAACTCATCCTATCTCTCTCAACTTGTGTCTTCGGACACATAACCTTGGAGAGATGTATTCCATGTGACATGGGAAGACCTCTCTTCCTAGAATATTTTATGCTAAACCTCTTTAACACCTTGTCAATGTACGCGCCTTGGAAGAGTGCTAGCAACCTCCTAGATCTATCTCTATAGGTCCTTATTCCCAGAATATAGGTTGCTTCTCCCAAATGCTTCATAGAGAAAATATTCTGAAAGCCATCTTCTAACTGATTGCAATATGGGAACACCATTCCCTATGAGTAATATATCATCCACATATAGGACTAAAAAGACTAACACGCTCCCACTAATCTTCTTGTAAACACAAGGATCAACTTCTCTTTTGTGAAAAACCTTTTGATCTTTTCATCAAAACATTGATTCCAATTGCGGGATGCTTACTTTAGTCCATAAATGGACCTTTTCAACTTGCAAATCTTATTTGCATGTTCATAGGTAACAAAACCGTCAGGCTATGTCATATACACATCCTTAACTAGGTTTTCTTTAAGGAAAGCTGTTTTGTCATCCATCTGCCATAACCTAGAGTCAATGTCAGACATTGCCTCATCATAGGTAGTAGGCTCATCGTTCACAGCTAGAAGCACATCTCTGTGTCGAGATGAGAAATCCATATCTCTCTTACTCACGACAAACCCTCGTCAACCTACGAGGTTCTTATGTAGAAGGTTAGGGAATTAGCACAACATCTCGTGTCTCATCTTTCTCGAGTTCCTAGAGAGAAATATTTGTTTGTGATTCACCTCGAATCTTTTTGAGTTCGACATCCCTCCCACTAGCCACAACATCTAAAAATTAACAAAACACCTTTTGTTCATATGGGTGGTAAAAATAATATCCATTTGTTTCCTTTAGATATTCCACATACAAACATCTCATCGATTTGGGTTCTAGCTAATTACTGTCAACACCCTTGACATAAGCTTCACAACCCCAAATCTTAAGGAAAGACAAATTTGGCTTCTTTCCTTTCCATATCTCATATGGGGTTTGAGTAACTAACTTACTTGGAACCCTGTTCAAAACAAAGATCCAGTGAGGAGTGCGTATCCCCAAAATGAAATAGGGAGTTCAGCACGACTCATCATGGACCAAACCATGTCCAACAAGGTCTTATTCCTCTTTTCAGACACATCATTCATCTCTGGTGTTCCAGGTGGAGTCTATTGTAAGAAAATCTCATTCTACTTCAGATGATCTAGAAACTCACTGCTCAAGTATTCACCACATCGATCTGATTGAAGTACTTTGATATTTTTTCCAATTTGCTTCTCTACTTCAAATCTGAATTCTTTGAACTTTACAAAAACCTCAGATTTGTGTTTCATGAGATACACATAACCAAAACATGATCTGTCATCCACAAAGATTATGAAGTAGACATACCCACCTCGAGCTTGGATGGACATGGGCCCACACACATCAGTGTGCACAAACCCTAGCACTTATGTATCCTTCACTCCCTTTACGTTAAAGGAGACTTAGTCATTTTTCCAACAAACAAGATTTGCAAGCACCTTATGATTCATAATCAAATGTGCTAAGATATCCAATTCAAATAATAAACATGATTACAATTGTCAGTGTACAACATACCCAATCTGATTGGGTCTAAAGCACCTACACTAATAAATCCTTTCTTTGAAATGATTACTTTTTGGGAATTAAACACAATTTTAAATCCATGGTCATCAAGCTTTTTAATAGAAACAAGGCTTTTCCTAAGTCCAAGAATATGATACACTTCCTTGAGTGTAAACACTTTTTCCAAAAAAGAGATGAAGTTGCACAGTTCTAGTTCCCAAGACAACATAAGTGGAGGAATTACCAATGTAGACCATCTTCTCTTCATTCATTGCCTCATAGGCATTCTTGTAGGGAGTGAAACGGCATGTTGCTCCAGAATCTGGCCACCATTCTTCATTCTTGTCCACCATAAGAGTTTTAGTAAGCATAGCTATCATCTCTTATTCTTCCACAACATTGGTTTCTTCTTTCTTACCTTTACAAAATCTACACATTCTAGCCAAATGCCTCATCTTGCCACATACAAAACAAGTTTATCTCTTCTTCTTATTAATTCCTTCCTTGGACTCAAATCTCTTCTTCTTCTTTGAGAAACTTCTTAAACTTGGATTTAAAAGGTTTGGATGTGCAACTCTCAACATTATGAAAACTATTCTTATTAACAACCATATCTCTAAATTTGGATCAACTACTTCAACATATTCAAATTTTTTGGTAATCTCCCCGTGAAGGTGGAAGTTTACCAATAATGGTACACACTTGAAAAGTCTCAAAAACTGGTTCACCAACATCAGCACATTGTGAGGCAATATCATTAAGTTCGTTGACTTGATTTATAACAAGCTTAGAATCATTCATTTTATAGTCAATGTACTTGTTAATTAAAAAAGATTTGTTACCAACATCTTCATTGATATACCTCCACTCAATTGCAGCCCATAACTCATAGGCAAGGAAGCATTTGTGGAAGACATTGAAGAGTGCATTGCTCATTGCATTAAGGATCATAGAACAGTATACAAAATCATCTTCCATCTATTTATGTTGTGCAGGAGTGAGTGGCCCTTCATTGCTCCCATCTTGTGGATATGGATATGTTAAGACATAGACTTTGGCCACAATCAACTGATACATTATCTTCATGCTCAAACACTTGTAGTTTATGCCATTGAATTTCTTTAGTCTTTCCACTTCTTGAACTTGTGGCTTGGAAAATGACTCCATAGGAATTTTTACTATCCTAAACTTGTTGTGCTAATTAAAGAAAAATGATATAATATAATTGAGGAAAGAAAAAATAAGAATTTGGAATGTGTTAGACAAGGCATTTCCAGGAAACCATCTTTAAGATAGTAATTTCCCCACTAAGTGTAAATGGTTTATGAAAATTCTAACCCCAAGATACAATGCCTAACTTTAAGAAATCAAAATTACACCTTTTGATTTCTTCTACCACTAAAAATTCAACCCAACAATGAGAGAAAATAGAGAGATAGATAATAGCAATTGAATGAAGAAGTATAGATGGCTTGTTGTATACCTTTGCACCCCAAATATCCACATTATTTATAGACATTGAATGGGTATTACTAGAAAGATCATATCTATTAGAAATAGACTCATCTATTGGAGAAATCACAACACTCCAATTTAAAGGCATACCCCTTAAATTAAAAGTCACACTGGTGCCATTGTTTTTCCAACGTTCAAATCAGAAGTTGACTTCTTCGGAGAAGGAAGTCGACTTCCAAGAGCAGAAGTTAAATTCCAGTGTCAGAAGTTAACTTTCTCAAGCATTTAGTTGACCCAATCCAGAATCATTTTTTTATAGAGTCGATCCAATTGAGAACCATCATTGGACAGTCGATCCTTATTTGAACAAGAGTTGACTTCCACTCCATGAAAGTCGACTTTCGCTATAAATACTTCAAAAAACATAAAAATAATCAGAATATTATTATTTGTTAGTACTAATATACACACTTATATACAACAACAATCTCAAATTTAACACACTAAAACATTGTTCAATCACATTATGCAATGATGAGCGACTATTGTAATGAACTGTAATTTTATTTTTCATTTAAAGAATAATTAAAGAAATTTTAAAAATATTTGACTTGAAAGAAAATAATGAAAATAGTTTAAGACAAGAAAGTTCATTAAAATAGGCTTATGACGGGAAAAAATGCATTGTAGCCCTAAAAGTTTCGTATTTTGAAGATGGGCTTAAAATTTCTCCTTATTGCATTGAAACTCATTTTTTTAATGGCACATGGATATATAATAATATCATTACCTTCATGACTGGATAAATAAAATGAAGGGAGATATTGCCCCAAACCAAATGTCGTGGGTTCAATTGATAGATAAGAAACGATTATTACTTGATTTTGTCATAAGGCTATAGCAAGTTATCATATCCATATGCTTGACCATACCTTGCATGAAAATTGTTTTGGGAGTTTTAATAGGTGACTTATCACTTACACTTGGCATGTTAAAACGTGTATGTTGATTTGAGCATTTAAAAGAGGAAGAAGAATATGGCCGATTAGAAGATAATTTTTTTATTTATAATTCTATACTTAGAATAATTTCCTGTTGTATTGTTTTAGTTTCCTTAAATTGTTTGAACCAGGTACATGAGATGTATTGACTTGGCTTTATGTTTTAATTCCAATTTTACATCTCGATTAGCTGAATTCAACTAGACTACATTCTATGCTACACTCTAAATTCATCGTTTCAATCTAGCTAGGATCATGTTTAACTCACTAGATTAAGAGCGATAACGGGATTATTGGAAACAAAAATATAGTTTTTGGCATTATGTTGTTTTCAAAAAAATAAATCCTTTATTTTTTATTAAGAAATTAATTTTTTATATTTTTTCTAAACGACTAACCTCCTCCTGGCTTATTAATGGGGCAGCAACTTTACTTTAATTATGTGTTGGTGGTCTAGTTATTGGTGCAGACCAATGATCGATCCTTGCCTGTGGTATGGTTTGTTTGTTCTGGCTATTTTGTGTTTTCTTGCGCGCATTTGTCCCCTTTGTGGGTTTCGCTTCTTAGCAAAAATAATAAAAATATATATATATATATATATCATGAATGAATGATGTACAGAACAAAATTATTTTAGCTGTTGGTGGACCATTCCAAAATTCTGAATAAAAACAACTTTGCACCAACGTTTATTCATTCATTAGAACAATAAATTAACAAATACATTTGGTCATCACTTACATGAATTGAACATATGAAAAAATAATAAATTGAATAAAATCCTTCGCATGAACAAAGGAGTGCATCTAATATAATTAATGACAATAAAGGTGATGTAGACTTCAAGTGATTGTTCTATAGGTTGAACTTTTGTTTGTACGTGGGGATCTTAACAGTCGAAGTCTCCTTTCATCTGAAAGCAGTTTGGCAAACCTGTTGAGTTTATGAAAAACATGATCAGTGAAATTACTATCAAAATATATAAATTATTGAATAGCAACAACAAACATTAGTGTAAAAATTATATATAGTTTTATACCTTTTCAAAGCTTCTTCATTGGTGCCTCCATTTGGGATTGGATCACATATGCCCATTTCTAAGTTTATCCTTGAAACTGGCTTCTTTAATAGTCTTTCACCAATTGTCACTAGTCTATTTAAGTTCTCTTCCGTGGAAACATCAACAGAACATTCTGTCCCAATTAAGGTATCGTCCTGATAATAAACAATTAATAAATTTTGATGAAAGGTGTCCATTATATGAAAGCAAAAGAGTTATCTAGAAAATTCATTATTATATAACTTTTATTAAGTTTTATATATATATATATATAAATAATACAACCACATCCTTTTAGTGAATCTTTTAGTTTAAAAAAAGATTTGCCAAGCTTATTCATTATCCCAAGATTAGGAATTAATTTGAAGTGTATATAATTAGGGTTTGTTTCACTTACTTGAATACGAAGATATTTGTCTTCGGAATGGAAAGCTTGGAAAACAACAAAATTAAGAAGATCAACTATGTCTCCACTTGCTTGACTAAAAACATCCACTAATGGAGTGGAACCCCCATTAAGCAACCAACCAAGCACACCCCAGCTAGCTGCCATTTTAGCACTGTACTTCTTTTCCAGCTTTGCGGAGCCAGTGCCTATGGATATAACCAGCAACCGTTCAACTTCCATGGCCTTAATTGGGAAAAAATCCGGATGCTGGTTGAACATCTGCTTTGTCACTTGGTTTATTGCAAGTAAAGCCTGGAAATTAAGCATGCATGGTAACAATTAATTATTTGAATGCCACAATATATATACTAATATTCTATTTAAACACCACTTAATATATATATATATCCCAATCAAAATTATACCGGATTATTTGCAGCCACTCCACCATCGATGAGATGAAATTCCCGAACATTTCCTTGATCATCTTGGTTCTTGAAATGATAGGCTGGAAGGTAAGTTGGGGCTGCGGATGTGCTTATGCATATGTCAGACAGCCGAGCATCTAACAGTGGTGAGTCTTTCACCTGTATGTATATATAGATATCGTCCACAATTATTACTACTCTCTACAAACTATAAAATGCTAGAAAGGAGGTGGAGAGCAATTAAGAAAGCCACCTCATAAGAGGAGAAAATGGTTGGCTGCATATTCTTGATATCGAATGTGGGAATAACAACGTTGGTCAAGGTCTGATGCAGCCGGGATTCTCCAAGCTTCTCCCTTATGATGTGGTGAAGGTAAGCTCCATCGTATTTGGGCCCATTCAGTAACTTGAAGGTGTTTCTAATCGATGCAAATAGGCCCCTTCAATTAATTGGAAGCAAATTGAAGTAAGTTTGTACCTTCATTATCAGTTAACAAACTACGTTAATAATACCCAAGTAAATCAATTAAAAGTACCGATTTTGTGGGAAGATCTTAGGGGAGTGCTCCAGATAGAATTCCTTGATGTCTTTGGCAGCAAAAAGAGGACGGTTATGTTCATTCGGAGCAGTTAACATGGTCGTCACAAGACCACCTGTGCTTGTTCCCGCAATCACATCGAAGTAATCTGCAAGTCTTGCATCCTTCCCGTCCAGCTCCTATAATTAGTCTAACCTTGCATTACTTGGATTGCTATTATATATATGTTTTCCAGTCCCAAAAGAAGAACATTAATTAATTGTATAAGAAACAAAGTAATTAGTGTTGCAGGACAGTATATGGTTGCTCTAGCTCTCAACAAGAGTGCTTTCATTCTACATAATAAAAAGATTTTTAACTCTTGAAAATCAAGTACGTACAGCTTTAGGTGACATTCTACATACAACGTCACCTAAAATGAAAACAAAGACAGAAGTCAAACCTGCAGCTGGGATTCAAGATAAGCAAGGATGGTGGCAGGAATGATTCCCCGAACGCCGCCTCCATCAATGCTGAGAATGGTTACCAAATTCCCATAAGTTGGGGGCTGGATTTGCAAAGAAGACGATGCTGCTCTCTTCGTCAACATCATTAATTCAAACTGATTACGTACGCCCAAGAATTGAACTTAATTTTGATCAGTTGAATGATAGAACAAATTAAATGGATTATCTATAAGAACGAATGGATAGTTAAGAGGCTAAGTTTGGTATAGGACAAATGGATTATATGAGAACGAATGGATAAAAATATTGAACTTCTAAGGTTTGGGATCGATGTTTGATTTTCCCGCTGAGTATGTGTATTTATAAGCCTCGGTAGCTGCTTGCATACATGACTTGGTCCATGTTTATTCATTGGCTGCATACGGCAGTCATGGAGGCTGCAAGGGGAGCAATATATGAATATAATCATGACCCAGTCAATCCACAACTTCACCTTGAAATGGTCCAAACAAGTGCTTGCGCACACTTAAACTTGAAGTTAATTAGTGCTCAAATTAAGTTATATTACAACTTGTGCACATAACTTGATGTTAATTTATTCTCCAATCATTAATTATTGAAACTTGTGCACATGAGATGCGACTAATAGAATAAGTCCTCCTCCAAACATTAAGTGGGTGGTCATGGAATAACTCTCTCCCATATCCATTTCTTAGGAGTTCTATTCAGAAACACAAACCATATTTCTCATTTGGACTCCATATAATAAAAATTCATTACTTGGTACAATACATTAATTAATTAATTAATTAATTAGTCTTTATAAAGATTAGTTCATGACGTTGAATGGTTGCAATTTAGAAACTGATCATACAATTTAAAATGAAAATGGAAACGTGAAGTGGTGGCCACTAAAAGTGAAGAATTTTTTCTCAACCAAACTTGTTTGTGACAGTTGCCATTGACACTAAAAGTGCATTATTGGTAAGGGCTACTATTGGCAGTCACTAAAAGTATAAAATCTTGGGATAATGATTTGACTGATTATACTTATTTGTGAGGGCTAGCGTGGATAGCCACTAAAAGATGACTATTTGTGACGACTAAATATAGCAGCTACTAAAAGTGAATTATTTATGAAAACCAATCATAACGGCCAAGCTTTTGCCATAGTATACTTAATGTTTTAATATAAAATGTCACATAAAATATAAAATATAATTAATAAAAAAATATTTTATTAAAAAGTATATTTTAATATATTTTTATTTCATAATAAAACTCATTCTTCTTTTAATATTCTTAAGAAGTATATTTTTTATTTCAATATATTTTTATAATTAATTATTAATAATATACTTATTCTTATAATTAATTATAAATAAAAAAAACGTTTGCTATAAGCCACAGGGAAGCTTGAATAATTATATTATTAATAATAATTATAATTATTAATAATATAGTAATTATTAATAATATATTTTATATTTTTAAAATAGAAAATATAATTAATAATTAAAAAAAAGTATCTTTTATTTATAAAAATTTAAAAATAAACAAAATATATTTTTTACTACCCCTTCATCTCCCTCCCTCATCTCTCCCGCCACCATATTCATTTCCCTCCATCTCCCTCATCTTGCCTTCATCTCCCTCACCTCTCCCACCTCCACCCCATCGCCTTTGCCGTCTGAGTACCACAACATCTTCTCCGGTTTCGTCTCCTTCTTCAGCTTCGGCTCCTTCTCCATCTCTTCTTCGCCTCCAGAAATTATTATCAGTGAAATTATTATCAAAATATATAAATTATTGACTAGCAACAACCAACATTAGTGTAAAAATTATATATAGTTTTGTACCTTTTCAAAGCTTCTTCATTGGTGCCTCCATTTGGGATTGGATCACATATGCCCATTTCTAAGTTTATCCTTGAAACTGGCTTCTTTAATAGTCTTTCACCAATTGTCACTAGTCTATTTAAGTTCTCTTCCGTGGAAACATCAACAGAACATTCTGTCCCAATTAAGGTATCGTCCTGATAATAAACAATTAATAAATTTTGATGAAAGCTGTCCATTATGAAAGCAAAAGAGTTATCTAGAAAAATCATTATTATATATATATAAATAATACAACCACATCCTTTTAGTGAATTTTTTAGTTTAAAAAAAGATTTGCCAAGCTTATTCATTATCCCAAGATTAGGAACTAATTTGAAGTGTATATAATTAGGGTTTGTTTCACTTACTTGAATACGAAGATATTTGTCTTCGGAATGGAAAGCTTGGAAAACAACAAAATTAAGAAGATCAACCATATCTCCACTTGCTTGACTAAAAACATCCGCTAATGGAGTGGAACCCCCATTAAGCAACCAACCAAGCAAACCCCAAAAAGCTGCCATTTTAGCACTGTACTTCTTTTCCAGCTTTGCGGAGCCAGTGCCTATGGATATAACCAGCAACCGTTCAACTTCCATGGCTTAATTGGGAAAAAATCCGGATGCTGGTTGAACATCTGCTTTGTCACTTGGTTTATTGCAAGTAAAGCCCGGAAATTAAGCATGCATGGTAACAATTAATTATTTGAATGCCACAATATATATACTAATATTCTGTTTAAGCACCACTTAATTAATATTTATATATATATATCCCAATCAAAATTATACGGGATTACTTCCGGCCGCTCCACCAATCAAGAGACTTCGGGACTCCCTTGAAGCTCCTTTAACTAGCATGTCGATGCTTTCTCAAAAATCTCTCGGGTGAGAGTAAGCCTTTCGTCTTTAGACTCTTCTTTTGACCTTCGTGCTTTATATCCAACTTTTAAACTTATTTTTTATGAGTTTCATGATTGATGCATATTCATTTAATCATTTTTTTTTTTTATGTCTTCCTCTAATTTTCTAGTTGGATCTATGGTCCATAACACATCAATATAAATACATATATTTTTCATAAATAAAAAAAGTAATTATAAGATTTCAGGCAAATCCCAAAACCCACTTTGTTATTAAAATAAATTTATAAAATATATGTTTATCCATAAATTTTGCCACAGTTATACATCAAAATATTTAGGGATCCTAAGTTTGAGTTAACTTTTGACGTAATTTTTATTTTTTTAGTTTTGTAGTTTTTAAATTTAATGGTAAAAAGACTAATAACATTATTACATTGAAAGTTAAGAAAATATCTTATTATTGCCATAGCTAGAGTACATTTGGAGTAGATGAACCAGTCATGACTTTTCATAAGTGGCCATAGCTTTTCTCTTTTACTTTTTGAATGGAGTGGAGAGAACAAAGAATTATCTGATCTCATCGGTACATAAAATTCTTTTGATATTTGATTTATTTTTATTAAGATAATATTTATTAACTAAGATATAAACCAAAAAAAATAAGATATAGAATTTTGATCTAACAAATTGTTTTATTATAGTTTGACAACAACAGTACCATACATTCAAAGTATAAAGATGATTTATGAATTCTTATGTAGACTAATAATTTTACTCAATACAAACTTAAAAAGAATATTTGAGTTAGCAAAAAAAAAAAAAGGGTAAATTAAACTATAGATCTCTTAACTTTAGTTATTTGGTTTGGCCCTTGCTTGAACTATAAAATTAAGCCAAATAATTATTGAACTTTCTTCGTTGTGTTTCCATATTGTATTTGTTAGTTTTACTATGTCAATTAAGTGATGGAACACAACTATATCAATTATCTTCATTCACCACCATCTCATGAAATTTCTCTATTTGAAGATGGTGTTGAAACTTCATTTCATTATTAGTCCGCCAGAGGATATTATCCACTGCCGGTCTCAAGGCCGGATAAAGGAGGAGGGTTGCGTTAAGTAGCCGACAGTCAGCGTAAAATCTAGTCGGATCCAAATATGAATTCTAGACAAACTATCTGTTAGGATGTAATACACATAGAAGTCTAGAGTTCATGTAGCCAACCCCACATAGTGAGATAACGGCTGGATATATTGTTATAATTATTGAGCTTTCAAAAAATTAACGACGATACCCCTGCATTATTAATGACATTAAGTAAATTGATTATAGTTTCTTGAACTTTGGGTTTTTGAGCCAAATGAATTTTTACTTTTCACCAAGTCAATCATTGAACTTTTTCAAAAAGGCTAAAATTGATTTGACAAAAAATAAAAGTTCCAAGGGATATGATCTAGTCCAAATTACTACTCAAAGTTTAATAGATATTCCAGTTAAAAGACTCAAAATAGAGTGTATAGGTTAACTTATTTAGTGCTATGAGTAAATGAGAGGATGTGGTGGTTAATTTTAAAAATCTTAAAAGTTAATTAATAAAATTTTAGAATTCAAGAAGTACTGGACTAAATAATCAAAATTCAATAGCTATATATAATCAATTTTCTAAGAAATAATAATAGATTTGAGTTTTTATATATATAGGTGAACTTCCGATAAGTTCGATAGGTATTAGATTGAGCAAACTCATTAACTCGATAATTATGCCAAGATCTAGTGCAGTATGATCAGGATGACACATCGAAACTCTTTTCGAGATTGAAAACACATTTTCAATCATGTGCACTCTGGCCAGGGGTTTATATAATCACAATCATTATTGATCGTATAGGATGTTCATCTCACGCCGAAAGTCAATGGATCCCATAAGCAATTACCTACCTCCAAACGTTACTACACAAAGACCATACAGTGCATTTCCCACCCGACAATCGGGTTGTTCTTAGTAAAGGCAAATCTCAGACACCAACATACAAGACAATGTTGCCTCTAGTCTAAAGACCAGTAATATAATCAAAGTTAATGGCAAATCATAGATCTTCTCAATCATGTGATCGATCACTTGCGTCACATTCAGTAGATGTTCAACTAACACTTACCCACATGTCAACTATATCCATCTCATGAATTATGCCATGCGACTCATCATCATTTATCATTAGTATCGCATACTAATCAAAGATAATAACACATGTGCTAATCTGTAATAGATTAAAAATAACCCTCTTCTGAGAAATCTAAGAATTAGATGTCACTTTAAGAAATTCTTAATCCAAAAGTATTTGTCACATATTCTTAACACTTAAAATAAGACTTTCATCAAGAAATCTAAGGGCTCATTCATATATATAGATTTGAGAGGTATGAATGAAAATATGAGTTTAAATATAAAAACATATTTTATTATATTTATAAGATTTACATCATTAGTCCCATAATATAACTGTTATATGTCATTGAAATCCAATATTAAGGGCACTAACACTGACAAGTATATCTCACAAATCTTTTTCCTTAAATTGTAAAAGCGAGCGTGTGGGTTATTACTTCAACCCTTTGAAAAGTATTTGTAACATTTGTGCTTGGGCCTTTGAAAAAGCACAAGATTGGTTGTGCTTGAGCCTATGAAAAGGAACACTACAAAAAAATCAGCATTTAGCGGCAGTTTTTTTTGTATTTTGCGATTATTTTTTTGCATTTTACGGCGGTTCACGTAATTTAGCGACATTTTTCAAAACTGCCGCTAAATCAAGCGTCATGAAGCATTTAACGGCGGTTTTCAGCAACCGCTGGAATAACCGCTGTTAAATACTATTTTTTGCTGCAGTTTTTAAATCGCCGCAAACTAAGTATTTAGCTGCAGTTTTAAAACCGCCACAAAAATTCAAAAGATTTTGAAATTAAAAAAAAAATTGAATTTATGAAACCTTGCACGTGCGGCAGGCTGTGCGCCTATCCCTGCCCACCAATGTGGGCTTGCGCGCGCAAGCGCGCCTGGCACCCCCCTGGCCACGTGGCGGATGCTGGAAATATATTTTCAACATCCTTCTCCCTTTCCCCAGACTTGAACCCAGAACTTCCCTTGACAACATGCGCGCGTGAAACCAGATGAGCTGCGAAGCCTTGTTAGTAAATCTTCACTCATATAAATTATATACTAACATATAACCACTATTTTCCAGAATTATAATTTATATTCTTTACTATAAATTGAAAAAAATAAATTAATTAATTATTTTGTAAAAGAGTAATGGAATAAAATAAAAATAAATTAATTGATTATTTTTTAAATAAATTAATTGATTAAAAAATAAAACAAAGATTTTTTATATTTTTTAAAATTATAAAAAACTTTATATATTAAAATTTTGTTAATTTTTTTTTATTTTCTTAAAATTAAATTTTTTAATAAATTTTATGATAATTTTTTTATTTGTAAATTTTTTATTTTTTTTCTAAATTAAATTTTTTTAATGAATTTAGTGGCGGTTTTTCAAAACCACCGCAAATGTTATTTAATTTTAATTTTTAATTATTAAATTATTTTTTAAATTTAGCGACAGTTTTCAAAAAATCGTCGCTAAATTAAATTTTTAATAAATTTTGCGACGATTTTTTAAAACCGTCGCAAATGTTATTTAATTTTAATTTTGAATTATTAAATTATTTTCTAAATTTAGCAGTGGTTTTCAAAAAACTGTTGCTAAATTAATTTTAATTTTTAATTATTAAATTAATTTTTTAATTTAGCGACAGTTTCTTAAAAATCACTGCAAAATTAAATTTTTTAATAAATTTAGCGGCAATTTTGGGAAACCGCCGCAAAATGTTAAAAAAAATCGCCGCCAAATACCATGTTTTGCGGCGGTTTTTAAAACCGCCGTAAAAAACTGCCGTAAAAGATCAATTTTTTTGTAGTGGCACAAGGTATAGAGGATAGTGTTTATCTTTTCAAAATGTACTAATATAGTAGATTTGCAAAATCTTTACTAAGCAGTAAAGGTAGTGAATGTTGACAAGTTGTTGAACCATTATATATATTGGTGTTGTCTTTATTTTTTCTCTTTATTCTCATTCATTTTTTATTATATTCTTTAAAATTGCAAAATTTTGCTAAGGTTAATTCACCCTGCTCTTAAACTTCACTTAGCTAATATTTTCAACAATGAGGATGAGAGACTTTTGAAGGGTCTAGAGTGACCAAGGATCCAATCTGGTGATTAGTAATGAAAGTAATAGTTTTTAATGGTGATGTTTTGGCTTCTAATAGTTTCTTTTGGTGAAAAAGGTGGTGATGGCAATCAAAGGAAAAATGCAATGGAAAATAAGCAGTTTAGCAAAGGACGATAGTAGCAAAAGCAGCTAAAGCATTACTAGTAGTGAGCAAAGGAATTAGAGAAAAATGGTGTCCCACAGAATTTTTAAAAATAAAATTTAAACTTTTATATGGTGGCACTTTGTTGAGAAATATAAGAGTGTGCACCCAAGAAGGGAGTGAATTGGGTAAACAACAACATATCCAGCCTTTATCTCATTATGTAGGGTCGGCTACATGAATTCTAGACTTCCATGTATTTTTATCTTTTGTCATAACTTCATTTAGGCCCATACACTTTATATCAAATTTTAGTGTCTCTCTTAAAGTTTTCTTGGCTTTGCCTCCACCTTTTTTTTTTTTGACTAATTATTCTATTTCATCAACTCTCCTCACAAGAACATCTCTTGATCTTCTTTTCCAAGGTCGGACCTTCCATGAGGCCCATGAGGCGGCTACTTCAGGGCCCATGAAAATTTCACAACTTAGGGGCCCATGCATTTTCCGTCGTCCCACCCCCTTCTCGTCTATAAAGTTCGTGACCCTTCTCCCTCTCTCTCTTTCGCTCGCTGCCCTAGCCCTACCTTTTTCGCTCCGTCGCACCTCGCCCTCGCCCTCACTTCTCGCTGCTGCTCCATCGTCGGCCGCTCGCTGTCTCTTTCTCATCTTGTTGCTCCTCGCCCTCACCCTCACCCTCGCCCTCTCTTTCTCGCCTCTCGCTGCTCTGTCAGCGGTCACTCATCCTCACCGACTCGCCTCGCCCTCGTGGCCGGTGGCTCTCTGCTCGGGCGCTCACCCTCCGTCGCTCGCCTAGCAAGCATCACTTCTCGCTGCTTTGCTCAGTCGCTGGCTCGCCATCACCCTCCGTCGTTCACCTAACAAGTATCGCTTCTCGCTGCTCTGCTCGATTGCTGGCTCGCCATCGCCCTCCGTCACTCGCCCTTGTGGGTTGTGGTCAATGGCTCGCTGTTTCTTGCTCCGTCGCTCACTGTTGTTGGTGGCTCGCTGCCTCTCTATTGCCGATTGGGTCATCAGATTCAGTCTTTCAAATCTACTTCTCAGATGCTCTAACTCCATATCTGCTTCAACTTTTAGCGGTTAGTTGCTTCTTCATTTTGTTTCATTTATGGTAGTTTTTAATTGATAATTTAAAAAAAAACATCAATTTTATTCTTTGATATGATATAAATATTTATTTATTTTTTATATTTTATTATAAAAAAATTTGAATGCACGATCCAATTCAGGGTCCATTTTCACATCTCACCTCAAGGCCCCAAAAACTCATGTACGACACTATTCTTCTCACATGACCAAACTATTTTACTCTAATCTCTCTCATTTTCTTCTCGATTGGCACTACTCATACCTCATTACGAATAACCTCATTTCTAATTTTATTTTTTCTTGTATGGCCGCACATCCATTTTAGCATCTTCATCTCCACTACACTCGTCTTTTGCTCATACTGGTATTTGACTGCTCAACTTTTTAAGCCATACAACAAAACTAATCTGATAGTTGTCATATAGAACTTTTCTTTCAGTTTTAATGAGATTTTACCATCACATAATACCCCCGGTGCATTTCTCCATTTTAGCCAACTTGCATTAATTTTGTGCGAGACATCCTCGTAAATTTCTCCATCTTTTTGAATCACTGATTCCAAATATCAAAGGGGAGGTGAATTGAGTATTTCAAAATTTTCTTGATTTGATAAATATTTTTTACAAAAACTCTTTTGAGCCTTTTTATAGTTTTGAAAATAATGCTGTAAATATGAACTGTAAGTACTGAAGACTAAAAGTAAGAGAGATAAAGGAGGCAACATCCACTACTTGAATACGAAGATATTTGTCTTCGGAATGGAAAGCTTGGAAAACAACAAAATTAAGAAGATCGACTTTGTCTCCACTTGCTTGACTAAAAACATCCACTAATGGAGTGGAACCCCCATTAAGCAACCAACCAAGCACACCCCAGCTAGCTGCCGTTTTAGCACTGTACTTCTTTTCCAGCTTTGCGGAGCCAGTGCCTAAGGATATAACCAGCAACCGTTCAACTTCCATGGCTTAATTGGGAAAAAATCCGGATGCTGGTTGAACATCTGCTTTGTCACTTGGTATATTGCAAGTAAAGCCTGGAAATTAAGCATGCATGGTAACAATTAATTATTTGAATGCCACAATATATATACTAATATTCTATTTAAACGCCACTTAATTAATATATATATATATCCCAATCAAAATTATACGGGATTACTTCCGGCCACTCCACCAATCAAGAGACCTCGTGACTTTCTTGGAGCTCCTTTAACTAGCATGTCGATGCTTTCTCAAAAATCTCCTGGGTGAGAGTAAGCCTTTGGTCTTCAAACTCTTCTTTTGACCCTCGTGCTTTATAACCAAGTTTTAAACTTGTTTTTTTATGAGTTTCATGATTGATGCATATTCATTTAATCATTTTTTTTTTATGTCTTCCTCTAATTTTCTAGTTGGATTTATGGTCCATGACACATCAATATAAATACATATATTTTTTATAAATAAAAAAAGTAATTATAAGATTTCACGCAGATCCCAAAACCCACTTTGTTATTAAAATAAATTTATAAAATATATGTTTGTCCATAAATTTTGCCACAGTTATACATCAAAATATTTAGGGATCCTAAGTTTGAGTTAACTTTTAACGTAATTTTTATTTTTATTTAAAGGTAAAAAGACTAATAACATTATTACATTGAAAGTTAAGAAAATATCTTATTATTGCCATAACTAGAGTACATTTGGAGTAGATGAACCAGCTGTCATGACTTTTCATAAGTGGCCATAGCTTTTCTCTTTTTCTTTTTGAATGGAGTGGAGAGAACAAAGAGTTGTCTGATCTCATCGGTACATAAAATTCTTTTGATATTTGATTTTTTTTTATTGATTTATGTTTCCTAATAAGGTCCAAGACTATGATGAGGTTTCAAGTTTATCTTTATAGTCTTTGGCCTGCAATTGAAGTATCGTCCAAAGTACCACTCATTGACAGTCTATTTAGAAGTCGAGCTATAAACCCTTAGTTAAATCTTTGGAGGAGAAATAGGCTAAGGCCATTTGCTCAAGGCTTAAGGAAACTCAAGTCCAAGCCCACTCACTTGTTTGCCTTGCCCTAAAGATGCCATATAAAAGGGCTCGTGTTGTTCTCTGTTGCCCTTTATTGAGCCCGATTTCTTCCTTTGATGGCCGATCTTCGTGAGTCTCCATTTCCTTTCTCGGTCCGATCTCTCTTTCCATGGCGGTGGTATTCCATTCCTTGCAAACCCCTTGGTCGTTCCGTCAGTTATGCCTATTTATATTACCCGATAGTTCTCTCTAAGATAAGCTCTCGACCTACTGTTGTTGATTCTATCTTCTTTGTGAGTGGTGCTCTCTGTTTCTTGATGGATTGTTTGGTGAGTGACCTTTCGGTGATTTCTTGATGAGGGTTGTCAATCGACGAGAGGGTTTGGATTTTGGGGTTTCTCTGTGGTTTGGTGGCCTTATTCGATTGGTGTTACCTGAGTGGTATGATCTGGATAAGCTTAGATCAGAGCCTTGAATCGCTTTATAGAGAGTTCTATATTTAATGCTCTTTGTGTTTTTGATTTTGATATTCTGATTTTGATTATTATCAGTACTAACCCTTTGGTTTGTAAGTGTTCTTCTGCAACAATTTTTATTAAGATAAATTCATTAATTAAGATATAAACTAAAAAAAATAAGATATAAAATTTTGATCTAACAAATAGTTTTGTTATAGTTTGGCAACAACAATACCATACAATCAAAGTATAAAGATGATTTATGAATTCTTATGTAGACTAATAATTTCACTCAATACAAACTTAAAAAGAATATTTGAGTTACCAAAAAAAAAAAAGAAGAAGGGTAAACTAACTATAGATCTCTTAAACTTTAGTTATTTGGTTTGGCCATTGCTTGAACTTTAAAATTAAGCCAAATAATTATTGAACTTCCAAAAAATTAACCACGGCATTAAGTAAATTGATTGTAATTCCTTGAACTTTGGGTTTTTGAGCCAAATGACTTTTTATTTTTCACCAAGTCAATCATTGAACTTTTTTAAAAAGGCCAAAATTAATTTGGCAAAAAATAAAAATTCAAGGGATATCTACTCCAAATTAATACTCAAAGTTCCATAGATGTTCAAATTAAAAGACTCAAAATAGAGAGTGCATGTATAGGTTAATTTATTTAATGCTGTGAGTAAACAAGAGGATGTGGTGGCTAATTTTAAAAAACTTAAAAATTAGTTAATAAAATTTTAAAATTCAAAAAGAACTTGACTAAATAATCAAAATTCAATAACTATATATAATTAATTTACTAAGAAATAATAATAGATTTGAGTTTCTATACAAAGAGGTCAACTTTCGATAAGTACGATTTATTTTTTTTTTATGACCCAAGTTGTAACAGCCCACATTTTCAGGGCGTGTTATGCTTTAGGAAATTTGAGTCTTATATATATATTTTTTTAAATTACGTTATACCCGAAATTCCCTAAGACCTATCTAATGCGTAATTTACACACCAGAGATAAATACAATTTACAAAACGGAAGCTGAACCGAACCTGCTCATATAAATAACCAAACATAGAATTTATTGCAAAGTTATTACGTAAGCTTCTAAAGATAAAACTCATGTACATAATTCTTAAACTATTCATATTACAACATAGCTTGGCACATTTCCTCGTTTCCTGATGACTTGCGTCGCTACACATCTCCAACCTCGGTATCATCACTGCAAGTCCCGACTGGAACGTTGAATGTTCCGGGGTAAAGCCCAAATTAGATGATGAATCATCTAAGTAAGGGTACACAATGCTATGTCATGTGTGTATGCAATGTCTTTCATCGTAGGTGTCAACTGCACCTCTCATGCTATCTACCATTTTAGAGGCCACCTCTTTCGAAGCCGGGGTGTATGAGTGCACCCTTGGTAAGGCAGCGGTGCCAGTTTGTACTCCCTACGGCCTCATATGCGTGTGATCAATTATATCAACGTGTATTCATGCATTTCATAGTCATGGATGCATTTTACGTGATGGATACATATCAGGGCATGTCAATATGATGAAAACATTTTCAAGGAAATATCACTTACCTTCTCAAGCTTACCGGGCCACCTCGATATCTGTGTCTTGCCTCGATTTGCGTGCCAACCTCAAAATTTGCACGACTCTCCTCAACTTCAGCCTCAAAGTATTCTAATCATCATAATTATTTAAATAAACATTAAAACCTATTTTTTCATAATTTCTAGTATTTTCTTTCTATTTCTTCCTAATTTTCCTTAATAAATCCAAACTAAATATTTCTAAAATATTTTCTCGAATATTTCATTACGAAAATTCATAAAATAACATTCTTGAATTTCTAAAATTTTTTAGGAAATTTTACTCACCTTAGCTCAGCATCTCTGATTTTCTCGATATGCGTGCCTTATCCTTGAAACGCGTGCTCGGGCCATTTTTGTCACCAAAATCTCCGAGATACTACCGAAATATATTTTCTTATTTTTCAAGATTTTTCTAGAATTTTTCAACATTTATTTTTCATTTTCTTCCCATTTTTTTTTCTCCCACATCATCTTCCACCTCCCGCCTCCCCCGCTACTTGCGCACACCCAGCTCCTTCCATTTTTTCTTCTTTCTTTCTTCTCTTCTTTTCTTCTTCTTCTTCTTCTTCCTTCATGGCCGAACTAGCACCACCCGCGACCGCCGCCTTGCGCCATCGTTGGGCCTCTGCTGGCTGTTGCTCCGACCTCCGGCCTCACCCGCACGCACTCACACACCGCCCAGCATCGTCACGCCACCGCTCGAGCTGCCCGCAGCTGTCGTTGGCTGCAGCTGGTTGCAGCCCTGCTGCAGCTGGTTGCAGCGCCAGCTTCTCCCGATCGCCTTACGGCCTTCTTTGAGCTCCAAGGTCGCTGCTGCTCCTAGCCGAAAGCTCCGCCCCTGCTCGCTGGCTCGCCTTCTTTTGCGCGTCTTGCAGGTCACGGCCATGGCTGGTTCAGCTCACTGCCATGGCCGAATTTGGCCTTCTCTTTCCTTACGCCAATGCTCTCAAGCTTTCTCTCTCTCTCTCTCTCTCTCGCCTTCTCTCTCGAGCTCTCGTTGCTTCGATGCTCCTCAATCGGCAGAGCCATTGTGAATTTATAGTCCCCACTGCCTTGGCCCCTACTCCACTCATTTATATATATATATATATTACATCAATATATTAAGAAAATTACACTTTTAATTCCCTAAATTTAATCTAATATCACTTGAAAAATTTTCTTATTGCAACCATGCCCTTAAACATCAATTAAATTTGCATTTCAATACTAAAAATACAAAATTAATAACTTCAAAGCTTAGTCGAAAATGATGATTCGCCCTAGTGTCCTCACCGGGCTATTGATTCATCCCGAAACTACTGAAGGGTTGCTCGTTACGCAAAAACGGAGCGCCCCTAGGGTTCCATTGATTTTTCGGGAGTCTTCTATGACAATTCAGTTTTACAGCCTAAATGGCAGCTGTATTTTAGCTGTACCGAAAATTGTTCCCGATTCGATTTCTTTCGATACCATAAATCCTATCTCGTTACGCTCATCGAAACCATATAATTTTCTTAGACAATTTCACTCTGAGGCCTTCCCTACAGTTGGTTTGGTACTTTTAACTGCTATTAAGCCAATTTTTCGGTATTCTAAATTTGTTAAAATTACGTGGCAAGTTTATACAAACATGGGGTATTACACAAGTGTCTATGTTTTGCTCATCTAATTTTGAAAAAAAATTGACCTTTCTTCCTGATTTAAATTTCAGGTAAATCAGATGTGATCATTAAGTTAAACACTCTCAAATGGATATTCAATTAGTCTTCATCAAAAGAAAGCGTGTGTACTTCTATCGGGACTTGATCTCTTATCACTCTTAAAAAATTTAAAATTCATATTTTCACGTATAAAGTGAAGTTCATCCATTATCGATTGGCAGCCAAAACGTCCACAAAACGAGTGCGATTTTGTTCACCCTAAAAAACGGGGGTGACCATCACCCTCGTTATTTGTAGAGTCAAAATAATAACGGAGTCAGCCCAAAATTTTACCCCCTAGCCATCCAAATATTACCGCCCAAATTTTAACCCATCTGGGTCTCTCTCTCTCTCAACCTTCACCCGTCCCTCTCCCTCTCACTGTCACTCTCCCTCTCCCCAGCAATAGCACCGGCATCCTCACCATCAGCACCTCCGGCGTCCCCATAGCAGCGGACCATCAGCACCTCCGGCGTCCTCACCATCAGGCGTCCCCCCAGCAGCGGACCACGAGCACCTCCGGCGTCCCCCCAGCAGCGGCGTCTCTCTGTTCTTGCCCTTCTTCACGTAAATGTTATCCTAGTCTTTTGTTTGGAAATGCTCTGACGTCTCCCTGTTCTCTTTTAACGATTTGCCATTGTAATTCCAGACGACAAGAGTGCCATTGTTTGTCGCCGAATTTATTTCATGGAAGTACTTTAGATAGTATATTGAGGAAAAAACCTCTCCTCACGGGAATTCATATTTGATGACTTCCGGATACAGTAATCTCTGATTGCATTGATTCTATTAGTTCATATACTTGTAAGTTTGTAAATGCTCATTCTTTTTTCTTTTTTTTCCCTAATTTGATTACTTTTAACAGTATTATTAGTGAGTTTGTCCTTCACTTGTTCGATGATCTAGATATGAACTCGTAGGAAGATAAAATTCCTCAAATCTTATATCCTACTCATCCAGACGTTAAATATTTTTGAACAATGTGTAGGATGTATCAAGATAATCTTTTATTCATTTTTTTTCCTTCTGTTTGCAATTTATCGCACTGGCTATAGCATAGGAAGGTTATTTACTTTCAAAATTGGGAAACTCAATTCAGCAAAACAAAAAGAAGAGAAGAAATTCAGAGTTAAGAACCACAGGAACGCCCCTCTTTTTTTCTTCCCCCCCCTCTGTATAGTTTCTGATAACATCTTTTTGTCAATATTGACGTACCAATGGATATCTATGTATGTATTGTAATTAGTTAAGAGTTTGTACCTGATATTCACATGAAACTCCAGCAACCTGTTTTGCAAACTTGTTAGTTTCTTTTAAATTAAATGTCCTAAACTCTAAAAATTATGATCCAAGCGAAAAACATAAATTTAGATATTTCTTGAATATTATTCCAAAAGAGCCATGCAAGCATATGACACCATGGATGAGAGAATTGATTATGCAATAAATAAAACAATCAATCAAGTTCTAATTTTCATTGGACTTCTATCAGAAGAAATCCTACATGTGCAGTTCTTTGTTTATCGTGTTTGGTTGTTGTTTAACATATAGAGCTTGTAATCTAACATATATTTTGTAATGACATGACTTGCAGGTAGTCAATTGAGAGTTCTGCAGTGTTTAATTGGCTGGGGTTTGATTTCTATCAAAATGGCCTTGAATGCTACTATAAAATGTCCATAATTGTGTGGTTGCAGTTACAGATATGGTTATTGACATGCACCCTGGTTACGGTTATCCCAAAAACCATAACCAATCCAATCCATGCCAATCACTAATGTCTTCTGTAATAAAATGCATCAACTTGACCATGTTGAATGCTAACCAAGCCTTGGCCAAATAACATACTGACCATGTTCTTGATGTTGTAGCATTAGTGCATAAAATCAAGGGTAAATTATATGAAACCCCCTGCACTTAGGGTCATGTGCAACTTACCCCCCTGTGCTTTTGATTGTATCAAAAAATCCCCCTGTACTTTCAAAATGTTGCAATCAGCCATAATTTATTATTTTTTTACATAATTTTATGCAATTTATTGGTTGATTAATGCAAAATTTTGTATTTTTTGATATATTGAAATTATATATATATAGAATTATGTATTTTATATGTAGATTATTGTACAAAAGTATGTAAAAAAATAACAAATTATGGCTAATTGCAACATTTTAAAAGTGCAGGGGGGTTTTTTGATACAATCAAAAGCACAAGGGGGTAAGTTGCACATGACCCTAAGTGCAGGGGGGTTTCATATAATTTACCCTAAAATCAAATAATCCAAGCATGACAGATCTCCAAACCTGCTCTAGTTGTATGTGCAGATAGTTTTTATTTTTTCTTTTTAAATCAAATTGACTTGCAAGAAACTTGCCACATCCATCTTTTGTTGCCCTCCAACATTTTCTGCATCAAGTTGTCCCTCTCCATGTTACATTTAGGTTTTACTTATTAAACAACAAGCAAGATATCCAGCCCTAACCCATGTTGCATTATTATAATTTATTTATCCATGTTGCATTATTATTATTTATTTATTATTTTTTTTGTGTTCTGCAGAAGATAAAGATGGAGTATGTAGTTGATGTTAAAGACAGGGTACCTGGCAAAATAAGCAACCGATGTAAGATACAAATGATTCACGATGTGTATTACAGTTTAGATGCCGAACACAAAGACCTTTTTACAAAATCATGCTTTGGACACTTATTCAATATTGCAAACATGAAAATAGCTCTGCAAATGGTTCACCAGTTGATTCTTAGGTCGGTCAAGACCTCCAAAGAGAATGAGGTATGGTTCAAATTTGGGAATCAGCTTGCAAGATTTGGGCTCGAAGAGTTCACTTTAGTTACAGGCCTTAAAGCTGGAGAATTGGAAGTTGAGGATGAGAGCTTAGGCTTACAATGTCATCTTTTGCAGAATCACTTCAAGAAGAATAAAGGAAAAATAACGAGAAAACAATTGTTGAGTGCGTTCCAAAAATGTAGTGATCAGCCTGACAAGTTCAAGCTGGGCCTTCTTTTAATTTTGGCATATGTTTTGTTGGCCACTGAAGAGAATACAAATTTGAGCTTGTGGTGGTTTTATTTGGTTGATGATCTAGAACGATTCAACAACTACGCTTGGGGAAAGAAATCGTATAAATATACAATTGCGATATTCAAAAGTGATTTGGGGAAAAAGTTGAAGCAATGTGGAAGAAATGATCGATATCCATACAACTTTCACGGATTTCCATTTGCAATCATGGTAATAGTTTTCAAAATTATTTTTTGTATAATGTTCTAATTAACTTGTAAACTATAAGAAATGTTTTCCTTTCTACAGATTTGGGCATTGGAAGCAATTCCCGGTATTGGGGAGGAGTTTGCTCACAAAGTAGAAGGTGATAGAATTCCAAGAATGTTGGGGTGGGTATTTGAGCAGCCTATGCGAGAGGGAGAAAAAGTTAACAGGTTTTTGGAATATGAAATTACAATAATGAAGGTCAAGGTAAATCGCACCTTAGTTCCTACATTGAAAGAAGCTGAAGAAGAATTTTGGAAAGGAATGACCCCTCTTGATGATGTAGAAGATTCAAGAGTGGATAACAGCTTGAATGAAGATGGAGGAAAGGAGTCTAAGGAAGATGCACCATCTGTTTCGATGCACCATCAGCCATGCGATCAACCATCCTCTTCTAATAATAATAATGTAACCCAGGTTTATAGACAAGAAATGAGAGAACTTGAGAGGAGGCTGCTACGTGTGATAACAGATCGATTTGATTAGTTAACAAGTCGATGTGATCGGATGGAGACCAAAATTGATAGGTTACTCCAGTTGGTTGAAAAAGATGGGTTTTAGTCAAAAAGAGGCAATGGTTTGCAATCGAGGTCGACCTGCAAGAGCGACAAATCAACATCTTTGATAGCTTACCGAGTAGAGTACATGATGCCAAGCTTAGCAATTACATGAAGCCCATACAGGTGGTCATACCATGGCTTATGAAACTACACGTCAATGAGAACTACAACACATCAATGCTCAAGCATAAAAGGGTCAGACCACTTACTGAACAAAACAATGGGTAAGTATTTTCAGCGAAACACTGGTTTGTGTGCGTTGATTGTTTGACTAAAAATATCTCTCAATTGCTTTGCAGATCTGATTGTGGGGTTTTTACGGTGAAGTTCATCGAATTTTCGTTAGCAGGACTAGACCTGAGTCTTGTTCAGGCTGAACATATGATGATGTGGAGGGTAAAAATGGCAGCTGAAATTTTTGCATGGCATTTTGACCCTTAGAGTAGATAGTATGGTTGATTTTCTATCATTGCTAATGTAAAATTTGACACATAGCTAGCCTTTTTTTGCCATAACTTAGCTTTTTATGGGCAATTTTGTGAACATATTTTTGGCACTTTACTGGGTATTTAGTTTGTAAAAATTAGATGTTGGGGGGTAACGAAAGCGAGAAGTAAGCTATATATATGACAATAACGGCACATAAGTCATTCTTGACGCCATCCTCGACGTGGGAAATGCATGTTTATGTATGGTACATAAGCTATATATATCATTTATTTTGTCTTATTAGTTATTTTGTAACTCATGTTTATGTATAGTTACATGATAATGAATGCAATTTTATTTTGTAACTCATGTTTATTTGTATCGTATGATATATTAGATGGGGTCTCCACTTGTGAAATGACTACATTTATGCCACTAAACCAAGATATAATCGTTACAGCAGATAAGCCGTTTTAGTTTCACCATAACGCCGCATTTGTTGTAAGAGGCCAAAATGAGTGTTGTCGAGGTCATGATCACTAAGCATCCATTAAATATGTTATTATAACCAACTTAATATTTTTTGGGGCATCGAATAATTGGAGACAAGCAAGATACGACCATAACAGCAGATAAGCCGTTTTAGTTTATAATAACGCCGTATATGTCATTACGCATCAAAACACTATCGGATTGGTTCTAAACTATAAAATCAGTATATTTATTGTACTTAAGCAAAACTTACATGTTTTCAGGTGATGGAATCGAGAAGAAGGCTAGATATGACAATAACGGTACATAAGCCGTTTTAGTTTCCCCATAACGGCGCATATGTCGTAAGAGGCCAAATTGAGTGTTGTCGAGGTCATGATCACTAAGCATCCATTAAATATGTTATTATAACTAACTTAATATTTTTTGGGGCATCGAATAATTGGAGACAAGCAAGATACGACCATAACAGTAGATAAGCCGTTTTAGTTTATAATAACGTTGTATATGTCATTACGCGTCAAAACACTATCGGATTGGTTCTACACTATAAAAATCAGTATATTTATTGTACTTAAGCAAAACTTACATGTTTTCAGGTGATGAAATCGAGAAGAAGGCTAGATATGACAATAACGGTACATAAGCCATTTTAGTTTCCCCATAACGGCGCATATGTCGTAAGAGGCCAAAATGAGTGTTGTCGAGGTCATGATCACTAAGCATCCATTAAATATGTTATTATAACCAACTTAATATTTTTTGGGGCATCGAATAATTGGAGACAAGCAAGATACGACCATAACAGCAGATAAGCCGTTTTAGTTTATAATAATGCCGTATATGTCATTACGCGTCAAAACACTATCGGATTGGTTCTACAGTATAAAAATCAGTATATTTATTGTACTTAAGCAAAACTTACATGTTTTCAGGTAATGGAATCGAGAAGAAGGCTAGATATGACAATAACGGTACATAAGCCGTTTCAGTTTCCCCATAACGGCGCATATGTCCTAAGAGGCCAAATTGAGTGTTGTCGTGGTCATTATCACAACTAAGCATCCAAACTCCATTAAATATGTTATTATAATCAATTAGGATTAATTATGTTGTGACTCATGTCTTTGAGTTTGTATATTTTGTGCTCTTCCAAAAATCATTTTTTTTAAATGTTATATGTATGTAAATGATTCCACGGACAAGTACCATAAATTGACATCAATATAAGATAAATTTTCGACAAAGTTCATTAGCCATGATTTTATATGGTCAAAGCATCTCTATGTTTTCCTTTCTGTTGGTCGACAAAGAGTAGAGCATCGGTCGACCAAGCATTTGTTTTCTTTCTGTTGGTCGACAAAGAGTAGCATCGGTCGACCAAGCATTTGTTACCTTTCTGTTGGTCGACAAAGAGTAGAGCATCGGTCGACCAAGCATTTGTTTCCTTTCTGTTGGTCGACAAAGAGTAGCATCGGTCGACCAAGCATTTGTTACCGTTCTGTTGGTCGACAAAGAGTAGAGCATCGGTCGACCAAGCATTTGTTTCCTTTCTGTTGGTCGACAATGAGTAGCATTGGTCGACCAAGCATTTGTTACCCTTCTGTTGGTCGACAAAGAGTAGAGCATCGGTCGACCAAGCATTTGTTTCCTCTTTGTTGGTCGACAAAGAGTAGCATCAGTCGACCAAGCATTTGTTTCCTTTCTGTTGGTCGACAAAGAGTAGAGCATCGGTCGACCAAGTTTAGAATTTGTCTTCTGTTGGTCGACAGAAGACTAGCATCGGTCGACCAAGCATATGTTGCATTTTCTGTTGGTCGACAAAGAATATAGCATCGGTTGACCAACAAAAATTTTCTCTTCTGTTGGTCGACAGAATCCTAGCATCGGTCGACCAAGTGGGTCGATCTATTTAAGGGTTAGGCGACCATCCGCATTCTTTAAACCCTAGTTTTTCTTCTAAACCCGATTTTTCCTCTCTCTCTCTCCCTTGATCGAACTCTGCCCTTGTGTGATTTCTCTCCATTCTCGGCCATTTCATTTTATTTGATTCCTTCTCCTTTCCCCTTCATCTGTCGATCTTCATCGGTTTTCCTTCCTACGATTGTCTCGGACAATCTCACGACAAGTGCATCTTTTCATTTCTCATGGCCAGAACAAAGAATCCGGGCAAGGACAAACGGAAAGGCAAGGAAGCTGCATCCTCGAGCCATCCACCGCCTCCATCTATGCCTCAAATCCGTCCTTTCATCTCATCAAGTCAACAAGAAAGGTATTCAACTTATTTTGAGTCCAGGGAAATTATGGCAGGACGATACTTGGATATAGGGTTTTTGCAAACAACTCGTTTTCCATATATTGAAACCCTTAAGGAATTTGGTTGGTGGAATTTTTTGATTATCCATCGAAGTATCTATGGGGATCTAGTTAGGGCTTTTTATTCAAATGCCAGCAATTCGTATCATAAACGTCAATCACATAAGAAATTCAAGACAAATATAGGGGATACGAATTTTGAAATTACTACTCTTCTGATCCATAACAAGTTTGGAATTCCTTTGGATGGTGAAGATTATGCTTCTTGGACCCAGGATTATGTCAAGGCTAGTCAAGAAGTCATTGGAGATGACACCCTCACTACTAGAATCACTGACACAAACCTGATGGATTTGAACACTAGGATCTTACATCTTATTTGTTGCCAGATGATATATCCTAGAAGTGGCAGTTTTTCTTTTGTCACTAGAATGGATTTATGGCTCTTACAATGCATTAAGGCAAAGAGAAGGCCAAATTTGTGTCTGTTAATGATCCACTTGATGATAGAATCATTTTCAGGAAAAAAAATAGATGTTTGCCCTATGGTATGGCTATTAGTGAATTGTTGGATAAAGATATAGGCAATCTGGACAATGAGAGAAAAACCTACTTAACTTCATTTCAACACATCACCGGAAACACAGCTATCAGAATTGGATATCATAAGGTGAAAGGGGAGTGGGTAAAAACTGAGAAGGCAGAGAATAATGAGAAAAAAAAGAGAAAAATATCTGAAGGACCATTAGTCGATTCTCAAGATGAGACAGTGATTCAGGGGCTAGCAGATCTCAAATTGGATATTGCAAGAGTGGACCATAACTTCTCAGATTTCAGGGACGAAGTCAGAGTTGATTTGCAGAGCCTACATGAGCAGCAGCAGGAGATGTCATCCCAGTTGGACAGTTTAGTACAAATGATGCTCAGGCAGTTTCCTCATCCTACTTCATCCGCATCTCTGCCGTCTGCTTCTCCTCATCCATCAGATCCATCATCTCTTTCTTCCATTTCCCCTGATCCTTAGATATTGCTTTTGTCAGACATTTAGCTCTCTGAGTAGTTCTCTTTGGTACTTCAGCTTAATGTGTAATCTTAGAAATATTTTATTTTGTATGCATGTCTTCTGACTTTACATCATGCATAGTACCTGTCTTCTATTTCATGCAATAAAGCATTTCGTATTTGATAATGACAAATCTAAGTACGAATACCATAAGATTCATTATGTTTGGAATTAATATATAGTCTTGAGGGTGGTATTTTTTTAAAAAAAAAAAATTTTGAGGGAAAGAATTGTTATTAAAAACATGTATCATAGAATATGTGAACCATACTTATCAAAGATGTGCAGCAAGCGCAAGCCTGTCAGAGCAACTGCCTTCCAAATGTTGCTATTTACCCCAGACTAATATACCCTAAAATTTTTGTCAGTAACGTCAAAAATTTTAGGGTAATATGAAATTTGAATTTTGAAGGGGTTGTTTGGTTGGTATGAGCTGTGACTTCTATTTTAAAAAACATAGAAAAAGCAGCGGCTTCGGCCAGGGTTTGGATCGCGACTTCTACTTTTGCTTTCTTTAGATTAAAAAATTTAAACCTTTTATTGGCACCTAATGAAGCCGCACATTGAAATTTCACAAAATTACATTTACTTCACACGTTCTAAAATTTAATATTCAAACTCCCTTCTATCAAAGATGACTTTAAAAATTTATGTAATTTTAAAGATGCCCTTGTATAATGAATAGTCCACTCTTGATGTAAAAACTAACATTACTTTAAAAAAAAAAATAGAAGAAGTACTGTAAATTATGAAAAGTGAAAATTATTATGTTAATAATAATTATCTCTTTTGTTAGAAAGAAAGGAATAAATTAACTATTTTACTATTTTTTTAAAGAATAATATCCCCGTCTCTCTCTCTTTCTCTATGGTTGATTACTCTCTTTCTCTCAATGTTTAGTCAACCATAGCTAAACTAAATCAGAGTTGAATCAAATTCTTTTATTCTCTGTCTATATATAATATCACTCTCTCTTTATTATCGTTTGGCCATATAGTTGAACCAAAAGGTTTAATAAGGGCTAAACCTTTAAAAATACATATAAAAATACTATAAAAATTAGAGTGTGTTTTCTTTGAATTTTAATTTTTAATTTTTAATTTTGAAATTATTTTTAGTTTTTTATTTTAGTAATTTGTTTTTAGAAAGCAAAAATATATTCTGTTGCAGAAAATTAAAAAACGCGTTCTGTTTGAAATTTTAAAAATATTTTTTAATAATTTTTTATTTTCTAAATTTAATTAATAATTCCCTCCTTTTATGTGTTTGGATTATTTTGACTAAAAACAACTAAAATAGTTTTTTTCATTTTAAATTTATTTATAAAAAAATTATTTTTAAAAATAATAAAATAAATATATTTTCTCTATTTTAAAAATTGAAAATGACATCAAAACAGTAAAAAGAAGGAGCCTGAGGGAATCTATATATCAATGCCAAAGGATCCAGCGAAAAATAAACAGCACATGTGTGATATATACTGTTTGGTCGACTAATAGTATATATCGTGTGATCTTGGTCGACCAACATCAAGCCTTGGTCGACTAACAGTGTGTTCGTGATTGTCTTGGTCGACTGATTATAAGCATTGGTCGACTAACAGTATATATCTTGTGGTCTTGATCAACTAACAGTGTGTTCGTTATTGTCTTGGTCGACTGATTATAAGCATTGGTCGACTAACAGTATATATCTTGTGGTCTTGGTCGACTAACAGTATATATCTTGTGGTCTTGGTCGACTAATAGTGTGTTCGTTATTGTCTTGGTCGACTGATTATAAGAATTGGTCGACTAACAGTGGTATTGGTTGGCTAACATCAAGCCTTGGTCGACTAACCTTCACCCTTTGGTCGACCAACCTATTTTATTTGTGGACCAACCTTAATATTTTTAACAAATATGTCGACTAACCATTTCTCTTTTGTCGACCAAGTCTTCCAACGGCTAGTTTTTTAGCCGCCCAACCACCCACAACGGTCCAAATTTTGAACTTGTCCACCACCAAGTATAAATAAGTAGTTGAAGACGCATTGAATGCTATTGAACACATTAGAAGATTTTGAACTACCGAGCTTTTACTGTTCCATCAGACATTTAATTTGTCTCTTTGTATTCTCATTTAAGAGGCCTTAAATTTGCATTCTTTTTTTTTTTTTTATCAAAAGGTAAATATATAGATACCCGGGAAACAAGGCAATTGCCGAAACAACTAACGAGACATGGCAAGAGCCTCAAATTGAACATGGCCCTCTATACACTGGTTTTAATCCTATGAATGATACAATCGAAATGGGCTGGGAGCCCTTCAAAAATAAGGTGATTCCGAGCAGTCCAAATCTGGTAGACGGTGCAGCCCAACGCAATGCACTTGAGCCTGCTATGCCAAGAGGTGCCACGGGCCTCCTTTTTCAGCCACTTTAGGGCGCTAGAAAGAGTGGACATTGCACGGGAGAGTCCCACCCAAGCTCTAATGTGATTCAATATCCTGATAGTCGATGGACAGTGAAAGAAAAGGTGCTGCACAGTTTCCTCCGCTGACCCACAGAATTTGCAATGTTCATTCATTGATAAGATTTCAATTTTATTCTCCACAAAACTAGAATGTCTTTTAACGACATCTCTTATTTTCAAAAGAAATTTTAATTATACCAATTCACCCCTCCTTAGTGAGTGGCATATCAGTTTATTTATATGAAAATGGACGAAACACAGTGAATGCAACATTACAGATAACCAACTGTATACCACGTCTTGGGAAGACAGATAACCAACTGTATCAGATTCTTGTTTTCTCCTTTTGGAGTTTGCAATTCCCCTGTTCAGATTCCAGTAGAGGAAATAGAACACCAAAGTCACATTACAGATGAAAAAACACAGTGAATGCAGCATCTTTTGTTAATAAACCAAAGGTAGAAATGATCATCAGTCTTATGCTTACTATATACATGGATAGTCCCCTGAAAAAAGAAACTACACTGGAGTAAAAGGACTCCTCCCACCCCCATTTTTGGGTGAGTGGGGGCATACATTAATTAAACAAATAACTGGTTACACATATCTTAGTATCTTTTACAACCTCAAAAGAAAAAACTGAAAAACCTAAACTGTCCAAGAAAATTCACCATCAAGCTTCAAGGGCTTCTGCTTGTTCAGCATCAGGGTTTGGTTTACTTGACGCATTCTCCAATTGAGTACTCATTTTCGTTGTTGGTCTCAAAAATCTTCTGCTAGGAGGCACTCAAATTGGTCTTCCCATACATAACTGTTATAAAACAAGTGCTCAAGAATAAAGTTTTGCACAACACATAAAGTCTAATATGCTTTGAACCAACAATCCAACCCCCTCCCCCCCCAAAATTTAAAAATAAATAAATAAATAAAAGAAGATAAGCAGTAGAATATAGGGAAATGACATCTTATAGAACAAATTAGGCAGACACGAGTAACATAGCTTTCCTTGAAAAGCAGTGAGAGTAGCTTCAGCCTCCTTATAATTGGAGAATACAAATCCATACCCAACAGACCTTCTTGGATTTTCATGAAATATAATTTCTGCAAAAACAACATTGGCATTTTCAGAATTCAAAAACTCTTTAAGATCCTCAGCCGTGATTTCGTATGAAAAATTTGCAACAAACAAGTTGTGGATAGGCACGGTTTATTTTTCCGTAGCCTCGCCCAATTGAGCTTAGGATGCGTTGTTTAGTTCACACTAGCAACTTCAAAATCTGAAAAAAACCAAAGCTAAAGAAAGATTCTCCAAGGAATTTTTTAGTTATCGAACAAACTAACCTTACACTTAGTAACTTACACTTAGTGAACCACTGCTTTTTACAATGTCGATTACTTCATAATGTTTGATGTTGACGAACTCACAACTTGTTGGCTTGTTGTTATTGTCGGAGATGCAAACATTTGTAATGAAGAAGCCTATATATGTATATGTATCATGGGTTATGTTAACAAGTCTTTTAGAAAAGTGTTCTCAATATAAAGACCTACAAGTTAAAATAGGTTATTAATACATATAGAATTGATGTACCTCTTGTGACATTAAGAAATCATTTGAGAGGAATTCCCTTTGTTGACATGTTGTAACATTCCACGGTTGAAACATGCCTTGAAGTGGTAAGCTTGCATGTGGATATGTGTCTCTTACATGCATCCATTGCCAACTATTATTGTTACAATATCCTTGTTGCGCCATTCCAAACACCCCCTACACAAATAAAAAATAAAAATATTGATCATTCACATAAAATAACGTAATTAAAAGGAGAATTAACACCAAACATTTCCTTTATAAAAATAAGATCGTTGTTTACCGCCTCTACAACATGATTAGAGTTTAAGGCTCCTCGAGTCATGACGTGGGCTGCATCCCTATTACCTGTCATGCCATCTTAAAAAGACATCGTGTTATTTTTCTTTATCACGTACATAAATGAGTGTAAATGAATATATTAATGCAAGTATACAAGTAAGTTTGGTTAGCAACTGACCCATTACTTTTGGTGAATTCTTCTTTCGTGATTTGCTTTCCAATGGACCTTTAATTCTTTTACTAGATTGGCCTTTAAAGCGTCTTTTTGTTGGCTCTCTCAATTGTGCCTCCTGCTGCATGTTTGATACCGATTTATGATGTGTGTCGATCGGAATACTCTTGTTCACATCTTCATCGGAGGCTATAAAGGCGTCAATCTTTGCTTCTACTTCTAGAAATAGTGATTTGCTTAATGAAAAAACATCAATACACCTTGAACCCTTGGACACAATTCTTTGTGAAATATGTGATAACTCACTATAATGAGCTGTTAGCATTGGATCGTTGTCATTTGGAATTATCTCTCCCATGGGATCACAAATAACTTCATATGTAGCTGCCCGTGTCCATCTTTCCAAATAGTATTCAGGAGGTAAACTTTTGAACTCTAGGTGGCGGAACAACTTCAATGCATGCGAACAAATGATTCCATCGAACTCAAATTTTCTACATGTGCATGACACTGTTTGTTCCAAGTGGTTGTATGCAAGTGTGCAAATCCTTTTTCGACCTTCAATCTCTTTAGCTCTATAGGTACGAATAGTTCCATCATCATTCTCCAATTCCAATGACAAATCAATAGTTTGCTTAATACATTCTTGAAACCAGTAAAATACTTTTTTTGTATATTTTTTTGCTGCTTCACGCTCTACAGACCAATTACAAATAAAATTGGGTGTTGTTTGTTGTGTTAAATGTTCAGCCTCCCTTTCTTTTTCACGACGATTATCCATGGCCCTAGAGTATAGACTTACAAACTCCCGAAGAACAATTCTACCATGATTAAAATAATCCTTCAAAAACTTATTGATACTTTCACTTCTCTGTGAAGTAGTCATGCCAACACAAAAGTGATCATGACTATACACTTGAGCCCATTTCTTTCTCAACTTATATGTTCTTTGCAACCACTCATTACCTCTTAGCCCATGATCTTCAAGCAATTTGTCCCAACCTTCTTCAAATTCTTCAATTGTTTCTGGATTGTAAATACAAGCTTTGAACTGTGGTGCAAATGTTTTATATCCATTATTACTCAAATTCTTTGCAGCATTTTGACATAAATGCCACAAGCACAATCCATGGTGGGCTTCAGGCAATACCACATCAACAACACTTAATATAGCTGCAGACTGATCTGTAAATATGCTTTTCGATTTTTTTCCTCCCATAGCCTCAAAGAAAGTAGTAAACAACCACATTACCGCATCAATTGTTTCACCATCCAGTAGACCACATCCAAAAAGTGATGTTTGCCCATGATGGTTGATGCCAACAATTGGTGCACATAACATATCATAATTGTTTGTTCGAAATGTTGTATCGAAACATATTGCATCACCAAATATCCCATAATCTCGTCTCGATTTTGCATCACAGAAAAATACACCGCATATCTCACCATCTTCGTGGGTTCGAAAAGAGTAAAAAAAATGTTTGTTTTCCACTTTCTTTTGTTTGAAGTATTCAAGGAGACATTCGGCATCACCCGTCTTGAAAAATTTAGCCCGTGTTCTTTGCAATGAATTGTTACAATCAGCTTTTGTGAAATTAAGGTTTTGGACTCCACCAGCTTCTTCACACATGAAGGAGAAAATTTGTCCTTGTTTTATTCCAGATGAATGCATTTTCTTCATAAGTTCATCTTGTGAAAAATCGATTTTCCTTTGAGACCTCAAATAATGGGAATGCTGAAGTGGGACAAGATCATGAGTATGCTCCGAATTGAACTCAATTAGTCCATACTTATCGTCGGGAACCAATTTAATCACAAATTTTTCCTTACAGTCAAATCGTCGAATATCTTTTTTTTTTCAGGTGTCCTGATTTTTTTGGAAGTGCCCTCGCATGAACAAACTAGTGCTTGCCATTGGATTTTATTTTTGTCAGATCTATTCTTGTTTGTTCTTAATATCCTTACACTGAAGCCAACTCGCCTTGCATATGTATTATAGAAATCATATGCTTCTTTTGTTGTGTCAAATGTCATTCCAATTTTTGGATCTACCTCGCAATTTATATCCTCTTCAAACTGATCATTTGAAACCCCATATCCTTCATCAACTATAGGAGATTTCTCATCATCACTAAAATTCAAGTCTTCAATACTCATTCCCTCACAAGAACTAGTGATATTTGCATCCATCACTAAAATCCAAGTCTTTAACTATGACAAACTAGGCTGTATGTTTTAAACAAATGAAAGAAAATATAATAGTGAGATAAACTACATTTGTGACTTTTTAGCACTTCATACTTAAAAGAATAGCACTTCCATAATCGCAAACAATCATACAATGTTGTCAGTGCTAGTGAAAGAAGATTGATAACAGTTAACAAATGTTTGCAAAGAGAATAAGTTATGAATTTGATATTCAGATGAAACATACTAAGGCGATGTTCGGAAGCAGAAAGAGAGAGAGGGTAGAGAACATAAGCCTATACAGTGGTAATCGAATGATAAATAGAAATTAAGAGGATATAGTTTAGGTTTTGGGCAAGTTCCACATTCTTTCTTATTTCTTATAATCTTTAAAAGTTTAGTTAAGTACTCTACAACATACATTGAAGTCAGCATCTTGTTACCCATTACTTCATTATACATCTAATATTTTTTCTGAAAACTCAATATATCCTTAGTGTAGGTATCAATTAATTTTACAAGTAACATAATAATACTATGTGTGTGAGTTAGATTAAAAAATTAAATAAATAAATCCTAACTACAGAAAATAATTATAGCGTCACACAGACATAATTTTTAATTTGCACATATTGTAACAAAAAATAGCAGTGTGGAGATCAAACCTGGTTAAGGAACCAGAGCAATAATGAAATCTACTGAATTTGAAAACCAGTATTGCTTAGCTGTGGAATGTTTGGAACAACGGAGGCAGGAAGATATGGACAGTCATTTACCTGAAAGAGATGTCGTTGCAGGATAAAGAGACGTCGTGGAGGGAGAGGAGACGCAGTGGAGAGAAATACGCCGCTGCTGGAAAGATAATGCACGAAAGCAAATCGTTAAAAGAGAACAGGGAGACGTCGGAGGTGCTGATGGTGAGGACGCCGGTGCTATTGCTGGGGAGAGGGAGAGTGACAGTGAGAGGGAGAGGGACGGGTGAAGGTTGAGAGAGAGAGAGACCCAGATGGGTTAAAATTTGGGCGGTAATATTTGGATGGCTGGGGGGGTAAAATTTTGGGCTGACTCTGTTATTATTTTGACTCTACAAATAACGAGGGTGATGGTCACCCCCATTTTTGAGGGTGAACAAAATCGCACTCCCACAAAACGGAAAGAGTTAGAAATAATGTCGACTTTGGTCGACCTTTTTCGGGTTAATAATTTAGTAGCTTTATTCTTGTTGTGGATATGGGCATTGACGTTGCGGGAGCTGCATGTGGTGCTGAGAAGACTATGTCTCCATCTCAAGTGATGAAATTTAAAGTTTAAATTTTATTTTTAATGAATTTTATATATTTGAAATTACGTAATTTAAAACGTAAAATTCAAATAAAGTTTACAAACTTATGTTTGGAATGAATGTAAAATTAAAGTTTTATCTGCTCTTAATTTCTTAATTTTATTTATTTAATAACTTTATTAAAATAAAGAAAAAAACAATTGTTGTCAAAACATAAAAGAAACAAAAAGTTAAAATTGAAAATAAATTCTATAAAATTATGTGAAATTTATTCTTTCCCAGTATGAGACAAATGTCTATGGAAAAATAAATATTCAAATAGAATTTCCTTATATGAATTAAATATAACTGAGATTATGTATGTATCTTTGTACTTATTTGCTGTGAAGCGACGGGCCCCCTTACAGTGGTTGCTATATCATTATAAATATATTAGTTTGGTATTATTTTTTGTAAAAAAAATTCAAAATTACTATTGTTGCCGCTTTAACACAACAATAAATTTATTTACTGAGAATATCAATATCAAGTCCCTTAGACTTTATTTGCAAGAATGAGAACGATCCATTGAGGGTGTAGGGTAATACTCGCGTAAACGCTCTAATGGTTAAGTTAGAAACTCTATTTCACTGAATACTTGAATGTAATATTTAAATTAATATTAGAAATGTACTCTTTTTGAAATGAAGGCCCCATCTATTTATAGATGAACATAGAACTTTGTGATAAATATCACTAGTATTTCAAGATCCACTATAATTAGAATTTTTACGGATAATATCTATCTTGGTATTTCGAGATCCACTAAAATTAGAATTTTTATGAATAATGTCTATTCTTTTCGTAGAATTCTCGAAGAAGTTTTCAAATTTCAAAATTATTCTGTTTAGACTTTATTCAAAATACCCAATCATGAAAAAAATTACAAGACAAGATTTGAGATATTACAGCCTCTCAAAACTTGATAATAGTTTTCGAGAAACAATAATAATCCCCCCATATAAGTTTTTAGTAGACCACAATGATTTCTCAATTTTTTGATCTCCGGTGAGACTATTACGCTCTAGGAGACCATACTTTCAATCTACAAGAGACCGCACTGGTCTCCAGAAATTTTAAATAATCCAGGTGATATCTCTGTTAATCTTAAAAAATTATTTTAAATTTGAGAATTTTTCTATGTTATTCAGCCATATTGAATAAATCTCAAGTATACAATTGACGTGCACAAAGTAATCCGTCAGAAATTATTACTTTTTAATTAAAAATTATTATTTTATACATGAAGGGGCTATTATTGAATGACACTTTGGTGACATATTAGATACAGACTTAAAAAGGACATCACTGTAATTGTCGCGAAGCTGTTTTTTCTGTCTTTTTTTTTATTTTTATCATTTATCCTAGCTTTATTATTTTCTGTTGTTTCACTATTTGTGTGAGTGAGAGAGGGGAGCACCTATCTTGCACAAAAATAAAAATGAAAAATATTTTTGATAGAAAATAAAAATATAGAAATAAATATTCTTCTAAAAAAATAGGCATAAATAGAATTCGAAACGAAATAGAAAACGTTTCGAAAACATTTTAAAAACAGGCAACCAATTCTTATTAGATATTTTCGTACAACATAAAAGAGCACGATGAAAGAGGTAGAAAAAATGTTATTGTGTCTAAAAAGTAATTCACTCTTTCCAAGTTGGGAAGTCATTTTCTTAAAAAATATATCATTTTAACATTTAATTTTTTATTTAGGATGTATTTAATTACGTTATTTATAATTTAATTTTAAATAATATTGTCTAGAAAATAAAACCACCCCACCCCCATAGAAAATGAATTCCATGAAAAGAATCTTTAAATACTTGTACTATATATATTTTTTCATAAAAAAATTAAGAATATTTAATTATTTTTTATAAAAAATATATAATAATTATATATTTTCTATAATAAATATATACAATCAAATACACCTTTACTAAAAAATGACTTTTCTTTTGACTTTCTTGCCAACCACAAGTGTCGCAGCCCATATTGGTTGTTATATACTTACAAAAGTAAGTTTATGGGAAATTACTTTTAAATAAAAAAATATTATTTTATACGGAATGGGATAATTATTGGATGGCACTTTCGTGACAAGTTGGATTCTGATTTAAAAAGGACACCACTACAGTTGTCGTTAAGCTCTTTTTCTGTCTGTTTATATTTTCATCATCTGTCCTCGCTTTGTTAATCTGGAAACTACTGGCGTGGGAATAGATAATGTGAAAACTATTGAAATGTTGATTGACATTATTAGTTGTAAAGTCTATATATGCATTTATTGTTTCTAAGTTTTAGAAATTAGTCACACTCCGTTTGTTTGGGATTTTTTTTTTTTTTGACGGAAAACAATTTTTTTTTGGGAAAATAATTTCTTTAAAATTATTTTTCTAAAAGGTGCTTTTTGTTATTTGGTTTTAATCTATAAATATTGTTAAAAAAACGTTTCTAGTGTTTGACTGGCAAGATGGCAAATGACGAGGCAACGATGCAAGAGGAGATTGAGAGTTAGAATTTGACGGAGTTGAAGAAAGGTGGAGAATGACGGGCGACATGTATGGCGATGCGGGCAAAGACAAAAGGAGATGGATTGTGACGAAGATGGTGGTGTCAATTGATGAAGCACGATAGAAACGAAGAGAGGCAATGCGATGCAGATAGATAGAGAAGGAGCTCAACGAAGAGAAGTGGAGTGTCTCTAAAAAGTGATTTATCCTTTTCAAGTTGGGAAGTAATTTTTCTAGAAAATACATCATTTTAACACTTACTTTTGCATTAACACGAAATGAGTTTCCTTGGAATTTCTTATTTTCCTCATACCAAATACAAGAAAACAAAAAAAGTATTTTTAAGTAAATGTTTTTCCCATTGTTACCGAGATACCACAATTAAAATTTGTTTATTGTAACAAAACTCAGCAAACAGCCGAAAGAACACAAGGTATCCCTTGGGCTTTCTGTCCAGTCCACGAGATCCAAGAGAAAAGACAGTTATTTGGGAATAACCTAGCCTGCTAGCTCGAAGGAGGCTCAATCCGCTGGCAGGGAGAGCCATAAAGTTGGAGAGGTCGAGATTACTGAGTGGAAGTAGGAGACTCTTTATTTTCTGAGAGGGTCTACAAGACAAAAAACAATTAAGGGTACAAGAGGATTTCTTCTGCACAGGCCCTCTAACGCTTATGTCAGAAGAGGTCATCATGTGGAACAAGGTATAGAAATGTAGTACGGGAATGTCATGCTAGGCAAGAAATGTGAAAGGGAAAAGCAGTGTAGTGATTGGGCTTTCTTTTCCTTTTCATTGGTTAGGCTTGTTTCGTGTTGGTGTGGTGTCATGTCTTTGTTTGCCTCCAAAACTCAGGAGTTTAGGGGGTGTTTATAAGCAACATAAGGGATAGGGACATGTGACATGCATGTGCGAGAGTGCGATGCTCTTTCTCTTGAAGGGGCGGTGCATTTTCCCCATCCATGATTGTTGTTACCAAACTACAGTAATAAAACTTATTTGTCTTGGGAACAGCCAAAGCAAAACCCCTGAGGGTAATAGAGAAAATTGTTTCAGGTCAACAGAGACTAGGGCCTAAATCTTGGCTCGGGAAGACTGAGGCTTTGGGGCCCCCCGGAGGGTCTTCGAAGTCTTGGGGGGATATTGCTCCCGGGCGGTCTTTGGGGAACAGTCTTGAGGGGATACCTGCAACATATAGACAATTAGAAGGCATGCGGGGATCTTTCCCACACGAGCACTCCATTGCCTAAGTTAGACTTTGATGTTTGAAGATGTAATGTAGATATATGTGGATGTACATATACGTATGTGGAATGTCCAGTATGTCTAGTGTAGGTCTTCGGGGGAGTAGGTTCCCGATGGGTTGTGAAGAGTCTAGAGTCTTAAGTTTTTCAAACTATGGTCTCAAATAGGTTTTTTCAAAAAGGTCATTTTGCCATGGAATAAGTAAGCATTTATAGACACTTGGTGGGGTCTACAGATGAGAGTCTTTCAATTCTCTAGGGAATATGCATCGAGTGAGGCCGGAGGGCCTGGAGGCATCTTCGAGGTGAAAATGCTCCAATGAGTATCGTTTAGGTGGGTCCAAAGATTCTTCGAAACCACCAGATGAATTGGGCCTAGAAGATTTTGGGTGAGTCTTTAGGCTAGGCATGCAAGGCTTGATTGCCCTGGAAACTCTTTGGAGGCTCTGGGGGACTCTTGTCTAGGAGACTTCAAGGTCATCCTAGTTTATGAGAAATACTTCTTTGATCTTGGGAATTTTGGATTTTCTTAGGGCACCCCAATTTTACCTTTGGATGTAAGGCAAATGGAAAAGTACAGTGTGTGTGCCCGATACTCAGGAACTAGGATATGGGTAGACCCGAATGGATGCTAAATATGATTTCCGATAAACTGTTGGTGACTTTTGGGCTTTTGAAGACTTGGACTATAAATAGGCGGTGGTGCTAGATGGGCTAACCTTATGCCTTTCTCCCCAAAGAGCTAGAGTCATCCGGAGCACCCAAAGAGTCTACCATCCCTCCCAGACACTTTTACAAGCCCTAAGGTTCTTGAAGACTTTGAGTCTCCAGAAGATTCCTTGTTCTTAATGTCCATTCCTTCTTCTAAAAATTGAACACTATAAGGTAAACACCACAATGGCTTCTGCCAACCTCCTACTAAAATTACGATTTCTCCATGGATGCAACCCTCAGTCCTAAAAGGCAATATACTTGATGGCATTGTGGGGTCTTTCTGCATCCTGCGATAGTGAAACCCAAGGGGTCCTAGGGCAAAGGAACTTATAGCCACTGTGGAGGAAGGTAGGATGGCGATCCACTTGGATAGCTTAAAAACGGGGCTTAGACTTCCACTACACCCTTTTGGGATGCAATTTTTTGGAGGAGGAGATGTTGCTGGCCTAACTACATCCAAATGGTTGGGTTGTGCTGGCGGGATTTTTACTTTGTGTAAGGAGAACTAGGTAGAACCCACTACCTCCCTATTGCACTATTTTTATCGCATCTGGACCATAAGGGGTGAGAAGGAGTTTGTGACGCTCCAAAAAAACTTATCAAGGTTAGGGCTATTTAAGAAAGGTCCTCAAAAGTTGGATGATTTTGAGACTAGGTGGTTGCTAGTTTGGCTGCCCCAAGGTTGTTAGAGATCGTCATGATTTTGGCATAACAAGAAATAAGGAGTACAAGGTGTAAGTGGCCAGATGTAAATTCATTGGTGAAGGAACACTAGGAAAAGGTCAATAAACTAGTCCAAGGGGGTCTAGTGGCCTTAACTGACTTAAAAATCGACATGTGCCTTATTGTGGCTGGATGGATGGTATTTGTAACGACCTGCTCCCACTTACGGGCCCCATTGATGAATAGTCAACCAAATTAGTCACACAAAAAACCAACAACTGAAGGGTTGGACTATGTTTCAACAGGAAATGCCCTAGGTGGGCACTACGCTTCGTCCTTCCCTTCGCTCCACTCGAGGAAACGGTCCAAACACAGACAAGAAACATAGCGGAACTGGACTCGAAACCCGAATGAGCTTCATATTTCTCCAGCTCACCTCACAGCAAGCCAAAGGTGACCCAGGCACAAAACTAACATAACAAACACTGCGCTGAGTATTGAGAATTTATGGAAACATACATTTCTGATCTTTACCCGATCTGAATGTGGCTCCACCAACTAGAACCATATACATCCAGCCTTCTTGCAATCACCTACCATACTATGGTGATTATAGTAACTAGATACATTCAAGCGCTTCACAACATTTACATTCACACACAAGGGTATATATACATACCACCACATAAATACATACAAGAGAAATAAATACACAAAATTGGGCAACACCGCTAGTTGCCACAACAGCCTCCCAACACCATCCTTGCTTGCATTTGGACTTGCGTTATCTACAACATGAGGTAAAACCTCATGAGTCATAAAGACTCAGTAAGGGTGCAATGCATAAATAAATGAAGCATGAAAGAGCATATAATGCAAAATGCAATGCAAAATGGATTCCATGCCCTCATAACCTCTATAAGTTAAGGCATCAACTAACCATTCCTATCACATTAGTCCTCCATATGGCCATAGGTACACTAGAACACATAATATGCAAATGTTGACCGCTACACGCAACTCATAAAGTAACACTTACAATGCAAGCAAGACCACCACCACTTGGGGTCATCCCTTACCTGGCTCGAAGCCTCTCCTACCTCGGCATGAACTCTAGCCTGAACCTCGAACTCTTCTAGGATCACCGCCTTCCCAGTCGAACCTAGATGCAAACAGACAAAACCCAACTCCATTAACATCCGACATTAAACCAATGTCGTCAACTTTGCCACACACCGCCAAACCATCCATCAACAAATTTCCAAACAACCCTGACCCAGGGTTTAATCCAATGAATAATTATTCTACATTAGTCGCTTAATGCAAATAACTTGGGAAGAAAAAGAAAATATTAATTTACCTCAACTAATCTATGGAGAAATTCGAAAAATGCCCACATCGGCGTTGCTTCCCAAACTGCCACTTGTGCCCAAAATCCCATTTTCGAGCTTCTGGCATGCTCCTCAAGCCCTAATTTAATTTCCAAAATTTTTCAAAATTTTCTATGATTTTCTCCCAATTTTCTTCTCTTATTTTATTTTTTTTTCTTCTCTCCTTCTCCAGTGTTCTTTTTCTTCCTCTACTATGTGACTACGACTTCTTCTTTTCCAACCTCACGCACAGCAGCTTCCATGCACGGTCGAGAGCCACCGCCGCTATTGCCTGCTGGCTTGCCTCTGTCTGCCGCTCCCCGCTGCCACAAGACCACCGACCATTATCGCGTCAGGCGTGACCCACCCCATCCTAGCTTCCCGCGTGCAACAGCCACACCAGCCCTGCCATGGCCGATCACGCTACCCCAGGTACAGCTGCAGCCTCCGGCCACTATCGCCGTCTCTGCACACCACCGTGTGCCTTCAGCTACTGGAAACCATCACCGACGCTTTCCTGTTGCTATTGCTGCCCTGCCAGAACTTGCTGGCAACACCGCTCGCAAGTCGCAACTGCCATCGCCGAGCAGCCATGACCGCTGCTCAAAGTCGCCTTTACCACCGGTCGGCCATCTCCCTCGCAATCTCTCTTTCTCTCTCATTGCTCTCTGGGCAAAGCTTTGCCCGAGCTCCCCCCCTCTCTCTGTTTAAATTTCAAAGACAAATTGGCCACTTTAGAAAACTTACTCCCCAAGCACTCGTGCATATATATATATATGTAACTTACATATTTGCCCTCCTAACTTCTCATTAATTTCACTTAAGAAATTTATTATTTGCTCTAGGGCCCTCCAAGGTCTTAATTAAATTACCTTCAAACCACTAAAAATCTTAATTTATCCAAAATTAATAATCGACTTTACTCGATAAAGCCGATTTCATCCCTGCGTTTGCACCGAACCTTTATTCTACTCGAAAACACCTCGGGGTTGCTTCACTCACAAAATCGAACCACCCCTAGGGTCCCCTCAGTTTCCCGGAGGTCCCTTACTACTATTCGGTACAAACACTCATTTAGGGTTATTTAGAATTTATTCCAAAAATTATTCCTGGTCTGATTGCTTCCAGCGTCATTAACCTCACCTCGAGACGCTCACCAACCTCATAGCCTCTTCCTTGTACATCCAAGTCTTGGGGCATTCCCTGCTATCGATTCGATAATTTTATTAATTAATTTCTCAAAGTCGACCTTTGGGTTTCCCGAATCACCAATGTCCTTTCAAAATAATCAAAAATTATTTATTTTTCGATATCATGAAATACGGGGTATTACATTCCACCCCCCTTAAAAAGAATTTCGTCCTGGAAATTCACTTTACCATACTCACTTGCTCCAGACAACCATATTCTAGAACAAATCATCGAACTCCCACATTCGAGAATCTCAAAGCTTAGTCATTGCTCACCCTTCCTTGGGCTATCCCTATCTCAAGGTTTCACCTAGGCTACCAATCCTTCGATTCTCGAGGACATTCATCCATTGATGCCACTTTGGTCTACCGCCAAATGGCACCACTAGTCGCTGGTCATGACTACCGTAATGTTGTCCATCTCTTGATGGATTTCTGCTGCCTCATAGCACCACTTTGCAGTCCATTTCCCATTTTTTCTACATTAAACCAAAAATCAAACACGACAATGCCAATCAAATTTGACAACACTGCATCACAGATCTGTCAACAACGATTTTACGTCGATCACACCTGGCTACGATTTTATGCTGATCAAACATGGCAATGTCTTAACACTGATCATCACAATAATGTCACTTCTAATGCCCATTAAGCACGATGACACCCATGCATCCATGGCATTTCGTCATCCATCACATACATCCATAGTTTAAGTCGAACCTCACGGTAACATTTCATTACCGATCAACTATAACCACATTCGCATTATATGGGAAACAATCATCTGGCTCCTCTAGTCGTAATTGACCATTCTTCATATGGTCTATTACCTTGACCAACCAACCTTCACACGCTGATTACGCTTAACCCACATACCCATACCTCATAGTGGGTAACTTCATGCTTTAGCCAATAACGTGCATTACTCGAGTCCACACCTCGAACTTAACGAAACATGCACCATACCACTCTCCCAACTAGGGATTCCTTCCATACTTAACAAGGATACTGAGGCCTTTCTTATTAACCGATACCACTCGCCAACTAGGGTCACTTACCCACCTTTTGGACTCTCGACGGGCAACCCCTTTTAAATGTTCTGCACCCATACCTCAATTTTCCACCTTCATGACCCATACTAGGCCTTACTCTGGCTGTCAAACCCTATAACGAGTAAGTGATCCTACCATTTTGCCTTACTCTGGCTGTCAACACCTAGTCCTCATGACCGTGTTGCTCCCATACAGGCACATCAGGGCCCAACACCAGTCTCCAGCAGTATGGCCTAGGTCCGTCACTAATTCCATTGCACCTGTAGTATGACTTCGAGCCTTCAGTTCCTACCTCCACTAGCTCAAGCCATCATGGTTACACCACCACCCATGTAATGGTTTTCTAGCAAAGTTTACTAGCCTATTTTCAATTTCCATAAGAACATTTATAAATTCCACAATTCCATGACACAACCTCACTCTCACAAGGCACAAGATTACATGGTTATCCCTTAACAACTTACTTCTCAATTCGCAACAGACACCTGACCTTGAGACTCTACCATGAACAATGGTACTCTTGTCCTCTTCGACAATGACAATACCATAACAACAACGGGTCTCTCCCCAAGGTCATTGCAAATTAAACTTCACAGGTCTTCTCAACCACCACGACCTCAATCTTAGATTAGCCTTTTTCCTCATTACTTTGCCATTAATTGAATAGCTTACAAATCCCTGAGAAACTCTGGCTTCTCCCGAAATCTTCTTATACCTTTCACTTTTAGTGAGCTCACGCCATTTGGTTAGTAGCCACATTGGACCTAATGCCACCCTCATTGGCCAATATGACCTCTTGCCATTGCTTAGCGCCACATCCAGCTGCAACCGCGACTCTAGAGCCACTTACGCCACTGATCGACTACTCTCACGACGTCGCACGACCATTACCAACTGTTGCCCGCCGTTGCTGTTATCACCGGTCGGTGCCTTTGGTCGCCACTAGCTATCCCCAGCCGATCACCAATTGGCTCCACTAGCTGCTTTCTTTCATATCCATTAACCTTTAACCACGAGGTTAAATCTCATCAATTGCCCACACACCAAGGCATCCCCCTAGCTGTATCACTCATAGTTATCAGGTGATCTCATTAGCATCGAAACCTCACTTATGAGAACTAATCTCATTCATAAACAACTAATTCGAGCTCTTTTTACCCGTTAGCGAACTTTCTAATTTTCCCTCAACATCCATCTAATCCACTCCATTAGATTTTGCTAAGTTGAAAGGCTCACGACCCAATGCACTGTTCCTCTAGGCACTACTCTAGCTGTTGAAACCCTCTCGAGCTTAGCAACTCGGCCTCCCACCATCTCTGCAACTCGGCCATCTGCTAACTCAGCATCATGGCCTCCCACCAGCTCGGTAGCTCGACCCCCTGCTAGCTCGGCAACTTAGCTTCCCTTAGCTTGCCAGCTTGGCCCTCTACTGCTCAACAACTCGGCCCTCTGTTAGCTCAAATACTTGGAAAGATGACTTTTCGCCAGCTTGGCAACACGGCCTCTCACCTTCTCTTCAGCTAGGCCCTCTGCCAGCTCAGCAACACAACCTTTCACCAGCTTGGCAGCTAGGCCTCTGCTAGCTAGGCAACACGCTTCCCGCCAACTCGACAGCTCATTATGGAGCAAAACTCAATCGAGCCCATACCTTCTTCGTCCAACCACCTTCTAGACCTTGGATCTCCTTCTCAAACAGACCGATCTAACCACCAGATTTCGCTGAACTCTCATACTAATGGCATACACTGCAATAACCAAGGCCTTACATTAATAGTCCTCGAACCTCACATTCCCAACATTGCCATTACAGGTGCCACCACCTAAAAAATGATCATGTGCCATCAACTAGAAACCCATCCAATGCTACATGAGGATGCCTCTTCTGTATCACATCGACACATTTAGGATTGACACTTGATTGTGCAACTATGACCCTTCACAGAGCCTGCAACCATGCCTTAGCCACATGTTCATCCTATTACAACTCCCCTCACTAGTTTAGAGATCCATATACCTGAAACTCTCTCACGTTTCAATATTCCCATCTCATGGTTGGCTTTCATCTCGTAAGTCTCGCCCTCCATGACACTTACTTCACATGACCTCCTGAAGTCATTTGCCAACTCTTCCATTCAACCCTATATTCTTACATGTCATAGGGTCACATTGGGTCTATCACCCTAGTTTACTAGATCAAACACGATCAACCCCAGGTGCCATGCGCTAAGATCCTTTAACAAGGAGCTTCATCACGTGACTTGCCATGATTCCACAAGTCCTCACACAACATGGAACTTAGGCTTAGCCCGGACATAACCTATAGTTTGCTCCAGGTTTTTGACGTCTGATCATCTCCACTACAGACTGGTTACTCTCCACAGAGGGCCGTGGTCCCTTATCATGAGTTAACCCAATGGCCACATGCCATTTATATTTGTATCAGTTGTCCCTGACATTAGACCCGTCATTGGTAGGCATCACATGTAGCATTATTCCATGCTAGAGCCATTTCTCGTTCCTTGGATTCCATTTTCTTTAGACATCTCAAGACACCACATGGTCTCAACATGTGGTGAACCATTTCATCATCACTTTACTGCCACAAAGAACTTAACCCTCACTTGGGCCTTTGTGCACTTCGCCCAACTTGGCCCCCTTGCACTTACCTGACTCACAACTCTCAGCTTCTCAACTGAGCTCGTCCTTCCACACTAACCAACTAATCGCCACGATACATGAGACCTTATCGCTAACCATGCTACCCTAGTCCCTCAGTCACATAGACCTTCACAAAAGATTTCTAGTCCTACGAAACCTAGATCCTTAATCGACATAATTCTTATGGTGCTGCTCCAACTCTTCGGCATCCGATCGTCACTTACAGTTCACTATGTTGCTCCGGCCATTGGGCCACCCCCATAACCGTGAGCCAACACTTTAGTGCTCTGCCACATGGTCCATAGCATCAGATCCATCACAGTGAGCCTTGCACCCGTAGCATTTGAAGGACCATCCACGAGGATCAAAGCATGCAACGGAAGCGTTTTTTTAAAATAAAAACTATCCTCGTATTGATTAGAATCTAGGAAACTTACTTTTCCTACGGATTACCAGACGGAATGAAGTGACGGGGGGAGGAGGCGCGACAGCTTCTTCTTCGCGTGGTGGAGATGACGGCTGTCCTGCAATCCGTCGGCTCCTTCGCATCAGATCTCTTGATCTTCCAAGGTATGACTCAAAACTCGTGGCCTCTCTTGGTGAAGAAGAGAAAAACGACTTAGGGTAAAAAACAAACAAAGAGAGAATATATATAGGGAGAACCCTAGGGTTAAAACCCTAGTGGGCCAAACCCTAGTGGGCCAAGTCCATTTAATTAATTTTCTAATTAGGTTAGCTCAATTAGTTAATTAAAACCAATGAACTAATATTTTATTCTAGCCCAATTTATTATGGACCATTCTGAATAAAATAATTCTCTCAATGTAATTCACCCAACAGGCCAAATGTATTAAATAATACATGAGTTATATCGAGCTACCCCGGGGACCAAAAGACAAATTATTCATGGCTACTAAAATGACCAAAATATCCCTGCTACCCAGTAGCTATATTTTGTCATTCTAAGTGTTCCAACTATCACCATATGGTAACACTGACCCCACGAATAATTTTGCATGTGCAATGTCTTTGACTTACTAGTGTAATGACGAAAATACCCCTCTGTGTAACACCCATCATTTAGAAAGGAATAATGTACTAACACCTCTCTAAATGATTTCTACCATCCTTATATCACTAGTCCAATAATCTGTGACTACTCGAATGTACTTGCTTATCACTGGGAGCTACCCAGAAGCACACTCTTAAGTCACGTTCCCAGGGCCCTGGATTATTTGATTATTCTTGGACAATCACAAAGGGGTGAATCACAGAAACTATCTTGTATTAGTCTGTCTTAGCTAATTAGAAACCACACTCCCAACTCACAAGGTTATTGATCTTTGATAGACCTCACCTACAGTGAATCTAAGAATATAACTCTAAGTTCACTAGACCACTGATTGGGGCTGTCGAACACCAATAGATTAGATAGTATGATGATGCGGATTTGCAATATAGGTGCAACCCTAAGTCGTCTCCCAACGAACCTCAAACGGATCTGTCAAAACAAGGCTAAACAAGGGGGGAGTTTTTGATGAAAAACAGAAAACAAAATGAGCAAGAACACAATAAATCAAGATGCAATCAGTTGCAAACCAATCCTTCTATCACAGTTTTCATTGCCTTCTCAATAAACCATTTGTTTAGTTTTAATCCTCAAATCGAAAATCAGAAAAATCCTTTAACAACCGCCAAAGATTTGGAAGAAAACCAATAAACAGATTTCAGAAACCTCTTAATTCAATCTATCAGTTTTAATTCCCCTTATTGCACAGATTCGAGACTGATTGGATTACCATCCAAACAGGTTGTTCTTGATTCCAGTTAAAGCCTCAACCGAGCACAAAAACCTTGAATTCTCAAACAAAGACAATGCATGCATTCATCCAACCGGTATCAACACATACACAGATTTAAGAGAGAACGGAAACAAGAAAACAACAAAGTTAAAACTAAAACAAACAGATTTCCATTAAATCCAAGACTCAAACCGGGAACAAGGATGGTGTTGCAACTTGATTACAGAATCCTTAGCCCTCCATCTTGACAAGAACAATGGAGAGAAGAGAAAAATCGGCCACTGTTCACGTCCTTCAAGAATCCCCCTTTAATGGCCTCTTAAGGTGCTTAAATAGAGTTTTAGGAGGAAACCCTAGGTTACCGCAACTTGACGGCCGATTTCGGATAGGTTAACGCGTGTTCTGGGCTTCGGCCTCTTCATAAAAATTGTAGATCAGGAAGAGTAGATGAATTTGGGATTTTGAATCGCTTGATTTGGATATCGGACGCCCAAGATATGGCCTTTTAAAGAATCAGCATTCAATGTAGGTTTACTAATTTAACCCTGCTTTCTGGTCCCGACTTTGAAGCGCTGTTTGAAGGCCCAAACGAACTCGGATTTTTACAAACCATACCATTACAGAAAGCTCAAGAAGTCTCCTACAATATCTCTGAAGACATCATCTTCATTCTGGAATTTTATCTCGGCCAAAATACTGAAATAAGTGCAGAAGGTCAAATCTGCCAAAATTGCCCTTGCTTCTCTATCTCCAATTTCCAAGATATCTCATTGCCATCAAGATGTCTCATGCCCCATCTCATGCTCCATGACCCTAAACCTGGAAAAATAAAATAAAATAGTGTGAAGCCCAATTCCTATAAAATAAAATGAAATGAAATTAAGATGAATGAAATAACACAACTAATGTGCAGAAAGGACTAAATATGAGGGCTAAATAGTATGAAAATATGTGCTCTATCAAATTCCCCCACACTTGGACTTTTGCACTCCTGGGCAAAACACTAAACACTAACATTCACTCTTTCAAATAGAAAGGATGCAAAGAATGCAAAATGAGAGGCATGGCAAGTTTTATAGGAATTCAACACTTCAAAGATCATCTTTCTTACACTTCCCGAACAAACAAGTAGCATGGCAATTTCACTTGGCAAGGTGAGTCAAAATAAGCAGACCCTCATAGAATAAGAACATGCTTTCAAGTTCCTCAAATGCTATGCCCAAATCCACCCAATCATAATTCCACTACCAGATATGCTCATCTTCTAAATCTCCACTCTCAGTGCTTTATGCATGCAAATCAAAAGGACTTTTATTCATGGCTCAAACATGGTAAGGTGAAAGGGATAGGTAAGCTTTAGGAAGAAAGAAAACATTCAAGATAATCCCAAGATCAATGAAGAACTATTAAGCAAGCAGAAAATAGAACCCCTTTTTTTTTTTCGCATGGTGGGTGCGTTTTACGCTCCATCCCACCTTGGTGAGTGCGTTTTACGCTCCATCTCACTTTGGCCTTTGGCCTTTCTATCTTTTTTTTTTTTTTTTTTTTTGATTCCAAAGGACTTGCTTAAATTTTTTTTTTTTTTTTAATCAAGGGATGCAATGAATGTTCTTCAACCTAAAGAAGGGATAAGATCACTTTTTTTTTTTTTTTTTTTTTTTTTTTTTTTTAGGTATGACGGGTAAAATGAAAGAATGCCTTAATCATCTTTTCATATGCATGAGCACTGATAGCTTCAATAAAGATTCAAAACAAGTTCTGGAATGATACCCATAATTCAGTGGATGCAGGCATAGCATAAGAAAGAACAAGAACATGCACAAATATCCCCACAAAGACTACCTCAATCAACTCACCAAGCCAAACTCATTTCCAATTTACTTGAAAGCCCAAAAAGATAAGATCAATTTTCTAATCATGCTAAATTCTTTCAAACTCAATTTGCCTCATTTTGCAATTTTTTTTTTTTTTTATATTTTTTTTTTATTTTTTTATTATTTTTTTTTTTAACTTTTCTAAAACTCCTCCCCCCACACTTAAACATTACATTGTCCTCAATGTAAGCATGCAGCAAGAATCAGGTATAGGACAAGTAAATGATAAAAAACAAAATAGGGAGAGAGGAATAGCCTGATTTTGTCAATTGTAGGCGGCGTTGAGGAGATGCAGCTCCTCCATAGTATGCTCCTGAAAGCTCTCGTAGAATGGCTTAAGCCGCTGCCCGTTGACTGTGAATCGCCGTGTGGTTGACTCATCCATAAGCTCAACTGCACCATAAGGAAAAACATGAGTAACCACAAAAGGACCAATCCAACGAGAACGCAACTTACCTGGCATTAGTTTAAGACGAGAGTTGTATAGGAGGACTTTCTGGCCAACTTTGAACTCTTTCTTGTTGATCAATTTGTCATGAGCAGCCTTAGTTTTTTCCTTGTAAATTCTGGAGTTCTCGTATGCTTCCAATCTCAATTCCTCAAGCTCTTGCAATTGAAGCTTTCGTTGTGAACCAGCCTCTGTCATATCCATGTTACATTGCTTTACCGCCCAATAGGCCTTATGCTCGATCTCTACCGGCAGATGACATGCCTTTCCAAAGACCAGTCGATATGGGGACATGCCAATAGGAGTCTTGTAGGCTGTGCGGTAGGCCCAAAGTGCATCTTCCAACCTTTTGCTCCAATCTTTCCTGTTGGGTTGGACTGTCTTCTCTAGAATATGCTTGATCTCTCTGTTTGAAACCTCAGCCTGCCCATTGGTCTGTGGATGGTAGGGTGTCGCCACTTTATGTAAAACTCCATACTTTCGAAGCATGGATTGCATCGTTCTATTGCAGAAGTGGGATCCTTGATCACTGATGATGGCCTTGGGAATGCCAAACCTGCAGAAAATATGAGATCTAACAAAATCTGCGACCACAGAAGAATCATCAGTCCTGGTGGCTTTAGCTTCCACCCATTTTGAAACATAATCCACAGCCAAAAGAATGTACAGAAAACCAAAGGAGACAGGAAAAGGGCCCATGAAATCAATGCCCCAAACATCAAAGATCTCACAAAATAATAAGGGTTGCTGAGGCATTTCATTCCTACGTGATATTGATCCTGTGTGCTGGCAACGTGTGCAATTCTTACAAAATGTATGAGCATCTCGAAAAAGGGATGGCCAATATAAACCTGAGTCTAGGACCTTTCTAGCTGTGCGTTGAGGACCAAAGTGACCACCACATGCAAGTGAATGACAGAAATGCAAGACTGAAGCAAACTCAATATCGGGCACACATCTCCTAAGGACTTGGTCACTACACATGCGCCATAGATATGGATCATCCCATACATAGTACTTGGCCTGACTTTTAAATTTACTTAGCTGATCTCTCTTAAGATGGGCAGGGATATCAGATGCAGCTAAAAAATTAACAATGTCAGCATACCAGGGCTCAGTACCATGCAAGTGATAGAGTAACTCATCTGGGAAGTCATCTTTGATAGGCTGACAGTCCATGGTAGTGGCAACTGAAGAGGAAGGAAGCCTGCTCAAATGATCAGCCACAAGATTCTCAGCTCCACTCTTGTCTTTGATCTCGACATTGAACTCTTGAAGTAGGAGCATCCACCGTATCAACCTGGGTTTGGCATCGTGCTTCTTCAAGAGATATTTCAAAGCTGCATGATCAGAAAACACAACAACATTAGAACCCAGGAGATAAGAGCGAAATTTATCTAAAGCAAACACAATGGCAAGAAGCTCCTTTTCAGTAGTGGTGTAGTTTGCTTGGGCGTTGTCCAGAGTGCGCGAGGCATAAGCAATGACATGTGACTTCTTCTCCACTCGTTGTGAAAGGACGGCACCAACTGCATAATTGGAAGCATCACACATGAGCTCGAATGGTAAGTCCCAGTTGGGTGGCTGAATGATGGGTGGAGAAGTCAAGCGCCTCTTAAGCTCCTCAAAGGCCATCTTACAAGACTCATCAAATTTGAATTCCACATCCTTCTGAAGCAGGTTGGACATTGGAAGGGCAATCTTACTGAAGTCCTGGATGAATCTCCTGTAGAATCCTGCATGTCCAAGGAAAGAACGCACCTCCCGCACAGACGCGGGGTAAGGCAAAGAAGAAATGATATCGACCTTGGACTTATCAACCTCTATACCCCTCTTGGACACAACATGACCCAAAACAATCCCCTGCTCAACCATGAAATGACATTTTTCAAAATTTAGGACAAGATTCTTCTCAACACATCTCTCCAGGACTCTACCCAAACTGATTAGACACTCATCAAAGGAGGTCCCATAAACAGAAAAGTCATCCATGAAAACTTCCATGCAATGCTCAAGTAAATCTGAAAATATACTCACCATGCATCGCTGGAATGTACCTGGGGCATTACATAGACCAAATGGCATCCTCTGGTATGCAAAAGTGCCAAAGGGGCAGGTGAAGGTGGTCTTCTCCTGATCCTCCGGTGCTATGCAAATCTGAAAATAACCAGAAAAACCATCAAGAAAGCAGTAATGGGACTTTCCAGCTAACCTCTCTAGCATCTGATCAATGAATGGGAGTGGGAAATGATCCTTTCTAGTAGCTTGGTTGAGCCTCCTATAGTCAATGCAGACTCTCCAACTATTCTGCACTCGCATGGGCACTAGCTCATTCTTCTCATTGGCTACCACTGTGAATCCTGTCTTCTTTGGAACTACCTGCACTGGACTCACCCACTTGCTATCAGAGATAGGATAAATAATGCCAGCCGAAAGTAGTTTACTTACCTCTTTCTTGACCACATCTAGAATGGTGGGATTGAGTCTCCTTTGGGGCTGTCTCACTGGTCGAGCTTCTTCCTCTAAATGAATCCTGTGCATGCATAAGGAAGGGGATATACCAGGAATGTCTGCAAGTGACCAACCTATGGCTCTCTTATGTTGCTTCAACAGATTCAGCAACTTCTCCTCTTGGTCAGGATGAAGGTTGTTGGCAATGATCACGGGTAGCTTGTCTCCATCCGCCAAGTAGGCGTACTTCAGATTCTCGGGCAGGGGCTTACACTCCAAGGTGGGTGGCTGTTGAATTGAAGGCACCAGTCTGCTTATGTTGTCACCTACCTGCAATACATTCTCAACAACAGAAACTTCCTCTATGGGAGGCACATCAGAATCGCATATAGTATGAGAAGGTGCACTCTCAACAATACTCAGAAACTCATCTATTTCAGAACAAGCACTACACTTACTGAGTCCGTCATGACACTGAAGGCAATGCATATCATCAGGAAAATTATGAATGGTGGGGAATTCAGACTCAAGATCATACAACTCAACACATGATTTCTCCACCATTAAGTCAATAAAGTTAACATGCAAGGCAGAATGATCTTCTAAGGGATACTTCATGGCATCAATGATATTGAATTGAATAGTGTTACCAGCGAACTCCATAGATAAAGTACCCTCATGCACATTAATTATTGTCCTTGCAGTTTTCAAGAAAGGTCTACCTAGAATGAGTGGTGCGTGTCCAGGTGTGTGATCATCCTCCATATTCAAAACATAGAAGTCAACAGGGAATATGAAATCTTTTACCTTTACTAACACATCCTCTAATACTCCCTCAGGGTATGCTGTGCTCCTATTTGCCAACTGGACCACCACTCCTGTAGATGTCAATGTGCCTGCACCTGCCTGCAAAGAAGAATACACAGATTTAGGCATCACATTAATAGAGGCTCCTAAATCTAACATAGCATTATGAAATTGTAAATTTCCAATAGTGCAAGGAATGGTGAAAGTCCCTGGATCTTTGCATTTCTGAGGCATGGCAGGTTGAATCAATGCTGACACATTTCTTCCCAAATTGATCTTTTCATTTCCTTTCAGTTTCCTTTTGTGGGTGCACAAGTCTTTGAGAAATTTGGCATACTTGGGAATCTGTCTGATGGCCTCCAAGAGTGGTATGTTCACCTCAACTTTTTTGAAAGTTTCCATGATCTCCTTGTCTAACTCAGCTTCTGCTCTCTTTTTATTTTGAGTGGCTCGATGAGGAAATGGCAGTGGATGGTTGTAAGAAGTCTCTCCTCTATCTTGATCAATGGTGGGCTGCTTATCCTTTTGAATGGGAGGAGGCTGATCTTCTTTTTGGCTTTCTTGTTGCTGCCCAAATTCTGGTTGTGGAGAGGGTTGGCTGCTCAACTCCTTACCACTGCGGAGAACGATAGCACTTACATTGCCCCTTGGATTTGAAACTGGCTGTGAAGGCAACTGACCCGAACCCTGACTCCGTAGCTCACTGATGTTGGTTGCAAGCTGTCCAATCTGTGTCTCCAAATTTTGTATGGCAGTGTCGGTCCTTTGCTGAAACTGGAGATTGTTGGCAACGAGCTGCTTCATGATATCTTCCAAGCTTGATTCGGATTTAGGGGCTGGTTGTTGTTGCTGCATTGGTTGACTTGGTCTTTGTGCATTGAATCTGTGCTGCTGAGGTTGCTGCTGCTGTGGCTGGAATGGCTGGTTGGAAGGACCTCCATACCTCAAGTTTGGATGATCTCTCCACCCTGGATTATAGGTGGCAGCATATGGATCATATCTGTGTTGCTGCTGATGATGTTGTGGCTGGAAGGGTCTTCCTGGAAAAATGCCAGCACAAGCTTCTGTATTCTCCTACAATTGAGGACATTGGTCAGTACCATGGGAGGATAATGAACAAATACCACATACCTGTTGAGATTGGGACTGTCCTTTATCAAGGGCTAGCTGTCTGACCATGGAAGCCAATTCCTCCAGTTTGTTCTCTATCCTCTGTTGGTCATTGATGGCAACAACACTAATCTCATTGGCCTGTCTCATGGGAATGGCTGACCTGGTACCAAACTGTTGGGCATTCTGTGCCATCTTGGAGATTAGCTCTTGAGCAGCTGCTGGTGTCTTTTCAGAGAGGGCTCCTCCACTAGCTGCATCCACCAAATACCTATCCATTGGAATAAGACCTTCATAGAAGTATTGGATCAGCAGCTGGTCACTGATTTGATGGTGTGGACAACTAGAACACAGTTTCTTGAATCGCTCCCAATACTCATGTAATGTCTCCCCATGATTCTGCCTTATGCCACAAATTTCTTTCCGAATAGCGGCTGTTCGAGATGCTGGAAAGAACTTCTCCAAAAAGATCCTTTTTAGCCCATCCCAACTTGTGATGGCAGCAGGTGGTAGGTAGTATAACCAATCCTTTGCAGCTCCATCCAATGAAAATGGAAAGGCCCTAAGCTTTATTTGCTCCTCATCAACTCCTTGTGGCCTCATTGTGGAACAGACAACATGGAATTCTTTGAGGTGCTTGTGCGGATCTTCACCTGCAAGGCCATGAAACTTGGGAAGCAAATGGATTAGTCCAGATTTCAATTCAAAGGTTGCATCCAATTGGGGATATTGAATGCATAAAGACTGATAGTGCATATCAGGGGCAGCCAATTCTCTAATGGTTCTACCATCCAAATGACCATGATTTACAATATTTCCATTATTTCCATTTTGATTGTGTTCATTCCCATTAGCTGCCATTGTGTTTAAGTCAGGGTTAGGAGGATTATCAGATGCAATGGCATAAAAGGCAGAAGGATTATCAGATTCTTTGGGGTGCTCTAACTCTCTAGCCTTCCTTTGCTTCCTAAGGGTCCTTTCTATTTCAAGGTCTAGGTCAATTGGTATGTTCTTAGAGGATCTGGTCATGCACTAAAAATCAGCACAAAAACATTCTCAAAATGACTCACAAAGAACAGCACACAAACTGGACCTAAGATGATGTTTTTATGCACACCAAAAATGCAAAAACATAAGGCACATAAAATTTACCAATCAAGAAGCCCTAAGACAATTTTTTTATGCAATTTTTCACAAACTTTCAACACAAAAACACTGAGGGACCTAAAAACACTGAAAACCACACAAAATCAGCCACTGAGAAACACAAAATGGCCCAAAAAGTGGTCTAAACGTTGGAATTTGGCCAAAAAAGGGTCTCCTCACTGTATAATAGTGACATTGATTCCTCACACCCCCATTTCTTTGGACACCAAAAATCAGCGGAATCGGAGCAAGTGGAAAAATGTGAACAGTAACTATTTGCCTCAAAATCGTTTTTTTTCTAAAACTGGCTCCTATTTTGCCTCAAAAACCACTCTAAATGCAAGAAAACATCAAGGGAAGCATATAGACATGAAATAACATCAATTAAGGATGAGAAAGGAAGAAGATAGAACCGGTATCTTGATCTCAATCCTTAAATATTGCTATCTGTCATGGAGGCTGTCAAATCTGCTGAATAGGAGTTTGTTGTTTTGCACTTGCTGATTTTGTTGCTATCTCTTGCACTTGGATGCAGCTTGTTGGTCTCCTACAAAACAGATAATAAGAGTTTTCTATCAGCAACGACAAAAAGAGAAAAAAAAAAAAATAATAAGAGAAGAAGAGAAGAAGAGAATAAGAGTTTTCTATTTTTTGCTGGTCTTCTTGATCTTCTTGATTTATTTATGGCATAGACTTGGTACGTGGCGTTGTATCTAGCAGTGCCGAGTATGGTTAACTCGCTTTGGACCAGTAGCCCGCAACCAGCTAGTTTCCAACCTATATACCAAGTAGCAACCACAATTTTTTTTTTAAATCAGTCTTCTTTGACAGAAACGAAATTGGTTCCCCGGCAACGGCGCCAAAATCTGATTGGGGCTGTCGAACACCAATAGATTAGATAGTATGATGATGCGGATTTGCAATATAGGTGCAACCCTAAGTCGTCTCCCAACGAACCTCAAACGGATCTGTCAAAACAAGGCTAAACAAGGGGGGAGTTTTTGATGAAAAACAGAAAACAAAATGAGCAAGAACACAATAAATCAAGATGCAATCAGTTGCAAACCAATCCTTCTATCACAGTTTTCATTGCCTTCTCAATAAACCATTTGTTTAGTTTTAATCCTCAAATCGAAAATCAGAAAAATCCTTTAACAACCGCCAAAGATTTGGAAGAAAACCAATAAACAGATTTCAGAAACCTCTTAATTCAATCTATCAGTTTTAATTCCCCTTATTGCACAGATTCGAGACTGATTGGATTACCATCCAAACAGGTTGTTCTTGATTCCAGTTAAAGCCTCAACCGAGCACAAAAACCTTGAATTCTCAAACAAAGACAATGCATGCATTCATCCAACCGGTATCAACACATACACAGATTTAAGAGAGAACGGAAACAAGAAAACAACAAAGTTAAAACTAAAACAAACAGATTTCCATTAAATCCAAGACTCAAACCGGGAACAAGGATGGTGTTGCAACTTGATTACAGAATCCTTAGCCCTCCATCTTGACAAGAACAATGGAGAGAAGAGAAAAATCGGCCACTGTTCACGTCCTTCAAGAATCCCCCTTTAATGGCCTCTTAAGGTGCTTAAATAGAGTTTTAGGAGGAAACCCTAGGTTACCGCAACTTGACGGCCGATTTCGGATAGGTTAACGCGTGTTCTGGGCTTCGGCCTCTTCATAAAAATTGTAGATCAGGAAGAGTAGATGAATTTGGGATTTTGAATCGCTTGATTTGGATATCGGACGCCCAAGATATGGCCTTTTAAAGAATCAGCATTCAATGTAGGTTTACTAATTTAACCCTGCTTTCTGGTCCCGACTTTGAAGCGCTGTTTGAAGGCCCAAACGAACTCGGATTTTTACAAACCATACCATTACAGAAAGCTCAAGAAGTCTCCTACAATATCTCTGAAGACATCATCTTCATTCTGGAATTTTATCTCGGCCAAAATACTGAAATAAGTGCAGAAGGTCAAATCTGCCAAAATTGCCCTTGCTTCTCTATCTCCAATTTCCAATATATCTCATTGCCATCAAGATGTCTCATGCCCCATCTCATGCTCCATGACCCTAAACCTGGAAAAATAAAATAAAATAGTGTGAAGCCCAATTCCTATAAAATAAAATGAAATGAAATTAAGATGAATGAAATAACACAACTAATGTGCAGAAAGGACTAAATATGAGGGCTAAATAGTATGAAAATATGTGCTCTATCAACCACCAACTAATACTCAAGTATTAGAGTACTCGTCCACGTAGTAGCAGTGATAGACTAGCTCCATGATAATTAGTACTTTGTCATTAGCTTCTATCACAGGTCCACTCTACGTATTCCAAATGCGCTTGTACAATTAGAGTAAACGAACTGTTTACTGGCTAAGGCAAGCCATCCTCCATTAGGATCTATTGTACAATGATCTTATCATGATAGAATGCCCAGTTCTATCAAAAGATCAAGAGTAATATTTTTCTTGCTTATTAAGTACCCATGATTCATGCCTAACTGTGAAGAACGACCCATCACATGAATCACTTACTTAATAGCATGGACACTTTTCCAACAATTAAATGCAAATGATATATGTGCCATAAACTGACTAAAAGAAAACATCATTACCATAAATTAAATAAAACGTGTCTTTAGGGCATACATTTCCAACAGCATTAATGCTATGTTGAAGCCTCCTCGAGCTACGATGGTTCCACCACTATCTAACAAAAGCAACCTCATCAGGTTGTGCTTGCTATGATAACCTCAGGCTCACTCCATGAGCCTTATTCCTCAAGACTTTATCTCTTACAACCTAAGAGAATCTCAAACCATTCCAACTCTTGAGGCTTCATGATCTTACCTCCCGAGATCACACCCCACAGTGATTAACCACAATCCGAAAGATCTAAATTTCCATTACAATGGATCCAAGTCCATCATAAACCATTTTGCCACCAAGCTCATCCCAAAGCTTGACTACCTCAAGTTCCGGCACCCACCGTTCGATGCACATATGGTCACCCTCCAGGTGAGTGGAGACCTCAAGTCTCACCTTACATACCCTCGTATGCATTCAGTTGTTATGCCTAGCTCAGCTTTCCAACATGCCTTACTTGGTCTCCCTAGACTTTGGGAATTATAACTTGGGCCTCCACACCACTCACCATGCCCCTACATTCTCAGCATTCGAAGTTGGCATTTTCGGTGCGCGCATAGCCCATGGATGTCCTATTTCCACAAACTCATCGCCCTCGGCCCACATACCCATCCATACCCCTCATTGGATGACCTCCTCGTCTCCCCAACAAGGATCTCGTGACATTAGGCGTTATCCCCGACCCTAAGCATCACAATGAGGGTCTATTCACCTCTCATCTCCCGACCTTAGGCATCTTACTCGACCCCAAGCGTCACCATGAGAGTTTGATTAGCCCCTCATCTATCAATCACATGAACAATCTCTTAGCCCTCCATAACCTGGGCTTCTAATCCCATAGCTTCTGCACGCATCTCTACACATGCCCAACCTATACATTCCCAATTTGGATTCCCTTGAATCCCAGCTCAACCCACTGGGGATTTTTCATCTGCCACACACTTATCCTTTCTTAGGATAGACCTCGTTCCATTATGAAACCAACTAGGGTCCACTCATGCCCTAGATACATCCTTTCCAGGATTATCATAGCAATACACTCACATCGCACCATATATATCTAGCATGCATTCATTAGGCACGACTCCCCTCAGAGTCTTTCCTAATGCTACTTAAGTTATGCCTACTGTGACCATGACGTGCATATGCACTACATGCACGCTCTACATAGAGCCTCACTGTAAGAAACCTTACCCTTTTCTTGGAGCTCGTCACTTAGCCCATTGATGACTCCCTTCCTTGAGCCTCGAGCTAACTCCCACCTTAGCTCACTCTATCACAAGCGCACAAGCCTTATCCAGACACTTGAGTTTGGATTGGGGTATATTCCTAACCTAGAACCCTCATGCCATGAATGTGGGTTGCTCAACCTAGAAATATCATCATTTCCAAGCTTAAGTGTATGTTATATACATTTCGGTTTATGGTGGTTTCTTAAGTTAGAGTCACCATGCCATGTATGTTGGTTACTAGAATTAGAACCATCATCATCCCAAAACGTAATCAATAGAAAAAATCTTAATAGTAATTTTGCCTGATAACACTGTCTTTTGTGAGTCTTGGGAAATATTTGGATTGCCACTAAAATTGTCTTAATCTGAGACATTTAGTTTTTAGTTGCACATTCAATTTCCTTTTTCCTAAAATCAGTTGAATTGGTTTGACAAACCCGTTCAGGAAATGAAAATTTTCGTAGCTTTTATTTCTATCTTATAAAGATCTCCCAGTGAATCGACCTAGACTCCCATCCAGTAAATAAATTTGTGCTATAATGCACACTCGTACATTGGCGAGTATAAATTCCTTGTGCCTACATGCTTGTTTTCTTCTTTGTTTGTTTGTATGTGTTTGTTTGAATTAATTGCATAAGGTCAAGCGTAGTCATGGAACTGTAAGGAATACCTTGCAGAGGTGCAGAGTAAGAAGAGTTCTACTCAAGGCACTTTAGGTATTTATGTTATTTGAGTTAATTTATATACTTATGATCAATCCACATGGGTATTAGATACTGGATCTAGTGCTCATATTTCCACTTTTATGTATGGGCTTAGAAGTATGAGGAGATTAATAATATGGGAGAATTGTACCCACACGTGGGAAATGATCAAGAGTTGTTTCATTAACATTGCTCTTTGGGCTGGTATTAGAGTTACATAACTGTTACTACAATCCTAGTTTTACTAGGAATATCATGTTCATTTCTTATTTAGACAAGGATGGATATTCATTTTTATTTAGGAACAATAGTTGTTCGTTGTATAAAAATAAGTTGTTTTATGGTAAAGCAACAATACGTAATGGTTTATATGCCCTTGATGTTGATATTCTTGTTAATAATATAAATATTAAATCATTTAAATCAAGTGATTTAAATATCACTTATTTATGGCATTGTCGCCTTGGCCATATAAATGAGACTCGCATATCCAATTTGTATAAAAATTGATATCTTAGCACATTTAATTATGAATCATATAATGCTTGCGAATCTTGTTTTCTTGGAAAGATGACTAGGTCTCCTTTTGAAGGAATGAGAGTGTTATAGAAGTGCTGGGGCTTGTGGACACTAATGTGTGTGGGCCTATGTCCACCTAGGCAAGAGGTGGGTATGTCTACTTCATAACCTTTACTAATGATAGATCACGTTTTGGTTATGTGTATCTCATGAGACACAAATCAGAGGCTTTTGAAAAGTTCAAGGAATTCAAATTTGAAGTAAGAGAAACAAATTGGGAAAAGCATTAAAGTACTTCAATCTGATCAAGGTGGTGAATACTTTAACAATGAGTTTCTAGATCACCTAAAACAGAATGGGATTCTCTTGCAATGGACTCCATCTAGAATACCGAAGATGAATGGTGTGTCTAAAAAAAGGAATATGACCTTGTTAGACATGGTCCAATCCATGATGAGTTGTATTGAACTCCCCATTTCATTTTGGGGATTTGCACTCCTCACCGCGATCTTTGTTTTGAATAGGGTTTCAAGTAAGTCAAATACTCAGACGCCATATGAGATATGGAAAGGAAAGAAGCTAAATCTATCTTTTCTTAAGATTTGGGTTTGTGAAGCTTATGTCAAGCGTGTTGACAATAATAAGCTAGAACCTAAGTTAATGAGATGTTTGTTTGTGGGATATCCAAAAGAAACAAATGGATATTACTTTTACCACCTACAGGAACAAAAGGTGTTTGTTCCCAAGCATGCAGTATTCCTTGAGAAGGAATTCTTAGATGCTTTGGCTAGTGGGAGGAATGTTGAGATCGAGGAGATTTGAGGTGAACCACAAACAAATACTCCCTAAAGGAACCCAAGGAAGATGTGACACAAAATGTTGTGTCAATTTCCCAATCTTCCACACAAATACTTTGTAGCTCAATAAGAGTTCGTCATAAGCCAAAGACATGGATTTCTCATCTTGACACATGGAGATGTGCTTCTGGTTGAGAATGATGAACCAAACACCTATAAAGAAGAAATGTCAGCCATTAACTCTAGGAAATGGCTTGATGCCATGAAATTCGAAATGGATTCCATGTACATTAACCAAGTATGGACTATGGTGGATCCACCTGAGGGTATTAAACCTATTGGGTGTAAGTGGGTCTTCAAAAAAAAAGACTGACATGGAAGGTAATCTACAAATGTACAAAGCTAGGCTCATGGCCAACGACTTCAATCAAAGATAAGGAGTTGACTATGACGAAATCTTCTCACCTGTGCTAATGGTAAAATCCATTCGAATTCTGTTTACAATAGCTACCTATCATGACTATGAGATTTGGCAGATGGATATATCAATACAACTTTCCTTAATGGAAACCTAGTTGAGGATGTGTATATGACACAACCCAATGGTTTTGGCATCCAAGAACATGAAAATAAGATTTGTAAGTTACAACGAGCCATTTATGGTTTAAAGCAAGCATCCCGGAGTTGGAATCAACATTTTGATGAAACAATTAAAGAGTTTGATTTTTCACAAAACGAAGATGATCCTTGTGTTTACAAGAAAATTAGTGGGACTGTGGTGGTCTTTTTAGTCCTATATGTGGATGATATATTGCTCATTGGGAATGATATTCCCATGTTGCAATTAGTTAAAAGATAGCTTTCAGAGAATTTCTCTATGAGGGATTTGGGAGAAACAACCTATATTCTGGGAATAAGGATCTATAGAAATAGATCCAAGAGGTTGCTAGGACTCTCCCAAAGCGCATACATTGACAAGGTGCTAAAGGAGTTTAGTATGGAAGATTCTAAGAAGGGGAATCTTCCCATGTCATATGGAATACATCTCTCCAAGGCTATGTGTCCAAAGATACAAGATGAGAGAGATAGAATGAGTTGAGCACCGTATACCTTAGTCATTGGCTCGATCATGTATGTCATGTTATGTACGAGGCCTAATGTCACATATGATTGGAGTATATGTAGAAGATATTAGGCTGATCCAAGTGAGAAACATTGGATTGTAATGAAGAACATCCTTAAGTACTTAAGAAATACTGAGGAGATGTTCTTGGTACATGGAGAAGAAGAGCATACTATGAAGGGGTTCATGGATGTCAGTTTCCAATCCGACCAATATGACACTACAAGAATTTGGGGGTTTTACCCACATAAATTACCCATAGATATTACACGTGAGTATTTATACACACATATTAATAATATGTGTGGGTGATTAAATTATACAAACTCATTACATTATCCACATTTGTTATGTGTGGATAAATTGATATACTCACTTATTTTGGCAGAAAAAATTCCCTCCACTTTTTAGAGATTGGTGGGATATTTTTTGATAAAATTTTAACTAATGTGACATTTATTTTAGATTATATTACCCACACATATTAATAAATATGATGCATGTGTGGGTAATTGTTTATAAATTTACCCACATATAATTACAAATGATATATATATGTGGGTATCCACATACGAGCTGATGTGGCAGTTTTTTGGATTATATTGCTCAAATATATTAATAAATGTTACATATGTGTGGGTAATGATTTATAAACTTACCCACGCATAAATTACTTTCATATATTATATGTGCCTATTTATATTATCCACATTTATTATGTGTGGGTAATTTGATATACCCACACTTATTTTAGCAAAAGAATTCTCTCCATTTTCAGAGATTGGTGGGACATTTTTCGATAAAATTTTAGCTGATGTGGTATTTTTTTGGATTATATAGCCCACACATATTAATAAATGTTAAGCATGTGTGGGTAATTGTTTATAAATTTACCCACACATAATTACAAAAGTTATATTTGCGTGAATACATATGTATTAGTAGAATTAGTAATTTTTTAGATTATATTGTTCACACATATTAATAAACAATATCTATGTGTGGGTAATTGTTTATAAACTTACCCACACATAATTACAAAAGTTATATTTGCGTGAATACATATGTATTAGTAGAATTAGTAATTTTTTAGATTTTATTGCCCACAAATATTAATAAATATTATCTATGTGTGGGTAATTATTTTTAAACTTACCCACACATAATTACAAATGTTATATATAAATGTAGGTATCTATGTATTTATGATTTTATACTTAAATTACAAAACTATGTCATTTTAATTTTTATAATTTAAAATAATTTATTTTTTATTTTATTTACAAATACAAATAATAAACCTAAAACTAAATTTCTACACTAAAATTCCGCTTTCCCTAAATCTCAGGCTTTTTTGCTTATCTGCTTATTTTTAAAATTCCTAAAACCTTAACAAATACACGGTACTATTAAGATCATAAAAGGTTTCTATGGCGTTTGAGACAAATTTGTGAAACTCTGGACCTTTTTTCGTCTTTTGCAACGTTTCTCATACTAATTAATTTTTAGGTCTATCTCAATCTCTTTTAACTTTGTCTATGATCCCATCTCATCTGTTCTCTTCTCTTCTTTCTCTTTTCTCTGATTTTTTTGCATTTAGGGTTATATTTATAGTTTTTTTTTTATTGAATCTATTTTCATTAATTCTAAATAGAAAAGAATTATTAAGATTTAACTAACATTATTGTAAGTAATTGTTAATATAATTTTGTAAATGCACTAATATAATTATTAGGCTGTTATAATTAAATATTAATTATTTATTGATAATACAATATATCAAAAATTACGAACATATTAAAAAGAATACAATATATGATGTGGATCGTGTTGCATTAGTGTATTTGGACAAGCACGATGAAAAGAATTCAAATATATGGTCGTAGTGATCGGTGCTCGGTCTTATTGGTGTAGATGTGTTCAACCTTGATCTTCTCCTCACAATGCTCTGTTTTTATTTTGATTTTGTTGATGAGTTACACTACAAAAAAAAAAAAGAGTTATTAACAACCAAAAGCTAACGACGGGATTAATTTTGGAGGTTAATATAGTATTATTAACGACTAAATATAAATTCTATCATTATAAAATAAATTTTAACGACGGACTAAATAAGTCGTCGTTAATAAACCATTTTCTCATCGTTATTGGCTAAATTTTTTAATTCTAACCATGAAATAATAAAAAAAATTATTAAAATTTAAGTACTACTTATATAAACAATTCCAATATAATTATATTTTTCTGTAAATGCCCAAATAATTATTTTAAATTATTATTGTATTAGTTATCATAATCATAAATTATTATTATTCCATATTTTAGATTATTATTTCAAATTATTATTTTATTAGTTATAATAATCATAAATTATTTTATTTTTGTTAATTAAATAATTAATAATTATTTGTATAATTTATTTTATTTTTATTTAACAAATAAATATTAAAAAAAACCAAAAACGTGGGCAGGAACTATTCCTACCGTATCTCTCTCTCTCTCTCTCTCTCTCTTTCTCTCTCTCTCTCTATCTATGAAGTACTCTCGCAATCGGACCCGTTCGCCTCTGCCTCCAGCTCGATCGGGCTTCACCTCTGCATCCGTTGTTGTCAAATCCGCCTCAAAGAAGGTATATGTATATATATATATATATATTATGTGTGTGTATATGTAGTCTGCGTGTATATATATTTTGTATGTGTATATACATGTGTGTATATATATTCTGTGTGAGTATTTAAGTGATTCTTGGGTCCTATTATATGCATCGACATTTACTTATGGTGAAATGTGCATTGGATATTGAAGCCACTCATATTGTTAAACATTAATTTGATATTAATATATATGTCAAAAAAATATTGTTAATAGATGAATATAATACAAGTATAATGTGATAGGTATAAATGATAGAAAAGGTAGAACATGGTATCCTGCTATTAACGTATACAATGGTTAAGATTCTAGAATTTTGTTAAGTTTACAGGATTGACCCAGGGCTATAAGAAAAAAAAATTAAATTAAGAAGAAAATTTGACCGTTTTTGATTATTTGGTAGGGACGATTTTTGATGAACATTGATAACCCTTGACCTTGAAGATGAAAAACACTAAATTGCAGAAAAATTGTGAATTTGTTCAAGAAACCACATTTCAACTTTTTTATTCGTAAGGATTTTGACTTTCTTTTTTTTATAATTTTATTGAATTCAAATGGAATATTCTTCCTTATTTACATTATACCTAAGGTAAATGTCCTTATTTTCCATTAGTTTGACTTAAATGGCAGTGAATGTAACTATGTACAAAAAAGTAGATAGACAAACCAGTTGAAACAAAATAGAGATCGGACATTTTATAGCCTACAATTACCCTTACACTTGACTATCCAAGCAATGACTGAGGTAAGATAAGATGGTCAGTGATTTGCCAAGAATGCAACAGTCGATGTGAGATAGTTATTAGTTTGCGCAATCAACATAGTAGTCCATCCAAATGAAAAACAGACCTTTCAGTTTTGTACAATCTTTGTATCTGTATCTTTTTGCTCAAAAATCGACCGTATAGTCAATTATCCAAGCAAGTAGCTGTAAGAGTTGGGTCAGTCGATATTGATCTCACAGTTGTCCATTAGCCAACAATAGAGCACTTGAAATCTAAAATTTTTTAATTTGATAAAATCTATTAATCAACGCCCTTTTATCTAGAGGAGTTGCGCTCTTATCTAGAGGCAAGAGTTAGGAATTCGTGGCTTGAAACCTATTCATATACTCTCTATGAAGAGAAAGGAAACAGGAACTAAAGAATATTTGTACTTACAATCCTACACTATATTCAAACATCCAAAGATGTGCCTACAATTGATCTATTTGAGAGTATTTTTGTGTTTTATTGTTTCATATTTTCATGAAGAGAGCTTTCTTTTTTGTACATTTGATCTTGGGGAGATAGTTTCTTTGCAACAGTTTACTATTCGTAGTTTGAGAATTCCTCCGGGGAATTCTTTTTGGTGAGCTTGCATCGTATTGTATCAACTAATAGAAATTTTTTGAGAGGTTTTGGGATAAAAATCTTGGAATTTTTTTTGGATAAGGAAATGCTTGCAGGTGAGCAAGAAGTACAGATTGTCTATATACCAAGAAGTACAGGATAAGAAAATGCTTGCAGTTGAATTTTTTTATATATATGAGAAATCTTTTATATATATGAATTTTCTATATACCAATGGGTTTTCTTCATTGAGTTTACATGTTTGTGGCATAAAAACACAAAAAGTACAGATTATCTCCATTTTTTCTTTCTCTTTTCTTCCCACAATTAGACATAGTAGAATCACATCATCTACCTTTTCTTGGTGATTACTAGAACACTGCTTGTGAAAAATCATGGCTGATTTTGATGATTTAACTGTTTTACATTGGCATAATTGAGACTATATTTTTAATTTAAAAATAGTTGATTAAGATTATGTTGCATTCTTTTACAGGAACAAATGATGCAGCTGAGGCAAGATTATCCTCCAAATAAAATGACTAATAAGGATATCTTAGAAAAGGTCCTTGGACGGCAATCTCTCCATTTCTTTGGTTGGGGGCGATCTCCTAGTACTTCCGAGACAACATGCACTCGTGAGAAGTCCAATCGTCCAACCTACAATCAATTGGTTGAAGATTTGAACCAGTACAAGTCTCTTTTTCGAGAGCTCTAGGAAGATGTAAACATGTTGCGACAAGTGTTGATTGAGAAGAATATTATGCCTCCTCCGTCTACTCCACATGTACCATCGGATCATAGTTTAGGACGATCCCGTCTCGACCCATCTAGCTCCAGCCATTCCCTCCATTCTACTGAACATGTAACGACCCGTCCTAGATTAACAATTTATTTCAGTGATTAATTAATGCAATTAGTTAACTTTTAGTTTAATACATATTTGTCAATTAATTAATTTAATTTGGCAATAGAGATTTTTAATTGAAAAATAGTGATAAATAGAATTAATTCCTTTATTTTTAAAGAGAATTAAGAGTAAGGGCTTATTTGGCTTTTTAGCAGTAGTTATTTTATATTATTGCTTAATTATTTAATTAAGTGATATATATATATATGAGATTTAAATAAATCCAAATATCAGATAATTTAAATAATAATCTCCTAAATAGGTTAGGAGAAGGTTTTAAATAAAGTCTAATGGGACTAGGATTAATTAAACCTATTTTAGCCCATTAGGTTTATTGTTATTAGTATATATATATATATATATATATATGCATAGCATGTAATTGGCCAAAAAGAAAATTCTTCAAATCTTGGCTGTGAAGAACAAAGAAAGGAAATTGAAGAAGCCTAGAGTCCATTCAAGTTTCATCCATTGGTCTTCATTGGTTGATTCATCAAATCAAAAGGCAAGTTCTTCCATTCCATTCTCAAGCTTTCTTCATTCAGTTTAGATATATATATATATATATCAGTTCTTATGTGATCTTGGATTAATAGCAAACAATTGTTTCGATTCCTTTTAATGAGAAAGCAAAGAAAACAGAATGTATATTTATATATATATATGCATACAGTGGCAGAAAATTAGATTTTTCAATTGAGTTGAATCATCGATTCTTCGAGTTTTGATCTGTTTATTTGCTATGATAATGATTCTTGCTTCATTGGGACTTGTTTTTCCCAAGATTTCTTCGAATGGTGATAAATTCCAGCATCCAAATACCCTATTAGTATCAGTTTCGATTTTTGGCAATTTCATTCGCGATTTCGAGTTTATTTCAGAACGTTTTTGTTATCTTGTGGGCCGATTTTGACCTTGATGGAGCCCGAATCTTGGAAAAAAGAAAACATGAAAGTTTTAGGTATTCCTCTTTTCTTTCCATACCAATTTGAATCATATCAATCGGAGTTCAAAAGAGAGAGTTCTGTCCAAAATACGAAAGGGTATCAATCTGTCCACCCAGCATTCCAGAAAGTTTTGTTCTCTTAGGGGCCAATTTTGACCTTGATGGAGCCCGAATCTCGGAAACTTCACAACATAAAAGTTGTAGGTCTTCCTCTTGTCTTTCCACAGAAATTTAAATCAGCTCAATCGGAGTTTATAAGAGAGATTTATGGCCAAGATACAAAAGAGTATCAAATCTGTCCAGAATTCCATATTTTCGAATACCCCTAGTAGAACTTCAAAATTAAATTCCAGCAAGTTAAAATTCTTTTATTTTCAATAAAAACAGTGTATTTCTTCCCTTTATTGAAAACAATATTAGTATAAATTAAAATAAATTATGTTTCAACATAATTTATAAAATCATGTATTTTTAAAATACATCAAGTATCAGTTTAGCAACAGTTATTTCATGACTAGTATTTAAAATGTCATGATCAGCATTTATTTGTGAGTTATGTGCATACATCCTTGTATGAACATTCAACATGAGTTTATATGGAGCACGACATATTGTGTGCCAACATCTTGATGTGCATAACATTGCATGTTGCGCTCCAGGCGGCTTTGTCCGCGGGAATCCCACCAGTTTGCTCGCCTGTGGTCGACCAGGGAGCTAGGGGTATATTTTACCCACAGTATATGCTTACAGTTTTTTTTGTTTGCAGGTTCAGATTAGTCAGGTATGTGTTATCAGTTTATGTGGGCCTTGGGCCAAAGTTGCATACCTGCATTTTATTTTATTTTATGTGCATTACATGTTTTTGAATGCAACTAGTTATATCAGATTTATTTATCAGCATCAATTAAATCAAGTATTTTACTCCAGTATCAGTTCAGCAAGTATTTCAATTATTTCAGCGTCGATATTCTTCGATTCAGCTTCAATATTTCTTTCCAGCTTTACACTTGCTGAGCTTTGTAGCTCACCTTGTACTCTTCACCATTCCAGGTCCTAGTGGGGGAGTACCAGACGTGGGGCCTAGCAGTAGTGTCCAGTAGTGTGTGTACGTGGAGTCGCTCAAGACCAAAGACGTCTGGGAGTTTTATCAGTTTGTTAGTTTAGAGCATTTGACAATTTAGTATCAGTTTAATATATTTTTTTTTTAGTTGAGGGATTTCCCTTAGACAGTGTTTATGGTTTTCAATTTTGTTGACTCAGAGTTTTATTTCATTTGATTGAGTTATTCATATTGGTATCAGATTTTAGTTTATTAGTCAGTTTTATATTTTATTTTCCGTAGCACCTCTTCTCGGGCAGTTTTAGGAGAGGGGGTGTTACAGTATTGGTATCAGAGCGGTGTCAGAGCGGTGTTTTGAGGAGTCTCTCGTACACACATAGGATGTTGGGTAGAGTTAGAACTTATGTCCATCAGTTAGATATGTTAGCCCAATTAGGTATATTCTAAACCCTAAGTGGCGATGCAGGAAGATAAGTAATAGTGGTGGACGACCCTATACTTGCAGTTAAGCTACATGAGGTTCTAGTATTCACACCAGGCTCACCAGGAGAGTCTAGTCGTGATCTACGACAAGAGATGATTGAGATGAGAGGTATGCTAGCAAGATTGATGAGGGTGATAGATACCCTAGTTACTAATCAAGTAAGGGAATCACAAGTTCCCCAAGAAGTAGGAGGTAGTAGAGGCGATAAGCCAGTCACACCAACAACTCCAGTTGTGGAGGCAAATACAGGGAGTCAGTTATTAAAGGATTTCATGGCCTTCCGACTACCAGTGTTCTAGGGAGGCACAGATGCAGCAATAGTTGAGAATTAGATGCTATCGATAGAGAAGCATCTTCGATCTATCGGTTATTTAGACGACCAAAGGGTGCGACTTAGCACATTCATGTTTAGAGGCGACGTCGAGAGATGGTGGGAGACTGTCATCAGAGGTTTGGTAATCGTGAGCCCACATGGGTCGAGTTTCAACAGGTGTTCAATGACGCTTATTTCCCCGCATGGGTCAAGGAACAGAAAGTCTATGAGTTCGTTGAGTTGGTGCAAGGTACTAACACGGTGGCTCAGTACGAGGCGGAGTTTACAGCCTTATCTCGTTATGCTCCGGAATTGGTGTCCACTGAAGCAAGGAAGGCAGCCAAGTTCCAGAGAGGATTGCGTGCAGACATCCAACATGCTTTTGGAGGAGCTTTGAGCGTGGATTATGCCACGGTAGTTCAGCGAGTGTATGCTATCGAGCGGGATCGCAATGAGTGGAGGGCGACACAAGCAGCTAAGAAGGGAGCCAATTTAACTCAGGGCTCATCCAACAACAAGAAGAGGAAGTGGTCAGCGGAACAAACAAAGAAGATAAAAAATAGCCCACAGTGTGGTCAATGTGGGAGGAAGCACGGAGGACCATGCCTAGCTGGGAAGAACGTTTGTTACAAGTGTGGGTAAGAAGGACACAGGAAGCAGGATTGCCCAAGGAAACAAACAGTACTCCCCGCACCGGAGGTGACGTATTTCAAGTGCGGAAAGAAAGGACACACAGCTAACCGATGTACACAACTGCCTCAGAATAGAGGCCAGCAAGCGAATCAGAGGCCACCAGCAGCTAGAGGGCTAGGAGCACCTATACCCGCAATACCAGTAGCTCAGCATCCACAGCCCGCAGATAGATAGGTGCAGGGTAGAGTTTATGCACTTACCACAGCTGAGGCAGAGCAGGGCGACGGGACTATCCAAGGTATTTTATCCTTATATGGCCATGATGTGCGTGCATTATTTGATACTGGTTCCACACATTCTTTTATTGCACTGCACACAGTATGTTATGTTCCCCATTCCCGGATTTCTTTGCCGTATCACTTGATTGTGTCTACGCCTGGAGATAAGATTATGATAGCTAGAGAAATGTTTGAGAATTGTGAGATCGAGGTTCATGATAAAAAGCTAGTGGGAGATTTGGTAATTCTCGATGTTAAGGATTTCGATTTGATCCTTGGCATGGATTGGTTATCATGGGATTATGCAAGAGTCGATTATCGGCGAAAGATTATTGACTTCGAACTACCTCAACAACCGGTTCTTATTTACAGAGGAGTTAAGCCTATGTCTACGATTCCTATGATCTCGGTGATGAAAGTCGAGAAATTGATAAGTGACGGATGTGAAGCTTATCTAGCTTTTGTGACCACTAACGAAGGAAGCAAGAAGAAGTTATCCGAGGTACCAGTAGTACAAGACTTCCAAGAAGTTTTCCCTGATGAGCTACCAGGATTACCTCCTCGAAGAGGATCAGAGTTTACTATCGAGTTATTACCTGGTACACAGCCTATCTCTAAGGCTCCATATCGGATGGCACCTAATGAGTTAAAGGAATTAAAGGCCCAGCTAGAAGAATTAATAGAAAAGGGTTTTATCTGACCCAGTTCATCCCCGTGGGGCGCACCAGTATTGTTCGTGAGAAAGAAAGATGGATCTTTGAGGTTATGTATTGACTATCGCCAATTGAACCAGGTAACAGTGAAGAATAAGTATCCCTTACCTCGAGTGGATGACTTGTTAGATCAGTTGAGAGGAGCTGAGGTATTCTCGAAGATAGATTTGAGATCGGGATACCATCAAGTGCGAGTTAGAGACGAGGATATTCAGAAAACTGCTTTCAGGACTCGCTATGGACATTACGAGTTCGTGGTGATGCCGTTTGGGTTGACGAATGCCCCAGCTATTTTCATGGATTTAATGAATCGAGTTCTACGTGAGTACCTAGATCGATTCATTATTGTCTTCATTGACGATATTCTAGTATACTCACCTAATGCGAGGAGCATATGGAGCATCTTACACTAGTTTTGCAGAGGCTTAAAGAGGAGCAACTATACGCTAAGTTCAGCAAGTGTGAGTTTTGGCTTACTCAGATTGGATTTCTAGGCCATGTAGTTTCTGGAAATGGAATTTCAGTGGATCCAGCCAAGACTAAAGCAGTTACAGATTGGCCGAGGCCGACGATAGTGACAAAGATACGAAGTTTTCTAGGACTTGCAGGATATTATAGGCGATTCATTGAGGGATTTGCTCGTTTATCTACCCCTATGACTAAGCTAACAAGAAAAGGAGTGAAGTTTGAATGGAATGACGCGTGTGAACGTGCCTTCCAAGAATTGAAGCGAAAGTTAACTACTGCACCGGTTTTAGCCATTCCAAGAAGTAGAGAGAAATACTCCATTTACAGTGATGAATCCCATTCAGGTTTGGGTTGCGTATTGATGCAAGAGGGTCGAGTTAATGCTTATGCTTCAAGACAATTGAAGAAACACGAAGTGAACTACCCCACTCATGATTTAGAGTTGGCAGCGGTAGTATTTGCATTGAAAATATGGCGACACTATTTATATGGTGAGAAAGTTGAAATTTATACAGATCATAAGAGTTTACACTACCTCCTATCCCAGAAAGAATTAAACATGAGGCAGAGACGTTGGGTCGAGTTATTTAAAGACTTCGACTGTGAGATTCTCTACCATCCAAGAAAGGCCAATGTAGTAGCCGATGCTTTAAGTCGGCGAGGAGCTTCTATAGCTACGATGATGGTTCAAGAATGGAAATTATTGGAGCAATTGAGTGCTCTATCTATTTTAGCCCCAGAAGATAAATCAGTTGTGAGTTGTGCTTATATGAGAGTACAACCTGAGTTATTTGAATTACTCAAGACACAGCAATCGGAAGATGTGAAGTTGGCATAGATCTTAGCAGATATCAAGAAATTTTCTCCCTTGGGATATACTTTTTGGGGTGATGGTATACTCTTGTTTCAGGGACGCATTTGTATACCGGATGATGGACATCTTAAGCAAGAGATTTTAAATGAAGCACACAGGAGTCGTTATACTATCCATCCAGGTGTTACGAAGATGTACCACGACCTAAAGCGTCAGTGTTGGTGGAGTGGTATGAAGAAAGATGTAGCCAATTATGTTTCACAGTGTTCAATATGCCAGCAAGTTAAAGCAGAACATCAGAAACCCACAGGTTTATTACTTTCATTACCTATTCCAGAGTGAAAGTGGGATAATATTGCTAGGGATTTTGTGATGGGTTTACCCAGGACTACTAGAGGCTATGATGCTATATGGGTGATTGTTGATCGTTTAACTAAATCAGCCCATTTTCTACCTATTAAGAAGACTTATCAATTGAATAGATTTGCCAGAATTTATATTGAGGAGATCGTGAAGTTACGTGGTATCCCATCCAGCATTGTATCAGATAGAGATCCGCGATTTACATCTCATTTTTGGGGAGCTTTGCATGAGGCATTGGGATCTTAGTTAAAGTTCAGCACAGCGTTTCATCCGCAGACAGATGGTCAGTCAGAGAGGATGATCAGAACTCTCGAGGATATGTTGAGAGCGTGTGTTCTAGATTTCCAAGGTAGTTGGGATGAGCACCTACCTTTGGTGGAATTTGCCTACAATAATAGTTTCCATACAAGTATTGGAATGTCACCATACGAGGCTTTATATGGGCGACCGTGTCGATCGCCGATATGTTGGGAAGAAATTGGAGATAGGGCTTTATTAGGTCCTGAAATTGTGGAACAGACGATTGAAAAGATCCGAGTGATCAAAGCAAGAATGAAGACAGCACAAGACAGACAGAAAAGCTATGCAGATAAGCGACGACGAGACCTCGAGTTTGAGGTGGGCGACCATGTTTGGTTAAGAGTCATGCCTATTAAGGGTGTCCGAAGATTTGGCGTAACAGGGAAGCTTAGTCCCCGTTACATCAGTCCATTTGAGATTTTGAGACGCATAGGGACTTTGGCATATGAGTTAGCTTTGCCACCTCAGTTGTCCCATATCCACAATGTGTTCCATGTTTCGATGTTGAGGAAGTATGTGCCAGATCCTCAGCATGTGATCGATTTTTAGACTATTGAAGTTCAAGAAGACGTATCTTATGAAGAGATACCGACCAGTATTCTAGAGCATAAAGAGAAGATCCTGAGGAACCGATCAATTTCTCTTGTGAAAGTGCAGTGGCAGCGACACTCGTCAGAAGAGGCGACGTGGGAATTAGAAGAAGAAATGAGACGTCTTTATCCCTCATTGTTCGAGTAGCCAGATGTGAATTTGGAGGACCAAATTCTTTTAAGGAGGGGAGAAATTGTAACGACCCGTCCTAGATTAACAATTTATTTCAGTGATTAATTAATGCAATTAGTTAACTTTTAGTTTAATACATATTTGTCAATTAATTAATTTAATTTGGCAATAGAGATTTTTAATTGAAAAATAGTGATAAATAGAATTAATTCCTTTATTTTTAAAGAGAATTAAGAGTAAGGGCTTATTTGGCTTTTTAGCAGTAGTTATTTTATATTATTTCTTAATTATTTAATTAAGTGATATATATATGGGATTTAAATAAATCCAAATATCAGATAATTTAAATAATAATCTCCTAAATAGGTTAAGAGAAGGTTTTAAATAAAGTCTAATGGGCCTAGGATTAATTAAACCTATTTTAGCCCATTAGGTTTATTGTTATTAGTATATATATATATATATGCATAGCATGTAATTGCCCAAAAAGAAAATTCTTCAAATCTTGGCCGTGAAGAACAAAGAAAGGAAATTGAAGAAGCCTAGAGTCCATTCAAGTTTCATCCATTGGTCTTCATTGGTTGATTAATCAAATCAAAAGGCAAGTTCTTCCATTCCATTCTCAAGCTTTCTTCATTCAGTTTAGATATATATATATATATATCAGTTCTTATGTGATCTTGGATTAATAGCAAACAATTTTTTCGATTCCTTTTAATGAGAAAGCAAAGAAAACAGAATGTATATTTATATATATATGCATATAGTGGCAGAAACCAGATTTTTCAATTGAGTTGAATCATCGATTCTTCGAGTTTTGATTTGTTTATTTGCTATGATAATGATTCTTGCTTCATTGGGACTTGTTTTTCCCAAGATTTCTTCGAATGGTGATAAATTCCAGCATCCAAATACCCTATTAGTATCAGTTTCGATTTCTGGCAATTTCATTCGCGATTTCGAGTTTATTTCAGAACGTTTTTGTTATCTTGTGGGCTGATTTTGACCTTGATGGAGCCCGAATCTTGGAAAAAAAAAAACATGAAAGTTGTAGGTCTTCCTCTTTTCTTTCCATACCAATTTGAATCATATCAATCGGAGTTCAAAAGAGAGAGTTCTGTCTAAAATACGAAAGGGTATCAATCTATCCACCAGCATTCCAGAAAGTTTTGTTCTCTTACGGGCCAATTTTGACCTTGATGGAGCCCGAATCTCGGAAACTTTAATACACAAAAGTTGTAGGTCTTCCTCTTGTCTTTCCACAGAAATTTGAATCAGCTCAATCGGAGTTTAGAAGAGAGAGCTATGGCAAGATACAAAAGAGTATCAAATCTGTCCAGAATTCCATATTTTCGGATACCCCTAGTAGAACTTCAAAATTAAATTCCAGCAAGTTAAAATTCTTTTATTTTCAATAAAAACAGTGTATTTCTTCCCTTTATTAAAAATAATATTAGTATAAATTAAAATAAATTATGTTTCAACATAATTTATAAAATCATGTATTTTTAAAATACATCAAGTATCAGTTTAGCAACAGTTATTTCATGACTAGTATTTAAAATGTCATGAACAACATTTATTTGTGAGTTATGTGCATACATCCTTGTATGAACATTCAACATGAGTTTATATGGAGCACGACATATTGTGTGCCAGCATCGTGATGTGCATAGCATTGCATGTTGCGCGCCAGACAGCTTTGTCAGCGGGAATCCCACCAGTTTGCTCGCCTGTGGTCGACCAGGGAGCTAGGGGTATATTTTACCCACAGTATATGCTTACAGTTTTTTTTGTTTGCAGGTTCAGATTAGTCAGGTATGTGTTATCAGTTTATGTGGGCCTTGGGCCAAAGTTGCATACCTGCATTTTATTTTAGTTTATGTGCATTACATGTTTATGAATGCAACCAGTTATATCAGATTTATTTATCAGCATCAATTAAATCAAGTATTTTACTCCAGTATCAGTTCAGCAAGTATTTCAATTATTTCAGCGTCGATATTCTTCGATTCAGCTTCAATATTTCTTTCCAGCTTTACACTTGCTGAGCTTTGTAGCTCACCTTGTACTCTTCACCATTCCAGGTCCTAGCGGGGGAGTACCAGACGTGGGGCCTAGCAGTAGTGTCCAGTAGTGTGTGTACGTGGAGTCGCTCAAGACCAAAGACGTCTGGGAGTTTTATCAGTTTGTTAGTTTAGAGCATTTGACAATTTAGTATCAGTTTAATATTTTTTTTCTTTTAGTTGAGGGATTTCCCTTAGACAGTGTTTATGGTTTTCAATTTTGTTGACTCAGAGTTTTATTTCATTTGATTGAGTTATTCATATTGGTATCAGATTTCAGTTTATCAGTCAGTTTTATATTTTATTTTCCGTAGCACCTCTTCTCGGGCAGTTTTAGGAGAGGGGGTGTTACAGAATAGGAGTTTGACCACGAGATTTAATAATTTGTTTTATATTTTTTTCACATATATTTGAATGTTTTAGGCGACTTCATGATTTTATGCTTATTTTGTGACTTTATGACTTTTTTGGTGCGTATGTGTTTGAATTATATTGTAATAGATGTTGCAACAATTGAAATTTTAAATATAAAATTTTAGTTTTTTCCACACATAATATGTTTTTTATCTACATATTAAAATTATCCTCTCATATGGAAATTATTTTTTATATTATTGTCCACACATAATATATTTTTTACCCACATATATTCAATTTTTTTTTAAATTATTATGCACACATAATTTCTTTTTTACCTACACATAACATTTTTTACCCACACATATGAAAATTATTTTTTATATTATTACCCACACATAATCTTAATTTTACCTATACACAAACAAACACATGTGTCATGCCACATCATCATCCAATTAAAGCCACATCATCAGCCATGTCACAATTACAACTTCCTGACAAAAAAATACCTACACATACAGAAATATTTACCTACACATATATGTGTGGGTAATATATTAGGCTTTACCCACACATAAATATGTGTGGGTAAAAGTTATTTTCTAACCCCCCTTTACCCACACATCTTTTAACGACCCGTTAATAGGTCTAGATTGAGCTATCAATACTATGGTGCATATTATATTTTTGCCATAAATTGATCAATATGTTGGAATTATTTTAAGTGATGGAAGGGGAAAAAATAATGAAGATAGTATTATGTTTAATAAATCAAGAAAAGCGAGAATGTATATATATATATAAGTAAGAGTTTGTATGCAAGTGAAGGCATGATGGGGAAAGGATAAAAGTGAATGGGGCATTTAGGTAACTGTGTGTGGGAGTGTATATATATATATAAGTTGTGGCAGTTTGTATGAGGGAAGGAAATTGAAAGGCAAAGGAAAGGAGGGAGGGAGGAAAACTAATCGAGAGAGATGAGGCAAGAGGTAGGGTTCCTTCTCTTCTCTTTTTCTTGTTTGCTTATGATTTCAAAAGGATTATGGGAGTTAATTATCTTCATCTTCTTCCTTTCTTTCTCTTTCTTTCTAGTTCTCTTGTTGAGTATGTAAAGAAAAAGGGCTTGGAAGCCTGTTGGCTCAAGAAGGATCACCAAGAGAGGTTCCCAAGGTAAGTTCTAGTTCCCTTGATCTCTTTTGTAAGCCTTATTTATGTTATTGGAGGGAAGATGTATGAAGATCCCTTGATTTCCCAAGGAATTCTTAGTTTGGAAGGTTATGTAGAAACCTTTGTAAATCTCTCTTATGGTTGGGTTAATCTTGTTGGTCTTCTTTGGGCCTCAAAGTAGGGTTAGTTTCACCCTAAAATCCTAAGAGGAATGATGCTTTTGGGTTAAGGGATGACATGTGTGTGTTTTTCCCCTCATTTGGTTACTTTCGAGTATGTTTGGGGGTTTTTTCCATGCTGTCGGTTGACCGTTGGTCCATAATCGGTCGACAGTTGGGTGCAGAGGGTTCTGCTAGTTGACCGTTGCCTTAAACAGTCGATAGTTGGGTGTCAAAGCTACTATCGGTCGACCGTTTCCTTCCCAACGGTCAACCATTTTTCCCGTTTTTAGCCTGCGCATGCTCTGCTGTTTCAAGCATAACTTTTTGTAGAAATATCAGATTTGCGAATTGCTTGAAGTGCTATAAATCTAACTCAATAGGATTCGATTTGGTATAGAATTTAAGTCATTTGGATTATCTTTGTGTATTATCATCTTGGTTCCAAATTATGTTTAGAAGAGTTAGGGTTCATATGAGGCTTATGTTAAAAGGATGAGTTTGGGGGGGGGGGGATTTTTCCATGATCTCAAAGAATGTTTATATCCTCTTAAGGGGTTATTGGGCATTATTGGGTATAGTTGGGGGCATGATTTGGGCTTACACGAGTTCAGTAATTCGGTGATATATTATTAAGAGCTTGCTTAGAGATGTTAGGGTGGACATGTTTTGTGGGTGAGCCAAGGCATTGAGTGGAGATGATTGGCCTCTAGGGTTTCCTGTGTAGGGGCGCATACCCTAGGTGTAGATCTATCTGGCCTCAATGGCCTCGTGACACGGGACATGTGTAGACCTTAGGTGGAGCCGGCTGGCCTCAAGTGTTAACCAGGAGTTGAGCTGCCTAACCCCAAGTGTCGGTCAGTGTGTGCATAAACTTTGGTGGAGCTGGCTGGCCTCAAGTGTCATCTTGGAGTTGAGCGATCTGGCCCCAAGAGTCATTTGATATGTATGTAAACCTTGGGTGTAGCCGACTGGCCTCAGGCATTGCCTTGGGAGTGGAGCTACCTGGCCCCAAGTGTTCAATTTTATTTGGGCTTATAGCATTGAGATATGGACTTGTACGCACTATGTGGCTGTGATATCATAGGCGTGTACTGGTGTCCTAAAGTTGAGAGCAGGTTGAGAGTACTGTTATAGTGGGACCACTGCTTACTTGTTGTGTGGTACCGTAGATGTGTGATAGCACCGTGGAATAGATGGGTTTTATAAGTCCAGAGTAGGGTGCCTTGTGGCATGATCATCATGTTACTGCTAGACAATGAGTATGGTGCTTATAACATTATGTGGGTTCTAGAGACTGTGTGGTAGTAGAGTCACCGATTTGTAACTAAACTATGGTAGGAGCTAGTTACTTGGGTGGACTACAATGATTTTTATTATGTCTTTCTGATGGCGTCCTTGTTTCTATTCTGTTAGTAATATGTTATGTTTTGATCCTACCATGTATTGCTTGTGCTATACTCGTGTTGCATTACGTTGTGTTATACTTGCTGAGCCTTAGGGCTCATTCTTTCCTTTTGCATCATTCCAGGTACAAGTAAAGCAAAGGATGAGAAGAATTCTAGTGGGGCATAATCTATTGGATTAGATGCATACAGAGCTCACTCGAACAAAAGGTCTTGGGGACATTGCTGAGTTGTGTCATACTAGTGGTTGTACATTTTATTATTTGGGATTTTTTTGTACCTTCTTTAGGATAACCTAATGGTCTGTAAATGGATATGTTTGTTTTGTTCTGTATGAAAAAGAACGAAATCATTACTATAGGTTGTTACTGGTTTTTGAGTCATTACAGTTGGTATCAGAGCAGGGTTTAGGGATGAGTCTCTATACACAGTGGTGAGTTGAGTAGAGTCAGGAATGAGTGTTACGATTAAATATGAGTTTGAATGGGAAATTCAAATTTTGAATGTGTTACTGGTGCCAGGGGATGAGAGTTCATTGTGGGAGGGCATCGGTCAGGGGTAGAGGCCGGGTTTATTTTGTATCTATAGCAGCATCTCAGACTTTGGGAGAGTCTAGTAGAGATCGACTACAAGAGATGGCTAAGGTGTGAGGGACCTTGGTAGGGTTCTAGAGGGTAAAAGAGATGCTCACTACTAGTCAGGTGAGATAGGATCAGGTACCTCGAGAGGTCGAGGTGGTTCCAATTGAGATTAATGTCGAGGGTTGGCTTTTCCACTTGGTGGTCTATGGGACTAATGGCTATGCTTGGGGTCTATTGCTTAAGTATTTTGTGGCACCTTGACCACCCGAATTTCATAGGGGTATGGTTGTTATAGCAACAGAATACTAGATGGCATCAGTGGGGAAACACCTCTGGTTTATGGGATGTAATGATAGACAGAAGATGCGGTTAACTGCCCTTCTTTTGCACAGGGACAGGGAGCGATGGTGGGAAACTGCCAGGCAAAATTTCAAGAAGTCTTTAATGAACATTTCTACCTTGAGCGCGTCAGGAAACGAAAACTTGGTGAGTTTAAGGAGCTGGTGCAAGGCGATGAGACAGTGGCACAATACAAAATTGAGTTTATCTCTCTAGTTGATTTACCCCATATTTAGTTTCGACAGAGGCTAAGAAAGTGTCCAAATTTCATAGGGGCTCAATGGATATTTTCCATGCTTTGGCGGGATCACGGATCACTGACTATCCCACTATGGTGCAACGAGCTTATTCTATTCAATGGGATAGGATTGAGTTAAGGATGGGGCAGGCTATTTAGAAAGAGGTGAGTCCTTCTTAGGGTCACAATAGGGATCGAAAAAGAAAAAGGGAGACTAGTTTAGTCAAGAGTGCAGAAGGGATTCCATTATGCAGTACATGTGGCAAGCAGCATAGTGGTCCCTTTCGTCAGGATCAGATAGTATGTTTTCAGTGTGGCCAAATGGGGCACAACAAAGAGATTGTCCACTGGGTCGAGAGATTGAAGGTTCGTGGTCAGAGGGCCAGAACCAGAGATCTACAGCAAGGTAAGGCATGTCCAGGATGCGTGGGATAGTTCCTTAGACGGTAGCTAATGCTGGGGGAGGCAATGGAACCTTAGGAGGTATTTTCTTTATTTGTATGTTAGCGATGTGCATGTGCTTTTTGATATACTTTATTTTCACCTTTGTTTGGCACCGTAGGCTATATGCTATATCTCAATCTTCTATTGTATTATTGTGTTATGCGTTGCGCCCACATTTGGGAAGGTGGTGTTGGTTGGTAATAGTGTATACTAGAGATGTGGTATTGAGGGGTATGATAAGAAGTCAATGATGATCTAGAGGTATTGAATATTGAAGATTTCGATTCTAATTTCGATATGGATTGGTTATTCTGATACTATGTTGAGGTTGATTGTCGGGAAAAGGTAATTTATTTTGAGTGATTTAGTAGCAAGTTGGTTGGTATAAGAGTAATAAGTTAATGGGTTTGACTCCAATGTTTTTAGTGATAAGGGTTGAGTGCTTGATGTTATATGGCTGTGAGGTATATATTGTCTTTGTGGTTATGGGTGCTAACAGTAGGTAAGACTATTTAGAATCTCGGTGATTTGTGGTATTCCCGATGTATTACCTGGTGTGTTACTTGGAATACTGCCCAAAGGGTGGTTTATTTTCTATTGCTTTGATATTTGATGCCTAGTTTATCTCAGAATCGAATGGTCGAATGAAATGAGAGAGTAAAGGATTAGTTGTAGGGGTTGGTTGATGAGAGATTTAGTCGTCCTAGTGTGTCGTTGTGAGAAGCCCCAACTTTGTTGGCAGGTAGAAAATGTGGTTTTTCGAAGTGAAGCCCATAATTGATTGATTACGGCCTATAACAATAATTGGGATTTGTGGTCTCTTAATTTGCGAAATCTCTTTTCCAGGACGGAACTAAGAGTTAAACCACCATATTGGTGTTAGTTATACCTTTGTGTGAAAAGGAAATTTACTATGTATGAAGTTATTTCTTTTTTTTTTTATGTGGGATTTACTGAGTTATATGCTCGTATAGGATGAGGCTATATGTATGAATTTAGTGTAATTGTCATGCATTTTGGGGTTGTTTTGCTGATTCTCGGGTTGTGCCTATCGACCTCCTTGGGCGACCTATTGACCGCTCACGTGGAGTTGTCGACCGATCTTGTCCAGTGGCTATTAACCTTTAGATACCGAGAAGGTAATCCTCGATTGGTTGGTAAAGGTTGTCGACTGCTTTCTTTTGAAACCCACAGAGTTGTCGACTGATCCTCATTGCCTATCGACTGGTTGTTTTCTCTATTTCTTGACTTTTTATTGTTGCATTCGACTTGCTTCAAATTAATATCGGAACTATGTATGTGTTCCAATGTTCGTGCATTTGTTGTATATTTTCTGTAGTGAGGGAATGGGGTTGTGGGTTCTATAAGTATGTCAAGGGAAGACACTCTGTAAAGTGTCCATAAGATAAGGAAATGGTATATATTTAAGATAAAGCATGTTGTATACATGGGTTTACGTGTGCATGTTTGAACTTTTAAAAGACTGGGTGTTTATGTGGTAACTAAGGGTACCTTACTATGCCGGTGGGCTTATACCAACTATAATTTTCATGCTGGTGGGCTCATGCCTACCGTGGTTATCATGCTAGGGGGCTTATGCCGACTGTGGGAACTTCTACTCATAATGCCGCTTAGGATGGACTAGAGCGTGGGTAGATTATGGTCCACACTTTATAATAGTGTAAATTCATAAATGCATTGATCCATAACTTGGTAGAAGGGCACGACATGCATAACCTTGTCCATGAGAAATTTTTACTTTTGTAAATAATGTAATGTTATCCATCATGGTCCTGCCTTGGAGAAGGGTTGTTCTTTTATTCTTGTTGTTGAAATAACATGCCTTGTTTTACTATGTCTTCAATGGTTGTTTGAATTTACTGAGTTTTCTAGCTCATGATCTTCCTTTGGATTGTGTGGTGCGGGGAAGGATCCTTAACCTGTCACTTGGTTATGCCTCCGGAACTAGCTAGTGTTTATAATGTTTCCTATGTTTTGATGTGGCAAGGGAGATGACGTATTCCTTCCACTCATTTATTTGAGAAACCTTATGCAAATTTTGGGGACCAAATTCTTTTAAGGGGGGAGAATCTGTAACGACCTGTTAATGGGTCTAGATTGAGCTATCAATACTATGATGCATATTATATTATTGCCATAAATTGATCAATATGTTGGAATTATTTTAAGTGATGGAAGGGGCAAAAATGACGAAGATAGTATTATGTTTAATAAATTAAGAAAAGCGAGAATGTATATATATATAAGTAAGAGTTTGTATGCAAGTGAGGGCATGATGGGGAAAGGATAAAAGTGAGTGGGGCATTTAGGTAATTGTGTGTGGGAGTGTGTATATATATATATATATATATAAGTGTGGTCGTTTGTATGAGGGAAGGAAATTGAAAGGCAAAGGAAAGGAGGGAGGAAGGAAAACTGATCGAGAGAGATGAGGCAAGAGGTAGGGTTCCTTCTCTTCTCCTTTTCTTGTTTGCTTATGATTTCAAAAGGGTTATGGGAGTTAATTATCTTCATCTTCTTCCTTTCTTTCTCTTTCATTCTAGTTCTCTTATTGAGTATGTAAAAAAAAAGGGCTTGGAAGCCTGTTGGCTCAAGAAGGATCACCAAGAGAGGTTGCCAAGGCAAGTTCTAGTTCCCTTAATCTCTTTTGTAAGCCTTATTTATGTCATTAGAGGGAAGATGTATGAAGATCCTTTGATTTCCCTAGGAATTATTAGTTTGGAGGGTTATGCAGAAACCTTTGTAAATCTCTCTTATGGTTGGGTTAATCTTGTTGGTCTTCTTTGGGCCTCAAAGTAGGGTTAGTTTCACCCTACAATCCTAAGAGGAATGATGCTTTTGGGTTAAGAGATGACTTGTGTGTGTTTTTCCCCTTATTTGGTGTCTTTCGGGTATGTTTGAGGGTTTTTTCCATGCTGCTGGTCGACCGTTGGTCCATAATCGGTCGACAGTTAGGTGTGGAGGGTTCAACCAGTCAACCATTGCCTTAAACGATCGATAATTGGGTGTTGAAGCTACTGTCGGTCGATTGTTTCCTTCCCAATGGTCGACTGTTTTCCCCATTTTTAGCTTGCACATGCTCCGCTGTTTCGAGCACAACTTTTTGTAGAAATATCGGATTTGCAAATCATTTGAAGTGTTGTAAACTAACTCGATAGGCTTCAATTTGGAATAGAATTTAAGTCATTTGGATTATCTTTTTGTATTATAATCTTGGTTCCAAATTATATTTAGAAGAGTTAGGGTTCATATGAGGCTTATGTTAAAAGGATGAGTTTGGGGGGGGGGGGATTTTTCCATGATCCCAAAGAATGTTTATATCCTCTTAAGGGGTTATTGGGCATTATTGGGTATAGTTGGGGGCATGATTTGGGCTTACATGAGTTCGGTAATTCGGTGATATATTATTAAGAGCTTGCTTAGAGATGTTAGGGTGGACATGTTTTGTGGGTGAGCCAAGGCATTGAGTGGAGCTAATTGGCCTCTAGGGTTGCCTGTGCAGGGGCGCATACCCTAGGTGTAGAGCTATCTGGCCTCAATGGCCTCGTGGCACAGGATATGTGTAGACCTTGGGCGGAGCCAGCTGGCCTCAGGTGTTAACCTGGAGTTGAGCTGCCGGCCCCAAGTGTCGGTCAGTGCATGCATAGACCTTGGGTGGAGCTAGATGGCCTCAAGTGTCATGTTGGAGTTGAGCGGTCTGGCCCCAAGAGTCTTTTGATATGTATGTAGACCTTGAGTGGAGCCTACTGGCCTCAGGCATTACCTTGGGAGTGGAGCTGCCTGACCCCAAGTGTTCAATTTTATTTGGGCTTATACCACTGAGATATGGACTTATGCGCACTGTGTGTGGTATCGTAGATGTGTGATAGCACCGTGGAATGGATGGGTTTTATGAGTCTAGAGTAGGGTGCCTTGGGGTGATAGCATGCATATTTATGCTATATTTTGGCATTTCATCTCAATCTTATTACGGCATTTGAAGTAATTTTTGCTGATCTTTCATCGTTTCTATTTTATCATACTTCAAATCCTCCTTACACTATTTTCTTTCTTATTTCTATGGATCCAAGCTTGCATAGCTTTAGGGAATATTGGATGGGCTAGAGAAGCAGCTGGAAAGGACTTGAAGTGGCAGATTTGGGCTGCTCAATTCTACCTGTTTTGGGCTGCATTTGGGCTGCTCGTTTTTGTTGTCTTGGGCTCATATCTGTTGGGCTAGGCTAGGCCCAACCCTAGCCTTCCTAGCCTTTCCTTTCTTGGCCATGTATTTAAGGCCTCTTAGCACTTATTTCCATAAGAGATAGAGAGGAGAAAAGAGAGGATATTCTGGCCGTTTTTTGTTGTTAGCATATTTCTATGTTCTTCATTTTTGTTTTCCATTTTTTTATCTTCTTTGCTGCAATGAGAGGCTAGAACTATTGTAACCGGTTGTGTATCTTGAACCCATGAGAAATCTGAGTCCCGGATGAGCTACAAAAACCTGGTTTGTTTGTTTTAATCTTATTCATTTCCATTTGGTTTAGTTTGAACAGATTTTGGAATGCATGAAGTTCATGGCAGGTTTGTGTGAATTTACATGGATTCATTTTCTGTTAAATGCTTAAGAGAACAGAGTGTTGTAGCCGGTTGGTATAACATCTCGGAAATGAATATAATGTGCTTGAATGGTTGTTCTTGCATAGCTTCGGATGGGTTGAATAGAGAATGAATGGCTGCATTTTGTTTATAAGAGATTTCTGTATTCATTTTGTTGTTCCAATCATTCTAATCCTTGGACGGTTGTTGGGGATGCTTTGAGTTTGATATCCAGATATTAAAACCATCTAACAAACCAAGATATATAGGTTGGACAAGGAAGATTTCACAAGGGGACAAATACACAACTGGTTGCTCTCCATTTACTGATTTTCATCTATATTTGTGTTTCTGTTTTGTTATTCAATTTTCTGTCAACCCCCCCCCCCCCATAAACAAATTGTTGTGTTGCTTATATTGGTTCTCATTGTTGGTAGAAGAAGATAAGGCTCCTTGTGAGAGACGACCTAGGTTGTGCTTTGCTGTAAACTAGAGAAGATAGATAATTAGTTCTGGAGTGGTTCGACAGCCGCTGGTCAGAATTTTGGTGCTGTTGCCGGGGAGCCAAGTTTTTCTTCTGAAAACATAGAGGACCGACCCTATTTTATGTTTGTTTTGTTTTCTTGTTCGAGTGTTTGAGTGTTTTGTGTTGTGTCTGTTTTGTGTGTTTGAGTGTTTGGTCTGTTTTGTTTTGAGTGTTTTGTGTTTTGTGTTTTTCTTTGTTCTAAAAACATAGAGGACCGACTCCTTGTTTGAGTGTTTTGTTTGTTGTGTTCTTGGTGATAAGGCTATCAATTGTTGCTCACGAACTTGAAGAGCTATTTTGTTCTATTCTTGGGATAAACTAATAGCAAGCAGCAACAGAAAAGCCTTATTTGCCTTTTCGATCTTCTTTTTGTGTGTGTGTATTTGCCTTTTCTATTTTCTTGTCTCTAGAACAATTTTTGAACAAAGAAGTGGCTGTTGGAGAGGGCTGCACGACCTGCATCATCTGAAAAAAAAGCAACCCTGCAGCAACTGAAAAAGCAAAAAAGACACGCCTGCAGTCCTTCTCTGATTTTCAACATCACCTGCAGTCCTTCTTTGATCCTCATGAGCTCTGGTAGGTGCTGAAAAGCAAGCTCACAACAAATAAACAACCCAACAAAAAAATCAAAAAGAGGCTGCAGCAGATCAGGAGGAGCATAACCGTTTAGAGAAAACTGAAGTCCACTTTTCTGCCTCTGACAACAGATCACCTGACCAAGAGGATATTCCATTTTTCTTTTTCACCTTTTCCTTTTATTTTCTTTCTTTTAACATTCCTCTTGGCATTGTCTTTCCCTTCCCCACTAATCCTCATTTTCGTTTGGCAGATAGACACCAGCAGCTGCAACCAAGAGAAGCTCAACCACAGCAGCCTTCCATTTGACAGCAGTCTTGACCACCTCCATGACAGATAGCGATATTTAAGGATTGAGCTCGAGATACTGGTTCTATCCTCTTGCTTTCTCATCCTTACTTGATATTCTTTCATGTCCATATGCCCCCCTTGATGTTTTCTTGCATATAGGGTAGTTTCTGAGGCAAAATAGGAGGCGGTTTGAAAAAAAAATTCAGTTCCTGGTTACTGTTCATCGGTTTCCACTTGCTCCGATTGAGCTGATTTTTGGTGTCCAAAGAAATGGGGGTGTGTGGATCAAGACTCATAGTTTTTTTGTGACAAGAGCCTTTTTTAGCCAAATTCGAAGGTTTAGACCACTTTTTGGGCTATTTTGTGTTTCTCAGTGGCTAATTTTGTGTGGTTTTTAGTGTTTTTAGGTCCCTCAATGTTTTTGTGTTGAAATTTTGTGGAAAATTGCATAAAAAAAATCATCTAAGGGCTTCTTGTTTGACACATTTTGCGTTTTTGTGTTTTTGTGTTCTTGTTTTTGAGTTTTTGAGTTTTTGAGCTTTTGAGTTTTTGAGTTCTTGGTATGCATAGGCCATTTTGTGTGCTGTTTCTATGCTAATCTCTAGTGCATGACTAGGTCCTCTAAGGAGAAATTACTTGATTTGATCCTAGGGATAGGATTGATCCTAACAGTGCTTCTAATATTTCATCCGAACCTATTCCAGAATTCATCAATATGGCAAATAATGGAAATGGTAATGGTAATGGAAATCATGGTCATTTGGATGGTAGAACCATTAGAGAGCTGGTTGCACCTGATGTGCATTATCAGCCCCTATGTATTCAATACCCACAATTGGATGCTAACTTTGAACTAAAGTCTGGACTGATCCATTTGTTGCCCAAGTTTCATGGTCTTGGAGGAGAGGATCCGCACAAGCATATGAAAGAGTTCCATGTTGTTTGCTCAACCATGCGGCCACAAGGAGTAGATGAAGAGCAAATCAAGCTGAGAGCCTTCCCATTCTCACTTGATGGATCAGCCAAGGATTGGTTGTATTACCTGCCATCAGGTGCCATTACCAGCTGGGATGGATTGAAAAGAATCTTCTTGGAAAAATTCTTCCCAGCCTCCAGAACAGCATCAATAAGGAAGGAAATTTGTGGTATAAGGCAGATAAATGGTGAGACCCTACATGAGTACTGGGAGAGATTCAAGAAGTTATGTTCCAACTGCCCCCACCATCAGATAAGTGACCAACTCCTAGTTCAATATTTCTATGAAGGACTAATCCCCATGGACAGGTACTTGGTAGATGCTGTAAGTGGAGGAGCATTGGCAGAGAAGACCCCAGCAACTGCACAAGAACTGATATCAAAGATGGCACAAAATGCCCAGCAGTTTGGCACCAGAATTAACACTCCTGCAAAAGCCATCAATGAAGTCAGTGCGGCTGCCACCATGGACCAGCAGAGGATAGAAAACAAGCTTGAGGAATTATCTTCCATGGTCAAGCAGTTGGCGTTAGAGAGAAAGCAACCCCAGCAGCAGCTTTGTGGCATTTGCTCCTTGCCATCACATATGACAGATCAATGCCCACAGTTGCAAGAGAATAATAAGACATGTGCAGGCATCTTTCCTGGTAGATCATTCCAGCACCAGCAGCACAGCCAAGCACAACCTCCAAACAGATATGATCCATTTTCCCCCACCTACAACCCAGGTTGGAGAGACCATCCGAACCTCAGATATGGCAATCCTTCCAATCAACATGTCCAGCAGCAGCCATTCCAGAATCAACCATTTCAGCAGAGATTCCATCCTTCAAATTCCAGCAACCATGCTCCATCACCAAGGCAGAATCAAGTCATGCAACAAGCATCACCATTACCCAAGTCAGAACCTAGTTTGGATGATCTCGTTAAACAACTAGCAGCCAATACACTCCAATTCCAGCAAAAGACAGAAACAACAATTCAAAATTTGGAGACCCAAATATGCCAGCTAGCTACAAACATCAATGAGTTAAGGAGTCAAGGTTCGAGGCAGCTTCCTTCACAACCAGTTGCCAATCCGAGGGGTAATGTTAGTGCCATCATGCTTCGAAGTGGGAAAGAAGTAATCATCCCAACCCCTCTACCATCATCAAACATGAAGCAGCATGTAGAGAAGCAGCATGTAGAGGAGCAGCATGTAGAGGAGCATCATGTAGAGGGTAGCAAAGAGCAGCAACCCTCCTCAATCCAAGAAGCCAAGCAGCCAAACTCCAGCTATGAACAAGGAGAAGGAGAGTCTTCCAACAAACAGCCCCTGCCATTCCCACATCGAGCAACTCAAAATAAGAAAAGAGCAGAGGTTGAACTAGACAAAGAGATCTTGGAGACATTCCAGAAAGTGGAAGTGAACATACCACTCTTGGATGCCATCAGACAGATTCCCAAGTATGCCAAGTTTCTCAAAGACTTGTGCACCCACAAAAGGAAACTGAAAGGAAATGAAAAAATAAACTTGGGAAGAAATGTGTCAGCATTGATTCAACCTGCCTGCCTCAGAAATGCAAAGATCCAGGGACTTTCACCATTCCTTGCTCTATTAGAAATTTGCAATTTCATAATGCTATGTTGGATTTAGGAGCCTCTATTAATGTGATGCCTAAATCTGTATATTCTTCTTTGCAGGCAGCTGCAGGCACATTGACATCTACAGGAGTGGTGGTCCAGTTGGAAAATAGGAGCACAGCATACCCTGAGGGAGTATTAGAGGATGTATTAGTGAAGGTAAAGGATTTCATATTCCCTGCTGATTTTTATGTTCTGAATATGGAAGATGATAGCACACTTGAGCATGCACCCTTGATACTAGGGAGACCATTCTTAAAAACTGCTAGAACTATTATCAATGTGCATGAGGGTACACTTTCCATGGAATTTGCTGATAACACAATTAACTTCAAGATACTTGATGCCATGAAATTCCCTGCTGAGGATCATTCCACTTTTCAAGTAAATAGAGTTTACCTGTTAGTGAATGAAGCATGTTTTGAGTCTTCTGATTTAATTAATAAACTCCCCACTGTGCATGAGTTCCCAAATACGATTATTTGCACTGATTGTAGTGATGGAGAGAGTCAATATGCTGCATGCTTAGAGATTGCTGAATTTTTGCATAGGCATGAGTTTGATTTTGATGCTAACATTTCCCAAGTGGAAGATGGTGTTGCTGACCTTATTGAGCAGGTTGATAGTGTTTTAGAGTTAGATTTGCAGTCAAATAGGTCAGCCCCCTCTTTGCAGCAGCCACCCACCATTCAGTGCAAGCCCTTGCCTCAGCACCTCAAGTATGCATTCTTGGAGAAAGATGAGAAGCTGCCAGTCATCATTGCAAACAACTTGCAGCTTGACCAAGAGAGAAAGTTGCTGGACGTGCTGAAAAAGAATAAGAAAGCAATTGGGTGGACTTTAGCGGACATAACTGGAATCAGCCCATCTGTTTGCATGCACCGTATTTTATTGGAGGAAGGAGCAAAACCAGCAAGGCAGCCTCAAAGAAGACTTAACCCAACAATCCTTGATGTGGTAAAACAGGAGGTAAGTAAATTACTTGCAGCCGGTATTATTTACCCTATTTCTGACAGCAAGTGGGTGAGTCCCGTGCAGGTTGTTCCAAAAAAGACGGGCATCACGGTGGTCCCAAATGAGCAGAATGAGCTTATCCCCATGAGAGTGCAGAACAGTTGGAGAGTCTGCATTGATTATAGAAAGCTGAACCAAGCAACCAGAAAGGATCATTTTCCCCTCCCATTCATTGATCAGATGTTGGAGAGATTGGCTGGTAAGTCACACTATTGTTTCCTTGATGGTTTTTCTAGATACTTTCAGATTTGTATAGCCCCAGAGGATCAAGAGAAGACCACCTTCACCTGCCCCTTTGGCACATTTGCTTATAGAAGAATGCCTTTCGGTCTATGTAATGCTCTAGGTACCTTTCAGCGATGCATGGTAAGTATATTTTCAGATTTTCTAGAGCATTGCATGGAAGTGTTTATGGATGATTTTTCAGTTTATGGCACTTCTTTTGATGATTGCTTAGTTAGCTTGGGTAGAGTCCTAGAGAGATGCATTGAAAAGAACCTTGTTTTAAATTTTGAAAAATGTCATTTTATAGTAGAACAAGGAATTGTTTTAGGGCATGTTCTGTTTAAGAATGGTATAGAAGTGGATCGGTCTAAGATTGATGTTATTGCTTCATTGCCTTACCCCACCTCTGTGAAGGAGGTGCGTTCTTTCCTTGGCCATGCAGGATTTTACAGGAGGTTCATCAAGGATTTCAGCAAGATTGCACTTCCACTTTCCCACCTTCTCCAGAAAGAAGTGACCTTCCATTTTGATGAGCAGTGCAAGCGGGCATTTGAGGAACTGAAGAGTCGATTGATTTCTCCACCCATCATACAGCCACCCGACTGGGAGTTGCCCTTCGAGTTGATGTGCGACGCCTCCAACTTTGCAGTGGGTGTCGTCCTTTCCCAGCATGTGGAGAAGAAATCCCATGTCATAGCCTACGCTTCGCGTACATTGGATGCGGCACAGACTAATTATACCACTACGGAAAAGGAGCTCTTGTCTATTGTTTTTGCATTGGATAAATTTAGATCCTATTTACTTGGTTCTAAAGTTATTGTCTTTTCTGACCATGCAGCTCTTAGGTACCTCTTGAAGAAGCCTGATGCCAAACCTCGTTTGATAAGGTGGATGCTCTTGCTCCAAGAATTTGACATTGAGATCAAGGATAAAAGTGGAGTAGAGAACTTGGTAGCCGACCACCTCAGTCGCATTCCTTCCACCTCAGATCCATCTGTCATGGACTCCCAGCCTATCAGGGATGATTTCCCAGATGAGTTATTATACCACATTCATGGTGTTGAGCCCTGATATGCTGATTTAGTAAATTATTTAGTTGCTTCTGAATTACCTGCATATTTTAAGAAGGAACAGCTAAATAAATTTAAGAGTCAGGCTCAGTATTATGTGTGGGATGATCCCTATCTATGGCGCATGTGTAGTGACCAGGTCATCAGGAGATGTGTGCCTAACCATGAGTTTGCATCTGTCTTGAATTTTTGTCACACACTTGCATGTGGTGGTCACTTTGGTCCCCAACGTACAGCTAGGAAAGTCCTAGATTTTGGATTATATTGGCCTTCACTCTTTAAGGATTCATATGAGTTTTGTAAGAATTGCACACGTTGCCAACACACAAGCACTATATCATGTAGGAATGAAATGCCTCAAAGACCCTTATTGTTTTGTGAAATCTTTGATGTTTGGGGCATTGACTTCATGGGTCCATTTCCTGTGTCATTTGGTTATGTGTACATTCTGTTAGCTGTGGATTATGTTTCTAAGTGGGTGGAAGCTAAAGCCACCAAGACTGATGATGCTTCTGTTGTTGTAGATTTTGTTCGTTCTCACATCTTTTGCAGGTTTGGCATGCCCAGGGCCATCATCAGCGACCAAGGATCCCACTTTTGCAATAGAAAGATAGACACCCTATTTCGTAAGTATGGGGTAATACACAAAGTGGCGACTCCTTATCATCCACAGACTAATGGGCAAGCTGAAGTCTCAAATAGGGAGATCAAGCAGATTTTGGAGAAGACTGTCCAGCCCAATAGGAAAGACTGGAGCCAGAGATTAGAAGATGCGCTATGGGCCTACCGCACTGCCTACAAAACCCCTATCGGCATGTCCCCTTACAGGTTGGTTTTTGGAAAAGTATGTCACTTGCCGGTGGAAGTGGAGCATAAGGCATATTGGGCGGTGAAGCAATGCAATATGGACATCAGTCAAGCGGGGTCCCAAAGGAAGCTCCAACTTCAAGAGCTTGAGGAGATTAGGATGGACGCATATGAGAACTCACACATCTACAAGGAGAAGACCAAGGCTGTGCATGACAAGCATATTGTGAGGAAAACATTCGAAGTTGGCCATAAAGTTCTGCTATACAATTCCCGTCTCAAGTTGATGCCCAGTAAGTTACGTTCCCGTTGGACTGGTCCTTTCATAGTCATTAATGTTTTTCCCTTTGGTGCAGTTGCAATCAAGGACGAGTCCAATGCAAAGCAATTCACAGTGAACGGGCAGCGGCTTAAGCCATTCTACGAGAGCTTTCAGGAGCATATTGTGGAGGAGCTGCATCTCCTCAACGCCACCTCCATTTGATACATCAGGCTGTTTCTCTCTCCCTAATATTTTACATTTACTTGTCCTATTCTTGATTGGAATTGCATGTTTACATTGAGGGCAATGTAAAGTCTAAGTGTGGGGGGGTAGCATTCTTATTTTAGTAGCATTTTCTTTATCTTTTCATATTTCTTTTTCCTTGGGTCTAGTTGAGTCTGTTTTGCGTGGAAATGCAAGTTAAGCAATTTAAGTCCAAAAGAACCCAGCATGATTAGAACTTCAATCTTATCTTCCTTGATTTCGAGTAACTTGGCAATGAGTTTGATTTGAGAGATTAATTGGGTAGTCTACAACCGTGAGGATTTTGAGCCTATTGTCTTTCTTGTGTGTGCATTCACCTATCATGATCTCCACTCTAGAACTTGTTTTGATTCTTGGTTGAGGCTATATTTGTTCATGGATGACTCAAATATGATTAAGGCATTTTTTCTTGTCCCCATTTGGCCATTTTGTTATTCAAAAAAAAAAAAAAGAAAAAAAAAATCAATCAATCCCTTTCGCTTGCCACTTAGAGCCATCATTCTTACCCTTCATTTTCATACACCTTTTTGGACCTTCCAACCTTAGGAAGAGGAATATTAAGTGCATTCTAGAGAGAGAGATTGAATTCATCAAGCAAGTCATAAGGCCAAAGGCCATTTGCATCCATGAAAAAGAAAAAGAAAAAGAAAAGCAAGCAAAGCAAAGAATGGTGAGAAGGAGCGTAAAACGCACTCACCTCCTCTTTCAAAAAAAAAAAGAAAAAAGAAAAAAGAAAAAGAAGAAAGCAAAGTTGAGACGGAGCGTAAAACGCACTCAACCGAATAAAGATGCAATGTTTTTCATAATGCTTGGAAATTTTATCTCTTGTCTTGGAGTTGCATGAAATGTTTTCTCGACCTAAGGCATGTCTTCCTTCATTGTTGTCTTTCCATTTCTTTCTTCCCCACATTACAACCTTGAATAAGTCCTTTTGATTTGTGGCATGCATGTGACATGGATAGTGGAGATTGAGAAGATAAACAAGCTTATGGTAGTAGAATTGTGATTGGGTGAATTTGAGCGAAACAGTCACCACCACCTCTTGAGAGATTTTTGAGCATACACTTGTCTTGTGAGAAGCTTCTACTTTTGATTTGTCTTATTGAATGAATTTCCATGTCACTTGTTCTCTTGGAAGTAGAGGAAAGATGATCTTTTAATGATGAATTCTTGAAGACTTACCTTGCATCTGATTTGTGTTTTTCCACATTTTTATTCTTGAGTCATAGAGTCTAGTGTTTTGCCCAAGAATGCAAAAGTCTAAGTATGGGGGAGTTGATAGCATGCATATTTATGCTATATTTTGGCATTTCACCTCAATCTTATTACGGCATTTGAAGTAATTTTTGCTGATCTTTCATCGTTTCTATTTTACCATACTTCAAATCCTCCTTACACTATTTTCTTTCTTATTTCTATGGATCCAAGCTTGCATAGCTTTAGGGAATATTGGATGGGCTAGAGAAGCAGCTGGAAAGGACTTGAAGTGGCAGATTTGGGCTGCTCAATTCTACCTGTTTTGGGCTGCATTTGGCCTGCTCGTTTTTGTTGTCTTGGGCTCATATCTGTTGGGCTAGGCTAGGCCCAACCCTAGCTTTCCTAGCCTTTCCTTTCTTGGCCATGTATTTAAGGCCTCTTAGCACTTATTTCCATAGGAGATAGAGAGGAGAAAAGAGAGGATATTCTGGCCGTTTTTTGTTGTTAGCATATTTCTATGTTCTTCATTTTTGTTTTCCATTTTTTTGTCTTCTTTGCTGCAATGAGAGGCTAGAACTATTGTAACCGATTGTGTATCTTGAACCCATGAGAAATCTGAGTCCCGGATGAGCTACAAAAACCTGGTTTGTTTGTTTTAATCTTATTCATTTCCATTTGGTTTAGTTTGAACAGATTTTGGAATGCATGAAGTTCATGGCAGGTTTGTGTGAATTTACATGGATTCATTTTCTGTTAAATGCTTAAGAGAACAGAGTGTTGTAGCCGGTTGGTATAACATCTCGGAAATGAATATAATGTGCTTGAATGGTTGTTCTTGCATAGCTTCGGATGGGTTGAATAGAGAATGAATGGCTGCATTTTGTTTATAAGAGATTTCTATATTCATTTTGTTGTTCCAATCATTTTAATCCTTGGACGGTTGTTGGGGATGCTTTGAGTTTGATATCCGGATATTAAAACCATCTAACAAACCAAGATATATAGGTTGGACAATGAAGATTTCACAAGGGGACAAATACACAACTGGTTGCTCTCCATTTATTGATTTTCATCTATATTTGTGTTTCTGTTTTGTTATTCAATTTTCTGTCAAACCCCCCCCCCATAAACAAACTGTTGTGTTTCTTATATTAGTTCTCATTGTTGGTAGAAGAAGATAAGGCTCCTTGTGAGAGACGACCTAGGTTGTGCTTTGCTGCAAACTAGAGAAGATAGATAATTAGTTCTGGAGTGGTTCGATAGCCGCTGGTCATGGGGCATGATCATCATGTTACTACTAGACAATGAGTGTGGTGCTTATAGCATTGTGTGGGTTCTAGAGACTGTGTGGTAGTACAGTTACCGATTTGTACCTAAACTATGGTAGGAGCTGGTTACTTGGGTGGACTACAATGATTTGTGTTATGTCTTTCTGATGGCATTCCTTGTTTCTATTCTGTCAATAATACGTTATGTTATGATCCTACCATGTATTGCTTGTGTCTGCCTTCGAGTCTTCATTATGCTATACTCGTGTTGCATTACGTTGTGTTATACTTGCTGAGCCTTGTGGCTCATTCTTTCCTTTTGCATCATTCCAGGTACAGGTAAAGCAAAGGATGAGAAGAATTCTAGTGGGGCATGATCTATTGGGTTAGATGTGTACAGAGCTCACTCGAACAAATGGTCTTGGGGACATTGCTGAGTTGTGTCATACTAGTAGTTGTACATTTTATTATTTGGGATTTTTTTTGTACCTCCTTTAGGATAGCCTAATGGTCTGTAAATGGATATGTTTGTTTTGTTCTGTATGAAAAAGAGCGAAATCATTACTATAGGTTGTTATTAGTTTTCGGGTCATTACACATCTTAACATTTGCATTATGTGTAAGGAAAAATTATAGTTGACACATAAGGTAATTTTTACCCACATTTACGTGTGTGGGTAAAACCCTCAAATTCTTGTAGTGTGACTTCAAGTCATCATTCGGGTTCATATTCAGGTTAAATGGCGGAGCCATGAGTTGGAAGAGTTCCAACAAGAGATAGTGGTAGATTCAACAATTGAAATCGAATACATAGTAGCCTTCGAAGCAGCTAAAGAGGTTGCATGGATCCGTAAGTTCATTAATGAACTTTGAGTGGTGTCCAACATTGTTTTTCTAATAATAGCTATTGTGAAAATAATGGAGTCATCGCGCAAGCGAAGGAACCACGGTCCCATCAATGAACCAAACTTGTATTGCAGCATCACCATCTGATAATGGAGATTATCAACCGAGGTGACATATATAGAGAAAGTGTTGATGGATGACAACATCGTTGATCCCTTCACTAAAGTTCTATCTCAAGAGAAACATGAAAGTCATGTTCGATCATCAGGTATGAGATACATGAGTGATTGGTTCTGGTGAAGTGGGAGATTGTTAGTGTAGGTGATCTAGACCCAATCAAATTGGGCATGTTGTACAATGACAATTGTAATAATATTGATTATTGAATAAGGAGTTATTTAATTTCACAAGAAGTCATTCTATTAGTTTCTTGTTATTATTTAATGACCGGATAAAACTAGATAGAAGTCCATATGATGTATACTGTGATTAATCTATAAAGATGTGAGATGATGCATCATAGTTTCTAGACATCATTAAATGTCCCAAGTTGTAGCAATGTCAAGACTAGACATTAACAATTGTGGTAAGACTTGTATGTGCTATGTCAAGAATGGACATTGATAGTTTCTAGACATCATTAAATGGGTCTAGGTGTTTTATTACTTAATATCAGTTTAATGGCATTTAAATGTGGATCTAAGTACTTTAATATTTAATGATAAATTGCTTTGATGGCATATAAATAATTCTTGGGTTGTATAATTTTATTTTATGGTTCATGTGATCGTGAAAATAAGTGTATGGATTAAATTTTAAGAAATTGGACATGATGTAATGGGCCACAATTAACTAGTTAACGAGGTCACAGGTTTGACCTAGGTGGGAAATTAAGCCTAGTGGGCATGATATATATATGGGGTATATGTGGCTTGGGCTTATGCCCATGGTGATAAATAATTGGAAAATAATGAAATTAGTGGTGTAAAAAAAAAGAAGAAGAAGAATAAAATAAATTAAGTTAGCATTTGTCAATAAAGCCCCTAGATATTTTTGTCTAGAATATGAGAAGAATAACATTTTGGTAATTTTTTTGGAGTTGGCCTGCAATCTGTACGCGCTCCATTTTCTGTGTGCAAATCTCCTAATTCTAATGTGTATCATCTCCTTCTTTTCCTACTGTTCCATTACTTTTCATCATCTCCTCAGTGTTCTTCTCAGACTTCACCTTTTCCTTTCATTTATGTTCAACTCGTTGCTATGTTGCCTTTCATTTGTACTGGTGGAGCTTCTCTTGCTTGCATCTTCATCAAGCAAGTTTCTTACGCAACCCCTTTTACATTCTGCAAGCTTTCTATGCATCCTTTTTAACATTCTATAAGTTTTCTGTTATTAATTACATATACACACAATTTTATTAAGTTGGTAGTGGGGACTCTCATCGCCCCTATTTCTTTCCAGTGAATGGCACCTTGGCTAGTAAAAACCTTTGTTCATTTGTATCCATAGTAGTTAAGTTATATAGAGATTTATATATATATATATGCACTACCCTTACCGAATGCGTAAGCTAGAAGAGCAAGCCTACTTAACTATATATTAAGTTGTATCCGTAACAGCCATTTGGATGCCCTGTTCCAAGCAAACCCACTTATATATATATATATATACACGTTCCAACCAATTGGATCCCCTGTTCCAGCCGAGCAACCCTTATATATATATATATACACACACACTTTTAGCTTCATTTGGATCCCTTATTCCAGCTGAGCAACCCTTATATATATATATACACTTTCAGCTTCAATTGGATCCCCTGTTCCTGCCGAGCAACCCTTATACACACACACACACACACACACACACTTTCAACTTCATTTGGATCTCCAGTTCTAGCTGAGCAACCCACTTATATATGCATAAATACGTGCTCAAGTTGGTTGCCCCCTATTTCATCGAGCAAACACACCCCCTCCCAAATATGGACCACTTATGCATATCTATATATGCTTACTTGCATCACCATATATATATATATACTAGGGAATGCCCGTGCCTAAAGGCACGGCGTAAATAATATTAAGACTAAATTCTGAATAAAAATAAAAATTAAAATTATTATATAATGTTGTATAATAAAAAATAAAAAATAAAAAAATTGAATTAAAAAATATTAAATGTACAAAAAAATGACACACCAACAAAATAATATCAAATGTATACGTGTAAATATCAAATGTACAAAAAATACACTAAATCAAATGTACATAATGAATAATCAAATAATCAAATACACATAATTAACACATACACTAAATTAATAAACGAAACTAAATTAAATTAACACTAAATTAATTTACACTAAACTAAATTAAATTAACACTAAATGAATTTATACTAAACTAAATTAACACACACACATGTATACTTGTATAATACACTAAATTAATTACACTAACATTTTAAAATATCAAATGTACATAAAACATAAAACACTATAAATAATATCAAATGTGTGTGTTTCATGAATTGTTTTTTTTCGCACAGCCACTTATACATGTATATACACACCTATATTCACATGTTTTCAGTTTCCTTGTCAAACTGGACTTTTTGGTGAAGTAAACTATGTGAGAAGCTGATTCCTGATGAGGGATCATACGTGAAAGGAAAGTATCAATTGACTACGGAATTGAAATCTAACTTCAAACATGTCTCTGAATGAGGTAAAAGGCGGCTGTAACCACAGAGCTACGTGTTTAAGTTTCAACATTTTACCTAGAAAGGAACACAGTTGAATTAAATATGAATGCTATCTAGCCAAAAAGAAAAGATATGAATGCACCAGACATACAAACATACCTGCAAGCATTTAGAATTGCTGAAAAGGTGACAACATTTGGTTTTATTTTGAGATCATGCATCTTCTGAAAAACTCCCAGGATACACAAAATCTCTTATCTGCCTCTGAAAAACATGAATCTTCAGCAGATAACTCTTCAAAAATCTTTATGATTCTGTCATCCTCTTTATACTCAACCCTGCTCTGGCTGGCTTCCCCAATGACCATTATGGGTGAAGATTCAACCTCCGACTTGGTGGTTCTACTTCCTTCAGGCCATTCTATTTCTCCAATTGCTGACTGGCCGAAGGCATTAATTATAGAATTGTAGGTGACCACATTAGGTTGAATACCTTTCTCTGTCATCTCATTAAGCAATAATGTAGATGACTCCACTAACCCCTTTTTACACAATGCATCGATCAGTTTGCTGTAGAAGACAACATCTGCCTTCAGCCCTTGCTTCTTGACCTCTTTATACACTTTTGTTGCCTCTCTATACAACCCACCTTTCGAGTAGACACTAATCAAAGTTGAGTAAGTAAGGAGGTTTGGTGAAAGATGCTCTGCTTTCATCTCTTGGAATAGTTTTTTAACTTCATCGTACTTCCCTTGTTTCCCATACCCATCCAGAAGTGCATTATATGTGACAACATCCTTCTTAATTCCCATACTCTCCATCTCAATGCCAACACTTAAAGCCTCCTCGAACCTACCAAGGCTAGCATATATGGCGAACCTACCAAGCCACATATACATGTATATTCACACAGAACACACTATATAGACATAAACACACACATACATCTGTATAATTATGCACACACACACGCGCAGTTATATAAATATAAACACACACACACAACATACACATATACATATATATATACACAGCCTTATGAATATCCCAACTTGAAAGATCAAGAACGTGAAAAAACACATGGCAGAAATTCTGTTCACAGCAAAAATCAACAACCATAAACAGAAAATACATAGAAAATCAGTTGACAACAACAAACGACAGCAAAGATCATCAAATCACAGCATTAAAAATTTCTGTTCGCAACAACCAGAAACAACAAAAGAAACAACAAATCCAACAACAAAAAATACACAACAAAATGCAGCAACAAAATACAGTGAGAGAGAGAGAGAGAAGGGTGGGGGAAATACCTGGCTATAGCAGTGGCGGTGGCTCTGGCTGCAGCTGGCCATCGTACCTCCGGGGCCACCACCGCAGCCTCTTTCTCCGTCCAGCATCGCTGCAAAAATGGTAGCTGATGCAGCCGCTTCTCATCTCCGTTTCAGCCGCAAACGGCCACCATCGCTACGGCCATCGTCGACCACGTCCAGCCACCGCCGCCGTTCGAATCGCTGCCTTCCTCGACGACCATCGCTCTAGGTCTGTTCTTCTTCGCCCTCCTGCAACTCACCCATCGGTCGCCACTCACCCGTTCTTCGCCATTGCCGACGGCCTACTCGGCTTCCTCCTCTATTTTTCGTTAAGCTTCACGGTAAACCCTGATGGGGCTGAGCGGTGGCGCGATGGTGGGTGACGGCGATTAAGCGGCTGCCAGAGGGGAGCGATAGGGGGGCGGCCACAATGGAGAGGCAGTGAGTGGGTGTGTTAGTAGGTTGAGCGTGTGTGCGTGTGTTAGTGGGTTGGGCAGAGTGTGTGTGTGAGGTGAGAGAAGAGGGGATGGTTTTGGGGGGAAAAAGAATTGATCTTAGCCATTCATTTCAACCATTTATTGATCTCAACCATTCAAAAAATGTCTCCCAATTTCAAAAACCATTCTCCCTTATTATATAGATATATATATACGCTTGCCTATTTATATTATTACAATGTTTACATATATATATATATTCAAGCTTTTCTTTTTAAGTGCCCCCTGCCTTACTTGAATACCCCTCATCCTTACCCAAATAATATATATATATATATGTATACATGTGTTTAGCACCCACACACCCACTGTAAATTGAAGGCACCCAAATAATATATATATATATATATATGTATACATGTGTTTAGCACCCACGTACCCATTGTAAATTGAAGGCATCCAAATAATATATATGTATACATATGTTTAGCACCCACACACCCATTGTATATTGCCACGGGCATAATTTATCTATTTAAATGATTTTTCGAATATGTCCAAATTTATGAGAATTCATATCAAAATTTTCCTTGCATTTACTTCTAAATAGTCATTAGAATATGGCTAGTAAATTAAATGCCACTATGTGTAAAGGTCAATAGAGCTAATGTGCTTGATGTGGTCCTTTAGGTTGCATGGGAACTCTAATCATAAATTTGAGACTTTTTGTGGAGTTGTACTTGTCGTCAATACGTGGTATTAAACCATGTGGATACTTATTTATGCATTTGAGAGCGTGGATCAAGGTTGGTAACCTTACGTGATTTCATAAATGGTAAGTCAAAATATGATATATATTATTATTATTAAATTTTATGTACCAATTATTTTGCACAAAGGGAAAGGGTACCCTAGAGCACTTGGCACGAGACGAGATGGTCATAGCCCGACAGGTTGGCTCCATATTTATTTGTGAGTTTTTATTCACATAATGCACTTTGACATGTGTTAATTGATAGCTTGCGAGCCTTTGAGATTTGATACTAACATTAAATTTATATGCACATTTTCATGGTGATATATGGTGGCATGATACATTTAACTTGGAATTGGTCAAGTCATAAATTACGAATCTTGTATATAACTGTTGAGTCCTTGATTACTTACTCTTTTTAGTGTCACTATGTTTCTTGGATCCTATACATTGTTCTTTATTTCTCAAACTTGCTAAGCCTTATGGCTCACTTGATCTTCTTTGCTATTCTAGGTAAAGGGAAGGCCGTTATTGGGGGCGAGTCTAGTGGGACTAAGGTCCAGAGATAGTGGTGTACGGAGACACGTCATAACTTGAAGATCCTGATTTGTATTTTGGTGAGGCTTGAGATGAATTGATTTTATTTTGTTAGTTAACATTAAAGTCTCTTGTCTATTTTGTATGGTCGTCGAGCCCAAACTCATGAGATATTGGAAGTATAACTATGCTTTAATTTAGTTTCCGCTACTAGTAATGAAATGAGTTGTCTCTTTATTTATGATTTGTTCTATATCATCTTTGCGATTACCTCCTTTCGAATATCCTATGCTAGCAGGAATATTCGAGAGTGGGCCCTTACATAGATAGTATTAAGGGTCTCACACCCATAGGTATGGGGATGCCAAGACAAGTACATAGACGATCAATGTTAGAGAACGTGTCAATGGACATGACTTGTCATGAGAATCCATTTTGGTTATATGTTGATGGAATTCTCATACAAGATGGGTGTAACTAATCCTTGGACCTGAGGTTTTCACGGTCATCTCATAAGAAGACCGGCATGCTTTGACATCATTTCAATGGGTCTAGACAAAGGCTGCATGTGGATGATCGTTGGGCATATCGTGAGGTTTATGGAGATTGGTGCATAACTAAGATGGGACTCATCTATCCCTTGATAGAGGATGATGTTTCTAAGGTGCCTTTGGTGGATATTCACTTTAAATCCATGGTTATGATGAAAGAGATCAATAAGAAGTTATTAATTCACTTTTTTTAAGTAAGGATATTTGGAGGATTGAAGAAAACTCATGTATTCGTAATCAAGCAACACATGGCTAGACTTGAGATCACAAAAGATACATTGACAAGAGGATTGAATTACACGGTAACCATGCTCATGAAATGTTGTTTATGAATTATGAATCCTTCTGAATAATTAGGTAGGCATGATACCTTGCTAGAGGCTAATCTTGTCTTATTTGTTCATACCGACACATTGCCAACATATTCAGAAACCTAATGAGTCATATGCAATATGTACAGTCCCTGACTTACATCAAGAAAGTGGACATATGGCTAAGTGTGACACTTCAACAAGAAGTTGTGCCATCGTAGGTTCTCACGGAAAAATAACGAATAGACATAATGATGTTGGAAATGTATGCCCTAAAGACACGTTTTATTTAATTTATGGTAATGATGTTTCTTTTAGTCAGTTTATGGCACATATATTATTTGCATTTAATTGTTGGAAAAGTGTCCATGCTATTAAGTAAGTGATTCATGTGATGGGTCGTTCTTCACAGTTAGGCATAAATCATGAGTACTTAATAAGCAAGAAAATATTACTCTTGATCTTTTGATAGAACTGGGCATTCTATCATGATAAGATCATTGTGCAATAGATCCTAATAGAGGATGGCTTGCCTTAGCCAGTAAACAATCCGTTTACTCTAATTGTACAAGCGCATTTGGAATGCGTAGAGTGGACCTGTGATAGAAGCTAATGATAAAGTACTAATTATCATGGAGCTAGTCTATCACTGCTACTACGTGGACGAGTACTCTGATACTTGAGTATTAGTTGGTGGTCTAGTGAACCTAGAGCTATATTCTTAGATTCACTGTAGGTGAGGTCTGTCAAAGATCAATAACCTTGTGAGTTGGGAGTATGGTTTCTAATTAGCTAAGACAGACTAATACAAGATAGTTTCTGTGATTCACCCCCTTGTGATTGTCCAAGAATAATCAAATAATCCAGGGCCCTGGGAACGTGACTTAAGAGTGTGTACTTCTGGGTAGCTCCCAATGATAAGCAAGTACATTCGAGTAGTCACGGATTATTGGACTAGTGATCTAAGGATGGTAGAAATCATTTAGAGAGGTGTTAGTACATTATTCCTTTCTAAATTATGGGTGTTACGTAGAGGGGTATTTTCGTCATTACACTAGTAGGTCAAAGACATTGCACATGCAAAAATTATTCGTGGGGTCAGTGTTACCATATGGTGATAGTTGGAACACTTAGAATGACAAAATATAGCTACTGGGTAGCAGGGGTATTTTGGTCATTTTAGTAGCCATGAATAATTTGTCTTTTGGTCCCCGGGGTAGCTCGATATAACTCATGTATTATTTGATACATTTGGCTTGTTGGGTGAATTACATTGTGAGAGAATTATTTTATTCAGAATGGTCCATAATTAATTGGGCTAGAATAAAATAATAGTTTATTGGTTTTTTAATTAATTAATTGGGCTAACCCAATTAGAAAATTAATTAAATGGACTTGACCCACTAGGGTTTGGCCCACTAGGGTTTTAACCCTAGGGTTCTCCCTCTATATATTCTCTCATTTGTTGTTTTTTCACCTAGGGTTTTTACTCTTCTTCACCAAAAGAGAGGCCACGAGTTCTTGAGTCATACCTTGGAAGATCAAGAGAACGTTCAAGTTCTGATGCAAAGGAGCCGAAGGATTGTAGGACAGCCGTCATCTCCACCACGCGAAGAGGCTCCCACCCCTCCTCCTCCTCCTGTCGCTTCATTCCGTCCGGTGATCCGAAGGAAAAGTAAGTTTCCTAGATTCTAATCAATACGAGGAAAGTTTTATTTTCTAAAAACGCTTCCGTTGCATGCTATGTATTCTTGTAATGGTCCTTCAAATGACGTCGATATGATGAGGGGTCGTCAAAAAGGAAAGAGTTTTCTAAAATGTTAATTGATTAAATTAGAAATGAGTTTCTAATTTAATAATTTTCTATTTGTTGGAGTGGCAAATAAGAAATAATATATATTTGGGCTGAAATTAATATTTGGGTTAAGTAAAGTATTTGGGCCAAATATTAAATTAAATATTATATTTGGACTTAATTGGATTTATGTCAAATATTAAATTAAATATTATATTTGGGCTAAATTGGATTTAGACAAAATATTTTATTTAAACTTATTACTGGATTTAGGCCACTTAATTAAGTTCTTAGTTGGACCAAAATAAACTCATTTAATTAAGTTCCTAGTTGGATCAGGATAAATGGCCCAGCCCATATCTATTAGGGTTTAGGAAACCCTAGGAGGCTTTGCTCCTCTATAAATACTCTTTCATGGGTTGTCCAAATTAACGAATGGTTTTGTGTTTTTTCAAAAGTTGAAAAAAATTTCCATTCATTCTCTGTCATTTCTTTCCATCCATACACAAATCACAAAAAGGAGAGAGAGCTAGCACTCCCATTCCACTCTCCTTTCCAACGGACGTGTGTCGTATATCATGAGTTAGAAGTCGAATGCTTGGATGGCTCGAATTTGCAAATGACTCAAAACTCTAAATGTTAGATTTATTTTATTATGTATGTGATTGTTTTGATTTTGACATTGATCCAATCGCCGGGATTGGGGCAAAGTTAAAAAATTTTGAACTACATTGCTTGCCTCGTAGTGATCTTTCTTTACTTTCAGAGACAAGGGGAAACTACAAAAGATTGTGAAGAAGGTGCTTGAGAGAGATAAGGGTTCGCAGAGGCAAAGGGCATCCCTCGAACTAGAATTAATACTATGCTAGTTAGAGATGAAAGAAATTTTGTCTCTAACCTTTCAGTGCATGAATGTTGAAATCAGTAAAATCGTTGTCCAACTCGAGATTCTACCCATTCTACCAAGTTGAATTGAGATTCACTCCGATTCTACTACAATTTAGGTTTTATGTGGGCATAAAGTTATTTAAAGGTTCTTGACACATAAAATCGTAGGAGTTGAATCTGGATTTTGACAACCGTGTTTTGGATAACAGCAATATAACTAAATAGAATTAGATAATACATTTAACTTAGCATGCGAGGTTAAGTACAAGCATTTTTTTTTATATTTGATTGATTACTTGTATTGTATTAGATTAATTATTTGTCACTATTTATGCTAACTTATGAATTTATTTTACAATTGCTGATAAAGCAAAAAAATAGAAAAATGGATTGTGTCTTGGATCTAAAATCATTTTTAGATTATTCATTATGTAATAAATAAAAATTTAAAAAGTAAGTGAAAGGTGATTTATGAAGTGGTAGCTATGGAGTTAAAAGTTTTGGAATTGAAAGTTGAGAGTATAGTGGTTAATTGAATGCGACCCGAATTTTGTGAGCCTAGAAGGGTGGGTGGAGGGAGGGAAGGGAATCAATTTCCTTGATCACATCGCACACCATTCGCAAACAAGTAAATACTCATTGATGAGCCTTTGACTATTTTTTGGTAACGTTTACCTACTTTCCTCTAACCAACAACGTCAATCCTCTCTTCCTCTCTTTTGCATTGCTCTATTTAAATGGGAAGTCTTAGCCATTTCTTCCTTATGAAGAAAAAAAGCCAAGAGAGAGAATTTATGGGAGAGGGAGAGATGGATAGAATTCCTTGTGCGATTAAAGATGGTGTAAAGAAAGGGCCATGGACGCTAGAAGAGGATATCATCTTGGCGTCCTACATCCAAGAACATGGATCAAGGAATTGGAGCTCTGTTCCTACTAATACTGGTAATTTTTTTTTCTTTTCTTTTCTTTTCCTTTCCTTTCCTTTTCTATTCATCTTCTAGTTTCTATTAATATTAGGTTCGATATTAAGTTTCATCATTATTTAATAGTCTATAACTCTAGTATAATACTCCCCTTGAAAAAGGCTAGAATATTGCCAAATTTACTTGCACGATGTGGTTGTATTTTCTTGCATCGTGTTTTCAGGTCTACTCAGATGTAACAAAAGTTGTAGGCATAGATGGAAAAATTATCTTCGACCTGGCATCAAATGTGGTAATTTCACTGAAAGTGAAGAGAAAACAATAATTCATCTTCAAGCCCTTCTTGGTAATAGGTTAAAGTTGAAACTCTCTCCATTTCTTTTTGCTATGGTTTTTCTAAATTTGAGTTTAATCTATTGTATGTTAAAGGTTTGGAAGTGAGATTTTGAGTCCATGTTGTAATTTTGCATCTTAACGTAGGTGGGCTGCAATAGCATGCTTTCTTCCTGAGAGAACAGATAATGATATCAAGAATTACTGGAACACCCACCTTAAGAAGAAGCTGATGAAAAGCCATGATGGTTCCTCATCTTCAAGGTTCATACCCAAAGGCCAACAGGAGGGAAGGCTTGAAACTAACAACAATGGGGAAAATCAAACTCTGAACAAAGTTTTATCCTTGAAGAAAGAAAGCAGTTTACTCCAGAAAAAAACATCTAATTACTCAGCCCAATCCTCCACCACATATGCATTTAATATTGGGCATATAGATAGGTTGCTCAAAAACTGGATGAATGAGACACCAAAGCCATCTAAAATATTCTCACAAAGGACTTCCCAAGGCTCCATCACAAATGCTTTCACTATAGGTGTGATAAATTATAAATAGGATGAAAATGTGTATTATTTGTTAATTAAACAATGACTTAAAATAGTAATGATGATGCATGATTTTATTGTAGGTTCACCAAGCATTGGTCAAGCCACTTTTACTACAGGAACATCTAGCACTAGAGAAGGAACAATAAATTTGGCAGTGGCAACTAGAGAGGCAATAGGCTTTCACTCCCTTTTTGGCTTCAACTTTTACAACTCTGATGCATCCAATCGTATTGTGATCAAGGAGGCTACTACAAGAAACATGCCTATGACTAAGCACCATTAAGTTGAGAGAAAGCCAAAATTCAATCGAGGTCCTCTATTAGAGTTTAAGAAAGGCTTATGGATGATGGTGTTAGTGAAAGGCAAGCTGATTTGATGGACATGTAGTCCTATGGGAAAACTAATGGCTTGTTTTAGGGTGGATCTCAAGTCAATACATGCATTGTTTCCTCTCTATAGATGCATGATTTGTTTCTTTGGTCTTTTGAGGAGTTTTATGCCTGAGGGCTAATAGTGTTTCTCTTATAAGGACTTGTAGTCCCAGGAATTAATAGGTTTATGTGTCTTTTTAGTTTTGCTAATTGAAAAGCTAATAAGGTTTGCTTATTGCTGCCTAGTGCTTAAGAGAGGAAAAGCTCTTTTCTATATTAAAAGAGCATCAACTATAAATTTCTAGAAATGCCTATATATAATGCATATGGATAAATCAAGAGATCTATATATGTGACATGCTAGGTTGTTTATGGATTTCTTCATTTTATCCTTTTAACTATTATATCCAACTACATATCGAAGCTTGAAATTTGTTGAGTTCTCACAAATGTCAAAAATCTCTAGTATATCAAGTTATTTATATATACTTATATTGTAACATCCCATATTTTCAACTCAGATATGATGTAATACTTGGGATTATTAGGTTCTAATACTTAGGGAAATAAAGCATTTCCTTTGAAATTGAAAGATTCGGTAGCCACATGTGTAATTCCTAGGTGAACTTTCGAGGAGCAACTGAAGGATTTTCGAAGGATCGTGGAGGCTAAAGCAAGAGATCATCATCTTAAGGGATTTTGGAAGAGTTTAAGCAATTCTAGGGCCCAAGTGATATAAGTGCAAATAAGTTTTGAGCTAAGGAGTTATTTGTGAGAAGCTTAAAATATCTACTAACTAAGTGGTTAGGGGAACCAAATGGGCTAGCAAGTTGTTGGAAATGTAATCATGAGCAATGATGAGAAATGTGGAAAATGTAATTAACCATGTGGGATGTAGTTATTAATTAAAGGTGTAATGATGGGAAATGTAGAAAAATGAATCAAACCATGTGGGATGTAATGATGGGAATATTGAAAAATCAAATTAAACATGTGATGGCTCATATTTAAAGGGACACTTGTCATAAGGGCATGAAAATGCATAAATCTCTAGGGACACGTGGCGCGATCCTACGAAAGGAATTATTACCTATCTTATTGAAGTGACACGTGGCACGCCAGGATTGGCTGAGGGTGTCTATAAATATTAAGCCTTTGGGGAGGTTCATTCTTACCATTAAACAAGAGGAAATGGGAGGTGAGTTTGAGAGGAGAAACTTTGCCAGAAAATGAGGTGGAAAAACACTTCACTGAGAAAGTTGGGCCGCCACCATAAAAGGAGTCAAACAACATCAAAACGGCAAGAAAACCATTCTCGAACCTTCTGAACAATGCCCTAATGCATCCAAACCAGTAAGGTGAGTGCTTCTTGCATCTTTATGCTATATACCAAACATTTTGTCTTCACACGGGTAAGGGTGATTACTTGCATAAGTATGACTTTCCTTTAATTCAAACATTTTCTCTTTCTCTGTTATGCATCACTTGGTGCAAGTGGCTAGCTGAAGTCAGGATCTCATGTTAGACTAGTGAAAAGTCATGGAGATGTGAGAACATGATCTTCTGGGGGTGATTGCAACACCTCGGTGCCACTACCTCACGGGTGGTTTCATGTTATTTGCATAACTCATTTACTTGCACACTTTCCTTCTTGATGTACACACTTAGATGTCAATATCTAACATAGGTGTTTCATACCCCTAAGACATTCAACGTACCAGGTATATTAGCATGCCAGGTACCCCAGAGACAAGTAGGAGAAAAGGCCTCGAGGAGGCCGATGTTTAGTTTAACTTCATGTTATTCATGGGTTATGGATCTTATGTAACCTTTTGGATTTGTTTTAGATTTGTCTATCATAGTTGTTTAAACAGGGGTTATGTAAAGCCTGGATTTACCTTTTATGCTATTGAGGGTGTAAGTCGGGGTTACTATATACTATGAACATGATAAGAGATGTTTGTTGGATTTTTGGAAGTTTTCGAATCATGCATTGTAAATAGTAGCTAGGATACTCAAGGTTGTAAGAAATGTGTGTGTGGGTGTCCTGCAATTGTACCTTCAATGATGTGTTGTCTTTTGGAGTATTGGAGGTCATGAGCATTTCTTGTACTTATAAAGGAAATACAGTGGAAACCCTCTTTATTTAGCTTTGGTTAAGCTTTCAAGTTCAATCCAATGCTTTCGTTGGTAAGGGTTTCCATAATGCCCATGGGTGATGTCTGCTAAATTTCACATTGTTGTGTATTTTGAAAAGCGGGGCGTTACATATATCATTAAGGTTTATGAGCCAATGTGCATAAGAAAACCATCCTTGCATATTAAAATTAGATTGAATCAATGGGTTGGACCCATCGAACCAAATTAGTTACCAAACCAACTTGATCCAAAAATGAACCTATAAAAGTAAACCTAGATATATATATATATATATAAACCAGTCAAATTGACTAGTTATATTTGGTTTTACTAATTTGCAAAAAAGGTAACATTAGTTTTGTCAAGTACTAAACAATTCAAAATTTGGAAATATCATTTTTCTTTGATTAAGGGGAAAATTAGTCTTTTTGGAAAAAAGAAAAAAAAGAAAAAGACAATGATTAAAGATTTAAACACTCTATTTTAAGAATCTCCTATTTTTCTTAAGGGTCAAGCCTTGGCTACAAAATCTGTTGTTTTTCTCTTTCTTATGATTTTGTTGATGAAAAACAGTATTGCATTAATGGTGAAAATTTTTGTCTAAGTGATCCTTACTTTGTGCACCCAAATCGTTTTATAACCACCTAAATGAAAATCAAATTCTTCATGAAAATAAATTTCAACAAATGCCAAAATCTGGTTCTCAAAATTCTTGATGGCATTCGAAAAATCAAGTCTTTATTACAAAAGAATTAGTTAAAATTGTTGTGTCAATTTTTTTCTTGAAGCACTTGAAAAACAAAATGATGTTTTTAAAATGGAAGGCCAAGCTATCGATTGCATATGATATCCGGTCTGCTTGAGCTCATACTGTCTATTGATTGCCCTAGCCAGTTGATTAGTCAAATGCATGTTGTAACGCTCCGCTTTTCCCGAGCGTTAAATAATTTAGGGAATTTCGAGGATATATATTTTTTTTTCATATAAACTCAACATAAATCATTCTTTGACAATCCTGTTCTACCTTCTTAGCATACCAAGATAAGAATAATTAAGCTAAGATAGATAATCATCATAAATGCGAAAGCAACAATCGAAACATGATATGATACATAACCGAATTCATCTGAAATCATAACATAAGAATCCGTACCATAGTAAATCTTCAAAACTAAATACATGTAGACTCATTTCTCAGAGATAACAACTAAATACCTCAGATAACATTAAACATAACAGTATTACATTATCGACTCTCAAACATCATTTGCAATACGTAACACTTATACATTTAACAAGACTAATCTTCAATGGAAACATAAGTTTCTCAACACGACTTAAAAACATATCCGAATCATCATAAAGAAGCGAATACTAGAATAACTTGTCAAATCCATCGACACGTTATCATATGTCATTACTTCTCAACCACTTTTTTGCCTTGGCACTGTAAGTTCCAGGAGCATAAGCCGATTAGAAGATGAACCTTCTAGTGAGGTTTTAAAAACAGATACATGAATGCATGATGCAAAGACATGAACAAACATATGCCCTAGTGTAACTTCCCTAGCCATCTAGTCCAGCACAGAACCTTAGGCAGTAATCCTGATCTGCTTATGAGGTACTCCTACACGTTGTTCTAACAATACTCTTGGGAAAATACAGTTACACTATCAGGGCGACATCCCATCCCGACACAAATATAGATATGCAAACAATATCATCCCAAGGAAAAATCATGACTACCAATGCAACAATATATGTACAGATATGACAAGATGTGCATAAATTACATATGATTTAGCAACCACCATAAATATCATGCTCAATATAGGAAAAACAAGAACATATAAGTTTTGGGATAAAACCACTCACCTTTAGATATACTCATAACGCCTCAACTTACGTGGAAATCCTCGATTCTATTACCCAGCCTCAAATAATCGCACTTATACTCAACCTTGAGCCTCAATGATCCTTAGACATCATATTTATACGAAACAACCTAGGTTCTAGAGGGTAAAACCACTCACTTGAACTAACTAATCGTTTATACGAAATCAAATCAAGCTTTTGAGATAGAACCACTTACCTTGATTTAGCTTCTCAGGATTTCTTGATATGCATGGCTTGACCTCCAAATGCATGCCCAGATAATTTTCCTGCCAAAATCTCTGGAATATTGTTAAAACATGATTTTCTTTTTTTTAAGAATTTTCTAAGATTTTTCTACATTTTTCCCATATTTTTTTCTTTTCCTTTTTCTTTTTTTCTTTTCCTTCTTTCTTCTTTTCTTCCTTTATTTCTTCTTCCTCCCCTACTTCTCCTACGCAACCTGCCATGCCTGCACAGCTATGCGCTAGCCGCTGCTTGGCCTCCGTTGGCCATCACTACACTCCCAACTGGCCTTTATCGTGGCTACTCTGCCCACCTTGGTTGTTGCCTAGTCGCTACAACAACAGCTTTGTTGCTACCATGGTCTCGCCCAATCACCGCAACAACCACCTCCCGTGTCACCATCGTCTTCACCGACCTCATCGACCACCACAGGCCTTGTCGGACCACCATCGTACCACCACGATAGTAGTCGTCGCACTCTATTGTGCTGCCATGGCCACTGCTTGAGACCATGGCTGTTGCCCGCTTGTTGCGATTGATCCCGACCATTAACCACTACTAAGCTCACTGCCTCCAGCCAGCCTTCCTCGGCTTTAGCTTTCTCTCGATCTCCTTCTATTTTCCTCCCTCTCTAGGCTAAGCTTTCTGCCTATTTATAGGCAGCACACTGTTTGCTCCACGAGATATATATATATATACATATGTATGTATATTATACATCACACTTATCATCACATCTTATCTCAGATATCTTATCTTACCTATTTTGAATTTTCCTCAAATCTTGTTGCCAATTTCCTTCCAATCTTGCAACAAATTTAAAGATTTCACGGAGGTTGGCCACCACACGCATATATATACATACATATATATATATTATATAATACACTATTACAAAAGAAAAATACACATTTAAATCCCAAATTTTATCCGTACTTCATTTGAGTATTTATTTAATTGCAAATACACCCTCAACCATTGAATTAATTTGTATTATGATACTGAAAATCCAAAATTAATAACTTACACTACAAAACATGGTATCTTGCGGCAGTTTTTCAACCGCCGCAAAATATTTTTTTTGTCCAATATTTTGCGACAGTTTCGAAAAGCCGCAGCAAAATTAATTAATTAAAATTATAAAATTAAATTTAGCGACGGTTTTGAAAAACCGTCGCTAAACTCAAAAATAAAAAATAAAAAAATTAAATTTAGCGACGGTTTTTCCAAAACTGCCGCCAAATTCATTAATAAAAAAATTCAAAAAAATTAAATTTAGTGGCAGTTTTGTCAAAATTGCCGTAAAATTCAATAATAAAAAATCCAAAAATTGAATTTAGCGACGGTTTTGTCAAAATCGCCTCAAAATTCAATAATAAAATAAATCAAAAAATTAAATTTAGCGATGGTGTTTTCGAAACTGTGGCAAAATTAAATAATTAAAAAAAATCAAAAATTAAATTTTGCGGCTGTTTTAAAAAATCGCTACAAAATTCAATAATAAAATAAATAAAAAATAAAATTTCACGAGAATTTTTTCGAAAACATCTTAAAATTAAATAATAAAAAAATCAAAAATTAAATTTTGTGACGGTTTTAAAAAATTGCCCCAAAATTCAGTAATAAAAAAATCAAAAATAAAATTTTGCGATGGTTTTAAAAAATCGCCGCCAAATTCAATAATAAAAAAAATAAAAAATTTAATTTAAAAAACAATTAATTTAAAAATAAAATTAAATATGCGCGAATGTATTATAAGGTGGTTTTGCAGATCAGCTGGCTTCGCACGCGTACGCGCGTAAGGGTGGTCGCGGGATCAAAACTTCAGAATTACATTGCTGAAATTTATTCCAACAGGCGCGGTGGGCGGGCGAACTCACAGGTGGGCTTGCGCATGGTGCACGGGGATGGGGCAGTAGGTGAGTAGGGGCGGGGCCTAGCGCACATGCTTGATTTTGGCTTCGACGCGATAAATAGCAGCGATTTCAAAACCGTCGCAAAAAATAAAAAAAAAATCGTCATTAAATTATTTTTATAATTAAATTTAATATTAAATTCAATTAAATTTAGCGGCGGTTTTAAAATTGTCACTAAATTTAAAAAACCGCCGCTAATTGCAGCGGTTTTCTAACCGCTGCTAAAAATATCACCTAACGACGTTTATACCAGCGGTTGATAAAAATCGCCATTAAATGCTGTGCGACGGCTGTAATAGCGGCGGTTTTCAAAACCGCTACTAAATCACTTTGCGGCGATTAAAAACCGCCGCTAAAAATCAAATTTTTTGTAGTGTTAAGGCTTACTCGATAAGGACAATTCCGCCCTAGTGTCTTCACCGACCTATTGTTTCATCCAGAAACCACCTTAGAGTTGATCCTTACATAAAATCTGAGTCCCTTTAGGGTTCCATTGGTTTCGCGGAAATCCCCTACGACGATTCTGTTTTTCAACCTGAATCATAGTTGTACTAAAAAGTCTTGGTTCTGATTTCTTTTAATACCATAAATCATGTCTCGAAATGCTCGTCAATGTCGTATCATTTTCCTTTGGAATCTAGGCTTTAAAGCACTCCCTGCAGTTGATTCGGTCACTCATAACTGTACCAAAAATTATGTTATAGCCCTAATCTTCTGAAGATTTCACTTACGACCCAAGATAAATTTACACTTGAGTCCTTTGAACATTCTCGGGTATAACACATGCTCTCGACTATGCACGGTCGACAGCCAGTACACGAAATTCGGTCAACTGATTTCAACCTTGTTAACCGTTTAATGCTTGTCAACCATTTTCTTAAGGTTGGCTCTAGCTAGTCGATCGTCTCTTAACCCTATCGACCATTTTCATCACAGATGTTGTACCGCCCCAAAATTTTTCATCAACATTTATTTACAATAGCGGAAGCAATTTAATTTTAAATACACACTTCAGGGGTTTTATCATACACAACAAAACATCAACCAACTGAGTCTAACAAACACAACGCCTGAGTCCCTAACCACAACTCACACTTATAGATCTTTTCAGTTAGGATTGCCTTATACACATAGCCACCTAAAACTGACATGCCACAAGCCCATCCTTGACATCAGCTCTCACACCTAGAATCATGTTAAAAGCAAGGTGAGCCACAAGACTCAGCAAGTATATCTAAAATAAAAAGGGCACAGTAGGGAATTGAAACAAGATAGAATTACGTTACCCACTACATAAGAAGCGACCATGCTATGATTTACAACACCATATGCTTATGCTATACTTTTCGATATCATGCATCCAAGTACATTATGTACAACCATGCCATGTCTCAGAACACATCATACATAATGTTATGTTTGACCATATTTGGCACCTATGCTATGTTATAGACTTTCACAAATGCCCAAATGCTCACACTACATGCATGAATGTGCACTCCACATGCCAAATATCTATATTGAGATGCCATGACATAATCACTTACTCACATAACATGCATTAATGTGCACTCCATGAGCCAAATACATATATATATATATAGCTGCCATGACAGTATTGGGGACTGTCATCCACCCTCATCCTTGCTCAACCCAGGTGAGATTAGCAAACCATAGCTCCCTCGGTTATCCACTGAGTCTACCAAGAAGTTGGATATCCCCATCTTGCGAGTCTGGCGAGAAGTAGCACCCTCGGTTATCCACCAAGTATACAAAAAGTTAGATATCCTCGTCTTGCGATCACACCATTGCACAAAATAATAGGTGCGCTAATGTAGATATCAATTTATCATACACATGTAGCAAATATGTGACTGCATCCTGATGTTTGACTAAACACATTTCTCGTTCACATTGCTTTTCATGTTGTATACCCCATGCTATGGTTTACTTAATGTATGACACATGCTTATGCTCATGGAATGCAAATGGCCCTCAAGCTCATGCGTGTCAATATATTAAACAATATCATATGCAACATCAAGACCCACATTATTCATCAACCATACGTCACCCTCTTTGGTACGACAGCACATGCTTACCCTGCCCAGACGTCACTGGCACAGTGATAATAGTGCCCTCACTCAGAGGCCGAGGGGACAAATACTATCATCTAAAATAACCCTACTTGACGCACATATAAACACATATATGTAACGTTACGCATGAACACAGGCTTCCACATATTTTATGCTACACATCATTATTTCCTTATTTATATGTTCTCAACAAACTTATGGCATTAGGCTCCAACCCAATACACTATAAAAAAAATCAGCATTTAGCGATGGTTTTTAATCGCCGCTAAGTAATTTAGCGTCGATTTTCAAAACCACCACTAAGTCAGCCATCATAGAGCGTTTAACGGTGGTTTTCAACAACCGCTGGAATAAGTGCCGCTAATTATATTTTTTGCGGTGGTTTCAAAAACCGCCGCAAAATAATTGATTTAGTGGCAGTTTACAAATGTCTTTAATAACTGGTTTTCCAGATCATTTATTAAGCCCAATGGATCCATGATTGGCTATTAAATTCAAACGGTGGGTGAAACATATAAATACCAACCTCGTGGTGCATTTGGAGAGTTAGAGAAACAATTACAAGCTTCAAAATTTACAATCTTATTCAAGTGCTCTAGTGATTTTAAATTTTCTCTCAAAAGTCTTTGTATATCATTTTCTGAAGCCTCTGTGTTTAGTTTTGAGAGACAATAGTAATTGAGAGATTTATCTCTCAGATCATCTCTTGTTGTAAAAATTCATTGTACATTGTTTAGTAAGATTGCTAAAGGGCCTACTTTATTAAGTAAGAGGTTGTATTCCTAGTTGTGATACTTGAGTGCCTACTTGGGATCAAGTAAAAGTTTTTAGTAAATGTTTCAAAATTTATAGTAAGGAGTTAAGGTAGTAGATTAGGTAGTTTGAGTTGAACCATTATGAATTGGTTGTGTTATTTTTGCACTTATCTTTCATATTCTTTTAACAATCATTCCTATTCACCATCGTTTTTCACTAAAAACACTTCAATTGTCTAAAATTCTTAAGCTAAATCAAAATTTTAAAATCACCCAATTCATCCCCCTTCTTGGTTGTGTGGTGGCATCACCTACACAATCTAACAAATGGTATTGGAGTAGGTTTCCTTGTTTTCAAGGTGTAACAACCTAAGGAAGATCCACAAATGGCACACCTTTTTGGATTAATGCAAGTTAGAGGTCGAAGCACCTCCTGACCTTCTCTTTTTGATGGTACAAATTACGGGTATTAGAAGAAAATAAATTTATGTTTTCTTATGCTAGATAATAACATGTTGAAAATTATAATGGATGGAGTTTCCTTACCATAATTTGACCAAATAAATAATTGGACTGATGAAGAAAGAAAAGTTGAAGAAATGAATGCCAAAGAAATGAATACACTATTTTGTGCATTGAGCCCGAAGAATTCAACCATGTGTCAATGTGCAAAATCGCTAAAGAAATATGGGATAAATTAGAGGTGACACATGAAGGTATTAAATAGGTGAAAGAAACCAAACTAATTTATGCATTCATGATTACAAGCTCTTTTCTATGAAAGATAATGAGACCATAAAGGATGTGTTTTCTCAGTTTAATGACATTGTCACTAGACTAGTCATTAAGGAAGGTCTACACAAATGGGAAAAGTGATAGAAAAATTTTAAGAAGCCTTCCAAGTGAAAGGAAACCCCAACACTTGGTGGTTCATGCAAGGGTTTTAGCCGATTTTCAAAACCTTTTCGAAAACAACATTAAAATGGCAGTAGAAGAAAACAAGATCACCTTGCAAGACTCGGTATCTAACAACCATATGTAATAAAGTGAAACCATCCATAGGTCGTTAGAAACTTATACCTCAGTGGATGATTCTATTGGAGATGAATGTGCTAAACACACAGCTCTTGTCCTTAGTGTGAGGTCCTATGGAAGCTTCATAAACAACAACGAATGGCTCCGAACCTAATTTTTGGATGACTAGTCCAGCCTGGCTTTCACGAGGGACTAAGTCAGTCCACGCTCCAAGTAATGGTGGAACCCTACATGAAGCTTATGTGATAGCTAAGCTTATTTGTAGGTGATGGTGGTTGTAATGATTTTACAAGAAACAAACCAAAGCCAATAGTCTTACTGTTGGAATGGGTTGCTAGAATAGCAACTAATAAGAAATGAGTAAGGGGACCAAGGGGAGAAAGGTTTCTAAAGTGAAAAGAAGAGAATAGCTGAGAGAGAATTTTGTTTGAAAAAGATAGCTAGCCAAATTTCTCTTCTTCTCATACTTCAAAAACCAAAGCCCTAACCCTCATACATGCACCAAATCAGACAAATCCAACTAGGAGAGAGAGGGAAAAAGGGGAGAGGGATGAGAGGCATTTTATCTACATGTTGTCCTTCCCTTTCGTCATCCTCCAACATGTGATTCCTTTGTGGCTACAAAAAATGACAAGAGAAATTCTTCTGATCTTGACCCTAGCTGAAAGAAACGGTTGACCAATTTTAGTGAAACGATCAACTGGTTTATTCTGATTTAGTAAGGAATGGTCGACTGATTCTGAACCATTCAACTAGTTTTGTGGTGATTCATCAAGGACCGATCGATCATCTTCAAGGCCATGAAAGTAAAGCAAGATCGCTACAGGGCAAGCAACGTAGTTCAAACTTTTTTAACCTTACCTTGATCACAGTGATTGGATCAACATCGAAATCAAATCATTCACATACAAAACAAAATAAATCTAACCTTCAGATTTTTGAGTCGTTTGCGGATCCAAGTAGTCCAAGCCTCCAGCCTCTAACTCATGATATGCGACAAGCGTCCGTTGGCGAGGAGAGCGGAATAGGAGTGCTAGCTCCTTCTCCTTTTCACGGCTTGTGTATGAACAGTAAGAACCTCCCGTCTCAAATCGATGCGGAATAGAAACGAGAGAGAATGTATGGCAATTTTTCAACTCTTGAAAAATCATAAAAAAAAATTCATAATTTGGGTAACCCTTAAAGGGGTATTTATAGAGAAGCCTCCTAGGGTTTCTTAAACCCTAATGGATTGAGCCGACCCATTTATCCTAATCTAACTAGGAACTTAATTAAATGGATTTATTCTAGTCCAACTAGAAATTTAATTAAATAGCCCAAATCCAATTATAAGTTTAAATAAAATATTTGGCCCAAATCTAATTCAAACCCAAATATAATATTTAATTTAATATTTAACCCAAATCTAATTTAAGCCCAAATATTAATTTAATTTAATATTTGTCCCAAATACTTTATTTAGACCAAATATTAATTTAAGCTCAAATATATTTTATTTCCTATTTACCACGCCAATAAATAGAAAATTATTAAAATAGAAACTCTTTACTAATTTAATCAATTGCCATTTTAGAAATTTTTTTCCTTTATGACGACCCCTCATCATATCGACGTTATTACATCTATTTGTTCTTTTTCATGAGAACCTATGATGGCACAACTTCTTGCCAAAATGTCTCATTTAACCATACGTCCACTCTCCTGGTTTAAGCTAGGGACCGTGCCTATTGCGTATGACTCATTAGGCTTTCGAATATGTATGAACACATAAGACAAGATTGGCCTCTAGTAAGGCATCATGCCTACCTAATTATTCAGAAGGATTCATAATCTTCAAATAACCTTTCACAAGCATGGTTACCGTGTAATTCGATCCTCTTGTCAATGTATCCTATGTGATCTCAAGTTGGCGATGTGTTGCTTGATTACGATCACATAAATTTTCTTCGGTCTTTCGGATATCCTCACTTAATAGAAAGTGAATCAATAACTCCTTATTGATCTCTTTCACCATGGCCATGGATTTACAGTGAATATCCACTGAAGGTGCCTTAAATACATCATCCTCTATCAAGGGATAGACGAGTCCCATCTTGGATATGCACCCATCTCCATAAGCCTCATGATATGCCTAACGATAGCCCATGTGTAGCCTATGTCTAGGCCCATCGAAATGATGTCAAAGTATACCGATCTTCTTATGAGATGACCATGACAACCTTAGGTCCAAAGATTAGTTACACCCAACTCGTATGAGAATTCCATCAACATATAACCAAAGCAGATTCTCATGGCGAGTTATGTCCAGTGACATGTTCTCCAACATTGGTCACCTATGTACTTGTCTAAGCATCCCCATGCCTATGGGTGTGAGACCCCCATTGCTATCACATAGCAAAAACATAGCACATACAAGTTACCTCAATTGTCAATGTCCATTCTTGACATCGCTATGACTTGAGACATTTAATGATGTCTAGAAATTGTGATGCATCATCTCACATCTTTATAGATTAATCACAGTATATATCATATGGACTTCTTTCTAGTTTCATCTAGTCATTACAATAATAACAAGAAACTAATAGAATGATTTCTTATGAAATTGAATAACTCCTTATTCAATAATAAATATGATTGCAATTATCAGTATATAACATGCCCAATTTGATTGGGTTTAGAGCACCTATACTAACAGGCCAGTCGGCTGCATTTATTCCCTCATCTCAACTTTTATTTAATTGCATCTAGACCTACCATTAACTCTTAATACCCCTTTCATTATCTCATAGTGAAACCAAGACCCCTGTTAACTATTAATGACTTGCCTATTAACTCTTAACATTTGCTCCTGTTAATTAAACCAATTCCATTAACTCTTAATGACATCCTTCATCATTAACCCTCAATGATGATCATTAATTACATCATTAATCCATCGCCACACTCAATTTAATTTGCATGTGACCTTCTAGGTTCACCCCTGAGTAGCAATTGGCACATGTTAACAACTTTGATATTGATCAAACACTTTGATCTACAATGAGGAACTTTCCATCTCCTCGATGTATCTCGAAAGGTCTTGAGTGACAACTAGCATTATGTTAGGATGATCCTATCAATAATGAAGTCATACTTCAAGTGAGCCTAGCATGTGACCTTCTAGGTTCACCCTTGAGTAGCAATTGGCACATGTTAACAACTTTGATATTGATCAAACACTTTGATCTACAATGAGGAACTTTCCATCTCCTCGATGTATCTCGAAAGATCCTGAGTGACAACCAGCATTATGTTAGGATGATCTTATCAATAATGAAGTCATACTTCAAGTGAGCCTATTAGGGCTTTCGATTCCCATGTACTACAATCCTTCCACTAAATAACATCCTGATTAAGTGAGAACCATAGATTGGTCAAACTCATAACTCGATAGCAATGCAACATCTAGCATGGTGTGATTGAGATGACACTTTAAAACTCTTTCTTACATTGAAAACTCATTTCCAATCACATGCGCCATCGCTTGGGGTTTAAACAATCACAAGTAATAACTAATTGCATAGGATGTTCGCCTTACACCAGATGTTAATAGATCCCATTTGCAATCACTTGCCTCGATATGTTACTATACAGAGATCATGCAAAGAATATTTCCACCACGATATATGGGTAATTTTGTGCAACGGTAAATCACTAACACCAATATACAAGACAACTATGTTGCCTCCAATTTAAGGACCAATAACAGATCATTAATCCTTCAGCTATGTGATCTATTACTTGCGTTACATTCAATAGATGTTCAACTAACATCTTCTCGCATGTCTACTATATTCATCTCATGAGTTATGGCATGTGACTCACCATACTTTATTATTAACATCTCATACTAACCAAAGGTATATTGGTGCTAGTTCATAATCAATTAATCATATTCCTCTTCTGAGAAATATAAGAATTGGTAATCACTATAAGAATCTTTAAGGTTCTTTGTCACATATTCTTAATAGCTTAAGAAAATGACCTTTATTAGGAAATCTAGGGACTTATTCATGTACAAATTGAAGAGGTATGAATGAAGATATGACCATAAAATATGAAATTATATTTTATTGAATTTTCAAGATATACATAATTAGTCCAAATTTACATATGCTATACGTCATTTAAATCTAGTATTAGGGCACTAACTCTAACACCAAGGGCTTGGGATCCAAAAGTAACAGCAATTATGAAAGCTAAAGTCTTACATACCTTATCTTTTGATATTTTAATAGGTTCCTTAATGACACATGAAATTATGCTAAAAAAAGATGAAGGGGAAGATTCAAAGAAAGTAACATTTTACTCTTGAAAATGAAAAGAGTTTCGATAATGACACAAAGTTATGAAAATCAATCTTGAAATCTAAAGACATAAGAGTTCAAACTCAAAATCATTATCATTTTTGATAATCTCAACTTACTTTCTAGAAAGACAAAGTTAAGAGAGTTCAATGATTAAGAATCTTATGTTGGAAATCTCTCTTATATCAATCAAAGTGTTCTTTTAAATGATGTCATCTAAGTGTCAAGTTTTTTTCTAAATAAATAGTCAATTGAGTGTGTTTGATCTGTCGACTATGCCTAGTATTTGTCGACTATGTGTTGTGCACCTGTCGGCTATAGCTAGCAATCTGTTGACTATGTCTTGTTCTGTCAACTATCTTATTGGTTTTGTCGATAACTAAAATTGCTCTATCCACTATCAATGTGTATGATGGTAGACGTTTTCTTCATATTTTGGATGTGTCGACTATGTGAAGGTGTTTGTCGACTATCAGTGAGTTTGGTTAGCTCTCTGTCGACTATGCTTATATGTTTGTCGACTATGTCTTAATTTTATTCACAAATATAGTCGACTAACCTCTTTAGTCTGTCAATAGTTTGTTTCACAGAAAGTCATAACGACTAGTTTTTGGCGCATTAAATGCTTTCTCAACTACCACAATTGTCGGATTTTTGTATTTATCTACCATCAACTATAAATAGGTGGTTGAAGGATCGTTGAAGATTATTGAACACATTTTTTATTTTCAACTACTGAGCATTCAAGTTTACATCGAGTTTTAAATTTTATTCTCTCTATAATTTTCTTTTCGAGGCTTTATATCTACACCATTACATTCATTTTAAGCCTTTATTTTTCGGTTGGAGAGAACTTGTAACTAAGAGTTTTACTCTTAGATTTTCTTGTATTTTACCTAGCGTAAGATAAAGGGACTATTTGAGTGGGAGGTTTTGTAACTTTCCTAGTCGCAGACTAAAGGACCTACTCGGCTTGAGTAGGGGGTTTGTAGTGGATTGTTTTAAAAAATTCTTAGTGGGAAGCTAAGGTAGTGGATTAGGCTTGGAAAGACGAACCACTATAAATCATTGTCTCTTGTGGTTGTTTGTGGTTTTCGTATTTCCCTTAAGCATTACCCACTGATCATCATTTTCATTTCTGTAAGCATCATTATTGATCACGATTTTATCAAATAAAATCAATTTTTTTTTATAAACCCAATTCACCCCTCTCTTAGCTTTTGGTGCCATTGCTATACATTTATATCAAAAAGTAAAATAAAAAAAAAATGTAACTTTCAAAGTAAAGAAAGAAGAAAAAGGAAAGGAAAATTTAATCAAAGGAAGAATTTCGAAAAGGAAAAAGATAAAAAGGAAGATGCTTCTAATGATGTTCGATGTTTTGAGTGGAAAAAGTTAGGTCACATAAGGATTGAATGTCTTTTGTTAAAGAAAAATGCTAGGAAAGAAAAGAAGGAGGTTGTTGTGGCATGGAGCGATGAGGATTCATCTTCAAGTGATGAATCACAAGTTGAAGAGGTGGCCAACCTATGTGCCAAGGAGGAAGATGAGGTTGATGTGGTGAGGAGAGTGGTTCTTGGATAGCGATTGCTCAAATTACATGATAGGGGATGAGAGACTCTTTAACGACCTCACCTACAAAAATGGAGGAAATGTTGTTCATGGAGACAAAACCAAGGGTAAGATCCTTGGCATAGGTACCATTTTTCCCAATTATCACTTGAAAATTTATTCTTTGTTGAAAACCTAAAACATAATTTGCTTAGTATAAGCCAATTGTGTGATAAAGGTCATAATGTATGCTTCAATTCAAACACTTGTGAAGTTGTTTGTTTAAAATCAAATAAATCTAAGTTAGTAGGAAATAAGGTAGGAAATGTTTATGTAGTATATTTAGATATTCCCTTATCAAACATTGAGAGTTGCTTCAATTTCTCGAAGTTTTGTTCTAGCATAATAGGTTAGGATATACTAGTATGAGCATCCTAACAAAACTCTCCAAAAATGATCTTATTAGAGGATTTCCAAGTATAAAATTTGAAAAAGATCATGTGTGATGCTTGAAGGAAGGGGAAAAAAATTAGTGAATCCTTTGAACCCAAAAATGTAGTCTCAACCTCTAGACCTCTAACTCTACTTCATTTTGATCTTTTTGGCTCTATGAGAACACAAAATCTAGGTGGAAAATAATATGTATTTGTTATTTTAGATGACTACACTAGGTTTACTTGGGTAATATTTCTTGCCTCTAAGAGTTAAACATTTAAATCCTTTGAAAAATTTTGCAAAAGAGTTCAAAACAATAAAGGACTAACAATCTCCAAAATTAGAAGTGATCATGGGGGAGAATTTGAAATGAACAATCCAAATGTTTTTCTGAAGAAAATGGTTTTGAATATAATTTCTCCTGTGCTAGAACATCTCAACAAAATGCAGTTTTTGAACATAATGGCTAGGACCATGCTTTGTGATAAAAATCTTCCTAAATGTTTTTAGGCAAAAGCTGTAAATACATCATGCTATATTCTAAATAGGGTTTCCATAAGACCTATTTTAATGAAAACCCCCTATGAGTTATATAAAGGTAAAAGACCAAACATATCTTATTTTCACATCTTTGGAAGCAAATGTTTTATTTTAAAAAATAGAAAAGATGTAGAAAATTTTGATGCCAAGAGTAATGAAGGCATTTTTCTAGGATATTCCTCACAAAGTAAGGCTTATAGATTTAACAAAAGAACATTAGTGGTAGACAAATCAATCCATGTCGTAGTTGATGATTTAACTGTTTATCTACCAAAGCCATATGAAGAATGCAATGATGAACTAAATCAAAATCTTGAAAAACTCTTCTTAGAACACAAGGAAGAAAATCCATCAAATGAAAATATCATTGATGAAGAGAACCCAATCCATGAGGAAAAGAAACCCTCATTCCCAAGAGAAAGGAAATATATAGAAAATAATGAAATCATTGGAGATCCTTCTAAAGGAATTAGAACTAGGTTCTCAATTAGAAATAAATGTAAAGTTGCTACATTTTTATCTCAAATTGAACCCAAAAACATAAAGGAAGTCTTAGAAGATGAAAATTGGATAGTTGTCATGCAAGAAGAATTGACGCAATTTGAATGAAATGAAGTGTAGCAATTGGTTCCAAGACCTAAAGATCACCCAACAATAGGAACTAAGTGGGTATTTAGCAAAATAGATGAAAGTGGGGTTGTGATTAGGAACAAAACTAGATTAGTAGCTCAAGGATATAGCCAAGAAGAGGGAATAGATTATGATGAAACTTACACTCTCATAGCTAGATTAGAAGCAATAAGGATGTTATTAGCATTTACATGTCATAAGAATTTCAAATTATATCAAATGGACGTAATGAGTGTTTTCCTAAATGGATATATAAATGAGGTATATGTAGAACAACCTCCCAACTTTGAAAATATTTATCATGAACATTATGTTTTCAAACTCACCAAGGCTTTGTATGGTTTAAACAAGCCCCTAGGGCTTGGTACGAAAAACTTAGCAAATTCCTACTAGACAAAGAAATTAAAAGAGGAAACATATGTTAGTGATGTGCCCTAATGCTAGATATAGATGACATCTAGCGTGTGTGTAAAATACATTTAATGTATATTTGTATATCTTTTTTTTATAAAAGGAAAGTTTATCATCATTCATTAGCTCTCCAATTTGTTGTACGAATGAGTCCTCGAATTTTCTATTTCAGAGTCTTATTCTATTGATGTTAAAAATATGTGATGAGATTCTTTGGTAATGAGATTTGTTAAATATTCATGGTCCTTAGATTAATTGGATGGAGACTCTGATTGGTTGATTATGGACGGGCACGATATTTACTACCTTGATTAGTATGATATACTAATGGTTAAGGGTGGTGAGTCACATGCCATATGACATGAGGATGTCTCTGGTAAACTCATGGGTGGTTGTTAAATAACGACACATTGAATGTGATACCAATGGCTGATCACATGGAAAGGTGGATAATGAACTTGTCATCAAGTTGCAATTGCTTAACTAATCCTTAGACTTGAATTGACACAGTTTGTAATGATCGGCCTCCCAAAGCACCAACTAGCATAAGTGATCCATGAGAGAGTTGCCAAAGATAGAGTAGAATAAATTTAACTTAAACATTCACATGCAATCTCACAATTCTTAAAGCCCATTAAAATCACATAATTCACGCCATTACACAATATCTATAACGACCCACCTCCTAGAACTCTCGCTAGCATAGGAGGTCCATGAGGGAGTCGCCACTGAAAAGGTATAGAAACAAAATCCATAAATCAACCACATCATCTATAAGATCACAAAAGTTATACATATCCACATAGAATTACATCAAACTTTTTCCCGAGGCCTAACTGCCCATACATAACAAAATAATGAGTAGGGCAATATAGAATACAACAAAAATAACATTTTAGCCCTTCTCCCTTAAGAAACTCCAAGGGATCTTCAATTTGGAGTGACTTTATACACATATCTAACCCAGCTCAAGCACGACTAGACTCACCACCCTCTTTTGTTTTCCCTTGCTTACGCTTGGAATGATGCAAAGAAAGAACATTAGCTACAAAGCTCAGCAAGTATAAATAACAAATGAAGGCATAATAGACTGAGGCATGATAAAGCAATAACAAGAGTAAAAGAATATACCCTATCCCAAGGCAAGAACACTATAGGTACCATCTAGACAAGAGTAGGAATTTATACCATGGATAAGGTTATACAAGTCATGTCGTTATCCCAAGTCACACACCAATGCATCAATGAATTCACATCATTATCAAGTGTGGACCATTGTCCACCCACATCCTAGTTCTTACTAGGCGGCATTATGAGCCGAAGCTCCCACAGTCGACCTATGCCCACCAACATGATAATCATGGTCAGGTATAAACCCACTGGATGATAACCACAGTCGGGTGCGAGCCGGTCGACATGATAACCACGATCATGTATAAACCCACCAGCATGATAAGATATCCTCTAGTCCCTCGTGAACACACCATGTAACATCCCACATCGAGCGATAGGAAGGATCAGAGCAACTCACCTTGATGGCCCTACGCAAACTTCCCAGGGATCCTTGAGCTTCCCTAGCTCATACACGCATAACCCAAGAGTTCTTTATCTATATTCATCCCAAAAGGTATCCAGCTGGTGTTGTTTCCTTCCTTACTTATCCTCAATATATACTACCCTTCTCTAGGCTCGTGTAGGCACCTTAGGCGAATCCCACATCATCCATGCAAAGGGGGGGGGGAGGACTGGGCATATAAGTGCAGAGGGTGTTCTACATAATGACGCACGTTTTGGGATTAAATCCCAAAGAGACAAAATCGAGGATTGGTTGTGACCTGAACCGATCAATACATTGTTATGTGGACCCCGGTTATTAGATAATGGTATTAGAGCCGACCCCCAAGCCTCTGAACATAGTGGTGGGGCAAACCTCAACGAGGAAACTAAGTCCCTAATGGGGGGTGTGTGTAAGTACCTTAGGTGAATCCCACATCGGCCATGCAAAGGGGGGGAACTGGGCATATAAGTGAGGAGGGTGTTCTACATAGTAACGTGCATTTTGGGTCAAATTAGGAAAGTTGCACAAATGCTGAATTTTTAAAAGGCCATAACTTGGGCGTCTGATATCCAAATCAAGTGATTTAAAAGATCAAATTAATCTACTCTTCTTGATCTACAATTTTGATGAAGGGGCCGAAGCCCAGAACGCACGTTATCCTATTCGAAATCGGCTGTGAAGTTGCGGTAACCTAGGGTTTCCTCCCTAAGCTCTATTTAAGCACATTAAGTGGCCGATTTTGGGAGAATTCTCACGATTTCAACCAAGAAGATGGAAGGCTAATTCGCTTGTAATTCGCTACATTCTCGTACCCCTTGCCTAGTTTGAGTCTCGATCATATTGTTAAATCTAGTTTGGAACTCGATTTTCATGTTTTTATTGATGATTCTGTTTCTTTTCCTTCTCTAAGTCTATGTATGTTTCTTTTATACGGTTGTGTGAATGCATGCATGATCTTTGGATGGGTTTAATTGACGTTCTCGGTTGAGGCTTTGATTAGAAAGAAACGGTATATTTGTATGAGCGATTGCTCGATTTGATTTAATCTTTTACGGGTGTAGAAGAGTTTTTCAAATCAAAAGAAAATCAAACCAAACAGATTGTTTTCATAAGTGAGACAAGGATTACCGTGGTAAGAAGTTAGGGTTTGTAGCAGGTTACGTTTTAGTTCATCTTTGATTCATTCTTGAACGTTTTTAATTCCTGTTTTCATCACAACCCCCCCTCGTTTAATCTTGTTTTGACAGATCCGTTTGAGGTTCGTTGGGAGACGACTTTGGGTTGCACCCTTATTGCAAATCCGAATAATTATTCATTTAATCTATCAGTGTTCGACAGCACGATCAATGATCTAGATAATATAAAATTTGGATTTGGTGGAAAGAGTACACCATAACAGATGAACAATTCATAACCTTGCTAGACCTAGACAACTATAAAATAGGCATAGATAACATTGAGTTCAACCACGATGAAATATGGTTTAAAATTACAGGGGAAAAGGATTCCTTCTCAACTAACAACTATCCATCCTTTCATCATTTTCTTAACCCAAAATGCAGAGCTCGTCACCATTTTATAGCCACCTCAATCAATGTTAGAACAGGGTCTTTTCATTTTGTCACCTTCTTAAACTTAGACATAATATGGCGTGCCATCCAAAACATAAAATTCAACCTTCCCTTGTTCTTTTTTTCCTGAATGTATAACTCTATCATTATCAAAGAGAAGGGAAAATTTCCATTTGGAATGATTGTCACACTTATTCTCCAAAACACCCATGGTCCTCTAACTGGCAGATGTGAATCTCTCTCTTGCTATGACACTTACTCTCTCCCTACTCTAAAAAGAATAGGGATCACTTATGAAAATGAGGTCTAGAAGATGCCTATTAAGAAAGAGCACCTAATACAACCAGAAGGAAATATCCCTCCACATCTAGAAGCTAGTCCTTCACAACCTACTCCTTCTTTTCCATCTAAAGCCTCCACTTCCCATCCTCAAAATCCTGCAACTCCTAGTCTTGCTCCTAGTATAACAAGAATATCATTGCATGATTTCTTTATCCAATCACTCAATACCCTCCTTACCAACTAGGAAACCCTACTATAACATTTAGGTAATATAGAAAAAGGTTTGGCTGAACTAAAATCAGTTCTACATGGCATGGGAAGATTCAAGAAAACTGCCCGAAAATCTATCAAAATGGCTATAGAAGAAGAAGTAGAAATGGTGACAAAGGAACAAAGGGAAGAAGATAGAAGCCAAAGAGAAAGAGTAGAAGGAGAACAAGCAGAAGAAAGAAGACAAGAAGAAAGAACAAAAGAGCAAAGAGCAGAAGAATGAGAAGGAATTAAAAAAGAAAAAGAAATAAGAAAACAAGGAGCACAAGGACAAGTGAGGACAGAAGAAAAATCATAAAAAGAACAAGATAAGGAAGTAGAAATGAACAAGAAATAGGCAAGAAGACCAAGAATAGGATGATCACATCTATAGTATCTAGGATTTCTATGACAAACAGTTGTACCTAGTGTTACGTTTGAACTATTTTGTAACTCTAGTACATGATTACCTGATCCTATGATAGGAAGCACAAACCTAAATTTTCTTTGTGCTCTAGTATATATTTTCTATGCACTCTATAATTCATGCCTTGACGTGCTTATTTCCATGCATCATACTTTCTCCCTTAACCCTCCTTCAGTCAATATGTATTCTATGAGTCAAGGGGGGCTCATTTCTTTTGGTTCTTCCATGTGAGTCATTTTTTTTATTTTTAACAAAAAGGGGGAGAAAAAGAGGATATTAGTCTCAAGGGGAGTATTCTTACTGTCAATAATCTAGGGGGAGCATTCTTTTTCCTTATAATTTACTAGAAAATATCTCCCTATATTTTTTGCTTAAAGCTTCTAAGTTCAAAATGTTTATGTTTTGTCATCATCAAATAGGCTCATAAATCAAAATGGGAAGATTGTTGAGAAATTTGTAATTTGATTTATTGAGAAAATAATTTTTGGAAAATATTTTTTTAGTAAATTTGGTTGATTGATGATTTCCAAAACATTTTATAAATTATTTTAAATTAGAGAATTTCATGCTCATATACTTATATTTTCCAAAATAACCAAGTATGTTTTGTATAAGTATAGTATAAAGATTGTGAGAAAAATTCTTTGAAAATCGGCTAAGTATGAAAAAGCCTTTTGATATAATTAATCGAGTATATCTTCATATTAGTCGATTATTCTATAAAGCTTTTGAAGGGAAAGTAATCGAGTAATCTTTTGTGATAATCTAGTTAAGCTTTTGACAATATTTTCAATCTAAGTAAGCTTTTGAATCAATTGAGTAATTGCTTAGTATGCTTTCAAAGTAATTGAGTATTGAAGTGATTTAATCGACTATTATAAGTTCCTACTTGAGTATGTTTTTACAAAGCTCTGTTTTTGAAAGCCAAGTTGAGTATGATACTTTTATAAGTAAGAAATGATCCTTCACACTCGAGACAGCTTTTGAGAAAATCGAGTTATTTCTATAACTATGAAATCTAAGCATATTTTCAGTTATCTAAGCATATTGAGTAAATGTTTTGTATGCATTTCAAAACAGTCAATTATATACTTTAGCAAAATCATTTTTCAATCAACTATTAATGTCCTTATACTCAAGTGCTTAGTACATTCCTCTGTTATCTTATATTTAATCGAGTAAGGCTTCTCCATAATTGATTGCTTAAAATGTCCAATAGAGTAAGTGTTATATTAGTAGAGTAACTTTATGAGTTAGTAGAGTGAAGAAAGATTTATCTCTAGCTAAGTCTTTGATCTTAAAGTTAATTGAGTACCAAATGATTGGACTCAAGTAAATGCATCTATTAGTCGAGTAAGCTTGACCTTGTAATCGAGTAAGAAATGCATAATCTCTATAGCTTCTAAGTTAGTCAAGTAATGACTTGATCATACTTGAGTAAGCCCTATATATAATCAATTACTTATCAAATTCAGTCAAGTAAGTGTCATATTAGTTGAGTATTCTTAAAAATTAGTCGAGTAACTAGTGTCGATTTTTGAAAATTGTAGTTGTTACTCAAAAAGGAAAAAGAGGACAATTTTGACTCTTAAAGCTTTATCTCTTTATTTCATGAAGTTTAACTATGTTCTCTTATATAAGAATAATAAACATGGTTATGCATTGTGTTTAAAATGTTTTATCAATATAATATGCACATGGTTTTTAACTAATTTGAGTGTTATTAGTCAAATTAAAGAAGTTGTGAGTATGTGCAGGTATTAAGGCTAGAACCAAGTCTTAAGCTTCTATGAAAGGCCATGAGCTGCACGAGATCAATGTTGCTTGGTCAATAGAGTTGATGTTCAGGAAGCCTAAGTTATTGTCAAGTGAGCATAAGTAACCCATCAAGATGAGAGTCTTTAAGGCAAGTTCTTCTTCTCTTTTTCTCCCCTAAATGCTTGTCATACCCTAAAATTTTGTGATATTTTGGTAAATAAATGTTTTTGGTGGAAATATGAAATTTCCTGGAAATTAAATCAAAATACCCTGAATAAGTGACCGAATCAACTGCAGCGAGTACCCTGGAGCTTAGATATCTAAGGAAAATGTTATGTAGTTGACGAGCATCTCGAGACAAGATCTATGCATTGATAGAAATTAAGATGGAGACAGTTTTCGATCTAGCTAAATTATAGCCTAAAAGATTGAATTATGGTAAGGGACTCTTGGGAAGTCAAGAGAACCTTGAGACAGTTCATATTTTGCAAAAGGAACAACCCTGAAATGGTTTTGGGATGAAACGAAAGGATTCGTGACCAAAATGTGATCTTACATATATTCGGGCCTAAGTGTAATTTTTTATTCTAGTTGAAAAGGGGTTGAAAATGATATTTTTCCAAATTTGTTGGGCCAATTTAGAAGCATAGGACTTAAGGGTTCTTGTGATAAAATATCAAAGTTTAAGGACTTGAAATGGGGCCAAAATGGCATTCGAAAGAAGCTTGGGTGCAGAAGTGTAATTTTTAGAACTGCTATGTGAACATAGCAGCAAGTGGCCGCTACACTGCCACCTTTGAAAGTCCACCTTTCTAGAGATGGGACGGCCATAGGTGTCAGGGATAGGGCCATCATGGCCTAGGCAACTTGGTGATCAAGCTTTGGCCGTTGATTGGCTGGAGCGAGGGTTTGAAACGCTTATAAATAAGAGTTTAAAACTGAGGGTTTTCCATAAGTTTGGGCTTCAAATTGCTCGCATTTTGAAGAGTGCTTGAGAGTGTGGATAAGGGGCTTTTGTTCTTTGGTGTATGGGGAGAATTTCTAGAGCATTTTTGTGAAAGTTTGAAGGGGTTTTGAATCTTGGTCGAAAGTTGCAACGATCACTGAAGCCAAGGCTTTAAATGGTCAATCGACGGACTTTCAGTTGGTGTTTTGAGCAAAGGAAGGAACCATCATAATCAAATTAAAGAGGTCTACAAGGTAGTGTGATCGGGGAAAATTTTTGATTGTTGGTGACGAGGGGCTCGCCTGAGAAGACAACCGACGCGTGTAGTACACGCGCAGGTTTTCACACATAAGGTGCGTGGCTAGCACGTGAGAGTGCATGCTGAGGTATTTTCTTTTTGATTTTGTTTTAGAAATTTTTCTTGAAATTATTTTATGATTTATGGTGGAAGAAAATTTGAGAAAATGTTTGATGAGGTATTTATTCTCGATTTTTTTATGGAAAAATAGGAAGAAAATGGAGAAAAATTATGGAAAAAATAGATATTGATATTCCTTTGAATGAATATGATGTCCAGGGATCGTTGAGGCTAGAGGTTGAGTAATAGTATGATTAATTGAGGCCTGACACGAAAATCAAGGTTGGACACGAGAATCAAGATAATCTAAGTTACGTTCAAGGTGAGAGTTTCTACTTCAAATTTGGTTTATTGCGAGTGTTCCTACCTAAAACTTGGTTTATTGTGGGTGGTTCGACCTTATACTCGATTTGATTTCATGCAACTGGTTTAACCTGTGAATGGTTGTCTTTATGTGAGAGGTTCATCCCAAAATGATTTATACATGTGCATTGAATTTCATGCATTAAAATACCTACATTTAAATGTTGATTTTATATGGTGCATGGTATGTGGTTATAAATAAGGAATTGACAGTTATGTATCATTGAGGTTTCGATATTGCTTCTGCATATGTGATGATTACTTATCTTAGCTTATTAATTATTAAGTTTGATATCCTGAGAAGGTAGAACGGGATTGTTGGGAATGATTTACGTTGACTGTATGTTGAAAAAAAACATATTCCCAAAATCCCTAGTTAATGCCACGCTTGGGAAAAGCAGGGTGTTACAATGTTGGACTTTGAATTATTCGAAGTGTGAGTCTAGGAAAAATTAGATTTTCTAAGGGTTTGTCTTTGGTTGAAGACTTTGTCAAAACCTTTGTAAATCTCCCTAGACTCTTATAAGATTTCGTGAGTCTCATTGAGGTTTCGAAATAGGGTTCGTTTCACCCTATAATCCTTTGGAAATAGTACGTTTAATTTGTGATAGGTTGTGGATCATGCAAGCAATTTGGTAAAGCTTACATGTCTCGGGTCTTTTCTCTTGAGCCAAGGCCTTCTGTTAGTTGACAAATGGCAATGCATCTGTCGACTAACTGCTCCTTGCAAGGCATTAGTCTATGGATGCTAAGGTATTTGTCGACTGATGGCTCGAAGGGCCTCTATTAGTCTACAGATGGCTTAGCTTCTATCGATTAACTGCTTCATTTCAAAGACTTAGTCAATAGATGGCTGGGCATCTATCGACTACAGCAGCTACATTTGCCTCTCTCATGGTGTGATTGTGTTGGGAATTTGGTCCCCAAATAGTATTAATAGGTTGTGGGGGATTAAATATGCATTCTTTGGGGTATTTTTGCTCGAATCTTGGCTCATATGGCATTTATTGCATGGTTTTGAGATAGAGGTGCATGTTACGGGCATGATTGCATTTATTGTTCTTGTGCAGGGTATGCGAGTGGATCAAGGCATTGGGTGGGAGCGGATTGTCCTTAAGGTTGTATGTACTCATGAGCATACCCTAGGAGTGAGCTTTCCGGCCCCAATGACCTCATGGCACGTGTTTTCATCATGATCGTTGGTGGAAGCTGATTGTCTTTCGTGTTGTGTGGTGTAGGTGCGTAGCCTTAGGAGTGAGTTATCTTTTCCTAAGCGTCACTTGTGGTGGTAGGTTGCGGTGGTGGGTGCAAGGTTGGGAGTGTTGGTATTGTTCATGATATGTTATATGTATGGGTTGTGAATGCATTGCACGAGCATGTTACATTGGCTTTACTCCTGTCTTTCATGTTGATTATTGTGACTTACTCACATTGGTTCATGTCCTTTTGCTATTCTTTGTTATACTTGATAGGACTTGTGGCTCACTTTCTTACTTTGCATCATTACAGGTAAGGGTAAGGATAAAACCAAGGGCTAGTCTAGCTGGAGCTAATTGTCTATGGATAAATGTGTACAAAGTTCACCTAGAAAAAGGTCTTGGTGTCTTTTAGGTTGAGTGCTTAGAGCCAATTAGGCTCTCGAGACAGAAAGTGTGTGTGTGTGTGTATATGTGTATGTTTATGATTTTTTTTATGGTTCGATGTTCGGTTGAAAGGGATGTACTCTTATCTTGATGAAATGTTTATGTTCAATGTTAATGTAAAATGTAAGGTGAGGTTTGGTAGTGTTGCATTATGATGCTTTTTAATGAGAGCTTATGGGATACGTTAGTGGAGTTTGGTTTCAAATTGTTTTTATATCATTCTATTAGCGACCCTCTCATGGATCCCCTATGCTAGCAGGGGCTCTGGGAGGTGGGTCGTTACATTGGATCATCAATCGAGTGAAGGACTTAATTAATCGAGTGACACTATGTTCATTTAAGTGTTAAAAATGTCCATTAGAGTGAAAATGTTTTGCTAATTGAGTGGAAGAAAGGCCCACTTAAGTAGTTTTTGGCTAGCAAAAATTGGTCTTTTTTTTCCTACAAAAGTATTCGATTGGCTTAAGCTTTTAATCGAGTAACAGCTATGTTGATATGAATCCAATTGAGTGAGACTTTTTTCCAATTAAATAAATGGAAAATCCAGTAAAGTGATATTAAAATCCACTTGGAAAATAGTTTGCTAAAGTCAAAATTATAGTTGTTAAACTAGTCGTTACAAACATTTAAAAAGTGCACAATTTTTGTAATGGCCCGTCTTCTGAACCCCCATCTAGAATAGAGGATAATTGAGAGGGTCATTAATTAGATGATATAGAACAATCCTACTAAGCATCTAATAAGAAAAACCACAACATACGACATTTCATAGCCATTTTTACGTAGCCAACCTCATGGTTACACAAATTAGAACCCTACGTAACCACATACAACATGTGATAGTCTGGGTCTATATAACATCTATTATTCTAAAATACAGAAGTGTGCTGACTTGATAAGACAAAAACCACACCCAATACCCTATCTTCAGGAGAGCTCCACACAAGATGGATATTTTACTCTTGTGTTTGGTTTTGATGATGAAAAAAAAAATCAATTTATTCCCTAAGTAATTTTTCAAGAATATGGTTTTCAAATAAAAATTATTTTCAAATGGGTTGTTAAATCAAAGTGATCTATGATTTTCTATATTAGTTGGAGATTAGCAAAAACAAGTATTAAGATTTAAAAGAATCTCCTAAATGATTTTTACAAATTGATTTTGAATAATTGGATAAATTGATGGGAATGAAGTGAAGTGAGTTTGCAAAATTTATTCATCTTCTTAATTGTGCTTGAGCTTTATTTTTCTCTCAAAAAGGATTTGTGTATCATATTGGAAAATTAGTTTCAAACCTTTGTATCTTATTTTAAGAGACATTATAACTAAGAGTGTATACTCATTGAACCTTTCTATTATACATTTCTTGTATTCCCTACCTTGTGTAGCTAGAGGGCTTATGTAAGTCAGAGGTTGTATTTCCTAGTCTTGTACTAAAGGGCCTACTTGGGTTCAAGTAAGAGGTTATAGTGGATTGGTTTACAAAATCCTTAGTGAGGAGTTAAGGTAATGGATTAGCCTTAGTTTAAGTTGAATCGCTATAAATTCTTGTGTTCATCTCTTGCTTATGTTTTTTGTTTCATTTATTATTTCAAGCATTTCAATAATCCTCACTTTCATTATATTCTTATTTGTTTTGAAAAGATTTCAAGTTTTCAAGCTAATTATTAAATAACCCAATTCACCCCCTCTTGGGTTGGTGCCATAGCATTTCAAACCTATCAAAGATACTATGACTCGAAAGACAGATCCTGGCACCACCGAACAAACTTGTCAACTTAGGTACCCCCCTTACCTAAAATAATAGAAAGCAATGATGAGTCACAAGACTCAACAAGCATAAGAAGGAAAGGCATCAGGTTAAAGATAGAGCTCTCCTTACACCACATGCATTTCATGCCAATGCAGCAACATATCATGCCATGTACAGTACGTGTATTATGTAATGACCCTTCATTTCCAACATGTCGTTATCCTTAGGGTATCTTTTTCTTTTCATTAGAAATTCCTCAATATAGAATCCCAATATATAAACACATTCAACATTCCATATGAAAGCTAAGGAAATGTAACTTAAACACTTGCAGAAGCTAGAATTGAAACCTAATGGAATATTGTTATATTGTGACGATTTTGTATGGAATTTACTTCATCCAAGAATTTCCTAAGGACGCGAGTGTAATTATTTTGGGGCATAGGAGAAATTTTCCTAAATTTTGAGTGCTAAAGTGTAAATTTTCAAAGTTGTTGGGTTGAAGTGAAAACTTGGGAAACTTGAGGGATTGGGGAATCGGGGCCTAAGTGCAAAAGAAGCAAAGTAGAGGGACCAAATAGCAAAGGTAGGTGTGAAACCTGCCATGGCCATTAGCCGCAAAAAGCCACCATTGGGGAGGCCGTATAACGGCCGGTTGAGGCTGCCTAGGGCCATCATGGCCTAGGCCGAGGCCTTGCGGTACAAGGGAGGTTGTGATTGGCCGGCAATGCGATTGGAAATGGCTACAAATAGTAGGAAGAAGATGAGGATTTGCATTAAATTTTTTAGTCATTAAATCCATGCATTTTTTGAGAAATCAGATGGTTTTGATAGAGGGATTTGATTCTATAGAATGTGAGGATCGTTTTTGGAAACTTTAGGGCATTTTGGTATTGATTTAAGGGTGTTCTGAGGTGTGGCTGAAAAATCGAGCTTCGCTAGAGCCGAGCCTTAATCAGTCATTTGAGGGTGTTTTGGTCGAAATCTCAAGCCAAGGGTGGTTCTAGTGTGTTCAGGGAGTTGAATAAGCCAAGAGATGAGGAGAAATTGAGAAGAAGCAAGGTGAACCAGGTCGCTGGAGGTGAAGGGAACTATAGGAGAAGATGCGTGCAATTCACGCGCAAGGCCGCAATTGAAGTAATGAAGAAAGGAAGAAAAAAAAGAGAAAAAAATTATGAAAAATTTTGGAAAAAATTCTTGAAAAATAGGAAATTGTGTTTTACTAATATTCTTAAAATCTTGGCCAGGGAATTTGCAAAGGCACGAATTTCGAGGCTAGGGTGAGCATACCAAGAAGGCTTGAGAGGACATATCAAGGTGAGTGATTTTCCAAAAAATTTATACGTGATATTTTTTTCCTAAATTGAGCATGATTTCAAGAGGGTTACCAAATTATATGCGATTTATGTACATCTTGTCATATTTGTAAATGTTATATTTCATCGATAGTTGTGATATTTCATTTGGCATGATATTATTGGCATATCTATACTTGTGTTGGGGTGGGATGTTACCTTGGTAGTGTAGCCGCATTTCCCCAAGAGTGTTTGTTGGATACCATAGGAGTCTCCCATGCTAGGGATGGATCTTTCCCAATGGTGATTGTTGGGATAAGTGCCTATGGTTCCATGTCGAAGCTAAAATGTTGGTGAAAGCTACGCTAGGTTGTCAGATTATTCATGCCCATGCATCATTCATTCAGAAAATTTATTTTAACCCTTACCTAGAAGATTCATCTTCTAATTTGAATTTTTATCCCTGAGATATTCAATGTCCCAAGCAAGATGAACAGGAAAAAAGGAAGAAAGATTGCTAAGATATGATTACTGTGGAAGTTGTGAAATAAGTCATATGCTAGTGCTAGGACAAGTTGTGAGAATGATGATAGGTGGCATGTTTTAGCCATTTTATGTTAACTTAGCTACCAAATATTGTAATATTGTGATGATTTTGCATGAAATTTACTTTTTTTGAAATTATAGTATTCTGTTAAGTTTCAATTCTAACTTCCGCAAGTGTTTAAATTACCTTTCCTTAGCTTCCATATGGAATGTAGAATGTGTTTATGTATGGGGATTCTATATTTAGGAATTTATGATGGAAAAAAAAAATCGCATATAATCTCCGAGAATAACGTCTAGTTGGAAAGGGTGGGTCGTTACACATTAGCTCCAAATGCATAAACACAAAGTAAACTACACATGTGATCCTTGGGATCCACATAAGATGCACACACTAGCTCTCAAGTTCCCACATACAAACCTACTAGCAGCCAAGTATAGGCTACCAAATCATTACTTTTAGCATCACCACGAGTCGGTATCTAGCTACCCGAGCTTGCATTACTAGCCATTAGTTCGGCATAAAGCCCACTCGAGCTTGAAACATTCTCTTTATTACATCATTTAACATCTCTTGCCATTATACATAATCATGACATATAGCAGCAATACAACAGTGTGAAATAAGTCATATGCTAGTTCTAATGTGTTGTGGGTCTTCGCCCAACAGTCTTACGCACTTCTCTTGTCCCTCATAGTCACTCTTGCTCACCATGCAATGCCACATATAAGAATGCAATAGATTGTGCAACATAAGCATGATGATAAGGCTCTCATAAACTAAGCATCAAGCCATGCTATGCCCACCTAGGAACTCACACAGGCAAAATGCGCTCTAAATGCATATGCTCACCTACCATACCCAAGTAGGCACTCAATAGGCCAACTAGGTTATGCCAATACGCACATTTCACAATACACACAAAGCATGTCCCCCAATGAATGCAACCTAATCCCATGTGTCATAATACCATGATATGGACAATATCATAGATGGGTGACTGGTCGTATCAGCTTTCTTGACCCGTTTGTGGTTTGTCACAACGACCGATAGTTGGCGCCCATACCTTCAACGATCAACTGTCACCACCCAACGGTCAACAACCAGTAGTTTTATACCCCACACCCTTAAACACACATAAGCAAATCCCTGGCCCCCTAGTCACGACAACTCACATCAGAGGGTACCCACAACCACAACCGACTCTCTAAGAACTTAGTCTCACCCGGGTTTGATATCATTGCCAAAGAAGTAGCGGCGATACAAAGCCCCATAGTAGTTAACAAGAAATATTACAAGGGGACTTTTACTCAACTTAAGCCACCGTCACAGCTCGCCAATGACTCACAAGTTTAACATTAGGCACCGAATTGGGGTAATGGAAGGAATAAAATATGTAAAACGATAGGGACTTTTCATAAAGATTAAAGAATACAAAAAGAGGGTTAAGAACTTGTTTTTTAATAGAATATTCCAAACGTTCTGCTCACCCGTTGCAGAAATTAGTATTTTTACTAAAATACTAAAACCATCGTATAAAACTTATCTAAAAAGCCAACACCACGCCCTAAGTCGCTTATAAAAAATCTAATATATTAAACCATAAAGTTTATTTATTACCAACATTACTTTAAATAATTTTTATTTAATTCTAACTATTTTTGTACCTACCTAACACATGATGTCTACTTTTCTTCTAATTCCCTTGTCTACTTTTCTTCTAATTTCCTTCCCACAAAAGTCCCTCCTTTGCGCATCCCACATCCTCTTCAATTCCCTTAGTCTTTCCTTCTTATTTATAGGCATTTTCATTACCTCATAGCCTAAGTTTCAATCCAAAAATAAAATTAAATAGAGGCTCGCAATTCATAATAAGATTTTCCTTCTTTATATATAATTCTTATACAATACATATTTATACACCATATCATAGATATATATATATGTATACACGTGTAAATCCTAGCAGGCTCTTAGTTTCCAAATGTCTTCACTTTCTTTCTATCATTTTATTATTTTATATATTACTTGCTAAACAATGAATATTGTTATAATATTTTATTCACCTCAAACACTTTGTAACAATTTAAACCTTGATTTTACTGAATATTTGTCTATTTTTTCAAAACAATATAAATTAATATGTTCCTTTAAATCTTTAAATACCCAATAATCTCTTCAAATACTAAAATTAATAATTATTATTTATCTCTCAAATTTCTGGATGTTACAATTTTGATTTTAACCATTATAAAAAGGCCTTTTAAACATTTGGTCAGTATATTTTTTACTCTTATTTAGTTATTCAAGTTAGCATTTAAATATTCAATGAATGTGATTACTACTCATTTTGGGCTCAATATTGTCAATATAGGTACACATCACATGCAAAGTGAACATGGAACAAAAAGAAACGATTTCGGTACATGATAGGAGTGGAAATAAAACTTGAAGGCATGGTTAGATATCAACTTGAAATGAGATAGAGAAAGTGAAAGTGGAACAAGAGTAAAAAGTGAAAAGCGAAGAAGAAAGAGGCTAAGGAAGAAATCTAGTAGCCTACAGCGGTATGCATTCTGCTATAGGACCGTTGTAATAGTTAAATTCTGGAGCTCACGGTCTTACAGTGGAATGCATATCGCTGTAAGATTGCTTAAGGAATTGCTATTTGAAGCTCACGGGTCTGCAGCAACAAGCATATCGCGGTAGGACTGCGGTAGAGTTCTAAACTTCAATTCAAAGCGCGATTTTTGCCCGTCTCGGTCAAAATCAATAGGAAACGAGAGTTTTTACTATGCACGACTTTAATAACTTAAAAAGCACTATATAAATACTTATTCTTGAGGGATTTGGGAGTTTGTTGGAAAGAGGAGGAGCCAATGGAACATTGAAGACTATACTGTTGGGTTGTATTTTTCTTTTCTTTCTTAATTTTTTACTATGGATTCCAACTTTTTTCTTTTTCTTTTGATTGTAAGAATGCATTGCTAAGTGTTTATAGGTAGGGTGAATGATAAGGAATAACAAGATCCGAGTAAAGAACAATTGAATCATAGAAGGCCGACGGTAGATTTACAAACCCTAATGCCTTATTCTTGTGAGTTTTTGAATCAAAGAAATTGTTTTAGTTGTATCTTTTATTAGTAAATTAGTTTTAAATACAGTTGAAGTTTTTATTAATGTGTGTGTTAGGTTAAGGTTAAATCAGTTAGAGTAAACATCAAAAGTTAGTCCTCGTGGATACAACACTTTATTCATTACTGTATTACTTGTCACGATCCGTCAACTTACGAGATAAAAATAGGCAGACAACATTCTTTGAGCATAATCTACATATCTAATCATTAGGATAAAAAAAATTAGAATATATTTTGTAAATATTGCAAGTTTTACCCAATAAACAAAAAGACTAACACTTATGAGGCAAATAAAGCTATAAAAAGCAAATGGAATTCAAAAAGAGTGAGTTGATGCTGAACTAGATTTTATCAAGGAAAAGTGCCCTAAAGGAATACATCATATATCAGAAAGAGAGAGAGAGAGAGAGAGAAAGTGTGTGTGTGTGTGTGTGTTCTTATCTTTCTAAATCTCTCATTTATTTGTGAGAAACTACTTTTGTTGTTTGAATTCGATCTTGTAAAAGTTTCTCTAAATGCTTAATTTATATTCTTCACTTATCTTGTTATGCTTAGTGATTGAGTTCATAAAAAACACCGTGCAAGAGGTTTCAGTTGCTCCTTATAAAAGTTATTTCTGTTCGGTTACTACGTACTAATCCATTGAAAAAGTTGAGGATATAGTTGTACCTGTTAAACGCTGAAGTTCTAGCTTATTCTGCAAAAGCTAAGTAGATTGTTGAAATTTTTGTGAGGAGCCAAGAAAGTGGGAGTATTTTGGTTGAGCCGAACCACCATAAAAAAATTTATTTGCTACACTTTTCATTTCGTCTCTCATTTCCCCACATTTTCATTCAGTATATAAGATTTTACTTACATTAAGATTGTTAGGAAGTGGAGTATGCGATTGAGCCAAACCACTATAAAAAAATTTATTTGCTACACTTTTCATTTCGTCTCTCATTTCACCACATTTTCATTCACTAAGATTTAATCTCGTGTTTTTGCTTGCATTAAGATTGTTTCTAAACTTATCATATTTTATTTTCATCAATATTAATACTTGCAAACAGTCTTCATTATATTTTAAAGATTTAGAAATTCAAATATTTATTTTTTGCATAAAGATTCTTCACATGGAAAATTTTACAAATACACCCAATTCACTCCCCATTTAGGTGTCCATTATTTTTAAAGGTAACAAAACAATCACACCATAGAACAATTACAATGGAAATTCACCACACATATAACACAGTTGTGTTAGACCCTACATAAACCACATGGAGGTTACATTAATATATATGAAATAAGTTTATTTAATTAGGAAATGAAAGTACTATTTTGAAATTATATTCAAATGATTCGGTTATTTGGTTGCATCGCGACGTTTCTTCTCATCGGATAGTAATTTTGCAAACCTACATCACATGAATAATATAAAATGTCAATATATATATATATACAGACATATATATATATATAAACATATGATGATCCGTATGCAACATATTAAGGTTTTGAGTTCAATCCAAACCTTAAATCCTCACACATTGTCTTTAATTATATACTTGCGATGTAGTTGGACGGGCTACGAATTTGACCCTTCAAACATCCTTTTTTTTTTTTTATTTGAAAACACAAGAATTTAATTTTCTTTAGCTCAATTGAAGCCCACTCCAACATAGAAGGATTAGAAAATCAATTAGCAAAATGAATTAATTATTCAAAAGATTAATCTCAAATTCACCTTCACATTCTACTGTTTTTTGTTTTAATTTTTCAATTAGAGAAATTGATTTCTAGACAGTTTTTTATTCACTATTTATTCATAGTTCAAAAGGGAAAATTAAATTAATCTTATCATACAAAGACAGTGTATCCACTCATAGAAACTTTGGTATCAAATTGAAATTATAAGAATTTTTTTTAAAAAAATAATATTAAACTAATTTTGTTGTAATATGAAAATATTTAGTCAATATACAAAAATTTAAAAGATTAAATTAATTTTATTGCATTTATTTAACTTAATTACTCTTTAACATTTTATAAACAATAATATGAAGGGTTCCACAAATCATTGAAACTTTATCGTTAAAGATTTTTCACATCATAAAATTTTAAAAAATGATATTATTTGAAACACTCACATTTATTTAATATTTATAAATTATAAAAGCAGTGTAAAAGAATATGAAAAATTAAACTAAAAAATATATGGTGAAAGAACTTTCAAATTTATACTCAGAAGTGAGAAATTTTAAAGAAATTAGCAAAAATAAATTATTTTATTCTACCAATGCCATAAACAAAATTCAGTCAATTTTTTTCTTAAAAATTTTGAAATAAGCATAACATAATAATATGACAATTAATTATAAATATAAATTCAAATATTTGTCATAACGATAAAAAAAAATTCTAAATTATAAATGAAATTGAATTTAAAAAAATTAAAATGAGATAAACATAGCATCAAAGATAAGGATAATCCCAAAAAAAGTTTAAAAAGAAAGATAAAAAAAATTTAGCATATGGAGTATATAATTTCAGAAGTAATTTATAGAACCGTGGATTAAAACCAAATTCGATATGAAAAGTTTATCCTAGGAGAGAGAGACAACTACCAAATAAAGATAAACAAAAAATATATAATTTATCGGAAAATCAAGAATATTATAAATTTAACAAAAATATCGTACAAACCTCCAAATATGAAAAAAAAAAAGTTAAATTAATTGATAAAAATAGTGAGTGAAAGAAAAAACATCAAATGAAATAATTTAAAATGATATTATTTAGAACTTTTTATTTTAAATACTCAAATTTTAAATTCATTTTTTCAAATAAAACGGTTTTAAATTTAAAAATTACAAAGTAAATAACATTAGATATGAATAATAAAAACTACATCAACATGGATTCAATATTATTATTAAACTCCCCATATAATTCAATTCATCCTGAAAACTATAAGACATACCTTAATAGAGCGCAGATGTTTTTCTCTGTTCCCAATGGCTTTAAAGTTCCGGTGTCAAGATTTACACCTGAAACCTGACTGCATAGCAAACGATAGGCAATATTCTCAAGATCCTTCATATTCTTTTTGGTTGCTCTGTCCACGGACGCCTGGATACCATGAAGAGTATCATCCTGCACCATGCAATTTGAAATGAAACTGTATATATATATGTAGCTAGGGAACTTTTATTAGTTTCCTCATGAATGAATGTAGTAGTCAACTATATATGTATGTACTTGTGATCGGTCCTTCCACTTCATTTCAGTCCTTTCCATATACCCCAAAGCTTGTTCAGTCAGAAGACTATTTTTGTAGTCATGTTTAGTCAAAAGGTCACCGTTGCAGCATGACTTTAAACCATAAGCCATTTTTTTTATACTTTGCCAGGAACCAAATGGAGCTGAAGTTTCGAGTATAAGATCACTCCTCGTTTGGTTCCCCGCTTTGTTTTGCGATGAGTTAATTGGAATATTTTATTGCTTATACATTTATGCTCACTATTAGGGTTAAGGTTCTTCATAGTTACGGGTGTTTGTTTTTGTTGGATCCGGGCTTTGCGGGGGCCCCTAATTAATGTATGTGGTCGATGGCTAGCTGCTCCTTTTAATATTATTTAGAAAAAGAAAACAAAGAAAGAAAAAGTAGAACCAATTAACAGACCTGAATGCGAAGGTAGCGATCGTCTTTGCATTGACGAAGGCTAAACTGTTTTGAGACATGGAAGTCAACGATATCAGAACTTGCTTCAATAAAGATATCCAATAATGGAACACTGTGTTTGCCTGCTAACCACCCCAGCAAACCCCACTTTGCTGCCTTCTTGGCGTTGTACTTGTTTTTATTTCTTTTTGAGCCTGTTCCCAGTGACAATACCAGGAATTCAGTATCACTTGCCTCGCCCCGCTCTGCGTTGATTTGGTCGATGGCAATTAAGACCTAAAATCAAATATACAAATCAAATTAGGAAATAACTAATAAAGTAACTTTATATTATTATTATTATTATTATTATTATTATTATTATTATTATTATTATTATTATTATTATTATATGTTATGGAAATAAAAAGGCCTATCTATATGTAAGGATGGGGAAGGTAGGTAGGTAGGTACCGGATTGTTTGCAGCCACACCGCCATCAATAAGATGAAACTCTGTTTCCTCGCTTTTCACCATTGTTTTGAAATGGTGAGCTGGAAGGAAAGTTGGGGCAGCTGAAGTTGCGATACAGATGTCTCTGAGCTCTGCATGGCTTGGGTTTCTTTTCGCCTGAATTAACCACAGTTAGAACATATATAGCTTGCTTAATTCGTGCGTACTACAAGAATTTAGAGATCATTTAAGTCGAAAACTGAAACCTCAAAGGTGGAGAAGATGGTGGGTTGGAGTTTCTTGATGTCGAAGGTAGGAATTACAACATTCGTGAGCGTTTCTGTCAGCTTTGTGTTCCCTAGGCGATCCGTTATGAGGTCATGGAGATACTTGCCATCGTATTTAGGCCCAAACAAAGCCTTGATTAGGGTAATTAATCCACACCCTCTGCACCAAACATGCACGCATGTATGTATAGTAAGGGCTAAATTAACATATAAAATTGAGTAGAGCATGTAATATGATGGATGGATGGATGACCTTTTCTGGCAGAAGATTTTGGGGCAGTGTTCCCGATAGAATTGCTCAATATCTTTGGCGGCAAATAGAGGGCGGTTGGTTACTTTGTCCGGCGCAGTCAGCATGGCAGTGATAAGACCGCCTGTGCTCGTCCCTGCTATCACATCGAAGTAGTCCGCAATTCTGGCTCCCTCGTTGTTGTCTATTCTCTGCGCCATTTCCAAACAAGCAATTGGCCTAGCTAATTATTAATATTTACAATTGGCCTAGCAGTAATAGAGAGAGAAAAATTTACAACCGAAGACAGAAATATAATAAGAGGAAAGAAGATGAACAATACTTAATAGTAATTATTATTATTATCATTATCATTATCTTTATTATTAGTATGACCTGAAGCTCAGATTCCAAGACGCCCAGTATGATTGCTGGAATAATTCCTCTTATTCCCCCTCCATCGATGCTGAGTATTGTGCTTAGCTTTCTGCTAGAAGGAAGCTTCTCTGGAGATCCTTTTTCAGCCATTACTCTCTCTGAGAGAGAGATAGAGAGATGGATCTCATGAGCAGCCAGCTCTGAAGGCTCCAAAGAAGATTAAGGTGGGGGTATATATAGAGCATTGATCTTCCACGCACTTTACAAAGCTACCACATATATACACTTGACGCATTTAAAGGTATCGATCGATATTTAATTTAAAAAATATTTTTTATTATAACGTAAGTAATTATATTATTATTCAATTAAAAATGATAATATCAAATATAAATAAAAATGTATAACAGAAAAATGTAATATATGAAGAAAAAGAGGGACCGACCCCTTCTGAGTGGACAAGCACCTTCTGCCTTTCCAGCCCCTTTTCACGTCAGACACCACGAGTCATGCGGGCTATCTACAAATATCAGTTTATTGGCTGAATATTACTAATCGATATAATATCTTATCATCTACTTATAAAGCGTTATTCAGATTGTTTGTTCGATTATATTTTCAGAATTTAAGCACTGAATGTTATATTGAGAGTGCCAACGTGAATCGTGAACATCCCATCAGTGGGCCCTCGTGTTCGTCAAAGCAGGACTCAATTTTTAACTAATCTCAATTATATATAAGGAAATTCTATATCCAGTAATTTTCTATACTTTCTAAATTCTATATCCAGTAATTTTCTATACTTTCTCTAAGTAACAACAGTCAATTATTCTCTGTAACTATTATTTTTTTAAAATATCCTCTCAACATATTATTATCGCACAAAGCCATCCTACAAGTACTTTTTCTCTCAAACTCTAACAATCCAATCGAATTGCCTACTTGTCTATCCTATTGCCATCTCCAGACTCGCCAATCGCCCCTCTCAATGAACAAGTCCTATTCTCTTTTCCTTTTGCTATTAGTCATCAACTGCAAATGATCTCGCCCTTGTCCCCCCTTTACACGTCAGTGATTACAACTCTTTTATTCCGTCTCGTCACTCGAATCGTCGTCACTACTACTGAGCTACTCATATTGCCCCTCCACTAGTGCTCTGCGAGGACGACGAATAGGTGTTTCAGAGCTACAGACAAAGACACAAGCTTTAGAGAGGTCGGCGTTCATCATTTTCGATTACATTACGTTAAAGAGATAGGACACCCAAACCCTTGGGTTTAGATTTCTTCATAGCAACCGAATCCTAGGATTTGGAGATTGAACACACGCTGATCGGTGATAAACTCATGCTGAAGAACTCCATCTCCCCATGCCTTTGTTAGATACCCAAACAAGAAAACTCCCATATGTTCCTTCAAATTTTAATGGGTTTTCCTTAGCTTATAAGTTCTAGTCGTTACTTGTTTGCAATATGGTCTTCTTCTTTTTTTTTTTTTTTGGCAATTATGAGCAATTTTATGTTCTGGTTCTTCTTTCTTCACTGAAAGTAGTGGAATGAGCATGCCAATTCTAATAGTTTTGTGCATGCTCGTGTAGATCAGTAGATGTGCATAACTGTTGCTTGGATTGTGTATTCTTTAATAGGGGTGTCATTTACATTATATTCCTATTGGGTAGATATAACTATTCACTGCCCAGCCTTCAATCCCAAACCACATATTTACATTTTGGGCTCAAACCCTTTCCCACAATAGAATTGTGTTTGGTAATGAGAAGAGAGTGGCCTCTAGATGGAAGCCTTTCCAAGTATCAAGAAAGAGAAAAAAAAAAAAAATTGACCTAGGGCGTGTTGAGATGCTACAAAATGAATTGATCGGTGATGGTCCACATTGATCGGTTATAAAACCATAACTTTATATCATTGTCTAATTAAACTTGGGCATTTTAGGAGTTCTTCTTTATCTGAAATTAAACAATTTTCAAAATGAATTCATTAAATAGATGCTCTTAAGATTTCCTGATTCTATAATTAAAATAGGAAGACATTTACTCATGAAACCACAATTCTAGTGGATATACCATTCCAATTCAAAAGTGAAAAGTCCCGCTAGTCAAATTGTTTTGAAAGATCGATGGCCCAAAACTGACCATCTATCTCAACATAACTTTTGGTAGGCCATGCCACATTCAGTTTTAGAAATCTTGTTAGAGATCATATGGCTAGAATATGGTCCGTTTGGGCTGACACTTTCTAGCCTTTCTTCTAGCTAGAGGAAAAACACTACTGATAGACAGTTAAACTAAAGGTATGACAAAAATGGTTTATGAAGAAATAATTGTGCATGTATATGCTCATTTGTTTATTTGTGTAGGTATGACGCATACTCAAGGAGGTAGAGTATGGGGAGGTGGCCCACTTTCATCTCGCCAGCGTCTGATAGCTTCCATAAAGAGAAGAAGGGTCGAGGCTCACGGTGGTTAGCCCCTGACCGATGCATCCATTCCAAACCCAGTGACACATGTTTTTGAGCATCCATTTGCACCTGCCTTTGGCTCATGATTGACACAAGAAAGTGAGCAACCCTTTACTAGTGTTCCCAAGCAATCATTGGAAGACAATTTTTCTAGACCATTTCTTGGAGGCTCTGAAGATCCATCCATTTTGAAGAACTTTTAGAAACCATGTTATTATTGGCATATGGGTTGCAGAGGTAGGTTCCATTAAGAAATGGATTATGAAAAATATTTTTAAAAAATATTAGTTATAAAATTTTATTAACTATTTGTTTTTTTTTTTTTTTGTAACAGCATAGAGGTTTATTAAAGTGTAGAAGCCATGGATAAAAAATTCCTAAGTGTCCATTAGATAATTAGCAGTGTATTTGTGACGTGATTGTAGGGTCTCGTTTGGCACCTTTGATGGAATGCACTTTTCGTTTTGCTAATACTATAATTGTGTCAGCTTTTTTCAGAGAGATGACAGCCAGAGACTAAGACCTTTTATTTACCGTTTGGTGAAATGACGATAACGTTAGATGATGTTGCTACTATACTTAAGATACCAGTCACTAGCACTCTTGTATCTATCCCTCATTTCCTGTATCTATCTCTCATTTGTCATACGTGATCCGAAGCTCTAATACCAATTGATGTGGACCCACGATGGAAGGAAGCCAAAGGAACCCCCAAAAGATTCAAACGAACCCTAGAAAAGCCAAAATCGAATATAAGGCAAAGAATTCTCGACCCATTGAGTCACGAACCAAGAACTTAGATTATATTAAAATCTAGACCCATTGATATGCAGAAACAAGAACCAAGAATTGTGTTTTTGAACGCCACAAAGACTGCCCAGATCCTTGATAAGTTCAAGTATTGAACGCCATAAAGAAATCAATCATTTGATAAGTTCAAAATTTTGGTCATTGAAGAATAAGATAGAACAAGAGAAATCTCTCAAATAAAATTCATAATCTTCTTTTATTTTCTTCTACAATGGAAAAATCTTTAAATAGGAAAAAATAATTAAATCCTGATTCTACTTGAAAATCCTAAACCTAGTCATAAACTAAATCGTAAATCTAATGGGTTTTAGTTAGCCCAATCCAAAAAGAAGTAGAAATAATAAAAGTAACCCAATCCAACTACAAGTTGGAATAATAAAACTAACCTAATTCAAATTCAACTATAAGTTGGAATAATAAAACTAACTCAATCCTAAATTATATAGGAAATAAGTAAATAACTTTCTGAACAAGAATCCTAGTAAAAAAGGAATTAGTATTCATCCAATTCCGACACGGCTAACTGGATTGACTGATCTGATTGCGTCATTGTTAGTCAGCTCTCCATGATTGTCAACAATTTGACAGCTAATGAAGCATGTGACTTGTTGTGTCATTCACTAGGAGTGTCAGTAGTTGTGGCATTCGGACAGATAGAGAAGACACCAAGACCATATGTAAAGTTGGATTGGCTTAAGAAAATATTCATGAATGTACTAGCTTTAGCTTCTGATCCACCATGCTAGTAAGTTGTACTTGTTGTATTTATTAGGTTGTACATTGTTCATTGACAAGAGTGGTACATTAGTTTCAATAGGCTATCTGACATTGTTGGAAGACTTGAATGTGACCGATACATATGCATAAGGAGCTGCCTGCCTGACATATCTTTATAAACAGTTTAGTTTTGCGAGCAAAAGAGAGGTAAAAGGGATGAGCGGATATCTAACATTACTTGAGATAATTATTTAAAATTCAGATTCCTATATATATATTGGACATCTTTAAACACGTGTTAACAATTGTTCACATCTAATGTATACAGACATGGATATATGAGCATTTTCCATTCACTAGACTTAGACATAACTTGTCATATCCTAATGAGTTGCCACGTGCTCATCGTTGGATACAAAGTTGAGATTATGATAGTTTGTAGTCTATTCGAGAGCAACTTGATGATTTAACTATAGATTAGGTAATTAGTACGTAGAGCTTGTTTTGCAACTTAATTAATATATTCTGACATTGAAATTCGAAAACACGTGTAGGTCATTTGGACACCACATGAGAGGTCTCATGCACATCACCCACTACCGAATATTGCATTTTTCTTAGCTTGTATGAAGTATGGAAATGTTATAGAACCATATCATCCTAAGAGGATTCTATGACAATTTAGACATGTGCAGACTACTCCTCCACCCCCATTATCCCCTGTTAAAGCTAAGCGGGGTGCAACCACGTCATCATATATGATTATTTATAAATTTGTGGATGATAGTTCGATTAAGTGGGATATCCACTTATTGCCGACACACTGACGTAGTGGATGTGTCCAAGTCTCGTGGGAGTAGACGATAGATTATATGGCTTGGTATCAGTTTATTACTCATTGATTCACTCAAAACCCTACACATAGGTTAGGGTTTGATAGAGGTGTTCAAGATAGAGTCACTATGGTTGATGTCATAAGATTAAATGTTCATATTTAATTTTTTGTTTATATTTTATCTAAGTACTAATATTTGACGTTGTTGTGTTTTGTAACGCATCAGGAGGGCATTGTCTACTCTCTATCAAGTCATATCAGGTGGATCCAATCAGGACTTGGATATGTGGAGACGAATGTGTCTTGAGGTATATGGTATCCTATCCGATTCTAGTGTGTAACGACTCACCTTTCCAAGGCTTGTTACTATTCTGAGATTTTTTTTTTTAAATATATATTTTTTTTGCAATGCCATCTATAAATTCCCAAAATACCGTATTTAAAAATTCCTAACATATATATTTAACATTCCAAATGATAAGCTAAGGAATGGTAAATTAAACACTTGCAAAAATAAATTTAAACCTAAAGGAACATTGTAATCGCAAAGGAAATTAATCTGTACACAATCGTTCTCAATAACCACAAAAATTACAATATTCGGCAAACAAATTTAACATAAAAATAGCTTAAACATGCCACCTATCAAAATTCTCACAACTTGTCCTAACACGGGTGTAGGACTTATTACATGACTACCAATACAATCACACCTCAGCAATCTCTTTTTCTTTTTCACTACTCATCTCGCCAGAAACGTTGAATATCCTAGGGACAAAGTCTAAATTAAAAGATGAAACTTTTAAAGGAGGGTTTAAAACAATTTTCATAAATGTATGATGCATGGGCATAAAATCAACCGACACCCTAGAGTAGCTTATGCTAGCATTCTAGGCTGCCACAAAACCCTAGGCAGTTATCCCGACAAGCACACACGACATGGGATACCCCTATAATCATTCCAACAATCATACTTGGTGAAATGCAGGTCAAACTACTAGCGCAACATCTTACCCCCATCATGTTTAACATAGATGACACAAATAACGATATGCTAATAAGTATCATACTAATGTAATATCACGTTTATTGAGGTAATATAAAATGAATATGTATATGTCTAACAAGATGCACAGATGTCACATAAACTTGGCAAAACTCTCGCAATTTCATGCTCATTTAAGCAAATTATACCATGTATAAATTTTTGGGCAAACCACCCATCTTGATTTAATTGTTCAAGCTTTCTCAAAATTCATGCCCTACCTCCAAACATGTGCCTGGGTATTTTCCAAAACAAAATTTTAGGGAAAATTAATTAAAATTAATTTCCTAATTTTTCATATTTTTTTTCATTATTTTTTCCCTGTTTTCTATTTTTTTCTATTTTTCCTTACCTCACGAGCCTTCCATTCACCCTCACCCACACACCATGTGTGTTCTTCCCACGCTCCTTCTCTACTCGTCTTCTTCGATTGCCGTCTCGTCGGCCAACCACTATTTTGCCTAGATTTCTTAGTTTTTCTTCTCCTTTATTGCTCTATTCCTTCCTCCAAACATGATAGACCGACCCTTGGCTCAAATATCCGACCAAAACACCCTCAAATCAGGTGATTATAGTGCATATTTAGCGAAGCTCAATTTTTTCGGTGAAGCTTCGAAACACCCTCAAAACCACACCAAAATACCTCAAATTCTCTAGAAATCTTCTCCCTCACATAGAGAACAAAAGCCCTTTATCCATTTTCCTCAATTTGTTCCCGAATGCTCAAATTTTCAACTGAAAACTTGATGAAACTCTCGACCAAAATTCAGCTATTTATAGCTTTTTCCAACTGACCTACTGGCCAATCAGGGCTCTACCTTGCACCAGTGACCATACCCTCAGCCATGATAGCCCTAACCCTACCTGAAATGATGATTTGAAGTCGATGGCCGGCAGCCACAGTGTTGTTGTCGGCTATTGTACTGTTCACACTACAGTTTTCTATTTGGTCCCTCCAATTCCTCATTCTCACTTTGGCCCCTTGAATAATTGATTTTCAATAAATTATACTTAGTCCTCATAACTTTAAAAAAACATACTTTTACCCCAATAACTTTGAAAATTTTCACTTTTGCCCCAGTAAAAATTACAGTTAAACCCATAAAATTTCTCTTAAGCCCATAAAAGTTTTTGAGTATTACATAGTGGTTCTCATGCATCGACATTGTCATGTGAAGCTTGCGGGGGCGGATATTACACAAATCAGGCCACAAGCACGCGTAAAGGCCACTAGGGTTACAATAAAGGTTGATTGTCAAAGGGCAATGATGGCGCAGAGAAGGGTAATAGCGGTCGTAGGCTGGATGGAGACTGTGATGGTGATGTAAGGGGATGGCACATGTGTAATACCCGAGAATCAATTAAGGATATAAACGGCATTTAATGAAGGGCATGAAAGGGAATTTGTAGAAAAATGAGACTATAAGGTACACTAACGCAGCTTTGGAGGACCGAATTAGTCGGAGGGAGTACCCCAGACCCTAGATAGCCAAGAAAATGGTATAGTATCAACGAGTGATTTAAATTATAATTTTTAGTGGTGAAAGAAATTGGATTGGGAATAGTTTTTGGTACAACTATCGACTGGGCTGAGAAAACCGAATCAATGTAGGAGACGTCCAGAAAGTCAACGAAGCATGTCAAGAACTAATAATTTATGTATAGAACAACCTTTAAGTGATTTCGGATTAAATCGAATGGATTTAAGGTCAAATCGATCAATCGGGCCTAAATGTAATTTTTTAAATTTGCCCGAGGAAGGTCAAAACAGTAATTTTTCAGAAGTTTCAAGGACCGAATGAAGAGTACAAGTCTTTTGGGCTTTAGTGATGGTGTTAGAAAGATCAGGGGCTCAAGAAAAGGGACAGAAATGTCATTCCAAGAAATCAAGGGGTCAAAATGCAATTTATGAAAATTTCATAGTGTGAACGCAAGGGAGATTTTGGCCGCCGCCTTCCACCACACGTGGCCACCATTTCAGGTGATGGGACGGCCGAGGCTTGCTTGGGGAAGGCCGTATACGGCCAGGAGAGCGCTTGGGGACCAAGCTTGGCCACTGATTAGCCGGATTTTGGCCGAAAATTGGCTATAAAATGGAAGGGTTTCGGCCGAGAATAAGGGCACAAATCGACCTCGTTTTGGGACAATTTTTGGAGCTTTGATAGAGGGCTTTTGGTCGCTAGGAATTAAGGATCATTTTGGGTTTGTTTTGAGGCATTTTGGTGCTTGTTTAGTGGCTGTTCGAGTTCAGCTGAGGGTTAGAGGCGGACTGCCTAGCTGGACCTGTAAATCGATTTTTGGAAGGCTTTTTGGTGTTGTTTCGGCCTCATTTTGGTACCATTGTGATCGACTTTTCAAGGGCTTTCAAAAGGTATCGGTTTTGTGGCTATCAGAGCAACCGTCGGTGACCGAATTTTATAATTAATTATTTTAGGAATTATGGTGTTGAAATATTTGGAAAAATAGCTGAGGAAATAATTATTTTGAAATTATCGAGGTGAAAAATGGGAGAAAATAGAGGAAATTGTGAAATAATTGAGGAAAATGGATTTTAATGTTTCCTTAATTAATTATGGTGCTTAGGAAGTGTTGTGGTTCGAGGTTGACTGTAAATTCAAGAGTCTGCGATTTAGCACGCATAACGAGGTTATGCACGAGGATCGAGGTGATCCGAATTCGTCGAGATGAGTGTTCTGTTTGGAAAACTACTTGGTTTACTGTGAGTTGTTCGCTCCAAAAACTTGTTTAAATGTGTTTGTTCTATTTGAACATATGGAGATTTCATGTAAAACGGTTTTGTGCGTTAAAACGGTAATAGGTGACGGTTGGTTTTTATGAGGGAGGTTCGTCCCTAAACGTTTTGAACTTATGCATTACATTCTATAAAATGTTGTTTATACGATGCATTGAATTGTGAAATGTGGCATTGTCTTGCATTTTATGTGTACGTATGGAATGTCAGTCTTGGATGTTGTCTGGATAGTGTAGTCGTAATTCTCCAAGGACGTGACGGAATAATAGGGGTATCTGATGCTGGTGGGCATGACAGGATAGTCGCCTTGATTTTCGTGCTAGGTCGCTTGACCAGGGAAGTTGCACTAGGATGACTAGGTGGTCCATACTGTGTTGTTCATGTGGGATGTCAGCCTAGGATATTGTCTTGATAGTGTAGCCGTAATTCTCCAAGGGCGTGACAGAATAATAGAGGTATCTGATGCTAGGTATGGATGTCAGGATAGCCGCCTTGATTTTCGTGCCAGGCCGTTTGGCCAGGAAAGTTGCACTAGGACGACTAGGTGGTCCATTTGAAATTTTGGAGTTGGGATTGTATGGTGGTTCCTGGATGCTTAAGGTGGGAACGTATTCTGGTGAGATGCGTTGGCAGCCCCATTTAAGCTAGAATCACGTCGCGTCGTCTTGTTGTCGAGTCGGTGTGGTGGCATAGCTTTTAGAGAGATTGCTCTTTTCTTGTGGTAAGGTTAAGCGCGTGGGAATTCTCTTGAGCTAGGGCTTACCGGGTGTATTGGTTTATTTCATGTCTTGCATTATTCGTGAAAAATGTGTTTTGAACTCTCACTTAGATGATTCATCATCTAATTTGGACTTTGTCTCTGGAATATTCAAACGTTCCAGGTGAAGGCAGCGGTGCAAAAGGGAAAGGGATCGTCGAGGAGTAACGGCGATTAGTGGATAGTTTACATTATGTCTTTTCAGTTATGTTGTTTACTTTTGAAAACGCCATGTAAACGTTGGTGCAACTTTATATATAAATAAAGTGGTTTCGGTTATGACCTGTTAAGGTTTCGATCTAGCTTTCGCATTTGTGTTGGTGAACCTGTCTTAGTCTATTAATGGTTCATAGTTGATATACTGAGAAAGTGTAACGGGATCTTCGGGGAATGGTTTTTGTGATGGGTTTTTATTTGAAAAAAAAATTTATTCCCGGAATCTTACATTACGGTAACGCTCTCCCGGGAATTGGGGTGTTACAATTGGTATCAGAGTGAAGGTTTGAAATTTAAGAGACTCTGATTAGGGTTTGAAATTTAGGAGATTTTGATTAGAGCGATGGTTATTTGAGGATTATAGATTTCGTTGGAAAACTAGAAACTATCGATTGGAGGTCAATAGTGAAATCTTTACGTGGAATAATGAGATAACTGATAGTTATCGAAAGTGATCGAGTTAGAAATAATTCGATTTGGATCGAGGATCCTAGTGATATTGAACTTAGGATGATTCGATAAGTGCTATAGAGAATCGAGTTTAAGGAATCGAAAGATCAATTTTGATGATAGGGATCTCAAAATAGATGTTGGGAGAATCGAGGTAAGGTTACCTCAAGGAAATGATTCGTGGAAACAAGCCAAGTGTGTTTAGTTCAAGGGTTAACTTAGAGAATGAAATAGCCGGGATAAAAGATTGAATCCCGTAAAGGCTATTGGAGACTAGAAATTTTGGCTACTCATGATTTGAAATTTAGACAGGGTACTTCTGATGATTGTAGGACTCGAAAGATCTTTTAGCATGATAGAGATTATTTTTAAGTGAGATTTGGATTGATTAAGAAAGTGTTTTTCTTTTCAGATGGTGAAAACTCAGAGAGTCATGGATCTTAGCGAGCAAGATAAAAGTGACGGTAGTAGCAGTCATCGCAGCCATTCTGCGAATCATGTCACGAATGACGGACGACAAGAGGAACGATCCAATCCTAGCGAGAATAGACTTAACCGAGTAGAAAGAATATTGGAAGGCATACTGACACATGTAACGAGGAACGAGCCGCTGAGGCATACAACTCATGTGTTGGATCAGTATCTCTGACAGAGACCCCCGGTGTTCAGGGGAAAAGCAAAAGATAACCCCTGCATAGCGGAGTTTTGGATGGTGCAAACCGAGAAGCTGCTCTAACATTTGCAGTGTAGTGACGAAGATAAAGTTAACTGTGCTACATTCAAGCTTGAGGAAGATGTTGCACGATGGTGGCAATCAGCCCAGCGAGCTTTGTAAAGGACACCAAGGCAAGTGGAGCAAGATGCAAGGCCAAGGCAAGCTCAACCTGTGACGTGGGCTGGATTCAAGGAAGCGTTTGATGCAAAATATTTTCCTCGGAGCTGGAGAGAAGAAAAGACTTGGTAGTTCATGAAATTAAAGCAGACTGATGAGATGTCAGTAACCCAATACGATGTAAAGTTTACTCAACTGATCCAGTATGTACCTATGTACGAAGCCGATGAGTGGTAGAAAGACCAAAAATTTGTGGGTGGATTAAAAGTGGGACTGCAGCAAGCTCTTAGCTCATGGACTTTGGACACCTACAACGAGGCGTTGTATAGAGCCTTATCCACTAAGACTAATCCACTGCGAGTTGGTTTGATTAGATCGGACGAGAAAAAGAAAGATCTGAACGATAGGAAACATAAATCTGATGGAAGGAACTCCAAAAACAATGGGTCGTGTCCCAGATGCAATAAGGTACACCCAGGGAAACAATGTTTCCAAGAACATGTTCGATGTTTTTCATGTAGTGAAGAAGGACACAAGCAAAATGACTGTCCTAAGAATAAAGAGGCACCACCAACTGGGAATCGAATGAGGATCACATATTTTTTGTGTCAACAACCCGGTCATTACTCGAGCGAATGTCCAAAGAGGCAGAAGGTGGAACAAGTGGGAAAAGCTAGTGAGACTCAAAAACCTCGCCCTGGACGAGTTTTCTGGCTATCAAAGGAGGACGAAGATATCTACTCGACAAAAGAGAATGGTATGCCGAGTCAATCCAATGTTATCAATTTCTGTGCCATCATGGAATATGAGTTAAAGTTCCATGTTATCAATTTCTGTGTCATCATGGCATATGCATTAGCAATAGAGTCAGTTGGGAGTCAATGAAAAGTATTTTGGGGACACGATTAGAAATAATATTAAGTATTATGAATTATTTTGGATATGTGTAACCGCTTGTTTTGAGCTACAACGGGATATTCTGGAAAATAAGAGACATGTTTGGTAAGCTCGAATCGTATAGAGATGTAAGTTATGAATAATTGTTAAGGAATAGGAATGGCACCTAGGACATTTCAATTGGGAGTCATTAGCGATAGTAGTGATACAATTATCACGGACCAAATTTTGAGGACAAAATTTATTAAGGGAGGAGAATGTAATACCCGGGAATCAATTGAGGATATAAACGTTATTTAATGAAGGGCATAAAAGGGAATTTGCAGAAAAATGAGACTATAGGGTATACTAACGTAGCTTTGGATGACCGAATTAGTCGGAGGGAGTACCCCAGACCCTAGATAGCCAAGAAAAATGGTATAGTATCAACGAGTGATTTAAATTATGATTTTTAGTGGTGAAAGAAATTGGATCGAGAATAGTTTTCGGTACAACTATTAACCAGGTTGAGAAAACCGAATCGACATAGAAGACGTCCGGAAAGTCAACGAAGCGCGTCAAGAACTAATAATTTATGTATAGAACAACCCTTAAGTGATTTCGGATTAAATCGAATGGATTTATGGTCAAATCAATCAATCGGGTCTAAGTATAATTTTCTAAATTTGCCCGAGGGAGGTCAAAATAGTAATTTTTTGAAAGTTTCAAGGACTGATTGAAGAGTACAAGTCTTTTTGGCTTTAGTGATGGTGTTAGAAAGATCAGGGGCTCAAGAAAAAGGGCAGAAATTCCATTCTAAGAAATTAAGGGGTCAAAATGCAATTTATGAAAATTGCATAGTGTGAACGAAAGGAAGATTTCGGCTGCCGCCTTCCACCGCACATGGCCACCATTCCAGGTGATGGGACGGCCGAGGCTTGCTTGGGGAAGGTCGTATACGGCTAGGAGAACGCTTGGGGACCAAGCTTGGCCACTGATTGGCCGGATTTTAGCCGAAAATTGGCCATAAAAGGGAAAGGTTTCGGCCAAGAATAAGGGCACAAATTGACCTCGTTTTGGGATGATTTTTGGAGCTTTGATAGAGGGCTTTTGGTCGCAAGGAATCAAGGATCATTTTGGGTTTGTTTTGAGGCATTTTGGTGCTTGTTTAGTGGCTATTCGAGTTCGGTCGAGGGTTAGAGGCGGACCGCCTAGCCAGACTTGTAAATTGATTTTTGGAAGGCTTTTTGGTGTTGTTTCGGCCTCATTTTTGGTACCATTGTGATCGACTCTTCAAGGGCTTTCAGAGGGTATCGGTTTTGTAACCATCGGAGCAACCGTCGGTGACCGAATTTTTGGAGAAGACGGTGGCGCATGCAGCCACGCACGAACCTTCACCCTCACACACGCGCTAAGCGCGTGAGGGCGCGTGAGCAAGGGTATTTTGATAATTTCAACTCCAGTATTTTTAGTTAATTATTTTAAGAATTATGGTGTTGAAATATTTGGAAAAATAGCTGAGGAAATAATTATTTTGGAATTATCGAGGTGAAAAATGGGAGAAAATAGAGGAAATTGTGAAATAATTGAGGAAAATGGATTTTAATGTGTCCTTAATTAATTATTGTGCTTAGGAAGTATTGTGGTTCGAGGTTGACTGTAAATTCAAGAGTCTGCGATTTGGCATGCATAACGAGGTTGTGCACGAGGATCGAGGCGATCCGAATTCGTCGAGGTGAGTGTTCTGTTTGGAAAACTACTTGGTTTACTATGAGTTGTTCGCTCCCAAAACTTGTTTAAATGTGTTTGTTCTATTTGAACATATGGAGATTTCATGCAAAATGGTTTTGTGCATTAAAACAGTAACCGGTGATGGTTGGTTTTTATGAAAGAGGTTCGTCCCTAAACGTTTTGAACTTGTGCATTGCATTCTATAAAATATTGTTTATATAATACATTGAATTGTGAAATGTGGCATTGTCTTGCATTTTATGTGTACGTATGGAATGTCAGCCTTGGATGTTATCTGGATAGTGTAGCCGTAATTCTCCAAGGGTGTGATGGAATAATAGGGGTATCTAATGCTAGGTGTGCATGTCAGGATAGCCGCCTTGATTTTCGTGCCAGGATGTTTGGCCTGGGAAGTTGCACTAGGACGACCAGGTGGTCTATGTGAAATTTTGGAGTTGGGATTATATGGTGGTTCCTGGATGCTTAAGGTGGGAACGTATTCTGGTGAGATGCGTTGGCAGCCTCATTTAAGCTAGAATCGCGTCGCGTCGTCGAGTCGGTGTGGTGGCATAACTTTTAGAGAAATTGCTCTTTTCCCTTGGTAGGGTTAAGCGTATGGGAATTCTCTTGAGCTAGGGCTTACCGGGTGTATTGGTTTATTTCATGTCTTGCATTATTCGTGAAAAATGTGTTTTGAACTCTCACTTAGATGATTCATCATCTAATTTGGACTTTGTCTCTGGAATATTCAAACGTTCCAGGTGAAGGCAGCGGTGCAAAAGGGAAAGGGATCGTCGAGGAGTGACGGCGATTAGTGGATAGTTTACATTATGTCTTTTCAGTTATGTTATTTACTTTTGAAAACGTCATGTAAACGTTGGTACAACTTTATATATAAATAAAGTGGTTTCAGTTATGACATGTTAAGGTTTCGATCTACCTTCCGCATTTGTGTTGGTGAACCTGTCTTGGTCTATTAATGGTTTATAGTTGATATACTGAGAAGGTGTAACGGGATCTTCGGGGAATGGTTTTTGTGATGGGTTTTTATTTGAAAAAAAATTTACCCCCAGAATCTTACGTTACGGTAACGCCCTCCCGGGAATTGGGGTGTTACAACATGGGTAGTGCAAGGTGATGGCAAGTGGGCTGAAAAGACAAAAAAAACCAAAGAATAGGAGAAAAAGTGAAAGAAGAATGAAAACTAGAGAGAAAAAGTAGGTTTGAGAGCAAAGGTGAAAAAGAAACCCCCTACCCCTTTTATAGGGGGACCATGCACAGAATACATCCGACTCAACCAAATATTTTGCTTAAATTCTTCATGAAGACCCCATAGCAAGAGTAAAATGTATTAAATAATCAACAAAGAAGAACTACTATTCTCCTTAGGAAACCCATGGAAAAAGAATGGGAGCAATTAATATGCGATAGTATAGAAAGACAAAGTAAAATAAAGAATTAATAAATGGGTCAACCCAAATAAAATGGATAGACCTAAAACAAAGAGGTCAGTTATAAGGGGGGTACTCCTCACAGCCGCCTAAAGGCAACCATAGAAAGCACATCCCATAGCAAGAATGGTCATCTGGAGGCCTATGACCTCAAGAGGCACCCAAGAGCCCCCGCAACCCCAAATGGCACGTGAGAAACTGGCAAGGCCCCAACGAGCCTACGAAAAGACTCACAACCCGAGAGGCCTCAAGAAACCTATAGGAGATCACCGTGATTCCTCGCTTTCCTAGGGCGACACTTCCACTAAAATACTTCCCCAAAAAGGGGGAGGGAGGTCCACACAATGTGTAAACTATATAACTCAAACATTTGAAAATCATTCCAATAAAGGGATAAACAATCATCTATAAATAATTATAATATCAAAATGACAAGATAAACATCATCTATAAAAATTCTAATTCTAGCCGAGTTAGAACAAGTTAAGATAGACATCATCTACAAGAGTCTTAATCTTGGACTATTTAGATTACCCCATAGTCTTCTATAAACAAGTAGACACTCATTCTAAAAAAAGTTCATCTCTGATACTGGTGTTGTAACATCCGAGATTTTTAGACTCAAATATGATATAATACTTGAGATTTCTAGATTCAACTACTTGAAGAAATAGGATATTTCAAAGGATTATGGAAGTCTTGAGATAAAAATTTAGTTTTTGAGCTAGGGGCAAAATCATAAATATGGTAGTTCGGGTAAAAGTGTAATTTACCTAAAATCTTGGGGTATTAGTGAAATTTATCCTTTCTTCGGGGGCTAAAATGCAATTAAAAAATGGCTCAGGGACCATGTTGCAAGGGCCTAAGTGCAAATTATTCAAAAAGTCTGGGCCAAGGTGCAGTTCTTGAAACCTTAAAATATCTCATCAAAATATCTCAAACTAAGTAGTTAAAGTAACCAAATATAGCTAACTAGTTAAAGGTGTAATGATGAGAAATGTAGAAAATCAATTAATCATGTAGGAGTAATAATAGAAAATGTAGAAAAATGAATTAAACCATGTGAGATGTAATGATGGAAGTATTGAAAATGTAATTAAGCATGTGAGGTTCAAAATATCAAGGACACATGGCAAGTTTCCATTGGTCATTAGAAAGATAAGATAAGATCACATGATGGCTCATAATGAACCCCCTGAGGTGGCATCGCGTGATTGGTTAGGGAAAAGCTTACTTAGCCTTTAAGTTTGCTAAAGTCTTCAAGCCTTATCCTTAAAGACATGTGAAAAGCATTTATTGGCCACACATGGAAGGTAATAATGAGGCCTCATGATAATAGGACATGTGGTAAAACATGATTGGCCGAAAATGTCTATAAATAGGCCTTAAGGTAGTTCACAAGTTTTATAAGAATTTGGGCAAGGTTGAGAGAATTAGAAGAGAGGATTTTGTGATAGAAAGTGAGGGGAAAATACTGCAAAAAGAAGGAGCAAATTTGTTATAGAAACAGGAGCAAAACAGCCTCACCGGAGAATTTGGGTCATTTCCAACCAAGTTAAGATAAGTACACTATGAACTATCTATGACGTTTAAGCACGCTCATGAATCATGTTTATGTGGTCTCTCATGTTATGTTTTAAGCAAGTTTCATGTTCTCAGGTAAGTTTCGGGACCGGGGTTTAGTAGTGCTATGCACGGAGGTTCTTACCCCTATAAGTTGGTAGAGCCTATCGTGTCTCCTTATGTTATATGTTCATGTTGCAAGTTCATGTCATGTTTAAATACGTTTGATAGCTCTCTTGTAGTTACTGAGATTTGCGTAATCTCACCCCTTATGTTTTCCTCCCCAGGTTATCATGAATGAGGAGATCGAGACAAGGACGTGGATCGTGGTGGCTCGTTTAAAAATGATTTTTAAGAATTTAAGTTTAGTTTCCTTTTGAAACAATGTTTTCAGGGTTAAACTCTAATCTTTTTCTATATGTATGCCACAAAGCATATCTTGAAATTTTATTTAATTTAAAGGAAGTATGATTTTTGTTTTAAGCTCTGGATATTTTTATATGGATGTTATTGCTACAAAGCATATTCACGAAGTCTTTCTTTCTTCTATTGAAACCATGTTTTCTGTGTCAAACTTTATACATACACTAAACCTGCTTTGAATTTTATTATGTTTTGAAACATTACTTAAGTTTATAAAAGTCTCGTTTCTCAAGTTTTTCTACGCTAAACCTTGAAGTTCATAGAAATATTATTATCATTAAGCATGTAAGTGAATACGGGTGTCACAAGTGTAAATACTGTTCTAAAACTTTCAGCATCTACAGTGTCTGATTTAAACATCGGAGTGTTTGCGTAGGGACTCTCCTGCATCCTTTGATTGTTTCCTTCCTTGTAGACTTAGATTGTCAAGTGATGACATTTTCAATCAAATAAATTTTTTATTGTATCTTGACAACAACACATGTACTCTCACTTTTTGCATGTGTACTAGTGCAATTTAAACCCATTGGAAATAGCCTTGTTTCTTTCTTTGACATATTTATTATTTTTTTTCCTACTCACTAAAATATGACTAACATAAGCATTAAAGACCATTTTTGAAGTAGACTCTAGGTAACCCTCTTTGTGGGTTTCATTCATTAACACATGATGAAAGAAGTTGCCTGGACTCATTGAGTTTAGCCGATGTGCAATTGAAAGATAATGTATTGGAGGTCTTTTTCTTTTCTTTCTTTTTTTTTTTTTTTGTTCTTTTAAGTAGATTGGTGATTTCATTAATCAAGAAAGGGGTAAATTGACTATAGACCTTTGAAATTTTAAGATTTTGACTCGGACACCTCTTATACTTTATTTTTTTTCAAATCGATCCATGTACCTTTTCAAAATAGCTACATCATTAGCTTTATTACAAACAGGGTTGAGTACATTGATTGTATTCCCGCTCAAGTGTGGGTATGTTGCCTAGACACTCTTGAACTTTATTTTTTTCCAAATTGATAAAGATGGTGAATTTGTTCACTAGAACCCAACCCATTAGATAAAGATGGTGATTAGTTCATTTTATTTTTTATGTTGTATTAAATAAGTTAATTGAACTAAAAAAAGATTGAGGATAATTTTAATTTATTTTTTGTTGAATTAACGTCTTTTCTTACGGGGTGTCATGCCCATTTCAGGAAACTTCAATGACCGATTTGATAAGAATAAAGTTCAAGGGTGTCCAACTCAACGGCCTAAAATTTATAGGCATATGGTCAACTTGACACCATTAGTAATGAATGGAGTGGTGTCATGCCTATTTAAAAAAAAAAAGTTAAAAGACTTATTTAATAAAAAATAAAGTTTATAAAGTGAAGGGTCAAAAGTTTAAGATAATGTTTGATTAATGTTTTTTAAAAAAAACCTTCTACTTTTTGGATTTGGTTTTTTTGGCTCGTTTCAGCCGTCTTGGTTGACGAAAAAGAAAGGAGTGAATGATAAATGCTCCTCCTCCCGAATGGAAAGCCAAAGGTGGCTGGGATAAGTACTGATTGACAATTTTGTTGCGAAGTGCATTCATCTAAATTGACAACCAAATTTTCCACTAAAACATAAAGACTCCAAATAAGGTGGACCTTTAGTTAGGCAATTAGTGGCTTTATGTAGTATATACATTGATGTTGGAGGCCACTTGACGACATGTTGGGATATATTGTCTTAAAAAGAATTGGCCAGCAGCACATCATGCCCCGAAACTGTTCTTTTGTTTTATTATATTTCCATCCATCGTATTATTGCCTTGACGCACTTCATTATTGAAGGGCGGCTTTATCCACGTCAAAAAGGATGATCTGGAAGATTCAATAGAAGCCGGATCACTCACGTCTCTCGACTGATATTATTTAATTTTTATCCCTGTGATTATAGTTATTGGCGCATACAGTTTTTATGTTTTATGTCTTTTCTTTTCATGTGTAATAACAACTCGTCAAACACTATGTCAATTAAATTTAGTTAAATTTTAAAATTAAATTAATTAAATAGATGATATCATCTAATCAAGAGATAGATCGTTGAAATGAAATAAAAGTTGAGCCTGTACCCACAAATGAGAATTTTATAGATTCATTTACTAAAGCACTATCCCAATAGTAATATGATTGTCATATTCAATCATTAGGTATGAGATATATGAATGACTAGTTTTAGTATAAGTAGGAGATTGTTAGTATTACGACCTAAAACCATGATAATAGAGAAGTCTATGTAAAATACTATTTTATTTATGCAAACTCAATTCTAATTTGACATTCTTTATCAATGGGTCTTCTTTAAATACATATTTGTATGCTTATTGATATTTTACTCTTGTGCTTAATTTTGATGATGAAAACTTTCAAATGGTTTTTATTTTCTCTCAATCAAAGCATATGGTTTGGAAACAAAAATCAATTTCAAAGTGCTTTGTTAAAATGATCTATGATCTTTTATATTAGTTGGAGATTAGCATAAACAAGTTTTAAGATCTAAAAAGAATCTCCTTGAAATCGTTGGATTATATGAATGAGAAAACTATCTCCTAGTATTTTGATATCTAATATCTCTTGGTAATGAAATGGTTTTGATAAAAGTCTATATGAATGGTTTTGAGAAATGACTATATGAAAATCAATCTCTAAATCTTTATGAGTAAATCTTTATGGATAAGTTTATTTTTTAATCAATTTACATGAATGTGAACAACAATCTTTAAATCTCCTTGAAGCAATGTTATGAAAATTTATATAGGAGAAATGTTGAAGTGTGGTTGAGTGTGTTTAGATTCAAAATAAATATGTTTTTAATAATCTCAACTTGCTTTCAAAAGAATCGAAATGAAGATTTGTTAAGTTTTCAAAGTTGTCTAAAGGATAGTCGACTATGCATTTCATTCTGTTGACTATGCCTAAGAATAGTCGACTATGCTGTTAAGGATAGTCGACTATGCAAAAGAATAGTCGACTATGCTATTTTTGATCTGTCGACTATTTAAGGCATCTGTCGACTATTTTTGGATCTGTCGACTATCATGAAAGGATAGTCGACTATGGCTTTTCATCTGTCGACTATTTTTGTTCATAAAATTCAAAATTCTCTTCACATTTTTACAATAGTCGACTATGCTTTTGTATCTGTCGACTATGTGATTTTTGTGTTAGAAATAGTCGACTATCACTTTCTGTCTGTCGACTATGTTTGATTTTTATTTGAAGAAATAGTCGACTAACCTATTTTCTCTGTCGACTATGTGTTTCGCAGAAAGCTTCCAACGGCTATTTTTTCAAATCCCAACGGCTCCAAACGGCTATATTTCTCTTCAATCTTTTGGGAAACCTATATATACAACTCATGGAGCATCAAGGAATGGCCAATGGATGGGAACGAGTTGATCTAAAGAGTTCAAATCATTTTTACTCGAAACTTACAATCTTTGTGCTTTCACTGTTGTATTTTCTATCCAAGGCTTTGTTATTCTATCATTGTAAATTTATTATTAAGCCTTGTTTTCATTGTGAGAGAACTTGTAACTAAGAGTTTTAACTCTTAGTTTCTCTCTTTCATTTATATCGTTGTTATTTTCCTAGCTTTTTGCTAGAAGTCCTGCTCGTTGAAGCAAGTGACTGGTTTTCCTAGCTTTGTGCTAGAAGTCTTGCTCGTTGAAGCAAGTGGCTGTTTTTCCTAGCTAAGTGCTAGAGGGCTTGCTTGTATAAGCAAGAGGTTGTAATTCCTAGTCTTGGACTAGAGGACCTACTTGGTTTAAGTAGGGGGTTTTTAGTGGATGGTTTGAAAAATCCTTAGTGAGGAGCTAAGGTAGTGGATTAGGCTTGGTAAAGCCGAACCACTATAAATCCTTGTGTTTTCTTGTGCTTGTGTTCTTTGACACATTTATCTTTCCAAGCATTTTATTATTCCTCACTCGGTTCAAATATTTATTTGTGTAAACTTACATATTTCATTTTGTATGATTAATGTTTTAAATCACTAAAACCTCAATTGGGTCAAAAAGGATTTCAAGGTTCTATCAAGTTTTTTTATTTATACCAATTCACCCCCCCTCTTGGTGTGTGCCATAGCATCTCCCGTTCTAACAATTGGTATCAGAGCCTAACTCCCTGTTTCAAGGTTTAACAACCTAAGGAGAGATCCATGGCTCTTAAGGAAGGTTATCCTACTAATATGGCACCTTATTTTGATGGCTCATTTTATGATTTTTGGAGAAAAAGAATCTGTATTTACTTGCAATCAATTGATTTTAATCTGTGGTATATTGTAGATAAAGGATTCGTTTCAAAACCAAAATGCATTTGGAGTGAAGATGATAGAAATCATTTTGTTTTAAATATCAAAGCCATGAAAATTTTGCATCAAGCTTTGCATGAAAATATTTATGCAAAAATTTTGAAGTGTACCAATGCCAAAGATATTTTGAACACTCTTGATTCATTATATCTCTCTGACAAGTTTTGTGAGCATGTTGATGAAAATCTACAGGTTAAAAATCCATTGAATCATCAACAAATAGAGGAGAAAGAAAGTTCCCATACCTCTAGTGAAGAAAGCTCAAATACGTGCCTCATGGTAAATGAAGAAGAGGAGGTAACCTCTACTTCTACTGTCGATTTTAATGATTCTAATGATATTGAAAATGATCATGAGTCTAGTTATTCGTATGCTAAAAATGATGAGCATGATACATTTACAAATGATGAGTTGTTGAATGCTTTAACTGATTTATATGAAAATTTTGAAAAGCTATGTTTGAAAAATAAAACTGTTCAAATGAAATTAGATTTATTGTCAAAAGAATTGGAAGCATTAAAATCTAAGAATGAATATTTGATTACTTCCAATAAAGAATTTTTAAAAGAAAAAGTTTTGGAAGAATTTGAATTGAAATACTTAAACAGTGCATCAAATGAGATATCCATTTTAAATGAAGAGGAGATTAGTAATTCATATGATCATGACAAAGGTGTTGAAATCCTTCATAGTTCAAGGGCAAAAGTTAAAAGCTCACATGTACACACCTATCATGAAATTAAATGCTTTTATTGTTGCAAGATAGGCCACATGGCATTTTGTTGTCCTTTTAAAAGGAAATCAACTAGTGGTCCTAATTTGAAATGGATTCCTAAGGAAACTAAGCCTTCAATTGTTTCTCATTCTAATCCTCAAAAATCCAAGCAAGTTTTGATACCAAAAAATCCTCATGTTAATAGGAATATGGACAAGGATAAAAAGCAAACTATTTTCATAAAGAGAAAACACAAGTCCTTTGCTTCACATCCTAACTATTGGTATCATGTTTTTAACAAAGATTTTATAAGGAACTATCCCAAGGTTCTTAAACAAGTATGGGTTCCAAAGGGAACCTTCTATGCTAACAGTGGTGATCCCAAGGTGGTTTGGGCACCAAAGGGTTGTGGATAGTCATTTTTGTAGGTTGCTTGACATCCAAATGAACTTTAAAGAAAAATTTTTGTGGATGAGTCAAGCATGAAGAAAAGGGGGATAAAAAGAGATTCAACCCCAAAAGAGATATTGCCATCTAAGAGTAAGATTTTATTAAACAAAATCTTGGTGGTATGTTTCTATCCCTATCCTCCCTATGCTTATTAGTTTTCGGTAATAATGATTTATGAGTTTTCACTTTATGATATTGTTGAAAACTTGTACTTATTCCAAAAAATTAAGGGAGAAATATAAAGTTTATTGATATATGCTAGAAATGCTTTCTTGATAGATGTTCCTAACTAGCATAAGTCAATTATGTGATAAGAGATATAAAAATGCTTTAATGCTAATTCATGAGAAGTATCCTATCACAAAGAAAATGAAATGAAGATCATAGAAAATTGGATAGAAATTGTGCATAGACTTGTTCTCATCTAGTATAAGAGAAATGCCTAGTATCATTCATCTCTCATCTATTTATTTATGGCATAATGAACTAAGTCATGCAAATATGAATATGCTTCTATAATCTATCCAAACATGATCTTGTTGAGAAATTGTCTAAAGCTTATATATGAAAAATATTTGTGAGGCATGCATGAAAGGCTAACAAATAAGTATATCATTTAAGCCTTCAAATAAAATCTCAACCTCTAGGTCTCTAATCTCAATCTATTTAGATCTCATTGGACCTATGAGAACCGGAAAGCCTAAAGTGAAAAACATTTTATCCATGTCATTGTAGATGACTTGTCTAATTTACTTGTTTATGTCTCTTGCATGTAAGAGTGGTATTTAGGCCATTTGAAATATTTTCAAAAGATAAAAGTTATGTATTTCAAAAATTAAAAGCAATCATGGGGAGAATTTTTTATATGAACAATTCAAGCACTATTGTGATGAAAATGGTATTGATCATAATTTTCTAGTGCTAGAACAAAATGAGGTAGTTGAAAAGAAAGATCTTTACAAGAAATGGCTAGAATTGTGCTATGTGACAAAATTTATTTTTAGTCTAAGCCATTAACACCTCATGCTATATGTTAAATAGGATTTTTATAAAGCCTATCTTAAAGAAAACCCCTATGAGTTATATAGAGAAAGGAAACCAAATATTTCATATTTTCATGTTTTTGGTAGTACATATTTTATGCTTAACAATGGTAAAGACCTCTAGACAAATTTGATGGTAAGAGTGAGCAAGGAATTTTCTTAGGATATTCTACTCAAAATAAAGCATATAGAGTATTTAATAATATGACTCTAATGGTAGAAGAATCTATTCTAGTTATAGTTAATTATGTGAGTGTTGAATTTCCAAAACCTATGGAAGGTGGTGATGAAGAATTAGGATAAAAAATATGAAAAATTCTCTTTAGATCAAAAGGAATCAAATCTATCAAAGGACAATATGCTAATATATTTTATGAAGAAAGAGAATCATCATCTCTAAGAGAAAATATGTGCAAGATAATGAGATCATAGAAGATCATTTTAAAGAAATAAGGACTAGATCAATTATTTAAAATGAATGAAAAGTTGCAACCTTCTTATTTCAAATAGAAATATCATAAACAAAAACTTCTATTTTGAAACCTCCTTAATTATATTTCAAAACTTGTCTCTTTGAATTTCAAATCTAAGTTTATTACTTGCAAAAAGGGATTGTCTTTATACGGTTGATACCTCATCGTGCCATTTTAAGGTCTTGAGGTTTAACAAAGCCGTAGCCTTCACCGGTGACATCCTTTCATTTGAAAAAGTTTTTTTAAAAAAAGATATTTTTATTTTTCCAAATTCAATCATCTCTTATGGAAATTCTTTTTATCATTCTCACATCAAATGGGTGTTTAGGAACAAAATGGATGAAAGAGGAATAAAACTAAATTAGTGGCTTAAGAGTATAGTCAAGTAAAAAGGGGAAGATCAAAATGAAATCTATGCTCCCATAGCAAGACTAGAATCCATAAGAATGTTGTTGGCATTGCATGTCACAAATCTTTTAAGCTACATAAAGAATGTCAAGAGTACATCTTTAAATGGTTATAAATGAGAAAATATGTTGCTTTATTTCTCAAATAGAACCCAAAAATGTTAAGGAATCTCTAATAGATGAAAATTGATTTATGGCTATGCAATAAGGGATAAATAAATTTGAAAGAAGTGGTGTATGCAATTGGTTCCAAGACCTAAGGATCACCCAACCATAGTAACCAAAAGGGTCTTATAAACAAAATTAGAATTAAATCTAGATTAGTAGCTAAAGGGTACAATCAAGAAAAATGAATCAAGTATAATGAGTCTTATGCCCTCGTAGCTAAGTTAGAAGCATTGAGAATATTATTGGCATGTGCATGTCATAAGAAGTTTAAGCTATTTCAAATGAATATTAAAAGTGCATTTTTGAATGGTTAAAAATGAGGAAGTATATGTAGATAAATTCTCTTGGTTTTGAGAATTCTCAATGAAAGGATCATATGTTCAAATTTTCAAAGGAAGTATATTGTTGAAAACAAGCCCCTAAGTCATGATATGAAAGTCCTAGCAAATTTAGTCTAAAGGAAGAAGCTAAAAGAGGTCAAATAGATATAATACTGTTTATCAAGCCTCATATCATAGAGATTCTAGTAATTCAAATTTATGAGGATAATTTTATATTTGAATCAACAAACAAATCCCTATGGAATCAATTTGTCAAATCTAATGCAAAGGGAACTTGAGATAAGTATAATATAAAGAAGATGAAGGGATCCTTATGTCTAAGCAAACATTATATCTTCTTAAGAAAATTAATATTTTTGAAAAGCTGCATCTCAAAAGAGCAGTTCATCAAGCCTAGACATTTATGGAAAATCCAAATGGTGGAAAATGAGGTATATAGATATATGATTGGACCATTGCTACATTTGATAGCTACTAGGATGAACATCATGTTTAATGTTCACCTATGAGCTAGACTTCAATCCAATCCTAATGAATTCCATCTTGAAGGCAAAATAGCTAAAAAGAACACTAGTGATCCATGTCAAGTTATAAGAAATTTCCTAGTGTCTTTGTTTAGAAGGAAGTGAATTTTCATTCCATTCTCTTTCACTAAAAGTGATTATATAGTTGCTTGAATCCTATGGATGGAACAAAAAGACTATGGCATAAATCCCCACAATATTCCAAATCAAATGTGCCAATACAAATGCTATAGCCCTAGCAAAAATTCAAGGAATCTTGCTCAAAAAGAAAATATCAATTAGTATCATGTCCAAATCTATTGGAAATCATTTTCTAGATAAATCCCTATCAATCCTTGAGTTCAAATGATTTTATCTAAAGAAGTTTCCCAGAAAGCTTTATTTTGAAACACATTGTTCTAAGTTTCGAAACCTTTGATTCAAAGAAGTTTAGATCCTTCTTGTCTCTCAAATCTATCATTGGTTAAATCAAAAGGATTCGCCGTCAATCACTTAGATCTCAAAAATTGATAAATAATATACTCTTGATGGCATATAGTATTCATGTCTTGAATCATTTATAATGCTATTTTTCTTGTATGAAATAGCTTGATTATCTTTGTGTGACAAATGAATACTTGAGTATGAAATCATGCTTTATTTGCTAAAGGATCATCTTGCTTCTTGAAGTTATCTATATGTAATGATCCTATGTGATTACAAGTATGGCTATAATCATCAAAAGACCAATATATGTTCTTAAAGCCTATCTTTAATGTCTCTTGTATGAAATCTGCCATAACTTGTTTAGATTTATGTTTTTGGATGACCACTTATTGTTTGAATATATGGAAAGTAAATTCATGTGGTTCATTCCTCAAAAACTTGGCCATTGATATATTCTACCCTTGTGAAAATCATTTGAATTGAGTCAATTACTATTTTTATATGAAAAATGTCTCTATGGCTAAAATCTCCCGTGTAAGTTTAAGGGGGAGTTCTTTAAAGAGAGTCTTTCTATGTGCTTGAAATGATATATTTCACTCTTATATTGATCATTTAATGTATATGCCTCTTATATGATGAATGGCTATGCATTTGATCTAGTGCTTTGATTGTTTAAATATGAGTGATTACTTTGAAAGATATAGATTGGCTTTGATATGATCATGAGTTCCCAAAATGGTATGAAATTTTTTTTTTTTTTTGCATCTCATGAAAAAGTTTTTTTATATATATATATATGTCGTGCTCAAAAAATTATGTTTGATATTAATAATGTCATCTTAAGGGGGAGCTATCTCTAGTTCTTAAAATTATCTTTACTTGATTATGATTCATTTCTATTGAAAAGATTTTGGTTTAAGGGGGAGATTATTTATTTTAAGATTTGTGAAATCGTTTGCAATATTTTTATTTAAATATGAAGTTTTTCAAACTATCGTTGGGGGAGAGTTTAGAAAGGGGAGAGAGATTATCTTTTGATTCAAGGAAGAGTCCAGTTTTTCAAAAGCCTTACCTTTTTGATTTATGACAAAAAGGGGGAGAGATATATGTTGAAATTGATTTTAAGTTTTGTCATCATCAAAAAGGGGGAGATTGATATTTTACTCTTGTGCTTAGTTTTGATGATGAAAACTTTCAAATGGTTTTTATTTTCTCTCAATCAAAGCATATGGTTTGGAAACAAAAATCAATTTCAAAGTGCTTTGTTAAAATGATCTATGATCTTTTATATTAGTTGGAGATTAGCATAAACAAGTTTTAAGATCTAAAAAGAATCTCCTTGAAATCGTTGGATTATATGAATGAGAAAATTATCTCCTAGTATTTTGATATCTAATATCTCTTGGTAATGAAATGGTTTTGATAAAAGTCTATATGAATGGTTTTGAGAAATGACTATATGAAAATCAATCTCTAAATCTTTATGAGTAAATCTTTATGGATAAGTTTATTTTTTAATCAATTTACATGAATGTGAAAAACAATCTTTAAATCTCCTTGAAGCAATGTTATGAAAATTTATATAGGAGAAATGTTGAAGTGTGGTTGAGTGTGTTTAGATTCAAAATAAATATGTTTTTAATAATCTCAACTTGCTTTCAAAAGAATCGAAATGAAGATTTGTTAAGTTTTCAAAGTTGTCTAAAGGATAGTCGACTATGCATTTCATTCTGTTGACTATGCCTAAGAATAGTCGACTATGCTGTTAAGGATAGTCGACTATGCAAAAGAATAGTCGACTATGCTATTTTTGATCTGTCGACTATTTAAGGCATCTGTCGACTATTTTTGGATCTGTCGACTATCATGAAAGGATAGTCGACTATGGCTTTTCATCTGTCGACTATTTTTGTTCATAAAATTCAAAATTCTCTTCACATTTTTACAATAGTCGACTATGCTTTTGTATCTGTCGACTATGTGATTTTTGTGTTAGAAATAGTCGACTATCACTTTCTGTCTGTCGACTATGTTTGATTTTTATTTGAAGAAATAGTCGACTAACCTATTTTCTCTGTCGACTATGTGTTTCGCAGAAAGCTTCCAACGGCTATTTTTTCAAATCCCAACGGCTCCAAACGGCTATATTTCTCTTCAATCTTTTGGGAAACCTATATATACAACTCATGGAGCATCAAGGAATGGCCAATGGATGGGAACGAGTTGATCTAAAGAGTTCAAATCATTTTTACTCGAAGCTTACAATCTTTGTGCTTTCACTGTTGTATTTTCTATCCAAGGCTTTGTTATTCTATCATTGTAAATTTATTATTAAGCCTTGTTTTCATTGTGAGAGAACTTGTAACTAAGAGTTTTAACTCTTAGTTTCTCTCTTTCATTTATATCGTTGTTATTTTCCTAGCTTTTTGCTAGAAGTCCTGCTCGTTGAAGCAAGTGACTGGTTTTCCTAGCTTTGTGCTAGAAGTCTTGCTCGTTGAAGCAAGTGGCTGTTTTTCCTAGCTAAGTGCTAGAGGGCTTGCTTGTATAAGCAAGAGGTTGTAATTCCTAGTCTTGGACTAGAGGACCTACTTGGTTTAAGTAGGGGGTTTTTAGTGGATGGTTTGAAAAATCCTTAGTGAGGAGCTAAGGTAGTGGATTAGGCTTGGTAAAGCCGAACCACTATAAATCCTTGTGTTTTCTTGTGCTTGTGTTCTTTGACACATTTATCTTTCCAAGCATTTTATTATTCCTCACTCGGTTCAAATATTTATTTGTGTAAACTTACATATTTCATTTTGTATGATTAATGTTTTAAATCACTAAAACCTCAATTGGGTCAAAAAGGATTTCAAGGTTCTATCAAGTTTTTTTATTTATACCAATTCACCCCCCCTCTTGGTGTGTGCCATAGCATCTCCCGTTCTAACACTTATTTGATAAAGTCCCTTGAGCAAATGCAGTATAGAGGAAATCAAAGTGTTTATGATAGTGAGTTTCTTATTATACAATGCAATGCTCTAAAATATTCCTAGTCATAGTATTATCAAGATGGGACGTTGAAAGTGTGAATAGACTAGCACATATTATGTTCTTCTTTTATGAAGAAAGTAACTATACTCACAAGTTAAAATGTGGTAACACTTGAACAAACATGTGGATGCTTGATAAGGAACAAGTTCATTGGACAGACTCGCCAAGAGAATTCCATATGGAGTATAGCTTATGTGTCTTTGGAACGTCTCTCATGATGGTGGTGTAAGTGATCCCTAGACTTGAGATCACCGTGGTATCTTTATATCGATTGCTATACTTTGATGCTATTGTTGGTTACCGTAGCCATGGGTCACACAAAAGGTATAGTATAAAGCATATGGAGGCAGGTGAGTGGTCAATATAAGATTCATCACTCATGGCTATAAGAGAGTATATTCCTATGGCCACTTGATGAATTGGTAACTTGAAATTCCCTGGCCAGGGTTGAAAGAAAATTTGAAAGAAGTTTTAAATTTCACTTATCATTTGAGTTAATAAATTCGGTATCAAGAAATATTGTCATTAAGCAAATAGAGGTTTGACACTAATTCCATACTCTATGCTTTAGTGGAGATGTCAATCATAATCTATAAGTATAACTTTGATTAATAGGAGTATTAATGATAAATTAAAGTATTTAATTTATCGAATTCTAACTTTAATTAGGATTATATTTTATACTTATTGCCAACTTGGTAAGGACATAATTGTTGAGTGTAGATTTTGATGATTGATGATTGGCAACCTATATAGAGATTTCATTATATATGGAAACAAGTTTTTAGAGAGCTTTCTAGAAATTTAAGTATTTGAGTTATATATGGAAAGTTCTTGGAATGGAAAGTCTAGAAGATATATATATGGAAACCTTGTTTATATATGGAAAGTTCTTCTTGGAATGGAAAGTCTAGAAGATATATATATATATATATATGGAATCCTTGTTTATATATGGAAAGTTCTTCTTATGGAAAGTTTAGAAGATATATATATATATGGAATCCTCGTTTATATATGGGAAGTTCAAAAGATCTATATGGAAGTTTTTGAGGAGATTGGAGTAGTCCACTATATGGAGTTGCCATATATGTAACTTGGGGACATGGCATTGTTAATGTGGCATTTTGATGACATGGCAGCCACGTGGAGCACACTCATCAAGATTACATCATCTCGTTGGTTTAAATATGGTAAGAGAATCATGGAGTAAATTTAAAGGTTCTTAGAAGCTTCTTTACTCAGTTAAATATGGAAGAATTTTTTAATTGCATTCAAATGGAGAAGTTAAAGATTCAGCCTTATTGTTCAACATTAATGGAGGATATTAAGGTTTGAAAGTTAAATCTTGATTGATATTATTTTCCTTTATTGCTGATTCTCTTTTATTAAAATGATCCTCTACTCAAATCATGGAATCAATTATCGTACTCATTATGACTAATTGATATCCTCATTATGGCTAATTGATATATTCATTATGGGAGAATATTCTAAGGATATCTTGCATATATTCAGCTACACAAATTGATTCTCTTTTTGTTGTCAACATTTTTAGTATGGAAACTTGATCAATTAAGGGCTTTTGAAGTTATGATTGATATCTTCATTGTTGGACAAATTTGCTTCATTATTTGAGAATATTTGAATGGATTTTACACTATTTGGAGATTTAAATTCAAATTTCAAATTAACTATGCTAGCTATGGAAGCTAAGGAGCTAATTGCACAATCAAAGGTGATTGAAGATTCAACTAGAAGTCAGAATTGATTAGTTCTTATTTATGGTCGATTTTGCAAGAATTATGAAGGATTTTGATGATATTTTAATCCTTAAAATCAGTCATGCATTATTGGAATTGATTTGCTCATTTAAGGCTGATTGGAGATCAACAAAAGTCAAAGATCTTGATGATCAATCAAGTTAGCTGTTTATGGAAGGTAAATCAAGAATTCAAATGAAGGGCTGAGATTGGCTTGAAGACTTGACACATGGAGGGCTGAGATTGATTAAGGAAAGCCTTCTCTAGGACTATATAAAAGGATGTCTTGAAGACTTTGGAACAACTTTTGGAAGCCTTATTATTTTCTACATCATTGCCAAGATTTTCATTCTCTTCAAGTCTTTCTTTTCCTCTACCTTCTTGAGAGAAAACTAAGAGAGTTCTCTACACTTCATTGTATTATTTTTGAGAGAACCCTATTTCGCAATCTCTACTATTCTTGTATCTTGTAAAGAGCGTATAAAATCCAAACTAGTGAGTGTGAGACTCCAGAAATAGTTTGGTGGTGGTGAAGCCAAGTGAAGGCTTTGGTGGTTGTAAGAAAAGTTTCATATAGTGGATTTGATTGAAAATCCTAAGGAAGGGAATCCTTAGGTAGTGGATGTAAGCCATAAGGGCCGAACCACTATAAATCGCTGTGTTCTTCTCTTCACTCTTACTTATTCTTGTTTGATTATATTCTGATTTGCTTAAATTGATTATTCTTTCTACTAATTTAATATTCCATTTGGTTTATTTAAAGTCTTGTTATTGTGTGCATTCAAATCACTTATTTTCACCAAGTTGTAATTTGAAGAGTATATTGGATCAAAGCACATACTAGCACAGCTGGCGGATATCATATTATCCATCTAGTATTTAAGTGCTCCCGTACTCTCAACTACGATTTTGGTTTATATTAAATTTGTTTTCTCATATATATACGTGCATAAGTTTCGTATTAGAATTTTAAAAAGGTATCAATTCACCCCCCTCTTGACTAGGTTAGAACTCAACAAGTGGTATCAGAGCGAGGTTCCTAAGAGAATGATTAATCATCACTAGGTGTATCCATGGCATCGAGTTCGCGTTTCTATGAAAATGAGGGTCGTTCTTTGTCTAGGGCACCATTCTTTGATGGCACTGATTATGCATATTGGAAAACAATGATGGAAGATTTTTTAACTGCATATAGTCTTGAATTGTGAGAAATAGTTAGAGATGGTCCATATGTCCCTAAGGAAAAGGTAAAGAGAGGAGATGTAGAAGAGATAATAGAAAAGAGTAGAGATAAGTACACGGATGAAGATAAAAGATTAATTGCTTTAAATGCTAAGGCTAAGAGTGCATTTCATTGTGCTTTGAGTAGATCTGAATTTAATCATGTACAATGTTGTAAATCTGCTTATGAAATTTGGAAGAAGTTGGAGTTAAAATATGAAGGTACTAGTCAAGTTAGAGAAACAAAAATAAACATGTACATACATGATTTTGAATTATTTTCTATGAAACCTAATGAATCTATTTCTGAAATGTATACTCGCTTGACTGATATTCTTAACTCTCTTGAGTCTCTTGATAAATCATTTTCAGATTTTGAAAAGGTGCAAAAGATTCTAAGATCTCTACCGGAGGCATGGGATCCAAAGGTGACAGCCATTCAAGAGGCCAAGGATACCAAGAAGTTGTCACTAGATGAACTAATGGGTTCACTAATGACACATGAGTTTACTCTCAAAAACAGGTATAAAATCAAAGAAGATTCTTTAAAATCTAAATCAATTGCTTTACTTGTTGCACAGGAATCTAGTGGAGAGGAGGATTCCGAAGAGGAGATTGCCATGTTGGCTAGGAGGCTCCGAAACTTTATGAAAAAGAATAAAAGGAGTTTCAGCAAGACTAAGCCCGTAGAAGCCTCAAATGAAAAGAAAGTAGAGGTTACTTGCTACAAGTGTGGCAAGATTGGACACTACAAGTCTGAATGTCCCAAATCAAAGAAGGGTAGATCCAAAGGAAGGAGAAAGGAAGAGAAGAAAGATAGAAAAGCATTCAAAGCAACTTGGGATGTTTCTAGTGAATCTGAATCATCTTCAAGCGATGAAGAAGAAGAAAAGGCCAACTTTTGTTTGATGGCCAAAGGAGAAAATAACTCATCTTCCACATATGAGGAGGTAAACACTTCTGAAATGGATGCATTGCTAGAAGAGTTTGATTTTCTATTTAAAAAACATAAAACGGCTATTAGAGAAATCAAGGAGCTTAAAAGAGAAAATGGTAGATTAGAAAAGAAAGAGGAAGAGTACATGGAAGAAATAGATGAGTTGAACTCTAAAATTAGGAAAATGGAAGAAAATAAGCCAAATGAGGTGTGTGCATTAAAAGATACTATAAATGAATTGCATGACACTATTGATAGTCTTAGGGAGCATGAATGCATTGTATGTGATCATTCTGAGTTACTAAATGAAATAGCATGTTTAAAAGAAAAGAATGAGCACTTAGAAAAATCATTTTTAAAATTTTCTTTGAGTTCTAATAAATTGGATTCTTTGCTTGCATCTCAAAAACCATATTTTGAAAAGGCTGGTCTTGGTTTTAACCCTAGTAAACTGAAAGAGAAAATCCAAAAATCTGGTTCTCCCACTCATCTTATTCATTTTAGGCTTGTGCATCATGCTAGAATCATTAAAGGGGCAAAATATCTTCCTAGAGCTAAATATTCAAAACTAGCTAGAACTAGAAATAATAAAGTTGTTAAAACTAGGAGTTTTTGGATTCCTAAGGGTTTAAATGATCAAAAAGCTAAGGAATATATCTTTGATACATATGGCTATGATTTCATGTTCTCTAACCCCCAAGGACCCAAAGTTTGGGTACCTAAGGTCCCTTGATTTTCTTAATAGGTGTGCTTAAAGGCCAAAGGCACTTCAAGCCAATGGTTCTTGGACAGCGGATGTTCAAGGCATATGACTGGAGATGCCACCTTATTTTCGTCTCTTAAAGCTAAAAAGCATGGAGGTAATGTCACTTTTGGTGATGGCTCAAAAGGGAAAATTGTAGGCATTGGAAACGTGGGTAATCCTTCTAAACTCATGTTTGAAGATGTCTTATTTGTGAGTGGCTTATCCTACAACTTGCTTAGCATAAGTCAATTAATTGACAAAGGCTACATGGTTGCATTTGAAGGTAGTGAGTGCTTGATTAAAGATTCTTTAAATAAGATTTTTTTAAAAGGCATTAGAGAAGGAAACATTTATGTGCTAAATCTGAATTCTTTATGTGTTAATGATGCTACTTGTCTTGTGGTGAATGATAACTCTATGGATCTATGGCATAGAAGATTAGGTCACATTAGCACATCTACTCTTTCTAAACTAATAAAGAAAAATCTGATTAGAGGAGTGCCTAAATTGAATTTGAATGACCTACATATGTGTGATGCATGCATTAGAGGAAAACAAGTTAGAGAGTCATTTAAATCAAAACAAGATGTTACCACAACTAGGCCATTAGAATTACTTCATTTAGATTTGTTTGGTCCTAGTAGGGTTAAAAGTTTAGGTGGTAAATCATATGCATTTGTGATTGTGGATGACTTTTCTCGTTTTACTTGGTGCTTGTTTATTTCTCATAAAAGTGAGGCATTGCATGTTTTTGATAGTCTAATTCGAAAACTACAAAATCAACAAAATGCATGTGTAATTAAGATTAGGAGTGATCATGGTGGTGAGTTTGATAACTTTGGTTTTGGTGAGTTATGTGATAAATATGGTATTTCTCATAATTTTTCTGCACCTAGGTCTCCACAACAAAATGGAGTAGTTGAAAGAAAAAATAGGTCATTACAAGAAATTGGTAGAACTATGTTAATTGAAAGTGGTTTACCTAAGTCATTTTGGGCTGAAGCAATTAATCATGCAAGTTATGTGTTAAATAGGTTGTCTATTAGAAAAGGGCTAAATAAGACACCATATGAACTTTGGCATGGTAAGACACCTAAAGTAGATTATCTTAGACCATTTGGGTGTAAATGTTACATTTTAAACACTAAATATAATTTGGATAAGTTTGATGCTAAATCTGATGTAGGTTCTTTGGTTGGTTTTTCTTCTACTAGTAGAGCATATAGAGTTTATAACTCTAGGACAAAAACGATAGAAGAGTCCATTCATGTAAAATTTGATGAATCACTAGCTAAGAGTTCTAATATTGAAGAAGATGAAGATGTAGTTTTTGAACAAGTAGAGTCTGGTTTAAAGGAATCTACACCTAATAGCATGGATTCATATATAGAAGTAGATAAATTGGAAAATGAGACTCACTTAGAATCGCAAGAAAACAATGAATTGATAGGTCCTTTGCATGATCAAAATTGGTATCAAATTAAAAATAAGCACCGACATCCTAAAGAATTAATAATAGGTGACATTTCTCATGGAGTTAGAACTAGATCATCTCATGGTGTGCATCCTTTTAGTTCTCTTGCCTTGATTTGTGAAATTGAGCCTAAATGTATTAATGATGCTCTAAAAGCACCCGATTGGGTAATAGCAATGCAAGAAGAGTTAAATGAGTTTGAAAGAAATAAAGTGTGGAGTTTAGTTCCTAAACCTAAAAATCATTCTATTATTGGTACAAAATGGGTTTTCAAAAACAAAATGGATGAAAATGGAAAAGTGGTTAGGAACAAGGCTAGATTAGTGGCACAAGGGTATAGTCAAGAAGAAGGAGTAGATTATAATGAGTCGTTTGCACCGGTAGCTAGAATAGAAGCTATTAGGTTGTTAATGGCATTTGCATGCTTTAAAGGTTTTAAATTGTATCAAATGGATGTTAAGAGTGCGTTTTTAAATGGCTTTATTCAAGAAGACGTTTATGTAAAGCAACCCCCTGGTTTTGAAAATCAAAAGTTCCCAAATCATGTTTACAAGCTTTTTAAATCTCTTTATGGATTAAAACAAGCTCCTAGAGCATGGTATGATTGATTATCAAAGTTTTTACTTGAAAATGATTTTAATCGTGGGAAAATTGATAGTACTTTATTTGTGAAGCATAAAAATGATAATTTGCTTATTGTACAAGTCTATGTTGATGATATTATTTTTGGATCAACTAATGATTCTTTGTGTAAAGATTTTGTTGATTGTATGAGTGGTGAATTCCAAATGAGCATGATGGGTGAACTAACTTTCTTTTTAGGTTTGCAAATAAAACAAAGTGAGAATGGCATTCACATTAGTCAAGCTAAATACACTAAAGATTTGCTATTTAGATTTGGCATGGATTTAGCTAAACCTTGTATTACCCCCATGGCTGCAAATACAAAGCTTGATAGTGACATAAATGGTAATGAAGTAGACCAAAAGCTATATAGATCTATGATTGGCTCATTGTTATATTTTACTGCATCTAGACCTGATATTATGCATGTTGTGTGTTTGTGTGCTAGATTTCAATCTAATCCTAGACAATCACACTTAATTGCGGTGAAACGGATTTTTAGGTACTTAAAAGATACCTCCACTCTTGGTCTTTGGTATGATAAGAGCTCTTTATTTGATTTGTATGCTTATAGTGACTCGGATTATGCTGGTTGTAGATTGGATAGAAAGAGTACTACGGGCACTTGTCAATTTCTAGGAAATAAGCTCATTTCATGGTTTTCTAAGAAACAATCAAGTGTAGCACTCTCCACTACTAAAGCTGAGTATATGGCCATAAGTAGTTGCACTTCACAATTGTTTTGGATTAAACAACAATTAGAGGATTTTGGTTTAGAGTTCAAGAATATTTCCATTTATTGTGATAACACAAGTGCTATCAATTTATCTAAGAATCCAGTATATCATAGCAAAGCTAAGCACATAGAAGTTAGACATCATTTTATTAGAGAGCATGTGTTACAAGGTGATATTGTGATTAAATATGTGGATACCAAGAATCAACTTGCTGATATTTTTACTAAGCCTCTTTCAAATGAAAATTTTCTTTTTCTTCGAAACTCACTTGGGATGATTCCAAACTAGTGAGTGTGAGACTCCAGAAATAGTTTGGTGGTGGTGAAGCCAAGTGAAGGCTTTGGTGGTTGTAAGAAAAGTTTCATATAGTGGATTTGATTGAAAATCCTAAGGAAGGGAATCCTTAGGTAGTGGATGTAAGCCATAAGGGCCGAACCACTATAAATCGCTGTGTTCTTCTCTTCACTCTTACTTATTCTTGTTTGATTATATTCTGATTTGCTTAAATTGATTATTCTTTCTACTAATTTAATATTCCATTTGGTTTATTTAAAGTCTTGTTATTGTGTGCATTCAAATCACTTATTTTCACCAAGTTGTAATTTGAAGAGTATATTGGATCAAAGCACATACTAGCACAGCTGGCGGATATCATATTATCCATCTAGTATTTAAGTGCTCCCGTACTCTCAACTACGATTTTGGTTTATATTAAATTTGTTTTCTCATATATATACGTGCATAAGTTTCGCATTAGAATTTTAAAAAGGTGTCAATTCACCCCCCCTCTTGACTAGGTTAGAACTCAACAATAATGTGTCTCACGCAAAAAGAAATTTAGCAACCGATTAAATTGGATTTTAAGTGGAGACTTAATTTATTTAAGTAGGAGATATTTAAATAAAGGTGGAAATTATTATTTAAATAGTGGAATAATTTGAGAAATTATTTATATATTTACATATGTGATATTTAAATAAATAAGCTTAATGGTGTAAATTAAATACATCACAAGGGGTATTTAAGTAAAAAGGTGGACAAATCCTAATTAGGTTAGGATTGTGACCTAACCCTAGACTTAAGCCTACTGTTGTTGTAAAAAATACAACAATGGAAACTTCTTTATAGTGAGCAAAGCTATCATCTGAAGCCGAGTGAGATATTGGTCTCCAAAAGTATAACAGCTGAAAGGGCTCTCTTAGAGAGTGGGCTTCCCGAGAGAAGAAAGTTGCGGAAGAGTTGAGAAAGTCTTGCGGATGGGGCCCTTTGGGGAGGAAGCGTCTCTCAGAAATGTACGACTGGCCTGACGCTCGAGTTTGGTAGACGGATTTCAGAGGGTTTGAAACACCTCTCAAAGAGGAATCGATTGGCTTCCGAAAAGAGGAGGAGTCTCTTTCGGGAAAGTTCTTCAAGGGCTTTGGAGAGAATAAGGGTTCTCTCAAAAGGACAAAGACGACCTAGGCTCAACTTCGAGAAGGTTCTTCAAGGGCTTTGGAGAGAATAGGGGTTCTCTCAAAAGGACAAAGACGACCTAGGCTCAACTTCCGAAAGAACTGCAACACGAGACAAATATTAGAAGGCTTGCGAGAAGGATCTATCTCAAAGACCCTTCGACAGTCAAGTCGATATGGGAAAAAGGAAAGGCTCGCGGAAAGAAATGTAAAGGGCTTCAGAAAGGGAAGTTTGAGAGAATCAAGATCAGTTACCAGATGTTTAGATCCCGCCAATCGTGTTGTGCCTTGTGCCTTGCCTTTTATAGAAGTCCAGGTCTCAATGATTGATTGGGACACTTGTGCAACATCTTTGTTGGCCTCTCGGAGAGGCTCCTCTGAGAGTCTTTTCCGAGAGAGCCTATCGGTAGCTGCTGAAAGGCCTCTATAGCCTTCTCCTTGAGAGCTTTCTTTTCGAGATTACTCTCTCGGCAAGAACTCCCTTGGATAGAGCGAGGGGCACTACAATTGCCCCCCACTCTCTGCGTTTACCTTTAGGTGAATGCGGAGAGTAGATCTTTTTTGAAATATCTGCCTCTGTGAGCTGGGCTATTTCGGCTTCCCGAGGGTCTTCTTATAAATATGTCACTACTACAGTAACTTTTCTACGCTTACTGCATTCTCAGCTAGACTTTTGCTCTTTCTGCAATTTTCTCTTTGCAAGAAAATCCATCGCGACTCTTCTTTTCGAGAGATCTCTTCGTCTCTCTGAAAGAATTCTGGTTACCATCCGAAAGGATTTGTTTTCTCCCAAAGATTTTTTTCTTTTTTCCAAACCATCTATTTTTCCCTCTGAAAGATTCTTTCTCTATCTGAAAGGATTTTAGCTATTCCTCGAGGCACATTCAATTATTTTCAAAGTAATCCCCTTCTCTCTAAGAGGAGGTCATTTCTTTCCAAGACCTATCCTTCCTGATAGAATCATTTCTTCATGAGAGTTTTTTCCACAACGATTCTTTTCGAGAGGACTCTTTATGTGACAAGCCTCTTCGAGTGAAAATTTGATTTCTGTTTCCATTAGTCTTAGCTAATTCAGTTGTTAGGCTAATTCGCAAGCGTACGAATTGCGCAAGTAATATAATGAATGAGTAGAGTGCCGATCCCACGATAATTTGATTAAATACCAAAATTGGATTAACTTTAATATTATTTAGACTATAAAAAAAGATGAATTTGAATAAAGTAAACTAATGAGAACTAAAATTAAACGCAAATTTAAAACAACTTAACTTAGATAAAATGGAGGCAACTAGGGTGTTTCGAATCCACTTATTAATGCATCTTAATTCTCACTCAATTGGGTTTCTATCAATTTAATGGGGTTAATATCTAAATTGGTTAACTTCGTTCCCAAGATTTACTAACCTAATTAAATCTCAATTTATTAACAATCAACCTATTTCTCAATACTTATAACAAATCGAAATTCATTATTAAGTTCCAATTCAGTATCCCTCATAAGATTCAAGTATCAAATCCCTTATCAACTATCTATCTTATGAAATTTATTATTTCAACCTGTTATGAAAATCACCTTTCAGTCTCGAATCATAGTCTAAAATCAATTAGATAATGGTTAAATCACTTAATCACATTAAAAACAAGTAATAAATAATTGAAATCACAGAAAGAAACCCAATCAATAAAAATTAAGAATTCATAACAAGTTTCATCTCAAACCCTAGTTAAATAAAATTAGTTCATAATGGTATTAATGAAATAAAAAAATAAAAATTAAAAGAAAAATAAGAGTTCTCTGCCCAAATCTATTTCGGATCTGAAATGCTGGATTTATTCTTTGTGCCTGTTACTCGCCGCTTGATTTCCTGCAATGTGCTTGCGGCTTCTTCACTGTGCACTTCTCTTGCTTCCAATTTCCACCATAGCAGCAACCTCCAATTCTCCTTTATTGATTTCCGTGCACAAGTCTCCTCTGCCAAATCAATTCCTCCGCCTCCCAATTCTATGTTCTTATTATATATATATATATATATATATATGGCATGGAGTTCCAATTGCAATTGGACTCCATTTATTATATTATTATAAACACACACACTCACGCATTCACGCCCACATAATATAAGTAATATAATATAATATAATATATAATATATATAAGTAATATAATATATAATAAAAAATATAATATTTAATATATTATTAATTATATTAACTTTAATTATATTATAATAATATTTATTTTTAATACTTATTTTTTATTTATATTATAATATTAAATTTTAGTATTAATTTTAAAATTAACTTTATATTTTTTTTGTATTTTTATTTTTATTTTTATTTAACCCAAATACCAAGTTGTATTCCTACAAAATAACAAGAATTATTAGAAATTAAATATATGTAAAAGAAACTCAAAATATTAGACAATTCTAAGTAAAACATATATAAAATACTAAAAATACTACTCAATTATGACCAATAAATATGTAAATAAATTCTCACATCACCAATCTGACTTATTTCATTTTTTCTTCCTTAGGATCATGGCCAATGCCAAAATATACCATAGGGAAACCAACAAAAACAGGGTTACCCAAGCTTACCTCAAGGGCACACCTTTCCAGATGTTAGAGGACGATGTCACTCTTTTTCGTAGCAACCATAGGATACTGTCCGAGTACTAAACTAGGGTTCCCCGACAGGTCAAAAACTGTGTAGTCAACGTGGAGAAGGGTCGGGTGAGCATTTTTTAGGCCAACTTTAGCCTTCCCCTTCATGACTTTGGCCTTTGATTCCTCAGAGTTAGCGGCTTAGCTCCGGGCCAGCTGCACCCTAACGATTGGGCCCAGCTAGTCACCTTCTTTGTATGCTATTGAGAGAAAGAGGTGGTCCCCTCTATCGAACTATTATTTTTCTTTTTCTACCTCTACTTAGTGAGGAACCAATATCACCTATATACCTTACATCGCCCTCGCTCGAAGGATCACATCTTCTATGACTCCCTCGCCAAAATCGATTCTTTTGATACTCGATGGTTTTTGTTCCAACCACTGAACAACGTATGGAACGCTCCCCATAAGCGAGTCACTGACCCTAAAAGGGTGGTGAAGCCATGATTAGGCAGGGCCATCATTAGCGATCTCTAAGAGCAATACCGTGAGGAACGTCGTGCTCTTCTTCTTAGTGGCCCGTCATATCTCTATGAGTACCCAACAACTAACAGATTAATGAGGGCCAGATGGATCCTAGAGCCCACCGAGCCATCCCATCACCGAGCCCCTAGAGTAGTATCACCTCGCTTACCTACCGCCCGCGAGATTGCAGAGGAAGGGGACATCCCTTTACAAGATGAGCATTCCTCTGAGGGTGTGGATCCACCTAACTGCTTTTCTCATTTTTCTTCTTCTTTTTCAATTAATCTTAGCTTCTCTATATTTGCATGCACAATTCCTTATCGCTTTCCTTAACTTCGTTTTCTTTACTTGGACTCTCATTATTTCCCTTTTCTTTGCACGTAGCGATAAGGTGTATAACATTATCCTCGTAGAGGAGGGTAGGCCTCACAGCAGCTCATGAGGGTCCATCCCATGAACCAACAACTCTAGGCACCCAGTCGGCAGAAGGGGTTGGAGAGATAGTGGCCGCATCACGATAGATGAAGAAAAAGAGGAGTAGGCGAGAAGCAGAAAGGGATGCCACCATGTTCTGCCCAATCACTGATCCTTCTATTCTAGAGGAGGGCAAACTTCTTTCTTTCGATTTTAGGCTTGCAAATGAGCCTCTTCCCCAATTATCTTCATCTCCTGGGATTCATCAATCGAGATAAGTGAAGCTGGGCACTGGGGACTTGCTCAGAGACGTAGAAAACCCATGGCGACCGAAGCGGGAACAAGTCACAGCCCCCATTAGTGTGACGGAAGTTGAGGTATCCTCAAGGCTAGATCAGATAGCCATTGACACTGCTCAAGGACAAGATTGTGGCATTTACAGGCACACCATGATCAATCCTCAATGCTTGGGTTGTCGAGTCCTAAACATCGAGGATCCCCAGTGAAGCCATAATCCTATCCTATCGAAGATGCCTCCTCCCATTGAGAAGGCATATGATTTGGGCCAAGGGCATTGGGCATGAGGTGAGCCTTTCCAGATTCAGTCGGGGGTCCTGGACATCGACACGATAGACACATCGGGTGTCGAGACCCATCTGCTATATTCCACTATTCTCCCTTGTGATGAGGGACATTATTTTTGCAACTCCTCCAAGGACATGGACAATTTTGAGTACCACTTGACCATTGTAAGTCATTTCTTCTAGATTTTTAGTTTCCTTTTCGTTGTTCTATAGCTTTTTCTTATAACCTTTCTCTTGTTCCTTGTAGAGAGCCCCAAGAAGCCGTGGCGACGAATGCCATGAATAGAGCTCATCTGGCTGCTAAAAAGGTCATGCTTAACGAATGGAGGAATAGGCCAGCCTCCTAGAATCAAGAACGACAATTCCTGAACCGGTGCATTCAAGACTTAGACTTTAAGGAACAGGGGCTTCGTTCAGAGAATGAGAGGCTCGCCTTTTCACACAAGTCCTTAGAAGAAATCTACCAAGAGGCCAAGGTGGAGCTAGAGCACAGCAATGTGACTCATTAAGAGCTGGTCGCCTCGTTTTGAGACATCCGAGAGAAAACTTCCCACTTGCAAACCAAGCTAACTAGTGACGAGCAACGGGCAATCGAGGAACCGTAGGAGGTGGGAAGGTTGAAAGTAGAGGCTGATCGAGCAGCGAGTGACAAGCAGCGAGACATAAAAGAGGCCGTAAAGAAGGCAGTCAGGGACAATCGGGTTTTTACGAATTGCTTCTTCCAGAAGGATGAATACGACTCATGCTATTCGAAGTTTGGGTTCTACCACGATTGCACCTTCCTGGAGGCAAGGCAGCCACACGAGTTATTTGAAGATATGGTCTTCGCTGATGCCATCTCCTCCATCCCTCTCGAGGACTGGTGCAAGTATGACGCAAATGACCTAGGGCCTGACGAGTGCATGTGACGAGCATTAGAGGACGATCTAAGAAACCTACTAGGCCCTTAGAGTCCTTATATACCAGATCTTGAGGAGGATGAGCCCCTAGGGGGTACAACCAACATCGAAGTCTCTGCCGACATAACCCACACCATTCACTTGTTTGAGAAAGGCTTGGAAATGGATATCGCTGGCCAGGCTCCTCAGTATATGCCCCAAGGGGGCTCGTGACAAAATGGCCACACTTTCACTTAGAATTAGGGTAGATCGCCTCATTATTTTTTGAACTTGTGGATGTAAGAAAACATTAATCCTTTTGTGGTGATGTATGTTAACTCGTTGTGGAGAACATTGATCTTTTGTTACAATGTACTTAGCCTTGGCATCACAATGTATTTGCCTTTGAGTATCTTTGTGTTTTCGATATATATATATATATTGTGTCAATGCTTTTAGCTTTGTCAATTACTCGCCAAGTGTGTAGGTCGCTTTACCTTTCCTTATCTTGGGAATAAATCTCAGTACAGTGAGAGAGTGTTATGTTATTAGGCCTTCACATATTTATTTCTTGTGCTGCGCATTAGTTGTTCTCAGTAGAGGCCTACTTACTTGAATTGTCGCATCCTTAGCCCCCATTGACAGATGGTCTTGACACCTGTCTAGTATGCCTCCACCATTTGGGGTCAACGTCGGGTACTGGCTTCAAGCTGAGGCTCTAAGCCTTGTAGGTCAGCATAGGGTCTCTCAAGTAGAGCTTTTCCTATTTGTAAGCTCTTGTTGAATTTGCTTAGCGTCGAATGGTCGTCAGATATCCAAGTTTGTTGGGGGACTTGGTGCCAGATTCCAACCACGTGTTCGGCTTTGCTGAGATAGTTAGCATCGGATCCTCGCAGGGAGTCTAGGCCATGCACAATAGGTTGACTCTAGTTTGCACCAAGGTATTTAGGTTGGTTTCCTATAATAATGTCGAACCTCACTAGTGAATCTAGGTTAAACCAGGGGTCATTGAGTTGGATCACCTTCGGGTATCTAAGGTACTCATTCAGCCTTGCACGCGCTTTCCATATCTTCATACCCTTTTCTAGACTCATTTACCACAGGGGATCTAGGTTCAACTTGAGGTTAATAACTGGAATTCTACTGGATGTTCCAAGTTTGCCAGGAGGCTTGGCGTAGGATCTACCAAGAGGTGAAGGTTAGCCTATATGCTTAGCACTGGAATCACGCAAGGAATCCAAGTTAGCTGCGGGCATTGCATCGGAATGCATTCAGAAATTGAGGAGGGTTTAAGGCCATTGTGCCATATTATAGTTGGGCGAGTTCGTCATATAAGGCTAACTGCCATTTCATCATTTCCTTGGGCCCCTTCGGGTTAGTCTGACGTAGGGGCTCTAGGTTAGACTTGGGATTATTTACCAAACTACTATCGTTCGATCTAAGTTTGCTGAGAGGCTTGGCAAAGAATCTACCAAAGAGTCAATGTTAGCCTATAGGCTTAGCACCGGACTCACGTGAGGGATCCTGGTTAGCCTACGGGCATTACATCAAAATGCATCCGAGAATCACGAGAGGTTTGTGGTCTTAGCGCTAGATTTCCACTTGTTGAGACTGACCCTCTAGGGAGTAAGCTCCTTATTACCTTTACTGTTTTGTCACTGTCGAGCTTGGCAGCACTAGGGCTCATCAAAATTGATTTCCTGTTGTGGTCCCTACATCAGATTTCATGACAGTTACACGTATGTATGCAGGTAATGGACGAGGGAATTTATGTGGTTCGACTTATAACATTGCCTACATCCACGGGAATACATGGGGTATATTCTTTTATTCATTCAACGGAGTTACAATACATAAGAAATCTAAAAGGAATCCTGATCCATAACATGGTCAAGAACTGTTCCTCGTGGCGCGTGACTCCGTGTCTTGCTTGTCGTCCCTCTTGGTGGTTCCTATGATTGGAACAACTGGAAAGTACCTTTTGAGGTGCATGGTCTTCCATGTCTTGCCCAACGCCTCGCCTTGCAATGTTTGCAGCACACATGTCTTCGGCCACAACATCTTCACAATTCTGTATAGCCTCTCCCAATTCAGCCTGAGTTTTCCTTCCTCCTTAGGGTGTTCGTAATTGCTACAACACCCCACTTCCCTAGGCGTGTTATAACTTTAGGAAATCCCAGGCTGTGTACTTTTTTTCCTTTTTTAAGAAACGATCTCAACATAACATAGAACTCCCAAAATTTTCATTTACCCAGTTAGCATGGGATTCATACATCATACAAGCTAGGCTAGGCACTTAATCGATACCAGAAGACAAGAATCAAATCTTAACTTTAACATTAATCATAAATAAGGTTATACATCATCATTCTTCAAAATGTTTAAAATTTAAAGTAGTAGAACTTAAATATATAGGCTGTATAAACATAAAGCCAAAACAACATGTACTTTTGCTAAGTGCCATTACAACTTCTTCAATGCTTGCTTCTACTACATCTTTATCTGAAACATTTGAATATTCTAGAGATAAAGTCCAATTAGATGTTAAATCATCTAAGTAAAGGTACAAAGTTCATATTTCATGCATATATGCAAAATGTAAAATGTCCTCATTCTTTTGTTTGACCCGATGAGGCATTAACTACCCTTTAATGCTATTCCCCATTTTACAAGCTCCTTACTAGGCTCGGGTGTTATACAACACCCGTGGTGGAGCAGTGATGTATGTTTGTACTCTCAAACATATGCGATGCATGATCAATAATATCATCGTGAACATATGCATATTTCATCATCATAACATATGAATGCAACTACATGATGTATACATATCAAGGCATGGTAATATGTCAAATAGATGGTGAAGCGTACTTGCATATACGAATCACGCTAATTTATAGGCTAAGTTTGGATATAACCACTTACCATTGATAGTAATTTCACACCAAAACCTCGAAAAACATGCTAACCTCGAAAGTTATGCAAATCCTCAAGTCTGATGGCCAAATCACCTCCTTTCCAACTATTTATCCGAGGACATCAATATTCTATTTTTCCTAACTTTTCTATAATTTTCCAAATTTTTCCTTATTTTCTCCTATTTTCCATAAATCTTTTTTTCTTTAAAATTTCATAATAAGTAATCCCTCCACATTTTCCCAAATTTTCCTCCACCATAATTCGTAAAATAATATTCACAAAATGTTAAAAAAAAATTGAAAATACCTTGGACCTCACGCGCCTAGTGCGTGGACTAATAGTGAGACTCGCGTGTGTACTGCACACGTTCTAGATTCTGATTGTTTTCTACCTTTTTTCAATCATCGACGATTGCTCTGATCACTTATTTGATCCCACCTCCTTGAAGTACTCTTGAAGTTGTTCCTAAGAGTGCCCTTGGTTGCCTGAAAACACCACTGGAAGTGCCTCAAACAACCGATTACAAGCTCGACCCTGATAGCTTCCCGATTTTTTAGCCAACTCTCGAAACCCACTCAAACCTATACGAAACCTCACCAAAATCTCCAGACGAATTCTACAAGATACAAGGAAAAAAAACCACTTATCCTCAATCAACACTCGATTCACTCAGAAACACCACGAATTTGAAGCTCAAAGTTGAATAAAACCCTTGGCCTTGGATGCACTATTTTTAAGCAAATCCCAGTCAAAACCTGACAAATCTCGAGCTTACCTCATCCCTAAGCCTATAATCTAGCCATTTAGTGGCTTGAGTAGTCTTGAATCATGAGAAAAATGCCACGACTTGCCAGTCAAATTTTTTGATCACTTTTGCCATTATACCCCATCCCATCACGGCTACCACTAATAGACTCATCATGGCCTAGAGCACCTCTTGGACCCCTTAGGCAATCTTCTCGATGGCGGTAGGTGGTTGGTCGGTAGTGACAGGATGACTAGCCAAAATTTTGCAAGTTTTGCACTTGACTTTCAAAAATTACACTTTGGCCCCTCACTTAATTTCTAATTACAGTTTGTACCTTTCCTCAAAGCTCCTGAGTTTTTCAACAATTCCATTAATACCCACGAGTTCCAAAATCTTCATTTCATCCCCAAAGATTTAGAAAAAACATCTTTTTTACCTCTCTCGGCTAAAATTAACAATTTTCACTTAAGCTCGAATGCATGTAAAATCGTGTTTTGCTCTTTATTTGTTGAATCATTTGAGTTTATGAGTCCCTAACTTTTGTTCCACATTTTATCCCCCATGATTCGCCTTTGACACACTCGTTTTACCATTTTCGGGCAAGATTTGTAAATTACACCTTGGCCCCTAATATATGAAAAACTACGTTTTGACCCAAATTTATGCAAATTCCAAAATACTTTCAATATAAAATTTTGGGGTATTACAGTCTCCCCTCCTTACAAAAAATTTTATCCTCAAAATTTCTTTATCCTAAATTCATTCTATCTATTGACTCCTCAAACAAATATGGAAAATTACTTCTCATATGCTCTTTTGGCTCCCACGTTATTTCCTCGCTTACTGGATTCTTTCACAACACTTGCACTAGAGGTATAAACTTGTTTCTCAAGACTTTTTCTTTCCGGTCCAATATTTTTATTGGCCTTTCTAGGAAAGTGAGATTTTCTTGAATCTCAACAGCTTCAGATGGCATCACTTGAAAGGGATCTGACTCGTGTTTTCTAAGTTGAGACACATGAAACACATCTTGGAGATTGGATATGTCATGGGTAAAGCGAGCTAATAAGCAACTGACCCAATTCTTTTTATAATATTGTATGACCCCATATATCTAGGACTTAACTTGCCTTTCTTTCTGTTTCGAGTTACCATTCTGTGGGGGAATATCTTTAGGTATACTTTGTCGCCGACTTGAAATTCCAAATTCCTTCGTTTGGTGTCAACATAAGACTTTTGGCGACTTTGAGCCTCTCGGATTCTTTCTTGAATAGTCTTTATTTTCTTGGTAGTTTCATAGACTATTTTTAGCCCCATGATTTGTTGTTCTCCAACCTCGGTCCAGCACACCAGAGATCTACATTTATGTCCATGTAATGCTTCATAAGGAGCCATACCAATACTGTTATGATGATTGTTATTATAAGCAAATTCTACCAACGATAGCTGTTCCTCCCAGCTTCTTGAAAAATTTATAGCATAGGCTCTTAACATATCTTCTAGAGTTTGAATAGTCATATCTAATTGTCCATCAGTTTAGAGATGGTAAGCCGTACTTGGCTTGAGCTGAGTACCTAAGCACTTTTGCAGACTTTCTCAAAATCTTGAGGTTAATCTTGGATCACGGTTAAAAACAATACTCACTGGTATCAAATTAAGCCTGCCAATTTTGTTGAGGTACTGTTGGGCAAGGTTATTGATAGGCTGGCCTACCTTTATAGCTATAAAATGGGAAGTCTCAGTTAATCTATCAACAATCACCCAAATAACATCATTTCCCTTAGGGCTTCTTGGTAAACTAGTCATGAAATCTGATGATGAAGTTATGAGGTGGTAGCCGCACGCTCCCTTCCTGCCTTTTCAGACACACCTGCAATAGAGACGGGGACTTGCTCCCCCAGTCAATCTCCGATGATCAAGTTAGATATCTCCTACCAAACAAAATTCAGTATAATTACTTAAGTCGTATATTGAAAGCAAAAAGGTCATCTTCCTCTTACCTCGCCCTCTCTTTTTAACCTTTTCTTAGGATAGGGATCCTAGAGAGATCTTTGGGATCTCCCCTCCGCTTTTCTCGGAATCTTCCTGATAAAGATTCCATAATAGCATCCATTCCCGAAGGGTTCAGGATAGTTGTTGCCCCCGTGACCTTTGGCGAGATGGTCTGTCCCTATGAACTCGGAGATTTCCTTACTGAGTACCTATTTGATTGGTGTGGGGATGCTTATCCACCACATGTCTTTTAGATCTAAGCGAGATAACCGTAAGTGAAACTCCCTATTAGGAAACATATCTCTTGGTCGCCATTGGATGCCTATCCAGGGTATTGGCGTAATTATGGAACCGAGGGCATTCTCCTCATCACTTGCCCCCTCCCTCCCCTCACTTCTTGAGCTCTTCGGTTTAAAGACTCAAGGAGTGGTTAGGCTCCCATAGCTTCGCCTCCTATCTTCCCGATGGTTGATATCTAGGAGGTCTGAGGAGTTGATGTGTCTTTTCCCTGGCATGCACCTGGAGGGCACAGGTACCAATTTGTTCGCACGACGATACCCCTTCCCGATGTGCTGTCCAAACTTTCTCGTCTTTTGAGCCACGTCGGCCCGATGTAGTTAATGCTCATTATTACTTGTCCTCTGGCCTCTTACTCCCCTGGTTTAAATAGGAGTTTTCCACTCCTTTGTCGTTTCTCCTCCGATTCTCTTCACTTTTCGCCCTCTTTGCGTTATTAAGCCTTTTCTTCTCCCCACATCTCTTTCTTCTCCTTCTCTAGTATGGCAATTACTGGGTCTGGGAAATTCAACTCTACCGGTGCGGAGCTTATTGAGTGGGAGAACCACCCTGCCGCCTCTATCCCTTGCTAATAGATGAGCGAGACGGAATGTCAACAGTTCAAGGAGAAATATAACATCCCCGAAGAGTGGGAAGTGGAGTTCAACAGCCATTTGCGAGTGTGTCATCCTGTCATCGGCCGCCTCTGCATTTACAAGTGTGCATTTGATAGGGGCTTTCGCCTCTCTCCCCGGAGAAGGGTGATGTCCCTGCTTCAACATCTCACAATTGCTCCAGCCCAACTATCTCCCTTCGGATGGCGATACTTGATGGGCTTCCTCCTTATTTGCCATTCTGGTAAGATAGAGCCATCCAAGGATCTCTTTGATTACTTCTTCATGACCAATCGTGGCCTAGGAGGTTGGATCTCCATTTCCCCCTGGATCGTGAAAGATGGTCGTCTCCTCACCTCCAAGGAGTATCATGATCTTGAAGTTACCGCCTTGACACACATGCAATCCAGTGGGTTGAAGGACTCTGACAATTGGAAGGAACACTTCATCTTCGTCTGCCCCAGGCCATCCGGCTCTTCCCAAGAAATCTGGTCCGTCTGCAATGGGTGGACTCTAAACACTAAACATAAACATCCAAGCGTCGAAGCTATAAAAGATTCTGCCAGCCGACTTATAAAAAATAGCCGGAACTGGGATGAGGGATGGCTTTCTAACTCAAGCCTTACCCAAGCGGGCCTAGACGGCAAAAATTGTGAGCTTCTTTTCCTTCACCTTCATCTTTGTTTTCCCCTCTTCTCTCTCTTTTTTTTTTATATTTGATTTTTACCGCTACTTCCTTCGCAGTCGAAGAGCTTTGGGAAATAGCTTATACTCCTATCTCCGGGGGAATGATTTTGGACTTCCCTGAGAGTAAGGGCCCTTCGGCTCCTCCCAGCAACAGGAAAATATCGGAAAGGGCTGCACCCTCCGAACGAGCCCCGAAAAAGAATAAGGAAGCTTCAACACCTTCTAGATCTTGAAGAACGGCAAAAGGAGATCCTTAGACTTTTCGAGAGGCTTCCAAGGCTAGTGCCGATGGGGGTTCGAAGGTCCCCTCTTTGGAGACTATCTCCTCAAGAACCAAAAACCCCCCAAACACGCAACAAAAATCCACCACCGTGCTTGCTCCCTCACCGATCCCCTTCGAAGATGACTCGGACACCATTGCTCAAGTACTCACTGCGGCTCGCACGAAGGCAGAGGGGAAACAAACTTTGGCAGGTACAAAGCCTACTGCCATGTCTCCGAGCATTCCTATCAGTTCCGTGTTTAAATGAATATTAACACCATTAGCACCAACGGGGTGCTCAGAACTAACGGGGGAGGCTTCGCTGGAAGAGGCTTCTGTGTTATCAACGAAGGAGATATTAGCACGCCAGACGAAGCACCGTATAAAAGAAACTTCCTCCTCTGCTGCCACTTCCTCCGAACCTCCAACTCCTAAAGCCACCGCTGCCCCCTCAATAACTCTAGCCCTACTCTGCACTCTACCAACCGCGAACGAACCAGACTACTGTGTCGAGATCCTAAGGGTATGACCATAAGCTTTCTTCTTTCGAACTCTTTTATATGTGTAAGTCTTAACCTACCTTCTATTTTTACTTCCTTAGAATCTTACAGGGTTCCAAGATTCAGTCTCCCAGTGAGAATCCGACCTCTGCGCCCAAATCACCTCCCTGGAGTTCAAGGTCGAAAGGCTTCGAGGGCTTGAATCCCTCTCCTCCCGACTCTCAGGTCTCAAACACCGCGTTCACATTTTGACCAAATCTATTGAGCTGGTGCAAGAAAAGGCAAGACTCGCTAATGAAGCCGGAGCTCAGGTGCGCGAGGATCTGGAGTTAGTCCAGATGAATATGCTCGAGGCTAATTAGGCCAATTCCCGGCTTGGGGAGGAACTGGACGCCACGAAGGGTGTCAATAACCAGCTTCAAGAGGACATAAAGAGGCTTACTCTAAAGCTGAAGGAGGCAAGAAAAGGACAGGTCGAGGAGCTGCAGTCTTATTCCCGATGCAAGGAAGACCTTCGCACTGCTCATGCCCAACTCCAATCCGCTCTCAAGGATGCCCAAGTGGCCTTTCAGAATGGTCGCGAGGATTTCTGAAGCTTTGAAGCTTATGCCGCGGAGCTGGAAGAAGTCTTTCGGGGCGGGTTCGAACACGTGAAGAAGCTCACCAAAGAGCGCTTCCCCAACCTAGATGTAAACTCCATCCCCTTCGATGTTGTTGCTGCCTTATCCTCCTTAGAGTAGATATCTTTGTATTCAAACCTGTTGCCATAATAATAAATTTTTTTGTTTTTCGTGCAATTTTCTTTTGCTACTGCCTTTTTGTCGTCTTTCTCTACTTTTCATTGAGAAAAAGAAAAGATTGTTAGGGATCAGGCTTGATCCTTCGTTTTTGTCAAACTTATTTATTTTGTTTATCATAGAACTTGATCTTGCCATTTGCTCAAAAAGGTCTGGCCCCTCAAGGATCACGTCTGATCCCCGTATCTTCTTCAAGGGGTTGAGGTTCGGGAGGATCACATCTAATCCTTTCATTTTTGTCGAAGGTTTGGGCCCTATGATAGCATGCATATTTATGCTATATTTTGGCATTTCACCTCAATCTTATTACGACATTTGAAGTAATTTTTGCTGATCTTTCATCGTTTCTATTTTATCATACTTCAAATCCTCCTTACACTATTTTCTTTCTTATTTCTATGGATCCAAGCTTGCATAGCTTTAGGGAACATCGGATGGGCTAGAGAAGCAGTTGGAAAGGGCTTGAAGTGGCAGATTTGGGCTGCATTTGGGCTGCTCGTTTTTGATGTCTTGGGCCCACTTATCTCATTATCTGTTGGGCTAGGCTAGGCCCAACCCTAGCCTTCCTAACTCTTCCTTTCTTAGCCATGTATTTGAGGCCTCTTAGCACTTATTTTCCACATCATTGTTGAGAGGAGAAAAGAGAGGAGATTCTGGCCGTTTTTCTGATTGTTAGCATTTTTCTTGTTCTTCATTTTTGTCTCCATTTTTGTTTTCCTTGCTGCAATGAAAGGCTAGAACCATTGTAACTGGCTGTGTATCTCGAACCCATGAGAAATATGAGTCCCAGATGAGCTACAAAACCTGGTTTGTTTGTTTTAATCTTATTCATTTCCATTTGGTTTAGTTTGAGCAGAGTTTTGAATGCATGGAGTTCATGGCAGGTTTGTGTGAATTTGCATGGATTCATTTTCTGTTAAATGCTTAAGAGAACAGAGTGTTGTAGCCAGTTGGAATAACATCTCGGAAATGAATATAATGTGTTTGAATGGTTGTTCTTGCATAGCTCCGGATGGGTTGAATAGAGAATGAATGGTTGCATTATGTTTATAAGAGATTTCTGTATTCATTTTGCTGTTCTAATCATTCTAATCCTTGGACGGTTGTTGAGGATGCTTTGAGTTTGATATCCAGAGATTATAACATCTAACAAACCAAGATCTATAGGTTGGACAAGGAAGATTTCACATAGGGGATAAATACACAACTGGTTGCATTTCATTTACTGATTTTCATCTATATTTGTTTTTCTGTTTTGTCACTTAATTTTCTGTCAAACCCCCCCCCCATAAACAAACTGTTGTGTTGCTTATATTGGTTCTCATTGTTGGTAGAAGAAGACAAGTCTCCTTGTGAGAGACGACCTATGGTGCACTTTGCTGCAAACTAGAGAAGATAGATAACTAATTCTGGAGTGGTTCGACAGCCGCTGGCCACCCTACGAGGATCATATCTGATCCTTTGTTTTTGTCGAGGGTTCAGGCCCCCCGACGATCACATCTGATCCTTCGTTTTTGTCGAGGGTTAGGGCCCCCCAAGGATCGCATCCAACCCTGTTTGTTTTTTTTTTTTTTTTTTGGCGAGGGGTTTAGCCCCATTAGGAGTACGTCTAATCCTTCCATTTTACTCAGGTGCGCCTCCCTGGGTCTTTTGAAATGACGAGTTTTTACGCATAGGAGAAAGAATGAATTTATTCCTGAATAGCATACGAAAGCAACAAAGAAAATACTACCACCAAGACATGTAACAAAGAATTATTACTAACAGATCATGTTAAAATAATAAAGAATCATTACTGATAGAACTTTCTCAAGTTCTGCACGTTCCACGCGTTTTTCACCGATATACCCTCAAGGGTCTGTAGCTTGTAGGTGTTCGCCTTTTTCTTCCCGCAAGTGTACGGAATTGCAACAAGTAATATAATGATGAATCAAGTATCGTTCCCACGAGGATTAGCTTTTAATCCCTACTTTAACCACTATTAACTTTAATAAGCCACACACAATTAAAAGAATAATCAATAGAAGTTTTATATAAGTTAAAATTAACTCACCAAGAAAGAAAACACAAAATGAAACTTTAGGTTTTAAATATGGAAATCTAATGCGCTAGGGTTCATGAATCCACCGTAGTTCTATATTTGGTTTAACCTTTCAGTAATCGGGTTTCATAATTCTTGCTTTGAGAAGAAAATCAATGATCCTAAGTTAATCAAAAGCCTCTCTCGATGGTCAATCAAATCTATGTTCACATATGAGATTAATTATCTCTAATTAATCTATAAATACACAAACATGCATTTATCCACAATGATCATCAAAATAAGATTTCACAAGGCATAACGGTATCTCTACCTATTATCGAACCCTATGTCATTTATTATCAAGTGCTCATCTATATTGAATCTCTCGAAAGCAATATAAATCACAAACACGTTCTAATGGCGGCCAAGCATCAAAACGGAAGTAGTGCATAATAAATGATCAACTCAAAAGACAAGAATAAAATAGAACCCGAGTACTTTGAATTAAACCATCATTGAACTAGGTTTCATCAATCACCCTAGCCACAAAGTACTTAGCCTAACATAGTTTCAACCAACGAAAAAGAAATAAAAACGGAGTTCATGATGTTGCAAAGAATAAAGAACGGAAAAATAAAACCAAAACCGAAGATCTTCAAGAGAATCCTCTTTTTCCTTGACTTGCCGTCTTCTCCCTCCTCCAAAAACTCCTTAATCTCCCACAAATAAGCCTTTATATAGCCCTCTTTAGGTTATCAAAGTCCTTCACCTTGAAGGAGTCTATTTTCCTTTTATTTGGATTAAAACGGGCTTAAAACGGCCTTGTCTCGAAGCTTTGAACCCTACCGCGGTCCTACCGCGGTATGCTTGTTGCTGCAGACCCGTGAGCTCCAGAAAATAATTCCTAAAGCGGTCCTACAGCGGTATGCATACCGCTGTAAGACCGTGAGCTCCAGAAAATAATTCTTCTAGCGGTGCTATAGCGGTATGCATGCCGCTATAAGCCCGCTAGCCTTCTTCTTTGGCCTCTTGCTTCATCATCTTCAACTTCTTTATTCTCGATACTCTTTTGCTTCTTTTCCATTCGAAACCCGACCATGCCTCCAAGCTTCATTTCACTCCCATCATGCACCAAAATCACTCTTTTTGCTCCATTTCCGCTTTAACACATGCTCCACATCTACATAGCCATATATAAAACCAAATCAAGTTGAAATCATGCTCATTGAATATAAAAATGCTAAGTTTATAGACCAAAATAAGTGTATAAAAGACACTTATCAGTAGGCACCAGGATTGAGAACTTCTGTCACTTTGCAAGGATCTTCCCAATTCGGTGTTAACTTATTTACTTCTCGGGCTCCTCGAACATCTACTCGCCTTAATACCAAATCTCCCGGTAGAAAATTTCGTGCCTTCACTCTTCGATTGTAGTATCTCTCTATGCATTGATTGTAAGCAGCTTGTCGAATCTTCACTTGATCACGAAATTCATTAAGGAGGTTCAGGTTGTCCCTCAAATTTTGTTCATTGGATTCAGGGTTGAAAAGCTCCACTCTTAGCGTAGGTACTCGAATTTCAACTGGGATTAACGCTTCCGAGTCGTAGCATAAACTGAAAGGAGTTTCACCCGTGGAAACTTTCACCGTGGTTCAGTAAGACCACAGGATGCTCGGTAGTTCTTCCACCCAGCTACCATTCGCCTTGTCCACTCTCGCTTTTAGACCGCGTAACAAAGTCTTGTTGGCGAGGTCAATTTGGCCATTAGCTTGAGGATGGGCTACCGAGGTGAACTGCTGCCTAATTCCCAATTCTTGACACCATTCTTGGACAGATCGATCAGAAAATTGAGTGTCGTTGTCAAAGATCAGTACCCGAGGAATTCTGAAGCGACAGACCACATTCTTCCATAGAAATTGTTTCACACGCCGTGCGGTAATAGAGGCGACTGCCTCAGCTTCGACCCACTTTGTGAAATAATCAATAGCGGCCAGGATATACTTAACTTGACCAGCCGCTGGGGGAAAAGTCCCCAGGATGTCAATACCCCATTGAGCGAAGGGGCAAGGCTTAGACAGATGAGCCAGTGCGACCGTCGGCACATGGACCAGGTTAGACGTTCTCTAGTATCGGTTGCAGGTCCTGACTAGCTGCTCTGAATCTTATACCATCGTTGGCTAATAATACCCCTGCCGCAGAGTCTTTTGACTAAGAGCCCGAGCTCCGATATGGCTTCCACATATACCTTCATGAATCTTTCGTAGGATATAATCTGCTTCGCGGGCTTGGATACACTTGAGCAATGGTTGTGAAAAAGACCTTCTGTATAGCTCCCCATTAACTAACACGAAGCTTCGGGCTTTTCGCTTGACCTCCCGAGCCTTCGAATCACCTTCAGGGAGTTTCTCCTCTCTCAAGTACAACAGCAAAGGATCCATCCAACTAGGCTTGTCCTCTACACATAATTGATCAGCGACTTCTTTGATACTCTTTAGCGGAAGAGACTCGATCTGAATTTTCCGAGAGCTCGTAGGGAAAGAGGAAGAGGCAATTTGGGACAGCAGGTCCGCCTTTGTATTCATAGCCCGAGGGACATACTCCACCTTTATGTGTTGGAAACGCGCCATCTGCTCTTTGACCATGGCCAAGTATCGCGCCATGTGACTTTCTCGAGCTTTATACTCTCCATTCACCTATTACACCACTAAATTGGAATCTGAACTCACCTCAACATTTTGAGCTCCCAACTGTTCAGCCAACCTCAAACTAGCTAACAAGGCCTCATATTCTGCTTAGTTGTTAGATACTCGAAATTCAAAATGTAAAGCATAAGTCTATATCTGTCTTTTGGGACTCTTTATCATTAATCCTGCTCCTTCATCACCCGAGGTCAAGTTTTCATCTACTTCCAGCATCCATGGTCTCTGATCCTCCTCCGAGCCTTCGGGAGTTCTTATCCCTTCGGCAATAAAGTCTGCCAACGACTGTGCCTTAATAGCCGGCCACGGCCTATACTCAATGTCGAAGGCGGTGAGCTCTATTGCCCACTTCAGCATCCGCCTTGAATGTTCTGGTTTGCTAAGGACCTACCTCAAAGGTTGATTAGTAAGCACGATAATCGTATGAGCTTGAAAATATGGTCAGAGTTTCCTTGCCGATATTATCAAGGCGAAAGCCAGTTTTTCCATAGGAGGATACCGGACCTCGGCTCCTGTCAACCGCTTACTTGTGTAATAAACAGGCCTCTGGATCTTGTCTTCTTCCTGTATCAACACTAAGCTTATAGCTTCATTGGCTACTGCCAAGTATATATATAATGGTTCTCCTGGCTTCGGCTTGGTGAGAACCAGAGGCGTGGCCAGGTGCTCCTTCAGTTTTTTGAAAGCTCTTTGGCATTCAAGATTCCATTCGAAGTTGTTTGCCTTTGATAAGACCTTGTAAAAAGGAAGGCCCTTTTCTGCCAAATGAGAAAGGAACTTGCCTAAGGCTGTCATTTTGCTCGTAAGGCTCTGTACTTCTTTCACACTCCTCGGGGCTGGCATATCCATAATAGCTTTAACCTTTGCTGGGTTCACCTTAATCCCTCAGTGGTGTACTATGTAGCCTAAGAACTTTCCTGCAGAAGTGCCAAAAGCACATTTGACAAGATTAAGTTTCACGTGGAACTTACGAGCGGTTTTGAAGCACTCTTCCAAATCCTCCAGATGACACTCTGCCACCAGGCTTTTCACCAGCATGTCATCGACGTATGCCTCCATATTTCTCCCAAGCTGGTGTTGAAAGAGCTTATTTACTAAGCGTTGGTAAGTAGCTCCTGCATTCTTCAGACCAAAAGGCATTACAGTGCAGCAGTAGGTTGCCTTGTTGGTAATAAATGACGTCTTCTCCTGTTCCTCTGGGTGTAATGGAATCTGGTGATATCTTATAGAGCACATATTTTCATATTATTTAGCCCTCATATTTAGTCTTTTTGCACGTTAGTTGTATCATTTTATTCATTTTGATTTTGTTTTATTTTATTTTATAGGAATTGGGCTTCACACTATTTTATCTTATTTTGGACAGATTAGGGCTTCCTGGTTCATGAGGAATTTTGATGGCCAGAAGAGAAACAAGGAGATTGGAGACAAAGAAGCAAAAGTGTGCTCACAGATTTGACCTTCTGTGCTTCTTTCAAGTTTTTGGCCAACTTATAATCCCAGAACATGAATGATGTCTTCAGAGATATTGTAGAGGACTTCTTAGGATTTCTGGAATGGTATAGTTTGTCCAAATCCGAGTTCGTTTGGGCCTCCAAACATCGCTTCAAAGTTGGGACCAGATAGCTGGGTTAAATTAGGAAAGCTACACTGAACACTGATTCTTTAAAAGGCCATAACTTGGGCGTCCGATATCCAAATCAAGTGATTTAAAGGCCCAAATTCATCTACTCTTCTTGATATACAATTTTTATGAGGGGTCAAAGCCCAGAACGCACGTTATCCTATTCGAAATCGTCTGTGAAGTTGCGGTATCTAGGGTTTCCTCCTTAAGCTCTATTTAAGCACCTTAGGAGGCCATTAGCTGAGGATTATTAATTTTTAATTGATTTTTACTTTCTGTCTCATGAACAGTAGCTATTTTTTCTCTGTTTTCTCCTCCATGGAGGGCTAAACTACACTTGTAATCAATTGCAAATCCGAACTTATTCCATGGTTTGAATCCCGAAAGCTTCTACGAAATCCAGTTTGAATTTCAATTATATTTGTTTTAAGTTTTCTCTACTTATTTTCCGCTTATTCTAGTGCATGTTCAAGACGGTTGTATGAACATATACGGGGTGGATTTCTCTTTTCTATGTTGTGGCTTTAATGTTATAGTCGGTTGATACAACACACGAAGGAAAGAAGCAGAAACAAATAACTTGGTATGATGGTTATGGATACTAGGTTCTAGAATCTGTGTGAATGAAGATTAAAATTGGTAGACTGATTGAAGAAGGTTTTCTTTGATTTTTATATCATCTTTGATTTGATCTCCAGACGGTTGTTGGGGATTTATTTATGCAGATTTTTGGTGTTGAAACTTGGCTAGATCTAATCTATAAGAAGGGATGATGAAAACCTAGTTTAAGGGAAAGATTGCGTTTGGATCCATAAATAGTTTCGTTTTTATATTTTTACTCAATCTTCATACCTTCCTTTTCATCAAAACAACCCCCCCTCATTCAGTTCTTGTCATGAAAGATTTGTATTGAGGTTCATTTGAGAGACGACTTTGGGGTCGCACCCTTGCTGTATATCCGAAATATATTTATTTTTTTACAATCATCGAGGTTCGACAGTCTCGATCAATATCCCTAAAAGCATCCAAGAAACTCATGAGCGAGCAGCCAGCAGTTCCATCAATCAGGGCGTCAATCCTCGGGAGTGGGTAGCTATCCTTCGGGCAGGCCTTATTAAGATCAGTGAAATCGATGCAAAGTCTCCACTTGCTCTCCCCTTTGGGAACCAACACGACATTTGCTAACCAATCTAGATAATCCACCTCCCGAATGTACCGCGCTTCTGTTAACTTCGTAACTTCCTCGTCAATTGCCCTAGCTCTCTGGGGAGCGAAGCTTCGCTTCTTCTGCTTGACAGGATGGAAGCCCGGTCGGATCCCCAGTCTGTGTGTCATAACCTCTGGATCTACTCCTGACATGTCCCGAGCAGTCCATGCGAAGATGTCCGCCTACTGTCTAAGGAGTGTTAATATCCGACTCCTCAGCAGGTCTTTTAACTCCACACTCACCCTTACGCAACGGTTTGGGCAATCTTCTTTCAAAGGTAAAGCTTCTAATTTGTCCACCGGCTTTGCTGTTTTTGGATCTTCGGGTCCTTCTAGCAGTAAACTGACCTCTTTCGGGGGGTCCCCTCGGGGGCTTGGATCATTCCTTTGTGACACCGTTTCTCTATCCTTTACTATGCCTATGAGGCCATATAACATTCACGGGCTGAGTGTAGATCCCCCCGCACTTCGCCTATTCCACCGGTTGTAGGAAACTTCATTAGCATATGATACATGCTAGGAATAGCCCGAAGGGAATTAAGGCCCGATCTCCCAAGAATCATGTTGTAGGTTGAAGGTACGTCGGCTACCAGGATATCTAGCATAGCCTGAGAAGTTCGGGAGCCTTTCCCTACCGTCAGCGGGAGCTGAATAATCCCTTCCAAATATACGGTCTCCCCATCAAATCCCACTAAAGAGACCCTCGCTGGCCTTAACTGTGCCATTTCGTACCCCATGCCCAAGAAGGCTTGTCGATATAGGATTTCAGAGGAACTCCCTGGATCCACAAGGATTCGTCGAAGCTCCCACCTCCCGAGTTCGGCAGTTATCACCAGCGGATCATTTTGATTCGGGTAACCCGGGAGGTCATTATCTGAGAAGGAGATCGGCTCGACACTCCTCGGCCTTTTTAGCCCAATAGCCCGACCGCCAGTGCCTCCTTCGCCCTGCATGACTGGAACCTCCCCGGCTACTAGTGTATGGAATACGGGAGGCTGAGGGTGGTCATCTTCCACCTGCTGTAATCTCTCCCTTTGAGGTGAACGTTGAGCCCGATCCCGATCGTCCGTGCAGTCCCTTTTGGGAGGGCTCCTTGACAGCGACCGTTGGTCCTTCCTTCTCTGAGAATCGCCCACTTTGGCCACATAACTCCTTAGGAAACCCCGATTGATGAGCTCCTGGATCTTCTCTTTTAACTAGTGACATTCCTCTGTATCATGGCCATGATCCCGATGGAAACGACAGTATTTACTCCGGTTCCTTTTGTCGGACGGCGCCTTCATCGGTCGAGGCTTTTTTAGATAGTCTTTACCCTCAATAGTGGCAAGGATTTCCGCCCTCGAGGCATTCAGAGGGGTAAAACAACCCTAGTCCCACCGATGACGATGCTTTTCCCTTCGGCAGTCACTCTTCCTTTCCTCAGGGTGCTTTTTTTTGTCTTTCTTCTCTACATGCTCCGCCCTCTTAGCTTGCATGACCTCTTCGACATTTATGTACTTCGTAGCTCGACCCAATATGTCCATAAACGTAATCGGGGGTGTTTTGGCTAATGACTGGGCGAAAGGGCTGGGCCTTAGGGCGTTCTGGAACGCTACCATAGCTACGCTATGGTCAAAGTTCTCTATGCTCAAGTCCTCCATATTGAAACATGAGACGAAGTCCTTCAAGGGCTCTCCCTGGTTCTGCTTCATACTTACCAAGGCCATGGTGGACCTTCGATGCCTCCGGAGAGGTGCAAAATGCACCAAAAAGCTGCCTCAGAGCTGCGCAAAACTTACGATCGAATAGTGAGCTGAGTTTGAATACCAAGCCCGTGCATGCCCCTCCAGGGTGGCCAAGAAAACCCTACACCACATCGCATCCGAGGCATCTTGTACCATCATATGAGAGGTAAAGAGATCGAGGTGATCCATCGGGTCAGAGGTCCCCGCGTAAGGCTAAATGGCCGGAATGCGAAGACGCTCCAGCGATATGGCCGCCATGATCTCTGGGCTAAGGGGTTAATTTATCATTACCCCCTGAGCCTCTCCAGCCTTCGGCTTCAAGGCGATAATCTCCTCTTCTAGCTACCGCAATCTTTTTTCCTGCCGCTGCTGTACAAAAGACAAGTTGGAAGACTCGGCTGCTTCGCAATGGCCATCGTCTTGCGCTAGCCTCCGCAGATTCTCCTCCCGCAGATAGGACTCCTCCTCTCTCGGGGGCTCTTACCTTTCCTCCGCCCGAGAGTGCTGGGCTTGCTAATCCTGGCGATCCAAAAAACCCGTGAGTAACTCCGTTAACTGTTGCACCTGACCTTCTAGGAGCGCTATCCGATCAGGCGGGGGCAGAGGGCCCTTCGGACTCTGATCCCTCCCCGACAGGCTTCTGGGAGGGTTTTGCTGACTTGGCTCTAGAATGGGGTTACCCTCTACGGCTCGAGATTGCTGTCATCTTGTTGCCATTCAAGGCAAAAAAGGGATTAGCAAAAATTGTCACGACTTGCTGTGCTGGAGGGACAGAAAAGAAGAATATCTGGGCCCCACAGTGGGCGCCAATTGATGATAAAGTTATGAGGTGGTAGCTGCACGCTCCCTTCTTGCCTCTTCAGAATCACCTGCAATGGAGACGAGGACTTGCTCCCCCGATCAATCTCCGACGATCAAGTCAGATATCTCCTACCGGACAAAATTTAGTATAATTACTTAAGTCGTATATTGAAAGCAAAAAGGTCATCTTCCTCTTACCTCGCCCTTTCTTTTTAACCTTTTCTCAAGGTAGGGATCCTGGAGAGATCTTTGGGATCTCTCCTCCGCTTTTCTCGGAATCTTCCTGATAAGGATTCCATAATAGCATCCGTCCCCGAAGGGTTCGGGATAGCTGCTGCCCCCGTGACCTTCGGCGAGATGGTCTGTCCCTACGAACTCGGAGATTTCCTTACTGAGTACCTATCCGATTGGTGTGGGGATGCTTATCTGCCACATGTCTTTTAGATCTAAGCGAGATAACTGTAAACGAAACTCCCTATTAGGAAACATATGTCTTGGCCGCCATTGGATGCCTGTCCAGGGTATTGGCGTAATTATGGAACCGAGGGCATTCTCCTCATCAAAATCTATTGTGATATGTTCCCATTTCCATTTTGGGATTTCTAATGGTTGCAAACTTTCACTGAGCTTCTGATGTTCAATCTTTATTCTCTAGAACGTATCACATTGACTAACATATTTTACAACACTTTTCTTCATTCCAGGCCACCAATACATGGATTTCAAATCTCTATACATCTTGATGTCTCCTGGATTAATTGAATACTTAGATCGATGGGATTCTTCAAAGATTACTTGTCTTAACTCTTTTACTAGAGGTACATATATCCTTCCCTGGAACTAGAGCATTCTGTCACTTAATTCAAATTCTAGTTTCTTTTCCTGACCATGCTCATCAACCCATAATTTAATCCTGGGATCTTCAAAAAGTGTTTGTCGTATTTGTTCCAACAAGTCTGGCTGAATGGTGAGGTTGGCTATGTAGGAAAAGTTTCCTTTAGGAGTAACTCCTACCCTCAATAGACTAAAAGCCTCAACTAATTTCCACTCTAACACTCTTATCCTAGCCATACAAATAGGTTCCTTTCTACTCAGGGCATAAACCATAACATTAGCTTTGTCGGGATGGTATTAGATGACACAATCATAGTCTTTCATGAGCTCCATCCATCGACGCTGCCTCATGTTTAGATCTTTTTTGGAAAATACATACTGTAAGCTCTTGTGATCCGTGAAAATTTCAAACCTTTAAGGTGAATCTTACAACAGCTAATTCCAAGTCGTGGGTCAGGTAATTCTGTTCATGTTTCTCAAATTGTTAGGATCCATAGGCAATATCTTTGCCATGCTACATTAACACACCTCCCAACCCATTTCTTGAGGCATCCGTATACACCATGTAGCCTTTTGACCCATTGGGCATAGGTAAAACCGGAGCAGTTGTGAGGTTTTCCTTAAGCGTCTGGAAGCTCCTTTCACATCTATTGTCCTAATCAAACTTCACTCATTTCTGAGTGAACTTTGTAAGGGGTGTAGCAATCTTGGAGGATCCTTCTATGAACTTTCTGTAACAACCAGCCAACCCCAAAAAACTTTTGATCTCAGTGACTATTCTAGGTTAGTTCCAACTTCTTAGAGCTGCTACATTTGCTAGGTCAACTGATATTCCTTCGGCTGATATAGCATGCCCTAAAAATGCCACCTGACTTAACCAGAACTCACATTTAGAAAATTTCACATACAACTTATGCTTTCTCGATGTTTGCAGCACAGTCTTCAAATGATATTCGTGTTTCTCTTCAGACCGAGAGTACATTAATATGTCATCTATAAACATGATTTCAAACTGGTATAAAAATAGCTTAAAAATTTGGTTCATTAAATCCATAAATGTTGTTGGGGTATTGGTTAATCCAAAAGGTATAATCAAAAATTCATAATGACCGTAACGAGATTGGAAAGTTGATTTAGGTACATCTTTTGCCTTAATCTTTAGTTGATGGTACCCTAATCTTAGGTTAATCTTTGAAAAGATCTTAGCCCCTTGCAATAATTAATCAAACAATTCCTCAATTCTAGGAAACATATATTTATTCTTGATGGTTACCTTATTTAGTTGTCGGTACTCTATACACATCCTTAAACTCCCATCCTTCTTCTTAACAAAGAGAACTGGCACTCCCTAGGGGGATATACTTGGTCTGATGAATCCCTTGTCCAACAAATCTTGAAGTTGAACCTTTAGGTCCCTTAACTCGGTTGGAGCCATTTTATAAGGAGGTATAGAAATTGGATTTGTTCTTGGCACAATTTCTATAGAAAACTCAATTTCCCGTTGTGGAGGTAATCCAACTAATTCCTCGATAAATACATCCCCAAATTCATTGACCACTAGCACTTCTCCTATTTTTAAATGATCTTCTTTCCCCTCATGGACATGTGCTAGATACCCATAAGCTCATTTTCACAATAATTTATTTTCTTTTAAAGCAGAGATCCATCTCTTTTCATTTTCCCTTCCTTGTCCTCAAAATTTAATAATTGAGTCTCCATCCTTAAGACTAACTATTTTGGCTTTACAATCCATCGTGACATTGTATCTTTCTAGAAAACCCATCCCTAGAATCACATTGAAATCTTGAATTTCAAGGAGAATTAGGTTTATTGAGAACTTGGTATCCTTTATTTGAATTTCCTTTATTTGGTACCTGATTAGTGGTCAATTTTGTTATAATTATACCCTTATTTTGATTTTAAAATTAGTTTAATTGAATACTTATGCGCAATTTATAGTTATATGCAACTTTAGAAGAAAATAAAATTTAAAGAGAGATTAGGAGTTAATTAAAAAATTTAAAAAAAAGAGAGATAATATTTTCCTTTAATTTTTAACAAAAGAAATTAAATTGAAAAAGAATTTACAATATATAAATATATAATATATCTTTATAAAATATAATATATTATAATACATATATAATATATATACATATATCTATGCGTGCCACCATATAAACACACACACACACATATATATATATAATTGATGAGGGAATATTTATAGGAGGCAATTTTACTGCACTACCCCTGGGAGATTACCATTAACTTGGAGCCATGTGTGCTAGTAAAGGCCAATATGCGATTGCGACGTGTCAAGTCCTAGGAGTTCCAGATGTCTTTATAATTTCTATTTTGATTTTGAACTGGAAAGAGATAGAGAGGAAGATTTAGTCAACCAAGAATATCTCCAATATCCCAATAATTATCTCCATTGAGCAAGGTTATCTTTTCTCTCCGTGGAAAAGGGGTCAGCCTCTATTTTTTAAAAGATATCTTATCTGCTAAGGGAAAGCCCAAGGGACATCTATAAATAGAGGACATCATCTACAGGTATAAAAAAATGATCTAACTCCTAAGGGACTCTTCTATTATTTTCCATTACTATTATACTCCTTGAAACCTGTGAACTGACTTAAGCGTCGGAGTGATCATGGGGAGCAAGTCCCCATCCTTTTTGCAAGTATTTGGTCTGAGACAGAGGCTAGATGATTGGCCCTACATCATCAAATGGTGCCCACCATGGGGCCATCATCTTTTCTTTCTATCTGCCAAGAACAATTTCAAGTTGTATGAAATCTATTCAACTCAATTACACGTATGTGTTGATTGCATCATGGGTACGCTCGTTTCTTTTAATATTTTTGGGCCTGCGAAGGTTTTATTTTTCAATTATTGTTCTATGTAAAAAATAATTGAAAGAAAAGGTCAAAAGATTCATATATGTATATGTATATATATGCTATAAGAAGTTCTGGTTGAGGCATGGTAGAAAAAAAAAAAAGTAATTCTGCCATTATTTTGTGTCATATGCACATACATACATCATATACATATACATTCATATTATAATATATTGAGAAAAGCTTTATGTGAAAGCTAGTGAAAAAGATTGTTATATTATATATATATATATAAGAAGCTCCTGCGAGGCACTCTGGGTACATATTTTGTAGTTTCTTACAAAAGCTTGATTATTAGAAAAAGGCAAATCCAGACCCAGTGTTGTTAAGCATATATATATGTATATATTATATTATATGTTGCAAGGAGCTTCCAGAGAAAGCTTTCCTGGAAAAAGGAAAAATATCCAGGACCCCCAAATAGCCAAGAACAAACATAGCATAACAGTGACTGCGAGAAGCTATTGATGATGGCGGTAGCAAGGCTAACGGCGAACGTTGGAACCGGAGCAAGCAGCGACGGCAAGGCTGCAAGCTAGCAGGAGCGATGAACCAAGTAATTGGTGCTTTATCTGAGGGGTGGCATGTAGATTTTTGTGAAGACCTTAACCGGTAACGACAATTGGCTAGTGACGCGGTATGTTATATATTATATATATACGCATATATATATTATCTTCAGGTGCTTCTGAAGAAGCTTGATAGCAAAAAGGTAATGACTCATTAAAAAGGGCAGCCATGAACAGAGCTTAGGGGAATTTTGCAAGCCCAACGCCACATCAAAGACATCTGTTTCAGGTACATATAGCACAATGCAGTTGAAAGAAGGGTTGGGCTTAGTCAGGATTCATATTCCTAAGTCAAAAGAAACCTTCGCCTCGTCGCCACAAATCCTCTATTGTTGAGCTTCTCCCCTCTCTCTTTCTCGAAGTCAGAAGGGCTTGTTCGTTCAAATCACAACCACTTCCTTTTCATATTCAAACATAGCTACGCAGCGACATCAATGAGTAATAGCATCGAAGATCACAATTCGGATGACTGTCCTATGCTTCTTTAAGTCTTTCTAAAAGCACTCTACTGCGAATCGCCCAATCGAAGTCGATTTTGGTCACTGATTTGTGTTTCAGAATGGATTGAAGTTATGGATATATCTGACTCACTTTATTTGATTTGATGCACTATGATAACTGTTTGATTTTACGCATGCCTAGTCGAGGCCTCTTGCCGAATCGGGTTCAAATCTGTTGAGACCACGAAGTTTGAGCCTTGAGTTGAAAGTATTCTCCAAGATTTTCCCGGTGTTGGAGGTCAATATTTTTTATCTAACTGGCACCCGATGTATTGACAATTGAAGACAAAAAAAGTTCGGGTGGCAAAATCATTCAGGAGTCTCTTCCACGAACTACTAAAAATCACACCCAAAAAGCGCATGGATTGAAACGTTCCAGATCTGGGTGTTGAAGAAATAGATCTGAGTTGTTAAAAAAGTAGATCTATAACAAATTTGCTAAAGGTGCGGATCTAGAATGGATTGGGGTTAAAATATATATATATGGATACTCTCTCTGATTGCGAATGTAGGCGTTACGCCGAACCGTAGGAAAAAAAATATATATTGTTATTATTTAATTGCGGATATAGGCATTATACCGAACCGCGAAAACAAAATACTCTTTCTAATTGCAGACGTAGACGTTATACAGAACCGTAAAAATAAAATATGAATATTATTTAATTGCGGATATAGGTGTTACGTCGAACTGCAAAAATAAAATATGGACATTATTTTGGATTGCGGACGTAGGCATTTCGCCAAACTACCAAAATAAAATATGAATATTCTTTGAAATCCTGGTCATCAACTATAATCCAAGCCAACATGTGCACATGAAGGCTGAGGGTCGGAAAGGCCTCGACAACGCAAGAGTAAAAGATCCGATGTGATCCTCAGGGGGCTCCGAACCCTCGAACACTCAAAAACAAAGGATCATATGTGATTCTCGGGGGCCCTGAATCCCCGACAACTCAAGGCAAAAGGATCAGATGTGATCCTCCAGGGGCCCCGAACCCCTGATAACTCAAGACAAAAGGATCAGATGTGATCCTCGAGGGGCCTCGAACCCCCGAACACTCAAGATGAAAGGATCAAATGTGATCCTCGGGGAGCCTCAAACCCCCGAACACTCAAGATGAAAGGATCCAATGTGACCCTCGGGGGACCTCGAGCTCCCGACGACTCAAGATAAAGGGATCAGATATGATCATCAAACTCCTGACAACTCGAAATCAAAGAAAAATAAGATCAGACGTAATCTTCAGGGGGACCACCCTTGACCAAAAAACAAGAACGACTCAAAGGGGACCACCCCTAATAATTAAGGAATGAGTTCGAGGATACGAACCTCGACCATCAAAGGCTCAAAGGGGACTACCCCTAATAATTAAGGAATCAATTCCAGGAATCACTCCCAAAACAAAAACAAGGTTCGATCTAACCCCCCCCGGGGTTCGGAAAGAACCTCCAACGAAAGCCAAAGGATCAAGATTCTCACTAAGCAAGCAACGCTACATGGAAAAACTGCCTCATCGGGTAGTAGAGCTTATCCTAGTACACTTAAATGGTTAAGAGTCAAGATTTTATGAGTTTTAGAAAGTAAGCGAAAAAGGGAAACCTCAGCCATCATAGCTTCTTTCAGCAGCTTCGAAGACGAGGCATGCAGCCTCGGCCAGCGGCCCCTGAAGATAAGGCGCACGGCCTCGACAAGCATAGCCTCGGCCTTAGGCCCTTAAAGCTGAGGCACACAGCCTCGACCAACATAACCTCAGCCCTAGGTCAAAAATAACGATAAAAATATATATATGTACTAATTTAAGAGATTACCCCTCTCTGTACCATAAGAAAATCCCTGAATGTCTCTATCACCTCAAGCGACCTAATCACCCTCTGCATGGGAAGAGTGAAAGGGTATTGGGAGACTTGAAAAGCGAATTCAACATCCGAGATTGCTAACCCAATTTTTAGTAGAATTTTTTTACAGAGGCTTAGAAAAACAATGACAACTACTCCTTTAGCTGCCCAAACTCCTTGTTCGACCAACTCAAGGAGTGGAGGACAAGTGTTGAGGGAATATTTATAGGGGACAATTTTACTGTACTACTCCTGGGAGGTTACCATTAACATAGAGCCATGTGTGCTAGTAAAGGCCAATATGTGATTGCCACGTGTCAAGTCTTAGGAGCTCCACATGTCTTTATAATCTCTATTATGATTTTGAACTGGAAAGAGATAGAGAGAAAGATTCAGTCCACCAAGAATATCTTCAATATCCCAATAATTATCTTCATTGAGTAAGATTATCTTTTCTCTCTATGGAAAGGGGATCAGTCTCTATTTTTTACAAGATATCTTATCTTCTAAGGGAAAGGTCAAGAGACATCTATAAATAGAGGATAGCCCCTACAGGTATAAAAAAAGATTTGACTCCTACGGAACTCTTATATTATTTTCCATTACAATTATACTCCTCGAAAACCTATGAACTGACTTAAGCGTCAGAGTGATCATGAGAAGCAATTTCCTACTCTTTTTGTAGGTACTTAGTCCGAGACAGAAGTTAGGTGATTGGCTCTACATCATCAATAATATAATATAATAATACATATATTCAGTTGGAATATACATGCATAATACATATATATATATATATAATATATTAATTCAATTCAATTGGAATTGAAGATGCAGCGTGAAGCAGTGCAATTGGAAAGGTCAGCCACTGATTGAAGATGCTGCCAGCCGCTGATTGCAATTGAAGCCCACAATTTGAAGGCTCACTTATTGGATTTAAAGCCCCAGCCGCAAGCCCAATTGAATCAGCCGCATGCCCAATTAAAACCCAGCCAAATTTTGCAGCCCATGAAGAAATTGAAGGCCCAGCAGCGTGGAAGCAGAGGAGCGTACAGTGGCCTGAGAAATGCGGTCCTTCTGTTGCAATTCTTCATCAAGATTGAGGGCAATTTGGGGAGTGAGCAGTGCGCTGAAATTTCAATGGGGAAAGGCAAATTTTATTTGTAACCATACATTTTGATTATCATAACCAGTGTAAAGTAAAATATTATATTTTATTATTTACAACTACATTTATTAATTTCTGTAACTATTTATATTCTAAACATACCCTCCAAACATAATCTCTCAAAAAAGACACTCTACGCACATCAAACCTCATTCTTCTTCTTCTTCTTCTTCTTCTTCTTCTTCAGATCACTAGAATTATTTATTATTATTTGTTGTATTATTATAATTATAACTTTTCAACGTGTATTATTATTTGTAATAATATTTATTTTAATATTTGTTGTTAGATTTTATTTAAATTAACTTTATTTAATTTATGATAAAATCTCATAAATTTAATATAAATTTTAAAGAAATAAAAATAAACATAATTTTATTACGATTTGCATTTAACTTAAAAAAAATTAAAATTAAAGCAACATTAATTCAAGAAAAAATAAATATAATATTAATTCAAAGATTCGAGAGACGATGATTCGAAATAATTTATATATAAAATCATTATATATATGTATATAGTTATAATATATATGTATATAATATATTATATAGGAGAACCCGAACCTGAGGTTTGGGAGATTTCAATTCTCCCGAATTCAATTATGTAGCATATTATATAATATGTATACTATCCATTCTTCCGGACCTAAGGGTTCAAGAGAATTGCATTCTCTCGAATTCATAGTTTCAAAAAAAATGATTTTTTCCAAACTCATGGATTTGGGAAAATTGATTTTTTCCGAATCCATGGATTCGGGGTTTCCCGAACACCCAGAACCCTGAGGCTCGGGGCATCCCTTAGCCCCCGAACCTCGTGGTTTAAAGGCATCCCCCAACCCTGATGTTCGGGGCATCCCCTAGCCCCCAAACCCCAAGGTTCGGGGTTTGCATATTTTTTATTTTTTAATTAATCTTATTTTTTTAATTCATCCCTCGTGTATGTATATGTAAATTATCTGATTGAACTAGTGATAGATGTTGTAAATTGTGTTGTTTCTTGCCGAAACAGGAATACTCGTTATCTTCTCCGTCAAACTCTATGTAAATGGGTAATAATTTTGCATTGTTGATAGTAACTGTTGATAGTAATTGGTAATTGGTTATGGCGAGGAGAACTAGACTGAGCAATCACCTCTACCAACCTTATTATGTAACACAACCTAACAACGCGACCAAGTGAAGACTCTCTTCACCCATGATAATCACAACCAGTCACAAGCCACACGTAGTGATGCATGAACAAACGGAAAGAAACATGCGTACCAAACGTAATAAACATGATATGCACATGCAATCACCTCCAACATGCTCAAAGATATGCTCAACATGTAAGAAATACATTATTACAAACCGCTCACATTTTGATTCACCGGAAAGCTCTAATTTCGCCCAAACCAAGGCTGTTTGCTGCTAAAACATGATCTTTCGTAAGTTCAATGACAAATATTTTTATATGAGAGGGTGGGGATTGAATATAGGGAGGCTACATCAAAATTTGAAGGAAAAATGAGGCCAAACGCTCCCTCATGCCCCCTGGAAGAGGCCGCATGCACTGCCACACGCAGCCTCTTCCGACTCATGAAGCTCATGCGTTGTCCCCTTGCCTCGGCCAGATTTTGACTCCTTCACTGTTTCGACCATAACTTGGTCTTTTTAACTCCGATTTGACCCCTATTTTTTCCTGTACCTTTCTCTTTCAGTGCTCTACAAGATTATAAAATAATTTGGAACTTATCTCAAGGTTTAAAAGATTTTTTTCACACTTTACAAGGTTGGATCGAAAAACTAACAAAGCCTTTCCTTCCTTGATCTCCGGCAGTGCTTCGCCCCTTTTTCTCTAGAATTTTCTCTCCAAATATCCCTTTTCCTCACCCTTTTGAAATGTCAAAATCTCTCCCCAATAGCCTATTTATTGAAGTGCCCGGCCAACTCCATTTTGCCACGTGTCACTTTAATCATTACTATGATTACTCCTTTATCCAAGTTTCATCCAAGTGTCATCTTTAGAACTAGGCTAGATCAAGATATGCCATTTGTCACTCCAAGACTAAGCTATTTAATTTGGGATTTGAGCCTCATGATAATCCCACCAAGTGTCCCAAACTTGAAGATTAAGTAAAGGTTATGTGTTTCCATTCAAACTTTGCCATGTGTCCTATAATCATTACTTAGATTTAGAAATTATTCTCATGCCACTTGTCATCACCTAATTAGCCTTCCTTGATCTTGAGAGTAACACCCTAATCATTACTTTTATCCTATAGCGCCACATGTCCCTTAAGATATGTCACCATTAGTACTTTCATCCTACGGTGCCATGTGTCCCGAGTCCTTTAAAAATATGAAAAAATATTTTATTTATTTAGGTAATAAATTAAAAAAAATTGAGTATTACATAAGTTCAATTTTCTTTTACAATCTTGTAGAGGGATGAAAGGGGAGTCCATAGGTTCAAACGACGGTCGAATCGGAGCTAAAACGAGAAAGTTATGGTCGAAATACCAAAAGGAGGCGAAGCTGTTCGATTTTTAAGGGAGGCGCGCGCAGCTCATGCACCAGAAAGGGGCTGCGTTTGACCTGAAATTTTGACGATTCTTCTCCTATTTTAAGTATCTACAACCTCATGTAAAAATATGGGAGGTTTGGTTCACTAGAATGCGTGATTACTGTAGAAACAACCCTTAGTGTTCGAAACCGTGTTGTGAACAGTACTATCGAAGGGAAAACAATCAAGGTGAGTGTTTCTTGCATCCTTTTGTCACATCCCAATCATTTTGGCTTCATTGGGTGTGGGTGTTAGCTTGCATATCTTGCCTTTATGGCTTACATGTCATATTTTCCCTTGGTTATGCATATTCCTTCTGTTTTGTCATATATCATGTTCGTTGTGGTGACTATGGCTAGTTGTTGAGACATCATGGAAGACCTCGTGCTCTTACAGTGAGCCAAGGAATGACTATGATGACCGCAAGGGTGATTGCAATACCTTGGCATTGCTACCACAGGGGTGGACTTCATAATAACATTATTGTATTTGCATGCACATACATTTCCTTTTCTGATTCACTCACTTAGATGTAATATCTAACTTGGGTTGATACCCCTGGAACGTTCCATGTTCCAAGTATTTCAAAAGTATCAGGTGTTCCAAGTTCCAGTTCGAGCAAAGCCAAAGAGGTGGAGTTGAGCTAGCTTTGGGTTTTGCAACTAGCTTTGGCTTTTATTTCATTATGTGCCCTTATAAACCAAGTGATGTATTGTAAATAGCAGTTAGGATACTCAAGGTTCTAAGTGGTGTGTATGGGTGTCCTACAATTGTACCTATAGTGATGTGTTGAGTCTTTTTGGAGTATTAAAGGTCGTGAGCATTTCTTGTACTTGTGAAGGAAATATAGTGGAAACCCCCTTTATTTAACTTTTATTAAGCTTTCAAGTTCGATCCAATGCTTCCATTAGCAAGGGTTTCCATAACGCCCGTGGTAATATTGGCTTATATTTTACATTATTGTGTATTTGAAAAAGTGGGGCGTTACAGTTGGTATCAGAGCCAGAATAAAGAGTTTGGTTTTGGCTTGAGTTAACTAACTTTGAAGATGCAATAGTGATATGAGTTATTTTTAGTTTTGATATGACTAATCTTGGAAGATATTTTGGTTTGTGACAGGAATGGATCCGCGGATAGAAGAAAACCAATTTCAGCGTGCCATCATGAGAGGATGGACCACGTTGCTAGAAGGAGGATATATGCATCCAGGGGAGAAGTTAGGAGATTTTCTGAATTTAATTACCTCTACTTTACAACAGTTTCTGACCTATGTGATGAATCCTTATATGGTGGACTTACAAATATTCTGTTTGATTTCCTTACTAACCTAGAGTAGCAGGACGCCGGAAATGATCTTTGCACTTTGGGACCCTATGATGATTTTGTAACGTTTATTACCCACCTATGCGAGGTAGGGGCATACCTAAACCCTGTGAGGGAAGTGACAAACCAGAGTTGCGAAGAGGAACCTGAAGAATGAGATCTGATCCCACCTCTAGGATCAGAAACCGAGGAAGAGTAACTTTGTCCTAAGAAACAAATTTTGTTATTTGAGAATGTAGACTCATAAGTATGTATGAAGGAAATAAGATAGTGTTTAGGCATGTGTAATAAGTAGTGCATTAGAAACGGCTATGTACATATGTAATAGCAATAGCGGCAGATATAGCTTATATACATAGAATAGTAAGGTAGAAAGGTCGTGGTAAGGAGATGAACCGCTATGAATGCATAAATAAAGGGTGGTGATGTAATATACAAGATGTTATAGTTTTACTAATCTTGATGGTTTGTGGTGACAAGGTATGCATTCAATAATTTTGGAAACAGAAGGAAGAAGGAAAAGAAAGAAGGAACCTAAAGGAATGACACCTAAACTCGATGAGTAGGTGGGTTGAGGAAGAGATAAGTAAGTTGGTCATTTGGTAGGTTAAACCCACTTTGTTTCCATTTCGAGGAAACATCCTAGATTTTGGGAGACAATTTGGTTTGATGTATAGAGTTCTAATTATTATTTCCTAGAAATTGGTGGTTATTATTCTTGAAAATTGATGATTATTACCTTTAAAAAAAATGATGGTTATTGCTTTTGGAGATGAGATGGTTATTATCACTTGGAGATTTTTTAATTGCCGCTCTTTAGGAATTTGATGAATTAGGACTAACTGAATTTTGTTTAGTGAGGATACTTTGAGTAATGGTTGATTAAATGAACAAGTGTTTACAGGTGAAGGATTAGAAACCTTGAGGATTTTGGACTGACTGACTTAGGAAATTGTTGATGTTGTAGGAATCATGGGGATGTATTGTAAACTTAAGGGCCCTAAGTGTAACGCCCCACTCTTTTGTTATAAGATGAAGCTGAAGGACCATCCACGAGGAAACATAGCATGCAACGGAAGCGTTTTTAAAAAAAAAATTCCTCATATTGATTATAATCTAGGAAACTTACTTTTTCTTCGGATCACCGGATGGAATGAAGCGACAGGAGGAGGAGGGGCGGTAGCTTCTTCGCGTGGTGGAGACGACGGTTGTCCTGCAATCCTTCGGCTCCTTCGCATCAGATCTTGAACGCTCTCTTGATCTTCCAAGGTATGACTCAAACTCGTGGCCTCTCTTTTGGTGAAGAAGAGTAAAAACAATTAGGTTAAAAAACAACTAAAGAGAGAATATATGTAGGGAGAACCATAAGGTTAAAACCCTAGTGGGCCAAGTCCATTTAATTAATTTTCTAATTGGGTTAGCCCAATTAATTAATTAAAAACCAATGAACTATTATTTTATTCTAGCCTAATTAATTATGGACCATTCTGAATAAAATAATTCTCTCTCAATGTAATTCACCCAACAAGCCAAATGTATTAAATAATACATGAGTTATATCGAGCTACCCTGGGGACCAAAAGACAAATTATTCCTGGCTACTAAAATGACCAAAATACCCCTGCTACCCAATAGCTATATTTTGTCATTCTAAGTGTTCCAACTATCACCATATGGTAACACTGACCCCACGAATAATTTTGCATGTGCAATGTCTTTGACCAACTAGTGTAATGACGAAAATACCTCTCTGCGTAACACTCATCATTTAGAAAGGAATAATGTACTAGCACCTCTCTAAATGATTTCTACCATCCTTCGATCACTAGTCCAATAATCCGTGACTACTCGAATGTACTTGCTTATCACTGGGAGCTACCCAGAAGCACACACTCTTAAGTCACGTTCCCAGGGCCCTGGATTATTTGATTATTCTTGGACAATCACAAGGGGGTGAATCACAGAAACTATCTTGTATTAGTCTGTCTTAGCTAATTAGAAACCATACTCCTAACTCACAAGGTTATTGATCTTTGATAGACCTCACCTACAGTGAATCTAAGAATATAGCTCTAGGTTCACTAGACCACCAACTAATACTCAAGCATTAGAGTACTCGTCCACGTAGTAGCAGTGATAGACTAGTTCCATGATAATTAGTACTTTGTCATTAGCTTCTATCACAGGTCCACTCTACGGACTATTTACTTGCTAAGGCAAGCCATCCTCTATTAGGATCTATTGCACAATGATCTTATCATGATAGAATGCCCAGTTCTATCAAAAGATCAAGAGTAATATTTTTCTTGCTTATTAAGTACCCATGATTCATGCCTAATTGTGAAGAACGACCCATCACATGAATCACTTACTTAATAGCATGGACACTTTTCCAACAATTAAATGCAAATAATATATGTGCCATAAACTGACTAAAAGAAACATCATTACCATAAATTAAATAAAACGTGTCTTTAGGGCATACATTTCCAACAGAAGCTAATTACAAGCTAATATACACAAGGGCGTTATGGAAATCCTTACCAATGGAAGCTATGGATCGAACTTGATAGCTAGCTGAAGCTAGATAAAAAGGATTTCCAATAATAAAACCTCAAATATGAGTACACCAAATGCACGACTTCCAAAATCATCAAATATCTCTTACCAAGATCGTAGTACATAGTAATCATGACTTACAACTTCCTACTTGTATAATAAGTAAATCCAAACCTTACGTAAACCCTGTTGATACAATTTCGACATACAACTCTCAAAACCAATGCAAAGATTATATAAGAACCCTAGAACATGAGTAACAGATAATTAAACTAACTTTGGCCTTCTCATAGCCCTTTTCTCTTTCTCATCTCCGGTACCTGACATGCTGAGATACCTGGGACATTAAATATCCTAGGGGTATGAAGCACCCGAGTTAGATTGTTACATCTAAGTGAGTAGTACATGCAAAGGAAACTGTGCATGTAAGAGCAATATGTAGCCATGCCAAGAAATATGTAGAGATAAGTATAAATCTTCTAAGATCATGCCAACAAAAAACTTCTCATGTGGTAACCAAGTCAGGGGGTTGTAATCACCCTCGCAGTCATCATGGTAGCTCACCGCAATAGCATGAGATCATGGCTCATCGCAAGAGCACGAGATCCCCCGTGATTTCCCGCAATCATCATGGTAGCTCACCACAAGAGCATGAGATCATGGCTCATCGCAAGAGCACGAGATCCCCCATGATGTCCCAACAACCAACCATAGATACAAACATCGAGATGTGTATAAAATACGCTAATATACTCAAAAGCAATAAAACATGAGATATAAACCATCAACCATGACATGTTATATGACAAAGCAGAAGGAATATGATATACAAGCCATAAGCCACGCACAAAAGCTGTCATGGTCAAACCCGATGCCACAAAGTAGAAAGGATATGCTCAAAACAAAGGAAACCATGAAACGCAAGCCACAACCACTTATAAATGAAGTCAAGAATGAAGAAGATGAATTAGGAGACATGGAAGAATAGTTACATGCACAAGAACCACTCACCGAAGCTTCCCACTTCTTGGTTGCACAAATTCACAGTTGAACATCGCTCTAAGTGGACTGTTCTATAAAAATCGAGACTTTTTTGTATCCAAACCTAAAATATTTTTAGATAGGTAAATAGCCACTAAAATTAGGAGTTTGCATGAAAAATTTCAAGTCAAGAAGGCCTCTCACGGGCCCAAATGCCTGGCCACAAGGGCTGCCACGCACCTGAACGCGCATCTCTGTTGGGCACGTGCGGCGCACTTGCCAGACAGAGTTCCGACCCCGAAAATTAAAACGAGCATAACTCTCTCATTTTAACTCTGATTCGAGTGTTGTTTGAACCTATGACTCCTATTTTAACCCTCTATATGATTACAGAAAGAAACAGAACTTATATCATAGATTTGGTAATTGTTTGCATGGATTTCAAGGCAGGCTCGTATCTACCGGCGGCTTGCTTTCGACTCCTACTCAGGCAGAGTTTCCTTCCCTTCTTTCTAGCAGAGTTTCCCCTCTTTTATAAGCAACTTACCTCCTTAATTTAGTGGCCAAAAACCCAACCCAAATAATGCTTATATAGAGCTCTTAAATCCATAAGATTGAGACACTTGGCTTTCTAAGATGGTGACACTTGGCACTTGAGATTTGCACCATAATTATTGCTTTCTTCCCATGGTGACAAGTGGCCTTTGAGATATGAGCCTCATCATGACATTTTAAACCCTTCAATGAATGGATTTTTGCCACTTGTTATGGAGATTTGAGCCATAATGATTGCTTTCATCCTACGGCGCCACATGTCCTCGAGATATGAGCTGTCATCATTACTTTCTTCCTACTATGCCATGTGTCCCTCGAGATATGAGCTATCATCATTGCTTCCATCCTAAGGTGCCACGTGTCCCTCGAGATTGGTGTTTAATCATTACTTTTGATTTTCCATCCAAATTGTGCCACGTGTCCATGTAATCATTTCTACCCAGTGTCTCCATCCAAATGGTGACATGTGTCCGTGTAATCATTTCTACCCATGTGTCTCCATCCAAATGGTGACATGTGTCCATGTAATCATTTCCACCCATGTGTTTCCATCCAAATGGTGACGTGTCCCTTAATTGAATTTAATTTGGGTTTGAAATCCATAACCACTTTTGATAACTTTTGGAATCCAAAGTTAGGTTTTAATAAGCTTTGAAATCTATTTCACTTAAATCCCCTAAAGATATCCTTTAATCTCACAAATTCCCAAGATTTTTAGTCAATTGTACTCCTACTCAAACTTTTATAATTACGACTTTACCCCTAGCTTAGAAAATGAACTTTTGTCTGAGGCATCACGTCATAATATTTGATTTTGAAAAATCTTGGGTATTACACTAAGTATGTAACAAGAACCTTAAGAGATTGTTGCAATAGGGAACTTGGGACTTGGGACTTCGGAATTTGCATGCTTGATAATAGCTTTATAAGACCCCTCATATAAGTACAGATAGGTGGGTGACTGTAATATAGAAGGTTAAGACATATGGTTATATGCTTTGTTCTATTAACCGGGTGTACATCTTTGGGGAATATGTTTATAAATTGTCTTTAAAATTTCTTGAGAATGGTTTCAGATGGTAAACACTCACTGAACCAGGAACTTGAGGCGCAGAAGCAATGTTCAAGAGGAGGAGATGCAGGACCTCCATGAGGAAGGGATGGAGACACCCCAAGGAAACCCACCGTCAGAAAGGAACCAAGGAGAGGGAACTCGTATGGACCAGATGGAATGGGTCCTAGGGAGTGTGGTCGCTCTTATGCAGGGGACACGTACGACAGGCTAGGTTATTCCTCAAAACTCTGATGTTAGTTACAGGTTCCAAAGATTAAACCTACCCATATTTCAAGGAAAGGCAGGGGCCAACCCCTGTGAGAGTGAGTAATGGTTGGAATAGATCGAAAAGATTTTTTATTTCTTTAGGTGCGAGGAAGTGGACAAGGTTGGTTGTGCTACATTCATGCTCTGGGATGAGGTTGACCAGTGGTGGAAAATCATGCAAAGGACCCTACAAGATCCTGAAAGGCAAGGTACGCCTGGTGTTACATGGGTGCAATTTAAGGAATTTTTCAATACAAAATATTTTCCCCTATGCAAGAAGTTGGAAAAAGGCTAAAAAATTATGAACCTAAAACTGACTAGGGGCATGTCCGTTGCCCAATATGAAGATAGTTTTACTCAGTTGATCAAGTACATGCCCATTTACAATTTGGAAGAGGAGGCAAAGGCCTAGAAATTTCTTAGTGGATTGAAGTTGGAAATTCTGCTAGCGTTAAGCTCTTTGGGGGCTTACACATATGCAGAGGTGGTTTCACAAGCCTTAATAGTGGAAAGCAACCTCCACCGAATAAACGCCATGAAGACGGAATTCTAGGAACCTGAGGACAAGAAACTTAAGGAAAGACATGATCTTAGGGTTCGAGAAGAAAGTTTCAAACACAAAGAGAATTGTCCTAGGTGTCAAAAATTTCATCCGGGAAAACCTTGTGATCGAGGGAATAAAAAATGTTATACATGTGGAGGAAATGACCACATGTCTCGAGATTGCCCCAAAGGACCCATGTGCTTTAATTGCTAGTAAACGAGCCATCTATCTAAGGATTGCCCACAAAGAAGAGAAGCCAATCAATCTCGGACAACCCAAGGAGGACGAGAACCACAGCGGGGGCGTGTGTTCAATTTGACGGGAGAAACTGTCAATGCCAACCCAACGGTTGTACAAGGTACATCGATTTCTCCTTAATGTGAGAGTTAGTCAACCCTAGGTCTGCCCATTCACATGCATTGGCACATCACCTAGGGAAAGGTGATATGACGTGTCGACCTGTATTTTGGTAGATTATGGAATACCAAATAGTAAGTTGGATAGTTGTGAGTTGAGGAATATTGTTAGTTAATGTGTGTTAATTGTAACTTTGAGTATGGTTTGTAGTATGAATTGTGATTTTAAGGAATGTAATTGAGAATTAAAAGAAAGGTGTGGCAAGGTTACTCTAGATCATGTTACAGATTATTATGAGTATCTAGTAATGACATTTGGGATTAACACACCTCTAACCCTTGTGAGTTGATGATTGAGGTGTTCAAATCATACTTAGAATAGCTTGTGATTATATTGATGGATCGATATCTGACTTGTTCTCCTTGGGAGAATTTGAGTATGAGAAAGTGTCGATACCATTAGTATGACTACTACATCGTGTGCTAAGTGGGCTTAGGAATTCGGAGGTTAGGAAAGGGGGTGATGGAATGGTAATTGTGTACATGGGTCGACGAGGTAGGTCGTAACTGTGAGTGGTATGTTTTCCTCGATATAGGCATGTGGTGTGTTGTGAGCTTGCTTTGGAAATGTGTTTTCCCGTAATAGCAAGCAATGGGATTGCGGTTCCCATACTTGGCCTTAAGGGAAGGGAAATTTTATTCTGGTTACTGACCTAGCCTTTGGTTTAGTATACAAATTATTGAACACCCCAGAAATTGTGAGCAATTGGCTCTGATTCGATAATCTTGAACTCTACCCTTGTTGATACGGATGTTGATGCAGTAGTGGGCGTGTTATGGCAGCGCTACATGAAAGTTTGAGGTCTTCATGATTGCTTGAGGTGTTTGTTCTTTTAGAGGGATTCGAATGCGAGGTAACAACGGTGGATAGAGCTTTTGGAAGGGTTGTGCTTGTGTGATCCAGTACCACCCCAGGAAGATGAATGTGGTGGCTAACGAGCCTGCTCTAATAGCCTGTTCTGGGTGAACGTGGTGGCTAATGCAGGAATAAGCTTTTTCTGTTAAACCAAGAGTGAGGACTACTAAAGGCTTTTTAGCCTGTAGCATGGGATGAGATTCTTGATGGAACATCTATTTACGTCACTAGCCTGGAAATTCACTCTCATCTAATGAACGGACTTGGCAAGCTATTCTAGAAGACTCGAAGGTATGGTCATGAGTTAACAATTGGGAAAGGGTTGAAAACCTTGATATCGATTTTTGGACTAAACATTTCAATTTTTGAGCGAAAAATATGTGTCTTAGGCCAAAAGTTAAGGCAAACCATATTGATCGGGGCACGCCAAGAAAGTGTTTTAGACACACTAGGATTTTGGGGAATTTGTTTGGGAAAGTAGATTCTGAGTGAGTTGTGAAGAAAATTTCGAAGACGAAATTATTTTAAGGGGGGAAGGATGTAAAACCTAAGATTTTCATACTCAAATTTGAGGTAGTACTCGAGAGTTTCAGGTTCAAATACTTAAGGAAATAAGTCTTTTCAAGAGATTATAGAAGCCTTGAGGCAAAGATCCAGTTTCTGAGCCAGTGACAAAATCGTAAATATTGAAGTTCGGGTAAAAGTGTAATTTATCTAAAAGCATGGGGTATTGGTGTAATAAGTCCATTTTTCAGGGACTAAAAAGTACAATTAAAAATGGCTTGAGGACCAAGTTGCAAGGGGTCTATGTGTAGTTGCTTGGAAAGTTCGGGCTAAAGCATCGTTTCTTGAAATCTTAAAATATCACTTCAAAATATCTTGGACTTCAAACTCAAATTAAATGGAGCTTTTGATTCCAAACTCTATTAAATTCAATTAAGGGACAAGTGGCACATTTGGGTTGGATGCACAAGGGAGAAATAATGAAACCTTATCACTTTGCAACACGTGTAGCGACCATATTCGTCGAAATTTCCTATAAATATAAAGTCTTTGTAGCCTTCATTTTAACATTATTCAAGAGGGGAAAGAAAGAGATTTTGGAGAGGGGAAACTCTACAAAAATAAAGGGAAGGTTCTGCCAAAATCGGGGGAGAAAATCAGAAAGGAAACGAGGCTTGTCGAAAAATTCGTGTCTCTACCGTAAAGTATTCCAAATGCCATCAAAACCTAAAGCTAAGTTCAATTATCTTTTACAATCTTGTAGAGAGATGAAAGGAGAGTCCATATGTTCGAATGGAGATTGAATTGGAGCTAAAACAAGAAAGTTATGGCTAAAATACCAAAAGGAGGCGGAACTAGCCGATTTTTAAGGGAAGCGCATGCAGCTCACTTGCTGGCAAGGGGCTGCGCGTGTGGGCGCGTCAGCCACTTTTTGAAGGCACGTGAGGGTGCATCTAACCTCCGTTTGACCTGAAATTTTGATCATTCTTCTCCTATTTTAAGTATCTACAACCCCATGAAAAAATATGAGGTTTGGTTCACTAGAATGCGTGATTTCTGTAAAAACAACCCCTAGTGCTGTGAACAGTGCTATCAAAGAGAAAAAATCAAGGTGAGTGTTTCTTGCATCCTTTTGTTACATTCCAATCATTTTGGCTTCATTGGGTGTGGGTGTTGGCTTGTATATCATGCCTTTGTGGCTTACATGTCATATTTTCCCTTGGTTATGCATATTCCTTCGACTTTGTCATATATCATGTTCGTTGTGGTGACTATGGCTAGTTGTTGGGACATCATGGAAGACTTCATGCTCTTACAATGAGCCAAGAAGCAACTATGATGACTGCGGGGCTGATTGCAACACCTTGGCATTGCTACCACAGGGGTGGACTTTATAATAGCATTATTGCATTTGCACAGACATACCTTTCCTTTTTTGATTCACTCACTTAGATGTAATATCTAATTTGGGTTATTGCCCCTGGAACGTTCCACGTTCCAAGTATATTAGAAGTATCAGGTGTTCTAGGTTCTAGTTCAAGCAAAGGCAAAAAGGTGGTGCTGAGCTAGTATTGGGTTTTGCAACTAGCTTTGGCTTTTATTTCATTATGTGCCCATATAATCCATGTGATATATTCTAAATAGCAGTTAGGATACTCAGGGTTGTAAATGGTGTGTGTGGGTGTCCTACAGTTGTACGTGCAGTGATGTGTTGAGTCTTTTTGGAGTATTAAAGGTCGTGAGCATTTCTTGTACTTGTAAAGGAAATATAGTGGAAACCCTATTTAATTAGCTTTGATTAAGCTTTAAGTTCGATCCAATGCTTCCGTTGGCAAGGGTTTCCATAACGCCTGTGGTGATGTTAGCTTATATTTTACATAATTGTGTATTTGGAAAAGTGGGGCGTTACACTTTTTGTTAGTAATCGGGCAACCGTGAAGAGTAGATTCTACCTTGATTGATCTGTAGAGCCGAAAACACGAACTCCTCTAAGTCGGTCCACACGATCGGCCGTTTCTACAAAAGCCTTGAGTAATGCTAGTAACCCTAGGCACCTATGAGAGAGATCCAAAATTTTCCTCTTATTTTTCCAACTTCTTAAGTGGCCTATTTATAGAGTAAAAACCCTAATTATGCCTTTGGAAAAACCCTAAATGATTTAGGTCCGGCCCATAATCATATTGGGCCGTATCTCTCTTTCAATTTGTGGAACGGGCTCAATCCAAGTGTGTGACCCCTTAGATCCACCATTGGGCTAGATGTAGGGCCAAATCTATTGGGCTATATGAAGGCCCAACTCATTAGAATAATTAAACTCTTTAATTAAACTTATGGGCTTCATAATTAACTCATCTCAGGGGTTTCTTAATTAAACTCTTTAATTAATAGTTTTAGAATTAATCATATTAATTCTAAAACCCTACATATCATGGTTAATGTCTAGCAACATGCCATGAACGCCTAGCTAAAGATGAAAAATGGACCTTTTCGATTGCAATTACCGTACAGTAAAATCCTTTCATCAATCTATGTCCCTGTTGAATTTAGGGTATAGTTTTATGATGAAACCCTAGTCATCCAACAACTATTTATCTATTCTAGATTTATGACTTGTTCGATGAAATCAAAACACCTTTTGATTTCCACCTTACCTTGGCCAAGGATTTCCTTAGTCATGAAATCATCAGAATACATAGGACATCTTCTCATCTTATCAATAAGTGATGGATCCTATTTCGACATTCACAAGCCTTCATATGTGATAAGATTACGCCCAGTGATAATTTGTTAATGACTCCATTGGAATCCAAAAAGAACCAAACCGTAACTAGTCAAATATAAAACTACCATGATGTCTCAAGTCTAAGGACCAATCTGCACTATTGCAACACAGAAATTTCAATTCGACAATAAACAATTACCATTAGGAATTCTGTAGTGGGTCAGTTTAGTGTACTTATTCTTATAATAAGCACCCACATATATGCACTAGTGTCCACACACCAATGTCCATGAAACAAGACACTCTCCTAATTGAGCATGCATCATATATGCTAGTCTATCCGAGTTATTAGTGTCCAATCCTAATAACTCTATGACTAGGAACATTAAAGATCAAGGCTTATAAGGAATATGTTTCATGATCGTCATCTCTATGCACGACCATATTCCATAAGCCTATCTAATCTATGGACTTTGTCAAATATGGAAATAATAAAGACAACCATCAATGACAACTAAAAACATAATACCTTGCAATAATAATTGATTGAAGATAAAGAGTCACAATATAAAATATGATCAATTACATGTAAATAAAATTGGCTTGTGGGGCATATCTCTAACACTTTTAACGCTAACTATTTCCCTAGTTGGATGAGGGAACAAAAAAAAAAAATTTCTATGAGTTTATTGAATTGATACAGGGTGATCAGTATATTTTGCACTCTCATTTAGTGGCTCAATCTTAGCATTTAAGTATTCAACGAACATGATTGCTACTCATCTTGGGCTTAATATTGTCAATATAGGTACATATCACATGCAAAGAAAAAATGGAACCAAAAGAAACAATTTCGGTGCATGATAGTGATATTTTACTCTTGTGCTTAGTTTTGATGATGAAAACTTTCAAATGGTTTTTATTTTCTCTCAATCAAAGCATATGGTTTGGAAACAAAAATCAATTTCAAAGTGCTTTGTTAAAATGATCTATGATCTTTTATATTAGTTGGAGATTAGCATAAACAAGTTTTAAGATCTAAAAAGAATCTCCTTGAAATCGTTGGATTATATGAATGAGAAAACTATCTCCTAGTATTTTGATATCTAATATCTCTTGGTAATGAAATGGTTTTGATAAAAGTCTATATGAATGGTTTTGAGAAATGACTATATGAAAATCAATCTCTAAATCTTTATGAGTAAATCTTTATGGATAAGTTTATTTTTTAATCAATTTACATGAATGTGAAAAACAATCTTTAAATCTCCTTGAAGCAATGTTATGAAAATTTATATAGGAGAAATGTTGAAGTGTGGTTGAGTGTGTTTAGATTCAAAATAAATATGTTTTTAATAATCTCAACTTGCTTTCAAAAGAATCGAAATGAAGATTTGTTAAGTTTTCAAAGTTGTCTAAAGGATAGTCGACTATGCATTTCATTCTGTTGACTATGCCTAAGAATAGTCGACTATGCTGTTAAGGATAGTCGACTATGCAAAAGAATAGTCGACTATGCTATTTTTGATCTGTTGACTATTTAAGGCATCTGTCGACTATTTTTGGATCTGTCGACTATCATGAAAGGATAGTCGACTATGGCTTTTCATCTGTCGACTATTTTTGTTTATAAAATTCAAAATTTTCTTCACATTTTTACAATAGTCGACTATGCTTTTGTATCTGTCGACTATGTGATTTTTGTGTTAGAAATAGTTGACTATCACTTTCTGTCTGTCGACTATGTTTGATTTTTATTTGAAGAAATAGTCGACTAACCTATTTTCTCTGTCGACTATGTGTTTCGCAGAACGTTCCAACGGCTATTTTTTTCAAATCCCAACGGCTCCAAACGGCTATATTTCTCTTCAATCTTTTGGGAAACCTATATATACAACTCATGGAGCATCAAGGAATGGCCAATGGATGGGAACGAGTTGATCTAAAGAGTTCAAATCATTTTTACTCGAAGCTTACAATCTTTGTGCTTTCACTGTTGTATTTTCTATCCAAGGCTTTGTTATTCTATCATTGTAAATTTATTATTAAGCCTTGTTTTCATTGTGAGAGAACTTGTAACTAAGAGTTTTAACTCTTAGTTTCTCTCTTTCATTTATATCGTTGTTATTTTCCTAGCTTTTTGCTAGAAGTCCTGCTCGTTGAAGCAAGTGACTGGTTTTCCTAGCTTTGTGCTAGAAGTCTTGCTCGTTGAAGCAAGTGGCTGTTTTTCCTAGCTAAGTGCTAGAGGGCTTGCTTGTATAAGCAAGAGGTTGTAATTCCTAGTCTTGGACTAGAGGACCTACTTGGTTTAAGTAGGGGGTTTTTAGTGGATGGTTTGAAAAATCCTTAGTGAGGAGCTAAGGTAGTGGATTAGGCTTGGTAAAGCCGAACCACTATAAATCCTTGTGTTTTCTTGTGCTTGTGTTCTTTGACACATTTATCTTTCCAAGCATTTTATTATTCCTCACTCGGTTCAAATATTTATTTGTGTAAACTTACATATTTCATTTTGTATGATTAATGTTTTAAATCACTAAAACCTCAATTGGGTCAAAAAGGATTTCAAGGTTCTATCAAGTTTTTATTTTTACCAATTCACCCCCCCTCTTGGTGTGTGCCATAGCATCTCCCGTTCTAACAATTGGTATCAGAGCCTAACTCCCTGTTTCAAGGTTTAACAACCTGAGGAGAGATCCATGGCTCTTAAGGAAGGTTATCCTGCAAATGTGGCACCATACTTTGATGGTTCTTATTATGATTTTTGGAGAAAAAAGATTTCTATTTACTTGCAATCTATTGATTTTAATTTGTGGTATATTGTAGAAAAAGGATTTGTTTCAAAACCAAAATCCGTTTGGAGTGAAGATGATAAAAATAGTTTTGTTTTAAATATCAAAGCTATGAAAATTTTGCATCAAGCTTTACTTGAAAATGTTTATGCAAAAATTTCTAAGTGCTCTAGTGCTAAAGAGATATTGAGTACTCTTGATTCATTATATCTCTCTGACAAGTCCTGTGAGCATGTTGATGAAAATTTACAGGTTAAAAATCCATTGAATCATCAACAAATAGAGGAGAAAGAAAGTTCCCATACCTCTAGTGAAGAAAGCTCAAACACGTGCCTCATGGTAAATGAAGAAGAGGAGGTAACCTCTACTTCTATTGTTGATTTTAATGATTCTAATGATATTGAAAATGATCATGAGTTTAGTTCTTCGTATGCTTATAATGATGACAGTGAGAATAATTTTTCAAATAAAGAGTTATTGAATGCTTTGAATGATTTATATGAAAATTTTGAAAAGCTATGTTTGAAAAATAAAACTGTCCAAAAGAAATTAGATTTATTGTCAAAAGAATTGGAAGTTTTAAAATCTAATAATGAATATTTGATTACTTCCAATAAAGAATTTTTAAAGGAAAAATTTTTGGAAGAATTTGAATTGAAATCCTTAAGCAGTGCATCAAATGAGATATCCATTTTAAAAGAGGAGATTTCAAATTCTTGTGATCATGAAATAGGTGTTCAAAATTTTATTAGTCAAGGAGCTAATGTCAAAAGCTCACATTTACACACCTATCGTGAAATCAAATGCTTTTATTGTTGCAAGATAGGCCACATGGCATTTTGTTTCCCTTTTAAAAGGAAATCAACTAGTGGTCTTAATTTGAAATGGATTCCTAAGGAAACTAAGCCTTCAAATGTTTCTCATTCTAATTCTCAAGAATCCAAGCAAGTTTTGATACCAAAAAATCGTTATGTTAATAGGAATAAGGATAAGGATAAAAATCAAACTATTTTCATAAAGAGGAAACGTAAGTCCTTTGCTTCGCATCCTAACTATTGGTATCATGTTTTTAACAAAGATTTTATAAGAAACTATCCCAAGGTTCTTAAACAAGTATGGGTTCCAAAGGGAACCTTCTATGCTTACAGTGGTGATCCTAAGGTGGTTTGGGCACCAAAGGGTTGTGGATAGTCATTTTTGTAGGTTGCTTGACATCTAAATGAACTTTAAAGAGAAATTTTTGTGGATGAGTCAAGCATGAAGGAAAAGGAGGATGAAGGAGAAATTCAACCCCAAATGATGTATTGCCAACCAAGTGTAAGAAAGATTTTATTAATTAAAATCTTGGTGGTATGTTTCTATCCCTAACCTCCCTATGCTTATTAGTTTTTGGTAATAATGAATTATGAATTTTCACTTTATGATATTGTTGAAAACTTGTACTTATTTCTAAAAATTAAGGGAGAAGTATAATGTTTTGATATATGCTTATGAGTAAAGGGAAAATGAAGTTTATTGATATATGCTAGAAATGCTTTCTTGATAGATGTTCCTAACTAGCATAAGTCAATTGTGTGATAAGAGATATAAATATGCTTTAATGCTAATTCATGTGAAGTATCCATTCACAAAACAAATGAAATGAATATCATAGAAAATTGGATAGAAATCGTGCATAGACTTATTCTCATCTAGTATAAGAGAAATGCCTAGTATCATTCATCTCTCTCATCTATTTATCTATAGCATAATGAACTAAGTCATGCAAATATGAATATGCTTCTATAATCGATCCAAACATGATCTTGTTGAGAAATTGCCTAAAGCTTAAATATGAAAAATATTTGTGAGGCATGCATGAAAGGCTAACAAATAAGTATATCATTTAAGCCTTCAAATAAAATCTCAACCTCTAGGTCTCTAATCTCAATCTATTTAGATCTCATTGGACCTATGAGAACCGAAAAGCCTAAAGTAAAAAACATTTTATCCTTGTCATTGTAGATGACTTGTCTAATTTACTCGTTAATGTTTCTTGCATGTAAAAGTGATATTTAGGTCATTTGAAATATTTTCAAAAGATAAAAGTTATGTATTTCAAAAATTAAAAGCAATCATGGGGAGTATTTTGAAATGAACGATTCAAGCACTATTATGATGAAAATGGTATTGATCATAATTTTCTAGTGCTAGAACAAAATGAGGTACTTGAAAAGAAAAATAGATCTTTACAAGAAATGGCTAGAATTATGCTATGTGACAAAATTCATTTTTAGTCTAAGCCATTAACACCTCATGCTATGTGTTGAATAGGATTTCTATAAAGCCTATCTTAAAGAAAACCCCTATGAGTTATAAACCAAATATTCCATATTTTCATGTTTTTGGTAGTACATGCTTTATTCTTAACAATGGTAAAAACTCTTTGAGAAAGTTTTGATGTTTAGAATGATGAAAGAATTTCCTTAGGTTATTCTACTCAAAATAAAGCATATCGGGTATATATCAAAAGAACTCTTGTAGTAGAAGAATCTGTTCTAGTTATAGCTAAAATGTGAGAGTTGAAATTCTAAAACCTGATGAAGATTATGATAATGAATTAGATCTCAAGGAAATCAATCCATCATCAAAATGATAATAAGTTTAAATGCTTAATGAAGAATATGTGGCTCATGAAGAGAGAGAATCATCAAAAATCTATGGAAGATAATGAGATCATAGAAGATCCTTTTAAAGAAATAAAGACTAGATCATTTATTTATAATGAATGTCAATTTGCAATCTTCTTATCTCAAATAGAAACATTATAAACAAAAACCTCTATTTCAAAATCTTATTATCCATATTTTGAAACTTATCTCTCTGCATTTCAAATCTAGGTTTATTACTTGCAAAAAGGGATTGTCTTTACACGGTTGATACCTCATCGTGCCATTTCAAGGTCTTGAGGTTTAACAAAGCCGTAGCCTTCACCGGTGACATCCTTCATTTGAAAAAGATCTTTTGAAAAAGAGATTTTTATTTTTCCAAATTCAATCCTCTTATGGAAATTCTTTTTACCATTCTCACACCAAATGGGTGTTTAGGAACAAAATGGATGAAAGAGGAATAAAGCTAAATTAGTAGCTTAAGAGTATAGTCAAAGTAAAAGGGAAAGATCATAATGAAACCTATGCTTCCATAGCAAGTCTAGAAGCATTAAGAATATTATTGGCATGTGGATGTCATAAGAAGTTTAAGCTATTTCAAATGAATATTGAAAGTGCATTTTTTTTTAACAATTAAAAATGAGGAAGTATATGTAGATAAATTCTCTTGGTTTTGAAAATTCTCAATGAAAGGATCATATGTTCAAATTTTCAAAGGAAGTATATTATTTAAAACAAGCTCCTAAGAAGTCCTAGCAAGTTTGTTCTAGAAGAAAACCTTAAAAGAGCTCAAATAGATATAACATTGCTTCTAAGCCTCATAACAAGGACATTTTATGAATCTACAAATGATTTATGCAGCATCTTCAAATAAATTCCTATGGAATCAATTTGCCAATCTAATGCAAAGGGAACTTGAGATTGATATAATCCTCATATCTAAGAAAAATACATCTTCTTAAGAAATTTAATATTTCTAGCCTCTCAAAAGAGCAGTTTATCAAGCCTAGACATTTATGAAAATCCAAATGGTGGAAAATGAGCTATATAGATATATGATTGGACCATTGCTACATTTGATAGCTACTAGAATGAACATCATGTTTAATGTTTACCTATGAGCTAGACTTCAATCCAATCCTAATGAATTCCATCTTGGAGGCAAAATAGCTAAAAAGAACACTAGTGATCCATGTCAAGTTTTAAGAAAATTCGTAGTGTCTTTGTTTAGAAGAAAGTGAATTTCCATTCCATTATCTTTCACTAAAAGTGATTATATAGTTGCTTGAATCCTATGGATGGAACAAAAAGACTATGGCATAAATCCCCACAATATTCCAAATCAAATGTGCCAATACAAATGCTATAGCCCTAGCAAAAATTCAAGGAATCTTGCTCAAAAAGAAAATATCAATTAGTATCATGTCCAAATCTATTGGAAATCATTTTCTAGATAAATCCCTATCAATCCTTGAGTTCAAATGATTTTGTATAAAGAAGTTTCGAAACATCATAACATCCTATTTTGAAACACAATTTCCAGAAAGTGTTATTTCGAAACATGTTGTTCCAAGTTTCGAAACATGTTTTCCAGAAAATCTTATTTCGAAACATATTGATCTAAGTTTTGAAACCTTTGATTCAAAGAAGTTTAGATCTTTCATTTCTCTCAAATCTATCATTGGTAAAATCAAAGGACCATGCCATCAAGCTCTTAGATCTTTTAAAAAGTTTATTAATGGCTTATAGTATTCATGTCTTGAATCATTTATAATGCTATTTTTCTTGTATGAAATAGCTTGATTATCTTTGTGTGAAAAATGAATACTTGAGTATGAAATCATGTTTTATTTGCTAAAGGATCATCTTGCTTCTTGAAGTTATCTATATGTAATGATCCTATGTGATTACAAGTATGGCTATAATCATCAAAAGACCAATATATGTTCTTAAAGCCTATCTTTAATGTCTCTTGTATGAAATCTGCCATAACTTGTTTAGATTTATGTTTTTGGATGACCACTTATTGTTTGAATATATGGAAAGTAAATTCATGTGGTTCATTCCTCAAAAACTTGGCCATTGATATATTCTACCCTTGTGAAAATCATTTGAATTGAGACAATTACTATTTTTATATGAAAAATATCTCTATGGCTAAAATCTCCCGTGTAAGTTTAAGGGGGAGTCTTTTTCAAAGAGAGTCTTTCTATTTGCTGGAAATGATTTATTTCACTCTTATATTGATCATTTAGTGTATATGCCTCTTATATGATGAATGGCTATGCATTTGATCTAGTGCTTTGATTGTTTAAATATGAGTGATTACTTTGAAAGATATAGATTGGCTTTGATATGATCATGAGTTCCCAAAATGGTATGAAATTTTTTTTTTTTTTGCATCTCATGAAAAAGTTTTTTTATATATATATATATATGTCGTGCTCAAAAAATTATGTTTGATATTAATAATGTCATCTTAAGGGGGAGCTATCTCTAGTTCTTAAAATTATCTTTACTTGATTATGATTCATTTCTATTGAAAAGATTTTGGTTTAAGGGGGAGATTATTTATTTTAAGATTTGTGAAATCGTTTGCAATATTTTTATTTAAATATGAAGTTTTTCAAACTATCGTTGGGGGAGAGTTTAGAAGGGGGAGAGAGATTATCTTTTGATTCAAGGAAGAGTCCAGTTTTTCAAAAGCCTTACCTTTTTGATTTATGACAAAAAGGGGGAGAGATATATGTTGAAATTGATTTTAAGTTTTGTCATCATCAAAAAGGGGGAGATTGATATTTTACTCTTGTGCTTAGTTTTGATGATGAAAACTTTCAAATGGTTTTTATTTTCTCTCAATCAAAGCATATGGTTTGGAAACAAAAATCAATTTCAAAGTGCTTTGTTAAAATGATCTATGTTCTTTTATATTAGTTGGAGATTAGCATAAACAAGTTTTAAGATCTAAAAAGAATCTCCTTGAAATCGTTGGATTATATGAATGAGAAAACTATCTCCTAGTATTTTGATATCTAATATCTCTTGGTAATGAAATGGTTTTGATAAAAGTCTATATGAATGGTTTTGAGAAATGACTATATGAAAATCAATCTCTAAATCTTTATGAGTAAATCTTTATGGATAAGTTTATTTTTTAATCAATTTACATGAATGTGAAAAACAATCTTTAAATCTCCTTGAAGCAATGTTATGAAAATTTATATAGGAGAAATGTTGAAGTGTGGTTGAGTGTGTTTAGATTCAAAATAAATATGTTTTTAATAATCTCAACTTGCTTTCAAAAGAATCGAAATGAAGATTTGTTAAGTTTTCAAAGTTGTCTAAAGGATAGTCGACTATGCATTTCATTCTGTTGACTATGCCTAAGAATAGTCGACTATGCTGTTAAGGATAGTCGACTATGCAAAAGAATAGTCGACTATGCTATTTTTGATCTATCGACTATTTAAGGCATCTGTCGACTATTTTTGGATCTGTCGACTATCATGAAAGGATAGTCGACTATGGCTTTTCATCTGTCGACTATTTTTGGATCTGTCGACTATCATGAAAGGATAGTCGACTATGGCTTTTCATCTGTCGACTATTTTTGTTCATAAAATTCAAAATTTTCTTCACATTTTTACAATAGTCGACTATGCTTTTGTATCTGTCGACTATGTGATTTTTGTGTTAGAAATAGTCAACTATCACTTTCTGTCTGTCGACTATGTTTGATTTTTATTTGAAGAAATAGTCGACTAACCTATTTTCTCTGTCGACTATGTGTTTCGCAGAACGTTCCAACGGCTATTTTTTTCAAATCCCAACGGCTCCAAACGGCTATATTTCTCTTCAATCTTTTGGGAAACCTATATATACAACTCATGGAGCATCAAGGAATGGCCAATGGATGGGAACGAGTTGATCTAAAGAGTTCAAATCATTTTTACTCGAAGCTTACAATCTTTGTGCTTTCACTGTTGTATTTTCTATCCAAGGATTTGTTATTCTATCATTGTAAATTTATTATTAAGCCTTGTTTTCATTGTGAGAGAACTTGTAACTAAGAGTTTTAACTCTTAGTTTCTCTCTTTCATTTATATCGTTGTTATTTTCCTAGCTTTTTGCTAGAAGTCCTGCTCGTTGAAGCAAGTGACTGGTTTTCCTAGCTTTGTGCTAGAAGTCTTGCTCGTTGAAGCAAGTGGCTGTTTTTCCTAGCTAAGTGCTAGAGGGCTTGCTTGTATAAGCAAGAGGTTGTAATTCCTAGTCTTGGACTAGAGGACCTACTTGGTTTAAGTAGGGGGTTTTTAGTGGATGGTTTGAAAAATCCTTAGTGAGGAGCTAAGGTAGTGGATTAGGCTTGGTAAAGCCGAACCACTATAAATCCTTGTGTTTTCTTGTGCTTGTGTTCTTTGACACATTTATCTTTCCAAGCATTTTATTATTCCTCACTCGGTTCAAATATTTATTTGTGTAAACTTACATATTTCATTTTGTATGATTAATGTTTTAAATCACTAAAACCTCAATTGGGTCAAAAAGGATTTCAAGGTTCTATCAAGTTTTTATTTATACCAATTCACCCCCCCTCTTGGTGTGTGCCATAGCATCTCCCGTTCTAACAGATAGGAGTGGAAATAAAACTTGAAGGCATGGTTAGCTATCAACTCGAAATGAGGTGAAGAAAGTGAAAGTGGAACAAGAGCGAAAAGTGGAAGGCAAAGAAAAAGGAGGTCAAGGAAGAAATATAGTGGCCTATAGTAGAATACATACCGTGTAAGATTTAGTTTCTAGAGCTCACAGTCTTATAGCAGAATGCATACTGCTATAAGACTGCTTTAGGAATTGTTATCTGGAGCTCACGGGTTTGCAACAACAAGCATATCATAGTCTGATAGCATTCAAAGCCCAATTTCGGCCCCTCTTTGTCCAAATCAATGGGAAACTAGAGTTTTCACTGTGCACGACTTTAATTACCTAAAAAGCACTATATAAAGACTTATTCTTGAGGGATTTGGGAGTTTTTGGATGAAAGATGAGCAGACGGAAGACTTAAGACTTTACTATTGGGTTATATTTTTCTTTTCGTCCTCAATTCTTTGCTATGGATTCCATCTCTTTTCTTTTTCTTTTGATTGCAAGAATGCATTGCTAAGTGTTTACAGCTAGGGTGAATGATGAAACCTCGACTTCTAATGGTTTGATTTAAAGTTACTCGATTTTCTACTTTCTTATTCATTCGGGTTGATTGTTTGTTATGTTCATAATGTCGTTTTAATTTTTGATCACCATTGAAACATATTTGTGATTTGTATTATTTTTGAGAGATTCAATATGGATTAGACTATTAGTTCTATATAATGGCAAGTATATCTCAAGAAGGGGGGTGAATTGGGATTTGGGTAAATTTTTTGATAACTTAAAAACTTTGTCTTGCAGGATACTATGTTTCGAAACTTGAGGAAGTATGTTTCGAAATAACCTTTCTGTTAAGTATGTTTCTAAATATAGATGAGTATATTTCGAAATCAAACTTACTGGCAGGTATGTTTCGAAATAGTACTCACTGATTTGCAAATAATAAAACTCCTTTAGATTTTTAAAAATGATTCTTTTTTTAAAAAAAAATGAATAAGAATAACAACAAGTAGGAATGAGAAATCAAGTACACACAAAATTTATAGTGGTTCAGCACTTGCCTACTCTACTACCTTTAAGGTTACCCACTTGAAGGATTTGCAAACCACAATCACTTTTACTAGCAATCAATGACACCAAGGGTTTTATCACGGTTCACCCAAAAACCTTACACACTGAGTTTTTACGGGCTTAACTCAAACCTTACAACAAGATATATAACACTTATCTTTTACAACCCAACAATTGGAATGTAATTAAAAACACCTTACCAAATAGTTATAGTAAACCTATTGGTATGGAGTGAGGAGAACTTTGAAGAAATAAGAGCTTTGGATTTGGCTTGCTTCTCCTGTTTGTACCACAATGCACACAAAGGAATGATTGAAAGAGACTTCTTTGAGAGTTCTTTAAAAGAGCTTTATTCACTTGTGCTTGTGGCAAAAATTTCTTTTAGATGTGTAAAAATTGTGTATGCTTGGAGAGAGAGAGCTTCTTGTCTTCAAATAGCTGATATATATAACAAAAGGATAGGCTTTTGGCTAATTATAACTGTTAGAGACAAGATAAGAAAGTAGGTTTTAAAATATACTTATCATGTTTCGAAGCAACACATTTTTACACAGAGGTTTCGAAACACACATAACATGTTTCGAAACATATAGCCTTTACAGCTGGATATGCACCAAAAGACAAAAATGAGAGGAAGACTTCTTTTTATAAAGCAAAATGATTTAGTTTTATTCTCCACTGAAAACATATCTAAAATTTGAACATCGGGATATAGGTATAATTTAAAAAGTAGATAACTAAAATAGCTTTTCAAATAAAGTGCAAAGTCATGACAAATTTTTGAAATTTTTCTGACAGAGACAAATGTTTCGAAATATGAAAAGTAGGTTTCGAAACATACTTTAGAAACATGTTGAACAAGGATGCACTGCTGACAAAGGTTTTGAAATATACTAAATAGGTTTCGAAACATCGGCTTAGATTTTAAATAGATTTCGAAATACATCATATAGATTAAGCAAAACTTAAACCCTTTTTAATATACATCTTGAAACAAATTTAGAAACATAGTAGACTGATGTTTCGAAACATGGAAACTATGTTTTGAAATACATCATATTGAAGAGCATTTCGAATAGAAACTATGTTTCGAAACATAGAAACATAGTTTCGAAACGTGATGAGATAAAAGATGGATTTTTGAAATATTTGACCTTTAGCGCCAAAACACTAATCATACATGTTTCGAAATATGAAAAACTTATTTCAAAATATGAGATTTTCATATGGTTTTTCATCAAACACATTTTCTCATATACCAAAAAATATGATACAACATAGACATGGTAGCAAACAACGTAGGGTCCTATAATAGGTAGAGATACCGTTATGCCTTATAAAATTATTTTGTGATTATCTCCGTGATTGAATGCATGTTTATATGTTCGAAGGTTGACTAGAGATAGTTAATCTCATATATATACATAGAACTGAATGACCATCGAGAGAGGCTTTTGGTTGTAATTGGATCATCGATTTTCAACCTAAAATAAGGAATAGCAAGACCCGAGTAATGAATAATTGAATCATAGAAGGCCAACAGTGGATTCACAAACCCTAGTGCCTTACCTTTGTAAGTTTTGAATTAAAGAAATTGTTCTAATTACATCTTTTATTAGTAAATTAGTTTTCATTACAGTTGAATTCATTGTTAATGTGTGTGTTAGGTTAAGGTTAAATCAGTTAGAGTAAACGTCAAAAGTTAGTCCTTGTGGGTACGACACTCTATGCATCACTATATTACTTGTCACGATCCGTCCACTTGCTAGATAGAATAGGCTGGACAAGTTTTTAGTGTTGTTGTCGGGGACTAACTCTTTTGATTACTGCTTTGATTGATATTATCTTTAACTGTCAACTTTTATTTTCATTATTTTCTGGGCTGAGCTATTTCAATTTGTGTGTGTGCAAGCATTGAGATAGTGCATGAGCCATTCACAACGTTCAGATATTTGTGAGTTCGATCCTGAGATAGAAAGAACGTTACATCAAAGACATCGTGAACAGAGAGCAAGGAGGGAAGAGCAACTAAGTAATATGGGTGACAACGCAAACCAACTTGTTCAAATGGCGCAACCACCACTATTTCTCTTCAATTGGCTTATAAAAGTATCAAATATCTGAGGATAGTGGAGGACATTTTGGTAAAAGTGGATAAATTTATTTTTCCTGTTGACTTCTTTGTTCTGGACATTGAAGAAGATTATGATATACCCTTAATTTTAGGTAGACCTTTTCTTGCCACAGGAAGAGCTTTGATTGATGTCCAGCAAGGAACACTTAGCCTTGGAATTTATGATGAGAGGGTTACGTTTATGAGAGCTTTGATTGTGTTCTCTGGATGTCTCTTCTTCTTTAAAAGTCAAGCCACCAAGTCATGAGAAGGAAAAGTTAGTGAGGGTGTTGAGGGAGCAAAAGAAGGGATTTGATTGAAAGTTGCTAACATTCAAAGAATAAGTCCATTAATTGGCACCCACAAAATGTTGATGGAAAAATGATTCAAGCCTCCTTAAAAATGGAGGCCTAGTCAAGCTAATGACTTTAAACAGGCATTTATTGGGAGACAACCCAATTTCCTATCTTTTTTATTTATTGGAATGTTGCATTTGTTTGTCTTCTTCTTTTCTTTACTTTGATTTAGGTTAGAGTGTCATTCTTTAGGATTTTTGCACAAAAACAATGTTGAGGTCATCATACTAGCATGCATATTAGGTGTTTGATAAAATGCCCCAACCAATGTTCACCTGCACGTTGCACCTTAAGTTTGGGATGGGATGGCTCAAGTTTGGGGGGGAGTTTTGGGCAATCATTCAACTCTATATAATTTTGTATTCCCTATCCATGATTGAGATCTCATATTTAATCTTGTGAAATGTAGGTACAATTCCAAGCGTGAGAATGCCACCAAAGACTTGTAATTTGCCAATCTTTTGCAATAGCAGGCTCCACACCTCCCGAACACCATTGACTCACTCCGTCCATCCCTGCACCAATTCTCCATCCCAAGTACCTTGCTTTCTGTTTAAATATTTTTGAGCCCTTGGGAAAATGGCTCATTTTAAGTGTGGGGGAGGGTTTTGTTGATCCAAACATGCATGATGTGTTAGCCTACTTGGTTGTAGCACAAAAAAAAAATGGTTGGATAGCTCTACCAGCAATGATGAACACTACATGGCATTTTTATGATTCACATAGTAGTTGATAGTGATGTTCCTCACATTGTTTGAATTACTCATATGTCCATGTGATGACTTCTATTGAGCACGTGTGTCGAGTTACACATTGCACAGGTTAAATACACTTACCTAGATGGCTAGTGGACTCTCCCCTTCAACCTAATATTGTAACTCATTTAAAAATAAAAATAAAAAAAGTTTGGGAAAGGTCAAGCTGTGGTAGTGTCTACTGAGGAATGTGTTGATTCCGTGCGTGTTTAAAATTTGTGTGGAGTGTGTAGACAAACTAATGGAAACTAAGCAATGACCAAAGGCTATAAATCTTATCCCCCTATTGTTATGTCATGCACACTATATCAATCATCCTGTATATATGTTATGCACCTTTCTTCGTAGCCTAGTTGAATCGGGTGATTAAGTCCATAGGGGTTTTTCAACACTTGATATCCTAATGTCATATGACTTGGGAGTCATCGACTGAAAGCTCTTTACAAGGTTCTTCCAGAAAGCTTAATGGGGATAGGCTTTGCTAAAAAAAAAAGAGTAAAAGGTTATTGTGCTGACACTTTCATTGTGGGGGATGAAGAAAGCTAGTGGGTTTGACTGCTTGGTAGAGGTTGGAATGTCAAAGCACTTAAAATTAAGGAAAATCCTCACAAACCGAGGTAGCAATGAGAGTAATCATAGGATACCTAGGGATTGAATAAAAGTATTAAGTTTGGGGGTGGAGGGCAAGTCATAAGAGGGAAAGGAAAACATGACCATTGAAGGGTTAGGTAGTAACAACCTGATGCATGATAAAGAATCCGACTATACACACATACACGTCAAGCATGGAATGAGTCCAAAACTATGGTGGAGCATTACTTGATAACTCATTGTGAATTTTAAAAGATACCAAAATCTGAGACTAATGGGAAGGCTATCCAACGTGTGCGTGAGTGATAATCTTGTTTGGGATGACCAAGAGGCTAAGTTTGGGGGTGTTTGATCAGTATATTTTGCACTCTTATTTAGTAGCTCAATTTTAACATTTAAGTATTCAATGAACATGATTGCTACTCATTTTGGGCTCAATATTGTCAATAAAGGTACACATCACATGCAAAGCGAAAATGGAACAAAAAGAAATGATTTCGGTACATGATAGGAGTGGAAATAAAACTTGAAGGCATGGTTAGCTTTCAATTCGAAATGAGGTGGAGTAAGTGAAAGTGGAACAAGAGCGAAAAGTGGAAGGCGAAGAAGAAAGAGGCCAAGGAAGAAATATAGTGGCCTACAACAGAATGCAAACCGCTGTCAAATTTAGTTTCTGGACCTCACGATCTTACAGAAGAATGCATACCGCTATAAGACCACTTTAGGAATTACTATCTGGAGCTCACAAGTCTGCAACAACAAGCATATCGCGGTCCGGTAGCATTCTGAACTTCAATTCCAAGCCCGATTTCGGCCTATCTCCATCCAAATTAATGGGAAACTAGAGTTTTCACTGTGCACGACTTTAATTACCTAAAAAGCACTATATAAAGACTTATTCTTGAGGGATTTGGGAGTTTTTGGATGAAAGAGGAGCGGATGGAAGATTGAAGACTTTACTATTGGGTTGTATTTTTCTTTTCGTCCTCAATTCTTTGCTATGGATTCCATCTCTCCTCTTTTTCTTTTGATTGCAAGAATGCATTACTAAGTGTTTATAGCTAGGGTGAATGATGAAACCTCGACTTCTAATTGTTTGATTTAAAGTTACTCGGTTTGCAATTTTCTTATTCATTCGGGTTGATTGTTTGTTATGTTCATAATGTCATTTTAATGTTTGATCACCATTGAAACATATTTGTGATTTGTATTATTTTCGAGAGATTCAATATGGATTAGACATGGTAGCAAACAACATAGGGTCCTATAATAGGTAGAGATACCGTTAGGCCCTACGAAATCATTTTGTAATGATCTCCATGATTGAATGCATGTTTATATGTTCGAAGGTTGACTAGAGATAGTTAATCTCATATATATACATAGAACTGAATGACCATCAAGAAAGGCTTTTGGTTGTAATTGGATCATCGATTTTCAACCTAAGATAAGGAATAGCATGACTCGAGTAGTGAATAATTGAATCATAGAAGGCCGAAGGTGGATTCACAACCCCTAGTGCCTTACCTTTGTAAGTTTTGAATTAAAGAAATTGTTCTAGTTGCATCTTTTATTCATAAATTAGTTTTCATTACAGTTGAATTCATTGTTAATGTGTGTGTTAGGTTAAGGTTAAATCAATTAGAGTAAACGTCAAAAGTTAGTCCTCGTGGGTACGACACTCCATTCATCACTATATTACTTGTCACGATCTGATCACTTGTGGGATAGAATTAAGCAGACACAGGGCTCCAAGACCATAGCTCAGTATGAGGTCAGGTTCATTTCTTTGGCCAGATTTGTTCCAGAGCTAGTATCCTCTGAGGCAAACAAGGCGGCAAAGCTTCAACGGGGCTTACGACCAGAGATTCGATATGCCTTGGCAGGTGCTTGGATTGTATATTATCCCACCGTTGTGCAAAGTGTTGGAAATGTATGCCCTAAAGACACGTTTTATTTAATTTATGGTAATGATGTTTCCTTTTAGTCAGTTTATTGCACATTTATTATTTGCATTTAATTGTTGGAAAAGTGTTCATGCTATTAAGTAAGTGATTCATGTGATGGGTCGTTCTTCACAGTTAGGCATGAATCATGGGTACTTAATAAGCAAGAAAAATATTACTCTTGATCTTTTGATAGAACTGGGCATTCTATCATGATAAGATCATTATGCAATAAATCCTAATGGAGGATGGCTTGCCTTAGCCAGTAAACAGTCCGTTTACTCTAATTGTACAAGCGCATTTGGAATGCGTAGAGTGGACCTGTGATAGAAGCTAATGACAAAGTACTGATTATCATGGAGCTAGTCTATCACTGCTACTACATGGACGAGTACTCTAATACTTGAGTATTAGTTGGTGGTCTAGTGAACCTAGAGCTATATTCTTAGATTCACTATAGGTAAGGTCTATCAAAGATCAGCAACCTTGTGAGTTGGGAGTGTGGTTTCTAATTAGCAAAGACAGACTAATACAAGATAGTTTCTGTGATTCACCCCCTTGTGATTGTCCAAGAATAATCAAATAATCCAGGGCCCTGGGAACGTGACTTAAGAGTGTGTGCTTCTGGGTAACTCCCAGTGATAAGCAAGTACATTCGAGTAGTCACGGATTATTGGACTAGTGATCTAAGGATGGTAGAAGTCATTTAGAGAGGTGTTGGTACATTATTCCTTTCTAAATGATGGGTGTTACACAGAGGGGTATTTTCGTCATTACACTAGTAGGTCAAAGACATCGCACATGCAAAATTATTCGTGGGGTCAGTGTTACCATATGGTGATAGTTGGAACACTTAGAATGACAAAATATAGCTACTAGGTAGCAAGGATATTTTGTTCATTTTAGTAGCCATGAATAATTTGTCTTTTGGTCCCCAGGGTAGCTCGATGTAACTCATGTATTATTTAATATATTTTGGCTTGTTGGGTGAATTACATTGAGAGAGAATTATTTAATAGTTCATTGGTTTTAATTAATTAATTGGGCTAACCCAATTAGAAAATTAATTAAAATGGACTTGGCCCACTAGGGTTTGGCCCACTAGGGTTTTAGCCCTAGGGTTCTCCCTATATATATATTCTCTCTCTAGTTGTTTTTAACCTAATTTTCGATTTTCTCTTCTTCACCAAGAGAGGCCATGAGTTTGAGTCATACCTTGGAAGATCAAGAGATCTGATGCGAAGGAGCCGACGGATTGCAGGACAGTCGACGTCTCCACCACATGAAGAAGCAGTCGCGCCTCCTCCTCCTGTTGCTCCATTCCGTCCGGTAATTCGAAGGAAAAGTAAGTCTTCTAGATTCTTATCAATACGAGGATTGTTGTTTTTAAAAAAACGCTTCCGTTGCATGCTTTTGATCCTCGTTGATGGTCCTTCACAAAGAGCATATGCTATTGAGAAGGATAGGGTGGAAATGAGAATTGAACAACCATCATCAAAAGGAGCAGGATCCTCCTAAGGTAAGAATGGTAACAAAAAGAGAAAGTGGGAAACGGGGTCGACGAAAAACCTTCCAAAAATTTCAGTTTGTAAGATCTATGGTAAAAGACACCGAGACCCTTATAGTTTTACCAAGGGAGGGGCTTGCTTTATATGCGGGCAAATCGAGCATATCTAGAAGAATTGCCCCCAAAATCCAGAGATGGCATCAGTCGAAGAGGTGACTTGTTATTGTTATGGGGGTAAAGGCCCTAGTCAATGTATGCGCTTCTTCACCTCATACTAGAGGGTTAAGATTGGCAGGACAGGGTCAGAAGCCAGCTCAAAAGGCTCCTTTTCCTAGGGGCCAAGGAGGACCACCAACACTACCACAGGGCCAATGTCCAGCTATTATTAATCGACCTCAGGAGCAAGGTAGAGTGTTCGCACTAATAGCAACAGAGGCTAAGCGATGGGATAACACTGTTCAAGGTATACTCGGTTTGGGTGTGAGAGTATTGTTTAATTCAGGTTCCACTCATTCCTTCATTGCACCTCAGGTAGTATGTCATGTACCCACCCTTTGGGCTTCGTTGTCGTGTTACCTGGTGGTAGCCATGCTAAGGTAGGGGTAAGGTAAGTATGAGAGGAGAGATTTGTAGAGATTGTGAAATTATGGCCTATGAGTGGGCACTACCTGGTGATTTAGTAGCCTTAGACATTGAGGAATTCGATGTGATCTTAAGCATGGATTGGTTGGCATGTCACTACGCCAAAGTAGATTATCACCAAAAGCTAAAGGTTATAATCTGTTGTAGATGTTCAAACATCTCTTGAACATCCTCCAAAATCCTAATCCAAGAATAAATGGAGCAAATTTACCTTCAATCTTCATTTCAAAGAATAGTAGGACCCCTTCAATAATTTTAATATTGATTGCCATCCGTGAGGGATACAAATGCAATGATGGGCATAACAAGAGCCACACCACCTATAATCATGTGTGTGGTTGTACAAATATGTGAATATATGTTAAACCTGTATCAATTGCCAGTATGGTTGTGATTCAACGTTACGATATGGGTATGAAATATGAATGACCTGTGATCATGTTAAGACATTTATATATACCTAGTGGTATGAGTAGTGTGAGGACATGTATGGCATTACATATAAGTTAATCAAATGAGTCTACTTATATATATATATATGTATGATGGTTATTTACCTCTTCAGCCTCTGAGCGAGGGCACTGTTGTCGTTGTGCCGATGACGTCCGGGCAGGGTTGGCATGTGTTGCCATGCCACAAGGGGGGATATGAACAAATGAATTACAGATGGGCCTGGTGTTAGGGAATCACTATCGGACTGCTATAGGTAATGGCCTGGCAGATGGATAGGCTTGTACTACACTGGTGCCAAATATTTTGTTATGAACCCTATAGGGGCGTATGTATGTGTTTTGAGCATATTGGTGATATGAGAGCCTACGGGCCATTTTTGTGTCATTGGGCATTAGCATGTGCCGAACACAACCTAAACCATAATGTGGGCATTCAATATGAGATGTAACATAAAGGTGAACGTGTATAATGGTACACAACATATCATAATCCTAATATGGGAGATATCTCGGGAATGGTGAGAAGGGGAAAATTTTTACAGACCATAAAAGTTTGAAATACCTTCTATCCTAGAAAGAATTAAGAGACAATGATACTGGGTGGAATTATTTAAAGACTATGATTACGAGATTTTATATCACCCAGGGAAATTCAACGTGGTGGCTGACGCTTCAAGTAGACATGATGCGTTCGTGGTAGTTATGATGGTACAAGAGGAGAGGTTGCTAGAGCGGATGGGAGAGTTGTCCATCTCTTCTTTTGGAGAGTGGCTTGTGATAAATTGTGTTTAATTGAAAGTATAATATGAGTTACTTGATCGAATTCAGGTTCGACTACCCAATGGTGAGAGATTGGCACTGATATCAAATGACCCTGAGGAATTTTCTCCGTTGGGGCATGATCAAAGAGGCAATAGCCATCTATTACTTCAGCGGGGGATTTGTGTGCCTGATGATAAGGAACTTAGACATGAGATCTTATCCAAGGCTCATAAAGCCCAGTATGCGATCCATCCCGGTATTACAAAAATGTACAAAGACCTCCAACGTCAGTTTTGGTGGCAAGGAATAAAAAAAGGTGTAGCAAAAAAAAAATATTTCACATTGTCTAGTATGCCAACAAGTCAAGCAGAGCAAAAAAAAAAAAATATCAAGTTTGATACAGGCATTGCCAATACCAGAATGGAAGTGGAAACATATTACTATGAAGTTTGTGATAGGTCTGCCTAGGACGGTGAGAGGACATGATGCAATTTGAGTGATTGTTGATAAGCTAACGAAGTCAGCCCATTTCTTTGTCAATTAAGAAGACTTATCCCTTGCACCGATTGGCAAGACTGTACATTGAAAAGATAGTGTGTTTGCATGGTGTTCCTACTAGCATTCTGTTGGATAGGGGATATTATAAAAGAGAAAAGAGAGAGAGTAAGCCTGTTCACTCTTCTCTCCCTCTCGTTTCTTCCTTCTTCTTTTCTCTTTTCTCCCAATATCTTCTTCTTTATCTTGGAACTTCAAGGGTGGATTTGGTGGTCAGGATTAAGAGCTTTTAGTGGGGTTTTTAAGGCTCAACATCTTCTTCTCCAAAGGATCTTCCATTTGAGCAAGGAAAATTCCCCCTATCTTTTTCTTAAATGGCAAGTTTCCATATTGGGACTCTTGTTGGTATGAATCTCGGTCATTTCCTTCCATTAGAAGCCTCAAAAATCCATCTTTGGGTATAAATCAGAAAAACTCTTCCTTTGGAAGTTGGTTTATTTTTACGCAAATTTGGTTGATTACGTCTTGTGTTGTTTTTCCAAAATTTTTGAGTTAACCACACATAACATCTAAACTGGGAATTCGTTCTTCCCTATTTTCTTGTAAGGAATGGCGTATTTGTTGATAGAGTGAAGTAGCATGCGAGAATTTGGTGTATCTTGCATGTATTTTTGTTGTTCATATGTTAATTCTCATGTTTGGGGGTCTAATTATCGACAAAAGGGGTTGATTTAGTCAACAGAAGACTTTTGGGCATTCTGGTAGTTGACAGTTGCCCTAAATTGTTGATAGAATGGGTGAAAAAGCCTCTATTAGTCAACAGTTGCTTCTCCATCTATCGACAGTTTGGTCTTTAGCAAGCTGCGCACCCTCCACTATTTTGGGCATAACTTTTTTGTAGAAAAATCGAGAATTGTGAACCGTTTGTTTTGTTGTAAACTAGACTTGATAGGATTTGTTTTATATAATTTTTAGATCATTTGGATAAGATTTGAGTGGTCTAACCTTGATTTCAATGCAGATCTAGTTGTTTTCAACCAATATTTGGAAGTTTGTGGAGGTGCTTATGCATGGGGAACCTTGGGATGAAATCAACATATCAAAGCATGTTAGAGAGGGATTCTATCATGGAAATATCTTTACCTAAGATGGGGGTAACAATATTTTATGAATGCATTAATCCATATGGTCGATAGTAAGGATGCATAGTACATGGTTAGCATACATGGGTGCATTCTGAACTATTTTATATGGTATTAAATGTGCATATGAATAAAGGATATCCTAATAATGTCGACAGGCTTACACCTGGCCGTGGGGGCTTAGGCCCATAATGCCCCCTGGTGTTAAACCAGTGTGTAGGTGGATGACAATCCACAAGAATATGGAATGCCATCTGGTTCGAACCAGAGCATGGGTGGATGTTTTTAGTTGAGATATATATATTGTTCTCAGCTTGTGATCAAAGCCATGTGCCTTAAGAATATCTCATTTATCTTCCAAGGCTTTCTTTGTATCTAAATGAATATGATTGGAAAGTTAGTTTTATCTAACTTTCACATACAACACTTATGTTTATTTGAGCTATGAGAAAATGGGTTCCATATTTTAAGCTCAATATTTAGATGTTTATGTTGAGGAGAAATTTTTTTTTGATGTTATTCAAAACAATATATGTTGTTGAATGATAGTCAAGTAAGGTATTGAGTATAATCGAGTATGTTTGAATATCACTTGAGTGAATGCTCTTAGTAATCGAATATTTATTGCAAGTCTCGACTATATATCAAAAAGCAATCCAATTATCTATGTTGTAATGGAGTATTATGCCTTTGTAATCGATTAAGAAATAAGCTTAATTGAGTATAATCTTGTATTAGTCTAGTATGTCAATTCCATAGTCGAGTAATTACATTTATGAGGTTTTAATCGAGTATTTTTGGTGAGCAATCGAGTATAAATTGATGTATAATCGACTATTAGTGAGTGATAGCCAAATAATTTATGCAAGTTCTTTGTTTAATTGAGTATTGTTAAGCATGATCGAGTAGCTATTGAGTATAATCAAGTATATGTTGAGTCTAGTCAAGTGCAATCAAAGCTTACTCGAGTGGAGAGTAATGTTAGTTGAGTAAGGGCTAAAATTACTTGAGTGAACAGTGTGCTGAAGTCTAAAAACTAGCCATTAATCTAGTCATTGCAATTGTTTTTTAATGCATAAATTGGACCATTTAGGCTCTAAAAAGGCTCTAAATTTTTCCCTCAATCATTTATCTTGATATTTGAATATTCTAATAATTATTTTATGAGAAAAATAAAGTTTTTGTCCTTACAGATTTTATTCTTTTGACAGCAACTATAAAAGGAGATGAAGATGAAGAAATGAGCAGTTGTTCTACTATTTTCTACTTCTACTTTGAGCCAAGAAGATACTTCAAGTTCTCATCTTCAATTACAAAAAGAGAGAGAGTGTTTATCCCATATACATTTTTGTATCTCTCTTTTCTTTGTGAGAAGCCAAACTTATTGTTTGTTCTAAATATTGTCAAAGCTTCTCTAGGTGTTCTTTAGTTGTAATCTTTTCTCTTCTTGTTGTGGTTACCCTTGAGCCCTAAAAGGCAAGAGGTTATGCTTAATCCTTTAAAAAGGAAATGGTTACACCTGATCCTTTAAAAGGCAGTAGTTTTGGTTGAGCCTTGAAAACCGATTATATTGGTTACTATTGAGTCTGTGAAAAACGAAGGTTATAACTGCACATAGCTGAGCCTTGAAAAGCTATAGTGGATTGGGTAAATCCTTGGTAAGGACCCAAGGGAGTAGATATAGGCTGGTTGGGCCGAACCACTATAAAAATTGTTGTGTTGCATTCTTTATTTATTTCTTTTGTGTCAACACTATCTTTCATTCTTATAACAAGATTTATTTTACAACATCTTTGATTTCAATTTTACAATTCACAACAATTGTTTTTTGAAACATTAAAAGAAGCAATATTTTTGTATTAAATTCATTTTATGTCAAGGTTTAATTTAAAGCATTAGTCTTTATATATTGAAAAGTTTAAACTATTTTATTCAAAGAGTCTTTAAAATCAAGAAAAGTTTTTGAAAACCCAATTCACCCCACTCTTAGGTGTCTATCAGTTCTTTCATCAATGAATGTAATGAAGTAGTTATATCTACCTCTTGCTTGCTTGGACATGGTCCTACATACATCACTATGTTTGATCCCTAGCAAGTCAGTGGCATGCTCAACATTCTTATTAAATGGCGTCTTAGTCATTTTTCCTATCAAACAAGACTCACATACATCCATTGATTCAAAATCAAATGGATCCAAGTATCCATTCTTGTGTAACTTGGCTATGCGAGTCTCATTGATATGACCAAGTCTACAATGCCACATATAGGTCGGATTTAGACCATCTCTTTTGAGGCTTTAAGAATTCACATTGAGGATGGGCCTATCTATGTCCAACACAAATAGTCTATTACTTTCAGTGGCAAATCCATAGGTAATTCCATTCCTAATTATAGAACACCAATTGTTCTCAATTATGAACAAAAAGCCCATGTCACCCAACCTTGATATCGAGATAATATTCTTGGATAGAACTACCACATAGTAATTGTAACAGCCCACCTCCTGAAGCTCCCACTAATAAAGGAGATCCGTGAGAGTTGATATGCTAATATTTTCTATATAATTATTACTTCATTTTATGGTTAATTCTTATGCTTATATATGTTTTCCATATTAATTTTAGGTAATTTATCATGTTGATAGGATTTGAAGGAAAAGTGAGAAAGAAGAGCAAAAGTTATGGATTTTCGCTACTCAAGGGTCCAATTAAAAATAAAAGTTGTACTAATTGGAATGCCAACAAATTATGAAAAAAATATATGTGATAGCTCTATATGTCTACTTTTCTACTCTTCAAATGGTGTGTAAATCAAATTTTCTATAGAAAGTTATGGCTGTTAGAGTGATAGAAGGTCAAAGTTGTCAAAAATTTAGCATTATCTATGAATTTTGCATTCCATTTTCTCCAAGTTGGGCTGATTTCTTGTAACGACCCGAAATTTGGGTTTAAGTTGCTCGAGTTGTATTATCATGGAGATAGAATATTTATTTGATTAGATTAATAATTTTGAAGAATGATATGTGATATCATAGGTGATGCGGCGAAGGAGGCAAAAGTAAGGAAAGTCAAATGTTTGACTTCAGCGGAAGTGGGACCCACAATAAGTTAAGGTATGGCGTGAGGTGTTATTTGAAATTTATGAAGTGTAGTTAATGTCTAAAGTACCCTTGGAATGTAAGCAATTTCCATTTTAGTTGATATGTTATGAGGGGAGGGCATTTAAGTAATTATGCCGTGTGTGTATGTGTATATATATAAGAAGGCTAGCTTTGCAAGGAAAGAAAGGAAAAAGAGAAGAAAAGAAGAGAAGGTGATCGAAAGTGAGAGAAAAAAGGGCTGGGACTTGGTTCTCAATTTCTTCTTCTTCTTCTTCTCTTCATTTTGGTGTTCCAAGAGAGATTGTGCAAGGTGGAGGTAGTTTCTTATCTTCTCTTGTTTGGTTTCCCTATTTTGGATGTGTGGAGTGAAGTAATACTTTGGTAGTGGTCTCCTTCAAGCAAGACCTTAAAAGGGAAAGCTTCTAAAGGCAAGTTCTACTCTTCTCCTACTCTTCTACACTCTTGGTTCTTGATGTTATGAAGAATAGAGCCAAAAACATCCATATTTTGCAAGGATTTAGTGTTTGAGGGTCCTATGTAGAAATGTTTGTAAATATCTCTCATCCTTGGTTTAATCTTGTTAACTTCCCTTGAGTCTCAAAATAGAGCTTGTCTTACTTCATAAACTTAAAGAAAGTGGTGGTTTCTTGTTATGGTGGAGTTTGAGCAAGTGTTTGGGGTTGGTGTGCATGTTTGGGATGAGTTTCGAGGGTTTCTGGTAGCTACCAGTCGACCATTTGTCCATAATCGATCGACAGTTGGGTGCAGAGGGTTCTGTCGATCGACCGTTGCCTTAAACGGTCGACAGTTGGATGTCAAAGCTACTGTCGATCCACCGTTTCCTTCCCAACAGTCGACCATTTTCTCTGTTTTCAGCCAGCATATGCCCCGCTGTTTCGAGCATAACTTTTTGTAGAAATATCAAATTTACGAACAGTTTGAAGCGTTGTAAACTAGACTCGATAGCTTTGTTTTGCTATATGATTTGGGTTATTTGGAGAAGTATTTTGTCTATAGATTCCCTATGAATTACCACCTTGAAATCTGGGATTTTTATTTCAATTTCATAGCGCTTCGGTCTTTGGGCCACAACTTCTTATGGTATTATCCAAATTCAAATCCGATTTTTGTCCCATAAACTAGAATCCTTAAGCTTTGTTTTGGTTTATATATTGGATAATTTGGTTATGTTTTGAAGTCATGGAAACCGTGCCAATCTTAGCCTAAAATATGGAGTTCTTCCATTTTGAACGATCATCCTTGATCTGATTTTTGGGAGATCAATAACTTACTTTGGTGTATGATTGAAGTATGATGAGAGACATTTATAGAATAAATGATGATGCTTTTAGATGTGGTTGCTTGAGAGGTTAGAAGGGTTTTCTTGAGCATTGTTGATGCATTTTGTATTCATTAGCCAAGTAGGGCTTGTCCTCCCTACATTTCTTTGTGGAATGATGTTGCACCCCTGGGTTAGGTTCCAGATGGTTGGTTGTGTAATTTTGCTTATTTTTTTATTGCATTGTGTTATGTTACTACATTGCTTTGCATGATGATGCTGGGCCATGGGGTGCATTCATTGGGGGTCATGCTTTGTATGTATTGGGGGTATGAGCATTGGCATGACACAGTTGGCCTGTTGAGTGTTGACTTGTGTTTGGTAGGCGAGCATATGCATTTAGAGCATTCACTTGTGTGTGAATTCTTACATGGGCGTAGCATGGCCTGATGCTCGGCTTATGGGCATAGCATGGCCTAGATTTCTTCTTGAAGCTCTAAAGTTCCATCACGAGTCTTTAGATTCTCAATCAATTCTTTCAAGAAATTCCTCAAGAATCTCAAACCGATTTATCCTTGAAGATCCCAAATCAGATCACAATATCTGGTTCCAATCGTCTTCCGAAAACTCGATTCCTTTTGCCATCACGGCTTTCTATCCATGATTCATCATGGTGCTTTCAAGTCCATCCTGTCGGGTTGACCACCAACAACTTTACCTGACTTCGCAGGTCTATTTGACATATTAAATCGTAGTCATAACCTCTGTTGACTAGGTCTTTTCATCATTCTTTTAGGGTCGATACGATCTATCAATCAACTATTTCTTTTTCGATACCCGAACTGTACCTTGAGTTGAGACTACCATCTCACAACTCATCGTCAAGGTTTTGGATTAGCCATGCTCCGTTATCTGAAATCTCATTTACCGAGAATCCACTGATTCTCTCTTTTTATTCTTCAGATTCAATTGACTATCGGCTCCCAACCATTAAATTAGTTCTTCCTAGGCACTACACTTACTGTTAACCAGCACACAGCTGTCATCATCACCCCCATCATATAGTAGGCTTACTTCTACATCATACGTCGACCCTTAAACAGGTTCGTCTCGAGTGAAAACTGCACGATCTAGTCATAGTCCTTCAAGAACTATCACTTATTGTCAGTACCACTGAGTCTAACTTTTTCTGTAAGAACCTTCATTCTAGGCCCTCATCATGGCCGGTGATTTCATTACCTCGTAGGTAGTGCTTACACGGCTCACAAGCATGCATCTCTCATGTCCATTTCATGCGTCGAGTAGCCTTTCCTTTGTGCCACCCAACTATTTTCTTATGGCAATCGCAAACATGACCATCTCATGATCTCACTTGGCATTTGCCAAACTAGACACCGAGGTATTCTGTTCCTCAAGTCTCACTCTGTTCGTCATGTCACCTACTCCCAAGATGACCACGAACCCCAATGCAATCCTTTACATAGGGCACACAGTCCATATTCAATGCATCACATTTCAATTTTTGAGGCTTTCGGCCCCTATTGATCACAGCTATTGGCATACCTCGCATCCATTGGGACTTGGATCTCCCCTACAAGGTACAGACCCTACTGTGTTGTCCTAGCTCTTTAGCATCTGGTCGTCTCCTCGGCAGTACACTAAGCAACTTAGATCCTGTGTAATACCCCAGAATTTCATATAAAGGTTGGATGATGCAATAAAGTGTTTTAAATAGAAGTTTTGAATTTAAGTGCAAATGGGAATGATTTTAAGGACTCAAATGCAAATATCAAAGGATAACTTCTCCAACAATAGGAAAAATTGTAATTATAAATGCTTATTTAAGAAGCTTTGTGTTGGAGAAATGGGATTGGAGGATTATCCCTAAAAGTCCTAAGGCTTATGATGATAATAATTACTTTTACCCTTAATTCAAAGTAAGGAAAACTTGGAAGAATTCTATTGGTTCACTGAAAGATGAAGATAAGAAGAGTTGTCTTGGAAGCCACATGAGGGGCAATTGGAGGCAAGGGATTGGAATAATGAAAGGCTTCTAAAGGAAGGAAGAATCAAGTGAAAGAATTTCAAAGATAAGCCATCATTACTAGGGAAGAAAAGTAAATAACTTAAAGGCTTCTTTGAGAAGCCTTGAGTTGGTAAAGGATAACGTCTCCAAGTAAATGTCATGATAAAAGCTTATTTGGAAAGCTTTGTGTTGGTAAATTTTCATTGGAAGACTTATGGTCATAACAAAGGCTTGTGGGAGAAGCCTTGAGGTGGAAAGATTGTATTGGGTAATTGTATTCAAAAGTCTTAAACCATGATTACCTTTATTTCTTAATTCAAAAGTAAATGGAGTTAGAAGCATGTTATTGGCTTGCTAAAAGATAAGGATAAGATAGGTTGAATAAGTGGGCACGTAAGAGGCAAATGGAAGGAGTGGATTGGGAGAGAAAAGGCTTCCAAGAGAAGAATGGAATTAAAGGTGAGTTTTTTCAAATATAGTAATCATGGCTAGGGTAGAAAATAGCCAAATGTGACCTTGAAGCTTGGAGGTAAAAGGGACTATAAAAAGGGGTGGAGAGGTAGACCACATAGAGGGAAACAAAAGAGAAAAGCAAGGGAGAAAGGAATTGAGAGAAAAGAAACACAGCCAAAAGAAGAAGGCAAAAGAAGCCAAGTGGGAGATCATATTGGAAATTGCCAAAAACGAAGAAGAAACCTGAAAGAAACAACCCCTAGTGCTCGAAACTGGGCTATAAACCGTGCTATTGAAGGGAAAACGATCAAGGTGAGTGGTTCTCGTGCATGCTTCCTATTGATCATTCTTAGTTTCCATTTGTGGATGGTTGTTGCTTACATCTCATGTTTCCTTATTTTCGAGCATTTCTTTCCTATTTTGCTTGATCACGGAGTTTGTTGTTGTGGTTCGTCGATGGGATTAAACATGACTACTCTTGCTCGTAGCTTGTGGATTGCATATTATATTTTCCTTGGTTTGTGCATCGTGCCTACAGGTGAGGCCGTGCCTACTTGATATTCCTTAGTTTGAACATATTCCTTCTACTCTGTCTTCAATATGTTGTTTGGTGATAGTTGCTATTGGTGGATCAGGAACTTGTTGGCTGCTTGTTGGGAACATCACAAGGATCGGGGTGGTAATCCCGTGCCCAGAGGTGGGGTCGTGCCTAGAGATGGGGCTGAGGGGTTGGACCGCGATCTCGTGCCTGCAGGTGGGGCTGAGATGTTTCACACAATTGCCGACGGGCATAATGGTGGCTTATAATCCCATGCCTAAAGGTGGGGCTATGCCTAGAGGTGGGGCTGAGGGATTGGACCACGACCACATGCCTAGAGATGGGGATTAGCCTGGAGGTGAGGCTGTGAGGTTTGACACAAGTGCTGGAAGGGATGATGGTGACTCGAGGAGGTTTTATTTTGATATGGTCTTGGAAGGTTTATACTTAATTCTGTTTGTTTCCTGGCATAACTGCATATTGCTCTTGCATGCACTATTTCTTTCTTTCTTACCACTCACTTAGATGTAAACAATCTAACTTGGGTATTTTATACCCCTGGAACATCCATCATTCCAGGTATATGAGATGTACCAGGTGATACAGGTTCCAGAGGGAACAAGGGATCAGAGGTGGTGCTTGGCTAATGTAGGGTTGGATCTATTTGTGTACCCGTGTAAATCCCAATATTGTAATGTAAATAGCAGTTAAGATACTTAAGGATGTATTTGTGAAGTTGTTATAGTTTTCTAATATATGTGGTGCGTGACAGATTTTATTTAAGTTGTGGAAATTCTAGCTATTTAGCATACTTAAGTTCGATCCTTGCTTCCGTTGATTAAGGATTTCCAATAATGCCCGTGGGTGATCTTTTCTTATATTTCAAGTTGTTTTGTATTTGGAAAAGTGGGGCGTTACATCCTGGGTCCTAGACCCATACCGCAAGACAACCAACTAGCTTCCCCGGTACGTTGATCATAAGCTCATTACAAGCCTTCTACCTTGGTCCCTAGATCCAGATCTATCACTGCGAACACCAAACTAGTAGTGCCGTCGCGCTGCTAGGGTTTCCTATCCCGTCTTTGCGAGTCACATCAGTTGCATCACTTTCGGCTCATCAATTGACGTACTCACTCGCCATTATTTGGCCATCTTTGGCCTCTCGTTCGTCCCAATCCATGGGATCCCATATCTTATATCCGGGATACCAAATGATCCTAAAAAATCTTATCCTTCGATCCTAATTCATCAGCTAAGCCTTGTAACATTGGACATTACATCACTGATCTTTGATAACCGCAGTTATCTCATCTCTCATTGCAAGGATTTTGACTAATGACATCAAATCATCAGTCTCTAAATCTCTCGAATCCATAATCACAATTACCGAGTCAACCTTAGACCCGAATCATTTCATTGGATCCTTATTCCAATAGCTAGATCATTCCACTTGGACTTGGCTTCTATTAGGCATTCTACTATTCACCAAGAATAGTAGTCGTTTACTGAAATAGTGTCTGTTCGTGAATAGTACACCAAGTAAGTTTCCAGGAAAGAGAGGTGGGTCACAAACGGACACACTTAAGTACCAAGTCTTTCCTTAGTCAGAACTTTCCTAGACATGCACTTCCACTACAACACACTTATCCAGTAACCGTCAATACCCAAATCTTACGGTGGCTTTGCTTATCTAGCCACATGCGACCCTTGTCCTTAGGTTCGCCCTAATATTGACTACATCCTAGTCACTTAAGGCTCTTTCATCAGACTTCTTTTCCAAAAATTCACTCTGATACCAACTGTAACACCCCGTTTTTCTCTTACCGAGCGTGTCACTATGCTGGGGCCCAAAATATGCGTAAATTATTTTTTTCTTTATTTCTCGGTACATAACTGAACCTTAAGTACCAAATTCCAAACAAAACCCCCAGCAAATCATTTAAAAATTTGGAAGGGATAATTGAAACCTGATATGGTACATAATCAATTTACTTTATTTATAACATAAGAATCCATACCATAGTTAACATGATATCCTCAATATTGAAATGCATAAATACATGGAGATTCTATATTATTCTAACAAGGCTAATCATCAATAAAACATCAGCTAAAACTTATCTGAATTAGCTTGTTGAATCCATCGGCCACACCATCACGTGCCATCATATCTCAACCTGCTCCTTGCCTTAATTGCAAGTCTCAACTGGAACGTTGAATGTTCTAGAGGCATAACCCATTAGAAGATGAAACTTCTAGTGAGGGTCCAAAACATATATATGAATGCATGATGGGATAACATGAACAACATTTTCGCCCTTTAATGTAACTTCTCAGGCCCACCAGTCCGGCTAGGAATCCTAAGCAAATCCCGAACCTCTGAGGATAAGCCTAACGTTATTCCCTCAATGCCCTAGGGGAATTACGGCTACACTCTGAGGGTGACATCCCATTCCCATGCACAAATATCAATATGACAATAATATTGTGCAATGCAAATATCACGACTTTCCATGTAATATAACAAATGAATATTACATTCATAAATAGCATGCATATATAACAATCATATCATAAATATAAGTTCTTGTGAGAATATCACTCACTAAATCATACTTAGGATAGGAAAACTCACATTTTGAAATAAACTTGCATTTTCTCAGAAAGCGTGTATTGCCTCGATATGCGTGCCCCATCTTGATTCTCGTGCCAACTCTCAAAAGTTGCACCAATCACATCATCTCGATTACCTCAAACATAAAAATGATATTTTATCACTAAATATCTCAATATTCTATTTATTTCTTTTTTTCCTTTATTTTTCTTCATTTTTCTTTCTAAAAATCCCAATAAATACATCGGGACTATTTCTTCAAATCTATCTTCACAGTAATTCATAATAGACTATAAAATTTCAAGGAAAAATACTGAACTTACCTGAATACTGCATTTTCATGCAAAACGAGGCTCTTTGATGCTAAAACCAAGACATCGGGAATCCCAAATCCCAATCTTTTTGCACGGACCTCCGCAAAACATTTTTCTCGAATTTCTGGGAATTTTTCCATATTTTTCCAGCCACCCACATGCCCCCACGCACTCCCACGCACTTAGGGCGAGTGGAGCGCGTGACCGGTACGCGCCGATTATCTTATCCGGCGCTCCGATCGCCGGCGATGCTGGTTTCTTCCTCCCTTCAATAGCCCTTCTTCAGTCGATCCTAATGGCACCATTTTTGGCCTGAAAGGACCACCCGAAGTGGCTCAACCGATCGGCCAAAGGGCCGGCCAAACTGCCCGCCTCATTTTTCCAGTGAGCTTCAAATCACTATCAAACCAACACGAAAACACCTCTAATTTTCTAGAAATGCTCTACCTCTCATGGGCTTCAAAAGCCCCTTAAAATGGATGGCCAATTCGTTCATTAGAGCCCTCGATTTGAAGCTAAAATCTCTCCCAAATTCGACCACTAAGAACGTCTATTTATAGGCAAAATGGAGCATCCAAATGACCTTGTCTGCCTTAACCAACACCTTAGGAGTATAAACCTCCCTTGGGTCGACCTAAAGGCACCAATATTCGCCTGTAAAAGCAAGTTGCAAGTTGCCATTTTCGGCCAAATTTCATGGCCGAATTTCTTGAAATTCCTATCAGTTTGATGGCCATTGTCGACTCATCATCATCCCTCGGCCCTTCCTGACCATTGCCCATGCAACCCTAGAAGCTTTCGGTGCCCCTCATGGCTTAGTCAGATTCCCATGGTTGCTATTTTTGAGGTTTTTACATTTTGGCCCCTCAATTTTTGGTTTTTACCTTTTTGGCCCTTTTTACTTAGCCCCTGAACTTTTCAATATTGTTTTCAAGACCCTCAAGTCCTAAAGCATCAATTTGATCCCCAAGGATTCCAAGAAATCATCGTTTTAACCTCCCTCTAGCAATTTTAGAAAACTACACTTAGGCCCGAATTTTTGTTTTGGCCTTAAACCTCTTCGTTTCTTCCTGAAACCACTGAAGAGTTGTTCCTTATGAAAAACCAAAGACCCCTCAAGCTTCCGTTGACTTCCCATAAGTCGTCTATAACAATTCAGTATCGCAGCCTAATTGGCAGCTACGTTTTAGCTGTACCGAAAATTGTTCCCGATCCGATTTCTTTCAGCGCCATAAATCCTATCTCGGGGTGCTTGTTAATGCCACATCATTTTTCTTTGGTATTTCGACTCCAGGGCATTCCCGGCAGTCGATTTAGTCATTCATACGATAATAAATTACCCTTATACCCTCAATTTATCCTTAAATTTCATTTTTGCCACAAGATAAATTACCCTTAAATCCTTTAGAATTTCTCGGGTATTACATATTTCCAGCATATACTATGGTATCTTAGAATATTCTTTAGCATCTTGGAATATTCTTGTGAGTCCCTAGGAAGGTCTTGGAAAAAGGCTCCTGGGTTCAATTTGAGAAACACCCAAGAGGGTTTGTTGATTGTAAGAGAGGCTCCTGAGGGTGAAGGATGGAAGCAACCAGGCTTAGGGATGCAAAGGGCGGATATCATAACCAAGTGGTGGGATCTCCTTGGCTTTCCCTTGACTTTTTTCTCTTTTCTTTACATGATTTCCTTTGTTTTTTCTAGTTGCTCTTTCATCTTGGATTGTTGATTTTGACCCATTTGTGCATGTATTAGACCCAAGTGCCTATTTATAGGTTTGACCTGGATCTGCCATTTAGGTTTGCTACATATCCAAGTTTGTCTTTTGTTTGCAAGGCATATCAAATACTAGGGATAACCCATGCCTGAAGGCACGATGCCACTAAAAAAAATCAAACATTGAATTTGAACGCAAAATAATCAAGCACTGAACTTAGATTCGTACCTCTCCACAGCAAAGAGCACTGTCATTTTTTGTCGTCCCACCACAGCCACTCCCGATTTGCACCCCTTTCGTCAGTCTCCCCCACCTGTCGACCCCTCGCCGTTCGCACCGCCTGTTGTCACACCCCGTCACCACACCACCGAACTAGATCCACCATCACGCTTGTCTCTTCATCTCCTCCGCCATCCTCCATTCTCTCTCTCTCTCTCTTTCTCTCTCTCTCTCTAAAACAACCCACCGCCCAAAGAACAACATTTGCCAACTGTCGCTCCCCTTACCCCACCACCACCGCGAGCATCGTCCGTCACCCCTCCCTCTATGCTCGCACTACCTCGTCCCCACCACCACAATGAGCACTGCCATTGCCCTCCATTGCCCCGCCATTGCCGCTAGCATCGTGGGCCATCACCGTCCCCCCCGGTTTGCACCCCTCCCTCCATCATCGCCCCCCCAGCCGGTCGCCCCCATCTTTCAGCCCCCTGTTGTTCACACTACCTGTTGTCGCCCCTACAGGTTGCCCCTCCTGCTGTCAGCATGGGTGGGTGGGTCTGAGAAAGAGAGGGGGGGAGTAAGTGAAAGGTGGGTCTGTGAGAGAGTGAAAGACATGGAGAGAGAGAGAGAGAGAAAGACAAAAGGAGTGAGTAATGAGTGAGTGGGTGAGAAGATCCACTCATCTCACCCAATCTCAACCATTCATATACACTAAAAATTAATCTTAGCCATTGAAATCAAATGTTCACTAATAATTTTCAAAAACCATCTTACTTTATTATGTAGATTTAATTTTATTTTTATTTTATGAAGAGACTATTTTTACTTGTTTACAATTAAGAGCATCAGCATGGAAATTTAATTAAAACTAAATTTAATTAAGAACATCAACATCAATTAAAACTAAACCTATATTACATTAAAATTATAAATTAAATATAAAAAAATTTAACACATCTGTCAATGATAGCTCATTCTACTTATTTACACACAAAATGTTATAATAACAATTAATAAATAAAAAAACAATCCATTCAAAAATTTAGTTGACAGTTTACTATGATTTCTCAAATAACATTATAATAAACAAAAATAATCTATACATATATTACATATAATAAACAATACCAATAAAATATTAGAATCACACAAACATAATCAATATATACATACAAAATCAATATATACAATGAGCTTGGATTGGCGGAGGAAGGGCGTGCCCATGGCGGATATTGGGTTCGAGGAACTGAGTCCCAAGTTCCTGGAACACGTGAGTCGAGGAACCCAAGTTCCCTAATTTTCAAGGTTTGGGGAACCTTGATTCCCTGAACCCATCGGCCGCCAACCCCCTCTCCCCCTCTTCGTAGTGGCCATGGTGCCTGCCAACCCCCTCGCGACAATGGCGCCCGCCACCCCGCCACCCCTGTCCGCACCATTGATGGCCGCTTCCCTACTTCATGGTCATGAACACACACGCAGACATATACATATTCTCACACACATTGTTAATATTATTTACACCGTGCCTAAACGTCAGTTCTAAACAAATCAAATATACAAAAAATTTAAATATTAAATAATGTGCAACAGCCATTACTTTGTAATTTAAAAGAAACTAAAATTAAATTACACACCACTTAAATATATTCTTTTGAATGGTACATTTTTTTGTTGCAGGATGATCAACTAAATTTTCACTTTCAATGTATTTAAATTTTCACTTTCTTTTTAAATAGCTCCACAACAAATCAGCTACCTAAAAAAAGTAAAAATAATAATAATAATAATCTGTAAAGAGACACACAAAGAGAGACACATACAATTATGTCAAAACCCTATGTACATATATATCTAAATCTATACATTTATATAATAATCTGTCAAAACACATGTATATAATAATTATATATGCAAGTAATATATACATACATACACAAACATACCCAATATATATATACACACAAACACATTGAATATATATACACACACAAACACACGTGGCTGCAACCATGCTAGCAACCATCGGCTGCAATGGTTGCCACCATTAACAGGGGAACCACGATTCAGGGTCGAAGAACCTTGGGTTCCTAATCGTGAGTGGTAGAAAACTCTTGTATTCCAGAACCTTGAATTCTCCGATTATGAGTGGTCGAGAATTCTTTATTTTTTATATTATTTTAATTAAAAAAGATAATACGAATAAATAAACTAATTTCACATTTCTTTAAGTAATTCAATATGATAATTAACTAATTTCATATTTTTTTTAAGTATAAAAAATTCAACGCCTATAGATAAATTTCGAAGCCACAATGTGATAGATTGCACTGTTTATGTTTTTTTATTGAATCAAATATTTAAAAAAATAAAATAAATGGAATTGAACCAAATTCTTAAATTATACACATTTAAAAAAAATTAAAACTTACATTATTAGTGTTTTTTTATTTTAAAAATTATAAATATTATAGCTGAATCTAGGATTAAAGATCTTAATAAACTTATTGAATCAAATATTTAATAAACTTACACTATTGGATTATACATATCAATTTTCTATCAAATTAAAACATATCAACTTTTTTCAATATCTCATCAATCAAAATTGGTACTTTTTTTGAAATAGAAAAAATTTAATCTCAAGGGATTCAACAACAATAATTAGATTAGATCTGTTCGAAGAAATCATAAACATCCCCACCAATTTTATTTTCTCAATAGAAAAAAAAAAGAAAAAAAAAAAAAGAAAACCCAACAAACATCAAAAGGAGTAATGATATAGGAAACTTACGGATTAGGCAGAAAGATAGGGGAAGGACTTGATTGGAATTATGAAAACAAAACAAACCCCTCTCTCTCCCAAAACAAAACAAACTCCTGTCAATCTCCTCCTCCAAAATGTAGTTTTTTTAGTTCTTTGTATGGATTCTCCCTGCAAATCACAATAGTGCAGACTTCAGCCATTGAATGCTAATGGGTTCCTTCCTCCCATCTTCTTCAGTGCATTCAATGCCTAGCATGGGAAATCCTTTCTCCAGCTCTTTCTTTCTCTCTCTATCTTCATTCCTGATTTCTTCTTTGGTCCGTGCGCTAGGCATGCGTGTTCCGATTCAGCCCCTTGCTCCTGTGCATCTTTTTTTTCTTCACTTCTTCTTCTTTTGCGCTGGGCATATGTGATATATATATTTCAGAAAATGAGATATGAGTGTTGTCGGCATAAGCTTCTTGGAGAAGGAAGCTTTAATGGAAGGTTACAGATAATGAGCTTTAATGGAAGGTTACAGACTGAAAGAACGGATGGTAAATGGTAGATCTAGTGAAGACTGTTGCAAAAAGACTAATGCAGGCAGTCGAAGCGACAAGGTGAAGGCCCACGACAACAGAAGATATCTAGCTATGGCGAAGGCGTTCCTCGTCACTCCCATTCCTTGTCCATTCTTCTTCTCTGACAGGCCCTCTTGCATCGTGGTCGCTTTGTCTTCTTCATGCAACCTACCCGTCGGTCGCCATCGTGATTTCTAAATCATCAGCCCCCGCTCTCGCCACCGTTCTTCTCTTGCTTGTTGTCGCTTCGCCTTCGCCATCACTAATGGCCTACTCGGCTTTCTTCTATATTTTTCGTTGACCGCTACTGCTAACGACCTTATCTAACCTCCTCCTTTGCCAACTGAATGTCTTCGTTGTCCATCGCTGCAAGCCTCCGTCGATTGCTTCCAACTGTTGTTTTCATCCTCTGCCATTGAAGTAAGCTTCACAGCAAACCTAGATCTCAAATTGGGAGAGGCAGTATGGCTGATGGGGGGCGACGACGATGGGGCTGAGTGGGGGGCAACAAGGGGGGCGGTGATGGCGTGGGTGGGTGACTGTGAGAGAGAGAAAGAGAGTGGGAGAGAGAGACAGTGAGTGGGTGTGTTAGTAGGTTGGGTGTGTGTGAGTGTGTTAGTGGGTTGGGCAAAGTGTGTGCGTGAGGTGAGGGAGGATGGGATGGTTTTGGGGGGAAAAATAATTGATCTCAGCCATTCATCTCAACCATTCATTGATCTCAACCATCCAAAAAATGTCCCCCTCACATTTGTCTCTCAATTTCAAAAACCATCCTCTTTTATTATTTAGATATATTACTCGAATCTCAAACTATGGATTGTCTCTCATAAACTATCAACTGATTTCATCAAACTATCAACTACTTTTAACAAATCCAAAAAAAATTGTCTATTTCCTTTAATATTTCATAAAAATTGTCAACTATGTTTTTAAAATTCCAAACAAACTGTCGACTGCCTTATAAAATCAGTCGATCAATTATGTTAGGAAAATTATTAGTGATTACTTTTCTACAAACTGTCATTTTGTCATTTTAATCTATAATTGCTAGTCTTCTATAGAGAAGGTTGAAAGCTATAAATACAAGTCTTTTGACCTCTAGAAAGTTGATAAGATGTAAGAATACATTGGAAAATTATTTATGTGAGCTTCAAGTGTGTTTCTTATCAATCTTAGAGCTGTTGTTGTACTTTTTGTACAATAGTTTTAATGATGAAAAACATATATTAGTTTAATCCCTAAGTCATGAGTCAAGTATGTGGTTTTTAATATATATCAATTTCAATATCAAGTATATCGTGTATCACTGTCTGAAAATGAAAACCCTATTTTTGGCTAAGTCTTGAAGGTTAGCACCTTATAAAGAGAAGTATAAGATAATGTTTTCTTTTTAGAAAACTAACTCCCAGTAATTTGATATCTATTATTCATTAGTGCTAAAACGATTTTTAATGAATTTTTCATTAAATAGAAAATATATATTTTGGAGGTGGGTTTATTGCTAAAACTTGAGTTTGTACTAAAACCCAAAATCTAATTTCTTATTTATTTAGATTTTGATTTTCTAAGTATTTTTATTGAATCCAAATAGGGGATACTTCGTTATTTACATTTATGTATTAAAGCAAATGGATATATTTTACCTCCATTTACTTAAACTAAAGAAATGTAAATAACTTGTGATGTATGCATGCTATGGATTGTTCTGCCAAACAAATCATTCTGAATATCTATCATGTTTTCATGTATGTTTCGAAACCCTTTTGAAATGGTTTTTAATGATTTCTATGTATGCTATTTTGAAACATCTCTGCATTGCATGTGTTTTCAATTCAGGTTTTGAACCATGTTTCGAAACCTATATGTCTATGTTTCGAAACCTCATTTCCAGAGAGGTATGTTTCGAAACCTATCATGTCATGTTTCGAAACCTCTGACATTCTGTCAGTAGATTCATTTGAAAATCAAGATGCATTTGTTTTGCTTTTTTGTATTTATCTAAATGCTTCTCAAAATATTTTTTAATGCATTCTCCATGCTTAAGAGATTCAAATTTAAATTTGAATGTGAGTACTTATAAAATATTCAAAGTGGGCATAAGTGTTTGTCTCCCACTTGTCTGCTGTCTCTAAGTGCTTTGTCTAGCTGGAAGCTTGTATGTTTCGAAACCTAGTGTCTATGTTTCGAAACCTTGGTCTATTTATGTGATGTTTCGAAACACACTTTGCATGTTTCGAAACCTACTTTCCTGTCTTGTCTCTAACAGCTATAAACGACCAGATTTCTATCTCTTGATATAAATAGTAGGTATTTGAAGACAAAAAACACAAGATTGAGCAAGAACAAGATACAACAAGTGAATACACACTAGAGACACACACACAAGCACATGTGATCTAAATCTGTTTGACAAGCTCTCAAAAAGATCCATTCATCCATTCCTAGATGTGTATTATGATGTGAAAAAGGAGAAACAAATGCAAACATCGAGTCTCATCTCTCCAGCTCTCCTCATCTCAAGTTAAGAGATTTGTACAACTACATTGGTAAGATATTCATTGCTATACATTCCATTGGGTTGTAAAGATAAACTTTATTTATCTTGATTGTTGAAAGGTTTGAGTTTAGCCTAAAACTCATTGTGGTGTAAAGGTTTGAGTTGAGCCTAAAACTCATTGTGTCAAAGGTTCGAGTTTAGCCCTAAAACTCACTTGGTGTAAGGTTTGAGTTAAGCCCGTAAAAACTCACTTGGTGTTAGGTTTGAGTTGAGCCTGTAAAAACTCACATTGTAAGGTTTTGGGGTGAACCGTGGTAAAACCCTTGTTGTGGTGATCACTAGTAAAAGTGATTGGAATTGCAAATCCTTCAAGTGGGTAAGTTTGAAGGTAGTGGAGCAGGCAGGTGCCGAACCACTATACATCTTGTGTGCAAGTGTTCTTTATCTTTTGCTTATTATTATTGCCCATTGCACATGTTTTCATAAGTTTTGTTATCAAAGGTTAAAATAGTTTTCTTGAGCATAAGTTATACATATACATAGAAAACATATCTTTGATATACAAACATCTTTGGTATAATCTTACTTATGTAAATCATTTTTACCAAAGATCATTAGTTTGAAATACAAGTCAAAAGATTTCGAACCAAGCAAAACAGTAAAGTAGATTTCGAAATATACATTTCATATTTCGAAACTAGCTATAATAGTAAAGTGTATTTCGAAACACATATAGTTGGTTTCGAAACCTACTTAACAGAAATGTATATTTCGAAACATATAGCTTATATTTCGAAACCCAGTATTCTACCAACAATCAAATCTTTAAATTATCGAAAATCTACCCAACCCTAATTCACCCTCCTCTTAGGATATATTTGCCATCATTAGGAACCAACAAGAGCTTTATTTATAAATCTATCCCAGAGAGGATTTATTGTAAGAAAAAAGTTGTAAAACCATGTGAGCTGAACTTACATTATTGTGTTGAGTGGAGTGCTAAAGAGCTTAAGATATACCTATTGGGTATTAGTTTTGATAGTTCCTAGTGAGAGAAAAACTAATGGGTTGAAGGTTGTAATTCTTTATCCAAAAAAGGAATTGGGTTGATCTTGAATTCAAAAAAAATTATTGTTGTAAAGGTTTGATTTTCACTTGTGATGAAGATTAAAAAGGGGAGTTTGAGGAGTGGATGCAGGTTCAAGAAGGAATGAAACCATTATAAATCTTATAGTATGCATGTCTCTTCTCTTACTCTTTAAATTCCAACACTTGTTTTATATTTGTTTATATTAGCTTAGAATTGAAAAATATATTTATTTATGTTTATATTATTTCCGTAGTTTATTCATCACATACATGAATTATATTGTTATTTAAAAGTAAAGTAAACATTTTCAGAAACTCAATTCGCTCCCTTTCTGGAGTTGCCTCATTACTTGGGGCAACATCGAACATACTTTAAAGGCATGAGACAAATATCGTGTAGATATTATTTTTTTCCTTAAAAATGTAATTCATAGATAATAGTGTTTTGTTCATTAGGAAGAAAGTATGTAGGGTTGGATGCTTAAATTATATTAAAATTATAGAATTTTCACAACATTAAAAGTTCATACTTGCTCAAATGACGCCTGCGAAAGGAGTACATACTGAAAATTGTTTCATATTTACGTAGAAATTTTGTTTAGTTTGGCGAGTGGAAGAACAAGTCAAGAGCTCATAATCCTAATATTTTTAGCTAAAAACTCTCACTTGAGTGTTCTTTTTAAATAAAAATGCTCACACTCTTATGTACATATACTTTGAGATACATAATGCACATAAATAACACAAATACCTCTTACTTTATTGTGTCCTATCCTCTTGAATAAAAATATTTTAGACATTAATATATCATTGTATAAATCAAAATATACACAATGATATATCAATATTATTTTTCTTTAGGTAATATCTTACTTAAGATAGAGGTGGGTGGGGTGTTAAAATTAGACAAATACAGTGACAGATTCGGGGGAGAGGGGCTGGTCCGTGCCACTCTCAACCCAAACATAAATATATATATATATATATATATAAAAAAAAAGTCCCCTATGGATTTTTTGGATTCCCGCTGGACGGATGTATATATTTTAATCCAACATGAAAGGGGTATTTTGTTGCTAAAATATATATATATTTTATAAATAAATAAATATGCAGTGGAGATGAAATAGAAAGACAGTTGAATAAAATTCTATTTTATACAACAGAATTGAATTGCAACAGCGCTATTATATGTATGTGGAGTGCAAAGTGAGGCGGGACATGGAAAAACTGAACCCAGAGCGCCCGGAGGCGGCGGACGTCACCCAATTCCTGTACAAAAATGTCCACCCCCAAACCCAAAGAAATCGAAGACCAATGGTTCCATTCCGCCGTAAACAATAATTGACACCCACGCCACGCCACGCCACGCCACGCAGAGAGACAGGCAGAGAGAGAGAGAGAGAGAGAGGAAGACGCTTATTCTCTTCCAAAATTGGCATATTCTCTATTTCTTCCGCCATAGTCGCCCCACATCAAAGCTTCTTCTTCCGACACCCAAATCGACAACAACAAATCCCATAAAAGTGTCTAATTGATTTCTTCAATTTAGTGAAATCCCAAGTCATGCTTCGTCTTTGTAATAGACACCGCCGCTGTATCCGCTTCTCTCTCCCCCGCGTTTTCTCGTCGTCGGCTTCTCCTTCGGGCTGCCACCACCCCGAGAATTCCGCTGAATACCCAAAAGATGTCCGAAATCCCCAGCAGCCTCTGCCAATGCTCCGCCATTCCAGCCCCCCTCCTCTCTCTCCGCTCCCCAATTCTCTTTCCCGTCCCACCCTTGTCGCCCTCTCCGTAACCCTAATTTCAGCCCTCGCCGCCGCCTCTTACGTTCTGATCACCGACGACGAACCGGACCGAAAATGGAGTCGTAGTAATGTCGAGTGGATGATCGACCGGTCCACCGAGTCGGCCAGGAGGATTTTGAACCGGATGAAGCAGACCGGAGTGGCGGCTTCCGTGTTGTGGAAGTCGCTGAGGTCCGTTCTCTCTTCGGCCAACCACGAGGTCCGGTCCGGCTTCGAGTTCCGCGTCGCGTCATTTCTGGCGGACATTGTGGCGGCCAATGCCGGCCGGAGAACGGCGATCGTCGGTGCCGGTGGCGGCGCGGTGGTGGATTGGCTGCTCGAGTCTGTAGCGGTTTCCGGTGATAATTCGGGAACTCAGGCGGAGGCGGCGAGGGCATTGGCTTACTTGATTGCTGATCCGAACGTGTCGGAGGCGGTTCTTGGGAGGCCTCACGCTGTTCCTTTTCTACTGAGGTTCATCTTCGCCTCTCAGCCTCAACGATCAAAGAAGGTGAGTATACAAAAGGGTTGTGTTTGTTTCTCAAATTGATGAATAGATTGTTATCATCTTCCAGTGACATTATTCTTTAAGGAGCAGCCGCTGTATAATGTTAGTTTAAAGGCGGGGCAGTATCCAATTGTTGAACTGTTGAATGTAGTTAGTTAAACCCAGCAGCTACATAGGTTTCTGATGGGCCGCCCTGATTGTTTGGATGATACATTTTGTCTGTAATGATTGAAGAATTGTAATAAGACCTGTAAATTGTAGCAAGCACTGTTCAATGATGAATAGTGAGACATGCTAACTGTTCAAACATATTCTCTATCAGAGAATGCAGATTATTAAGTACTTCATGGGTGTTTAGCACTTTCGACTTCTTCAAACATGTTATCACTTTTTCCCTCTTATATTGTGTTTTTATATCTGTATTTGGCCAACTTGTCCCATGGTAGGCACATGTCATAGGCACGACTGCTTTTTGCTCTATTTTTGTCCATGGTTTGTTTGTGGGATGTTTGCCTCGATGTGTGTTGTCTGAATGTTTTCTTTCTGGTATTTTCTCATTGATTTACTGAATTTCTGTTTGAGCAGCATTCAAGACATACTTTATTCGATGTTTCTGATTCTTTGAAAGGCAGGAGCATGCTTGTTGCTGCCCTCATGGATATCATCACTTCTGACTGTCATAGCTTAGATAAGGCACCACTCAAGCCACCACTGCCTCGGAATGCTGAAATGAGTGATATTGCAGCAGCTATTCAAGTTATTGAGGAGGGTGGAATGCATTTGGATGAGCCACATGAAGACAGTCAAGATGGTGGAGAAGGTGTGAAGGGGATTGGAATTAAAGTTCTTGGGGGTACAACAGTTTTAGGGCTTTCAAGAACTAATGAACTAACGGAATTGGAGATTCCTGGTGCTAGTTCCTTTGATTCAGAAAAATACAGTTTGAAAAACCTTATGTTCAACAAAATGAATGATAGTTTGCTAGCACAAGAAAATGTGGCATCTGCTGTTGTTCCTGGCCTTTGGGATGATTTGATTTGTCAACATGTTGCTGTGCCTTTTGCTGCATGGGCTTTAGCAAATTGGGCAACAGCATCAAATGTGAATAGAGCTCACATTCAAGAACTGGATCGAGATGGGCAAGCTGTCATGACTGCTTTAATAACAGCTGAAAGATCTGTAAAATGGCATGGGTGTTTAGTGGCTCGCTTACTTCTGGAAGACCATAATTTGCCCTTGAATGACTCTGTTCCTGATTGGAGTTTCAGTCTCTTGTCTACTGTTTCTCAGGCAAGCAAGAGTCAAGACATTCCTTTGGCAGAGGTTGCTTTATCTGCATTCTCAATCTCTATTGAGAGAAGCCCTGCAGCACAGAAGGTAATAGTGGAGAAGGGTCTTCCCCTGATGAGAGAAACTGCCAAATATACTATAAAGCATAAAACTGTGCAGGAAGCATTGGCAAAGGCCTTAGAATCACTTTCCAGTCTTGAAGTGCATATGTCTCTTGAAGAAAGTCAAAAATGGTCAAGTATTCTGGTTCATTGGGTTTTTGGGAACTTATCCTCTGACATACTTCAATCTTCAGCTACAAAAATTCTGTCTCACATTTTTGAGGATTATGGGGCAGCTTCAATACCAATCTCTCAGGGATGGTTGGCTCTCATCCTTGCTGATATCCTACGTTCCAGCAAGATAAAGTTGACCAAGGGAAGCACTCAACCTAAAACTGGAAAAGTGAAGGTTTTGACGATACCTATTTTCTCATCTTCATAGAAATTATTGCTCAATGCAGTACATAGCACAATAATATATACTTTAGACTCCTTTGCATTCACTTGTGTTCATATAGCTGCTTCATTTTTGCAGACTCAAGTAGATCAGTCGAATATAGCTTTGGCTCAACAGGCCGTCAGTCAATTGGCAGATGCTGTTGTTAATTTGGCAGGAAATCGGCTGGCTACAGAAAATAACAGTGGTGATACATTTTCTTTGACAGAGCTTCTCAGTCTTGAACCTTTTGCTGGCCCATTTAAAAACTTGAAGAAAGAAAGCTTGCGAAAATTCCATGCTGCTGATTCTGCCTTGGCCACCCTTAAGGGGATTAAAGCACTGACGGAGCTCTGCGCGGAAGATGCTCTTTTTCTAAGCAAAATAACTGACTATGGGATCTTGTGTTTGTTGAGGTGCTTTTTGTTGCGAGATGATTATGAGCAATTGGCTGCAAATGAAGCATATGATGCATCTAGAGCCCAGGAATTGGAAGAGAGGCCATCCAATGTTTCTGGTGAGCCTTCTGCTGTAGATAATGATTCTTCTAGTATCCGAGTTCCGCCTACAGCTCACATACGGAGACATGCAGCTCGGCTACTAACTATTCTTTCCGCCATTCCGAATGTTCAGAAAATTATTTTAGCAGATGAATATTTGTGTAAATGGCTTGAGGAGTGTGCTAGTGGGAGGATCCCAGGCTGCAACGATGCCAAAATTCAAAGCTATGCTAGAGCAACACTACTTAATACATTTTGCAGAAATCAAATAGAAACGAACTCCTCAGATGAAAATCCGGATGACAATAGTTTTCAAAACCATAACCATAAATGCCCTCATTATGCTGACATGTTATTTTTAATCAATCCCGGGCTGCCACACTGGAAATGTCTTGAAGAAGATATAGACACTGATGGAAGGACCCCAACAAAGAATCCTGAATTTGTTGTCTATGATAACTTGTCTACTCATGATAAAACTCACAGCTGCTCAGGGTCGGAGATTCCATCAATGGATGTTGTCTTTGTTCACGGCCTGCGTGGTGGACCTTTCAAGAGTTGGCGTTTATCTGATGACAAGTCATCAACTAAGTCTGGCCTTGTTGAGAAAATTGATGAAGAGGCAGGGAAGCAAGGAACATTCTGGCCTGGAGAATGGCTTTCAACTGATTTCCCATGTGCACGTTTGTTTACTCTGAAGTACAAGGTTTGTCCTACACTTGATGCTTGTCTCAATGATCCAAAAAGTTCCTGCATTCCTGGAACTACCATGTTAAGTTGTATCCAATTTCTGGTTTTTCAAAACTCCGAAAGTGATTTCTAGCTAGGATCATCTTATTTTCATGTTCAATGTCTTAATGCAGACAAATCTGACCCAGTGGTCTGGAGCTACTCTGCCTCTTCAGGTTCGTACCATTTGGTTGACAAGTAAGAAGCATCAATTACTTTTGGTTGCACATTGTAGCTTAGGTTCATAAGTAGTCCTTTCCTGGTCATTAAGAACCTCAGTTTTGTACTCCTGTTTGTCTCTCTCTACCTTTTTCTTTTTTTTTTGCTTTGGGTCCTTCTGAGGGTGGGGCACTAGTAGATACCAATTCATAGATAGGTTACTCAAGCTGATTATGCTGCTCAAATTTTATTATAGCAAAACCTTGTATTGGCTTTCTAGGTCTGTTAATCAGATTGTAGTCTGCATGTATTGTCAGAATTGCAAATGCATCCTTTCTGTCTATTCTAAACCCAAATCCATGTTGGTAATCATCCTTCTACATTCTAAAAGCATCTTTGTATGCAAAAGTAGTTCATCTAAGTTTGCTACCATCTACGCTACCTCCAGCGAGATACTAGCTTTGCTTTGTTTGTTTAAAACTACTTCATTCCATAATTATGTGGTGTATAGTAGAATTTCCTTGCTGGTGTCATGAACCAGATGAATTTACTTACATGAAGAAACTTCTATGTACAATTTTATGATTCCTGCAGTTCCTCTGCCTGTTGTTTCTTCTATGGAAGTCGAGTTCTGCAGTCAATGTTTAATTTATTTCTATTTGGATTTTCTACAGGAGGTGAGCTCCATGTTACTAGAGAAGGTTGTGGCTGCAGGCATTGGAAATCGCCCTGTTGTATTTGTAACTCATAGGTTTGTTGATTGCATTGTCCATTTTTCTCCTTTCTTTGTTGATTTTACAATCTGGCAATAGTGTCTTGGACTATAAAGTCACTATTTTGATCACGTGGACAATTGGTATTCTTGTTGCAATAGATTGTTACTAGGGCTATAAATGAGCCAAGCTGCTCGTGAGCTATTTGGGACTCGACTCGATAAAAGCTTGTTCGAGTTTGTTTTTCAGAGCTCATTTAATAAATGAGCCAAATCTGAGCTAGGCAAAGCTCGACTTGATAAGGCTTGTGAGCTTCTCGATTATAGGTTCGTGAGTTAGGTCGTATAAAAATTTATGAATAATTTAATATATATTTTGAATTTTTCATATATTTATTTAGAATATTTACAAAATCATATATTTTAAGTAATTTTATTGAAAAATATGTATAGAAAAGTTATAATACTTCATGAATTTATATAATTATATACTAAATATTGAAATTCTTGAATAAATTTATCATTAATTTAATTTATTATTTACTTTATTAAATAAAATTGAAACTCAATGAGGCTCGTTTAGGCTCATGAGCTTAATGCAATCCACAAGATACTCGGCTCAATTATAAATGAGTTAAGTCTAGCTTTTCAAAGCTCGGCTCGGCTTAGTTCGATTACAGCCCTAATTGTTACAGACATCTAAGTTCCTTTTGCTACTTGAACAAACATTGCATAAGGTCCTTTCTTACTTTCAGGTAGGTACTCAGAGAGAAGATGATGTTGGATAGATGTTTGAAACAGTTTATTCTTTTCTGCCAAACAAGCTTTGAGTCTCTAACTCTTGCTTAATGAATGCTCTAATTATATTTAGTCCTCGAAAGTTAAAAGATTTTTTTTTTTATAGCCATGCTTTCAGCTTTTGACACACTTAAAACCACTCAGCCACTAATTTCCAGTCCTCAATAGAGATGTTCTCTCCTCCCTTTAATTTGGAAAACAATAATAATGGTATTAGTAATAACAGAATTAGCAAAATAAATAAATAATAAGAGAAAATGAAAGGATAAAAATGAAAGAATATTAAAAAAAGTGATTGGCATGCATTTCCAGTGTGGAGGCAATCATTTAATGTCCACATGGTACGTTAACTAAATTTTGATTTTTTTAACTGGTTAATATTTGCAGCATGGGAGGCCTGGTTGTTAAGCAGATGTTATATCAAGCAAAAGCAGAGAACAAGAATGACCTTGTTGACAACACCATTGGAGTTGTACGAACCCTCCCATGAATTTAGCATTTATGCCATATCTCTACTAGTTGTTACTCAAGTTACTGTTGCTATGGTCTCAGGTTTTTTATAGCTGCCCACATTTTGGCAGCAAACTTGCAGACATGCCCTTTAGAGTGGGTCTTGTGCTTCGCCCTGCACCCACTGTCAGTATACAGTCCTATTTTTATGCTATCAATATTCCTATCACCCCTTCCTCAACCCCATAATTTCTTGATGCTCTATCCTGAAATTTTCTAACAAATCAATATGCTCTTTGATAATATGTTGTTAATAAGTGCAAAATATATGGTCATTTGCTAGATAGGGGAACTAAGAAGTGGATCTCCAAGGCTGGTACAGCTGAATGACTTTATTCGTCATCGTCAAAAGAAGGGGCTGCTTGAGGTGCTCAGTTTGTGTGAGGTAATTGATGTGGATTTCATGTTGTTTTTACAAGTATTTGAATGGTTTTAGGTGCATGTGCATTCCAAATTAAAGTTCAGTTGGCTAACAATTGTTTTCATAGACCAAGGTAACTCCAATTGTCGAAGGTTATGGAGGTTGGGCCTTCCGAATGCAAATTGTACCAATTGAATCTGCATATCCTGGGTTTGGTGAGCTTGTTGTAAGTCAGATACTCTTACTTTACTTTGCCATGGATGTCTTCTCCCTGTTTGCTTTATCTACTTTATTGTAACTATTTCCTAAAAAGCATGTTGGTTTATTTCCACCCTTGATCCTGTCCAATGATGCTGGGAAGATCCATTTCTATCTTGCACTTAGTATCTGAATATGGACCATGTTTCCAACCATCCTTTCATGGTCTTTAGAAGAATGCAAGATGTGACCGTTGGGGAATTAGATTGAGACACCTGATGTGGGATCTGAATGTTAGATTAATCTCTCTGATATGCAAATTACGTAAAGACATGGATCCGTCTTTGTGGCTTTATGACGTCTACAAGACTATAGTGTGTACAGTCATATTGTGCACCTTCTGGCACTTCATTGACTAATAACATTTCCATACCATAGAACTGAAGTGTTCGTTCATATGACATACAATACAATCTTGGTCTAGGGATGGTCATGGGTCTGGAGCAGAGGCACATGCCACAAGGAATGATTCATGTCACAATCGTAGCCTTAGAATTGTGGTCATGACTCATGAGAGAAATTGGGCTGAGAAAGATACAAATAAGTAAGATGACGAGATACGTGCACAAAGCATGTTAGCAACTGAACGATTGGGAAGTAATACCTGCTTTTGAATTGCGCATGAACTTTCAACTATCTCTTAGTAGCAATATATTGAATTCCAACTATCTCCTACTAGCAATATATTGGATTTCTTCGAATTCATCTTGTTTTTGCTTTAACTTGTGGCATTATGGATGGACCGTGCTTGGATGCAGGTGTTAGAGTCCACGGATCATGTAAATTCTTGCAAGCCTGTTAGCCGCGACGATCCATCTTATAAAGAGACATTAGAGTTCTTGAAGAAGGTGAAAGCACAGCACAGATGAAGGAAGGAATACAAATGAAGTGTAAGTGAAGTGAAGATGCATTGTAAATATGATTGCATATACTACATACAAGAGAAGAGAAGAGAACAGAAGAGAAGAGGAGAAAATCTGGATTTAGAGTTTTAGTGAGGAAATTCCATTCCACTCCATCTGTAGGTAGTTTGGTTATAGGTATCTGATATTTGCTTATTCTTTTTGTACATCCCTTATCTCTTCTTGTCCTCATTTTTTTTGTTATTCATTTGCTACTTACCCATTTGAAATGCAACTATTACATGAATAACTGTGTTCTAGTTATTTATACTCAATTATAAAATAATTTTAACTTTTCGTTGTCTTATCTTATAAGCCTCTAGTATGTTAATCGAATGGAGAATACCTTTGTTTTTGTAACTACAAAGGCTCCCTCACTACCTGTGTATAGATATAGACTTTAGCTTACTCTCAAGACAAAATTAACCACTCATTAAACACTTAAGTAAATCTAGAGTTAAGGTAATTTAATGAGTGGTTAATTTTGAAAAAAAATGTGAGCTAAAGTTATTGTGACAAGATTAATAAATCTTATAAGTAAAGAAGAAAATCACGTGTCATGCTGGTTTAATATAGAGTGCTACGTGACTATGTAAGGTCTTGAGTAAATCATAGCTAATAACAAATTAATAATTATTTTATAGATTTAACTTTAAAACATTATAATGCTAATAGCATAAAAAGATTTGATTGGGTAAAATTTATGACCTTGTATTATCAAGAGAAGTTACTTTTAATAGTCCAATAGATGGATAGAAAAATTGAGAAAATAAACATACATACATACATACATACATGTGATGATATCCTATTTATACAATATATCATCTACAAAATTAAATAAAAAAACAAAATACAAATGATTTTTATCTTATACTACTTAAATAGAAGTGACATGTTGAGCTATTAATGTTATTGTTTTTTTATTTTAACAAATCGCTTTTTAAAAAATTACACTAACGTTCTTTATTTCAAATATTACAAAACAAATTGTTCCTTTCATCAGTCAATCACCATTTGACCAGATGGAATATGCTAAAAGTACCATTTAATTACCTTAGAACAAATTACACTAATGTCTCTAATATAATAGCATGTGTCATTTTACTATTAAACCTTCTTATTTTAATGAATTGGCCATTTTCCCAGTCTATTAGGAATGTATTAGCTAAGATAGGTGGGAAAAGAAAATGGTAGAGGGTAAAATGGTTATTTCATAAGGGGTAAAATGATTTGTGTGAAATGAAGGTTCGTGTAGTTTGGGAAATTCTATTTACAGCCAACGTTTTACTCTTCGCAGCCTTTTTCCGCAAATTTTTTTTATCATTTTTCAAAAATCCTATTTTACCCTTCTATCACCCCATCATGTCATCTTCCCTTTTTACTCTCTATAGTCACTCTATCTCTCTCTCTCTCTGTCATTATACCAATTTCTTTCTTTATCACACGCATCTCTTTATCTCTCTCCTAACGAGCACACACAAATATGTATATATATATACAAACACACACACAGAAATAATTTATTATAATAAAATAAAATTCAATAAATAAATTATTTTTAAATATCTGTATTTTAAATAATAATAAATTAACTAATTATAAATTTAAAATTAGTTGATTGATACTCAAAAAATTTAAAATTAGTTAATTTATCTTATTAAATTACTTAAAAGATACATATATTTAAAATTAGTTATTCAATCAACTAATTTAATAAGATATATATCTTTAAAAATTACTTGAATTTATTTAAAGATATATGTATCTTTTTAAAAATAATTTATTAAATAAATTCAACTAATTTATTTCTAAAAAGAATTAACTAATTTAATTTATTTAAAGATAGTTGTATCTTTTTAAAAGAATTAACTAATTTATTTATTAAATAAATTCAACTAATAAGATATATGTATCTTTTTAAAAATTAATTAATTATTTATTTATTTATTTATTTATTTTATTATAATAAAAAAATAATTAAAAAAAAAAAACTTCTCCCCCGAAAGCCAACTTTCGGGAAACAGTGGGTTCCCCGAAAGCCAGCTTTCGGGGAACCCACTGTTTTTCCAAAAGTTGGTTTTTTGAAGTTTTTTTTTTTTTTATAATAAAATAAAATAAGTTTTTATTATAAAATAAGTTTATTAATTTATAAAATAAATAAGTTTTTTTAAAAATAATTAATTTTTACTATAATAAGTTTTTTTTATTATATGTATCTTTTTAAAAATAATTTATTAAATAAATTTAAATAATTTATTTTTTAAAAAAATTAACTAATTTAATTTATTTAAAGATGGATATATTTTTTAAAAGAATTAACTAATTTATTTATTAAATAAATTCAACTATCTTTTTTAAAAAGAATTTATTTATTTATATTTTTAATTTTATTTTATTATAATAAAAATTTAATTAAAATAAAAAAATTATGGGATCCCCGAAAGCCAGCTTTCGGGGATTGCTGGGTTCCCCGAAAGTTGGCTTTCGGGGAATGCTGGGTTCCTCGAAAGCCAGTGTTCGGGGAAGCCAGCGTTCCTCGAATGCTGGATTTCGGGGAACGCCCGAAAGCTGGCTTTCGGGGAATGCTGGGTTCCCCGAAAGCCATTGTTCGGGAAAGCCAGCGTTCCTCGACTTTTGGGGAATGTTGGGTTCCCCGAAAGCCAGCGTTCGGGGAAGCCAGCGTTCCTCGAACTCTAGATTTCGGGGAAGCCAGCATTCCCCGAACTCTGGATTTCGGGAAAGCTAGCGTTTCCCGAACACTGGCTTTCGGGGAACCTAGCATTCCCCGAAAGCCAACTTTCGGGAATCCCATAATTTTTTATTTTAATTAATTTTTTATTATAATAAAATAAAATTAAAAAATATAAATAAATAAATTCTTTTTAAAAAGATAGTTAAATTTATTTAATAAATAAATTAGTTAATTTTTTTAAAAATAAATTATTTAAATTTATTTAATAAATTATTTTTAAAAAGATACATATAATAAAAAAAACTTATTATAGTAAAAATTAATTATTTTTTAAAAAACTTATTTATTTTATAAATTAATAAACTTATTTTATAATAAAAACTTATTTTATTTTATTATAAAAAAAAAAACTTCAAAAATCCAATTTTGGGAAAACAGTGGGTTCCCCGAAAGCTGGCTTTCTGGGAACCCACTGTTTCCCGAAAGTTGGCTTTTGGGGGAGAAGTTTTTTTTTTTTTTTTTTTAAATTAATTTTTTTATTATAATAAAATAAATAAATAAATAATTAATTAATTAATTTTTAAAAAGATACATATATCTTATTAGTTGAATTTATTTAATAAATAAATTAGTTAATTCTTTTAAAAAGATACAACTATCTTTAAATAAATTAAATTAGTTAATTCTTTTTAAAAATAAATTAGTTGAATTTATTTAATAAATTATTTTTAAAAAGATACATATATCTTTAAATAAATTCAAGTAATTTTTAAAGATATATATCTTATTAAATTAGTTGATTGAATAACTAATTTTAAGTATATGTATCTTTTAAGTAATTTAATAAGATAAATTAACTAATTTTAAATTTTTTGAGTATCAATCAACTAATTTTAAATTTATAATTAGTTAATTTATTATTATTTAAAATACAGATATTTAAAAATAATTTATTTATTTAATTTTATTTTATTATAATAAATTATTTCTGTGTGTGTTTGTATATATATATATATTTGTGTGTGTTGATTAGGAGAGAGATAGAGAGATGCGTGTGAGAAAGAAAGAAATTAGTATAATGAGAGAGAGAGAGATAGAGTGACTATAGAGAGTAAAAAGGGAAGATGACATGATGGGGTGATAGAAGGGCAAAATAGGATTTTTGAAAAATGATAAAAAAAATTTGCGGGAAAAGGCTGCGAAGAGTAAAACGTTGGCTGTAAATAGAATTTCCTGTGTAGTTTTTGTCTAATTAATTTATAATTTCATTTTTGTCCTTGAAAATTAAAACCTAAACTTTTACATGATATTTCTAATGGTGTATACTATATAATAAAGAAAAAACAATTTTTGAATAATATAAATAAGAATTTGTAAAATATCAAGTGACCAAGACTAAGTGATATGTGTTAAACTTTTTAAATCCTCTTACTTTCTATTATTAATCAACTATTAGTCGCACTTAGTAAAAATAACAATTGATGCAACACTAGATTCTAACCCAAGGTATCACAACAAAGCTAATGGCCTCCTAGAAAATGTCTAATAAGCTATTTAAGTTTCGAATTAGCGTCCCGAAAGATTGGAGCATTTCCCTAACACATAAAACTCCATATTCTTTTCGATAAGACTTGCCTTGTTATGAAATAAAAACTTGTTTATTTGAACTCAAGGCAAGATTCTTATGAAGTTAATGTAAGTTAGTGTGCAACAAAATCGAAACTCCCACAACATCACATTAGCAAAACTAATAACAATCATGTAAGATCATGTGATAATGTGATTGACATCACAACTTCAAAACTAATAACAAACATGTAAGATTATGTGAGAATGTGATTGACATCACAACCTCATGTCGTGTACATTACCCTACTTACAGAATATACAATTGGTTTGAATAAATACAATCTAACTTAATAATAATAACAAGAAAACATAACTCACTTAATCTTTGACTAGTCAATCATTATACACATTCAAATATACATCTCAAATGAATAAAATAAGCCCCGGGCTTGGTATAGTGATACATAGCAAATGTGTAATCAAAACATAAAGGCTAGCCTTAGGCTAATGGTCCATTCATCCAAAATGAAATATAAGTAATTTTAAACTAAAGTATAGCTCTTCAAAGCATGTGTTATAATAGGTCATTTACTAGCTACTCAATTAGATTTAGGTGTAAGCTATCCGATTGAGTCAGTTATCCTTCATATACTAGAGATATATATATGTAAAGGAATTTTAGCGGGTGTTAACACTAAAAACTCCTACCCATAAGAACTAGTACATTAAACATGTAGTGCAATGCTCAAATTAAAAAAAAAAAAAAGGTAAAACATTGCTTAATAAACAAAAACCAACATTAACTTAGTTATTCTGGTCAACATCCCAATACAAATCCAATATGGTAATAGTTGGGATTAGTTATGACTACCCTTCAACTAACTATCAAACCAGATTCATTGGGTTGCTATGCATGGGCTTAACCCTTAGCTAATTATAATACCCAAAACAATTTAAGAAATTATGTGATAGTAAGAAAAATGATTTTTACGCAAATATGTATATATCCTTATATTATATATATATTTGGAAATGAATTATGAGTTATGCTTTCCAAAGATAAAGTAGTGAGATATGGAAGAAAATGAGTGTACATATAAATTTGAAGACATTATGAATTCCAAAGGAATAATTTAGGTTTTGAAGAAAAAATTATTTTTATAGAATATATATATATATATATATATTTGGGAATAGTTCATAATTATGAATTCCAAATATTTATTGGATTTTGGAAAAAAAATTAACTAAAAGTCAGAAAATAATTATCCTCAATATATATTATAGAAATAAAATAATAACAACAAAAATATAATCAAATAATCAACAACAAATTAATAAAATTAATTATAAATTTATAATTTATCACGAAAGTAATCATTGCCATCAAGGTATCATTAAAGATTAATTTGCAAATAATTTTGGAAATATCTTTAGCGTTTGGGAACAAAATTAAATTTTATATAGGGAAAAAGTGAAATTTTTGTAAACTACTTGGTGTGATAGTGTAATAAGCTAAAGCTTGACAAGGCATAAGTGTAACAAATAAAGGGTTAAAGTGTGATTTGGAAAAATATAAATTTTTGAAAATTCCGCGAGACACTTTTTCTCACAAGACACTTTTTTTTATTTAAAAATTTATTATTGTATATTGACAATAACAATAATTATAACTATTCACTTTTAAAATAAATAAATAAGTACACAAAATAAAAGTAAGATAGTAAAAATAATAATCATTCATTTTCTTAAATATATTTTATTTTTTATTGAGTGTAAACAAAATAAAAATTAAAAAAATTATGTATTCTCCGCTTACCTATATTTTTATTACAAAATCTAAATTTAACCAAAAGAAAATATTTTCCCTTTTTCTCCATCCTTTTTCTTTTGTACCTTATCCAAATATTGGTAAATATTTTACAAATATGGCTAATAGCCTGATTTATTTTCAACTTTAGATTATTTTTTAATTTTTTTATATTTTAAAAAATTATTTTAATTTGGTCTTTTTATCCTCAATCGACTTGACATGTGGTTTATCAGAGGTGGTAGCTAATATGTACAATAATTGACACATCAACAAAATGACATCATTTTGCATTGCTTTTGTTACAAATTATAAGGCAAAATGACGTACTCTTGCCTTATTCATATTCTTCTCATTTTGTAGAGAGCTAATAACCTGATTTATTCTCAATTTTGGGTTAGTTTATAATTTTATCCTATTTTAAGAATTATTTCAATTTGATGCTCATAAATGATTTGTAACAAAAATAAAGAAAAATAACGTTATTTTGTTAATGTATCAATTATTGGATATATTAGTACGCCATCTTAACTGCAATGTTAGCTAGGTTATACGTCAGGTCGATTGAAGATAAAATTGATATCAATTTTAAAGTATAATGATCAAATTAAAGTAATTATTAAAATAAGATAAAATTAAAAAATGACCTTAAAAAAAAAAAAAAGACTATTAGGGCTAAAAAAATATTTTCAAATAACAATCGATGTCATTATAAGGTAAATGGTTAAAACAATGGAGTCAATTACCCTTGATATATTTATTTTGGATCATACCTCAAACAGTGCGGTGCACCATCTCTCTCTCTGCGGCGCCCTGGCTGTGCTTTCTTTCCTTCGAGAAAAATCAAGATTGAGTCGCCGCAACAATGGCATACACATGCTGGTCTTGTCCTTCTTCTTGTTCAGCACCAATTCAAGGTCTCTCCTCCACCACTTCCCTCGCTTTCCAGACCAACCCATCTATCCAGTTTCCCAATTTCACCCTGAAATTGCCCCATCCGCCGAACACGCTAGTCAAAAACCGACCTCCACTAATAACCTCCTGCTCTTCTTCTTCTTCTTCTTCTTCGGAATCGGTGGAGACGGCTACAACATCAGCCGGCAATCCTCCGAGGGCGCTGAGGAAGAGGACGAGGTACAGGAAGCAGTACCCGGGAGAGAGAGAGGGCATTACCGAGGAGATGAGGTTTGTTGCCATGAGACTCCGCAATGTCAATGGCAAGAAAATTGAAAGCCATGAAAAGCAGCAAGGTGATGAAGATGATGAGGGTACAGATGGCGTTAGTGCACAGACTTGGCAACCCACTGTGGAGGGCTTCCTCAAGTACCTTGTCGATAGCAAGCTTGTTTTCGAAGCTGTTGAACGCATTGTCGATGAATCCAACGATGTTTCCTGTGAGTTTTTTTTTTTTTTTTCTTGGGATTCTTGTTGCTTCTTTATCTGTTGCTGTCTTATCTAAAGGTGTTTTATTGGTTTAATTTCAACTGCTGGAATTGGTAGTATGATATAATACTTATGATTCCTTGTTATTGGATGCACATTACTTGTATTGTTGTTTATTATGATGATTCATTGTTATTTGGTATACATATTGCTTGTATTGTTTTTTAAAGGTGAGAGTATGCTTTAAGTAAATCCCCCATTGTTTTAACCAAGTATAATTATGATCTCTAACTTCCAATTTAAGGCTCTGTACATGGGGTTGCTAAGTGAGTGAAAAAGTAGGCGGCTGAAATCCTAACTTTGAGTTTTATGATGAACAACAACATGAGATACCATTTTAGAGCAGTCCAATTAGGGAAAGGAAAGAACAACTCCTTCCTAATTGGCCAAATTATAAATTTGAGAGGGCTTTCAGACGCAAATCCAGGTTGACAACACGATTGACTGAAATCTAGGCATTTAACCCTTTTTATTAAATCCTGTGATGCTATGATTATTTAAATGTTCAAAATCGTTTGCTTCATGTTCTCAATGTTGGGCTTCTTGTTTTATTACGTTTCTTGAACGTCTTACAACTATTACTGACTACAGATGCATACTTCAGAAAAACTGGACTTGAACGATCCAGAGGCCTTTCAGAAGATTTGGAATGGTTTAGCCAGCAGGGCAATGTGATTCCCCCACCTAGTAATCCGGGAATTACTTATGTTAAATATCTGGAAGAACTTGCAGAGAAGAGTGCGCCTTTATTTCTCTGCCACTTCTATAACTTATACTTTTCACATGTAGCAGGTGGCCAAGTGATAGCAAAAAGGGTATGTTCTTCTTCTCTTGCTTTTTCTTCAGCTGTCTTTTGCTTTAAGTTTTTGATACACAGTTATGTAGTTTTATGTTAGTCTTTCCTAAATATATGTAAGCGTATAAAATTTGTTCAATTACCATGTCTAGATCTGGAGCTTTAGCATCTGCCCCTAGTTTTCTGAGTACAGTTTATCTCTTTGCAAAATTTGTCAAATTGACAACTATCAAAAGCATCTTCGCTCTGCATCGTTATTGTACGAGTTCAAATTAAACTAGTTTAACTGTGGTAGGAAAATTAATAGCAGCTAAAAAGCTTTTTATTGCAGGCTAGGTAAAGAATTAATGAAAACATAATTGAATCATTATGCATTTTCACTTGAAGCCATTGTGAATGAGAATGCAATCTCCTAGCTTTTTCCAGGTCTTAAGCAACAGTGAAAAACTCTACCACAAGCTAGATAGAGCACTTCAATGAAAACAGAGTTGAATCATTATGCATTCTGGTTTGAATTAATAAGACTCTGACTGCAACCTCCTAGGACTTTTTGGTTCTTTAGTGAGTTCTTGGAGTAAAATTTGATGTTTAAGTGAATGTGTGAACAGAAGGCGGTAGGTGCTCGTACAAGTAGAATATTTCAAACTATTGGGAAGTGGTGCCACATAATATTGTTCCTTTACAGAATATTGAGCATGGGTGTTTTTTCTTGATTAATATTGGCTAAGTGGAGACCCTGCCTAGAGTTGTCTTATTGCAGAAAGAAAGATTGTGTAAGTGGTGAGTAGAATGTAAATGGGAAATTAAAGACAATGAACGCCTTTAAGTTTTTTTTCTTTTTTTTTTTTTTTCCCCGCTAAGAACCTTAAATGTTAGGTTGGTAGAATTTAACAGAATGAGATTCTTGCCGCCATTTGTATGTCAAGCAGGCAAGAAGGCTTTGACAATAGTCAGTCATATGACAATCTTCAAAAGATTTGGTCTAGTCTTATTAGTTGAGAATTAATTGGAATAATTCTCTTAAGGTACATGATCCACAGAATCTCTGATCCAGGAAATTGTTTATCATTTATACATAGAATTTCCTAGTTTGGTCCATCTCTTTGCCTGGTGACTTCTGCTTGTACTTATTTTAGACTTAAAAGATTTTACTCGTTGGAAGGCAGCCGTATTTCCCGTGGGAATGAAACTGTCCAATTGGAGAACTTTATTTTACTTTGAAACATGTAACATGCATTCCTTGAAACTAAGAGATTGGTAGGGAAAGTTTGATGTTTTATTCATTTAATTAGGTCTCTGAGAACCTCTTAGAAGGAAGAGAGTTACAATTCTACAGATGGGAAGGGGATGCAGAAGGGTTGTTGAAAGGTGTGCGAGAGAAGCTCAACATGCTTGGAGAGGTTATTATGCTTGCAACTACCATATACTCTGATTAGGATTGGCATTTTTGGAAAATTCTTGTCTTGCTTAAAATGTTTTTGCAATTCTCACTGCAGCACTGGTCTCGAGATGAGAAAAACAAATGTTTAAGGGAAGCAACAAAGTCGTTCAGATACTTGGGTCAGATTATCCGTTTGATCATTTTATAGAACGACACAATTTTCATATTGAAGCTCCACATATTTGTAATCTCAAGGTTGCAGTTGGCCTGAACTCACCGAAGAGGTAATTGATGGTTTTGATATATTGCCATTTCCTAGAGCATGTATTGATACACCTCTTCTGTAAATCACTTCCATAAGATTGAATTATTTTTTTGTTCTTCTGTGTCCTATCTGCCAATAAGGCTTTCTCTTTTGGTTCAATTTTCGTGCAATTTTCAGTAATATAACCAGTCAAAGTGTGTCCTAGAGTAAAAGAGGAATAGCCTTATCATTGCTGCTAAGAATCACCCTCCTCTTCCTGCTGCTCCCATTTCTAGTTTTCGTTTTGTTTTTTACTAACCCATGTGTTCTGATTAACCTTTAGCTACTGGAGCTGAATTTCTCAGTGGCCAAGTGAGAATAGCAATGCCACTTTGTCTCTTTTATAAATCAAACCCTAGATGTCTAGCATTCATCAAAACCCCAAACATCTAGGGTTTGCTATCACTCATTTGTGGTCGACCAATCTTTCTTTTTAGTATTTAACTACATAGATAAGGGAGGAAATAGAAAGAACTAAAGGTGCGTTTGATTGGAGGGTGAAAAGTGGGATGAAATTCCAATTCTCACCCTACCACTTAGGAATTCCAATTCCTTGATTTCAAGGAAAATCTTCACTTTTTGAACTAAAATGGAATTCGAATTTTATGGGGAAAAAAAAAAAAACTGTTTGATGCAATTTCTTAGAATTTGAATGAAAAAATAAATTATACCCTCATTTTTAACCCCTATCAAACGCACCCTAAGAGAAAAATATAAAGATAAAATAATTATTTTTCATCAATTTTAATGATAAAAGTAGTCTTTGCACTTATGCTAACCATCATATGTGGTTAGCGTAATTCATTCTATGCACTTATCCTATAAATGAAAATTGATAATTTAAAATACTTTGGATGTGTTAACTAAACTTGTCGACCATGAATAATAAATAGTCCATAAACTTTATAATATTATATAGACGTATAAAAATTTAGACACAAATAATAGTCAACCAACTATATCATTCAGAAATTACCCAAAAGAGTTTTAAACCCTAGTTGTAGAGAAGATTAATATAGTTTGTGTTATCATTGGGATTAGCTATCTCCTTAGGTTAAAATGATTTATGAATGAGAGATAATGCCCCACTCGTCCTGCCAAATGACTTGAACACTTATAGGGCTGTAAATGAGCTGAGCCACTCGTGAGCGGCTCGATGTTTGGCTCGAAAAAAACTCGTTCGTGTTCGGCTCGATTTATAAATGAGCCAAGCTTCAGGTTGGATTTAAAGTTCGAAAATTAAATGAGCCGAGCTTGAGCAACCCAATACTCGGCTCGTTAGTTCGCGAGCTGACTCGTTTGTAAGCTCGTGAACTAGTTCGCGAGGTGGCTCATTTGTAAGCTCGTGAACCAGCTCGCGATCTGGCTCGACAAAAGGGCTCGTAAACAAAGTTCGTGAGCTAGCTCGATTGTAAGCTTATGAACTAGCTCGCGAGCTGGCTCTACAAATAATCTCGTGAGCTGGCATGCTAGTATGCTCGTGAGTTGGCTCGACAGTAGATTCGTGAGGTGGCTTGATAATTGGCTCGTGATCAAGTTTGTCAATTGGCTTGGAAATGAGCTCACGAGCTAACTTGACTATGAGCTCGTGAATAAAATGAATTGAGTTAATAATTAGAGTTAATTATGTAAATTTAGCAATATATCAATATTTATAAAATAAAAAATATATAAAGAAATAATGTTTTATTTCTTTAAATTTATGACTAAATAATATCAATTTTATAGAAATTAATTTTATAAAAATATTAACATTATATTAAAAATAATCTCGTGACAATCATATGAATTTTTATATAATAAATTGAATATCAATATGTATAATTTTTAAATAAGTCAACAAGTAAATAAATATCAAAACATTGTAATTTCAGAAAAAAATACTATTTTTGTGATGATTCAAATCTACAACATTTAGTTATCTTAAATATACTGTTTTTATATATTTTATTAAACATTTTTCATCGCTAATCTTACTCTTTTTATATTTTTTATTTTTATGCATTAAATTATAGCCTAAAGGGGAATGTTCGAGTTTGATTAAATTATCCCCTTTAGGCTATCAACTTTAGTTCGAAATTCTCATAATATGTTAAAAAATTAAAGTTTGATTGCATTTTTATTTGTGTAATTAAACTATGTAAAAAAATAAACCTTAGTGGGCTCATTCCCCCACAAAAATTCTTCAATGGATTTTGTCGCCGCCTAAATTTAACTATTAATTCATACATGTGAATCACCCTAAACTCGAACTCCCAAGCCCTAATGCTTCGATTTGGCAAATTTTAACGAGTTCTAATCTCATCGTCCTACCGTCTCTCCATCGTCTTGTCTCCTCGTCGTCCTGCCGCTCGAATCTACATCGATATCTCATCTGTTTCACGCCGCCTCTCTATCAATCTATGTCTCTGATTTTCCCCAAACTCTCGCCCGCAAATCTCTGCATCTCCACTGCTTCGCCGTTATCTTGTTTCTTCGTCGTCTCATCGATCGGATCCACATCTGTCAATCTACGTCTCCGATATCTCCCTCAATCAACTTCATGGTGAGTTCCAAATCATCAACATTCTTACTTTTATTTAGTTGTTTATTTCTTTCTTGTTTTCTCTCATAAATCACGCCGTTATCTTGTTTATTATTATTTTTTATAAATATATATATAATAATAATACTAGAAAAACCATGCCAAGAAATAGCTCCCCATGTAGTGCTTGCAAGTTTTTACGAAGACCATGTATCCAAGGGTGCATCTTTGCCCCTTACTTCTTCTACGATCAAGGACATGAGCATTTTGCCGCCATTCACAAGGTGTTTGGTGCTAGTAGCGTTTCCAAGATCTTGGCCCAACTTCTAGAAGATGATCGTGCTTGAGCTGCATTTACACTCTGGTATGAAGCTCAAGCCAGGATTAACGACCCCATATATGGCTGTGTTTTCCACATATTTTCCCTTCAACAACAGATTATCTATCTATAATCCCAGCTTGCGTTGATGTAGGAATCTTTGCTTGCTACCTCGTGTCCAATCACGCCAGTTGTTCCAAATTGGGATATCCCAGAAACTAGTATTGGACATCTTCCATATAATGGTCATGAATTATTTTTCGTGGATAATCCAGACCCTGTCAACACTAGCAACAGCCCCCGACCAGATGGAGAACTTGAAGCTTTTGATGAGTTGAGAGCTATTGTATTTGGCCAAAATTATCAATGAGCATTTGGAGACTTAAATTACTACGTTTTGAGAATTATATTACTACGTTGTGGATTATTTGTGTGTATTTTATGATTGTCTTTTTTTATGTATTCTATGTATTTCAATCACTCAACCTTTTAGGCATACTTAGTATTTCTTGTCTCATATCATTGCAGTTTTTAAGTATTTCTTGTCTCTATATTTTAGTGTTGATAGCTACAATAATGAGAATTTTTTTATTAAGTTATAAAAATATTTAAATTTAATTTAATTATTTAAACTAAACTAAAAATATTTAAACTAAACTACGAGTTTTTTTTTTTGGGGGGGGTGGAGAAAGTTTATAGCCTAAAGGGGAATGTCTGAGTTTTGGGGGGCGAAAAAGTTGATAGCCCAAATAGGGGGGGAGGGGGTATTGGAGGAGGGAAAAGTTGATAGCTTAAAAGTGGAATGTCCGAGTTTTGGTGGGGCGGGAAAGTTGATAGCCTGGATATGCATTTAACTTTTCCCTCCCCCAACACCCCCCCTCATTTAGGCTATCAACTTTCCCGCCCCCCCAAAACTCAGACATTCCCCTTTAGGCTATAAACTTTCCCCAACCCCCCCTTAAAAAAAACTCGTAGTTTAGTTTAAATATTTTTAGTTTAGTTTAAATAATTAAATTAAATTTAAATATTTTTATAACTTAATAAAAAAATTCTCATTATTGTAGCTATCAACACTAAAATATAGAGACAAGAAATACTTAAAAACTGCAATGGTATGAGACAAGAAATACTAGGTATGCTTAAAAGGTTGAGTGATTGAAATACATAGAATACATAAAAAAAGACAATCATAAAATACACACAAAGAATTCACAACGTAGTAATGTAATTCTCAAAACGTAGTAATTTAAGTCTCTAAATGCTCATTGATAATTTCGGCCAAATACAACAGCTCTCAGCTCATCAAAAGCTTCAAGTTCTCCATTTGGTCGGGGGCTGTTGCTAGTGTTGATAGGGTCTGGATTATCCACGAAAAATAATTCATGACCACTATATGGAAGATGTCCAATATTGGTTTCTGGGAGATCCCAATTTGGAACAACTGGCGTGATTGGACACGAGGTAGCAAGCAAAGATTCCTATATCAACGCAAGCTGGGAGTGCAGAAAGATAATCTACTGTTGGAGGGAAAATATGTGGGAAAGACAGCCATATATGGGGTCGTTAATCCTGGCTTGGGCTTCATACCAGAGTGTAAATGCAGTCCAAGCACGATCATCTTTTGGAAGTTGGGCCAAGATCTTGGAAACGCTACTAGCACCAAACACCTTGTGAATGGAGGCAACATGCTCATGTCCTTGATCATAGAAGAAGTAAGGGGCAAAGATGCACCCTTGGATACATGGTCTTCGCAAAAACTTGCAAGCACTACATGGGGAGCTATTTCTTGGCATGGTTTTTCTAGTATTATTATTATATATATATTTATAAAAAATAATATTAAACAAGATAACGGCGTGATTTATGAGAGAAAACAAGAAAGAAATAAACAACTAAATAAAAGTAAGAATGCTGATGATTTGGAACTCACCGTGAAGTTGATTGAGGGAGATATCAGAGACATAGATTGACAGATGTGGATCTGATCGGTGAGACGACGAAGAAACAAGATAACGGCGAAGCAGTGGAGATGCAGAGATTTGCGGGCGAGGGTTTGGGGAAAATTAGAGACATAGATTGATAGAGAGGCGGCGTGAAACAGAGGAGATATCAATGTAGATCCGAGCGGCAGGACGACGAGGAGACAAGATGATGGAGAGACGGCAGGACGATGAGATTAAAACTCGTTCAAATTTGCCAAATCGAAGCATTAGGGCTTGGGAGTTCGAGTTTAGGGTGATTCACATGTATGAATTAATAGTTAAATTTAGGCGGCGACAAAATTCATTGAAGAATTTTTGTGGGGGAATGAGCCCACCAAGGTTTATTTTTTTACATAGTTTAATTACACAAATAAAAATACAATCAAACTTTAATTTTTTAACATATTATGAGAATTTCGAACTAAAGTTGATAGTCTAAAGGGGATAATTTAATCAAACTCAGACATTCCCCTTTAGGCTATAATTTAATGCATAAAAATGAAAAATATAAAAAAAGTAAGATTAGCGATGAAAAATGTTTAATAAAATATATAAAAAACAGTATATTTAAGATAACTAAATGTTGTAGATTTGAATCATCACAAAAATAGTATTTTTTTTTTTGAAATTACAATGTTTTGATATTTATTTACTTGTTGACTTATTTAAAAATTATACATATTGATATTCAATTTATTATATAAAAATTCATATGATTGTCAAGAGATTATTTTTAATATAATGTTAATAATTTTATAAGATTAATTTCTATAAAATCGATATTATTTAGTCATAAATTTAAAGGAATAAAATATTATTTCTTTATATATTTTTTATTTTATAAATATTGATATATTGCTAAATTTACATAATTAACTCTAATTATTAATTCAATTCATTTTATTCACGAGCTCATAGTCAAGTTAGCTCATGAGCTCATTTCCAAGCCAATTAACAAACTTGATCATGAGCCAATTATCAAGTCACCTCACAAATCTACTGTCGAGCCAACTCACGAGCATACTAGCATGCCAGCTCACGAGCTTTATTTACGAGCTTATTTGTAGAGCCAGCTCGCGAGGTAGTTCACGAGCTTACAATCGAGTTAGCTCACGAACTTTGTTTACGAGCCCTTTTGTCGAGCCAGATCGCGAGCTGGTTCACGAGCTTACAAATGAGCCAGCTCGCGAACTAGTTCACGAGCTTACAAACGAGTCAGCTCGCGAACTAACGAGCCGAGTATTGGGTTGCTCAAGCTCGGCTCATTTAATTTTCGAACTTTGAATCCAATCTCAAGTTTGGCTCATTTATAAATCGAGCCGAACACGAACGAGTTTTTTTCGAGCCGAACATCGAACCGGTCATGAGCGGCTCAGCTCATTTACAGCCCTATAAGTGTTCAAGTCATTTGGCAGGACGAGTGGGGCATTATCTTCCATTCATAAATCATTTTGACCTAAGGAGATAACTAATCCCAATGATAACACAAACTATATTAATCTTCTCTACAATTAGGGTTTAGAACTCTTTTGGGTAATTTCTAAATGATATAGTTGGTTGACTATTATTTGTGTCCAAATTTTTATACGTCTATATAATATTATAAAGTTTATGGACTATTTATTATTCATGGTCGACAAGTTTAGTTAACACATCCAAAGTATTTTAAATTCTCAATTTTCATTTATAAGATAAGTGCATGAGAAGAATTACGCTAACCACATATGATGGGTAGCATAAGAGCAAAGACTACTTTTATCATTAAAATTGATGAAAAATGATTATTTTATCTTTATATTTTTATCTTAGGGTGCATTTGATAGGGGTAAAAAATGAGGGTGCAATTCATTTTTTCATTCAAATTCTAAGAAATTGCATCAAATAGTTTTTTTTTTCTCCATGGAATTCGAATTCCATTTTAGTTCAAAAAGTGAAGATTTTTCTTAAAATCAAGGAATTGAAATTCCTAGGTGGTGGGGTGAGAATTAGAATTCTATCCCATTTTTCACCCTCCAATCAAACGCACATTTAGTTCTTTCTATTTCCTCCATTATCTATGTAGTTAAATACTAAAAATAAAGATTGGTCGACCACAAATGAGTCATAGCAAACCCTAGATGTTTGGGGTTTTGATGAATGCTAGACATCTAGAGTTTGATTTATAAAAGAGACAAAGTGGCATTGCTATTCTCACTTGGCCACTGAGATATTCAAAACGAAGGATAGTTTTTGTTATGCCCAAGGATGGGCCCAAGAAATGAGACTCGAGAGACTTGGAGACTCGAGTGACTTCGTATCGAGTGGCTAGATTGACTTCATACCGAGTGGTTTGAGTGTCCTCAGATTGAGGGATCAAGTGACTTCAAACTAAGGGATTGAATGATCTCTTTTGGAAGTCTCTCTTGATATCTTTAAGGGACCATTTTGGGAGAACATCATAGGTCACTCGACAACAAGAATATCTATGTTTGGGAAACTCTTGTGAGTCATTCAAAATCCAAAAACCTTTCTCCAAACAATGCAAAAGACATTTTCGAGAGATTTAGAGACCCAGAGAGATTTGATCTCCAGATATTATCCATATGAGACCATAAAAGAACAACTCAAGCCTACCTTTGATGTGTTTGCCTACAATTTCAAAAGGGCATTCGATATATTTGTTGAAGAATGTGACTTTTCTAGTATCGTCTTCTTTATAAATAGAGAGAACCCTTATTTGGTTGAGGTATACTCAGAATTCTACACTGACTACAGTTTTACTTGCTCTGTAGTTTACACTCAAACTAAAATGTTGACTTAAATATCGGAGGGCCCATGCAAGAGGCTCACCCATGACCCTAACGGATTTTCTTCCTTGCAGGTCATTCGCAAACTTTGATCGAGACGCTCTCTCACTACAAACAAATTTATTATTGTATTTAGACAACAACAATTGACACCATTTGTGATCAATCAATTAAAAGGCCTAAAGTCAGTATGTTATGGCCTGAACAAGGAACACTACTAGCCAACATAGTCACGAGCGAGGAAAGGCTCAATCTCTTGGTAACCAGCCAAGTCTACGGGAAACCCTCAATTTCTCCATTGGACCTCCGTGTGAGACTCTCATCTCCGGTCACCTAATGTTGAGGTCTCCCAAGCATTCTCAAGTCCCTCAAAAACCCATCTTACAGGTCTTCTAGGCATGTTCAAACCAATTCCTCTGATGGTTCCTCGTGTAGAATACGAAGCCTTTCAACGACGACACGACGAGGGAATGTAAGCACTCTGAGAAATGGCAAGGTTGCTATAAAACCTTTTCCCTCATGGAACATTTCCACTGACACTAAAGAGCTTAGTGCTCACCTCGATCCCTCTCCTAGGGATACTGGAAGATAGCTCTTTCTTGGAGGCCACTCACTTGTAACTAGAAAAGACTCATTGGTAACCCTCCCATTGGCAAAAGACTCATTGATTGTTGCACAGTTTTCTCCTCCATGAAAGACTCACTTGATGGCTGCTCAACGATGAGAGAGAGAGAAGGAGTTAGTGGCTGGATGACGGATGTAACATCCCGAAATTTGCAGACAAGTAATTAATTTTGGTATTTGAGGATATTTTAGAATATTTGGATATTTTGGAAAAAATATTTATTTATTTATGATATTTTGAGGAAATGAAAAATTAAGGTAATTAAGTAAATTATTTGCGAATATTTATGGAAATAATAATAAAATTACTTTGGTGGATTTTTGGAATATTTGGGGTATGAGTGTAATAAGAGTAAATGAAGTGTGGGGGGTGTATGTGTGATTTTTTGAAAGCTTGGGGTGTTGGGGTAATTCGGGAAAGAGGCTGGGAGATTGCTTAAATAAAATGGGCTGCATATATAGGTTGAGGGTGAGCGCAGGCGCGAGCGGTCGCGCGTGAGGGCGTCTGTGGGCTAAGCGTGGGTTTGATTCATGGGAGAGGCGCGCGCTGGGAGGAAAAGGGCTGATTTTTAATCAGCCAAAGCGCCCCAAAACGACGTTGTTTTGCGGAGGCCAGGTGCTGGCCTTGTGCAACCCAGCCGCACCACGTGGCGCGCTAGTGCTTCCCTCGCCACACGTCCGTTTTAGCCTCAATTTGGCTTGCAATTTTGCCAAATTTCAGCCATGTAAATGGGCAGTGGTCGAGGTTATAAATTTGTGGATTAAACCACAGTTTGAGGGAAAATCAGGGGGTTGATTGAGCCTATAAATAGGCAATTCGAGTAAATGGAAAGGACATAAGTGAGTGAGCAGTTCTCAGGAAAGAGTTCCAGAGAAAGGTACGAAATTCTGATCTATTAGAGTTTAAGTTTATTTTGTTTAAATTAATTAATTAGTTAGTTAAATTAAATTAGTAGTTATAGTTTATTTTAATTAATTAGTAAGATAACTAGTTAAGATAATTAGTTGGATTGGTAAATTAATTAAACTAATAAATTTAGTCAGTGACTAATTAATTAATTACTTACCCTCATGTATATGTATAATTGTGGTAAGGGCGTTGCGGGTACGCTACCAGTCTATACAACGAAATAGAATTGGTTTCTGAGCAGCAAACAAATAAAGGTAAGGGTTAATATGCTTTTTGTGTAAATTTCTTTTGTCATGATTTGCATAAGATGTTGAGAAAGTGCCTAGACATGGGGCAGTGGGTTTCGGATCGTGAGAGTTCTAGGATGGGGTCATAAATGAAACCACTAGGGGCTACCTAGAGCCTAAGAGAGGTGCGATGGACAGGCTTGCATGCATGTTGCACTTCATTATTATCTATGATGTCATGCTCATTAATTTACTGCATTGCATATTGCCTTTACTGAGTCCCTAGACTCAACCCCCTTTGCTCTCACTAACCCAACAGATGGCTCAGGATCTAAGAAAGAGAAAGCGGTAGTGGTGGAAGAGTCACCGGTTAACAGTAATTGCAGGCAATGAGATTGTGAGTCATGTATGTGTCTTTAATGTAAATTATGTGAGCTCTGTACTTGGCCATGGAAGATGGTTGTGATTTAAATAAAACTTGTTTTGGAACAAGTTAAGGTTCCTACTATGAGTAAGTCAGTGAGTGTAATCTAGTTATGCTTAACTGTTAAAGTATTTTATTGAGCATGTTGATAATCAATTTGATTTGTATTTTAAAGGCCTAGTCGGGTAAATTTTCGCTGTCTATGTTCTTGAACCTGAATTCTCGACAGACGAAGACGACGAAGCCTGGACCCCACCCAGGGCGCCCATATTTTTTTAATACTTTATGATGATGAGACATAGTCATCCTTCAAGATATGCCAGGGTTGTAACCACGGGTTACAGTGACACCTGGTAGTGGGGTCGGGGCGTCACAAGGTGGTATCAGAGCGGGGGTTGGGGAAGGGTTGTTAGGTCAATAAATTTTGAAGTTGTGAATGCATACATTGAGTAAGGTAGGTCCTAACTGGAAATAAAATACTTTCTCGGTAAAGGCATGTGATATGATATGAGCTTGCATGGGGAAAAGTGTTTTCGGGATAGCAAGTAGTGTGATGTGTGTCTTGATTTGTGTGGGGAAAGGTAACTTGTTTGAGTTATAGACCTGATCCCTAACTTTGTGTATGCAGAATACCCTCATGGAATTTGGAGGACCGAGTTATGTCATACCTGACCTTGAACCCTCTCTGCCAATCTTGGACCTTTTATTTAAGCAATGGGAATATGAGTTGCTTACTCATATGGGAGGAGGGCAGCATGAGGACGAATGAGTGATTAGCTATATATATTGCGTAAATCAAAATTTTCAAAATACAATACGAGCCGATATATGGGGGATGGCTGAAAAACAGGTTTTATTTGTTAAAAAATATATGAACAAGGCTTGGAGACAGCTACTTGATAATTATATTTGGGACCTTCTATTCAACTATGGCAGTTTCATCCGAGCTCTCGAACGACAGGCAAACAAATGGGACCTTAGTATTGCGCCCTACGATGTGATAGGGATTGGGGCATTTCCTATTGCATTGCCAGCCGAGGCAGAGATATGGGGACCTAAGGAAGAGATGCCACCAGGAACTCATTCCAGTAAGGAAAGTAACGGGGACTTGACTTACTTGGCTGATGAAGCGACCTCACGAGCAGTGGGAGATAACGCAAGTACAGCCTAGTCGACGATAGATATTAGGCATAGCACCCAATTTTGTATTGTATAAAGTTGTACAGTAATGGGGTTTAATGTGGTATATGGAGTTGACTTAACTAATGTGATGTACATCTTGAACAGATAATAAAGAAAAAGTTGTTTTTACATTTGTGTTGCTATACCTTGGTAATGTGAAATTAAAAAGAAAATGGTGGCGGTGTGTAGATGGCACCTGTGACACGACGAAGTGCTCACATATCAAACACCTCCCAGTCAGGAAATGCTACACGAAGACCCTCGGTAGAAGTGTCTAAACACTCTGAATAAGCTCAGAGTCACTGTGTCGAGGTAGAAGCACCCACTGATCGACAAGTGGACACTAAGGCAACAACCTGGTTAAAGGCGTTCATGGACTTATGGCCTCCGGCATTCAAGGGGCAGCTCGAAACTGACCCGAGCGTGGCTGAATAATGGTTGAAAGACATTCGCCAGTTATTAGAATTCATGGACTGCCCAAAGAGGCAGTGGGTAAGATGCGCCACTTTCATGTTAATTGAGCAGGCCAGACTATGGTGGCGATCTATGGTCGAGATGTTGAGGGAACAGAACGTTCAATTGGCAGGGCCCAGGGGACAACCACGTGTAGTTGATTGGGAGCAATTCACAGAAGCCTTCAATGAGAAATATTATCCGCATGACTAGCAGCTCCAAAAGAAACGAGACTTTATGGAATTGAAGCAGTCGTCTCACTTGACAGTGTCACAGTATGAGGACGAATTTGTGAAATTGTTGAAGTATATGCTAACTTACATGTTGACGGAAGCTGACAAAACTGAGCGGTTTATCCAAGGCCTACACCCCGAGGTGCGACGGGGGATGAGTTATGTAGAAACGAACACCTTTCGGAATGCAATCATGAAAGTAGTAAATATTGAGAAGAAGCTAATGAGTTATGGAGAAATTACTCGAGGAAAAGAAGCAACTGAGGATGGACAAAAGAAAGCCACAATAAGGCGGGGGTAACAATTCAACCGTCCAGAGGCAAACAAATTTATAAAAGAAACAAGGGTATGCCCCTACTGCCACAAATCTCACCAATGGAACTCTCCATGTAAGGCTATCAGGACTGCAAAGGGATGCTATCGTTGTGGTGAAATGGGACACATTGCAAGAAATTGCCCGAAAGGGGCAGAAATGACTGTGGCCACGCTTACTCCACCAACCAGTGACACCCAGAGAAGGCCGATTGTATGCTTCAACTGTAATGCTCCATGGCATATCGCTTCTCGATGCCCACAGCGTGACAAGGCCAAGCAAGTGAGGCAGATTGGAGGAAGGGTACCAGTGACTACTGGAAAGGTGTTCAACCTCACTAAGATTGACGCAGCCGTCGATCCGCAAGTAATTGAAGGTATGCTCCTGGTCCAGAACACATGCATGCATGCATTGATAGACTCAGGGCTACACACTCTTTTATATCATATGTTGCCATAGATTTGGCAAATTTAAGTATCAAGGAGTCATGTGTGCCTATGAGCGTGCAAACTCCAATGTGGACTTGGTCTCATTCACACCGGGTAGTGCCAGAGTGCCAAATTTTGATAGATGGAGCCATGTTTCTAGTAGATTTGAATTTATTAGAAATCTGGGATTTCGATGTCATACTAGGCATGGACTTCTTGTTTCGATATCAAGCTCGGTTGGACTGTGGGAAGTGAAAGTTAAGTTGACAGGGTTTGATGGGCAGGTTAGAAGGTTTGTTGGAGCTCAAGTAGGGCAATCTCTGAAAATTATATCTGTCTTGGGAGCTAGAAAATATTTGGACAAAGGAGCCTGAGGGTATGCAGTGCAAGTGGTGGCCAATGAAAAACCTCAGAAGAAGGTAGAGACTGTGAAAATTGTAAAAGAATACCCAGACGTATTCCCAGAAGATCTACCAGGGAAATTGAATTTACCATTGACTTGGCCCCTGGAGCTAAAATGAACCCAATATCTATACCGCCTTATAGCATGGCCCTAGCCGAGTTACGAGAGCTCAAGACCCAACTTCAGGATTTATTGGACAAGGGCTTTATTCACCCTAGTGTGTCACCTTGGGGGATGCCAGTGCTGTTTGTATGCAAAAAGGATGGGAGTTTAAGAATGTGCATTGATTATCGTGCAATTAAGAAGGTGACCATTAAAAACAGGTATCCACTACCAAGGATAGATGACTTGTTCGACCATCTACAAGGAGCTCAGGTGTTTTTCAAGATTGATTTGCGATCAGGGTACTACCAATTGAAGATAAAAGAGGAAGACATCTCTAAAACGACGTTTCGATCACAGTACGATCACTATGAGTATCTAGTGATGCCATTTGATTTGACTAATACGTCTGCGACATTTATGGACTTGATGAACCGGACATTTCGACCGTACCTAGACAAATTTATCATTTTATTCATTGATGATATATTAATATACTCACCAAGTGAGGAAGCTCATCATGAACATCTAAGAATTACCTTGTCCACATTAAGGGACCATAAGTTATATGCAAAATTTAGTAAATGTGATTTTTGGTTGAAGCAAGTTGCCTTTCTAGGGCATATAATTTTAGGGCAAGGCATAGCAGTGGATCCTGCAAAGGTAAAGGCGGTAAAAGAATGGCCACAACCCACTACCGTCTCTGAAGTAAGAAGTTTTCTTAGGTTGACAGGGTACTATCGTAAGTTCATAGAAAAATTCTCAAACATTACTGCTCCGCTAACACAATTGACCCGAAAAGGGGTTAAGTTTATCTAGATGAGCATTGTGAAAAGAGCTTCCAAGAACTTAAATCCAAACTGATAACAACACCTATTTTAGGGATACTTGATGATTTTGGGGGATATGAAGTGTATACAGATGCTTCAGGAATAGGCTTGGGATGCGTATTAATGCAACACGGAAAGGTGATTGCATATGGGTCTCGACAATTACGCCCCCATGAAAAAAATTACCCAGTGCATGACTTGGAGTTAGTAGTTGTGGTACATGCTCTGAAATTGTGGCGACATTATCTATACGTGGAGAAATTTGTTATATATGTGGATCATCAAAGTTTAAAATATATTTTCTCCCAACGAGATTTGAACCTTTGTTAGCGTCGGTGGATGGACCTCCTAAAGGATTATGATTGTACCATTCAATACCAACCTGGGCAAGCAAATGTGGTGGCTGATGCACTAAGTCGGAAAAGTTTTATGCTGAGAGCTTGTCAGGTAGTTCATTTACAAAATTTAACCGAGGAATTTGTAGGATTAACTCTTAATGAGGAGTTGTATGATGAAACAACAGTAATAGCACAGATGCAGTTACAAGTAAGCCTATGGGATGAAATTAAACAGGCTATGGCCCAGGAAGGAAATTTGGATCAATGGATAGACGCGAATGGACAACCCAAACAGCCAGAGTTTGAGTATCGTAATGGAATACTCCGAATGAATGGGCAGGTGTATGTGGGGGTGTATGTGCTGGCCTTTGGAAAGCTATGACAGGAAGTTCTGAACGAGACATATCGGACCCCGTATATGATACACCCAGGAGCCACCAAGATGTATCATGATCTGCGAAAAGTGTATTGGTGGCTTGGAATGAAAAAGGACATAGCTGAATTCATGAGTAAATGTGACACTTGCCAGCGGGTGAAAGCGGAACATCAGAGGTCGTCAGGAAGCTTACAACCATTGGAGATTCCTGAGTGGAAGTGGGAGTATGTGAAAACAGATTTTATCGTAGGACTACCCCGAACACTAAGGAAGGTCGACGCCATTTGGGTGGTTGTGGATCGATTAACGAAGTCAGCACATTTTCTACCTATCAAAAGTACGATAGGCGCAGAGCATCTTGCTCGACTTTATATTCAAGAAATTGTCCGATTGCACGGAGTCCCGATGAGTATTGTGTCAGACAGAGATAGTAGATTTGTGTCTAAATTTTGGAAAGTTGTACAGGCAGAATTGGGAACCCAACTAAACTTTAGTACAGCCTATCACCCCAGACAGATGGTCAAATAGAATGAGTTAACCAAATTTTAGAAGACATGCTTAGAGCATGTGTGGGGGATTTTGGTGGCAACTGGGATGAATATTTATGTTTGACTGAGTTTGCCTATAACAACAGCTATCAAGCAAGTATAAGAATGGCACCATATGAAGCACTGTATGGACGACGGTGTCGATCGCTAGTGTGCTGGCTCGAGGTAGGAGATAAACAGCTTACTCGAATGGATCTTATAGATAAGGCAACACAGCAGATAGAAATAGTTCGTAAAAATATGAAAGCAACTCAAGATCGGCAGAAGAAGTATGCGGACCGTCGAACTCGACCTTTGGAATTTGCAGTTGGGGACATGGTGTATCTTCGGGCTACCCCAATACGTCTAGCATTTAGACATCAAAGAAGGGAAAAATTGGGACCCCGATATTTGGGGCCATACCGAGTTAAGGGTCGAGTTGGACCACTTACCTACCGTCTGGAATTGCCAGATGCATTAGCCAGATTGCATGATGTATTCCATATTTCCCAATCACAGAAGCATATATATAATCCAGACATAGAAGTGCATGTTAAGGACATTGAACTTCAACCTGGTATGACCTTTGAAGTGCAACTTTTGCGGGTGCTGGAACGTCAAGATCGTCAACTAATACATAGAACTCTACCTATGGTAAAAGAGCATTGGAGTCAGCACTCAAAACGAGAGGTAACTTGGGAGATGGAGGAAGAAATGCGAAAAAAATACCCTTACTTGTTTGAAGGCCATGCTTAATATTGTGATGTATTAAAATTTCGAGGACGAAATTCATTAAGGAAGGGAGACTGTAACATCCCGAAATTTGCAGACAAGTAATTAATTTTGGTATTTGAGGATATTTTGGAGAAAATATTTATTTATTTATTATATTTTGAGGAAATGAGAAATTAAGGTAATTAAGTAAATTATTTGAGAATATTTATGGAAATAATGATAAAATTAATTTGGTGGATTTTTGGAATATTTGCGGTATGTGTGTAGTAAGAGTAAATGAAGTGTGGGGGTGTGTGATTTTCCGGAAGCTTGGGGCGCTGGGGTAATTTAGGAAAGAGGCTAGGATATTGCTTAAATAAAATGGGATGCATATATAGGTTGAGGGTGAGCGCGGGCACGAGTTGTCGAGCGCGAAGGTGTTCGTGGGCGAGGCGCGGGTTCGATTCACGGGGGAGGCGCGCGCTGGGAGGAAAAAGGTTGATTTTTAATCAGCCAAAGCGCTCCAAAATGACGTCGTTTTGGGGAGGCCAGGTGTTGGCCTTGTGCAGCCCAGCCACGCCATATGACGTGCGCTGGTGCTTCCCTCGCCACACGTCTGTTTTAGCCTCAATTTGGCTTGCAATTTTGCCAAATTTCAGCCATGTAAATGGGCAGTGGCCGAGGCTATAAATCTGTGGATTAAACCACGGTTTGAGGGAAAATCAGGGGGTTGATTGAGCCTATAAATAGGCAATTCGAGCAAATGGAAAGGACATAAGTGAGTGAGCAATTCTTAGGAAAGAGCTCCAGAGAAAGGTACGAAATTCTGATCTATTAGAGTGTAAGTTTATTTTGTTTAAATTAATTAATTAGTTAAATTAAATTAGTAGTTAAAGTTTATTTTAATTAATTAGTAAAATAACTAGTTAAGATAATTAGTTGGATTGGTAAATTAATTAAACTAATAAATTTAGTCAATGGCTAATTAATTAATTACTTAGCCTCATGTATATGCATAATTGTGGTAAAGGCGTTGCGGGTACGCTACCAGTCTATACAACGAAATAGAGTTGGTCACTGAGCAGCAAACAAATAAAGGTAAGAGTTAATATGCTTTGTGTGTAAATTTCTTTTGTCATGACTTGCATAAGATGTTGAGGAAGTGCCTAGGCATGGGGCAGTGGGTTTCAGATTGTGAGAGTCCTAGGACGGGGTCATAGATGAAACAACTAGGGGCCACCTAGAGCTTGAGATAGGTGCGGTGGACAGGCTTGCATGCATGCTGCACTTCATTATTATCTATGATGTCATGCTCATTAATTTACTGTATTGTATATTGCCTTTACTGAGTCCCCGGACTCACCCCCCTTCACTACCACTAACCCAACAGATGGCTCGGGATCTAAGAAAGGGAAAGTGGTAGTGGTGGAAGAGTCGCTGGTCAACAGTAATTGCGGACAATGAGATTGTGAGTCATGTATGTGTCTTTAATGTAAATTATGTGAGCTCTGTACTTGGCCATGGAAGATGGTTGTAATTTAAATAAAAATTGTTTTGGACCAAGTTAAGGTTCCTACTATGAGTAAGTCAGTGAGTGTAATCTAGTTATGCTTAACTGTTAAAGTATTTTATTGAGCATGTTGATAATCAATTTGATTTGTATTTTAAAGGCCTAGTCGGGTAAATTTTCTTTGCCTATGTTCTTGAACCCGAATTCTCGACAGACGAAGACGACGAAGCCTGGACCCCACCCAGGGCGCCCATATTATTTTAATACTTTATGATGATGAGACATGGTCGTCCTTCAAGATAGACCAAGGTTGTAACCATGGGTTACGGTGACACCTGGTAGTGGGGTCAGGGCATCACAAGGGATGATCAAATGAACCTTCAAAAAGAGAAATACCTAGAGAGTATGGAAAGCACATCCATAGAAGGAGATTGTGTTCCTCTTAAGAGGATTACCAAGGAGGACCTACGAGGTTGAAAATCCCTTGATGTTTTGGTTTTGATGATGCAAAAACAATTAGTCTTATATGTTATCTTAAATCAAGTTATGGAAACTACCTTGTCGCAACCAAAAATCAATTTTGAAGCCAAAATGAAATATCATTTTCTTCACAAACAATTTATTTCTTTAGCACAATATCTTAATGGAGATTGGAAAAACAAAATAGTTTGTCTCAAACATATCTCCAAAAATATTTCTCAAAAATTGATTTTAAAATGTTGGAGAAAATGAAGCAAAATTTTTAAATCAAAAGACAAATTGTTGATCGATTCTGAGGAACAGTCGATCACTTTGTCCCATCCTGTCGATCGACCCTCGTAGGTAGTTGACCAGATGAAATGTGTGCTCTCAGTAGTTTGTTGTTGACTACTTCTATATCAGGAGCTGTCGACCGTTCTTAGAAATGGTCAACTTCCTTGCTTCATCGATTGACTGTTGTTTAAGTTTTTGAACTAATCGGTCGACAAATAACTTGAACTTGTCGACCGTTTGTATCACAAAAAGTTCCAACAGCTAGTTCGTCCACTCATCCAACTTGTTCTTCCCACTTCCAACGACTATATTCTCACAAGATCTCGTCATGCACTATAAATTGAGGGCAGATGGATGATTCAAGATATTGAAGTGATCATATTATAAGCTCCAAAGTGCTCATTTATATTGTGCCTCATTGATTCATTCACTTTTCTCTTCAAGGCTTTGCATTCACTTTGTAAATTTTTTTTAAGCCTTGCATTCATTCACTTTTCTCAAATTTGTATAATTCTCTATGTTACCTAGTTTGTAGTTAGAGGGCTTGCTTATTTGTGTAAGATGTTTGTAATACCTAACTTGTAGTTAGAGGGTTTGCTTGTTTAAGCAAAAGGTTGTATATTCTTAACTTGTTGCTAGAAGGCTTATCTGGAGTGATAGAAAGATTATAATAAATTACTTTTAAATTCCTTAGTGAGTAGTTAAGGGAGTGGATGATACTTGGTTTAAAACGAACCACTATTTATCGTTGTGTCCTTAAATTACTTTTAATCTTCACTTTATTTACTATGCTTAACAAATCACTTTCAATTGCATCAAAATCTCCATTTCCATTAAAAAGAATTTCAGAGTTTAATTATATTTTTAGATAATCCAATTCACCCATTCTCTTGGATATTGGTGTTGTTGTTATACTCTTCTATCAATTGCTATCAAATCGAGGTTCTCATTTTTTTTTCGATCTAACAATCTAGGGTAAAAGATCCACATATGACACACTTTGCTAGTTCATCCCAATTCGAGGGTTAAAGCACTATTTGTTCACCCTTCTTTGATGGTACTAGCTATAATTATTGGAAGAAAAGAATGTCAATTTATCTTGTGCAGGATTTTAGCATTATGCAAGTTGTTAAGAAGGAAATTGAATTGGTCGATAAGGAGAAAATGGATACTTGGATAGCAGAAGAAAGAAGGGATATGGAGATCAACGCAAAAGCAATGAACACCATGATCTGTGCTCTTTGCCCCAAAGAATTCAATCACATATTAACTTGCAAAATCACATATTAATATATATGGGATAAACTAGAGGTAACACATGAAGGTACTAAGTAAAAAAAATAAAAATCAATGTATTTATGATTATGAGTTGTTTTCCATGAAAGAAAATAAATCTATAAAGAAGGTGTTTACTAGGTTTAATTATATAGTCACCGGTCTAGAGTCTTTAGGTAAAATCTACACAAATAGTGAAAGAGTAAGAAAACTTCTAAGAAGTCTTCCTAGAGCTTGGGATCCTAAAGTTACAACTATAATTGAATCCAAAGATTTAGATACTTTATCATTTGATGATTTATTAAGATATGAGTTAAAGAAAAATAAAAATATTGCATTTAAAATAGAGAAATAAAATCAAGATTCTCAAGATAGGGAAACTGAGGATTTTGTTATACTTGTTAAGAGATTTAGTAGATTTATGAAAATGGGTAGATTTAATCAAAGAAGAGACTTTAAAAAAGACAACGAACAAAAAGAAGATAATTCTAATGAAGTTCGATGTTATGAGTACAAGAAACTAAGTTATGTAAGAACTGAATGTCCTTTGTTGAAGACTAAGGCTAGGAAAGTGAAGAAGAAAGCTTTAGCAACATAGAGTAAGAATGATTTTTCTTCGAGTGATGAATCCCAAGATGTGAAAGTGGTCAATCTATGCCTCATGGCTAATATAGAAGAAGAGGTAACTTCCCACTCTAATCTTGAAATTTGCTAACTCTACTCTTGATGAATTACATGATGCATTTAATGATGTTATGAGTGAGTTTGAGAAAGTTTGAAAAATAATGTTCTAAAAAAGAAATTAAAATCTCTAGATAAAGAAGTGAATTCATTAAAAGAAGAAAAAAAATCTTAGATTAATGAGAAAAAAAAATTTAATTGATGAAAAAGAAAATCTATCTAAACAAAATTTGGATTTAAAGGAATCTCAAGAAAAACTAGTTGAAGGTAAAAAGAAATTAGAAATAATTTTGGGTGCTCAAAAGAATTTTGAAAATAAGCATAGAATAGGTTTTGATCCATTTCAAGTTAAGCAAAACAAGATTACTTTTGTGAGAGCATCTTATCAAAAATCTATTTTAAGGAAATCATTTCATAAACCAAAATTTTCAAGAAATAGAACTACATGCCATTATTGTGATAGGCATGGTCATTCAATTAACAAATGTTTTATAAGAAACAACCCATATAGATTTAAACTAAGTTTGGGTTCCTAAGGTAGAGCTCTATGTTGACATACATAGACTCAAAGAAGTTTGGATACCAAAGAAAACAACTTGATTGTTTTTGTGATAAGTTGCTCTTACTGCCAATGTTGTGAAGAACAAATGGTTCTTAGATAACAGATGCTTTAAACACATGACCGGGGATGAGCACCTATTCAACATCTCCTACAACCAAGGAGGTAATGTTGTCTAAGGTGACAACTCAAAAGGTAAGACTGCATTCTCTTTACTTTTCAATTTTCAGTTTTGAATTCATTTTCAATTTTCTATTTTGATAGTCTGTTTTTAAAAAATTAAAAACGCGTTTTCTTTGTCATTTTGAAAAACTATTTCTCAAAATAGAAAATTAGAAAACGTGTTCTCTTTGAAATTTTAAAAATAATTTTTTAATGATATTTTATTCAATAAATTTGATTATTCAGTAAATTATAAATATTTAATATGAATATATTATTAAAAAATATATACATTTTAAAGTTAATGAATTTTGTAATATTCTTTTCCATTACAATAATAAAATATAAATAAATAAATAAATAAATGTGTTTTGAGTTTAGAGTTTGTTTTGAATGAAAACACTTAAAATAACTTTTTGTTGTTTTGAGTTTTCTTTATAATTTTTTTTGTTTTCAAAAATGTATTTTTAAAAACAACAAAGAGAACGCGTTTTCATTATTTTAGAAAATTGAAAACTAAAAATGACTTGAAAACAGTAAAGAGAACGCAACCTAAGATTCTCGGTATTGGCTTAATTCATTTTTCAAATTTTGAGCTGGAAAATGTTATCTTAGCAGAAGGTCTTAAATATGATTTGATTAGCATAAGTCAATTGTGTGATAAGGGACATAAAGCATGCTTTAAAACTAAATCATGTGAAGCATCGGGTCTCAAAACAAATGAAATAAAAGTAATAGGTAATAAGATAGACAATGTGTATATTAATTTCTTAGACTTATCCCTATCTAGTATAGAGAAATGTTTAGTATCAACTATAACTCAAAATATTTGGCTATGACATAATAAATTAGGTCATGCTAGCATGAACGTTATTAACAAGTTATCCAAACATGATCTTGTTAAAGGCTTGCCTAATCTAAAGTATGAAAAAGATCATATTTGTGAAGTATGTATGAAAGACAAACAAATAAGCATATCATTCAAATCTAAGAATGAAGTCTCAACCTCAAAGCCTCTAACCTCACTTCATTTAGATCTTTTTGGATCTATGAGAACCCAAAGCCTAGGTCAAAAACATTGTGTTATTGTCATTGTAGATGACTTATTCTAGATTTACTTGGATAATATTTCTTGCATGTAAGAGTGAAACTTTTAAATCATTTGAAATATTTTATAAAAGAGTTCAAAAAGATAAAGGTATATGTATTTCAAAAATTAGAAATGATCATGGAAGAAAATTTGAAAATGAACAATTCAAACACTATTGCAAAGATAATGGCATTGAACACAACTTTTCTTATGCTAGAACTCTTCAACAAAATGAAGTTAGTGAAAGAAAGAATAGGTCTTTACAAGAGATGGTTAGGATTATATTATGTGATAAAAATCTTCTTAAAAATTTTTGGACGGAAGCCATAAGCACCACATGCTATGTTTTAAATAGAGTTTCCATAAGACTAATCCTAAAGAAATCCTCCTATGAGTTATATAAAGAAAGACGACCAGATATTTCATACTTTCATGTTTTCAATAGTAGATGTTTTATTTTAAATAATGGTAAAGAAGACTTAGGTAAATTTGATTTTAAGAGTGATAAAGGAATTTTCTTAAAGTATTCCACTCAAAGTAAGGCATATAGAGTATTTAATGAAAGAACTAAAGTTATAGAAGAATTTATTCAAGTAGTAGTTGATGATACAAATAGTGATATCCTTAAAACTCAAGAAGATTGTGAAAATGAATTAGGTCAAAAGTTTGAAAAATTAAATCATAAGGAATCAACTTCATTAAATAATAACATCCCAAATGAGGAGAATGTATCTCACGAAGAAAGAAAACCATTATTTTCAAGAGAAAAAAAATATGTAGAAGATAATGAAATTATAGGAGATAATGCAAAGGAATTAAGACTAGATCATCTATTAGAAATGAATGCCAACATGTTACCTTTATATCTCAAGTAGAGCCTAAAAATATTAAGTAAGTCTTAAATGATAAAAATTGGATCATTGTCATTCAAGAAGAATTAAATTAATTTAAAAGAAATGAAGTGTGATAATTGGTTCCAAGACCTAAAGATCACCCCAACCATAGGAACTAAATGAGTGTTTAGGAAGAAAATGGATGAAAGTGGAATCATTATTGGAAACAAAGCAAGATTAATAGCTCAAGAGTATAGTCAAGAAGAATGAATAGATTATGATAAAATCTATGCTCCTGTAGCAAGACTTGTAACACTCCCTCTCCTAGAACTGCCTGAGAAGAGGTGATACAGGGAAAATAAATAAAATAAAATAAACTCTTTGATAAACTGAATCTAAAATCATCAATAACTCAACAAATCAAAATTGGAAGCGTCTCAAACAACTGAAATTGAACTCTGAGTTAATATAAACTGAAAACCATAAACTCTGTCTAAGGGATAATCTCTCAACTGAAATATGAAATAATCCTAAACTTACAAGACACTATAAACTAACAAAACTCCCAGACATCTTTGATCTTGAGCGGCTCTACGTATACACATTACTGATCACTGTTGTTAGGCCCCATATCTAGTACTCTCCTGCTATGACTTGGAATGGTGAAGAGTACAAGGTAAGCTACAAAGCTCAGTAAATAATAAACTAGAAAGAATAATTGAAACTAAATCAAAGAATATCAATACTGATAAAATACTAATTGTCCTTGTACTGGAAGGATAATATTCACTGTCTGTTTACATTTACAAAATGTCAATGTACATAATCTGTAATAATACATGTATACAACTTTAGTTCATAGGCTTACATAATCTGATAATACATATCTGACTTATCTGAATCCTGTATACATAAAAATTGTAAGCATATACTGCGGACAATATGTCCCTAGCCCCCTAGCCATCACCAGATGAACAACACATAAAATAAAACTAGTGGGATCCCCGCGGATAAGTCGTCTGACGCGCATACTGAATGCAATGTCCATACACATGCTAGCACACGATATGAAGTGCTCTATATAAAATCATGCTCCATGCTCACATCGGAATGTTTGCACATAAATGTCACATAATAATGCTAAACATGCCACATGATAATCATCAATTATATTGGAATATAATGATTCTACTAATTGAGAGTATGGACATATTAGATTTTTCATATTTGACATGAGGATTCAATATTTGGAAGTATTAAATAATTGAATTTAAATGAAAACTTGGATTAAACATCACTGGAAGACTCATTCAGATTTCAAAAGACTCATCCGGATAGATAGGAAGACATCCAGATATAAAGAGGGGCATCCGGATATGCTGAAGCTCATCTGGATACTAAACAGACTATTCAGATATTTTGAAAGAAGTATTCGGATATGAACTAGGGCATCCGGATATGATTTAGGTCATCCGGATGTCTCACTTAAGCATTTGGATATATCAGGGATTTATTCAGATATGAGATCCAAAACTTGAGAGAGACATCCGGATGTGAAACAAGACATCCGGATATCGACTTGACTCATCCAGATACACAGAGGAAGAGATCCGGATATCACACACCACAATGGCTGGATACATCCGAATACGACTTGATGTATCCGAATATCACTCTTGATAATAATAGACATATCCGGATACAACACAAGGTATCCAGATATCACTCTCAAGGAATCACTGAACTCATCTAGATGCAGATCAAAACATTTGGATATCAAACAAATGACATTTGGATATAAACAAGGCCATCCATATGTCTTTCACATAAATCTTTTTCACTCATTCGGATAGGCACTGCTCCATCCAAATGTCACTCACATACATAGATTAACTCATCCGGATATGAGAAGACCCATCTGGATATCTGCAATTAAATTTGACGAACATGAACGCTAACAGGGACTCTACTTTTGAACAAAACTTATCAAAACTACCACATTCTGATTAAAATCTTGGGAAAACAAATCCCAATTGTCAAGAAACAATATCAAGGATGATTCAAAGATAATATTTGATTGAACCGCTATAAGAAATCATATATATCTCGTTCATGAACTCACTATATGCTGATATAAATACATATATACATATATATATGTATGCTTCTCTGTTAATTGATACAACTGAGGATCAAACTAGAATCTTGAAAATCTGAGGAAGAACTAACATAAACCTGTAATGAAAGGGATTACAGGGAAGATACTTGCCTTGATAATTTTGATCGACTCAAACGATTCAATAAGAATCTCCTATGCCAAAGCACTGCTACCTCTTCTTGGCTCTCTATTCTTCACGGGGTGAAGAAAGTTAAGCCTTATGAGACTTATATACACACATAAAAAGCCTTAGAAGCCCATCTCCTTCTTCTACTATAACTTGGAGACCTTATTCTTAATTAATTTGGATAATTTCCACTTAATCCTTCTCATACATGGATTCTCAATCTCTTTCAAATACTTAATATCATATAAATAAATAATTCCTATTAAAAGAAATTATTATTAAAACTATATTTACTTTCATGCTTTTCCATTTAATTTTTAAATAATTAAATGCCATTAAATGCTATAATTCTCTTTTAAAAATCTCTAAATTGTCACATTAAATAATTAATTGATAAATTCTCTTAGGCAAAAATTAAATAAGACAATTAAATAATTTTTAACTAAATTCTAGACCCTCTATTGGATCGTTACAAGACTAGAAGACATAAGAATGTTGTTGGCATTTGCGTGCCACAAAAATTTTTAGCTATTCTAAATGGATGTTAAGAATACATTTTTAAATGGTTATATAAATAGAAAATGTATGCAAAATAATCTCTCGATTTTGAGAATCCTCAAGATGAGGATCATGTGTTCAAACTTTCCAAGGCATTGTATGGTTTGAAATAAGACCCTAGGGCATGCTATGAGAGACTTAACAAATTTCTTCTAGAACAAAGCTTTAAAAGAGGACAAATAGACATAACATTGTTTATAAAGTCTCATGAAAAAAACATTCTATTAGTTCAAATTTATATAGGTGATATTATATTTGGATATACAAATAAATTTCTATGTGATAAATTTGCAAATCTAATGTAAGGAGAGTTCGAAATGAGCATGATGGAAAAACCAAAATATATTCTTGGACTACAAGTTAGACAAGAAGACAAGGGAATCTACATATTTCAACAAAAATACATAAAATATCTCCTTAAGAAATTCAACATTCAAGATAGCAAACCATTAGCCACTCCCATGAGTAGTTTATCCTATCTAGACAAAGATGAGATATGACAAATGGTAGACAACAAATTCCATAGAAGCATAATTGGATCGTTGCTATATTTGATAGCTAGTAGGCCAGACATTATGTTTATGTTCAGCCGAGTCAAATTGCTCCAATCAACCTATTGTGTATTTTGATATTTAACAAAACATAATTTTAGTAAAATTATTTTTGGTATATTTAAATCCCTTAATGGTTTTTAGATATGTCTTATGGTGGATAATATATTTTAAGTATTATAGTATTTTGTGTATCAAAATGAATTAAGAAATGCTATTTGTTATAAGTGAAAAATTAGCTCATTATAAGGAAACATATAAGAAAATGTTTTCATTTTGGAAAACTATCTCCCGATATTTTAATAGTTAATATTCATTGTTGTTAAAATAATTTTTAATGAATTTTTCAAGAAATAGAAAGTATGTATTTTGGAGGTGAAAAAATCACTAAATCACGAGTTTGTACTAAAATCAAAATTCTATTTTTTTATTGTTATTGATTTTGATTTTTTATATATTTTTATTGAATGCAAAAGGGGGTACTTTCTTATTTACATTTATGTATTAAAGTAAATGGAAGGTAAAATATAAATAAAAGAAAATGTGTAAATATGTTGTAAAGTTTTCATGTTATGGTTTGTATCATCAAGCAAATTTTATTTTTCTGAAAATCTAGACTGAGAGTTAACTTTCGATGAGGGACAGTCGACTGTGTGTTATGCAGAGTTGAGGTAGTTGAGAGCAGGTTTTGGCTAGTTGACTAGGAGTCGACTGTAGACCAATGAGAGTCAACTGTCAGTTTCGAGAGTCGACTATGGGTGTCACAGAGTTGACTGCCGATTAGAACAGTCGACTGTTAGACTTCAACGGTCGGATTTTTCTAGTCGTCACAAATCTGTTGGAAGCTTAAGTATATATATCTTCAAGAGATTTCTAGAGAAGGTTAATGCACTATCAAGATCTATTATTTTAAAGCACACCCAATCTCTCAAGCACTCAAAAAAAGCAATCCAAGGCCCAAGTATTAAAGATACATCATTTGGAGCCCAAGGGAAAGAAGAAGAAGTTTTCTTCTTATTGGTAACTCTTGTATTATTCATATTTGTCTTGTAATATCATTGTGTGTCAAGGGACTAACAGTTTAGTGTTTGCTTATGTGCTAGATTTCAATTCAATCATAAGGAATAACACCTTAGGTCTGTAAAAAGAATTTTTAGGTACTTAAAAGGATTATTAAATTTAGAATTATTCTATCCTAAAACAAATAAATTTGAACTTGAAGCTTATACTGATGCAGATTGTGATAGTTGCAAAATAGATAGAAAAAGTACAAGCAGCTCGTGTCAATTTTTAGGAAATTCATTAGTATCGTGGTCTAGTAGGAAATAAAATATCGTGCCACTCTCTTCCACTGAGACTGAATATGTGGCTATTTGAAGTTGTTGCACTCAAATCTTTTGGATGAAATATCAACTAGAAGACTATAGTGTAAAACTCAAAGATATCTCGATAAAATGTGATAATACAAGTGTTATAGCTTTAACAAAAAATATTTTGTTTCATGTAAGAACTAAGCACATTGAGGTTAAATATCATTTCATTAGAGAACATATACAAAAAGGAGACATAAAATTAGAGTTTATAGATACAAATCATCAAGTAACGAAAATATTCACAAAACCCCTATATAGGGACAAATTTGAATATTTTAGATAATATTTGTATGGTTGTGTCTAAGAATGATTTTGTCTTGACATAATATTTGTATGATTGTTATATTCGTGTGATACGTTTTAACTACAAAATATTATATTCCATATATTAGCATGAAAATATTATGCCTTACGCTTCAATTTTTCAAAAGCCAAGAAAAATCAATCGACCGGTCCTATTTATACCATCAACCCTTTCTGGGAAACGTTCAATTGGTCCTTTGAGACTGTCGACCGTGTATAGGGTCAAATCAATTTTGTGAACCAAGACCAATGGTCGACTGGTTATTTATATTGTCGACCGATTAGAGATAATCGGTCATCCGCTCTAGGAGAGTTGTCGACCGTTTCTGTTGGTCTTTAAATAGATCGAGTGACCGTCAAGTTTCCCTCACGTCCCATTTCTTTCCTCTTCTCCCCTTCGACTGATTTTCCTTTCCATCTTTCTTCTCCATTCGATCGATTCCTTCTACTGTTGTCCATTTCAATCACTTGTTTGGCTTCATTCCACTCAATGGCAAGAACAAAGTGGACTCAACCCACGAGAAAAGCCCAATCCAACGAACCCTCGGATATCCAGCGCTTGGTAAACAATTCGTCAAATCTTGAACTTTTTTCTACTCTTTTCACATCATGGGATGTCATATTAGGTAGGGTTCTTGATTTTGATCATGACTATGCAACCAAAATTGTGCTCGAGGATGAGTCTCTACCATGTTATATTGACTCATCATCTAGTCTATCCTTGATGGGTCGTCTATTGCACTTTATCTGTGTCCATATCATTATTCCTAGAAAGGGTAACTTCGCCTAATTTACCAAAGAAGATGTAATACCCCATATTGGCATGAGGTTGCTACGTAAATTAAATGAGTTTAAAATATTAAAAAATTGGATTGATGGTAAAATAAATTGTTGAATCGACGGCTGGGACGGTCTCGAAACTTAGATACCTAAAAATAAGGGTATGACATCGACGAACGTCTTGAACCAAGATTTATGACGCCAAAAGAAATCAGATCGGAGAAGATTTTTGATACAACTATGATTTGGCCTAAGAAATCGAATGATCATAAGGGGATTCCAGCAAGTCAACAGAACGCTGAGTAGGTTCATATTTAGCATAAGGAGCAACCCTTAAGTGATTTCGGGAAGAAACAAAAGGATTTTCGGTCAAATCATGATCTTATTTTATTCGGGGTTAAGCGTAATTTTTTAATTTTGCCTGAGAGAGGTCGAAAAGATGATTTTCAAGATCTTCGGGGGTGATATGAAGGGTTTAGAACTTATGGGATTTATTGGAATAGTTGGAAAGCTCATGGACTTCAATTAAGGGCTAAAATGAAATTTAGAAAGAAGTTGGAGTCAAAGTGTAAAATTTCAAAGCAGCCATGGCCACCACTACCTAGGCTCCGGCCGACATCATGAGGGTCGTTTTGAGGGCCAAAAATGGGCTTCACAGCATAATGGGTTGATTGGGATGAAGCATGGCTGTGATTGGATAGGGTATGACCGTGATTTGATGGGGGTATGACTGATGTTTTAATTTTTGTATATTAGTTTTGATGATGAAAAACATATTTTATTAAATCCCTAAGTTATGAATCAAGGTGGTGGTTTTCAACATAAATCAATTTCAATATCAAGTATTACTTTGTGAGAATGAAAACCAAATGAATTTCAAGTATCGAGATTTCAAAGTCATATTTTTCTAAGTCTGGAAGGTTAGCACCTTATAAGGAGACATATATGAAAATATTTTCTTTTTAGAAAACTAACTCCTGGTAATTCAATAGCTAACATTCATTAATGATAAAATGATTTTTAACGAATTTTTCAAGAAATAGAAAGTGTATATCTTGGAGGTGGTAAAATCATAAAATCCTAAGTTTCTATTAAAACCCAAATTCTACTTTTTTATTCCTATGGATTTTGATTTTTTAGATATTTTTTTTGAATCCAAATAGAGGGTATTTTGTTGTTTACATTTATGTCTTAAAGTAAATGGAAGGTAAAATATAAATTAAACAAAATAAGGACATTTACTTAAACTAAAGAAATATAAATATGTTGTGATGTTTTGTATCAATCAAGTTTGCTTCTACATGTTATATGTTAAGTTTTCAGGTTTTCAAAATAGATAGTCGACTATGTGGTTTAATGCTGTTGATTATGCCTAAAAATAGTCGACTATGTTATAAGGATAGTAGACTATGCATAAGGATAGTCGACTATGCTTGTTTAATCTGTCGACTATATATGGCCTCTGTCGGTTATTTTTGGTTCTGTCGACTATCATGCAAGGATAGTTGACTATGGTTTTCCTTCTATCGACTATGTTTGTTCATAATATTCAAAATTTTCTTTGTATTTTTGTATCTGTCAACTATGTGATTATGTTTGTCGGCTATGGGTAATATGTGTGAGAAGATAGTCGACTATGCTTTCTTGTCTGTCGACTATGCCTTTGTTTTACTTGGAAATATAATCGACTACGCTTTCTTGTCTGTTGTCTATGCTTTGTTTTATTGATGAATCTATTGACTATGCATTGTCTTCTGTCGACTAACTCTTTTTGTAGAAAGCTTCCAACGGATAGTTTTTCAAATCCCAACGATCACAAACAGCTAGTTTCGGGCAAAGCTTTTGGGATACCTATTTATACAAGTCATGGATGAACTTGAGGAGGCTAATGGACGGGAACGAATTGAATTGAACTTACATTTTATACTCGTTTCTATTTACATTCACTGTGTTTCTATTTTCTCTCTTCAAGGCTGTGTTTTTAATCAGTATACATTCATTTAAGTCTTGTATCATTTTTGAGAGACATTGTAACTAAGAGATTCATTTCTTAGATTATCTCCAATTGTGCATTTCTTGTATTTCCTAGCTTGTGTAGCTAGAGGGCCCATTTGATTGGGAGGTTTGTAATTTTTCCTAGTCACGGACTAGAGGACCTATTTGGTTTAAGTAAAGGGTTTCAGTAGATGGTTTGAAAAATCCTTAGTGAGAAGCTAAAGTAGTGGATTAAGCCGAACCATTATAAATTCTTGTGTTCATCTCTTGCTTGTGCTTTTATTTTATTTATTATTTCAAGCAATTCTATAATCCTCATTTGCATCGAATTTTCCATCAAAAGGACTTCAATTTCTATCAAGTTTTTAAAATACCCAATTCACCCCCTCTTGGTGTGTGCTATAGCACCTCTCGGTCTAACAGCTGAGTATGGCCATGGGTTGCTGAAAAATCGGGAGAGGGGTGTTCGTATCAAATCATCATGATTTAATGCCATTAAATGGTTGTAAGGATAATAGAGGCTCGGATTTAACAAAGGTATGGCTCGTCTTGGTCCAAAATCAGGTATAAATAGAGGATTCTAGGTGGTCGAATATGTCAAAAATTAAACTCCAAATCGTGCATGTTTGAGAGTGAAGCAGACGTCAGGGATAAGGGGTTTTTATTTTCCATGTGTTGAGGAACAATTCTGGAGAGTTTGGTGAGTTTTCATGAAGGTTTGAAGGGGTATTGAAGCCTCGCTAGAAAAAAACGCACATCTTACCGGAGCTGATCTAAAAATCGATTGTTTTGGCTATTTTCAGCGGGTGGTTCGACCATCGAAGGGTGCCGTTGTGATCGGCTTAAGGAGTTCTTCAAGGCTGTGGAGTCGGATCTACCATCGAAGATCGTCGTCGGTTGTCGTCGTAAGAGAAGATAATCGGAGAAGGTAAGAAAATAAAAAGAAAAGGAAAAAAAGAAGAAAAGAAGAAAAAAAAAATAGAAGAAAATTTTTAAAAATTATGAATATTATTTTATGAATTATTGTGAAAAAAAATTGAAAAATACTTAAGGAGGTATTTATTTTAGAATTTTAGAGGAAAAATAAAAAGAATTTATGAAAAAATTATGGAAAAAATAGATATTGATATTCTTTTGAATGAATATGATGTCTAGGGATCGTTGAGACTTGAGATTGAGCATTAGTACAATTACTTGAAGGCTAACACGAAAATCAAGGTTGGCACAAAAATCAAGGTGATCTAAGATACGTTCAAGGTGAGTAGTTCTACCAAAAACTTGGTTTATTGTGAGAGTTTCTTCTTCAAATTTGGTTTACTGTGAGTTGTTTCTCGAAACTTGATTTAGTTTCATGCAAATGATGTTGGTTTGTGAGAGTTCTTACCCCAAACTTGATTTACTGTGAGTGTTCTTACTTAAAACTTGATTTTATTTTGGGTTGTTCGACCCAATACTTGATTTGTTTTATACAAGCAGTTTGACCTGCGGTAGGTTGGTTTCATGTGGGAGGTTCATCCCAAAATGTTTTATACATGTGCATTGAATTTTGTGCGATAAATTGTGTACATTGAAACATTGTTTTCATAAGGTATCAAATCATGGTATGTGGCATTGGCATGTTTGTGTGTTGTCCACATGGGATGTGGGTTGTCAACCTGTGTTGTGGCACTTGAGTGATAACACTCGGAATGCGTGTCAAGGATCAATGCTATGTGGCTCATTTGGGACAAGACTGAGACGAACTTCACCCTATGATACTCAAGTGGCGGGGATGAGAGTGAACACCACCCCAGTTGTTGGCTCAAGTGGCGAGACTGAGAGTGGACACCACCTTAGGTTCCTTTGAGAAATAACATTATTATCTAGGTGGATGTTGATTCCGGGGATAATGCTGATCTTCTTGTGGCTAGGGTTGTGTTGGGATTCAGAATGCTTTTGAGTGAGAGCATAATGCCTAACATGATATAGGGTTGATACCCGGGTTCATGCGTTGAGGTTGTCCCTCTTAAGTAAGATTGTGTTATGTTAATGCGTTGATGTGGTTGTATTGCCTTTAAAGATATTGCATTTTTTCTAGTTATGGTTAAGTGTTGTGTGGGATTCTCTTAGGTTAGGACATGTCGGGATATGTTGGTTTTGTTTTATGGTCTTGCATATGTTTATGAAAATATTTTTAAACTCTCACTTAGATGATTCATCATCTAATTTGGACTTTATCGCTAGAATATTCAAATATTCTAGGTGAAAGCAGCGGCGTCAAAGGAAAAGGGATTCTCGAGATGTAGCCATTGTTTTCATTGATAATTGTTAGCATATATTTTGTCTATGCTCGAAGTGTTAGCAATTGTTGTTGAGAGATTTGTTGTTGAGAGATGAGTCTCGATGTATTTTGTATAGAAATGTCATGTCAAACATTGGTACGAATTCAATATTATGAATAAAGAAATTACAATCTTGTATCATTGAGGTTTCGATTCTGCTTCCGCTGATGTGATGATATTACTAGTCTTAGTTTATTCCTTTAAGTCAATATGCTGCGATGATAGATCGGGATTGTCGGGGTTTAACTTGTGTTGAGTAAATGCTGAAAAAAAAAAAATCCCCGAAATCTTGAGTTAATGCGCGCTTTGGAAAAAATGAGGTGTTACAGAAGATCTATGGCTTATGTATCATATTATGACTCGTCAAAAAGTCAATCTTTGTTTTATAATAATTAGTGAAATGATTGGTGCATTCACCAACAAAAATAGGAGTCTACCTTATGGAATGCTTCTTTGCTCTATTATTGACTCTAAGGTAGAAAGTGTTTCCCTTGTAAATACTCATCGTATTTCTCTTCTTCCTTCCAAAATTCTTGATAGCAAGACTTTAGGATGCATGGGATATAAAGAGGATAAACATGGAAATTGGGTGAATTCTAAAAACGCAAGGGGCCTTCCATTCTTGAGAATGAAAAAGATACTCCTCATTCTCGTACTGTTGAGCCTCAAGCTACCTTGTCCATGCCTTCTCCTTTGATAGCCTCTTCATCCCATCATATTAGAGAGCCCTCGTATTATTAGGACGATCTTGTTGTCCATGGGATCGCGGTCCTTAAAGCAAAGGTTTCTAGTCTTCACTTTGAGGTTGATTCACTTTGAGGAGAAGTGATATTGATTCGCAGCCAGCAAGCCGAGCATGTAGCTCAAATGATGCAGTTCATGGAGCTTATTTTGTCTCAATTGCCACCAGTTGTGTCGTCATCATTGCCACCACCACATTCGGATCCCTAGTCAGTTATATGCTATGTTCACACATTTTGACTGCTATGTTTTGTTTGATGATGAATATTTTCTTTTGCATTGTCTTGGATAGTGTAATCCATTTTTATGTTTTGGTATCTTGAATGAGATTATATGCATCTAATCTTGTATGACATGAAAAGGGATTGCTTTTGTGGTTTGATTTCTTTTGAATGGAATGATACTTTTATATAAAGATTCTCTTAAGGAAAGCTTTCAGTCTTTAAACTTTTACGTCTTAAGATCCTTGGATATTTTGTGAATCACAAAGTGTTTACATTTGCTCTTGCACTTTTGATAGTCTTGAGATCCTTGGATATTTTGTGAATCACAAAATGTTTACATTTGCTCTTGCACTTTTGACAGGTATGGTTTCATTTCCATCTTTTGCCTTCCTATCATATATGTAAAGTAGGATATCCATTTTTTGATCCTTCAATGGATCATCTTTAAATTTTGTCAATCTTTTGTTATGCCAAATTCAGGCACCTCAAATGACTCATGATGGTTTCCTCTTAAGGGGGAGCTTATCCTAAGAGGGAGTTAATGACAATTGTAAGTGGTTTTTCTTTTCATTTTTTTTTTTTTTTGGTTGTTTGGCTTAAGGGAGAGCTTGTATGTTCACACAAAACCTTTTTTGATTTATGACAAAAAGAGAAATATATAAGCAAGCATGAAATCGTTTTTAAAATTGTTTTTGAATAGAGAGTTTTGTTATCATCAAAAAAGGGGAGAATGATGTTATGGCTTTGATGATGCAAAAACAATTAGTATTATATGTCATCTTAAATCAAGTTATGAAAACTACCTTGTCTCGAGAAAAAATTAATTTCAAGCCAAAATGAAATATCATTTTCTTTATGTTATGTCTGACAAAATATTGGACTAAATAAAAAATAGTGAAGAGGAAGAAATGCCATGTGCTAGCCTGAGGAAGCGCTACGTGGTAAGCTAGCCATGGGTGGCCTAGGAAGTCATCCGGGGGGCCATCACCCCCGAGTAGGGCTGACTCGAGGGTGGTAGAAGGGTGCACCCCAGAGTGCCACTCGGCGAGCAAGGGCAAGGCGCAGCCCCCCGCGCCTAGTCGTGCACCACGCAACAGACTGGCAGGGGGCACCCCGCGCAAAGCCCCACACTCGAGTGGGGGCACTCGGGGGTAAGGTACCCTTGAGTGGGGATCAGTCGGGGGTCAGGCACCCCCGAGTGACTGCCGCTTGGGTTGCTGCGCCTTAGCACGTGCAGCCACCCACAGCAGGTCCGCGCGCGCAACCTTGGACACACGACCCCGTGTGCCCTGGCACACAACCACGCACGCAAGACCCCGTGCACCCTCGCGCACGACCCTTTGCTCCCACACCTGTGTTATTGCTCGCACCCCCGCACACCCCCGAGTGGGGGTCATCCAAAGTGCCACGATTGCGTTCGAGTGCCTATATTTCTGCACTCTCGTGCCAACAACTTCGAGAGATTCGGTCAAAACTACTCCCACGTGACTCGGTCAAAGCCCCTCCGAGATTCTTGTTGAATAGAACAAGCCACTTGACACATGGTGCCCCTCTCATCGCTATAAATAAGAGGTCTCTTCCCCTCATTCGGTATGCGATCTCTCATTCTTGTACTTACCTTTTGCCTTCAAGCATTTCATTTCTACAAGGGTCTGACTAAGCATCGGAGCATGGGGATTCTCTCCCGTGCCCCTAACCAATCTTTTTTCCAGTAGGTCATCCATCGTTGTCGCTCCACCCTGAGAGAGTCACCCATCATCCGAATGAGTCATCCATCGCTCAGATACGCCACACGAGAGTCATCCATCGACAGTTTTCCATCTACAAATTTATTGGTGTAACCGTGCAACAACAATTGACACCGTCTGTGGGAAATCAAACAAAAAGTTACAGAACAACTCCCTCATCATGGCACAGACCCAAAGCAATTGTCAGACTCTCTCCCATGGTGCCCAATCACCCCCACGAGAGACTTTCTCTCGTGTGGAAGAACAACATCTGCCCACTCATGAGAGCCAGCTACCCCTCATCTGTGCAGGTCAGCCATCCCTCACCCATCAGTCCCATCATGAGGGTTATCCATCCCTCACTCATCAGCAACCACTCTTTCCAGGGCCTCCTCACCCATTGGGGGTTCAACTTTAGGTGCTGCCCCTTAACACCTCACATGTCATTTCAGAACCCTACTCAGGTATACAAATCCCATTTATAGTTCCTTAGGCTGAGTACGAGGCCTTACTACAACAACATACCGAAGGGGTGCAAGCTCTTCATGAAATGGCTAGTATTTTGCAAGGATTGGTTCTTCAGGGGTCAATCCCGGCCACTTTAAGAAAGTTTATACCTGAAACAATTCTGTCCTATAGGGCTCGTCAGGAGGTACCAGGAAATGGCACCTATCGGGAGGCCCGAAAACCATGCTTAATCTGCCTCTTCTCGAGACAATCAACCAAGGTCTCCTTTGAGAGTGGCTCATAACCAAACTTATTCCCATCGAGGAAATCAAGGATGAACGGATCATCGAAGAAAGACGAAGCCCTCAAAGGGGAGGATATTTCGAAATAGTAGCCAGCACTCCCATGGAAAGAGATCGGAATCCCCCAAAACCTGCAACCAAACGGAACGATGAGCCTGATGACAACCCTATGAGATTTAGTGCTCGAGAAGTAGCTGATATGAAGAAAATGATTGAGCGAGTGCTACAACATAATAAGTTATTACCAGTTCCAAAGGAACAATCTGGAAGGAAACTGCCATTTGTAGAAGAGGTAATGGAAAAGCCCTTGTTGAGAAAGTTTAAGATGCCTCAAATAACCCTTTATTCAGGCAAAGACAACCGTTATGATCACGTTTAAAACTCTGAGTCGTTAATGATGCTTCATGGATGGGACGACGAGATAATGTGTAGGGTCTTTCCATTAACCCTAGTTAGGCATGCTCGAGCCTGGTTTAACAGTTTACCCGAAGCGTCCATTTCCTCATTTGAGCAGTTAAAAATGGAGTTTTTTAAAGTATTCATTATCAACAATCAGAGGAAGAAAGACACAACATATCTCCTTAGCATTCGACAAGGGAGCAAAGAGACCTTACACCACTACGTGGAGAGATTCCGAAACACCATACTTGAGATTTGCAATCTACTAATTGAAATGGAAGTATCTGTTATATTTCAAGGAACACAACTAACTTCCTTGCAAGAATCATTGTCTCTAGACCCTCCAAAATCTATGGCAGACTTGTTTGTCAAGGCAAACAAGTACCTCCTCCATACATAAGTAATGAGAATTGTGGGAGGAAATGAAGACGGGGAAAGAAAGAGAAAGGAACGAGACAATGAAGAGGGCTCAAGTCAGCAAAAAGAACATGCCAAGAGATCGGATATTGCTGGACCCCAGGTCCATCATTACACTAGACTCAATTAGCCTCAGTTAGCTATATTAGCAGCCATAGAAGGATCAAGTCTCCTCTAACTCCCGAAAAGGGCTGACCGACCCTTGGGGAAAAATCAAGAGGAATACTACAGATATCATCGAACTCGGGGCCACTCTACTAATCAGTATAGGGAGTTGAAAAATCAGATTGAGATGCTCATTCGAGAGGGACATTTGCAAAGGTATGTAAGGGGTGAAGGAAGAAATGACTGGGAGTACCAGAGGAGAGAAGAGAGGCCCAAAGATCAAGACAGACGAAACCCGCAACAAAATGAAGGAGGGAGGAATGACAAACTAGCAACGCACCTCTCCCCCCCAGATAATGAGCCTATACATCAGGCCATTTATGTCATCTTGGGCGGTGAGACCTTGGTAGGGGATACCTCATCTTCTCGAAAAGCTTATGCCCATCAAGCCTATCAGGTGAACTCTGTGATGGAGGTGCGAGATAATGAATAGATGATTGTTTTCACTCCCGCTGATAAGGGAGAAGTGATCACACCTCATGATGACCCAATGGTAATTTCAGCTGTTATTGCAAAACACCTTATCGGGAGGATTTTAATTGACAGTGGCAGTTCGGTCAATCTTATCTACTGAAATTACTTCGAATAAATGCACATCTCTCATGACTGGTTGCGAAAAGTCTTATCCCCGTTGTATAGTTTCACTGGGGAGTCGGTACCCGTTGTGGGTTCGATTTAGTTGTCGGTCACGCTATGCTCCGATCCCCTAAGCGTGACCCGCTTAGCTAATTTTATGGTGGTTAAAGCCTTTTCATTTGCCTATAATGTGATCTTAGGATGCCCTTTACTCAATGATAAGAGGGCAGTTGTATCATCGTTTTACCTGTTGATGAAGTTCCCCATGCCCCAAAGGGTGGGCCAAATTCGTGGAGATCAAAGAAAAGCTCGCACTTGCTATGTATCTTCCACAAAAGCGAAGAAGAAAGAGGAGAAGACCCCATCAATTGATGACGAGGCCATACATAAATCACTTGTCGAGCAGGCAATATACAAGCCACAACCAGTTGAAGAGTTAGAAGTGATACAACTGAGCGAATCTGAACCTGAAAAGCTTACTTATGTGGGCTCGCAACTCCCAGACAAAGCGAAAAGGGAAATTACAAAATGCTTAAAAGTTAATATAGATATATTCGCTTGGACACCAGTAGATATGCCCGAAATTAGCCCAGATGTAATTTGTCATAATCTCAATGTTGATCCACAGTTTAAGCCCATTCGACAAAAGAAGTGAAACATCGCTCCTGACAGATTGCAAGCATTAGAAGAAGAAGTAGGCATGCTGTTGGATGTCAGTTTCCTTCAGGAAGTGTAATACCCTGACTGGTTAGCTAATGTTGTCATGGTCAAAAAACCTAACGGAAAGTGGCGTGTATGTGTTGACTTCAGTAACCTTAACAAAGCTTACCCAAAGGACTTGTACCATTTACCCAAAATTGACCGATTAGTGGGCGAGACATCGGGATACCAGTTGTTTAGCTTTCTTGATGCCTTTTTAGGATATCATCAGATCATGATGTACCCACCAGATCAAGAAAAAACCTTATTCATCACAGAAAAAGGAACTTACTGTTACAGGGTTATGCTTTTTGAGCTAAAGAATGCAGGAGCCACATATCAGCAAATGGTGAATAAGGTGTTCAAAAGCTTGTTGGGTAACACATTGGAGGCTTATGTAGATGATATGATTATAAAAATTCTAGAGAAAGAATCACATGTTAAAAAATTGGCATGTGATTAAATCCTACGAAGTGCACATTCGGAGTCCAATCAGGAAAGTTCTTGGGGTATATGATAACGCAAAGGGGAATTAAGGCTAATCCCGAGAAAATACAAGCCATACTTGACATGACATCCCCATCGACTATCAAGGAAGTACAAGAGCTAATGGGAAGAATTACTGCCGTAGGCCGATTTTTGTCTAAGTTGGCCGAGAAAAGCCTTCTATTTCTCCAAACACTAAGGGCCAGAACGGGGTTTAAATGGACAGATTAGTGTCAGAAGTCGTTGTAGACCTGAAGGAGTATTTAAAATAGATTCCCCTTCTCACGCGGCCTAGAACAAGGGAATCCTTGTATATATATCTGGGGGTAAGCGATAAGGTCGTAAGTGTAGTGTTGATAAGAAGAGAAGGACAAGTGGATCATTTGGTTTATTATGTCAACAAGGTCTTGCAAGGGGTGGAGACGCGATACCCCTTCACAGAATAGGTAGCCTTAGCCTTAGTGAATGCCTCCAGAGAATTACACCCATATTTTCAAGTTAACTCCATTATTGTTCTGACTAACCAACCATTGAGAAATATCCTACAGAAGCTAAAATGTTTGGGTCGACTTACTAAATGGTCCATAGAACTAAGTGTTAGGAACCGCGACTGTGCATCTTTCGATTCCATCTGATTTTGATCCGCAGAGACACAGGTGAGATCTCCTCCAAGTCAGTTCACACGATCGATCCTTCCACAACGTCCTTGGTTGTGCTAGCAACCCTAGACGTCTTTAAGAGATATCGAATTTTCTTCACACGTTTTCAGCTTCTTAAGTAGCATATATATAGAGTTCAAAAACCCTAATCATGCTATAGAAAACTCTAAACACTTTAGGCCCAACCCTTAATCACATTGGGCCGACTCTCTCTCCTTTTATTTTAATTGTGGAATGGACTCGATCTAAGTGTGTGACCTTTTAGGTCCACCATTAGACTAGATGTAGAAGCCAATTCTATTGGGCTGCATTAGGGCCTAACTCGTTGGTTTAATCAAATACATCTCATGGACTTTTAAATTAAACTCTTTAATTAATAGTTTTAGAATTAATCAAATTAATTCTAAAATCCCTACATATCATGGTTAACGTCTAGCAACATGCAATGAATACCTAGCCAATGATGAAAAAACGCGGACTTTTTCAATTACAATTACCGTGCAATAAAATCCTTTCATCAATCAATATCCCTATTGAATTTAGGGTATGGTTATATGATGAAACCCTAATGATTCAATAACTATGTATCCATTTCAGATTTATGACTTAATAGGTGAAAATCATAACACCTTTTAATTTCCACCTCACATTGGCTAAGGATTTCCTCAATCATAAAACCATCAGAATACATAGGACATCTTTTTATCATGACAATAAGTGATGAATCCTGTATCGACATTCATAAGCCTTCATATGTGACAAGGCCATGCCCAGTGACAGTTTGTCAATGACTTATTTAGAATCCAAAAAGCATTAAGACGTAACTAGTGAAATATAAAACTACCATGATGTCTCAAATCTAAGGATCAATCTGCACAATTGCAACACAATAATTCCAATTCGATATTAAATAACAACCATTAGGAATTCTGTAACGGGTCAGTTCAGTATACTTATTCTTATAATAAGCACCCACATATGTGTATTAGTATCCTCACACTAATGTCCATGAAACAAGACATTTTCCTAGTTGAGCATGCATCATATGTGCTAGTATATCTGAGTTATTAGTGTTCATTCTTAATAACTGTATGACTAGGAACATTTAAGATCAAGGCTTATAAAGAATATGTTTTATGATTGTTATCTCTATGCACAATCATATTCCATGAGCCTACTTGATCTATGGACTTTGTCAAGTATAGATTGCAATAAATAATGATGACTATTAACGAAAAATAAAATATAATGCCTTGCAATAACAATTGATTGAAGATAAAGAATTTCAATGTAAAGTATGATCAATTACATAAAATATAATTGGCTTGTGGGGCATAACTCTAACACTAAGTGAGTATGACATACAATTTCAACCTAGCCAGGCCTTAAAAGGACAAGCATTAGCAGATTTTATTGTTGAATGTACTTCCTCTAAGGAAGTTGAAGAAGAGAATGGGACAAAATGGTTGTTATTTGTTGACGGGGCTGCCAGTTCACAAGGGCTAGTAGGGCTAGAATAGAATTCCTATGGATGCACTACAAAAAAAATGGCATTTAGCGGCGATTTTGTTTTTTGCATTTAGCTGCAGTTTTTTAACCGCCACTAAATCAGGTGTTGTAGAGCATTTAGTAGAGGTTTTCAACAACCACTGGAGTAACTGCCGCTAAGTCATATTTGTTTTTTGCGGTTTAACAATCGCCGCAAAATAGGTGATTCAGCGGCGATTTTTAAAATATTTAGTGGCGATTTCAAAACCACTGCAAAAATTAAAAAGAATAAATTTTTAATTTTAGGGCGGTTTCAAAATTACCACAAAAATAAAAAAAAAAGAATTAAATTTTTAAATGTCGCACCTCGCGTAAGCGTGGGCGGCTAGGCTACATGCCTGGCTGCCCATGCCTAGCCCTGCTCGCGCCACGTGGCAGCATGTTCACACGCCATGTGGCGATGCTGGAAATTAATTCCCACCCTTCCCTTCTCCCAGTTTCGAACCCAGACCTCCCTTATGCGCACGCACGTGAACCATCTGATCTTCAAAGCCTCCTTATAATATTTGCTCGCATATAAATTATATACTAATCCAACAACTATTTTTCAAAATTATATTTTATATTTTTTAATATAAATTAAAAAATATTAATTAATTAATTATTTTTTAAAAGAATAAAGGAATAAATTAAAAATAAATTAATTGAGTTAGATTAAACAAACTAATTGATTAAAAAATAAAATAAAATTTTATATATTATTTAAAAATTATTAAAATTTTATATATTAAAATTTTGTTAAATTTCTTTTTATTTTTTTAAATTTAATTTTTTAATGAATTATGTGGCAAATATTAATTTAATTTTAATTTTGAATTATTTAATTATTTTTTGAATTTAGCGACGGTTTTTGAGAAACCACCGCTAAATTCAATTTTTAATGAATTTTGTGACAATTTTTCAAAACCATCGCAAATGTTAATTTAATTTTAATTTTGAATTATTTAATTATGTTTTGAATTTAGCAATGGTTTTTCGAAATCATCGTAAATGTTAATTTAATTTTAATTTGAATTTTAATTTTAAATTATTTAATTAATTTTTAAATTTAGCACCATAATTTTTTAACGAATTTTGTGGTGGATTTTCAAAACAGCTACAAATGTTATTTTAATTTTAATTATTTAACTATTTAATTTTTTTTGAATGTAACGACGGTTTCTCAGAAACCACCGTGAAATTTATTTTTTAATTATTTAATTATTTTTTTAATTTAGCAACGGTTCTTTGAAAAGCGCCGTAAAATATCTATTTTTTTGTAGTGATGGGGTCACACAAAGGTGAAGCTTACGACGAGACCCATGAATGAAGGTCATGTAGTGGTGAGGCTAACGATGAGACCCATGGATGAGGGTCACCTGGGGTAGAACCACTAATGACAACTATGGGTTAAGTCACTCGGGGGTGAAAATATCTAGAAGTCCCTATGAATGAAGGTCTCTCGGGGGTGACACAAGACCATGGATAAGGAAGTATACCGTGTAGAAATCTGGAATGCCGAGCGAATTCTTATGGGAGAGTGGTTAGAACAATGGTTAAGTGAAAGGCCAAGACTTCCTTTTATAGTGGTCCTTGAGAGACATTGTAGAAAAGATGGATACATAAAAGTTTACACAAAATGACCTTTTGAAAATAGAGTAACAATGCAAGCAAAATACTCTTCCTCCTAGGGCACCCAATAGAAAGAATAGGGAGCAACTGTTATGCCTTACAAAATATTGGACTAAATAAAAAATAGTGAAGAGGAATAAATGCCACGTGGTGGCTCGAGAAAGTGCCACGTGGCAAGCTAGCCATGGGTGGCCTGGGAAGTCACCTGGGGGGTTGCCACCCCCGAGTGCCACTTAGCAGGCGCGGACAAGGTGCGGTCCCCTGTGCCTGGCCGCGCACCACACGATAGACTGGTAGGGGGCGCCCCACACAAAGACCCACCCCCGAGTGACTGTTACTCGGGGTGCCACACCTTAGTGTCCGTTGCCACCCACTACAAGTCCGCGCCTGTGACCTCGTGCGCCCTCACACACAACCTTGCACGCACGGGCCTGTGCACCCTCACGCACAACCCCGCACGCACGACCCTTTGCACCCGCACCAACGTTTTTGCCCGCACTTGCACACACCCCCGAGTAGGGGTCATCCAAAGTGCCACTATCGCGTCCGAGTGCCTACATGTCTACACTCTCGCGCCAACAACTCTAAGAGATTCGATTAAAACTACACCAGCGTGACTCGGTCAAAGCCCCTTTGAGATTCTTACCGAACAGAACAGGCCACTCAACACATGGATGCCCCTCTCATCACTATAAATAAGGGGTCTCTTCCCTCATTTGGTTTGTGATCTCTCACTCTTGTACTTAAAAGCCTTCAAGCATTTCATTTCTACAAGGGTTTGACTTAAGCATTGGAGGGTCCGTGCGGGGATTCTCACCCGTGCCCTTAACTGATCTTCTTTCCAGTAGGTCATCCATTGTTGTCGCTCCACCTCAAGAGAGTCACCCATCGTCCAAAGGAATCATCCATCCCCTGAGTGAGTCATCCATCGCTCATATACACCACACGAGAGTCATCCATCACTCAGATAAGCCATATGTAGGTCATCTATCGGTAGTTTTCTATCTACAAATTTATTATTGTAATCGTGCAACAACACTTCATAAAAAACTTATTTCGTTAGTACAATGTCTTAATGGAGATTGGAAAAAAAAAATGGTTTGTCTCAAACATATCTTCAAAGATATTTCTCAAAAATCGATTTTAAAACGTTAGAGAAAATGGAGAAAATTTTTTAAATCAAAAGACAAATTGTCGACCAGTTCTAAGGAATAGTCGACCGCTTTGTCCCTTGCTATCGATCAACCCTCGTAGGTTGTCGACTGGATGAAATGTGTGCTCTCAATAGTTTGCAGACGACCGCTTCTACATCAGGAGTTGTCGACCCTTCTTAGAAACGGTCGACCGCTGTTTGAATTTTTGAGCTAACCGATTAATCGATAACTTGAACCTATCGACCATTTGTATTGTAAAAAATTCCAACAACTAGTTCGTTCACCCATCTAAAGTGCTTTTCCCACTTCCAACGACTATATTCTCACAAGATCTCGTTTTGCACTATATATTGAAGGCATATAGATGATTCAAGATATTGAAGTGATCACATTATAAGCTCCAAAGTGCTCATTTATATTATGCGTCATTGATTCATTCACTTTTCTCTTTAAGGCTTTGCATTCACTTTGTAATTTTTTTTTTAAGCCTTGCATTCATTTTTCAGAAGAATTTGTAACTGAGAGTTTTGTCTCAGATTCTCTCTTATGTTGTATAATTCTCTATATTAACTAGTTTGTAGCTAGAGAGTTTATTTGTTTAAGTAAGAGGTTTGTAATACCTAACTTGTAACTAGAGGGTTTTTTTATTTAAGTAAGAGGTTGTACATTCTAGCTTGTTGTTAGATGGCCTATCCTGAGTGATAGATGGGATTATAGTAAGTGGATTAGGTTTGGTTTAATCCGAACCACTATACATTATTTTGTCCCTAAATTGCTTTTATTCTTCACTTCATTTATTGTGCTTAGCAAATCACTTTCACTTGCATCAAAATCTCAATTTCCATTAAAAAGAATTTCAAAGTTCAATTATATTTTTAAATAACCCAATTCACTTGCTTCTGGATACTGGTGTTGTTACTATACGTTTTTATCAATTGCTGTTAGAGCGAGATTCTCATTTTTTTTTAAGGCTAACAACCTAGGGTAAAAGATCCACACATTTGGAATATTATCTTTTTATTTGATGTGATTTGTTATTCTCCTTGAGATGGGGGTGAACATCCTATGTGGTTTTAGTTGGTTATGGTTGGTAAACCCCTAACCAGAGTGAGCATGATTGATAATGTGTTTCCAATATCAGAAGTCGTTCTGAGATGCTAACTCGTGATATTTTACTTTTGTATTTAGTTTTGATGATAAAAAACAAATTTATTTATACCCTAAGTCATAAGTTAAGTTTATGGTTTTTAACAAAAATCAGTTTCAAGCACATTGTTAAAATGAAAACTAAACGAATTATATTCTTATACATATATGGAGATTTGCACAAATAAGTATTATGATGAATCCCCTAAATAATTTTCAAAAATTAGTTTTGAACCGATAGTCAAATGGAACAAAATTTTTCTAAGGTAAACAGCCATCTGCCGGCTGGTTCTTCTAACTTGTCCACTATTATGGATTTCATGATTCTGGCTATCGACCGTTAGCCTTAAGGTTATCGACCGATAAAATGTATGTTCTTGATAAATTGATGTTTTGCCTTTGATATGGTTCTGTTAATGAAAATCAATTGTATTTTGATGATGAAATTATTTTGTTAATGGTTATTAACTAGGTGCTCCAAATTACTTTTATATGATCTATTAAACACCAAAATAAAAATTAATTTCATCATACAATTAAATGTCAAAAATCTTGTCATAAAATTTCTTAATGACATTTGGAATATTATCTTTTTATTTAATTGAAAAATGTTGTATCAAAAAGACTTTTGAAAATAATTTTGAAGTGGAGAAAAAGTTTCAAATTGATTTTTTATGGTTGCTATAGTGATTTTTTGTCCTAACAAACTGTTGATAGTTTCTTATAAACTGTCGACCGTTTCTCTTGAAAATGTCAACCATTTTTATAAAATGTCGACCGTTTTGATCTAGAATGTCGACCAGGTCTTATAAACTGTTGATTGTTCCAAAACTTGCTCTCGGTTGTTGAATGTTAACAACCCCAACATTAAAGCCGTCGACCGTTCTTCAAAATTGTCGACCATTTTGTCTAACATGTCAACAGTTGTTTGAATTTTTAAACTAGTAGGTCGATTGTTTCTTTGAAACTGTCGATCGTTTTGTTCCAGAATCTTCCAACACCTAGTTTGACAACTTGCTCAAGACACCCCACCTTCCACCAACGACTATATTCTTGAAAGAACTCGTGAAGCACTATAAATAGAGAGAAAATGGATGAATCAAGATAACCAAGAGAATTAATTACAAGTTTTCAAGTGCTCCATCTTTCAAATACTCATTTGTTCTTCATTTTTCTCTCTAAAGGTTTTGATTATCATTTGCATTATTTTTTTCAAATTTTGTGTTTATTTTGAGAGATCTTATAACTAAGAGTGTCTACTCTTAGATCCTCTCTTCTATATCATTATTGGTTTTTCTAGCAAGATTGTTAGAGGGCTTACATTGATTGTAAGAAGTTTTATTTCCTAAGTTGTTGGTAGAATGCCTTCATTAATTGTAGAAGGTTGCATTTCCTACCTTTTTGTTAAAGGGCTTGCTTGTCTAAGTAAGAGGTTGTAAATTCTTACCTTGTTGTTAAAAGGGCCTATCCAGAGAGATAGAAGGATTACAGTGGATTAGTTGAAAAATTCTTTAGTGAGGAGGTAAAGGAGTGGATTAGACTTGGTTTAAACTGAACCACTATATATCATTGTGTATCTCTTATTGTTCTTATTCTTGTTTTATTTATTGGGCTAAACAAATGCTCTCTTGCATTAAAATCTCATTTTTCATAAAAATGAATTTCAACTTTAATCAAATTTTTAAATAACTCAATTCCCCCCTTTTGAATATTGGTGCCATTGCTATATAATTCTAACACCTTAATCACATTGTACTAGATTTGACATAGTTACCGAGTCTTATAAGTTTAATCAGTTTATGACTCTTACTTAGTCGGGATGTAAGACAGTGGAATGATTATAGAACACGAGAATCAAAGAAACTTAATAGGTTCATCTGAAGTTCAGACCTTCATTGTCGTTAAGATCGTCTTGAGTCCCTGGTAGTGGATACTCAGGATCTTTCAGGACGTTATGAAAATTTGGAGAGATTCTCATAGTAGGTTGAAATGTTTAACCGGTGTTAAAGAGTTGACGTGTCTTGTCTATTACATGGCTATAGAGTTAGAAAGTCACATGCATTAAGTGTTGTGTTGATTAGTGATCTATCATTGTAAGTGTGTTCTTTTTCATTAAAGTGTTAATGACGACAGTTGCATTTTTGTCTTCGTCAACAAGATCTGATTATATGGGAAACTGCTAAATGTTAACAGGACTTGGTTTCATTAAGTGTTAATAAAAGGCTATTTGTGATAATAGCGGGGCAAAGTGCAATTTATACCTAGTTCATAGGTAGCTGATGGCATAACTGTTGACCACTTGCTTAGAAGCTATCAACTAGGGATGGCAATTGCAACCGAAACCGTGGGGAATTAAACCGAAATCGAACTGATCAACGCGGTTAAAAATCGTTTGACTGGGTAATGGTTTGGTTTGGAAAAAAATCGAACACTGTTTCAATAGGTATAGTTTGGTTATGGTTTTCACTAAATTTAAACGAAAACCTAAACCGAAATCGAATCGAATGTGTGGATAACCAAACTAAACCGAATCGAATATACATATATATATATATAATAGATATTTATTTATTTATTTAATATATTATATATACACATAATATATATATATATATTGACTAATGTATTTTTTACAAGTATTTTAACTAATGCATTACAAATATATAAAATATTTAACATTTATAAAGTAATTAACAAATAAAAATAAAACATAATCTTAAATTATTTTATTTTTATCAATCAAATAATTATATCCAAGAAGTTTGAAGTTAATTTGTAACTTTATGCAAGAAAAAGGTAACTTTATTAGAGCAACTCTAACGTTGGACACCAAATCCAACGCTAATTTGGTGTCCAACAGTGTTTTACACCAAAATTTTTAACACCAAATTGGTATTGTCTCCAATGTGTAATACTAAATTGGTGTAAAAGAGAATTTTTAAATAATATTCTATAAATAAATATTTAATAAATATAAATTAATTTATTTAATTTAGTATAATATAAAAATAGAAAGCATTTTATTTTTAAGCCATGTTGTTTTTATTTTAAACTTTTTTTTTTATTTTCATCATGTATTTTAAATTTAAGTTAATGGAAATTTATTGCTTTTTATTATATTATTGAGTTTTTGCATTAAGAATATTTTCTTTCTATTAAGTAATTATTAAAATAAAAAACTTCCATATACATAAACAAAAATAGTTCATTTTATATTAACATGATATTTATAAAATATATTAAATATTTTAAAATATATTCAATATTATACTCATTTTATAGATCTTAATAAAATATTTACATCGATATATATTTTTTATAACAATTTAATTTATATTTCTAATTATCAATCAAAATATACAAACATAATAAAAGTGATAAATGATATAAAGAAAATAATTTATTTTAAAGTTATATAAAGAGGGGTAAATTTGGAAATAAAATAAAAAAATAAATTTGGTGTTGGTGAATAGTATAATACCAAATTTGGTGATTGAAAATTGTGCCCAACACCAAAATGGTGTATTCGTTGGAGAGCTCTTCAACACCAAATATAAAGTTAGCACTGAAAATGGTGTATTCCTTGAAGTTGCTCTTAGAGTTTGTCTTTGTTTGTTCTGGAGTTATCAAAAATTTTTATGAATACAATTTGCAAGAGTTTGTCTTTATTTGTTGATATGGATCAAATTAAAAAAATCATAATTAAAATCAAAGCCGAATGGTTTGGTTATGGTTTTTAATTTTTAAAACCAATGGATAATGGTTTGGTTTTGGTTTTAGTAGTTTAAGTTTGGTTTGGTTATGGTTTTGGCAAAAACCGAAACCAAACCGAACCATTGTCAATCCTACTATCAACCATTTGGAACTATCGACCGATCCTAACAAGTTGTTGACCGTTTCTATCGAGCATAGCCTCCCATGAAGTGCACATATATAAATCAATGGAGAAGGTAGAAGGAGCTCCACTACTTGCTGGAAATTTGAGGAAGCCTGTAGAGAATTCCAAATAACTCTCTCGATTACTTCTTCTTCATCTTCTTTCCTTTTCTTTGGTTGCTCTATCGTGATTCTTCATGGTTGCAAACTCTTGGGTTAGTTCTTGCTCCTAGCCTTGCTGTTTGCTTTTCCCATTTGGTCTCTTTGCTATTGAACAACAAGTCGTAAGCCTAGGAACCATTCCAGCCATGGGTCACCTTCACTAAGAGGGTGCTAGCCGTGCTCTGGTGAAGGGTTCAGTGACAGCTTGGGCGTGAATGGATTAGGACCTCTACGTTTTTGGAGGCGGGCTTATAATGCCCCTAAATTTCTTTCAATTTCTCCTTTAGACAAGCTCTGATAAATATAGCATCCCCATCATCGGAGACCCCGCATTCAAGGAATCCCAAAAGGGTTCATCAGAAAAGATGGCACATACGCAAAACCCAAATAGACTCATGATGCATATTCCTTACTATTGACAATGAAAGCAATACTCATACGTCATTACTCATAGACATATACACATTAGGGTCAACATACCCACTATATCCCCTTAGGGGTACAACCTAGAAAATAAACAAAATGTAACTTAGTGTTACATTTCTCAAAACACCCCCCAAGGACTTTTTGATTGAGACAACTCTGTACACATTTCTACCCCACGGATCTAACTTCACTTGACTCGCCCACTCTTTAGCCTTACCCTTACTTGGAATGATGCAAACAAATATGAGTCACAAGGCCCAACAAGTATAATTGAAAGAAAGTGAGCATAAGAATCATGGGTATCAAGAAGCAAACAAAATCATGAATAACATTTAAGGCACTCACGTCACACCTCTTTACATCATTCTACATGATAATAAGATAAAACATGCATTTATGCTCATATGTAATATTTTAAAACCATAACCATGGGACCAAAGTCATTCTCTGAGCTGAAACTTTCTTTACGAATACATTCTGCGGAACCAGTCCGTTGCGCGTATTATGAAGCCTTTGAACATTTTAAAACCCATTTCATGTACATGTTCCATGCATCATCACAACCATGCATATTTATAATATCTTATCATATATAACTATCACACGATTACCCAAGCAACATACACTAGAGCAAAACTCATGCAAGATAACATCAAACCATTGCATGTCCTCAACAAAGCATCATTCTCAAAGGAAGATAGGGTGATACAAAACCCTATTCGAGACTCAATAGGTATAAATGAGGACCATAAAAAGTTACCAGAGTAACCACATAGGCCACATGCAAGCCGATCCTTCCATAATCAAGGGTTTACTTATCGCAAACTTAAGAAATCAAGGCATCGTAGAAGTAAGGACAATAGAGTATTTAAGAGCTTATAAGATAAAAGGAACATGAAATAATTTACTAGAAAAGGAAAATAACTTGCAAAATGAGAAATGAACTTGTCTGAGATATTTTCCCTTAATTCTCGCAACGTACCAGGGTCATTGACGTCACAACTCAAACCTTTTCTTGACAAAATTAAACCTACTCACCACCAAAATCTTCCCGATCTCTCCAAAATTCTCTATTTTCCTTAAACATCCACCACATATGTATAGGCCAAGAGGAAAGAATGTTGTAAGAACATCGTGGCAGCAAAGGCAACCCATTTTGGTGGCAAAAAGGCACTTTGGACATGTGGTAGGGCAATTGTACCAAGTGGCAGCGGCTAGTAGCGGCGTGGTGCGCGGCGAGGCCATGCAAGGCCCTGCATGGTTGCTTGCACGCTCGAACGCATGGGCGCCATCTAAAGCCGTGAAACAACGTCATTTTGGCACCTGGCTAGGTTTTAGAAACCCAACCATTTTCCTTGCATGGCCGCAGGTTTGATCCCTTTTCCTTCCCCAGCCTTTCACGCTTGGCTATGCTTAACCTTGTGCATTTATATTTTAAACAAACACATACAAAATAAACAAAGAAGAAACAAGAATGCAGGCACAAGTCCTTTATACTCGCCAGTGTACGAGTGTGCGCTGTTACACAATTTAATTTTCTGGGTAAGTCCAGGTCGATTCACTGGGAGATTAAAATAGAAATGAAAGCGGCGAAAAATCTTTATGTGCAAAACTAGTTTGTCAGACCAATTCAGCTGAATGATTTGTTTTTCAAGATTAAAAATATATGATGTTTGTGTATGGAAGCAATCTTGGGACAAAACAATTTATGTGCCAGCCCACTAATTTACTAAAGAGATATCAAAATATTAACATCGACTGATTTAAATTGAGGTTATGCAGTTAATTGTATTCCAAAATAATAATAGTCCTAAGTTAAGCACTTTCCATACATGGCATGAGAAAGTCTGGATTAAGCAACTGTCATAAGTTAAAATACACTTAACATACCTTGACATTCTGTCAATAATCACAACTCAAGATAATGATAATTCTAAGTTAAGCACTCTCCATACATGGCATGAGAGAGTCTAGATTAAGTAATTACCATAAATTAGATTGCAATTAATGAACAGAGATCAATAATTCAGATTAATCAAATGAGTTTGGGTATGAAAACATTTCCAATTTAAGTAACCTCCATAAATGACATGGAGACTCTAATTTAGGATAATGCTTCACTCCAAACCCATAGATTCAATTTACACTCTACTCAATTAAAATCAGCGTATTGTTAGTTCATTAGAAGTTCGGCTCTCTTGGGCAAGCAGTGGACTGGACACAGTCCTTGCCTTGGCCCAAGTTTAAGCTTACCCACACATCTCCATTATTTAATACAGAAACAGAGGTTATGTTACGGTATTTAAATGACTGAAATTAAAGTTGCAGAATGTAAATATGTGAGCAGAAATGTAAATGAAAATAACTGAAATGAAATAAAACAGTGTATTGGAAGAACAAAATGAAAAGAACAAAACAGTGCGTTAAACGAAAACAAAAAGAACAAATCAAAGAAAAACAAGAAGAACAGTGCTAGTCGCCCCCTTATTCTTCCAGAAATGGCGAATGGGGCTCTCTCGCCGTGTCTTTCTTGAATGTAAGCTCTGGCCTCTTTATACTCCTCTGGTAACGAATACTTTGAATTTGAATCTCCAGACAACTTCTGATCATTCTCTGCATATTTCTTCTGCCAGTATTCTCTGCAAACTTCCACGTGTTGTCTTGAAATAGCTTTATGAGGCACGCGGACGTGTGATTTGCTTGAATAAGTTCTTGCGTATAACACCCTAGCTACTGTCTCTGTGTATTTCTTCCCCATGGGTTGAGTTGGGCTTCAAAGTTGGCTTCCTTGAGTTGGGCTTCAATTGGCTGGACTTTAATTTAGGCTTGCAGCTGGGAGCTTTTAATTCCAAACAGTGGGCTGCCCATTTCAATTGCAATTCAACTTCTTTGATTTGATCCTCCATGCTAGTGATTCACACTGTAATGCAATTGAAATATATGTCATTAATATGTATATGTATTACGCATAGCATGCACTTATATGGATACATGTATGTGTATTATATTTATATATTATATTTAGATATGTATTATATACTATAGCTATAATATTATATATATTCATATATTACATATAACTATTCAATTAAACCACTTTAAAATCAAAATAGAGATTATAATTATAACAAATTTTTGGCATTTTTAAGCATCAATCAATGCTCGCGTGCCAACTTACCTACATGTTTCCTTGATTAATATTATGCCTATGATTTCACCATTAGTTTCCAAAATTATACTTAAACTCTAATATTTTCAAATAATTGTTAAAACACCCCGACCAAAAATATATTGATTTTAATTTCTTCTACTTAATTCTTTACACACAAAATTACATTAATTCATAAATAAATGGGTTATTACAAGGCTAATCACCTGATTTACAAGATCGTGTGAATTTCTTGGAGCAACCTTACGGACAACCGGTGGCACTAAAACGTCCTTGAGGTATTCTTATGCAACCCCCTATGGATCATTTTTGGTTTTGTGCATGTGGGTGTCTTATACCGAGTCTTACAAGGGGTTGTTTTCACTTCCATTGTGCATGTGGTTTTTAAAAAGTTTTAAAATCCCTTGCCCCTTGCATTTGATCCACTAAGAGTTGGTTTTTTGGGCCTCCCCCTTTTAGTGCACACCTTTTTGACTACATACAATGTGATTTTGAGTCTGCCACTCCTCAATGAATAAGTTGGGTAAGTAGGGAGAGGGACATGGAATAAGTTGGAATGCTACTGTTTTATCCATGTTATATATAGCTGCATATCAGTGATAATGTACAAAAATAACAGTGGAGCAATAGTATCCAAAACTAAATATGAACAATAAAATGCAAATTATGAAAGAACTCAAATGACCTATTTAATAAACAAATGAGATTTAAATCTACAAGAACCTAGGAATGGAAAGATACTGGGATGAATGGGCTTGCTAGTGCTACTAAAATCATAGTATTTATTGTGTTGAATCATGAATGAGAATGGTGTCTTGCATCTTATGTCACCTGATGACATTTGCCCTTCAAGTTGAAAAAAACATATGTTAGTTTGTACTTAATTTAATTTTAAAGGAATTTTTTGACCAAGTACAATACTGAGATGTCCAGCCTCATACAAAAATCATAATTGCAACACAAGACCCGAGGAACAAAAAAATTACCTTGCCATCGCTTAATTTGAGCTCTCTTGCAACATAATAATAATAATATGATATTTATTACATCAAGAAAAATATAAATATATACGTAACAATAAGTAGGCCAAGAAACACAAGTGTTGTTGTTACGTGCCCAATACTGGTGGGCTCTCGCTCGGCCTTTGCCCCGTCGAGGAATGGTTCCTGACGTGAAAAAGCTCTCAAGAAGAGAGTAAATTCAACAATCAAAGAATAGTTTTTGGTGGGAAAAATTCCTGATTCGGTTCTCATTACTCTTCCCATTTTTATACATTTTTTAATAACTGAAACAAGTGTCTACTTCCTAAGAAAATGCAGAACTAACGCTGAAAAAATGAGAAACATGGCCTCCCAATAAGGACACAACTGAACACACAAACGTGGCCTCAAAATATGGCCACAACAGAAAAGACATGGCCCATGAGTAACTGAATTTAAAAGAATCAAAAGAGCAAAATAAATGTGCTGGATTTCCTTAGGTGATGGCACGTAACAGTCCACCCCCCTTGGAAATGGCCTTGTCCACAAGGCCGTTAAGGAGCAGCGTCGACTTCGTCCCTTTCCTCCGGCAAAGTCTCCGCCACCACTGTGTGATTTTTGAGTTTCTTCTTGATTAGTGAAACATGCACCACCGGATGGACTTTGCTTCCTTCAGGTAAGAGCAACTTGTATGCCACAAGTCCAATGCGCTCAACAATCTGGTAGGATCCATAGTATTTAGCAGATAGTTTTTGCCTACGATCACCTGCCAAAGATTGTTGTCGATAAGGTTGTAGTTTTAGGTAGACCCAGTCGCTTACGTCAAATTGCCGATCCTTCCTTCCTTTGTCATATGTGGCCTTCATCCTTTCTTTGGTTTTGGAGAGTTGTTGTTGTAGTTGGCGGAGAACCTGATCTCGTTGCTGCAGCTCTTGGTCCACTTCGGCCTCCCGAGCAGATCTGGGCTCATAGTATGTTAGGATCGGTGGTGGTCGTCCATATACCACCTCAAATGGTGTGAATCGAGTAGAAGAATGCCAACTAGTATTGTAGCAAAACTCTGCCCATGGCAGCCAGCGAGTCCATTGTTTTGGGTGTCCTCCTGTGAAATAGCGTAAATACATTTCTAGAGTACAGTTGGTTACCTCCGTTTGCCCATCTGTCTATGGATGGTAGGATGAAGAAAAACGGAACTCGGTCCCTTGTAGTCGAAATAACTCCTTCCAAAATGAACTAGTGAACAAAGGGTCTCTGTCGCTCACTATTGACTGTGGTACTCCATATAATTTGAGGACATTCTCATAATAAGCTTGGGCAGCATTAGTTGCAGTGATTGGTGACACCATTGCAATGAAGTGTGCCATTTTGGACAAACAGTCCACCACCACCATAACGGTCATCTTGCCTCTGGAATTTGGGAGTCCGATAATGAAATCCATGGAGACCTCAGTCCATACAGTAGTGGGCGTCGGCAAAGGTGGGAGGAACCCAGATGGTGCCCCTTGTTCTCTTTTATTTCTTTGGCAAACATCACACGCCTTAATGGTCTCCAATACTTGTCGCTTCATTCCCTGCCAGTAGAATTGTGTCTGTATTCGGTGGAGAGTTTTATGGAGCCCTTCATGGGTGGAAGAATGGAACCCTTGGATGACTTCCGTCGTCAACAGGGAAGAGGGAAGAAGATAAATTCGATTTTTGTAGAAGAGTAATCCTTCCTTGCATGTCTAAGGCCCTAGTAGCTCCCTGTAACACTCGGTGTTACAGGTGTTAAAAGAATGAGAAAGAAAGTGAGAAAATTTCAAAAATGCCCTTGAGAAGGTGTTGGATCCTTGAGATTGAGGGTGCCCTATGAGAGGGGTATTTTGGTAATATGGATAGTGAAATCCATTATAAAGGGTATTTTGGTAAATTAGAAATAATTCATATGTGGAATTAGGTATGTAAGTGAATAAAATCCCAACTTGGTATTTATGTGGAGATATGTGGGATTCATAATTCACAAAGGGTATTTTTGTAATTTTGGAGTATAATTCCATGAGGGAATTTTATTATTAAAGAGGGAAATTAATTATAGTGTATAAATATTTGAGAAAGTAATTAATTTTCCCTAAAATAATGGATTAATGTGGTAATGCCACATGGAGGGTTTAGATTAGAACTTGGAAGCCAAGGTTGGTGTCTTGGAGTGACACATGGCTTAGTGTGGTCCAAGTTAAAAGAGAGATTTAATTAGAAAGGAAAGAATGGAGAAGAAAAGAAGAAGGAAATGAAGAATGCAAAGGTAAGGTTTCTACCTTATAGTAATAAAGAAAAATCCTTTTATCTTTCTTGTATGGTGGCTTAGCTACCTTATTTTTTTTTAAGGGGTTTCTTGAGAAAGAGCAAAGGTTGAAAGCAATGAAGGCCTTGAAGTTAAAGCATGTGGAAACTTCAAAGAATGGAAAAAGGTAAGGGATGGCCCCATGGGAGGGTGGCCTTGCAATGGGTTTTAAATATGTTTCATAAATGTATATGTTGCATTTGGCATGTTCTTTTATGTTCATGAGACTTATGGCCATAGGTTAGTTTGAGAACATGGTTGAAATGGTGGGTTGATGCCTCAACCTTGGAAGGTTGTGAGGGCAAAGAAACCTAGCCACATTTGCATGCACTTGGCATCATATAAATTTGTTATGTTCATATTTATTTGTCATTGCACCCTTATTGAGCTTAATAGCTCATGAGGTTTTTATCCTCACATATAGGTTGTGGAAGCATGGAAAAATCAATACAAGGTGGATTGGCATGTGGAGGCATGGAAATGATGATTCAAGTGTATTGTATGGCTTATGGGAGCTTAACTTGTTATGTTTAATGTATGAGATGTAATTTCATTTGTTTGATAATGGCTTGTTGAAGCCCAAGAGCATGTGTGTATTTTATATTTGGAAGGTATGTTTCCATTTAGAAAGTGAGGCATTGGCTTATAGCATGTGAAGCCTAAGTTGTGGTGTAAGTCTCATTGTGGGGTGTGTTGTGAGAAGCATCCAAGATGCAAATAAAAGGATTTTTGTTGGAGAAATAAAAGAAAAATTGAAGGAAAATGAGGTATATTTATTGGAGGTAATTTCTGAAAAATTTGGGGTTTAAATGCCCAAGAAAAAAAAAAAGAAGTGTGGAAGGCTGAAGACAGCTACAGAAGGTAGCAGGCGGCTGCCAGGCGCGCGCGGGCCGCGCTGCAAGCGCACCGCGGGGCTCCGTGCGAGCCCCGGACACGCCGTGGGCCCCCGCTGGCCAATTTTTTTTTTAAAAAATAGAATTTTTGGAAATTAAGGGGCGATTCTAAATGGGTTTTTGGGGCCCCGGAGGAACTTTCAAATATTGGAATTTTTCGGACATTTTGAAGAGAAAATGCCGAAATTTTGAAAATTTGAAATTGATGAGTTTTCCTCCAAAATTGGTGATCCATCTATGGATTGGTTTAAATGGTGATTTTTGGAGCCCGGTAAAATTCTTGGTCAGAAAAGAATCAAATTCAAATGAGAAAATAATGATTGGGCGTCTTCACGAGATTTCTTTTTAACCAAACGCGGTGTGGTTAAAAACCCAATTCTGCTAGTAAATCCTGGGGTTTAAGGGAAGGGAAGGACGAGCCTAGTTCCCATCTAGGGCGTTTCTTCTTGAAACATGGTCCACCCTTCATCAAAGATCGGGCAGGTGGACAATTCGGGTAATTGTTCACGAGTAACACCCTTAAGTGGGAGCGAGGCGTTACACTCCCCTTCGTGATACAACTTATGCAGCCTTTACATCTCCACATGGCTTTTGTTTTCTGACTCCACAAATATTTGAGGCTTTTGTGGTCAGTGCGAACCACAAATGTTCTTCCCAGCAGGTAGGGGCGCCATTTCTGAACTGCTAACACCAAGGCTAACATCTCCTTGTCATAGGTGGATAAGGCTGCATTCTTCCCCTTTAAAGCCTGACTAAAGAAGGCTATGGGTTTTCGCCCATGAGTGAGTACTGCACCAACAAAAGAATTAGAGGCATCACATTCAACAATGAATGGTTTTGTGAAGTCGGGTAATTCCAATACCAATCCTTGCACCATCACCTGTTTGAGCTCCTGAAATGCACCTTCGGCCTTGGGAGTCCACTTGAAGTTGTTCTTTTTCAGCATTTCTGTTAATGGAGAAACTATCTTTCTATAGTCCTTTATGAATTTTTGATAGTAACCGGTCAGCCCCAAGAAGCCACGTAGAGCAGTTACTGACGTCGGCTTGGGCCAATCTTCTATGGCAGAAATTTTACTGGATTCCATCTTTACTTCTCCTTCACTAATAATGTGCCCTAAATATTGGATTTTTGTAGCTCCAAAGCAGCACTTCTCTTTTTTGACATAGAGTTGGTGGTCAGATAATATTGAGAACACTATTTGCAAATGTTACAAATGTGATTCCCAAGTAGAACTATATATTAAGATATCATCAAAAAATACTAGGATGAATTTTCATAAATGAGGCCGAAAAATGTCATTCATTAATGCTTGGAAGGTAGAGGGTGCATTAGTGAATCCAAAAGGCATTACTAGGAATTCATAGTGCCCATCATGGGTGCGGAAGGCTATCTTTTCCACATCTGCAAGACACATCGGTATTTGGTGATATCCAACCCGCAGATCCAGTTTTGAAAAATATTTGGCTCCATGGAACTCATCCAATAGCTCATCTATCACCGGTATGGGGAACTTATCCTTGATAGTGGCCATATTCAGAGCTCGGTAGTCCACACAAAATCGCCAAGACCCATCTTTTTTCTTAACTAGTAGCACGGGAGATGAATATGGGCTGGTACTGGACTGGATTACTCCACTCTCCAACATTTCTTCCACCAATTTTTCTATTTCCTTCTTTGGGCAGTATGGGTAACGGTAAGGCCTTACTGAAATAGGACCAGTGCCTGATTTTAGGTTGATTTTGTGGCTGTGAGATCGGTCAGGTGGAACTCCTTTAGGCTTCTGGAATATCTGGGCATAATGCTAAAAAATTTGGGCCAAATGTGGGTGTCGGGCCTTGACCTCGGTGAAGTCTTCAACCCCATTAGGTGGGGTTTCTGCCAATACACACATCAAGGTTCCACGTCCTCCATTTGACCGAAGTTCCTTCTCCATTCGGCGCTGGTCGACAGCTTGGGAGGCTGGAGGTTGCACGCCTCCAAGAGTTACCAACTGTCCTTGCCACTGGAATGCCACCGTTAAGCGTGTGAAGTCCCACAGAATCGGCCCAAGAGTAGCCAGCCACGTGCACCAAGGACTGCGTCGCACCCCTCCAAACTGATCACAAAAAAATCCACCTGGAATGGGTTCCCCTAGATCTCGATTGGGATGCCTGGAAGGCGCCCCATACAAGGTAGCTTCTCACCGTTGGCCACCATCATGCTCAGCCGAGCCCCTTCCTCTGCCTCCATCCCGATTCGTGAGACCCATGCCCGATTGAGGAAGTTGTGGGAGCTTCCTATATCCAGCAAAGCCATTAAGGAACGCCCCTTGATCTTAGCTGGAACCCGCATGATTTGAGGCGCCGCAATTCCTGAGATAGCATGAAGGGAGATTTCTGCGACTTCCGATGTCTTCACCATCTGTTTCTCCCTCGTCCATGGGTTTGCAGTCAATGAGGAACAATCTCTTACAACGATGGCCCGGAGTGTAGATTTCGTCACAGTTGTAGCACAAGTTACGGCGTCGGCGCTCCTGGATTTCTTCAGCAGTGAGGCGTTTAACGGGTGGATTCGCAGTTGGGTGTGTCTGAATTAGGTTTTGTTTTGGTTTCTAGAAGTTTTGGGTGGTTGGGTTAGTGTTGGGTGTAAGGTATTTGGGCTTCTAAAGTTGATGTTTGGTTTCGTAGAGGCGTGTAATGCCAACAGCATGTGGGAGGGTCTGTGGATTTGCCGCATGCACATCTGCCCGAATGGTCTCCCGAAGGCCGCTGACGAAGCAACTAATCTGTTGTTGTTCAGTTAATGAACCGGCCCTTACGAGCAGCCGATCGAATTGAGTGTGATACTCTCGGACTGACCCCGTCTGTGTGAGCTTGGTGAGCTCCCCATAATAGTCATCTAGGAGAGTTAGACCATAGCGCTCATTCAACGCCTATTTGAATTCTTCCTAGGTAACTCGAACTCGAGTTCTCCTGAAGGATTTGAACCAGAGATGCACTCCCCCTTCTAGGTGGTAGGCTGCTAACGGCACCTTCTCAGTTACAGGAGTTTGGTGGAATGCAAGAACTGCTCTGCCCGGTCGATCCAAGTGATAGGATCGTTCGTGCCATCATAGCATGGGAAATCCAATCGAACCACCCGAGGTACAATTGTCCCATGTGTGTGCTGGGAAATTGATTGTTGCTATGATGTCCCAATTCCTGTTCTTCTCGCACTCAACTCATCCATTTGCGTTTGTAATTGAATGAACATCTCATGCATCTCTCTTTGTATCTGTAGCATTTGTTGTTTGGTTGCTTGAAAGGTCTCCTCCATTGGTTGCTCTGTTGGGTTGTGATGGGAGATTCCATTATCAGATCCCTGCTCTGATACCATGTTGTTACGTGCCCAATACTGGCGGGCTCTCGCTCGGCCTTTGCCTCGTCGAGGAATGGTTCCTGACATGAAAAAGCTCTCAAGAAAAGAGTAAATTCAATAATCAAAGAATAGTTTTTGGTGGGAAAAATTCCTGATCCGGTTCTCATTACTCTTCCCATTTTTATACATTTTTTAATAACTGAAATAAGTGTCTACTTCCTAAGAAAATGCAGAACTGATGTTGAAAAAATGAGAAACATGGCCTCCCAACAAGGACACAACTGAACACACAAACGTGGCCTCAAAATATGGCCACAACAGAAAAGACATGGCCCATGAGTAACTGAATTTAAAAGAATCAAAAGAGCAAAATAAATGTACTGCATTTCCTCAGGTGATGGCACGTAACAGTTGTTGTAAAAAATACAACAATTAAAATTTGTAATATAAGGACACTGAAGTTGTGGCAAAGCGAGATGAACAACTGACAGGAGTCTGCTTGAGGAAATCTACGTTTGGTGGCTCTGGTCGTTGACCATTTGACCGATGTCTTAAATAGGCCCTCGATCAGGGTTATTTTCGGTAGCAGATCAATCCATTCGGGAGCAACCTCTTACGTATATGGAGTATAATTGCACTCGCAAGAACAAGTTAGAAGGCACGTGGGGATTCCTCACCTGCGTATATATGCCCTTCGATACTTAAATCAGTACGGGAAGGAAAATAATGTGATAAATAAAATAGATGATTAACAAATATTAGAGTGTGTTTGATTGCACACATTTTTCATAGAAAATATATAATTATTACACATTTTCTATAAAAAACAATCAAACACTCTTAACTTTTCTATGGAAAAATATGTATGGTACAAACATTTAAACCTTATTTCCATGGAATTCATTTTTCAAAGGGGTGGGGTGGTTTTTGTTTTCTAGGTAATATTACCTATAATTAAATTCTAGGTAATCCAATCAAACACACCCTTAATGTGTACCCTTTCTGACAAGAGATGGTCTAATCATGTCACGAGCACTCAGGTAGGCTTCAGAGAAATCCCCCCAAATGACTGAACTACCTAGAGAGTCCTCCGGGAGAAGGCGTGCCTTACGGCGAACTATTAAAGTAGATTCTTGACTTCTAAGAGGCCCATTTGAACGAATCTCCAAATTGACAGGATACTTTTAGATGTTTTCTATTACTCTAAATTTGACATATTTTTTAGATAAGATCCCGATTGTGCAAGGTAATGATTAATTCCTTCGAGAGGAATCACAATGTGGTTAATTAACTCTTTCTCGCTTAGCTTAATTAATTGCTTGCACCATATATAATTAATCAATTATATTCATGCTTTTACATATATTTAAGGTGATGGGCTAATGAAGAGGGCATGGACCAGGCCCAAAACGTAGACCCATTGGACACCTAAAATGGCTTGATAGACAGATGCATGGTCCATACACATAATGTATTTAAATAATCAACTCACATCGCATATTATAGGTAAGGTTATATATGACATGCGATTGTGCATAAGAGTTTATCATGGACTAGATTATAGTGGAGAATCGTGAGAGAGCAAGCCATAAAAGTGGATCCATTACGCACATATTATATGCTTATTATGACATAGTGTATGGTTGCTTAATTATGCCCATGCAACGTGTGTATGTTGTATGTAGAGTGCAGTTAGAAATTATATAAGACAAGCTAAGGCGTGGGGCCCAAGGGGCACTTAAGGAATGTGTAGCCACCAATTGAGGATGTATATTATATTGGTATATGTATTTATATGTACATTTTGGTTGAATTGCAATTAGGAATTGGGAAGTTGGTGGTAATGTGCGTGACTGGCAAAAGGGACCCATGGTGCACTAAACATTTGAGAAAATGGTTGCATGGAGAAGGGTTCTAGAAGAGGTGGTGGCAGACAAGGCCTGCGTCTTTATGGCAGAAGGTAGTGGCATGAAGCACACGCGGCCTGGTGGGAGGAAGCTTGGTACGACAAGAGAGGGGGAGGGCACGTGGCTCGCAAGAGGGGCCATATGGGGCTTGAGAGGAGGCTGGCACATGCGACAGCTCGGGAGGCTGGCATGGGGGGAAACAGAATGCACGAAGTGGACGGTGGCTGGAAGTAACCGGGAGGGAAAGAAGATGCGTTTGCGTGGCTGGCTGGAAGTCAAGGAAGAAGGCGACATCTCGGGAAGAAGGAGAGCATATCAGGGAAGAACGCTGCAGCCCGGGAAGGAAATATATTCCGGGAAGAACAGTGCAGTCCGGGAAGAAGGATGCAACCGGGAAGAGGGAGAATGCCAAGAGGAAGTCTACGCCAGGAAGGGAAAGCCACCCGGGAAGAAATATTCCCGGAACGATGTGAGTGCGGGTAGCCGAGAAGAACCTTCCAGCGCCCGGGAAGGATGCTCCATCTTCCGGGGAGGATATCCAGCTTTCGGGAACAATTATACAGCTTCCGGGAACAATTATCCAGCTTCTGGGGACAATATTTATATTATAAGTCTTATTAATTATTTTTTTATTATTTATTTATAATTAATTCTTAAAAAAATATTCTCACTTAGCATTATTTATTAAAAACACGTCTATTTATATTTATTAATTAAAAACACCTTTAAATAGATTTGTTTAAAAAAATCTATGACGTAACAAGTAGTATATAAATATAAACGAGAGAGAGAGAGAGCAGTTCCCCTATGACAATCATATGACAACCATATCCAGAAAAGGGAGAAAGATGCATCCACGAACATAGTTCAATGGTTGAGGGCGAATACGAATTGAAACTTAAGGAATCCTTGGACTGTAGCTGTTATATAAGTAGTGAGGTCCCATTTTAAATCTTTAACCCTGAATTCTGTGATTAACTTTCTCTACAAAAATTTTAAAACTGAGTTACGAGAACTCTTAAGGTAAAGAATTCTACCTTTTAGAACCTAAGAGAGAAAGAGAGAGAGGGGGAACAATTCCCCTATGACAACCATATCTTGAAGGATGTGGGTGCTGCAGGCACTTCATGTTGAAAGGATTCCGCAAATATATGAATTAAGGAGGGAGGGGGGGGGGGGGGGGGGAGCGACTCCCCTATGACAACCATATCTTGAAGGATGTGGGTGCTGCAGGCCCTTCATGTTGAAAGCATTCCGCAAATATATGAATTAAATGGATGCCAATAAATAAATACATATACATCACATCGTTGTAAAAAATATTTTGTAAAATATATTTCTAAATGTGGCTTGATTAATGAGATAAATGGCATAATGGGAGAGTGGGAGTCGGTTATCTTAATGAGAGAAATTGTTAAATAAGGGCGGTTATCGATTCTCTCCATTTTTTATAAATTGACAAAAATTATAACGTTTATCACTAAAATCATTTTCTACAATTAAAGACAAAAGAGAAATATCGATATCAAACTAAAGTATGCTCTAAAAGAAATTATTATGTTCTCATCATCAGTCAATTTAAATACACACTTTTAATTTATAGTATGAAAGTCACAACAATTTTATGATTATTTTTGTGTGGTTAATGTTTATGTTGTATACAAATTTCGATTACAATCATATCCACAGCCTGGGACAAGTTCAAACATAAGCAATGTCCTTCTCCCCTTTGTATTCACATTCCTTTCATTCTGATTTGAGTAGCCAAACTGAAGCTTAGTTTCACGTTAAACTAGAACAGGATGCAAAGGCGTGAATGAAGGCTTCACCAACTGAAACTGATTGCCAACAGTAGGAAACCCATGGACCCTGAGGACTAACCATTGACCAAACATCGAAAACCAGACAATCGAAGCTTGGATCCAATTGCAAGGATTTTGTTCCTTTCGGCCCAAAAGGGAGAGGTCGAATGTGAGTCTGAGACGATCGGGTAATAGACTTAAGGCAACTAAACGAACACTAGTGGTTTAAATGGCAAGAGGTGACTGGCACTTACAAGCACTCCGACGCTTAAATAAGAATGAGAATTGACAATATATCAGTAGGGTTAGAGAAGAACATAAATTGACATGTGATCAGACTGGTTTATATAAAAGAGCAAATGAGAGAGTCCCTATGTGTGCATGCTTGCCTCGAGCATTACATAGTGATGGGACTGAGATATCCAGCGCCAGCAAGGCTCCCTGATGGAGGCGTGGTGCCGATAGGACCAACAATAAATGCAGATGGAACTCGCAATAAATGCGGATGAGATTTATAATGGGCGCAAAAACATTGCAAGTACTAGGGTGATGAAAATCATTGCGAGTAGGTAAATGGGCCTAGATTATGCTGGAAGGCTAGTAGAGGTCTTGGGCTTCTACCAGGCTAGGTCCGACTGGGCCAGTGCGGTCCAGATTCAGTTATAGGTTAGTTACCTAAAAATTGCCAAACTTGGAACTTTTTATTAATTACACAACAAATTTTTAAAATTATCAATTTTACATTCAAACTTTTAATTTTGTATGAATTATACAATACCATTATAAACCATCTAACACTGTCAAATTTGAGATCAAAAATTCATCTCAAAACCCCTCTCAAATTTGAGATAAAGAAATTTGTTTCAAAATCTGTTTCAAAATTGAGACGAATTTTGAGAAAAAAAAATCTAAAATAAAAAATCTGTCTCCAACCAAAAAGCTGTCTTAAAATTCATCTCTAAATAGCTGTTCTCTTGTAGCGAATTACTATGAATTATACAACACTGTTGTAAGCCATCTAACACTGTCAAAACAAGCTGATGTGGCTATTTGTATGAATTATACAACACCATTATTTATCTTTCAGATTTTGAAAGATAAATAAAAAAGAATACATACTGAAATGACACCCAAAACAAAACTTAAACAACGTGACAAATACATATGAAAAAACTTAACCCAACTAAAAAATATACATATAGGAAAATAATTACAGCATTCCGAAACAACCTACCAAGGACCATTAAATATTTTTGCCAGACAATAGTCAATACTCGAGAAATATATTTTAATGTTCAACTAAAATTTCAAATTTCTCGATTTCTTGATAAAATATTCAACACTCTTAAGTATTTCTTTTGTTTAGTCTTTGATATTTGATTTATTACTTTTAACACCTTTAGTATCACCCGATGTCCTATTAGGTAATGAGAATCGAAAAGGTTGTAATTGTTACACTTTAAAAGTTCATTTCACCATCTATAGAATTAACTTATAGTTTGTTTTGTTAAATATCAAAACTATTGAGAATCATGCAACGTATTCAACAAAGACTCATGCAATTGAATCAACACACTCCGAGACCAAGACCCCACACAATTTTGAATCTTGAAAAATATAAATCAAGCAAATTAAAGGAAAAAATACCCAACAATTCTCATATAATGGAATCCAAAGTGTTGCTATGAGTCTGGAAACGACAGTAACCGGTAAATTAAGATGATGATACATTTGAGACCAACTCACTAATCAGTTCTTGTCGAAATTAGCATCCAATAATTCTGAAGATGTCATCAAAATAGTCGTTAAAATATCAAAGCAATCTTAATTCCAACCCTCTAAAGAAATTTTCAACCCTAAATACAGAGATTATGTGAAGAGGTGAACGAAGGAATTATTAAAACTTGCGCAGAAAGACACCTCTCTTGTTTAAAAATGACATAGGCTTACCAAAATACCCCTTATTAATTGGCTCTTCCCTCTTCCAAAATTTTAGGAAAATTGAAAAAAAAAAAGAAAAATAATGTTAGTGGTTGGTTGTCAAAGACCCTTATAATCATTATGCTCGTGGGCCCCATGATTTTACGTATCACCGTTAGATCTAGAGCAACTCATCGATCCTTCAGATCAACTGTAGAACGGCTCAACATATATGAGCGCGAGGAAATTCTTTTCCCTCTCACTTTGTCATTTTGAAATGATTCTTTGCTTCCGCATCCTCCTTCTTTCTCCTTAGAGACTCTCGATGAAGCTCTTTCAACTACCATCGTTTAGGTGCCCACCACTGTCTGAGGCTTGCTCCAAATTCTCGTATCAGCAAGAAGTCCACCGATAGGTAAGTTTTTTTCTACATTCGTCTCTTTCTTGAGATTTCTTTCGTTAGGCCATCCATTGTCCGTTAACTATCGTTGACCCTTTGGCCTTTTTGATTCTGTCAGTGTCACCTCTTATTTTTTGGTGCACCAATTGGAATCGGTTTGTTAAGTATTTTATGAGCCTTCAAGCTTGACGACTTTAGGATTAGTTTTTCATAAAGTACTGGACTTGTAGTCTTAGCCCTCCTGCCTTAGACGACGTCATGTTGTGAAGCGCATGCATAGGGGATACCTTTAGGGTTTTTTGATTCTCAGAGATTTGGTTCGCAAACTGTGACCTGACTATTTTTTTTTTCACTATAGATGTTCGTTTCTGTTCAAGAGAAGTTGGGTCAAAAGAGCTGCAACCACATTATAGAAGAAGACCATACCTCAAATTCTGAAGACTGCTTCGTGGTAGAGATGCATAACGCTGAGGGGACGAGCTCGCGAGCTGGTGAGGTTGCTGAAAAAGGCTAGGACAAGAGGTCTTCAAAAGGTTCCCCTCCAAAGCCAAGTTCCATGACCTAGGGACCTGTACTCGGGAGTTCTGTTTTCCAAAGGACTGTCGAGTGATGGTCCCCTCTCTGAGCTGCTATGCAATATAGCCCCCAACCGGTTTTATAACTATTAGCCCCCAGCATATTGAGTCTGGGTTTAGGTTTCTTATTACCCCTTATCTTCTTAACCTTTTGAACGAGCTTAAGCTCGCACCATTTCAACTAACCCCAAACTCCTATGCCCAACTTACTTCCTTAGCCATTATGTTTCTTAGGAACGACATTTCTCCTCCATCACCAAAACTCATAAAATTTCTTTATTCTTTTAAAAATACTAAGGGCAGGCTATATTACTTATGCTTGTCCTTTAACCTATAAAGCCATTCTTCCCCATGGCAGGGCCAAAGGGAAATCTAATGTGGGTGATTACAAGTCCCATTGGTTCTTCGTTTCTTGTCCCTCTCTCTAGTCGCTGAAGAATCACAACTTCGCACTAGCTCCAGGTAAGGGCACACTTGCTTGCACGGACTATTTTATTTATTACATTCTTGTCTAACATCTTCACTCTGTTGTGCAGACTTTGGAAGCGGAAGGCCAAGCTTGTTGGCTAAAGAGGTCGAGGTTCTTGACCTTTTTGCTGCTGCGGGGTCAAGCTCAGAAGACTTCGAGCTGACGGACGAGCTGCTGAGGAAACATTAGCTCGTCCTTCCTCTTAATGCGGAGATCGTAACAGGAGAGTTTATCGAGGTTCGAGGAACGAGGCCCGTCTTATCTGTCTTTGAAGTCTCCGGGGCCAGCAACAAGAAAGAGGGAAAATGTCCTGCTGCAAAGATGGTGAAGCTTAACCTAATAAAGCCCAACCAGTCCCCCGCCAAATTAGGTGTTGCTTCATCTGCGGCCCCGAGTTCCAGCTCGCGATGAGGGAGATCAGAGCAGCAACAACAATGGCCACGGCCACAACAACAGCACCAGCAACAACAACAACAACGACCCAAACAACATTAGCAGCAAGCCCTCGTTCCCTTCGAACAACGGAGGGCTGGCAGAGGCCGCGGGAAGGAACTCACTAAGGAAACTCAAGGCACTCCCACTGCTGAATCGAGGAAGAGATCAAATCGGCCGCAGCAGCGAGAGGAAGACAAGTATAAGAAGGCCAGGCTTCTCGAAAAGGAGACAGCCCTCGAGCCCATGGCTGGAGAGGTCCACTTCAACGCCGTCCTAGATGACATGCCATCAATCATGGGCTCGTCCGCCAGAAGCTTGGAACAGAAGGGGATGACCGGGATGACACTCCATGATTACAGAGCTCGCTACAATCTCTTGGTAAGCTCCGTCTTTATCTTTCAATTTCTTAGTTTATCTTCTCTTGCGAGCCAACCCTTTTTATTTTTCAGGTCTCCCTTGCTGCCATGAAACTTAAGAGGGAATAGATGGATTTTGAGGGACGGCTCAATGCGGCCACCATGGGCTTCAATGAGGAAGTGATAAAGCTCGAGAAGGAAAAAAAGTCTCACATCGCTGAGCTCCTAAAGGACCAGAAGAATATTGATGGCCTCGAGATGTAGCTGCGTGATGCACATCAGCAAAATAAGGACCTCGAGGAAGAGCTTTACCGGGAGAAGATCTTATGGGAGACTTCTAACTCTAACCTCACCGGCTAACTGAATAAAGTCGAAAAGGAGCTGAGAATAACGAAAGATGAGTTGAAGCTAGTCGTCAATCGAGCTAATGAATGTGAGCTAATGAATGTGAGCTAATGAGTGTGAGCTAATGAGTGTGAGCAAATGGTTCACCCCAAAACCTTTACATACAATGAGTTTTTAAAACTAAACTCAAACCTCACAAACAAATGGTAAAATAAAATAAATTAATTTTACAGTCCAACATCTTTGATATCAATAAATGTCCTACCAATGGCTATACGAACCTCTTATATCAGTTTGAGATAAAGAGAGCAAGAAGCAATGAGATTTCTTGGTTCCACTTACTTCTTCTTTGCACATTTAATGCACAATAAATGTATGAGAATTTTCTTTGAGAGCTCAATAAATGTTTTTTGTTCACTTCTTGTTTTTTTTCAACTTCAAACACCTGCTATTTATATGAAGATACAAAATTTTGGTTGCTTATAGTAGTTAGAGACAAGATTTCACGAAATTTTAAAATAAGTTTTGAAACACAACTAATTGGGTTCAAAACACCCCAATTTGTATTGAGGTTTCGAAACAAACCCCATGTTTCGAAATATCTGACTATTACAGTTGGCCCTGTAGACTAGGATAGCATTTAATGCAAAGCAACAACATTTATTAATCTAGATTTGCAATGATTGCAAATTCAAATTTGAAATTTCTTTCACTAAAATAGAGTTTAGGGGTTTAATTGTTTTTAGATACAACTTAACAAAATTCCACAAAATATATTTCAAATTCTCTTACTCTTGCTATCAAAAATGACAGAAGTTTCAAAATCTAGCATGCATATTTCAAAATATGTGTACTTATAAACCAAAACTGCATTTCGAAACACATGCAATCCATAGAATTTTGAAACATAATGTTAAGGTTTCGAAACATGACACACATATTCAAAGGAACATCTGAAATCTTATCAAGCTAATTTCAAAACATATATAGAAACATGTTTTAGCTAAGTTTCAAAATATAGACAACAAGTTTTAAAACATAATACAGAAATTTTAAATTTTTTCAAACTTTTGAATTTTCGAACCAAAAACATATTTGGGTGTTCCATAGGTTTTGAAACATGATTTCAACACATTAAATTTTTTATTCTAATTTTGATTTTTAATCAAACACATTTACATCATTTATCCAAAAAATATATCACAACATGAAAGGCCCTTATTAATTTCACCCGAAACCTCACATTTTGCCCTTAATCATGACCCATAACTTTTGGGTTGTACGCTTTCTTTATAGCCAAATTCCTTCCAATCACCATCAAATTGGTCCAATCAGACCATTTCTTTCTTTTGAAAGCTCACAAATAGCCCAATTATGCCGTAAGCCCTAGGTTTTCTTTTTTTTTTTTTGCAACTCAAATGCACTTGTGCCAAATTCATCACTGACAAAAGTGGTTTCACCATTTTTTTCGTCTAATTCATTTATTTCCTTCTTCTCTAAGCCCATTACTATGTTCTTAGGACCCTAGGGTTCATTCTTGGCCTAGTAGGCCTACCATGATTGCCGACTATGGTGTTGCTAACATTGTGGTGCGACACTGTAATGTTGTAGCGTTCACACTACAATTCTACAAGAATTGCAGTTAGCCCCCTCATTTTAGTCTCCTTTCACTTTACCCCTACCCCTTGCTGCTAATTTCCTTGGTTATGAAAAATAGCACGAAGACCTTGGAAATTTTAAATCCTCTAGTTTGATCCTAATGGCCTTGAGAAATTCATTTAATTTTGGATATTTTGTTAAAATTATATTTTTACCCTTGACCTTCCAAATCCTGATATTTCTTCATTTCCCTCAAAATATTCAAAATTACTAAAACTGATTTTGGGTATTACAGATAAAATTGACAATTGAATGCAAATAAATAGGAAAAAAGTGGTTTCAACAAATTTCCCCGCCAACAATAACATTGCTAAACCTAGGGTGAAAACCCCAAATATCACAAAATCGAGAGAGAACTTGAAAGCTAGATCTTTTCTTAGAGATGGGAATCCATGGCATAAACCAATAACCCTATTGCAAAGACAAAATGTTGGGGTCCTTTAACCCTATTGTAGAGGCGAACTACTAATAGTCAACACAGTAAGACAAAGTTTATAAACTCATGGGATGTTATTGCTATTTCGAAAACCACAAGGGTATGTCATGCATTTAAGCCAAGCCTCAGGGGTAATGAATGTTTTTTTCCCTACTTCTTATTATTTGTCAAATTACCATATTACCCTAAAATATAATCTATTCATATTCAAGCTACTGTAATAAACCCCTGTCACCCATTAAACCCATGTAATTTCCTCATTCTTGGCTGATTCTTTTACTTAATTTGTTGCTCATTCTTTTTACTTGACTTTAAAGTTCTACCAAAGCATTTCTGGCTGCTCCAACTTCAAATGAAAGAAGTACTTGACCGCAAGTGGTGTATTATTGGTTTATTTCTAGAAATGTTTGATGAAATTAGAGGATCTCATATTTATTGGGTGTTTCATGTTGTGATAATGTTCAAATATATTAGTGTCGTGAGGAAAATTGGCAAAAAATGATATCTTCTCATAACATTTGATGACAAGGGAAATTACACACGAGAGAGAGAGATGAGAGAGTTCAAATGCACGAGAAAATAGAGAATATGCATTTTGTTTATATAGTTAGGGGAAATATCCACATGGTCCAAACATTTAATCCCATCAAAACAGGATCAAAAAAAATTAGGGAAAGAAGGGTGTTACAAGATAATTCCACTTTAATGAGATTATTCTACCCATATATAACTTATTTTGAACTTGTTAATCTACCAAACATGATTTACATCATCATAAAATAAGGAAAAATTACGCCCAAATTCCCTATAGTTTGAGTCATTTATAGGAATACTCCTATGGTTTAAAAATAGTTTTGTAGGTCCTTATAGTTTAAGTTTTTTTCATAGACACCCTTTTACTAGTGTTTAATATTGTTGTGCCATAGAATTTCCCTGCGTCCACCTAGGGGTATTTTGGTCAATAAGTCTAAGGTAGGCGAATCTCAAAAGTGGTCTTGAGTTGGGACACGTTACCCAAGAAGAAACCGTGGTCAAATAATCAAAGAACCAAGCTAATGGCAAAAGGGTAAATAGGCTAAACGTGGAGGGCAAAATGGTCTAAGGCATAAAAGGTATATAAGGAAGAAGAAGAAGAAGACAAAGGCAAAGGGGCTGCTTTGAGAAGGAAGAAGTGTAACATTCTGTATCGAGCAATAAGAAGAACTAGGACAACTTACCCTGATGGGACTATGCGAACTTTCCAGGGGTCACCCATCCTTAATCTTTCCCAACTTAAGCATGCTTAACTCGGGAGTTCTTTGTCTACATTCAACCCAAAAGGTATCCAGCTGGTGTTGTTTTCTTCCTTCCTTATTTTCGATATATATTACCTTTTTCTGGGCTCTTGGGGTATTACATTCTCTCCTCTTTGAGTACATGACGTCATCCTCATGCGACCTTACAATTAGTCTCAGATCTTCTCCCCTTAGAAGGCTGTCATGCTAGAAGTTTGCCAGAAGCCACTTCTTGTACAGTCCCTCGAGCCCCAACGCCACTCCCAACCCTCATCGGACCACCTTCTCCAAGGGTCAGTTCTGATACCACCTGTAACATCCCACGTCAAAGAATAGGAAGGACCAGAACAACTTACCCTGGTAGGCCTACGTGAACTTCCTAGGGGTCACCCATCCTTAAGCTTCCCCAACTAAAATACGCTTAACCCGGGAGTTCTTTGCCTACATTCAGCCCAAACGTATCTAGGTGGTGTTGTTTCTTTCCTTACTTATCTTCGATATATACTATCATCCTCTAGGCTCTTGGGGTATTACAAGAAGGCTCTCTCTCTCTCTCTCTCTCTCTCTCTCTTTCTTGGCAAGAAAATAGTCCTCTCGAAGAAGGCTCGAAGTCTCTCAAAGAGGGCAACAAGGCTCTCAGAGAGGTAAGCAATGTCTAGAGTTATCCTTTGCCAACCCAAGGCTTTGCCCAACAGGCCACCTAAAGGCCAAGACCTTACTTCGATAGCCTGTCGTGAGGCCTACTTTCTCCCGAATGACTCCCTAAGTTGTCTGATCCTCCTGGGGAGATTCTTCTTAAGCCCGTTCAATTGCGACTAACGTATAGGCCTATCCCAGACACCCTATAACAGTTCCAAGGTTGATCTTCTCTCGTTAGGAAGGTACGACTGTTCCATATTCAATGATAGTATGCTTTATGATGAGGGAAAACCTTACGGGTTCATAAATTACTCCTATACAACTAATAATGGCAAGGACACATGTTCAACGAGGGACTAATCTAAGATCGCCATCTTGCCCAAATTTTGAAAGGACGCGTGGCAAGGGCATCTTAACCAACTGGCTAAACCTATTGTGCAACAAAGATTCTATGGATTCCTCGGCATCAATCATCGCTCTGAGGATCATGGAGATAGGGACTATCCCAAACCCTTTGGAAATGATTATTGTATCCATATCTTCAAGATCATGGCTCCGCAAGGAATGGGATCGAGATCCTGGCAATTCAAAAGGAAATCCTTATCTTGACAGAAGGATAAAAAGAAGGCAACTAAGATGAGTAAGGGATTTTTCCACTCTCTTTTTCCTAAGTTCTTGACTGCATACTGAGAATTGGAGATAAATCGATAAACTAACTTGATCGTCGGAGTGATCCCAAGGAGAAAGTCTTCGACTTCATCTCTTTACCCTTACCTAGTCCGAGGCAAAAGAAGGTGATCGACTACCGCATCATCACTTTACTTATCTATCGCACTATTCTCCTACTTGTACTCACTTAAGCATCGGAGGGCATACGTGGGTGAAAAATCTCTATGTGCCTTCTAACTTGTTCTTATGAGCGCAGTTATGCCCTGGGTGCTCGAGAGACCGCTGTCTAATAAAGAAACCCATTACCAAAAGTGTCATCGGAGGTCCACCTACGACCCTAGCCAGTACATCGAGGACCAGAGCTACCCAACGCCCATTTCCACCAGCAGACTCTTGCTAGCTATCCACCTCGCTTTGCCTCGACTCCAAATTTCTCACATTACAAATTCTATTGTCGTAGTTTTTGGACAACAACAATTGGCGTCGTCTGTACGAATCAGATAAGAAGCTAAAATCTACAAGGAAGACAACCAAGTGTACTAGCATCAGGTATTAGTTGGGTAATACAAGAAGAACTAACACACCCTGTTTGGGGGGCTGGAAGGCTTACTTGCCGATTGGCTTCCCTAGTATGAAACTATCAAAGATTGTGTATAGGCTTCCAAAAACCTTCAACGACGTTAAAACGAGGTCCTCTAGTGACCGCAATTACCCCATAGTGCTTGATCGGGCGTCAGCAACTGTTTAGCTCAACAAATGCGGGGAATACTAACGATGTTAATTAGCTCCCTAATTTCAATTATAGCCATTTTCTCTAATAAAATTAAAAAAGAAAAGAAAAGAAAGTTAGCACAGTGCACATAGATAATCTTCTTTGGTAGGTTTGATTCTGTCAGCAACAAGCAATGGCGGTAACAACTCCTCATGGCAGTAAGGCGACATTGAGCAGCAGAAGTCGCAATAGTCTTTCTGTTCGATTTTGACGACATATATATAGGACCTGCTTTGATGAACCAATACCAACCGCCATTGCTTGATGTATTGTTAGTAGACAATGGCTTCCTTCCTCTTTGATTTCTTCATTCGTCCTCTCCAACTCTCCAATCACAAACCCTAAGCTCACTATCGCTCTCACTTCTCCATTAACCCAATATCTACCTCTTCCAATTTCTCTCTCTCTCTCTCTAATTGTCTTCTCAGTTTCTCTAATCGTCTTTTCTCGTTTCTTAGTCTCTACCTACCCATCTATCTCTCTTATGCAGACGACCAACGATGATGACTAGAAGCTAATTAAGAGGCTATATATATAGACGCACGCACGCGCAAGAAATCTGAAAAAGGAGAGACATTGACCAACAAAACAAAACCCATCAACAATCTTCTTCTACACCACCTGCGAAAAGGACAGTTTGATTAACTCTTTTGAGAGAGAGACAAGTACGAAGAACCATAATAATTGTATATCTCACGGCCCCCTCCTGTGTCGCTTACACACTTCTATTATTATTATTATTATTATTATTATTATTATTATTTGTTATTTCTACTACTTTAAATCCTTTGCCAAAAATTAAAAAAATAAAAAATAAAAAAGATATCTTGAGAAGATTTTTTATTTTTATAAAACTAATGTAACGTGGCTGGCTGGCGCGGAGGAAGCAGAGGTGGAAGAAAGTAGTGCGCACCATTGTTTTGAAAATTTGTTTTTTATTTTATTTTATTTTAATTAGAAAGATAAAAAGAAATGCTCCCAATTTAGGTAAACGACAGTTCGCATCACGTTCTTTTGCCAAATTAGACTTACCCAACTGGCTTTGGGGATCTTTCTTTCTACTTATCAACTCTAAAATCACATACACACATATATATATATATATATATTTAAATTTGTGTTCACTAAATTAATTACGTACTTTGTACACGGATAAATCTTATCAGTTGACATTTCTTTGAGTTGACATTTCTTTCAAAGTATTGATTACCTTTAGAGTGTGTTTAATTGCACATATTTTCTATAGAAAATTTATAATCATTACACATTTTCTATGGAAAACAATCAAACACTCTTAATTTTTCTATGAAAAAATATATAAGGTACAAGCATTTAAAGCGTTTTTTTTCATGGAATTCATTTTCTAAGGGGGTGAGATGGAATTTGTTTTCTAGCCAATATTACCTAGAATTAAATTCTAGGTAATGCAATCAAACACACATTTATATTTTTAATAATGTTATGGAACTCTTCGGAGATTAATTAATGTATAATACATGTCTATTGTTGTTAAATAATGGTGATTAATTTACTAAAATACCTTTTAATCTCTCTCTCTCTTAAAAAGTTTAGACAATGGGTCTTGAATGATGTTCATGTGATTGATAGTCTTAAATGCTAAATTTACATTATATGAGATGTATGTGAATGGTATTATTGATTGTTTTTTATATTTATAAAATATTATATCTTCATTCATATTTCTTCCAAAGATTTTCTGATAGAGTTCTTACTTTCAAGATATTGAGATTGTGTGACATGTATCTCTAGTTCAAGATTTCTTAAAATTATTCCTGGTCCTTAAACTTATTAGAAAAAGACCATGATTTGTCAACTAGTAAACTGGCACATAGGCTACTACCATTGTTAGTATAGGATACTAATGAGAATGAGGTAGTGAGTCATATGCCACATTACATGGGATGCATATAATAGACATGTGAGTGGATGTTGGTAGAACATCATCTAAATGTGACGTTTGTGACAAATCACATGGTTTGAGAATTAATGATCTGTCCCTAACTCTTGATTGTGTATCTGGTTCTTGGACCAAAGACGAGATAGTGTCATGTGTACTGGTATCAAGGATTTGTCATTGAGCAGAACCATCTAGTGTAAGAGATGGAAATGCTATTTGTGTAATCTTTGTGTAGTAGTGTATGGAGGCAGATGTTTGCTGATAGGATCCATTGATCTCTATTAGATGGAGGCGAACATTCTATGCCATCCATGTTGGTGATTGTGATTGGAAATCCTCTATTAGATGGGATCTGACATGCTACCTTAATCACACCTTACTGAATCTGTTATAGTTATCGAGTTCTATGAGTTTAATCAGTCCATGAGTCTCACTCGGTCAGGATATTAGTCAATGAAAAGACTATAGTGCACAATAATCGATGAGCCTTAATAGGTTAATATAAAGTTTGATTTCATTACCATTGGGATCATCATGAGTCTTGACTAAAGGATACTCAGGATCTTTCGGAGTGCTCTGGGAATTTAGAGAAATCCTCTTAGTAGGTCGATGGGATCAACCGACATCAAGGAGTTGATGTGTCCAGATTGTTACATAGTTGTGAATCTAGAAAGTCACGCATATATTGAGTAATATATCAAATTAGTGATTCATTGCTCTTAGTCTGTTCCTCGTCACTATGGGACAGTGATGGTTGCTATTATGTGTGGAACACATGGATCTATGGATATGAGAAATTGTTACTGGATAGCAAAAAGACATTGGTTGCATTCTTGGATAAGTGCAAAGGCTATTACATGTTAATAGCGAGGCCAGAATGCGAAATAAACGAAGTAGGCAGAAGGTGGCTGCTTCGGTTGATCGGACCCTTCAGGTTGGTCGACCAGACTTGAACCGTAAGGTTCTGGACGACTTAGGTTGACCGAACCGTATAGTTTAGTTGACCAAAATCGTACAATTCTTCCATGCTTTATCTCGTTCAAGCATTAATTGCTCTAATTATTTGCATGATTATGAAGGCATGGACAACGAGGAGGCGTGCATGGGAAGCTGATTTGGTGAGATATTTAGAGGAGAAAGTTAGAAGAGGCAAGTGTGTTGCACGGCTGCTCCCTTCTTCTTCTTTGGTTTTTCTTCTTCCCATTGTTGCTTGCTTTTTCTTTTCCTTAAGTTACGGGCATCTTTTGTTCTTGCTCCAAGGATTGGCAGGTACAACTAACTGTCATTCTTTTCCCATTTAGATAGGCTATTGGACAACCAAAATGCAACCAAGAGGGAACTATGATAGAGCTTTGGGTCACCTCTATCGAGAGGGTCCTAGCACGACTTTGTTGGAGGATTCCAAAAGTGTCTCAAGTGTGGACCAACTAGTCCCTCCATATGTGAGGAGACGGGGTGGTTAGCCGATGTTATGGCTTGCTTGTGGGAGTTTATTCGGATAGCAAGGAGAATGAGCATTTCATTGGACAATCGACACCAACATTTTTCATAGAGGTATATTGATAAAACCCCTTATGGCATGGTTTTGTCTTTTGATGTATATGGATGATTTATACTGAGTCTTGCAAGGATTGTTCTTGCTTTCGCTTTGCGCTACTTTCAGGTATGTTTTAGTTTTGAAAATGTTTTAAAATCCATTAATCATTACATTGATCCACATGTGGTTGGCTTTTTGTCTCGGGCCCTCATTTTCTTTTAATTCATAACCTATCAATGGAATCTGTCGACAAACGCATGTTAGTGGGTTCTAGATTGAAACCCTTGCTGATGGGTATAGACAAAATCCATTGGCTTGGGTTTCAATTGGGACTCACTATAGATCTTCAACCATATTCCTCAACCTAGACTAGATCATCTTCATACTTTGCAACTAGATTTGTTGATGTAAATCTATTTCTAGCATCTCCATCATTTTCATTCATCTTTGGCATAGCCATGTCACCATTGTCCCATTCAGAGTCATTACCTCAAGCACATATCACAATTAACCTTGTTGTAGCATTTCTCTGAGCACTTCCAAATCACGAACCAACGCAGTTTTTCGTGACTCAACCCTAGTCTCACCATTGTCCCTTTTATTGCAATGCTAGTCATGACATTGTCTATTATCTTTGCCACCACCATCACATCCCTTCATCAGATTGCAACCCTACCTTTACAATGATTAGAAAGACTCAGTCATTGATGGAAAGAGAACGGAGAGAAGGGAAAAGCCTATGTGATTGAGTTTTAACCACATTGGCACTCATTGGTAATAGGGAAGATCAACAACTAATGAGTAACTCTTTGTCGGTCATCAAGAATGTGATAGAGTGGAGAGAAAAAAATAAGAAAAAATTAAGAGAGAAGAGAGAAAGAAAATATCTTTGTATAGATGGGCAAAATGGTAATTCGATTTGTTCTATTAACAATAAGGAAAGTGTATGTCATTTTCCAAAACTCAAATGTAGTTCATGTCCTTTAGTCAAATCTCAAAAATAATATGTGAAATTTATTCTTTACAATTTGATTGAAAAAGTTTTAAAACTAAAAAAGTGTTTTTTGAATTTCAAAATAAATAAATTCCTTCTCATACAGTAATTTTGTAGAGGTTATTTTCAAATAATTAAAATTAAGATATTTCAATTTTCAAAAGAAACAAAATAGCATGCTCATAAAATTTGTAAAATAATATGATATTTTCAATGACAACAAAGACTGCATTAACCGAGTTAGTAAAATTTGTATTGTGCCCTCTTCTCTCCTCATCCACTTAAACATTTGGAGGGGTAAAATAATAATTTTCTAAATATTTTTAAAATTTTAGAATGTAGATTTGAAAAAACTATAAAGTAAGAAAAATAAGAAAAAGAAAAAAGATTTAATTTTTAATTTTTAATATTTTTCAATTAACTGTGAATATTTAATTAATATTAATTTAATTAAAAATAACACATGATCAAATTCGAAAACTGAATAAATTTGGTGACAACACTCACCACCTGATTTCAGCTGAAAAGGAGTTGAAAAAGACACCCGTATCTGACTGCTGACAGAGACAAAGTTTTCTGTATTTGCATTCTCATGTCAGAAGAAGACGGAGAGGGAGCTATCTCTATAATATATATATATATGTACTGTTCACATTTGTCTCAATTAAATAAATAAATTTGAAGGAGAGAGAGACACAGAGGCGAAGGAGAGAGAGAGAGAGTGGTGGTGGTGTTGGTGGTGGTGGTGGTGTTGGTGATAGTGGTGCTGCAAATGATATCATCGCCCTTCACCTCAAGAGGGAAAGCTCGAAACCAGAAGCCAACCCTATCCCTCCCTTTTCTCTTCTTTCTTTCTTTTTTCTCTCTAAAATAATAAAAAAGAAAGCACAGCCGCTCTAGAGACAGAGACAGAGACAGAAACCGACAGAAAGGAAGAAGACGAATACAAGCAAGCGTTCTAGTAGAGCAACAATGGCTGAGGCCATATGCTTCTTCAACAAGGTCTGCTTTTCCATTCCAATCCATATGTATCCATTTTCCCTTTCTAGTAGGTAAAGTTCTCGGCCAAAATAGAACATGTATGTTCTTGCCTTTTACAAGTTCTAACGTGGGACAATGTTGTCTTGGGTTACTAGTAGTACCCGGCAATGGCATATGCCCAACTATGTGAATCTTCATTCAGATATCTGTTTTTTCCTGTTACATACAGAAATAATCTCTGATTTGTCTGACCGTTTCTTTTGCCTTATTTTTCTCAAAACTGTATAAACAGAATGACACCCAGAATCTCCTTTTACTCTTTCCATTTCTTCTTCTTTTCCCCTTTTTGTGTGTTTATGGAGATTTTTAGATTGAATCCACAGCCACAGGTGGGTTAGCCCCTCTCTACTGCACTCACTGATTGATTTCTTCGACAAATTAGTATGTTTCTTCTTTTAACTTATCTTCCTATTCCCTCCTGCGCATACAGATTGATTCTTGCTTGCTTCAAATTTCAGGACTTATTGGTCTTAAAGGCACCTAAGAAATCTCCATTGACATTGAGAATGGTGGTTTTACTCTTTGCCATCGCTTTTGGGGTTTACATTTGCCTACTCTGCTTCAAGCAAACAAGCACCGCCAGTAGGATCAAATTCCTAAATTTCCAAGTGATTGAGCAGCGGCCTTGCCCTCCTCCTGAAATTGAAGAGTGGGAAATTCCCTATGTGCATTTGCCGAAACCCAAGACCTTTAGCAGGTCGTTGGAATTTTGCTTTATTTGGTTTTCTACATCTGCGTCCAATCTAATCTCTAACAAGGTTTTGATGTCTGTGCAGAGAGGAGTGTGGCTGCAATCCCGTGCGATTCTTTGTAATCTTGTCAATGCAGAGATCTGGGAGTGGATGGTTTGAGACATTGTTGAACAGTCATATGAATGTGAGCTCCAATGGAGAAATCTTTTCTGTTAAAGAAAGGAGAAGTAATATTTCAATGATTATAAAGACGCTGGATAAAGTCTATGATCTCGACTTCTTCACGAGTGCCTCAAAAAATGAGTGCTCCGCAGCTATAGGGTTCAAATGGATGCTCAATCAGGTGAACATTGCTGCACAATTCCTGTCTTTTAAACTGAATGTGGGGTAAAGGATAATTCAATCCTGTACTTTTATTGCATGAGAGATCATCACTTTTCAAGCATAATATCTTCGGTTTCTCCATGTGAAATGCATTAGGAAATTGAAAACTGCGTGAACTTTAGTATTTCACTTTACGATTTATGTGAACATTAGCTTTGAACCTATTATCCTAAATATTTGATTGATAATTATGCACAAGTTATACAAACGTAAAACATTTACAAGGTTCAATCCAGAATTAGATGATTGAAGACAAAATGTATTAGTTACACGAATTCTATTTCTCTAGTCATCTTTATCTATGACCATATCTTTCGTAAGCATATTATTTTCTATGTTATCTCTAAGGTTTCTCACTAAAAAGTCTTTGGCATTCCTCTCTTTTGCTACAAATTTCTTTTATTCTCCATCAACTCACCCCACAAAGTGCATCTATGAGTTTTTTTTCACATGTCCAAAGCATTTTAATTGTGTCTCACACATTTTATCTTCATTAATCACCTCTAACCTTATTACAAATAATTTCATTTCTATTTCCTGTCTTCTTTGTATGGTCAAAAATCTACATAATGCATACTCGATTGTTACAATCGTTGCTGTCTACTGAACTAAATAATACTTGATGGTAACTTATATTTTTTTCTATTTAATGGAATTATTGTTTTTTTTGTAACAAACGGTACTATATCAATTATCATGTCAACTAAGTTATGGAACACAACTATATCAATTATCCTTATTCACCACCATCTCATGAAATTTCTCCATGTGAAGATGGTGTTCAAACTTCATTTCATCATTACTCCGCTAGGGGATATTATCCGCTGCCGGTCTCAAGCCCGGATAAAGGAGGAGGGTTGCGTTAGGTAGCCGACAGCCAGCGTAAAACCTAGTCGGATCCAAATATGAATTCTAGACAAACTATCTATTGGGATGTAACCCACATAGAAATTTAGAATTCATGTAGCCAACCCCACATAGTAGGATAACGGCTGGATATGTTGTTAAATGGTACTATATATCATAGTTATTAGATCAGTTCTGTATTGGTGGTATGTACTGTACCCAAAAATGGTTCCTGAAATTTATTATTTCATCTTGGTTAAAATACATGCTGATATCGATGACACAGAAGAATACTAGTAGGCTGGTATGATGGTGGTACGGTTATGATGGTATCATACGGTACCAATGACATTCAATATCAAATCAAATGGAAAAACACAGGACAATTATAATACCTATTAAATTGTTATGTTTCCATATTGTATTTGTTGGTTTCACCATGTCAACTAAGTTATGGAACACAATTATATCAATTATCTTCATTCACCACCATCTCATGAAATTTCTCTATGTGAAGATGGTGTTTAAACTTCATTTCATCATTACTCCGCCAGGGGATATTATCCACTGCCGGTCCCAAGCCTGAATAAAGGAGAAGGGTTGCGTTAGGTAGCCGACAGCCAGCGTAAAACCTAGTCGGATCCAAATATGAATTCTAGACAAACTATCTATTGGGATGTAATCCATATAGAAGTCTAGAATTCATATAGCCAACCCCACATAGTGGGATAACGGCTGGATATGTTGTTTAATTATAATACCTATTAAAACCTCTTTTCTTTTACAGATACCTATTAAAACCCCAAAAATCAAATGGAAAAACACAACAATTAGAATAGCAGTGTTTCTCTTCATCTTTAATATTTTCTCTCGTCGCCAAAGAAGCCAATCTAGTGGCCAATAGGGAAGCACTATGGACGCCGAATCTGGCAGAGGAGAAACCCCCTCCCATTGTCGCTGTTGATGGAGACTAGAAATACTGCCTCAAACTCTCAGACACTGTTGCAAACAGAAGAGCTTTATGCCATCGGTGGGAGAAGTCGCTGTGCCTTGAATGAGTCTCCACTGACTGCCTTGAAGAGAGAAAGAGGTCGCCACAATTACATCAACCCAAGTCCTCTTGTCTACAACAGTGCTTGCCCCAAAACAACAGAGTCTTGTGGTGGTGGGTGCTGGAACCCATGCTTTGACGATGGTGTTTCTTGACGCTTGTGAAAGAGAGGAGAGAAGATGAGAAGAGAGACAGTAGAGTGAGGTGGTGATGTGGCTGCCACCTCATTCCCAAAATGCCACCTCAATGTTCCATGTCATCTGATAACATCAAAAGTTAACGAAATTTAATGGCATTCTATAATTGAAATGAGTTAATAATAATACTGCAATTGTTAAAACTAAAAGTGGAGTCTAGATTTGAAAATAAGGTGAAAGATGGGTATAACTGGAGGCAGATTTTTGAATTGCAAGTGCATGCAATTCAAACTTTCAAAGTTCAATTAATATTGAAGTTCAAACTTCAACATGAGGTGAAAGGGCATGCTAGCTCTGCAAAAGCAAAGCATCCTTGCTTTTGCAGGGACATGCTTGATGCCACTAGAGACTAGGGAGGCAGCCTTGGCACCTCCCTAGTCCCTCCTTACCCCCTGCCTTGCTTTTGCAGGTTCAGGGCAATTTGTGACTTGTGTTGTTTTTCAAGATCTTCAATCATTTCACGTTTAAGTTCAAATTTGAAACTTTAATTGAAGATGAAGTGGGTGAAACTGTGAAGCTAGTAAGAGAGTTGAATAAATAGGGAGTGTTGTGGCGTGGTTTCTAAGTTTCTATTTTCCAGCTGTATACTCACTCTCAATTCTCAAACTCTATCTCTATTGCTCAATTATATATTGCAGTCAAGATTGCTTTTTGTTTCTATCTTGGTTTCTGGTTTTCTAAGTTCTAACTTCTAAGCACTCTAAATCTTGTTTTCTTTAAGTTTCTCCTACTTTGTCGCTTAGTTGACTATTTGCTTATTGGGTAATGTTGGTAGCTCCTGTAAAAATCTACAAGGATCATTTATAGTAAACTTCTTCAAGTGTTTTTAACGTGAAGAGAAAGGAGCAGATACGTTGAACCTTTATCAATCTCTAGTGTGTGTCATTACTTTCATGCATTTGGTTGTTCAATTATTAACTACCCGATTGAAATATCATAATCCACAGTTTCACACCACAAAAAAAAAAAATTATATCTCATAAACACCTATTTTGTAAAAAAATATTTAAATTTCAAATCATCAGGCCTCTGAAAATTCACAATTTCACACTGACTTTTAAAATTTTATCTCATAATCAATTGAAAAAACATTTCAAATATATAAATCTTTATAAAATTAGTAAAGAATGGATTGGCCCATTAAGGATCACTAGCCGTGGGCTGGGCTTGGCCTAGGCAGGTTAATGAGCCAAGCTCGGCAATAGCCTTAGGGCTTTGGTTTGGCCCATTTGACATCCCTATCCAGGTGTGATCATACTTGTACAAGGGCATCATTTACTAAAGTAGTTGATTTGGTTATAATTACTTATATTTGTGTATAGGGCATCATTCATTAGTGGGTTGACCCAGACATAATGGGATTAAGACTTGATATGTTGTTGTTGCAGTCAATAACCAGCCAATGTGAACATAATTGAGCCTCTAGCAGGAGAAACGGTCCCCTCATCAGGATGTTTGATTGATTTATGAATCAAACATTTGGTGATTATATTCAAACAACTGCATAAGTACATAGGAATGGCATGCAGCTTGCTTCTTCCTTGGATATCTGTTAATGCCAAAGGACATTTAACTGCCGTTTTAGTGTGAGAGTTGCTGACTTGCAGCTGACAAATTCTACAATAAATGATACTATTTCATTGCACAAGTACATGAAAATGGTGCAATTTGCGTCTTCCTTGGATATGGGAACTAAACAGCCTTTCTCATTTTAGTTACTGAACAAGTTACAATTTTGCAGTCTCCATCCATTTGGTTTGATATCACTCGTTTGAAGATTGCTAGGGGTAATGTGCAGGAGGAGAACAGCTGGAATAACTTCAAAAATTGTGAACAAAAATAGGAGGGATTTAGATGACCAAAAAGAGCCAAGAATTTGATGGAAATAATGCCACAAATGGTGTACCTAGAGATCTACCATGGAAATGGATTACTATATCTTTTCTATAATGAATTCCCTCTTTTTGTTATTCTCTTAATGACTTTACAATGCACTCGAGGCTAGCTTACCCAACTCTAAAAATTCTTGCTGATTGCAAGTCTTATGAAGAGCAAATATTCTGCAGGGATTGATGCTGCATCACAGAGAGATAGTAGAGTACTTTAACAAAAGGGGTGTCTCAGCAGTATTTCTCTTCCGAAGAAACCTCCTTCGAAGAATGGTTTCTGTACTTGCCAATTCCTATGACAGCTCTGCTAAGCTGTTGAATGGAACCCACAAGTCTCATGTACATTCATCCCAGGAGGTCTCTCTCCCTCTCTCTTTCTCTCTCTCCCTCCCTCTCTCTCTCACACACACAGACATGCTGCATAGACATGTAATGAAAGTGCATTCCCAAATAATTTCATAGTTTGTCAATGACTTGTAGGCTCAAATTCTTGCAAAATATAAGCCTAAACTCAATGCCACATTACTCGTGCCTAATCTGAAAGAAACAGAGGAGACGACTACCAAGGCTTTGGAATACTTCAGGAGCACTCGCCACATTGTTCTTTACTATGAGGAAATAATCAGCAATCGCACTGTAAGAATGAATCAGTTTGGGCAAATGTTTGTTCCTCTTGCTCAATTCCCTATTGGTGATTGATCGTAACAGAAAATTGTCCTGCAGAAATTAGTTGACGTGCAGGAGTTCTTGCGGTTGCCATACAGAGATCTGGCAAGCCGTCAGGTTAAGATACACAGAGGCCCATTGTCGAAGCAAATCGAGAACTGGGATGATGTCGAGAAGGTGCTCAATGGAACATCATACGAGTGGTTCCTCCACGCAGACTACCAGTGGTAGTATGAGCAGCAGCAGCCTGCAGGTTGTTCAATGTAAATAACAGCCATCTGGAGAATTGGGTTTTGATTGATTCATTGATTGATACCAAAGTGAATAAGATTCTGGCATGGAGAATCGAATTTTGCGACACAGCCGGAAAAGGACCCCCCCCCCCCCCTGTGCTGCCACAATTTTTCTTTCTTTTGTTGCTTTTCTTTTGTCATGTAAGATCTTATTCAGTTACCATCCCAATTTTCCTGTCACATGCTTGCCTCTGCCAGACTAGGATCTTAATCTTGTACATTTCCGCTCGTCAACGTGAAGAAGAAGATCGGATTTCTCCACCATGTCCTTCAATATTTGCAGATGGTTAATTCTCAGGCCAAACAAGTTCTGAACTTGAGAAATAGATTGACTGATGAATTTTGTACACCAACTGTTTGTAGATTTGTTTTAGATGAGAAGTCTTGTCTTCTGGTAACATACACATACAGCTGTCCGAAGTCATAATTTATAACTTTTAAGCTACGACTCTCGAGTCTGAGGGGTTTCAAATTTTCGGAAAATTTCTTTTGTTTGTGGCCTATTTATTTGGTGACTAAATGAAGTCCCTGGACGATTACCCTACTAGCCCTAACTCTTGGGATGACTGCTCTTGTGTGGCTCCTACCGCTCGTGCATTCGATTCTAACAAATGAGATATATTGCTAGTGTAAGATTTTACCTCACTGCGTAAAGCGAGGATCAAACTCACGATCTACCAGTATGAACCCAACATATCGTTTCCTGACTACCTGACCTATGTCTTGGGGGCAACTAATCCTAACTCTTGACAACTAGTCCTAACTCTTGACAGCTTACAACAACGAATGCAGCGGTAAAAGATAATGCATGGAGAAATGAAGGAGAGCGGATAATCACAATGTAAAATATTTCTGTTTTCCTTGAACTTGAAGGATTCTTTCTACACTTTCTACAATTTTCTTCTCTATTGCTCCCTAAAGATTGTAAATTACAACAGCTTAATTGAAAATGTATCATTTTGAGATCAACCAGTAGTGACTGATGTATCCGTTGCACCTAAATCTCGTTTTCCTGTTTGTGGAATAACAAAATGATCAACAATCCTAACAGTTCTTAAAGGATCCTGCTGAGAAGAGACCGCTCGCCATTTGCTTGGAAATTTTCTTCGGTGGCTCAGCTGCTGCAGCTGCCTCGTCTCCCCGTCCCACTTAGGATCCAGCTTCCACTCCTTTGGAACCTGTGTACGTAGCGTAGCATGGCATCCAAATAAGTAAATATTGAGAAAAGAAAAGCTTTCAACTAAGCTCCGAGTGCGTGCAACTATCTATAATACATTCAATTCATCAGAAATATCTGGTTCGGTGAATATGATGAGACAGAATGAGACAATCAATTAAAATACCAATCAGGAGAATTTCCAATGCCAAAAGAAGACAACATACATGATTGGAATGGGACTACTAGGGAAGGTATTTTGCCAAAACATCCAGGAACAGAATCCAGGTTTAAACAAATACACATTAATGTTCTCCTCCCTGTTTCAGATCCAACTTGCATGCTAACAGATTACGTGTTCAAATCTGATATCGCATCAAGATTTAAGCTAACCAAGGCATCTTTCTGTCATATTTCTCGTTAACTCTCTCTAATCTCACACATCATCTCCAACTTCTTTATTCTTGCCAAGTTATTCAGGTTTATTAATATCTTTTCATCCAAAAGCATATATCATGGTCTTTCTTTGGCTATCAAAAAGGGCAAGTTTGAAAACTGAGAGACAATTATATGCACAGGTGAGCCCAACCCCCCCACCCCACACACACACACCACCACCACCAAGGTTAGGCCTCGATAGGGTTCTCCAATTAGTGGCAAGTTGTTTCATTTGGACTCAGGTGTCATCCAAGGAATCAACAATACCACTTCAGTGGTAGCTTCATAAAGCCCTTCACTCTTAAACCCCAGTTTAGCATGACAACCAATGGCTACTGCCATGGGGGCATATCATAGTTCTTTAGTAATGGGATGGTAACTACTTTTGCCCCCAGTAAACTTTTGCTTTGGCCACACAGTAATAGAGCGTTCCAGAAGTTTTGCAGTGCAATTCTTTTCAAGGAATAGTCCCAAAATTTCAAACTACAATATCCATAAGCCCTGGTAGGTTACCTATGCTCACGAAAACCATATTCAAAACGTTTGTTGTATCCATCCTCAGAGCACAACATATAACAATAAACCTTCCTATGGTAGTTTCATTTAAGACCAATGCAAATGGTGTCAAAAGAAAATGATGATGAAACCACAATAAAAGAGGAAGAAGAAAATATAACCAGCTGCTATCGGTGAGATAGCAGCTGGAAATATGTTACCCCCAAAGGGTAATCACTAATGCATGTGCATATTAAAATATTTATTTTAAGTCAACCGCCATAAATAACCAGCGTTGGTTGCATACCTTGTCAACGGCGAGCGTGAAAACCTCAAGATCACCATCACGGTTGATATGGAAGCGGGTGAATGCCTTGTAATTAGCAATCCGAAGTGAGGAAAATGCTTCATCAAAGTGTATGTGAAGCCAATTAATGCAAATGTACAAATAGCTTCCAAAGACTAAAGAAACAACAGGGGTGGAGAAGACCCAGAAATAAAGGAAGACAGAAGCATAGTATATAACTGCGCCCCCTCTTGAGAGTGATTCCATTCCATTCTTGCAGATGTTATTCCTCGTAACAGCCATGACCTGACAATTTCCATGTGTCACTATTGTGTAAAAGATGCAAAAATGAATCAAAATATGCAAAAGAATCTGATTGTTTTCCCATACAAAAAGCAACTTCCTCACCTCAGGTACATCAAATGCAGACATGAGATACTTGATACACGCTGGATAAAGACCAAATGTCCATTGTTCTATGCGAGTGCGAAGGCCTGTAGGGTCTGGAAAATGCTCAGTCTCCACTGACCGATACCATTCATATAAAGTGTGGTAACCTGTGATGAAATTTCATTGTTAATTCATATCCACATAATTAGATGAAATCCAACAGAACAAACCAGTCTACCACTGCCATGATGATCAAATTCATATGGCTCAACCACCTGGTCATAAAATAACTTACCAAACTATAATGTACATGCTGTTCAGAAGATCATATGACTACCTTCATGCAATTAAGGTGACATTAAGCCTTCACTGTCAAGCAAAAATGCTTCTTTTTCCCAATTAATGAATTACAACTTCAAAAGTATACTATGTTGAGACACACTTTCCTATAAACCAACGATATTGCTCTAGCATATTCATTCCACTGCCGCCATTTTCTTTGAGTCTGAATGGACCACTAGCAGACATTCCCATACCCAATATGAAACAAACCAGATACCCCCAGAGCCCCACCCCATGAAACAATGAAAACTGAAGTTTGATTACTACTAATGCAGAAGCGCAGAGAAAAGAGTGAGTAAATAAAATAAGTGCAACATGTACTCATTTGATAAACCAATTGTGAGAATCACCTGAAGTTGCAAGTAGTTTGTTCTGGATACAAGTCTCAACACCTAGTTCCAACAGCAACATTAGAATAAGTGCTGCAGCCAAGTGTGCAGAAACATGCAGAATCCCAATTATCACCCTTCTTTTGCGAGACAGTTTGGAGGGGACAAATGTGAAAGCAGTTATTAATAACAGCATAGCACCAACTGAAGATAAATATGAGTGTCCCAGCAAGTGCATAAAAGCATCCCATACTGTGCCAAAGAAGCTTCTCAGATGACCAGAAAATGTATCATCCCGTAAGATATGGTCCAGCTTACACTGGGAAAAAGGAATTTCGGGGAGGGGGGGGGGTTGATAATCAGTATTCTCTTTGTAAAACAAGACCCTGAAATATACCTTTCAGTTGAGCGAATTCTAAACTTATTGGATTACAAAAGAAAACCACTTTAGTCTAGGGCTGCATTGGAAAAGGTATCATTATAGGTAACTTGAGGCAGGAACTGTTCCAAGCCAATCAAGGAGATAATGATAATCCTACTCATAAAGTGTCAAGTCAGACAGGCACCAAGTGCAGCTACATGGCATGGCAGGAGAAGATTAATGAGACTCACCTGTGGGAACATGGAAAAGGCTAACACAAAATATATGATGCCACCAATGAAATCAAACTGCCAATTTTTCTTTCGAAACTTCAATATGTTTCCCAAGGCAATCTGCAGCACGATTATAGAAGATTACAACATTAATGCAACAGAATATAACAGCAATGCATACAAAAAGAATTAAGTGATTATATAGATTCTTTACCCTGCTTGAATCTTCAACAGAAGGATAAGCAGACTTGCTCTCGTAGGATGTCCCATATAATGTATTGAAATTACTGAAGACATGTGTGGGATGCAAAAAGGCACCGCCACAACCATTAACAAGTAAATGTTGCACGGAAACTGGCTTATCTGATGGAACATAGGAATGACGCATATAATGATGCAAATCTCCAGCCATCCTAAGTTTACACCTACCTTTCAAACAGTCACATATCAGATACGACACATTCTTCCCTGTCTTGTAATTCCAGTACCAATCAAGAAGCCAGTTTGGCTCATGTGTCATAATGATGACTGAATCATTCTCTCCAACCTAGATTTAACAAAATTTAGCATTGAATAGACACAGTAATCAAATGGAAACAAAACCCTCACATTCAATAACTCGGCTGACAAAACAATCAAAACATCATTTATAACGTCCACTTACTATTGGTATGTGATGGAAATTAAAACTCATTTGAACACATGCGTGCTCACAGAGATCCAAGGAAGACCTAACTACATGTGTGGCACAAAAAACAAGGATACAACTTAAGGAATGAAAATCCAAGTATTTGACAACTAACAGATATATAACTTTTTTTTTTTTTTTTTTTTTTTTGGGCGGGGGGGGGGGGGGGGGGGGTGTGGGGGGGAGGGATTGAATGATATTACTTGGGGTCCATTAGGAGATCACCAACATTAACAAAGTTAGAGGGGGGGAAAAACAGAAACATGAAAACCTTTATCCCAGGACCAAAAACCCTGTGTTAGTACCATCAGAATGAATGCTGCAGGGGATGGTAAATGACTACCCTAAAAGTTGAACCATATTCTCTTTTTTCTTTAATCTGAAATGAAAAAGAAATAACAAATAATTTCAAACCTTAAACATGACATGTGACAATGGTCTTACAAAACATATAGCCATGAAGAGAAATGATTAAAGAGTTAGAATTCATGTAGGCAATCATACAACCAACTACAACATAAAGGGATTACTAAATTGATGGGCTATGACTATTTCATCCAATACAGAAGGGGAAAGGAAAACTTGGTGGCAGATGCGTTATCTAGGAAGGAAGAACCGGCCATTTGCCACGCCATTTCAGCTTTGGTACCCGATTGGGTGCAGGAGATATCTAACAGCTATGAGGACACGACTTGGATAAAGGACAAAATCACCGGGCTGACAGTACAACCCCAAGGAGACACGAGATACACCTTTCAAGGCGGCTTGCTGAAGTATCAGGGTCGAGTGGTCATAGGAGACAACGAGCAGTTGAGGGGCAAAATATTGCAAGCACTGCATGACTCTCCCATAGGGGTCCATTCCGGGTTACATGTTACATACCGTCGGATAAGACAGTTATTCTATTGGCCAGGTCTCAAGAAGGCCACCACTCAATATGTGCTGCAATGCCCCACCTGCCAAAGGTGCAAGCATGAGCAAGTTCCATACCCCGACCTTCTACAACCATTGGAGATTCCCACCCAAGCTTGGGAACAAATCTCAATGGATTTCATTGAGGCTCTACCTAAATCGAAAGGATTTGACACCATCCTGGTAGTCGTAGATCGTCTAACTAAGTTTGGTCACTTCATCCTCCTTGCTCACCCTTTCACAGCCACGGAAGTAGCCAGAAAGTTGATGGATAGCGTCTTTAAGGTTCATGGGGTACCGAAAGCCATGGTTTCAGATCGAGATAAAATATTTACAAGCCAATTTTGGAAAACATTATGCTAGGGGCTCGACATAGGGCTGCAAATGTAATCAGCCTACCATCCGGAGACCGATGGGCAGACTAAATGCGTCAACCAGTGCTTAGAAACTTATCTCAGGTGCCTATGTTTTACCAAACCCTGAAGTTGGAGCCGTTGGTTATCATTGGCCCAATGGTGGTATAACACCAACTTTTATACAGCCCACAAAAGAACCCCATTTGAGGCTCTATTCGGCTATTCTGCTCCTATCATTCCTGCTGTGATGCACTACACTCCAGCAGAAGTATCAGCTGACCACTACCTACAGGCACAATAGGATGCTCTTTAGGTGATAAAGAGGGAACTCAGCATGGCCCAGCAAAAGATGAAACAACAAGCCGACAAACACTGCACTGATCGGGCCTTTGAGGTGGGTGACAAAGTATTTCTGAAGGTCAAAAGGTTCCAACAACACTTTTACAAGGGACCTATCTCTAAAATTAGCCCCAAGAACTATGGTCCCTTCACAATATTGGCTAAGATCGGCATTGTCGCCTATAACTTGCAACTACCTGACGGTGTGGGGTTACATCCAATATTCCATGTGTCTCTTCTCAAGAAGGTAGTGGGAACTGCAGCTGATGCTAGCCAAGATCTACCAGAGCTACATGATGATGCAATTATGGAAGGTGAACCTAAGGCTGTGATTGATCGGCGGGTCATTTACAGGGATTCCCTGCCCATCACCCAGGTCCTAGTCCAATGGACACACCTACATTCGGACAATCCCACTTGGGAATACCTGCCAAAGCTCCTTCAACGTTACCCCCAGATGACCAGCCTTCTCTGATTTCTTGAGGGTAAGAAATATTTTAAGGGGCGGGGAGTGTCACAGGCCAAGGGTTGGTATGTAATTAGATGGATAGTAGAAGGGTATAGCCGGCTATTGCAGGCTGTTATAACTGTAATAACCCACTTGGCATGGCAGCCTAGTTGGCACATGGCCACTTGGAGATTCTAGAGAGTTAGTTAGAAGGAGCCTCTATTGTAACCAACTCCTATAAATAAGAAGCTGCTCATGAGGATGGGGATATGTGAAGATTATTCCACAAGTCCTTTCCCTCCAATTCAATCTCAATTCTCTAACTCTCCCTCATTCTTTCTCTCTCTCTCGCTCACATTTCCTTTTCCTGCCACTATCTTTTCCTAAACATTCCAGAATTACAACCAGTCAGATCTCTAGATCTGACAAAGTTCAAGCTTGGTAAATTAACTTAAAAATCAAGCTCAAGCTTGTTTATTTAACTAAATAAACGAGCATGAACAAGCCCTAGCTTTGAGTCATTTGCAAGCAACTCTGTCCACTTGCCTACAAGTTACGACATTTTTAAGCATGGATCTTGCCTGATATCTTGAACAAAACAAAAGAACCTAAGTAGGAATACCTTAGGTATAATTGGAGATGAACAAACAAACTGTTTCTCGACTTGTATTGAACTTAGATGAGGTATTTATACATGAGCAAGTCTCGGTTTGCTCCTAGAAAATAGGGATACAAAATACAAATTTAAATCTAATACAACAGATAAGATATGATTTAAACTTGAACAAAACTGAAAAACAATTGATTGAAGCAACTTTGGAAGAATACTCGATTAGAGAGGAAGAAAAACTTACTTAATGAAATGGAAAACTACTTCAAGATATTATTAAGCATATGAATGGAGTATGTATACAAGAATTCTTCTACATCATCTCCCAAAAAATAGGAAAATTGAATATTTTTTAAGGATAAACTTTATCACTAAAGCTAGACTTATCACTTGGAATCAATTACTTGTTTTTACTTAGGAACTTATCTCTTTATCAGTTTAATCATTTTTGAATCTTCCATTATCTCCAACCAGCCTTATCCCTTGGTCTCATCCGTATTCAAACTTTTTGATTTGATATTCCAACACTCCCCCTCAACCTGATGAATAGATATCAATTATTCCCAATTTGTTAATTAATACTTCAAAACTTGGCTTGGACATAGTTTTAGTTAGAATATTAGCCTCTTGATCTTGAGTTGGAATGTATGAGAGGATAATTGTTCCGTTTTCAAATTCAGTCTTGATAAAGTGTCGATTAATCCTTACATGCTTCATCCTATTATGCTGAATTGGATTGTGAACTATGCTAATGGCTAATTTGCTATCACTATATAACTTCATAAGTGCATCCCATGACATCTTTAAGTCGTGTAACAATCTTTCCAACCAAATTAATTCACATATTCCTTGGCAATTGCTCTATACTCTACTTCTGCACGACTTCTAGCTACCACCGATTGCTTTTTTCTCCTCCAAGTAACTAGGTTTCCCCATAATTTAGTGTAGTATCCTGAAGTAGATTTACTACATTCGATAGCTCCAGCCCAATATGCATCAGTATAGCATTCAATTTCACGATTATCACATTTTCTAAACAATAGGCCCTTTCTTGGTGTACCCTTTAGATATCTGAGAATATGATTTACTGTATCTAGATGTCTTTGTGTAGGAGCATGCATAAATTAACTTACAACACTCACGCTAAACGCAATATCTGGTCTTGTTAGAGATAGATAGATCAATTTTCCTACCAATTTTGGTATCTTGCCATATCCACAGGATAATCAGCCTCTGTGCTCCTTGATTTCCAATTCTGTTCCAAATGAGTACTTGCAAGTCTACAACCTATGTTCCCTATTTCAATGAGAAGATCTAGAGTATATTGTTGAATCTTGGACCAGTTTCCTCACAATAATAGACACTCTCTCACACCCAACCCTCACTCGATAGTAATAGAAACAGAAAGAAATGTAAACAAAACAAATAACAAGCAATAACAGAAATAAGAACAAGAAGACTTATCTTGGTTCGGGCTTGAATTTGCCCTACATCCAGACTGCCAAAAGCTGTCGACAAAATCCACTAGAGAAAAATCTAGAATACAGCACTCCCTCTCTGTTCTTACTCGCACACACTTAGACTAAGAATCAATAGTCTCTCTCCTGAGAATATAAGGACCGAGCATTTGCTCTCTCTCAATTCTCTAACTCTCGTGTGCGAAAACAAAAGAATAAAATGAATGCTGAGTACTTGAGCAGAATCTGTCCGCCTCTATTTATAAATAATAGAGGCAATTACAGACCAGGGACTAAAAAGACAAATAAGAAGAAATAGAAGGATTTCTGAAACTAATTCCAAGGATATTAATTCCGTTACATTTTAACTCATTAAAACATAAAATACAATCATATTTCTAACTCTATTTAAAATCCTTTATTGAGACTGATGCTAACTGATGCAAATCTTAACAATTTTCTCCACCAATTTGCAATAGTTAGGGCTTTAATCTTCAGTCTTCTAGGTCCTGTAACTGCTTCACTTCTCTTCTGTCTACTGGCTTCCTTCTAAGCTTGATTGCTTAGCCTTCTTTAAGCTTACATTAAGTAGCTTCATGCAGTGTTTCATCTTGGCTGCTGGAACATTCTTAGTGAACATGTCTGCTGCATTTTCCTCTCCTGCTACCTTTTCCAGCTTCAGCTCTTTCCTGTCAAGAATTTCCCTGATAAAATGCAACCGAACATCAATATGTTTTGTGCGTTCATGGTGAGCCTGGATTTTAGCTAGGTGAATGGCGCTTTGGCTATCACATCTTAGGATTGTATCTATCTCCCTACCTAGCAATTCTCCTAGAAGCCCTTTCAACCATATAGCCTCCTTTATTGCCTCTAATAAGGCAATATATTCTGCCTCAGTAGTGGATAAAGCTACAACATGCTGTAAACCTTCCTTCCAACTCATTGTGGCATCCCAAACCTTGAAGATATAGCTTGTGGTTGACCTTCTCCTACCCTGATCCGCTGCATAATCTGCATCGGAGTATCCTAGGATCTTAGCTTCTATCTCTTTTCCTACTCCACCATAAACTAAACCAGTACCTAATAATCCTCTTAGGTATTTAAACATCCACTTGACTGCTCCCCAATGAGCCTTCCCTGGGTTTGCCATGAATCGGCTAACCACACTCATGGCATGGGCAAGATCTGGCCTAGTACAAACCATGTTGTACATCAAGCTCCCAACTGCACTAGAATATGGAACATTCCTCATTTCTGCCTTATCATCCTCATTTATAGGAGATTGACTTGCTGACAGTTTAAAGTGCTGAGCAAACGGAGTGCCGACAGCCTTTGTTTCAACCATACCAAACCTTTGAATTAATTTCCTTGAGTAATTCTCTTGGGATAGTCCTAGGGTTCTTATCTTTCTATCCCTCTTAATTTCAATTCATAATATCTTCCTTGCTTTTCCTAAATCTTTCATTTCAAATGCTGACTTTAAGTCCAGTTTTAACTACTGGATTTCCTCCCTTGATTGACTTGCAATCAATATATTGTCAACATACAATAGAAGATACAAGAATATGTTGTTTGATACTTCCTTAAAGTATACACAATAATCATATGAACTCCTTACAAATCCATGTTCAATCATAAAAGTGTCAAATCTTTTATACCATTGGCGTGGGGATTGTTTAAGCCCATATAGGGATTTCTTAAGAAGGCATACTTGTTCTATTTTACTTTTAGATTTGAACCCCTTGGCTGCTCTAAGAGAATCTTCTCATCTATTTCTCCAGGTAAGAAAGCAGATGTTACATCCATTTGTTCTAAACACAAATCCATGTGAGCTGTCATTGCAAGAAGCATTCTTATTAAGGTGTGCCTTACAACAGGGGAAAAAACCTCATTATAATCAACACTCTCAACCTGAATAAATCCTCTTGCGACCAGCCTAACTTTATATCTAGGCTTAGAATCACTTCCAGCTCCTTCCTTTATTTTATAAAGCCATTTACAGCCCACTATCCTCTGCTTCTTAGGTCTCTCAACTAAGGTCCAGGTTTGATTTTTCCTCAAGAGTTTATCTCTGATTCCACAGCCTCAATCCACTTACTTTGAGTCCTTTGAGGCTATTGCTTCCTCATACATTTGAGGTTCATCACCTACCACCTCGGATGCACTTATAAGTGCGTAGGAAACTAGGTCTGCAAAACCATCTCTTAGGGGGTTTTGATTGCCTTTTCTGCCTATCCCTAGCGACATTATATCTATGCTGGTTAGGCTCATCTTTTGCATCCGATCCCTTTTTTCTTTCTTCATGAGGGTCAAAGTCTTGGTCAGCTATGGGTTCCTCTAAATCTACCTGATAATCCAAATCCCGGCTTTGAGAGCCAGATGTTTCTACACTAGGAGAATCTTCCTGCCATCCTATTTCTACATTTTCTATTGTAGATGATGGCTCATTTCCACCATTATCATGTAGACCCTTCGCTACAGATTTCTCATCAAAGATGACATCCCTTGTAAGTAAAATCCTTTGGCTTTCAGGTTTTAAGACTCCATAGTTTATACCCTTTTACCCCAACTGAATATCCTATAAAAATGCATTTTTGAGCCCTAGGTTCCAACTTTCCTTGTTTTACATGGGCATATGCTATGCACCCAAATACACTTAGATGTTTTAGGCTAGGTTTATGACATATCCATTTCTCATAGGGAGTTTTAAATTCTATGGCAGCTGAAGGGGATCTGTTTAGCACATAAGTTGCAGTATTCATTGCTTTTCCCCAAAATGCCTTTGAGAGGTTTGCATGAAATAGCATACACCTATCCCATTTCTCTTTACATAGATCTGTGAACTACTTATTGTAGAATTCAAGGATAAGATATTCAGCCACAAAATTGGTGGCTTTGATACCATGAACAAAACAAAAGAACCTAAGTAGGAATACCTTAGGGACAATTGGAGATGAACAAACAAACTGTTTCTTGACTTGTATTGAACTTAGATGAGGTATTTATACATGAGCAAGCCTCGGTTTGCTCCTAGAATACAGGAATACAAAATACAAATTTAAATATGTATAACAGATAAGATAGGATTTAAACTTAAGTAATAGTTCTATCCTATCATTATGGAACTATTATAGAATAATCGCATAGCTCTTTCTTAAGGCACTCGCACTTACAATAGACCTACTCGCAGAATCTCTCAAACCCTCTACAACAACAAGAATTAATGGAACATAGAAATAAACATAAAAAATGAAACAAGAACAACACCAATTTATCCTGGTTCAGTCTTCTAAAGAAGACTTACATCCAAACTGCCTTAGGCGCATTATCTCCACTATCTTGAACGAACAAATCAAGGATTACATGCACTATATCTCTTTTACAGTCTTATACCCATAACTGTTAAGAGTTTCACTACCCAAGAATACAAAGATATACCCTCTCTGATCTCAAGTAAAACCTTGTGCATACTCCTCTCACCCTCTCGCTACAAGACAGCATAATGAAATGCCTCTCACCCAACCTCTATTTATACACCATAGAGGCGGTAAACAGAAAGCTAACTAAACCGGTAGTTACAACCAACTAACCGGACTTAAAACGCTAATTAACCCTTCTAGAAATAAACCTTCTAGAATAACACAAGTGATACACAAATGCTAACAGCAAAAAACATCCTCCCGAGAAAACCAAAAGCTAATCTAATACAAGTGATTACAAGACGAACTACTTTATCTATAACTTCTTATTCCTTCTTTATCGTCTCAGCTTTCTTTAATTTCAAAACCTTTTAAACTATTCTTATCATCCTATCTCCTTTTGGCAGCAAGTATTTTTCGTATCTTTTTCCAACATATCCTATTATCACCTAATGCATGAAAGACTAATATTGTTATCTAAATATTGTTTTTTGATTGAAAATTCATGCATAAATGAAAAGAAAAAAGGATGTCGAGGCATTATTTCATGCTGTAATTCAATAAAGGATAATTGCACCCAAACCCCCTATGGGTTGGATCATTTGCACGGAGAGCCCCTATAGTTTAAAAATGTCTCTAAACATCCTTTTAGCTTAAGCTTACATTTTTTGCTCTAACACCTCATTCAAAGACATCTGAAATCCCTAAGGTTCAAAAATCTCTCAAGGTCCCTGTGGCATAATTTCTTTGTTTGGGCACCATATTCAGAGACATCTTTAAACTAATGGAGAGTGTTCGTTGAAAAAAAAATATGTTAAGCACAAGTACTTTTAGAGACATTTTTAAAACCATAGAGGGTCTCCTGTGGATGGCCCAAACATAGGAGGTTTGAGTGCAATTTACTATTTGACCGCAAATGCTAGTCCCTCCCATCATCAACCTTCATTTATCATTTTCAAGCACAAATTATTTCACTAGTATTAATAGTAAATGTTAGTGTAAATTGCTCTCACACCACTTGTTATTTGGACCATTTGCATAGAGACCTCATGTGGATTGAAATTGGATTTCAAAGATGTGGTTTACATTTTGTGTGTACATCCTCCCCATCAGAAACAATATTAATTAAGCCCTAATTAAGTAAAAAATAAACTAATCAAACACTAATTAAGTTAAATTTAACTTAAAACATTAAAAAAATTAAAAACCTAAAACCCATCGCCAGCAAGGACTTGTCAATGTTAGAGATGGTTTGATGTGCGAACAAGGGTGAGAATGAGAAAAGGAGGAGGAAGATCTCTATATTGATTTGTGTAGCAATTTGTTGGGTTTTTTGTGAGTTTGGGGGTTAGGATTTTTTGTGATTTGGGAAGAAGATGAAGTTGGGGGTCAGGGTTAGTACTCATCCTAGGGATGTCAACTGGATCGGGTTGGGCAAGCTCATCTTGGCTTGTGTTGGTCCCGTCACTATGTGAGCCAAGCCTAACCCATTTGTTGAGATAGGGGCCTAGCTCAGCCCATAAGCCCAGCTAAGTCAAGTGAACCTAACTAGTGAGCTTGACTAATTGAGCTAGGCTACGCCTATGTGGGATTGACATGACCTGACTAAGCTTATCCCTTTTTTTTCAACTATTATATATTTTTTATTTTCAAAATAGTTTCACCTTTAAATCTGAAATTGAATTTTAATTCTTATATTTAAACATTTATATCCACTTTAAAATTTCAAATGCTACATATTATATTTTGAGCCATGCATGAGTAAATATGAAATATCATGCAATTTAGATTGTGGAACTTAAAGAAAATGAATATTAAGAGGCTTGCGCATTTAAAATTTAAATCTTTTGTCATGACCCCAAGGATATAGTAGTCATAATATATTACATGTATTGTAGTTGGTTGTACCTTGCTATATTGCAGTTGTTGTACCTTTTAGTTGTTATTGTAACTGAAAGGTAGACAAACCTATAAATAGGCTATATCTTAGAGGATAGGGCATTGTGAAGTAATTCAAGAATCTTTTCCCTCTCAAATTCTCTATTCTCTCTCCCAATTCTCTCTCCTAACTTTTTATGTTCTAATTCTCTCTCCAATTCTCTCTGTTCCCAGTTTCTACCTAAAAAGCCCTAGCTTAGATCGAAGGATCTGACATCTTTATATCTATTTAGTATTTACTTAGATATGGGATTGGAAATTACATATATTTCTGTTAAGTGAATTAAACATTTAAACTTGTTACTTGTTTACTAGTGTAATGACTAATCTACATACATTTTTGTCGATATTTTTTAATTTAAAACTTAAGCTTAATTTAAAGTTGACTTGAAATTAAAGAATTTGTTAAGTGAATTAAATTTGATTACATAATTTTTAATTTTTTAAAAAAATTAAAATTAGTTGGCTGGCTTCCTGGCCTAACTAGCTCAGATGGCTAAGCCCTAAGATGGGTTTAATTGTAGGCCCATAATCCTTGGGCTTGACCTAGCCCTAGAATGCTTTGGCTTGAGCTATCTAGGCTTGACCCCATCTATTATAGTAATGACTCAAACCAAAGCCCAACCCATGATGGGCTAAGCTAGGTGGCCTATGGGTAGCTTGACTCATTTGGTATCTATATGCGCACATATATATAAACACACACACATATATATGCATTGAAATGGGCAATCAAGAAATTTGAAGAAAAAGCAATGGCCGATGGAATTCACCAAGAATGTATTCTTGTCGCTAGTGGAACCCATCAACCATGATTTTTTTTAATTTTTACTAGATTTTTTAATTTTATTTTACATTTTTGTTAAATTTACTTCATTAGTGTTTAATTAGTTTAATTTGCCTTACTTAGGGCTTAATTAATGTCATTTATGGTGGAGGGGTGTCCACGCAAAAAATTTAAACCACAAGGTCTTCCAAGGCTAATTTTAAGCCAAATGGGGTCTTCATGCAAATGACCCAAACCACAGGGGGTTTGGGTGCAATTTACAAATGTTACTCATGTAACTCAATGCAATAGAAGGGTATATGCCAAACCTCCAAGTTTATCCATATCAAGTGGCTGAACCATACTCAAACTGACATTCCCACCTATAAAGCATGGATGCCCCAAGAAAAGTGTTCTACCTACATCATACCCACATTGGAGACCATATTCCTACACTACTAGTACGTAATTTAAAATTCTTCAATAACAGACCATTACTTGTTGGCATATTGTACTTGTTGGTTTCACCATGTCAACTAAGTTATGGAACACAACTATATCAATTATCTTCATTCACCACCATCTCATGAAATTTCTCCATGTGAAGATGGTGTTCAAACTTCATTTCATCATTACTCCGCCAGGGGATATTATCCACTGCCGGTCCCAAGCCCGGATAAAGGAGGAGGGTTGCGTTAGGTAGCCGACAGCCAGCGTAAAACCTAGTCGGATCCAAATATGAATTCTAGACAAACTATCTGTTGGGATGTAACCCACATAGAAGTCTAGAATTCATGTAGCCAACCCCACACAGTGGGATAACGGCTGGATATGTTGTTGTTGTATGTAGCAGACCATTACTTAAGAGCAATTTTCCAGTAATTTCGGATACTTCCGATACTTCTCATATACTTGGGTAACATACCAGATGGATCTTTGAAAATGACATGATGCAAACAGTTGGAATGAACATAAATCGGATACCTGGACTAGATAACGTATTTCTATCTATCTATTATATTATTTAAACAAACACCCCATTTTGGTGTTATGAAGCCTTGTTACTAAAGTGATTTCCCAAAAAATCCTTCGTTTGTTTTATTTAAAACATAATTAATTATGTGAACATGATTTGAACTATACACTTAAAAATCAATTTTGCAACTGTACCCAAAACTCATCTTAATTTAAATATTGTCTAGAAAACTAACTTCAACTATCAAGTGCATACCACAGGCCACACCTCTAGTAAAAAAGAAAAGTTGAGTTCATCTTACTGGGGGGAAAAAAACAAAAACAAGATTATGAGGGGCAAAAGTAATATTTCTTACACAAATACTGAAACCATAACTCATAAATGTTAAACTTATATCATTCTATAGTTTACAGAGAAATTTTCCACTCGATGTTGTGGCAGAAAATCATGCACAACTTCATCTGTCCTCTGTTTCCCCCAGCAAGTATCAATAAAGCAATCATCATAGACAATTAGCTCAACCATATGGATCAATAAGACTGGCACATAGGGAACGTTCTTCTATCATTTTTCACATTTAAATTCAATGGATTTAAACCAGAACACAAGGTTTGGCCTAAAATAATTAGATGCTTTACAAACTCCTTTAACAATTGACAGAAATAATTACTTAAGGAACCATTCAATTTAAGTATGTTATATGACAACATGCAAATGCATCAGAGGACAGACGATTGCGCTAAGAAGTGAAACTGTAGAACCATAAGAGTAGGCAGAGGATACCTTTTCTTTTACTAAATCTGAGAAGAATTTGAATTGGTATACATCAATATCACAATGCAGAGCGAGGTCAAGGCCAAACACCCACCAACCTTTAGGTAGTTGCAGAGCAAAGTAGCTTTTCTTCTGAGGCATGAGCCATCCACCCAACCAGCTCTTATGGCAGATGTACCTCATAAAGGTCTGAAGTCCATCAAACCAATCTATAGAACCACAAAAGAGGTAGCATTTCAAGATTTAACTAGCAACAGGCTTAATGAAACCAACTTCTCAACAAAGCAGTGATGCTGATAAAATATTGGTAAAATAACAATTTTCCAGCTATTATAGAAACAACAATTGTAAGAACTAAGACTAGGAACTTAGACCAACCATGGTTTCCAGGGATAAGAAAACACTGAGGTCCATCATACTGCTTCAGTTCAGACACCCCACAAGGTAACTCTGGCTTGTTTACAGCTACATGCTCTTCTTTATACCAAGGTGGAGGCTGGAGTGCATATTCAAACGGACGAAAAAAGCGCTTTTCATATGAAAATCCCGATGGATTTGGATACCTGTATGCCAACCAGAAATAAAGAAGATATTGAAGGGCAGGCCCCTGTTCTGATTTTAGGAATAAGGCTGAAAATACAGAAAATTTGGGTAAATGTAGGGGCATCCACAAAGCTGAAAATCTAGAGCCATCACATGGTAGCACTTTTCAAATGATATCATTGATAAACAAAAATACATCACAAAACACAGTAATTGGGATTTGATGTGTTGCTAGTAACAGTGCTAACTGCAAATTTGATATTTAGTTCTGCATGCTAGTTTTTAAACCACACTTCCCCTCATTTCCAGTATATTTCTTTAAAGATAATTTGTGGATGACATGTCCAACGAAATGTTTCTAAATCTCAAACAGACATTCTACAAGTGAAAGAGTTGAAAGACATTCCAATTCTGAACTTAAGGGCATACTTCCAACCAAAAAAAAAAAGAATTTGTGAAGCCAGATTTACCATTCCAACCTGTTCAAAAAATCAATGATACATAGTAAATAGTTGCAAACAGAATTGCTGGACTATTTAGTGAAAAATCATGGCGCTAAAAATGAGGCCCTAATACATGACTCTCATGATGCAAATCTTGAAATGTGAGTGGGAGTTGTTTAGATGAGACACTTTCGAAGTTTCGAATAATTAGGCTCATCTCCTAACTACCTAAGTTTCGAATAATTAGGGATCAAAAATGGTAATGGAGCTTTTTATTCTAGGAAGTTCTCAATCCAAATATCCCGGACACTGTTTCATAATATATATATATATATGCACACATATATTTACAGGTTTTAGAATACTTTAAACTATCTAATTAAGGACCGTACTCAATCCAGTTTTGTTTGTTCATGTAACTGCCTCTCCACATGGTGGACAAAGTAATAAGATAGGTGATGCTAGATAGATTCACACATATTCATTAACTCATTCCCAACAGATTAAACACGTGATATTCAAATAAGATATAATAACATCATTCAAAAAATCTAAATTCCAACAAGAATATAAGGCTATTATAGAGAAACTATTGCATGATAAAAACAAATCCTGAACCTTAGAATTCTTGTGCTTGAAGGACAATGAATAAATTATAATTCTTTTCAGTAACCATATGAAATGGGACAACAAACCCAATTATTAGGCATTCAATCAATCACCAGGACAAAATTTGCACAAAAGAATATGTGGTTTTCTGGTGAACATCTATTTGGAGGGAAAATTATCAGAACCATTCCCATGCTAGTGATAGTTCCATTTAGA